>CM055888.1:33899407-35321907 GCA_029582165.1 Portulaca oleracea | reverse complement strand
TCTTTGATAGCGAGCAGCTATCTAAAACTCATTTGATTAAGGATCTTCTGGCCCTTTAAAATATATCTATTGAGAGGATTGATCCAAGATGCTCCTACTATGATAAAGCCTTCATCAATAGTAAACTTCTGGTTTACTAGAGTATGTGCTTCAATTGGGTTAGTTGTGTAGAATAACCCAAAAAATAAGGATGATATCCTTTTCAACACACATATTGTTCATAGCAATTTTCATAATATATGAATACTAATTGTCTCAACATGGTATCCATTCCCACGAATATTTTTGAATTTAATTAATAAGTTCCTTTGAGACTAGCTTGGTGGAGAAAAGTACGTCAACAATATGAAAGTTAGTTCCATCAAATAGTATTATATGCGCTCTTCTAGAGCCTTTAATTAAAGTAGAGTGTCATAATGCTAATATTTGCTTCCCTCAACAATGGACAAGAAGTAATTAATTATCACTAAAAATGTGTGTTGTTATGGTGTCTGCAACATATATCTATCACCTCATTTATTCATGGTTCCAATCAAGTATCCATGAAATTCACTTTAAGATAAAAATAGTATCAATGCATATAAAGCATATAGTGGAAGTGCTTTAATCACTTCTTCATTAAAAAAAATCCACTTCAGAAGCGCATACATAATTCTTGAAATTTAAATATTACATAGTGAACATACATTAATCATGGATATCGAGATCATTTATTACTTTTAAAACATGACAATGAGAATAATGAATAATCATATAAATATCATTAAATTCTCACATAAATAGATTCCATCCTTATGATCATATAGTATCACAATCAAGTATCCAATACACACTATAATTTGTATTATACTTAGGAAACAAAGTTCATGAATATTTGGTCAATCAATAACAATGCACTTTGTGATTAGGCATTATGAAACAAGTAGTCTTGTTCATGATATTGGAAAATACTTAATCATTCAATATGATCAACAAATTTCAATAAATCATTGATATAATATAATCTTAGACAGATGAGAGCGTATTACTCGCATTTTGTATGCGTAACATTTTCAACAAGGTGCGCCATACATATCAAATCATATGAATATCCATGAAATAATAGCATCACATAATGACTCATATTAATCCATAATTATGTACGTATCAACATGATAATAATTCCGTGAACCCAATAACCGATGCTATATTTCATCACCATGCATATCACTACTTTTCTACAAGGATGTCATATTCATAATGCCCCTTTACATCCAAGTTACAAACAATTAACCTAGTTTCCCCCAAGCAGATCTCCATGATTAAATCAAGTTCACAGTTAACACATAAGTTACCAAAGTTGAAATAATTTGATTGTCCTAGACAAAGTTTAATGTCAATCAACAAAATGGTTGAATAATAATTAAAACACAACAATTGCTAAAATCTTTGAACAATGATAAGAGGAAGATCTAAGAAGTGGCAACTTGAAACAACGTGCACAACATAAACAATACTATCAAAAGTTTGTAAAATAATATCTTATGCTTTTTTTTATTAAGCTTGATAAGGTTCAACAAGATATTATGACGTGCAACAGGTACGTGTCGTTTCCATTTCCTCGTTAATAATATATTTATCACCTTTATATCATTCATGTTTTTTTATTCTATGTTCCTCCTCCTGATAGATATATCATCTTTTAAAATATTAGCATGACTACGACCATGACTGTGTCGACTGTCACGACGACTAACGTGACCTTTGTTTTGTTCATGATTCTTGAGTTTATATCCAACCACATTTACTTCAGGAAATGAGACAAAATCATTTGGGGTTCTAATGATGCCATATATCATTATTAATAAAATTATGAATATATTTCATCTAAACATTAAACTCTACACTTGTAACAAAATGGTAAATTTAACCAACGATATAAATTTTATCAACGTCAAGTATACTATCATCGCCTCTCAACAATCCTTATGCCAATTAACAACTATATACTCTAATTGGCAGGAACGCGAACTTCTAGTTCACTAACGAGATTATATAGAGTTTCAATGATTAGAGTGGACTTCTAGTTCACTGCTAATACGTATAATCAACAAAAATAAAAATCAATATTAGTGGTAGGATGAACATCTAGTTCACCAATAAGATAAATCCCTTTTTCTAATATCAGAGTCAATTTCTGGTCACTGATAAGATAAATTTTCGACATACCAGTGAACTTCTAATTCACTTAATGAAATAAGGTAAAATTCTGACTATTTGGGTGAACTTCCAGTTCATTGGTAAAATTAAACGAAATTTTCATGGTCAGAGTGAACTTCTGGTACACTAATAAAATCAGCAGTAAATCACCGAAACAAAAACCACTTTCTCTCAATTTAAGCATGATTTGGAGGAAACATCATTTAAGCATGAACAATATCATCTAATTTCAACATCATCAGATCAATTCAATAACTAATAGCAAACGTAAATTGTTTTGTAGAAAAAGAGATTGAATCTTACAGAAAGATGATGAACAATGACATAATCCATAATTTGGTGGAAAAAGGGAATAAAATTACATCTTCTAATTGGTTAAGCTAATTATAAAAAAAGGGGATTGACTCATTGTCTAGTGAGATTGTGAGAATCAATTGTTGTGAAAATCATGCTATATTATTCAGTATTCACAATAAAGGACTGATATTTACTTACCATGATTTGTTGTCTCTACATCTCAATGATTTATTCTCTCTGCATCTCAACATCAGGAACGACATGAGCATCTGGGACACTGAGTGCGAGATTTAACTCACAAACACAACACACAATAAAGGACTTATCATGTATAACTCATCACAATGATAATTCAATATGAACAAATCGTTAGATTGTTGGATTAGAGCTGGTGCTGATAACGTGTTCTAAATATATGAATATAAGAGGGAGTGGAGAGAGAGAACAGAGACAGAAGAATTGAGAGGAAAGAAAGGTGTAACGACCCACCCTAAACCCGTTTTAATTAAGACACTAAGTTCGATAATTAGCCGAATTACGCTAATTAAAAATTTCTTTATTTATGACACGTTTACTGTTATACTGGTTATTACGTTTTTCTTTATATGTATATTTATGCGTGACAGGTCTCGAGCAAGACGATGGTTCGTGGGTTAACTTTTATGTATTGTTATCTTATGAATATTATGTTGAGGTTATGAGTATTTTACAATAAGTTATTTGATTTATTTTACGTTCTAAAATTTTTACGTCTAAAACCGAGGAAGGTTATATTAATTTTAATTCCGTTCTTTTACGATTTATGCTACCCGATCCTCCTAAGTACATTTTATGGCCCCAAATTATTTTATTAGTATGTTTTATCAAGTTAGTTTATATGATTTTAATTTTTGGTATTCTACTCAATTTTATTCCCAAGGAAATTTTATTGAGTTATATACTAAGTTATATTATCAAGTTTTATGTTGTTAAATTATTTGGGTTGATTACCAATTATTCTTACCTAGCTAATTTTTCTTACTAATAGTTTAATTATGTTTTAATTGGGTGGTAATTTAATTAAGGAGGGTTTTTTTTATAAGGGGGTTCAAAAGGGTTGTAGTTCATTTTGCAAAAATCAGATTTTTATTACAACTCTCCACTTTCTCTCTCTACCTTCCCTCTCCCTCCTTGCTCTGCTGCCCAGCCCAGCCACCACTGCCGCCCCTGCCGCTTTTCGGCGTGTTTTCCGGCACCGTCGGCCACCCACTCCGGCCACCACTCGCTCCTCCCTTCTCTTGTTCAATTTCTCACCTCAAATTCAAGTAGTATAATCTCAAACCCTAACCTAATTCTCTTGTTTCTAATCTGATTTTCTACTTCAAATTCATGGTTTCTTGATGTTTTTCATCTTCTTTATGTTTATTAAGCATGAATTTAAGTTGTGGTTAAGTTAGGGTTTAAGTTTTAAGTGTATGCATGTATATTTCTAAGTGTTTGTGAGGTTTTATGGTTGAATTCATGGTGGATGATGAATTAATGGTGATGCATGTGGATTTCTTAGGAGTTTCTAAGTGTTTAAGGGCTGAGTTCATGTTGTGAGATTATAAATTAAGAGTTATCATGCTTAATTTGGGTGAATTAGAGAGATTGTTGTGCAAGAGTTCAAGAACATGTTTATTATGTGAAGTTTATGTTTAATCCATAGATGCATGTGATTTTTAAGGCCTTTGATGAAGAGTTTTCATGGTTTATATTCTGAAAATATGGTGGTTTAAGGTTTGTTGAAGTTTGATTAAGTTCTATTATGATTAAGAGTGGGAAAATCCAATTAAAAGATGAGTTTTAAGTGTTTTAGCTACTGTTTTCAATTCTGGAAATTTACAGAATTATAAAAGTGAGATTTTTGCCCAAATTTCTACTCCATTTGATAGCTTAAAGTTCTAGCAAACCATAGGCTTTGGAATTTCGAATTTCCGACATGTATAGCCGAGTTACGACCAAAACCGTGAAGGTACAATTTTATATACGAATTCTGAGTCAGTGTTTTGAGGGCTGTTTTTCGTCCCTTTGGAGACCTCTTTAGTTTTTATGGTGAACATGAAAGTTTTAGGCCACGTTGCAAGCTTTCCGGAAAGGTATGATTCGTAGTCATCCGATGTCGGGAGTATGAGTTCTGAGCCGGGAAGCAGGGCTGTCGGAACAAGTTTCTGCCCAGAATTTTTATTGCCTTTTTAGCCTAAAATTTGTAAATTGGGTCTTTTATGGAGTTCTTATGAATTTGTAACCTTTGTGGTGTTGTCAAGATAGTTGGGATGAGTTTTCTAAGCTAATTTAAGTTGGGTTGATGTTGAGGATTATCTCCTAAAGGATCATAGGTAATTTAGCAATTCATGGGCCAATTCGGTGAAGTTTTAAGATCCAAGTAAGTATTGTTGATGAATAAGGGTTATACTTGAGTCCCTCTATGTCTAAGTAACCATAAGCTCGTCCTTTCTTCATATCTAATTTACCGTTCATCGAAAAAAAATCCATAAACATGATATTGTCCTTAATTCCGTCGTTGACGTTCTTCATGTTTTCACTAATCGAATGGTTTCTTTTATTGAACCTTCAAGTGCTCCATTTCTATGCTCCTTTAAGCCAATGGTTGAAATGCCCCATAAGCCATGAACCTTCTCTATTGTTATTCAATTTTCACCATGAGTTCCACTCTAAGTTTTTAAGCCGTTTATAATTTATTCATGCACTGCTTCTGTCCGGGCCATTTTGAGCCCTTCCTTTCATTTCTAGCATTTGGGCCAGTTGACAAAGTTGTCGGTCATGATTTTCCCTATTCGGAAAGTACTCGTTTGCAAAAATCCGAGTTTTCTAGCCCAAGTTATCGCTAAACAATAATTGCTAAAATCTGAAATTTTATTTCCTTTCTTACCTTTTATGAGACAAGTTTAAGTATTGTATGCTATTTTGTATGATTACACGAACCTCACCGATTTCACTACGCTCTTATTACAAATTCCTTATAGTCTCCAAGTCGCCCACGCCATCTCAAGCTCGAGGCTCGCCGCTAAAGCTTTCGTCTAATCAAGGTACGCGAATTGTCCAACTCTTCGCTCCTTTATGTTTACGATTTATGCCTTATATTTATGATTTATGCTTTATGTTCACGATTTATGTTTTATGGTTACGGTTTATGCAAATATTTACGGTTTATGTTTTATGTTTATAATTTATGTTTTATGTTTACGATTTATGTTTATATTTATGGTTTATGCTAAAGGTTTACGGTTTATGTTAAAGGTTTACGATTTATGTTTATATTTATGGTTTATGTTAAAGGTTTACGGTTTATGTTAAAGGTTTACGATTTATGTTAAAGGTTTACGGTTTATGTTAAAGGTTTACGATTTATGTTAAAGGTTTACGGTTTATGTTAAAGGTTTACGATTTATGTTAAAGGTTTACGGTTTATGATAAATGTTTATGGGTTATGCTTTATGTTTACGATTTATGCTAATTTATGCTTTTATGATTATTCATGGTTTTAAGTGGTCCCATTTTATGGATTATATGTTCTATGTTCTAGCTAGTTACGAAGTGTTAGCATTTTATGTTTTAGATGCTCTGATCAGTGTCCTAGACTGGCGATGTCGATTGCATAGCATGATCACCCATCCAAACTCGGATCGGTTTGGGCGTGCTTGCGAGATGCTTTGCATCGATCTAAAGGGGACCCAACAAAACTCTTAAGTTTATGTATTTACTTCTAAGTTCATGTGAGTTCTTTCTTTATGAATTCAAGTTATTTTACTCATGTATATGTTTATGCTCATGTCATTTCAAGTTAGTGTTTTATATCCCTTCCCGTTTTCAAAATGAATTTAAATGCGGCACTAAAACCGTTTTGACGGTTTGGCGTGTTGGAGGTTTACGTCTTGAGTGTTTCCCACTCACTTTTCGCAATGTTTTTAATGTTTTGTTTTAGAAATTAAGTACCCAAAGTAAAGGCAAAGGCAAGCAGGGGTAATCGCGTGTTGCAAGCAAGGTAGTCATGGTTAAAGTATCCTGATCGACTTGGGAGTCGCATGTTTTGAAGTACCCATGCTTAAGGAAGAAGCATTGTATTTGACCTCTTTAAAGGTTGTTTAAGTTTATATGCTTTACCCAAGAGTTGTATAAGTGTATATGTGAAAGTTTTAAGTTAGTAAGTTATCTTATGGTTTTGGAAGTCTCTTTGGTGTTGTTGCCTTGTCTCTTTTGGGAGACGGCGGTAATGCCTCGACCTAAGGTGTTCCGCTGCGCTAATCACAGGTTTGGGATTCTAAGTATAGTCTTAATCTTGTGATTAAGGTTGGGGCGTTACAGTTGTGGTATCAGAGCGGAGTTATAAGAAGTATTTGGGAAGATTAGAAGTTTATAGGAAGTATGATTTGAGTATGATAATTTTGGGATTCCTATGTGTGGTTTATGCGTCCTTTTATGGACTGATATTAGAGATATGTGCATTGGTTGGTTTGGATGATGAGCTTGAAGCTCCAAGTGGATGTATATATATGGTGTATATGTTTTCTTGCAGGTATGAAGATATGTAAAAATTTGGGATAGTCCAAATTATAGGGGAAGTGCTGCCGAAATTTTCTCGGAAACCGGGGAGTTTAGTGGCAATTCAAGCAAATTAAAAGTGCAAGTTAAGGGCAACATAAGAGATTGGACCTAGGAAAGTATGTCATGAGCATGAGTGTAGTGTAGATGTGAAGCATGTTGAGTTAGTCTTAAAAGAGACTTTATCAATTCAAATAAGGATTCATAAAATCCAATTCCAAGTGGGATTGGTGCGAAGCTCAAAATAGGGGCAAGGTACCTTATCAAAATGTTTGGTGAAAGGGTTGAAAGGTACTATATGACACAAAGGTTTAATGTGGTTCTAGGATGGTTTATGAGAAGGGACAAGCGTTCCCTTTTATAATGAATGAGGTTCAAGATGGTTGAGACTCGGACCTTGCCTAGTTCTCTTATTTATGTTAACGAGCTTTTCTAAGGTTCTTCGTTCGCGATTAACACAACAGCAAGTTTCGGGGACGAAACTTCTTTTTAGGGGGGGAGGATGTAACGACCCACCCTAAACCCGTTTTAATTAAGACACTAAGTTCGATGATTAGCCGAATTACGCTAATTAAAAATTTCTTTATTTATGACACGTTTACTGTTATACTGGTTATTACGTTTTTCTTTATATGTATATTTATGCGTGACAGGTCTCGAGCAAGACGATGGTTCGTGGGTTAACTTTTATGTATTGTTATCTTATGAATATTATGTTGAGGTTATGAGTATTTTACAATAAGTTATTTGATTTATTTTACGTTCTAAAATTTTTACGTCTAAAACCGAGGAAGGTTATATTAATTTTAATTCCGTTCTTTTACGATTTATGCTACCCGATCCTCCTAAGTACATTTTATGGCCCCAAATTATTTTATTAGTATGTTTTATCAAGTTAGTTTATATGATTTTAATTTTTGGTATTCTACTCAATTTTATTCCCAAGGAAATTTTATTGAGTTATATACTAAGTTATATTATCAAGTTTTATGTTGTTAAATTATTTGGGTTGATTACCAATTATTCTTACCTAGCTAATTTTTCTTACTAATAGTTTAATTATGTTTTAATTGGGTGGTAATTTAATTAAGGAGGTTTTTTTATAAGGGGTTCAAAGGGTTGTAGTTCATTTTGCAAAAATCAGATTTTTATTACAACTCTCCACACTTTCTCTCTCTACCTTCCCTCCTCCTTGCTCTGCTGCCCAGCCGGCCAGCCACCACTGCCGCCCCTGCCGGCGCTTTTCAGCGTGTTTTCCGGCGCCGTCGGCCACCCACTCCGGCCACCACTCGCTCCTCCTTCTCTTGTTCAATTTCTCACCTCAAATTCAAGTAGTATAATCTCAAACCCTAACCTAATTCTCTTGTTTCTAATCTGATTTTCTACTTCAAATTCATGGTTTCTTGATGTTTTTCATCTTCTTTATGTTTATTAAGCATGAATTTAAGTTGTGGTTAAGTTAGGGTTTAAGTTTTAAGTGTATGCATGTATATTTCTAAGTGTTTGTGAGGTTTTATGGTTGAATTCATGGTGGATGATGAATTAATGGTGATGCATGTGGATTTCTTAGGAGTTTCTAAGTGTTTAAGGGCTGAGTTCATGTTGTGAGATTATAAATTAAGAGTTATCATGCTTAATTTGGGTGAATTAGAGAGATTGTTGTGCAAGAGTTCAAGAACATGTTTATTATGTGAAGTTTATGTTTAATCCATAGATGCATGTGATTTTTAAGGCCTTTGATGAAGAGTTTTTCATGGTTTATATTCTGAAAATATGGTGGTTTAAGGTTTGTTGAAGTTTGATTAAGTTCTATTATGATTAAGAGTGGGAAAATCCAATTAAAAGATGAGTTTTAAGTGTTTTAGCTACTGTTTTCAATTCTGAAATTTACAGAATTATAAAAGTGAGATTTTTGCCCAAATTTCTACTCCATTTGATAGCTTAAAGTTCTAGCAAACCATAGGCTTTGGAATTTCGAATTTCCGACATGTATAGCCCGAGTTACGACCAAAACCGTGAAGGTACAATTTTATATACGAATTCTGAGTCAGTGTTTTGAGGGCTGTTTTTCGTCCCTTTGGAGACCTCTTTAGTTTTTATGGTGAACATGAAAGTTTTAGGCCACGTTGCAAGCTTTCCGGAAAGGTATGATTCGTAGTCATCCGATGTCGGAGTATGAGTTCTGAGCCGGGAAGCAGGGCTGTCGGAACAAGTTTCTGCCCAGAATTTTTATTGCCTTTTTAGCCTAAAATTTGTAAATTGGGTCTTTTATGGAGTTCTTATGAATTTGTAACCTTTGTGGTGTTGTCAAGATAGTTGGGATGAGTTTTCTAAGCTAATTTAAGTTGGGTTGATATTGAGGATTATCTCCTAAAGGATCATAGGTAATTTAGCAATTCATGGGCCAATTCGGTGAAGTTTTAAGATCCAAGTAAGTATTGTTGATGAATAAGGGTTATACTTGAGTCCCTCTATGTCTAAGTAACCATAAGCTCGTCCTTTCTTCATATCTAATTTACCGTACAACGAGTAGACAATAGTTTCTAAAAAAAAAAGCCATAACCATGATATTTTACTTAATTCCGTTAATTCTGACGTTCTTCATGTTTTCACTAATCGAATGGTTTCTTTTATTGAACCTTCAAGTGCTCCATTTCTATGCTCCTTTAAGCCAATGGTTGAAATGCCCATAAGCCATGAACCTTCTCTATTGTTATTCAATTTTCACCATGAGTTCCACTCTAAGTTTTTAAGCCGTTTTATAATTTATTCATGCACTGCTTCTGTCCGGGCCATTTTTCGAGCCCTTCCTTTCATTTCTAGCATTTGGGCCAGTTGACAAAGTTGTCGGTCATGATTTTCCCTATTCCGGAAAGTACTCGTTTGCAAAAATCCGAGTTTTCTAGCCCAAGTTATCGCCGAAACAACGAATTGCTAAAATCTGAAATTTTATTTCCTTTCTTACCTTTTATGAGACAAGTTTA
Organism: Portulaca oleracea; assembly: GCA_029582165.1. Lineage (NCBI taxonomy): Eukaryota > Viridiplantae > Streptophyta > Magnoliopsida > Caryophyllales > Portulacaceae > Portulaca > Portulaca oleracea. The sequence goes on along the minus strand of CM055888.1, from coordinate 35,311,846 downwards.
AGTATTGTATGCTATTTTGTATGATTACACGAACCTCACCGATTTCACTACGCTCTTATTACAAATTCCTTATAGTCTCCAAGTCGCCCACGCCATCTCAAGCTCGAGGCTCGCCGCTAAAGCTTTCGTCTAATCAAGGTACGCGAATTGTCCAACTCTTCGCTCCTTTATGTTTACGATTTATGCCTTATATTTACGATTTATGCTTTATGTTCACGATTTATGTTTTATGGTTACGGTTTATGCAAATATTTACGGTTTATGTTTTATGTTTATAATTTATGTTTTATGTTTACGATTTATGTTTATATTTATGGTTTATGCTAAAGGTTTACGGTTTATGTTAAAGGTTTACGATTTATGTTTATATTTATGGTTTATGTTAAAGGTTTACGGTTTATGTTAAAGGTTTACGGTTTATGTTAAAGGTTTACGATTTATGTTAAAGGTTTACGGTTTATGTTAAAGGTTTACGGTTTATGATAAATGTTTATGGGTTATGCTTTATGATTACGATTTATGCTAATTTATGCTTTTATGATTATTCATGGTTTTAAGTGGTCCCATTTTATGGATTCTATGTTCTATGTTCTAGCTAGTTACGAGAAGTGCTAGCATTTTATGTTTTAGATGCTCCTGATCAGAGTGTCCTAGACTGCCGGTGTCATTGCATAGCGATCACCCATCCAAACTCGGTCGGTTTGGGCGTGCTTGCGAGATGCTTTGCATCGATCTAAAGGGACAACAAAACTCTTAAGTTTATGTATTTACTTCTAAGTTCATGTGACAGGTTCTTTCTTTATGAATTCAAGTTATTTTACTCATGTATATGTTTATGCTCATGTCATTTCAAGTTAGTGTTTTATATCCCCTTCCCCGTTTTCAAAATGAATTTAAATGCCGGCACTAAAACCGTTTTCGAACGGTTTGACGTGTTGGAGGTTTACGTACTGAGTGTTTCCCCACTCACTTTTCGCAATGTTTTTAATGTTTTGTTTTAGGGGGTCCGAGTACCCAAAGTAAAGGCAAAGGCAAGCAGGGGTAATCGCGTGTTGCAAGCAAGGTAGTCATGGTTAAAGTATCCTGATCGACTTGGGAGTCGCATGTTTTGAAGTACCCATGCTTAAGGAAGAAGCATTGTATTTGACCTCTTTAAAGGTTGTTTAAGTTTATATGCTTTACCCAAGAGTTGTATAAGTGTATATGTGAAAGTTTTAAGTTAGTAAGTTATCTTATGGTTTTGGAAGTCTCTTTGGTGTTGTTGCCTTGTCTCTTTTGGGAGACGGCGGTAATGCCTCGACCTAAGGTGTTCCGCTGCGCTAATCATAGGTTTGGGATTCTAAGTATAGTCTTAATCTTGTGATTAAAGTTATAAAGTATTAAAGTTATAAAGTATTTTCATAGTATCGATGAGATATAGCGAAAAAGTTATAAAGTATTAAAGTTAACATTTATAATCCTTATATGAAAGAATATGGAAATCAGATGCTCAAAAAATTTGTTTGTTTTGCCTACAATTTCTTATTGGACTCAAGTTACTTGACCATACAATATTTAATGAGGTTATTCACAACAAAAAAAAAAAGATAGTTCGGTGTATCGAGTGTTCTCGTAAGTGGGTTTTTGGAGAATGATTACACCACAAAGGTGTAATATAAATAAACCTTACCTTGCATTTCTATATTATGTAATTCATACCAAATAGATATAAATATGTTGTACTATAATAAAAGAATTCTTATATAAATTGGTCTTAATATAGAAAATGAGGCTCATACATCACAGGGATGTTGCCACTAGTTATTATGTAGAAATGTGAATCAATTGTTTAATATAAGATTCTTCCACACTCATATATTTCAATTCACGTCGTCACTCTAATAAAATATATTAGAATGCGGCGGAAAGTTTTTCAAAGGACCTTTTTATCCCCCATAAATTCTGAGGGAAAAATGAAAGTTCATCCCTTTAAATTTCCAAAGGAATTTATGTCCCTCATAAAGTTTCAAAATAAAGTATAATCCCTCATAAATTCATTATTTTTAAAAGTTGGTCGACATAACTCCTACCCATGGATTTTTCTAATCTTTCTTCCTCCGGCCTCCTTTCTTCTCGTGCAATTTATGAAGTGCATCCGAAATATATACTCCAAATAGTATGATTGTTTAGCCACATATATTAAGTTGTTTACTCTAATTACTATGATAGTTCACTCGCAAATATCTAGAGTAGATGTTCCTCATACATGTAATATATATTGTCTTTCTTATCATTACTTTCTTTTAGTTACTCCATCTTCACCTCATTAATTTCCTCTTCTTCTTTTTCTTTTCTTTAATTTCTTCTTCTTCTTCTTCTTCTCCTTAGTTCCAATATTACTACTACTAGTCTTAAACTCATGCGATGTACGGATATATTTAAAAGTAGGCATTTATTATTATAAAAATAACAACTGCAATTTACATAAATATAAATATAAATTATAAAAAAAAATTATTAGCATACATATATATTAGATAGAAGAAAATATAAATGATGTTATCTTACCTATAATAAATACACAAACATAAATGTGTAGGCATGTTTGATTAATATGTATGGTGTACCCTAACATTTAAATAATATATTACAATTAATTTTTAGCTCTAAACATAAAACCTTGCACTTGTTTACATATTGAATGTTTAAAACTTGACATACATAAGAACATCAACATTGGTAAATATATATATATATATATATATATATATATATATATATATATAAATACAAATCTTAAGAGAAATGAAAGGAAACCTAACATTGTTTAAGTAGTACATTACAATTAAATTTGAACTCTAACCGTAAAATCTTTCACCTCTTTACATATTAGATGTTTAGAACTTGACATACATAAGAATATAAAACAAGCTGGTAACATAAAACTGCTTAAAGCATTCCAAAAGCACGCTAAGGAGTACTGACAAAACCATAATAATTAATATATTAAGTACAACTAATAATATAAATCCTAGACATGAAATTACAAACAGGAAATTTGTTAGCATGACAATAAAATATTAGTGGAGTATAACGTACTGTAGCAGTACACTTGCTCATCATAATTGCAGAAACTATAAAAAAGTTAAATTAACTTGGATGCTTAAAGTAAATACTAAAATCTTTAAATTAAATAAGTCCTCAAAATGATCGAAAAATTTTGATAATAGTAACTCGTTTGATTTCCTGCAATGCTTGAAATAAAAAAACCCGACCAATATGTTCATAAGAACTTAATAATATAAATCCTAGACTGGTGTGAATAACTTACATCTAGAATCAATTGAGTCATCGACTCAATGATTGATTCCCTTGTGATACTTGGAGCAAATATTATGGACAATCTAGTCACTTGTTTGCCTCTTTGGTACCATGATTGACTGAATTTGTAAATCTTATACATTATCAGTGTGAACTTTAACCATATCAAAATCCAAGCACAAAATTAGAGTAAGTATAGTAGTTGAATATGGTTATTAGCCGCTGACCACACATAGCAAGTGTGGGGAACAGTTCAAATTGCTTCCCCACTCATAGAAACTGAAGGAATATCATAAAATGTTTTATAATATTATATTATATTTTTTTCTTTTTGGGCTATATTAAACTACCAAAAAATGAAAAAGGAAAAAGGAAGGGCCATTTGTCTGGGCGGGCTATTTTTTTCACCAAAATTTGAACCTAGTTATTTCAGAGTTCTCTCACATGCAGCTTCCACTTTCCACCCTCCCTTCTTCCATCTCATATTCCCATCTCCCTCGACCTAATTTGCAAATCTGTTTTACTAGCTTTCTCGACTGCTCCTCTTTCTCTCTATAGTTTCTCATTCTCTCTCTAAATTACTACTCTCTCTCTCTCTTTACTATCTATAAACCCTAATTTTTCGATTGTTAGAATTAAATTCGAGTTTTCAATCGATTCTGGGCTTGTAATCTGAGTTGGAATAGCACAATCCGACCAAAACGACTCTGAATTTCATCTGAATCGCACAATTAGAGTTTCAATCGATCTGGGCTTGTCTTCTTGAAGATTTCGCTACTGGGGTTACCTTCTTCTCCCATTTTCTTCAATCGGTTATGTTTTCAGTCGAATCCATGGAATCAGTCGAATGTATGATTGGTAGTTTGATGTCGTATCATTTTAGTTGTTTAATTGTTGCTTTCGATTTGCATAATCAAAATCCAGATTCAAAATAAATTAACCCAACAAAGTCTCGCATCTGCTTGGGTTTTCTGTTGTTTTTCTTAATCCTTGTTTTTTTTTTTTATGATTAGTAAATTTTTTGTGAATCAAGGGGCATGATTATGGGAATTGGGAACTTTCTGCTCAAGTTTTCGATGGTACAATATCTGAGACTGGTCTTCAAGCAAACTGAAGAAGAACTCAGGTTTCTTTCTTATTTTTTTGTCTCTAATTAATTTGATGTTCTCTGTTGAATTTTGGTGAGTTTTAATGGGTTGGTGACAATTTTTTCAGAAGACATGAAAAATCTAAGATAGGTATGGCTTGTTCAAGCAATACACAATACTCATATGGGTGCTACCATTACCTGTTCTTGCTGTCTCTCAAGGTTAGGAAGATGAAAATCGGTTCAATTTAAGCATTTCCTTAGCAATTTCTCATATAATTAATCTCTTAACCCTAAAGCTGGATTTTGATGGTTTAATGTTCTGGGTAGTGGGTAAGGTTTTTGTTTCCATTTTTCTGTCAACCTAAATCAACAACTTTGGGTTTAAAGTTTGACTCACTATATCTATCCAATTTTCTGGGTAAGATGCTTTGAGCCAAGTAATGAAATCCTTCTTTTCTGGGAGGTTGAACATCCATTCTCTTTCTTGGTGATTTGAAATTAGTAGAATACTTTTTCGGGTATCAAAGCTAAGATTTTGAGTAAACCGAACACTTTGATGCTTAAAGACTCCCGCATCCCAAATTAAAGACTCCCGCATATTCATCTTCTATCATTAGAACAACCAAACACTTTGATGCTTAAGGGTCTTTGATATTGGTGCAGATGATTGACCCTTCACTTTATGTTAAGAGCAGAACTAGTAGAAGTATTCTGGGGTATGCTCTGGGGAGGGTTTTGCTGAGTCCAAGTGATGCTGAATTTAGTGAATATACTAGTTTTCTGGTCCATAAATTGAAACTGTTGGAAACATAACCAGCAGATACAACTGCTTGTCATTGTTATCTCATAAGTTAGTAATAATACTTCTCATAGGGGACATAGGCTTTCTGTTTCAAACTGCTGGAAACATAAATTAGTAATAATATTGGGGAAGTGGCAAAATAGTTTCTAATTGATGCCTTGCAACTTCAATGTGCAACAAGATGCTGATATAAGGTGTTGGGAATACTTCTCACAAGGGACATTGGCTTTCTGTTTCAAACCTTCAGTGTAAGAACTCAGATCTTGTTTTTATACTAATCAGATACACTGTTTTTATCAATGTTAGATGCTTGCTAAAGAAATCATTGAAGAAAAATTGCTCCAGTTTCTTTCACGGGAAGCTCCTGGGTCTGAGTTGGACAGGGAAACTACATCAGTGCAGGTAACCTATTGTGGTGGTTATAGTAATTAGTGTATAACCAACTACCTCATATTTATTTAATCAAAGATATTAAAATTGATATCAATAATGTTGAGGACTTGACACCATCGATAAAAGCAAACCCACAACTGCTTAAAATAGTGACCAAACAAAGTTAAGTGACTATGAGAAAGTATAATAGAAAAACCTCACGTTAAATGCAAACAATTCAGTGTTGTTCTTAAAGGGCCTCAAATGACCTACTAGCAGAACATACATGCCATTTCTGTAGAAAGGAAACACGTGCCACGAGTTATTAATCAAATATAGCAAAGAATCATCTATATAGTAAATTATGATTCAAGATATATTTTCAAAAGGCTCCATTTGCCTACTGTCAAAAGGCTCATTGGCCCTACAAAATATTGAAAAATGCAGGACATTATTCACAAGGAAAAAGCATAAACGTATACTTCATGACTCAACTAGGCCTTATGAGGTACATATTTTCTTCCCTCAAAAAATGGGTACATATTTTCAAAAGGGTTACCTCCACTAAAAGAAAATTATAATGCCAAAGTAGAGTTGAACTTACATAAACAAACTGCCTTTTCCAATCATGTGAAGGGATTCAAGAAAAATTTTATAAACTAGCTATCTTTAAAAACTTGACATCTGTAAGCTAAACCATTGATAAAAAAATATTAAAAATTACTTGACAACGTTCTACACTCTCCTTTATGCTCATTGATTAATATTTTCCTTGAATGGTGTACACTTGATTCATACTTTGTTATTTCAGAAAGCAATGGAAGCAGGAATCAAAATAGAGGAAAACATTTTGAATATCTGGATATCATCAGCTTTGACTTTGATAGTTTGACGTATTGACGTATAGAATTTGCTGTGTTCTCATGCTTGGTGTGTTTCGGCTGCCTTCCTTTATCTTATCCCGTGGTCTTATCACAAAGTGCAGATATCCTGTTCTTGTAATGTGATCAACATTTTTTTTTCTTGCAGTGAAGATCTTTTAGTCGAGAAGAAGTCTGTTTTCTGATCTTGTCAGGAGAATACATAGCAACTGCTTTGGTTTATCAGTATAAACTAAAGTAAGGAATGGACTTATACTTATCAATTCTTATGAGCATGATGTTTTAGCAAACAGTGTAATCATAGTGTCATGTATTTTCCTTATTTTGAAGTTTGAACCTTACTCCACATGCTTGGACTAATGCATCTCTCATCATGAAAAAGGTTTTTATAATTTAAATTTACCAATTTATATGTACTTGCTATTTAATGTAGTATCGATGTGGTGATTCTTACTTTGTTTTCTCTTCATAAATATATATATATACCAATTTATATGTTAACATATACGTGGTGTTTGCAGGTCACGAGACTTTGTAAAAATAAGGTTCATTCAAATGTATTAAGGGATGTTCTTAAGCAAAAATTTGATAAAGTTATACTTGTAAGTATATCTTGCCCTCAATAAATGTATCTCATTTATGATTTTTTGTTGCGTAAAAGTTAATGTAAGATGGTTTAATGATTGCTCCAATTGTTTGGTTTGATAATTTTAGGTAGCCAACAACAATGCGGAACAAGGGATGGATGAGGGTATTCTTGAAGAGTGATGATGCTGAGTTTTCCAATTAATACATATCCAATTAACTTTAAGTTTTAGTTTTGCTTAGACAAATTTGTTGATATACTATGAATTTTTGACAAATATTTGACTTTGTAATGACAAATATTTGGCTTAACTTTGTTAGGTTACAACTTTATATTATTTTGAAGTTGACTTAGCCGGTACACATCAGTGTTACATGATACGCATTTTACAATAATTTTAATGTAAGGTTGAAGTGTTTTTTTTTTTTTGAAGTTGAACAACGTTCATACTTTGCGTAATATATATATATATATATATATATATATATATATATATATATATATATATATATAAAGTGATTACATTAACATATAAATTAACATTAAATAATAAAATAATTATTTACAGTTTTAAAGAGGTAAACTTCCCCACACATATATGTGCAAGCAACTACCCACACATGTAAGTGCAGTGAATCAATGTATTCCCTTTATATATATGTGTGGCTAGTGTAAGTGCTTACCACACATAGTAAATGTGGCTAAATTTTCCCCACAGTCTCCATCAATACGCTTAGTTAAGTGTGGGGAGTAGTCTTAGCTGCATTTATAGGTGTGGCTAACAACCATTTTAAGTGTGGCTGAACACATCTTTTCTTGTAGTGTTTGTAGACGTGAGATTAAATATAGTACAATTTATATAAAATCTAATTAAATAAAATTATCTATAATTAATATAAAAACTTATAAGAATTTGCTAAATTCAAATATTAATAAATTATCATTTCGGAAAAAATAGGCGGGAAAAGTAGTTAATATATTACATTTATCTGTAATTTCATTGAACGTAATCACCTAAATTCACTCTCCATTTAGTATTTTAAATTTAAAAGATATGACTTTTATATATTAATAGATTACTACTTGTACTATTACTACTATTGTTGCTCCTCCTCCTACTATTACTTGGCTTCTTCTTCTTTTTAATTCCATTCTACTTCTTTATTGATTGTTTGTAGATCTAATTACGCACAAATTTGTGGACTAGTTTTGATCAAAATACTACTCCATTGAAATCAAATTGGACGTATATCCTTTGAAATCAAATTGGATCATTAGTTTCTTATTGATATCTTGGCGTAGTCATTAAACACTGATAATAAAAAAAATGTCGAATAATGAATTTTCCTTTGGGTTGATTCAATAATTACACGTAAACCAAAAAATTATCACATGTTTATAACCACGATCATTCATCCAATATATTAACACTGATCTTCCTGTGGGCCGAAACAACATTAATAGTCTTGCATGAACACTCCTTTTATATTCAAAATAAATTAATTTCAACAAGAGAAGCCACTTAGGCGACATGTTTTAATTAATTCATCGTAAATATAAAATAACTATAGACCGCATTATTCAAACTTAAAATTATTATAAAATGGTGCATTTGACAACATACAACGCATGCTTTATCGTCACATTGCTATGTATCCTGATACCACAACCTTTAATGTGAAAAGCACCGAAATTATATAGCAATTAGCATGAACGATAAATAAAAAACCATCAACTATGATAAATAAACTTCATGAAAAAATGAAGAAAAATTTATCAAGCAACCTTATATTCATGAACAACCATAAATCTCTTCTTAAAGAGTATAAGAAAGTCGAAAATTAAACTACCTGAATGACAAAATTCAACATGAATTTCGCTAGGCAGAAGAAGTTCATGAAAATCCAAATTAATTATGCACAAACATAATTTAACATATACAACAAAAGCCCTAAACCAATTTAGCATAATCAACACTGATTAATTGTCAATTAGCAAATTAAACCCGAAAAAGACGCCAAATTGTGACTTCAAGAGTGCCCAGAAAAATTAAATCATGAAACTCCAAATTGAAGGCACATAAACATGATTAACCATGTGGGAATCAAAAGTCCTAGCATAATTTCAGCATACAAGCTAGCAACGAAAGTAGCCCAATTTCGCATAATTAAAACCGAAAAAATTAGGGTTCATACCCAAATAATGCAATCCCAAAATTAATCAATGAATAGCAAAATTGATTGCATATAAACATGATTAAACATGATTCTAACAACTCCCATACATCAATTTGGAACAAAACAACAAAAAAACAAACCAAATTGAACACAAATTGATGAAAAATTAGGGTTTATACGTCATTAACAAAAAGGCACGAAAGACACACGATTTCACACAAAAAAAAATCAGAAAAAATCATGTAAATTCAGTAAATCATGAGTCTATAAAAAGCCCTCAATAACTTTGGGAGAATAAACAACCAAACATGCCCAATTGAATTCGATTAGAACAACTAAAAAGAACCCTAAAACGCAAATTTCTCTCAAAATATGCAATGAAAATTCAATTAACTTTGCAGATATATACTTTAGGATGCAACAAACAAAAGCCCTAAAGAAATTTTGCCGGAAGAGAATTATTTGAACTGAATCTGAAGCCTACAGTTATGACAGCAGCGGAAGAACGAAAAACGAATTGGGCAAAATAATTATAGCCAAATTAGTCTTAATTATTCTAAAGATTCAAAATAGGGAGGACTCTGATACCACTTGTTAGAATTAATCATAATTATAACAATCGTTGTAAACCCATAATCCAATATGTCGAATCAGTGGAAGATAAACATAAATCGAAATACCTGAATCCATTGTAGTTGTTAGTCCTCCTCAAGTGACGTGGTTGGGTCTTTCAGATCAATAACCAGTCGAAAGAGAACTCACAGAGAAAACTCTCTCTCACTGACGATGGGATATCAGGGAGAAAATAACCGTGTGTGTGACCTGGATAATAGTAAACCTCTTAGGGTCTTGACCTATTATTATTCTGCCCATAATGGAATAACAATAAGTCACCAGTATCCACACATTAGAGCCCACATCTTGCCTGATACATTAAAGCCCAATATATATACTTATTGGATCACTTTTATTCGAGCTATAAACAATGATAGTTATTGTGATATATATTCGTTTACACATAAGCTCATCGTCGGATTATGTTGTTTGTAACTTAATTTTCACATTCCTTACGTTTGCTACTGGGAGATTCTACAATAATTGAAAAAATTTTCCACTATGGTAGTTGAAATATATAATTACCCTTCATTTTACCATTAAAAATTAAAATTAATATATATATTCACCATAGGATTTGTTACAATAAGTAAATCTATATGTTAAATTATAATTTTTTACAAAATTCAATATTTTTAAGGAAATTCTACCATAATTGACTTTTTTTCAATTATCGTAGTTGAAAAGTAGAAATACCATTAATTTGACCATAAAAATTCAAAATCAATGCAGGTTGATCAAAGTAACTTGTTACAATAATTAACCATGTTTAGGAGGATATAAATCTTTTTAACAAATATGATTTATTTTTTATAAGTGAGTGATATAAAATTTTCAACTACCATAGTTGAAAATAAATTCAACTATGATAGAATTTTCATTGCTATTGAATACATTCTCAACAAAACCATGATTTTTGAGACTTAAATAGATCAAATACCCCTAAAAATGTATTTCAAGCAAACTTTTGTTGCCTCCCAAGTTTTTATTGTCATTTTATTTTCTTTTACTTTAAGTAAACTAATTATATTGTTAATTATTATTGCTAATTATAATAAGGTTATATTGTTAATTATTAAAAATTCATAATATGACTAATTATATTGTTAATAAAAGAATATTATTAATTACATATCAACTATTATTCCTAACTATAACTATTATATTGTTAATTATAACTAATAGATTTCGTAATATAACTAATTATATTGTTAATAAAATAATATACTCCCTCCATCCAAAATTAATCGACACTTTGACTAAATTTTAAACGCTTATTATTCACAAATTACAATGAATTAAAATATGAAATTACAATGAATTACAATATGAAATTACTGTCATTCGAAAGATATTTTACTAACAAGAGAGGTAATTTTATATTGTCACTCATTGTAATTTGTGAATAATTAACGGTCAAAATTTAGTTAAAGTGTCAATAAATTTGGAACGGAGGGAGTATCTAAAAAATATATAAAAAGTTATATATTCGAATTTTGATATACTCAACCCAGAGTGATTGTAGGGGTTAACAGCCAATCATATTAAAACAAATCGATTTAAAATTACAGTAAACAATTCCCGCCCATGAAATAATAACAAAAACCAATTTAAAAAAATAATATACAAAAAGCCTAATCAGATTAGAAGTCTACCTTATCTAATTAGAAAACTACCTCCCAACCAAATTAGGAGTCTACTCCTACCCAAATCTAATTAGGAATCTACCTCCCACAGAAATTTAATTAAGAGTCTACCTCCCAACCCAATATATAGACATCCAAGCATCTTTCATTCTCTTCAATCTGTCAATTATCAACATTTGAAGCAATCATTGAATTCTGAGTAAACCTGCAAGTACAAACAAGTTAGTTTTCTAAAAGTACTATCAGTATGTACCGCACCATAATTATTTATAAAGCACACCATTGAATTTTCTTCCAATCTGTATATCAACGTTTTCTATACAAGCAGGTTAGTATTCAAAAAGTAATATCAGCATGTACCCCACCATAATTATTTATAAAGCACACCATTGAATTTTCTTCCAATCTGTTTATCAACGTTTTCTATACAAACAGATTAGTTTTCGAAAAGTACTATCAGTATATACCACACCATAATGTACAATGAATTATTTAAGAAAAATGCTATCATAAATTTTTTACTAAAAGTACTATTAGTATGTACCATATACTATCATTATTAGAAAAATACTAACAATAAAATTCGTTCACATTTTTAAGTAGATAAGGTTTGCAGACCAAACTATCATCACCAAGTATATCTTCCTACATCTTCTTGTTTTTTTATTTTACTGCTATCACTATCAATATCATTGCACACATCAACCCAGTTTGTTTTATTCGACTTCCCTATATTTTATTATCAATATTTTTTTATTTCAGTTTCCTCCCTATATTTAGTATCATCTATATGTCAATGAGCTTTAGCTTAAGTGGCATGAAGGTGGGAGTTTATCTTCCCCACAAGGGGTTCGATCCTTGGTGACCACATTTTTCCTTGGTGGGAATTGTTGATGCCCTTGAGAGGCTCCTTGTGGGCCTCATAGTGGTGTACCCCCCTCCCCTTTGAATTGGTAGGCCTACTGAGTTCTCCTTGAGATAGGGGACTTAGAGGTGGCCCAACTTACTAAATATTTGGAACACAAGCTTTCTGGGAGAAAGAAGAAAAAAATCAAAGAGAGTGTTAGGAGGAAGATGGCCGGGACATTTTCACCCCCTGTATCTGAGGGTGGTTTGATGTCCGATTGAATCCTGTTGGTTTTGCTGTGAAACAGAGGAGTTTAGTTGGTCCTTCTCTTAATCAATGGTGAAAGCAAGCTGAAGTGTCATCTGATTTATGTGAATTTTTGGGATCTGTCGAGGGCAATTGCACCGGTGGTGCCTCTTTCAGATAATGTCCGGCTGCTCTTCCTTTATTTGGAAGTGATTTTACTGTTGTTGGTTCCATCTGTTTTTGGTTTGGTATTTGGATCCTTGGGTTGGCACGATGTTTACTGGAATTGTTAGTACAACTCATTGTTAGACAGTGTTGGGTTGGGGTACATCAAGGTCTGGCTATTATGAAAAGCATGATGTGGATTGATCGTTGTGGGAGGCCGATCAAACGAATCGTAATCCATGGATCATGTTTTCGCTGCCTCTTTCCAATACTCATTGTTTGAAGGTTGGATCCAGCTCTTTATGTTCTGCTGGTTTTCTCTACTCATAGTTTGAAGCTTTGAGGATTCATTAAACTCAGGGTTTTGCTCAAAGAGGATCTTCTGTTCTTCTTTTACTCATACGGTGCAGATTATCTATGGTCGTCTGAATGGAAGCAATCGAACAAATACTCAGTTGATCAATTGGCCATTAATTTTCATCAAATCCCCTTCTTCTTCTAGTAACATCTGATGTTGAACTGCTGGCGTGTTCTGTTGTGGTTGTTTCTTCAATCAGTCTTCACTGCTGTGCTTTTTCTGTACTTTGAGCACATCTCTTTGGCTCAACTTAGGGTCTATTTGTTCTTTCATTGAAGGGTTGTATTGTTGCTTGCTTGACTCTGACAGTTTGAGTCTTTTGCTGCTTTGTAGTGTTAATTGCACTGCCTGCTTCTTAATAAAAGGGCCTTTGTGGTCGACAATTATCAAAAAAAAAAAAAACAACAAATTTTCCTAATTCAAACTTGCTCATTCCAAATACACTAACCAAATGGACTCCCAATCTACACCAACACAACATTAACATAACATTGTCTATTCTGCTAATGCACACTCATTAGTAAGCGGACCATGATAACCATCTTGACTCAAGATGGTTCTTAACCATCTTAAATTGATCATATTTCACATTTTTGTAACTTTTATTAATATTTTTTAATAATTATATGTATTTATCAATTATAATAATATAATACTTATTAACTAGGTCAAAAAATATAGTAATAGCTTATTTTTATCAATTATAGTAGAAAATGTACATTTTATACATTGCTTTATATTTATGAAATAAATATAAATGAATAATTATTTTTAAATAGTTTATAAGTTGTAATAACCCTGAAAATAATGAAACATACCTTTAGAATGATATAAGTACACTTACATTTAACTGTATTAGTGCTTTAGAAGAAATGCAAGATGGTTAAGCTTCTTGCATCAAGATGTTTATCATTTTCGTTAGCAGAAATACCAAATCAATTTCAATAAAAAAAAAAACCAATCAAGAACATAGAAAAACATCAAAATGAGCAAATCAATTTCAATAAAAATCATAAGCAGAAATATCAAATCAATTTCAATAAAAAAAAAACCAATCAAGAACATAGAAAAGGTTCAAAATGAGTAAATCTTTATATTCAAAGGATGCACAACTACATAAACAAACGATCTGAAACCCTAGATTGGTGCAACTACCATAAACAAAATTGGATTCAAAGTGAACTCAACAACATGACTGAGAGTGAACTGAATTCATCCCTAGCTATGAACAAAAACAACAAATTTATAATAGATTGAAAGTGTCTCTTTCTTTGCTTTTTTTTTTTTTATATTAGGGAAGGGACGTGCACCATTGAGCGATGAGATTGAAAGTGTCTCCCTCCCCCCTGCTTTTGGGATTCGGCAGACAAAGAGATCTGATCTTCAACATTTCTTCTTCCAGTACATGGCGGGTTATATAGATCTCCTACAACAAGATGACAACAAGTCATTGTGGTTCATAGTGGAGCTTCCAGGTGCCGATGGACGAGTTCGAACTGATGTCATAAACAATCTATTTCGTCTTATCGTCCTATGTTCTGAAGACTAGGAGGAAGAATTAATTCATATGCGTATTACATACTGGTGCAAAGGGTAAACCTCCTCCACACTTCAAATTCAATCTGTACAATTTGTTTCGTACAATTGTATCACACTATAGATGATAACCCTAAATTGCAGGTTCGACAATTAGACATGATGGACATCAAGGTCGCAATGATCTGTATTACTTGGCTTTTAAAAATTTCCATTGAATGCCTTATGATGTCAAACATTTTTATTAGACTATATTATGTACGAACTTTCCGTTTATAATTTTCTCTATTTATGTTTCACTCTAGTTGTATTAAACTCTTTGTTTTAATATTGGGAGCCCAAATATTTATTATATATATAATTGTCTTTTTAACATTAAAATTCTAATCTTTAATATGCTCGTACATAGCACCATTTAACACTAGTTGTTTTTAAATTTCATAAACTATTATAAAGAAAGAAAATGAAGAAGTATGCCATCATTTCTAAATTGTAACATAGTATAACTAATTTTATTGTTATTTATTACTGCTAATTTTGATTAATTAATTAATTATTTAATTAACAAGTATTTGCACTTATCAACATTGGTAATCATTAATAAGTACTCATCAACATTATTTATCACTAATCAACCGTCATTAACATTGATAAATAGTAATCAACGTACACTCATCGACATTAACTGACAATAAACTACTAACATAAATAAAAAAGAATTTACGTTTAGTTAAAAGTTTCATTTCTTCAATGAGACTCACCGTTATTTTACGCAGTGGAATTACGGTGCCGTAAATAGCAGGGCGGTGAGTTGCGGTGAGTTGCAGTAGACAATAATAAATGAGCTTGATATAAAAAAAGGTAAATAGTAGATTGCGGTAGATTGCGGTGAATTGCGGTTGATTGCGGTTAATTGCGGTGCGGTAAGTTACGGTACCGCATAAAAGAACGGTGCCTTAACATATAGGACATGCGTAATCAATAACCTCATTTTTTTAAATTTTACTCCCTCCGTTTTTATTTATCTGCCGTCTAAGAAATTGTGTTAAAAATTTTGACCATTAATATCTTAATTTGTATAATGATTCATCATACAAAATTGATGTCATTAGATTAATAATAAAAAATATTATTAAAAAGTATCATATTATAAAAAATTTATATTAAAAATTATTGATTAAAGATTAACATTGAAAATCGTAAATGACAGATAAAAAAGAATGGGGGACTACCCGGATAGAAGGAAAAGTACAAAGGACACATGAAGCAATTTTTTTTTTTAACAACGACACTTAAAGCAATTGTTATTACACTACTAGAAAATATAGTAATTTAGATGCTTTTTAGCCATTATCTAGACGCTTTTTGGTGTCTAATAAAAAACGGTCGACACTTTTAAAAAGGTCGAGATATTTGAGGTCGAGATATCTAGACGCTTTTTTTGGTCTAAATTTGGAAATTTCTAGACGCTTTTTTGGGTCGACCTCGTTCAAAATCTAGACGCTTTTTGTGGTCTACCGCATTTAATCTAAACGCTTTTTTGGGTTGAAAATACGGAAATCTAGACGCTTTTTTGGGTCCAGAAGCCTAAAATCTCGACCCTTTTTAGATTCTACCGCATCTAGATTGGCACAAAAAAAAAAAAAAATTGATGGCGGGCACAACATAGACTCAAAAAAGCGTCTAGATTTCATTATTTTTTAATAATAAAAAAGTAATTTACATAGATCACCATCAAAGTTCATACACATGCAATCTTTTTACATGTAAATCTGACCATCATAGTTCATACACTTACACAGTCTTTTATTACACGTATTCTCCTCATTGAGGTAATTGAAGACAACAAATGCATCTAATTAATGTATTTGCAAAAACAGGCTTTTGACATAAATTTGTAGACTATATTGATAAAATTTCATTTCCACTGTTGAGCAGTAGCTGAAACCCAAAACATAACCAAAACAACAAATAAATCCACAATTATATGAAATAAATATGCAACATCATGTCAGCTCACGAATAATAATAGTCTTGTAAAACCCAAAATGCACTCGAGTGACAACAACAGAACTTTAGCCATTTGAAAATGTTGATGATTGAAGTTAAGAGGAAAAAGAGAGAAGAGAAAGAAGAGAATTTTTAATGGTCGCTGTTCTCTGTATTATTGATCTGCAAGGGAAACAATAACCCCATATATATACAAGTGAGAGAATAAGTGCCGAGGAAAAGAAAATAAAGAAACATATAGAACATAACTAACCTAACTAACAGAAACTAAGATAACAGAAAATAACTAACAGTTGATAAAAAAAAATACAATCTCAACACCTCTCCCCCCCTCCCCAAATTGGAGGTTGCAAAACTCCCAATTTGCCCAAGAGATGTCTGTGCTGAATTCCTGTGAGTGGTTTCGTAAATATGCCAGCCAACTGTGAGAGGGTAGGAACATGAGAAAGGGAGATTAATCCTTTCAGAAGCTTTGCTCGAACAAAATGACAGTCAAGCTCTATATGCTTTGTTCTATCGTGATATACTATTTTTGGCTATGTAAATTGCTGCTCGGTTATCACACTTATCTGGGATTGGTATGATATTAGTTAGTGTGAGCTCATTCAGCAAACGACTTAGCCAAGCTAGTTCTGCAACCACCCTTCTAATGCTGCGGTACTCTGCCTCCGCAGAAGAAAGACTAATAGATTGCTATTTTTTAGATTTCCAGGAGATAAGTGTATTCCCCAGGAAAATCACGTATCCGCTCATAGACTTGCGTGAGTGAGAGCAATAGGCCCTGTCAGAATCACAATAGGGCCTGTCAGAATCACAATAGGCTGTGAGATCAAATTTAGGCTCTTTATTGAGCAGTATCCCAAGTGAAGAATTCCCCTTTAAATATTTGATTACATGAATCACAGCCTGGTAATGGGGAATCCTGGGAGCTTGCATATACTGGCTAAGATGTTGTACGACAACGCTAATGTCAGGTCAAGTATTGGTGAGAAAGTTGAGTTTTCCAATTATTTGTCTATACTTGGTAGGAGTTGCACACCTATTTCATAGCTAAAATCCCTGATGAGCTCTCTTGTGAATTTTTGTTGGGTTAGGATCAATCCTGAGTTGAACACAAAACTTCTGAATGTCTTGTCCAAGTAATCCTTGATACTCTGTATTTCTCTCATGTCATTTCTAGTGAGCAACACATCGTCCACATAAACCGTAAGAAAAGTCACCAAAGTATCATTTTTCTTAAAGAAAAGAGAGTAATCATTTTTTGAGTGTTTGTAACCTTGTGTGTACAAAGTTTCAGCAAGCTTGACATACCATTGTCTTGAAGCTTGCTTAAGCCCATAGAGAGATTTTGTAAGTTTGCAAACAACATTAGGAATGTTAGTGGATAAACCTGGAGGTATTTCCATGTAAATATCCTCATGTAAGTCTCCATGGAGGAAGCCGTTGTTAACATCTAATTGATGTAAGAACCAATCCTTTTTTTTACTGCAATTGCCATGAGACTCCTGACTGTGGTCATCTTCACGACAGGAGAGAATGTTTCAGTGAAGTTGATCCCCTCCTTTTGTGTAAATCCCTTGACCATAAGCCTCGCCTTTAATCTTTCAATTGTGGCATCAGCTCGCTGTTTAACCTTGTAAACCCATTTGCAGCCTATGGGTCTTTTCCCAGGTGGTAGAGGGACAATCTCCCATGTATTATTGACAATCAAAGCCTGAAACTCCTTTTGCATTACCTCACTCCATCCTGGATGCTGAGAGGTTTCATCGTAATTAGTAGCTTCTGTATAATTCAATCTTTCGGGGAAAGATTGACTTTCAGTGGTAAAAGATGAAAATTCCAAATTGGGAGCTTGAAAAACAAGATTAGTCGAGGTTGTTAAACACATGACTGGCTCAATTTTATTTGAAGCAAAAAGAGAGTAATTGTAAATAAGAAGGTTCCTTATGTTCCCTGGCAAACCTTCTGACTGGGAAGATGTTATTAGATTGATTTTCTGCTATTTGATTTGTTGTGTGTTCTTGTAAAACCTCGAGTTTTAGGAAGAACGGAACCGTTAGGATTATTACCGAACCGTTAGGTCTAAGTTTAAGTTTCGAGGATGAAACTTCTTTTAAGGAGGTAATGATGTAAAACCCCGAAAAATCCGAAAGATGTTGACCGTGACGTCGTTAGTAAATTAGGTTTGTCTTCGTTAATTGTTATTATTCATTTGTGTTTATTTTTGCTAACATTGAGCTTGTAGGATCGTTGAGGGACTAACAAGGGTATATCGATAATTTCTTGGGTTTAGTATTATTAGTATTACTCTAATTATTATTATTATTATTATTAATATTATTGTGTTTATTAAAATTTGTTATATGAATAATTATGTGAATTTTATTTGTTATGTGTTTAGTATTAATACTATTATTATTAGTTTTGTTATTATTATTATTATTACTATTATGGTTATTATTATTTTCCAAAAGAAAATTAAATTTTTTTATTGGGTTGGATTAGGATTAGGTAGTATTAGTTGGGCTTTTTAATTGTTAGTATAAAAGCTAGATTTTCCTCTCAAACCCTAATCTCCTTTCAAACCCTAACCCTAGCCTCCCTCTCCTCTCTCCCTCTCTCTCCCTCCCCGTCTCTGCTGTCGTCCCCCAGTAGCCATCGTCACCTCCGGCCGCCACCACCAGTCGCCGGAGATCACGCCACCACCACCATAAACCACAACCAACTCTCTCTCTCCCCCCTCTTTCCCTCGATATCTCTCCCTGCCTTGTCGTCACATGCCCTCGCTGGGACCACAGCAACCGCCGCTCTTGCCTTCGCCGCCGGAGTTGCAGTCGCCACCCGCCAGAGCCGTCGACGACGCCGCCAGAACAAAAACCAAGGTCTGCTGCTGTAGTTTTTGTGCGAACTCCATTGTCGTGAATCAAACCGTCCACCACGGCCACCATCCAAGCACCGTCGACCGCCACAGTTGCCGGAAACCACCGCCCATAACCACCCTACGACCGAGCTAATTCGCGTCGTTAGTGAGCTCAAGTGTGTTCGTTTTTGCTGTGAAGTTAAGTTAACCAGGTAATGTCTATGCTCTAATACCCACAGGGATGCTCTTTAAATTTGTTTTAATGTTTTCTAATCTGTTTTGAGAATTGCATCCCGAAAGGGGACTTTATATGGAAAATGTGACCACCTATTTTGGATAATTGTTTGTAATTGTTGTACTTTGTTTTATGAGTTGAGAAATTGGATGGTCTTTGATAAGTGCTTCTTGTATATATGAGAACTTGGTTGTTTTGATGAGAATTTGGGGAATATTTGATTTGATTATGTTATTTTATACCCGAATTTCCCATATTACTCTTGGTTTGGAGTTTGATGAGTTTTGTAGGGAATTTGTGAAGAATCGATGGAAACCGAGCCCAAAAAGCAAGTGTAGATCCAAGTTATGAGCTTAAAGGACCAACAAGTGAGATGTTGGATCACCCAAGGCCCAAACAATGGCCCAAAGTACTCCTAGGCCCGAAAAAGCAGTGACACGGGTGCCCTCAGGAAGAGCACGGGTCGTGTCTATGGCCAGAGAGTGAGATAATATGAGCAATGAGCTGACATGGTCCGTGTCACAGGGAGCACGGTCCATGTCACATGGGGCACGGTCCGTGCCTACCCTGGCACGGTCCGTGTCTCTCCTGTCTTTTCATTTTCGGCGGTTTTGAGTTGATATTTGCCTATATTATGCTTATTTCCGGCGGAGTTTAGAGAGAATCATTCCACCATCTTCCATTCCATGCCCTAATCATATCCATATTCCATATTCCATCCACCATTGAAGATTGAGAGAAGATTGAAGATTGAAGATCGAAGAGCAACTTGAATACACTTTGAAGTGGAGGAGCAAAAGTTCTCCATTGTTGATTCCTAGCAAGTTTGTTCTTCACTTGGGTTTATTTCTCAATCTCTCATAGATTTCCATATGCTTTCTAGACTAGATTTCAATTGCTTTGTAGTTTTAAACATGAATTGTGAGTAGTTCTTTTAGTTTAGGGGATGAACCTTTGAAGTTGCTTGATGAATTGACTTTGTTGGATTGAATTATCATGAATTTAGTTTGTTTCAATCTATTTGGTCTTTGATTTTGTATGTCATTGCTTTTGCTTGATCACCAATTGCAAGTTAATAGGTTGTTGAATGAAGTACCGAAAGGAGAAGTTTGATTGCCCGAAAACCTAGATTGATCTAGTTAAAATTATCTAGACATAGAAGTTTTAATTAGGGTTCTTGAGATAATTAGATCTTTAACCTTGACTAAATCGAAATAACCACGAAAGTAGGTGCTTGGTTAGTCTTGGCAATTCGCTCTAGTGGCAAAATCTCATTGCGAAGTATTCTATGCGATTATCGAACCTTGATTGTGCAAATTAATGAAATGAGAGTTCAATCCACATCGTTGATTCGTTATTTGACTTAGGTTTCATCCCCTGAACGCTTTTCTCCCTTGATTAAATCAAAATTGTTTTGTGAATATTCGTTTGTTTAGACCTTGATTGTGATTAGAATTAGATTTAGTTGATTCAAAACGAAAACCGGATCGACTTAGGGATCAACTAGGAGGCTAGTTCAGTGCGTTGAAAGGAAAAGTCCCTGTGGGAACGACCTTGATTTATGCTACAATTTCACCCGTGCACTTGCGGCCTATCAAGTTTTTGGCGCCGTTGCCGGGGACTTTGTCCCTAGCCAGCCACTGAACGAATACCCTAAGGTTGCCTAAGTCTTTTATTTTCTGTTTTGATTTTCCTTGGTGTTTTTGTTTTTGTCTTGCGAGGTTTACTCTACGTACATGCAAAAAGCTCCATTCTTTGAGCTTGATCCACGAAATCGAAAGAACCTTTCGCTCCCGGCGAAAGAAGCAAAAGTTAGAGCACGCCCGGAGAAGACAAGAAGAGAACTCCAAGCGAAAGAACACCATGTCCAGTGGAGGCGGCGGTGGAGAGCCTAGAATCACGCTTGGCTCCTATGTGATGCCGAATGTCACAAATCAACCCTCCGCCATTAATCCTCCAAGAGTGGCCTCTGACGATTTCGAGCTGAGGAGTTCACTCATCAATTTGGTGAAGGCCAACCCATTCCATGGCCTCCCCAATGAAGATCCCAACCGGCACCTTCGCCTATTCAACCAACCAAGCATGTGAGACCTTTAAGGCAAACGGTGCAACGCCCGATGCAATCAAGCTGCGATTGTTTCCCTTCTCACTTGAAGGGAAGGCTTGGGAGTGGTTGGATACTCTTCCATCAAGCTCTGCCATCACCACTTTTGACCAACTTGCTAGCCTATTCTTGGCGAAGTACTTTCCTCCTAGCAAGTTGACGAGCCTCCGGAATCAAATCTCAACATTTGTCCAAGAGCCGGATGAGTCCCTCTATGAAGCGTGGGAGAGGTTCAAGGACCTCTTACGTCAATGCCCCCACCATGGTTTAGAACCATGGGTCCCGATACAAGCCTTCTACAACGGGGTGGATGACAACTTGAGGGCCAACATCTTGGCGGCGGCAGGAGGCAACATCATGTCCAAGACAGTGGCGGAACTTCAAACTTTGATTGAGGAGATGGCAATCAATAGCTACCAGTGGTCAAAGCCCCGTTCCAAGAGGACGGGAGTTAAGTAAGAAGTTGATGCTATTTCTATGTTGAATGCTAAGTTGGATGCCATGACTAAGAAGATAGATTTGTTGAATGTGAATGCTCCCCCTCCCCAACCATGTGCGTCGTGTCAATCTTATGAGCATGAGACCTTGAATTGTCCTAGTGGGTTGGTTAGCAATGAATCGACCGAAGTGGTTAACTATGTTGGTAACCCTTCTAATAGGCAAAACTTTGACCCTTTTTCCAATACTTACAATCCCGGTTTTATGTTCCACCCGAACGTTTCTTACCGGAATAATAAACAAATGGGTCAACCCTAAGGACAAAGACAACCCCAAGCACCTCCACCACAGGCTCCCCAAAAGCCTAACCTAGAGGCTATGATACAAGCTTTGATGTTATCTCAACAACATCATCGACAATGGCAACTTGAGCATCAACAAAGACAAGATGAGGTGATTAAGGCCCTAGCTACTAAAGTTGACCTTATGAGCACCCACACTCAAATGCTTGAGAATCAAATTGCCATTCAAGCTGGTACCTCCACTACGCTTCCCGGAAAGCCCGAACCTAACCCTAAGGAGCAATGTAATGCCATTATTTTGAGGAGTGGGACACAATATGAGGGACCTAGCGTGCCAAATACCAAGCATGGGGGAGTAGTGGTTGAGAAAGAGGTTGAGAAGCCTACTGAGAATGTTGTTAGTTTTGAAAGAGAGAAAGACCTTGAGAGTGAGCATTCAAAAGAGAACACCGAAACCCGACCTTCATCTCCACCTAGAGTTTACAAACCACCGTTACCCTTTCCTCAAAGATATGCTAAGGCTAAATTTGATGCAAAATTCGGCAAGTTCTTTAATATGTTAAAGCAATTGAATGTGAATGTGCCGTTTTTGGATGTTTTATCTCAAATGCCTTTGTATGCAAAGTTTTTGAAAGAAATCCTCTCTAAAAAGAGGAAAATTGATGAAATTGAGGAAGTCGCTTTGACTGAAGAATGTAGTTCCGTGGTTCTTAACAAGCTTACTCCTAAGCTTAAGGACCCGGGAAGCTTTAGTATTCCATGTGGCCTAGGTAGCTTAACCGTTGACCGAGCTTTGTGTGATGTGGGTTCTAGTGTAAGCTTAATGCCCTATTCTTTGTATGAACGGTTGAACCTAGGGGAGTTGAGACCAACTACCATGTTATTGCAAATGGCGGATCGTTCTATCAAGTACCCTAAGGGTATTTTGGAGGATTTTCCTCTTAAGGTGGGTGATTGCTATGTGCCGATTGATTTTGTCATCCTTGATATGCCCGAAGATTCCCGTACCCAAATCATTTTGGGGAGACCTTTTCTTGCTACCGTAAGGTGTGTCATAGATGTACAATGTGGAAAGATGAAGTTTAGGATAGGGGAACATGAACTTGAGTTTGATTTATTCCGTGATGTTTTGCCACGTGGCGTTTCCCCTTGCTTTGGTGTTGATGTGTTTGGTGAGAAGGATAAGAATGTTGATGGTATGATTTGTGAAAAGAAAGATGATTGTGTGCATGTAGTGGAGAGTGAAAAACTTGAGAAGTTTCATGATAATTTTGTTGAACATCCTTGTGGTTTATTTATTGATAAAGGCCATGAACTTGGCGATGCGAGGATGGGGATAAAAGAAATTTTGCCCCCACCTAACATCATCAAGAACGTGCCTTATGCTATTAACAAGGGTACATTGGATGAGATTTTCAGGTTTGATGATGGAGATCCCTCCATTTTTGAAGGAGATGATGAGTTTGACCCAAACTGTAGGGTCAATTTGAAGACGTTTGAAGGTACTTTACAAGATGGAGCTCCTGAAGCCCTTGGCTATGGAGTTATGGACTATTCACCGGGTTGAGAGGTACCTTGTCCAGCTTAGGACATTAAACAAGCGCTTCTTGGGAGGCAACCCAAGCTTTTTCGACTTTATTTTATTTTATTTTTTTTAGGATTTTCTAGAATTTTTCCTTCTTTTTCTTCTTTATATTTTTGATTTTTCTAGATTTGTGTTTTCTTCCTTTGCTTCTCGGGTGATGTTTCGCATTGCGGACAATGCTCGGTTCAAGCATGGGGGAGATTTGTGTAACTTTTTGTGGATATGTGTGTTTTGAGTCGTTTTTATTTTTGATTTTTAACTTGTTTTGAGTTTTTTTTCTTTTGTTTTGATTTTAGTTTCTTTGTTTTCTAGATTTGCTTGTAGTTTTTAATTTCTTCTTTTTGTAGGTTGTTTTCGTTTTCTTAATTTCTTATTTTCATCTTTAGTCTTGTAAAAAGTTTTTGAAAATTGAAAAAAAGAAATTAATTAGAAAAAAAAACTGTTTGATATAAGATTTGGCGTGATAGTTTTCTTTTGACTTGATTTGATCCTGTATAGCCCGTTTGTGAAAGACTGTGAATTGACATGAGTTGTGAAGCTAATTGTTGTGAGAATTGTGCTAGGATAGTAAGAGCGATTGCCTTTGTTTCTATTGTAAGAGTGAGTTGTGCATATGCATATCTTTTTAAACTAGGTAATGATTGTTGAGCGCTACCCGTGAGTCCACATAAGCCTAAAAGGAAAGACTAATCATTTTTATTAGTCTAATTTCCATGAGTGACTCACCATTGTTGCATCCTCCTTCATTTGCTTTGCATCTCCTTGAAATTGCTATGCGTTGTACATTGACAGGATGATAGAGGCATTAGGATTTGAACCCGCAAGCCTTGACCACCCGTTTACATCATAATATCCTTAGTTAGCCCTTTCTAGCCTTGACTTTTTCTCTTCTTGAACCCATATTATGAGCCTTGGCCGATTATATATTTCCTACCCGTAGGCCATTGCTTGAAATGTGTTGAGTATGAAGTTGGGTTGATTATGGTTACTTTGGTGGTTTGGTTTGTGATGGGGAATTGGTTTGAGTTGTAAATATTGATTTCATTCCCCAAATTATGTACATTGAAGTTGTTGGGTAGAGTTGGAACTTGCCTAGTGAGTTGTTTATAAGTGTGAGTTTGTTTGTTTGTTTTTGTGTGTGTTTTATTCAAAGAAAAAAAGAGAAAAAGAAAAGAAAAAAAAGGGAAAAATATAGAAGAAAGAAAAAAAAAGAAAAAAAATCGGAGAAATTCCGGAAAAAAAGAAGCAAAAGAGAATAAAGTGTTTGACATTGTGTTTCTTTTGTTTTGAGGCAAGTTTCCAATTGTTTGTGGGGTTGATTTGGATTGATTTTAAGTGGTAAGAGCGTATGTATGAATTGGTGCGACATAATTTCAAGCTTTGGATTTAGCTCCACAATTCCCAAATATTTTCCACTCCTTACCCTTAACCTTAGCCCCATTACAACCCTTGAAAGTCCTCTTGATTGTCATTGTTGCTTTGCAAATTGCGGTGGAGAGTTGAGATTCTTAGCAAATACGTGGTTGCTTGTGGCTTTGGTTTGAGTATTTGAGTGAACTTTCAATGATTTTTCATATTTAAACACATGAGAGGAGTGTTTCCACATTCCCAGAAAGTGAGTTTGCTCTTCATTCTTACCTAATTTCATGCTTAACATGTGCCTTCTTATCTCATTCGGTGATTAAGGGTGATTGGTTGAAATTGGTGAGTACCATTCATGAATAATTTGTCTTCATTTACTTGTGTAAATTGGCTTGTTTTTCACTCTTGGGTTGTACTTTAGATTAGATTGGGTTGATTGAATGTTCTATCATTGCCATCTTGCAGATTTGTAATTAAATAAAAATTTTCGTTTTCGTTAACTTTTACTTTTGAGTCTTTTTACTTTTGCTTTGAGTTCTTTGAGTGTTTTTGTCCCGTTTTCTTTTATTTTCTTTTATTTTCTTTCTTTGCCTTTTCTTTTGAGTTTAGACTTGCTTAGGGACAAGCAAGGACTAAGCATGGGGGATTTTGATAAATGCTTCTTGTATATATGAGAACTTGGTTGTTTTGATGAGAATTTGGGGAATATTTGATTTGATTATGTTATTTTATACCCGAATTTCCCATATTACTCTTGGTTTGGAGTTTGGTGAGTTTTATAGGGAATTTGTGAAGAATCGATGTAAACCGAGCCCAAAAAGCAAGTGTAGATCCAACTTATGAGCTTAAAGGACCAAGAAGTGAGATGTTGGATCACCCAAGGCCCAAACAATGGCCCAAAGTACTCCTAGGCCCGAAAAAGCAGTGACACGGGTGTCCCCAGGAAGAGCACGGGTCGTGTCTATGGCCAGAGAGTGAGATAATATGAGCAATGAGCTGACACGGTCCGTGTCACAGGGAGCACGGTCCGTGTCACATGGGGCACGGTCCGTGCCTACCCTGGCACGGTCCGTGTCTCTCCTGTCTTTTCATTTTCGGCGGTTTTGAGTTGATATTTGCCTATATTATGCTTATTTCCGGCGGAGTTTAGAGAGAATCATTCCACCATCTTCCATTCCATGCCCTAATCATATCCATATTCCATATTCCATCCACCATTGAAGATTGAGAGAAGATTGAAGATTGAAGATCGAAGAGCAACTTGAATACACTTTGAAGTGGAGGAGCAAAAGTTCTCCATTGTTGATTCCTAGCAAGTTTGTTCTTCACTTGGGTTTATTTCTCAATCTCTCATAGATTTCCATATGCTTTCTAGACTAGATTTCAATTGCTTTGTAGTTTTAAACATGAATTGTGAGTAGTTCTTTTAGTTTAGGGGATGAACCTTTGAAGTTGCTTGATGAATTGACTTTGTTGGATTGAATTATCATGAATTTAGTTTGTTTCAATCTATTTGGTCTTTGATTTTGTATGTCATTGCTTTTGCTTGATCACCAATTGCAAGTTAATAGGTTGTTGAATGAAGTACCGAAAGGAGAAGTTTGATTGCCCGAAAACCTAGATTGATCTAGTTAAAATTATCTAGACATAGAAGTTTTAATTAGGGTTCTTGAGATAATTAGATCTTTAACCTTGACTAAATCGAAATAACCACGAAAGTAGGTGCTTGGTTAGTCTTGGCAATTCGCTCTAGTGGCAAAATCTCATTGCGAAGTATTCTATGCGATTATCGAACCTTGATTGTGCAAATTAATGAAATGAGAGTTCAATCCACATCGTTGATTCGTTATTTGACTTAAGTTTCATCCCCTGAACGCTTTTCTCCCTTGATTAAATCAGAATTGTTTTGTGAATATTCGTTTGTTTAGACCTTGATTGTGATTAGAATTAGATTTAGTTGATTCAAAACGAAAACCGGATCGACTTAGGGATCAACTAGGAGGCTAGTTCAGTGCGTTGAAAGGAAAAGTCCCTGTGGGAACGACCTTGATTTATGCTACAATTTCACCCGTGCACTTGCGGCCTATCAAGTTTTTGGCGCCGTTGCCGGGGACTTTGTCCCTAGCCAGCCACTGAACGAATACCCTAAGGTTGCCTAAGTCTTTTATTTTCTGTTTTGATTTTCCTTGGTGTTTTTGTTTTTGTCTTGCGAGGTTTACTCTACGTACATGCAAAAAGCTCCACTCTTTGAGCTTGATCCTGAAATCGAAAGAACCTTTCGCTCCCGGCGAAAGAAGCAAAAGTTAGAGCACGCCCGGAGAAGACAAGAAGAGAACTCCAAGCGAAAGAACACCATGTCCAGTGGAGGCGGCGGTGGAGAGCCTAGAATCACGCTTGGCTCCTATGTGATGCCGAATGTCACAAATCAACCCTCCGCCATTAATCCTCCAAGAGTGGCCTCTGACGATTTCGAGCTGAGGAGTTCACTCATCAATTTGGTGAAGGCCAACCCATTCCATGGCCTCCCCAATGAAGATCCCAACCGGCACCTTCGCCTATTCAACCAACCAAGCATGTGAGACCTTTAAGGCAAACGGTGCAACGCCCGATGCAATCAAGCTGCGATTGTTTCCCTTCTCACTTGAAGGGAAGGCTTGGGAGTGGTTGGACACTCTTCCATCAAGCTCTGCCATCACCACTTTTGACCAACTTGCTAGCCTATTCTTGGCGAAGTACTTTCCTCCTAGCAAGTTGACGAGCCTCCGGAATCAAATCTCAACATTTGTCTAAGAGCCGGATGAGTCCCTCTATGAAGCGTGGGAGAGTGTGATAATTTTGATAACCTGGGTTATTAATAATTCAAAGTGAAACATTAAGCGGGTTTATTATTTGGATGCCTTTGATTTGAGAGCTGTGAGTCGAGTTTTGCATAAGATATTAATAATTCAAAGTGAAACATTAAGCGGGTTTATTATTTTGATGCCTTTGGTAGGCTAATGTTTTTGCGGGTGATAATTCTGAGACCAGGATTTGGTATCCTGTATAGGTTATGTGTCAGGAGATCAGGGTTTGATCCCTGATATAGGATAGGTGATTTTTGATGCCTTTGGTAGGCGATTGGTTTGATGCCTTCGGTAGGCGATTGTTTTGATGCCTTTGATAGGCGATTGTTTTGATGCCTTTGGTAGGCTAATGTTTTGCGGGCGATAACCCAGAGACTAGGATTTGGTATCCTGTATAGGTTATGTTTCAAGAGATCAGGGTTTCATCCCTGATATAGGACAGATGATATGTATTGATGTCGTTGGTAGGCGAATGTTACTATAAGGGATTTGATATCACACCCGCATAATAAAATACGGATTAGTTGGGTTGAGGAAAATAGTTAAGGGTAAAAGGATTGTGAAATGATTTGACTTGTTCCCTCTCCCTTAAATGAATTGAAACGAATTTGAATTGTTTTTAACGGTAGGGGTAGACATTATTGAGATTTCCCCCTCATTTTTGAAATGTTTTGTTTTCAGGTGATGATCAATATGTTGGGGTCGGGAATTAGAAGTGAGGACGACGTGTTTAGAAGTTGATAATTATGTTGCGTTTCGTTTCTGAAAGACTTGAAGTTAGGGTTGAGTAGGACCCGGAAAAAATTCCCGTTCGGGGAAATTGTTTTCGGATGCGCTACTTAATCGATTGGGAGCCAACTAAGGTTGCTTAATCCTTAAATAAGGATATTTTTGTTTTATGAAATTCATTTTTCGGGGTGGTGAAATTTTATTCATTTTACAAATCCGTTTTTTTATTATTTAAATATTGAAATTACAAGAAATATATTAATAATGATTCAGAATCGGCCCACACCACATTCAGGCCCAAAAGGAAGCACGCGGGCCGCTAGAACCGTCAAAACCCGCGTGGGTTTTGACGACTCTTTGGCCGGGCCACCTGTTTCCCTCGTGCCAGAGAACATGAATTTGAAATAATAAAACCAGTGTAGGTTTTATTAATTCCTACACATTTTCTCTCAAGTTTCCACTTTGAATTGGGTGTGGGAAAGACATTAAATCATTTCTTAATCATTTTAATGTAAATTTCAATATTAAATAATTAAACAGATTATAAAAAGAATAAAGAGTCGCCAGCCGATTTAAGGAAACCGACAAACCATAAAATTAATGAAAATAACTTCGGTCTAAGAAACCCGATTCCAGGTCCGGGGGTAAGGTTACGAATTCGAGAATTATAAGAATTATCGAATTCGCCTGTTAGAAAACAGACTCTACTAAAATCGACATTAAATTGAAAAAAGAGCGGGGAGAAGATTAATTAATTTCGCAAGTTTATATTCTTAAGCATGCAATATAAAGAATGAGGTTTTTGTTTTACAAAAATATGCACATATAACATGAAATAAAAGACAAATACATGATTAAATAATAATAACGAAAAGAAACATAAAAACCGAACCTCTATGATTTAGAAGCCCGAATGCGATGATCGAAATGCCTTGACTTCCCTTGACTTGATGGATGAAGGATGAGTATAAGAGGAGTAGAATGGTAGTATGTGGGTGATATTTTTGGTAGAGTAATGGTAATGAGAATAGTGAGAATGATGGAAGTATGATGAGAGTTTAAGAGAGTAAGGGTAGAATTATGATGATAGTTGGTGAGAGTTTGGGTAGAATGATGGTATTAGTTGATGAAAATGAATGGAATGGAGGGGGGTATCTATAGGTGAAGGAGGTGAGGTTAAGGAGGGAAAGGAGGGAGACACATCCCCATGATCATGCCCCCTAATCCATGCAAAATCAAATCAAAGCTCAAGGTCAACACACATGGGCTAATATCATGGGATGATGATCAAACTTTTGGCGCCGGATCCTTGAATATAAACCCGCGCGGCATTTCTCAATCTCGCACATGGATTGCTGACGTAAGCAACGCCAAAACAACGCGGTTCAGGGAATACTAAACCCGCGCGGGTTTTGTAGTGTTTTGGTCGGGGCGCGCCTTGGGCCTGTTCTGGTTCTGGGCCGTCCTATTCAAATAAAACCCGTGCGGGTTTTATTTTTTGTATTGGGCCGACTTGATCCTGTTTTTTTATATTGCCTACTTCGTTGGCCCAAAGATGTATCCGGCCCTCTTGACAAGTCAGGATTATTTCGGTGCAAATCTCGGTGTCTATAGAGAGTCCCCACTTTGATCGAGTCCAAATAGGACGAAGGTCAAAGTAGACTTGATGTCTGTCTTGATGCTGGCAATGCTCTTTTGTGTGGCGATTAGGTGACATTGCTGATGATGATGATGTCGTCGGTAACCTTTAGGCGGCAACCGTTGGACGACTGATGATGTTGGTAATGGCGATGTCGTCAGAAATCTTTGGGTGGCAACCGTTGGACGACTGCTGCTGATGAAGAGGTCGTCGGTAACCTTTAGGTGGTAACCATTTGGACGACTGATGCTGAAGAATGTCGTTTGGAGACCTTTACGCGGAATCCGTTTGAACGAGTGCTGTTGCTAACATCGTCAGAGTCCTTTATGTGGGACGAGTGTTGCTGACGACATCGTTGGACGCCTTTAGGTGGCAACTGTTGGACTATTTTCGCTGTCGACATCGTTGGAGGCCTTTAGATGGCAACCGTTTGACGACTGTCGCTAATGGTGCTCTTTCATGCGGCAACTGGATGGTCCCTTTTTTGTGGTAACCTGATGATGATGCTCTTTTATGCGGATGATGGTGCTCTTTTATATGGCAACTCGAAAATCACAAGAAAATTAAGTATTAGTTTTCGAAAATGCAAATGGGTTCAGATTTTTACCTGAATTTTGGGAAAATCTCGGGCCGTAGTCTTAGGGCCTTCGGTTTTAAATCGCATGACTTGCTTTGAATGGGCCGTGGGGCCTTAGGCCGCTGAATTTTGGCACATATTGGTATAAAACCCGTGCGGGTTTTATATCCTCATTAGGCCGTTAAAAGGCGCTGGGCCGCAGGAACGGGCCTGTAGCTTGCCCAAAACCCGCGCGGGTTTTGGCTTAGTTTTCTTTTTGTTTTCTTTTTTTTTTCCTTGTGAAGGGAATCCAAGGTGGGCCCGGGTCTTGTGTGGATGAGGACGTGCCACGCAACCATGTCTCCTCTTTGGGTGGCAAAGGGATGACCTTTGGATTTTCAACCAATGAAACGCCTTTGGCATTTCGAGGCGGGTCCTAGAAACGAGCGGTTCATATTCACCCAACATTTCTATAAATACCAAGCTTCATTCACCTCATTCACGCACACCTTCAACTCTTCCATATCTCTCTATTTTCTCCTTTTCTCCCTAGAAAGTTTGTTCTTTGAAGATAATTTGAGTTCTTTGGAAGGTGCATCCTCGAGGTCATAGGAATCCTCCTCTTCCACATGCGGTGGCATGGTCCCATGATATGTCTTCTCGTCGTAATTTTATTCCGGGTGCGAATGCCAACCCTTCGAACCTTACTATTCAGCCTTGGAACCATGCTTGGTTCTACTGCTCCCATGGCAAGGTAATTTCCAAAACCTCTCTTTTTATGCTTAGTTTAATAAAAAATGAGCAAGCACGAATTTATTTTTCATGTCTTGTCGATTTTTCATTATTTTAAGCATGCTTTAAGTTGATGCATATGCATTTATTTACAACGATAATCCATTTTGAGAGATGGACCAAACCCGGGCCTAAGAGAAACCAAACATTGCATGCTCGGCCTAAAGAAATCGGCCCATAGCAAAAAGAAAACCCGCGCGGGTTTTCTGGCCTGTAGGCCACCAAAAGGAACATTGGGCCTAGATGTGCGGCCCATCAGAGAACAAAAAACCCATGCGGGTTTTCGTCCTGCTAGGCCGGCTCATTTGGGCCGTGTTAAGGCTTCCTTTTTTTTTGTTGTTTTCTTCGTTTTCCAATTTATTTATCTTGTGGACCATGTCTGTGAGCCCAGTGTCGGTGCTGGGTCCAGCTAAGGCTCGAGAGAATATGCCTGGGTCCAACATATTTAGATGAGCCCCCAACTTTAACTGGCCCCTTCTGTTTGCCTTTAGGAGGACAACTTGAAAACCCCTGGTGTCCTAAAGGATCCTCTTAAGGTAGCCGCCTCGATTCTTGGGAATTTTGTTGACAACACCTTGACCGCGGCGGGACTCATGCCGTTCTGGAAATGTTTGGTGGCATAGAAGGGTCGTACATATCGTGTTATAGGTCGTGCCATAGCTGAAAGGTTTTGGGACACCACTAACTCCTTTCATCTTCCTGTGGGCGAGATGGCGGTTACCCCTACAGATTTTGTCATGATCACTGGTCTTCCGTGGGGTGGGCGTGATGTAGTTTTTAACGCTGAGATTCCACCCATGGTCTTGGATCTTCTGGGTCCAGTGTCAGCACGTTTAGGCCAAGGACAGGGCCTTTCCAACCTTGCTTACACGCAGTTCGAGGCGGCCATCCGCGACGCCAACTTTTCAGAACTTGCCTGGGGATCAACGCAGCTTCATTTTCTTGGCGTACATCATTTCTGCCACCCTATTCGCTAACCGGGGTGATAACATCACTTTGACGTGGCTTGGAACCTTCTGGACTTAAATAATGTCCGGAACTTGAACTGGGGCAAGGCGGCTTACGCGAATTTCATCCTCTGGCTTCGCCGTGGCATTAGGTTTTCTCAGGATACCGATCCGGTTTACCTCCACGATTCTCATACTCGCTACCAGTATGGCCCTTCTCTGTGGAAGGTGCTCGAGGTATGTCCCCGAGACTCTTCTCTTTGTAGTTTTGCTACTCTTTCGATCCTTCTTTGACTTTATATTCATGTAGTCATATGGGCATATGAGTATATTCTGTCTTTGGGCATTCGCTCCAAGAAGAATAAGACAGTCCCAGCTGCTGAACGCTAGTCTAACGGGGCCGTTCGAGGGAAAAATTCCAGTCGGGTAGTCTCGATCGCATTCGTCGCATGCTGAATAACCTCACCCCGGTATTTCTTTATACCTAGCGTCTTTATTTATTTTGCTTCTATTCTTGAAGTGACTCGCTTTCTTTCTCAGGACCACGTGAACTGGCGTCCATGGGCGGAGTTTGACTTGAGCGGATTGCCTACCCCTTTGCAAACGGTGGAGCATGATACTCGCCTCCGCATCCTAATGGAGGGACCCTCAGGCTTCGTATGGTACTTGGGGGAGAGAGCTGCGAGGCAAATCCTGGATGGATATCCGGGCCTTATACCCCGGGATCCTCCAGAGCACATGTTCGAGCCATGGCGCGTCGCTCCGGGTGCATTGGGAGATTGGATTCTCAGTCGAGACTTCGAAAATTTTGTACATAACGTCCTATAGGAGCAATTTGATGAGGAATTTCAACGCTACTTGAGCCGTTTGGCACCCCGGGTGATAGTATCTTCTTCCTTTGGATTTTTCGTTGTGTTTCTGGCTGGTTCCTGATCGTAAAGTTTGCAGCTGGGGCCTTATGCTAAGGTCGCTGAGGCGGAGGCTCCACCAGTGAGAAGAAGGATTGGTGGTTTCTTGGAGGTAGAGACTAGCAGTCAATGCTCGGCACTCCGAGAGTTTAATCGGAAACCGGTAAGTCTTCATGGCGCTTCTCTTTCTCCTTTATGCCATTTATACATATCTAACCTTAGCCTCATCATCTTCCAGCCAAGATGGGATGTCTTCCGTCAAGTGACCAAGGAGTGGAGTACTATGTTGAAGCACATTGACCGGGCATTTACCGGCTCAGGCAGATATCATGGGAACACCACCAGAAGGGCTGATGTGGAGGCTGATGCAGAGTCCATTCCTCGGGATCCCCCTCGGCGTTCTATTACAGGAGTCCCTCGTACTGAGCCCCTACGTCGCTCTTCGGCAGGGGAGTATTCTTCCCGGGGCCAATCGCGGAAAGAGGTTGGTGGATCCTCTCGTCCTCCTCTAGCAGTCGTGCCAGAGGGTTGCGGCAAAGGCATGATGATCGAGAGTCATCATTCAATTGGGTCCCATCATAGTAGATCTGGCAGCAGAGGTCGCCCTCCTATGGAGGAGGACATGGCTCAGATGTCCTTGGAGGAACAACTTGGCCAAGGGGGGTCACGTCACAGTGTTGGGTATGGTGGCGATACCCAACCTCATTCCTACTGGGTAGAAGACGCTTCGGAATCGAGTGCTACTAACCGACCTTCTCATTCTCGCCGCACTCCGGCTTTAGTGCGTTCTGCTCGTCGTGGTCGGGAAATTGTGGTGAGGGACTATGATTCAGGTGCATCCGTAGGGTATCCTAGCGGTCAGGCCCTAGCAGATGATGCTACTTCACGTCCTGCACCATATGACGTCTCCTCTTTTGGCTCTGGTTCTTATTCTGCTGGATGGCCAGTCCCGACCCCTAGAATAGGTCCTTCATGGCCTACGGGTGCGCAAGAGTGGTCTGCACCCCAACACTCTTGGCTAGGAGGCTCGACCTCTTCTGGTTGGCCAGCCCCCGGTTACGGAACTGGTCCTGTATGGTCTACCCCTTCTGTTGAGTGGCACGTTCCTGACCATTCATGGCTAGCCGGTTCGCAGGAGCATTCCATATCATCTCCGTCGAGCGTGCATCCTTCCGAGGTTCCCTTGTATGGGCCACCGCAGACAGCTCCTGGTCCTGACTATTATTCTTGGGCACCTACTTCGGTACAGCTGGTGCCTCCAACGTTGGGACTTCTTATGGTGGTGCCGACCCGGTTGAAGACAGCGACGATTCGGGCTCCCTGTGGTGATCAAAACTCTTCACAAGCAAGACTCTATGCATTTTTAGACTTTTGTTATGCAGAACTGATTTGTACTCTTTTTTTTATTTATTTATTGTAATGCAAGACTTTTATGAATTTTATTTCTTATTTTATATGCAAGACTCGGTGAATACACGACTTTATTTTATTAATGCACATTTGAATGATTTTCTACATGACGGGATTAATCCCACCTTAATCCCGCTTCCCCAAAAAGAAAAGAAAATAAAAGAAAACAAAAACCTAAGTGTCAGAGTAAACTCGAGCAAAAAGTTTCGGAACCGAGCATCATTGGGTCAATATCCAAAACATTAAAAATACATGAACGGGCCACTTCAATTTCAAGGCCCAAAATACCATCATACACAGGGGGGCTGAGTTGCGGAAAGGCGGCCCATATCGATAGAAAACCCGCGTGGGTTTTCTCTTCAGCAGGCCTTGGGCCTGGGCTTGGACAGGCGCACGCGTAGGCCTAGGAGGATCAAAACCCGCGCGGGTTTTGATTTTCTTTTCCCTTATTTTTTGCTAGCCGTTGCAAATGGGCTAAAATCATGGGATATGGAGGGCAACGACTATATGATCGTTGCTGGTTGTATTTCTCCATTTTTTATCATGCATAGAGGTGTATAAATACCTCATATTATGCATATAATCATCATCACTTCAAAGTCTTCATCATATATTCTTTCAAAATTCAAAGAAATCCTCCCGGTTCTCATGGCATTCGAGAAGAAACTTGCAACTTTGATGAGGACCTTGTCCAAGGAAGAGAAGAAAGAGCTCGAGAGATACAAGTTAACGAGCTTGATGAGTCTCCGTCAAGTGAGGACTAATCACGACTTTCTCCGTGCGGCGGAGACTTTCTGAGATCCGAAGATGCATGTCTTCCGCTTCGCATGGAAGGAATTATGTCCGCTTCCAGAGGAATGGTCCTCAATCCTCGGGACAAATCACTTTGCTCGGCCGACGTCGCCTCCAACGCCAACGGACATCCCTAAGTAGTACAAGGAGCTCTTATGTCTGCCGTCTCGGATCATCGGAAGTGCACTATTCGGCGAAAAGGTATACTTTCAAACCATAGTTGAATATTTTCAATCTCCTGATACCTTGGAATACGATCCCGTGATACGAGTGCGAGCGCTCGTATTATGTCTCCTCGGCGAGTTTTGCTTCTATCACGGTGGCAAAAGAATCGGACCGGCGAATTTAATCCAAATCGTCGATGACATGTCCCGAGGCTACAACCCCGTGCCTCTAATGCTAGTGGAAACCATGATGGGCTTGGATGACCCGAATCCAGAACATGAATTCCGAGGGAGCCCGTTGCTACTTTAGGTATTTCATTCCTCCTTTTTGCCACCATCTGATTTTTCGGCCTCTACTGTTTATAAAACCCGCGCAGGTTTTGTTTTTTTTTATTTAGTTTTTTTAGTTAGTTTCGGATAACTGGCATGCAATCTAACCCTGGTTAACTGTTGGGCAGATCTGGTTAATGGAGCACTTGGGTCTCATCGAAGAACCCCGGACATCATCGGCGTTGGCGAACTATTGTTAGAGAAAGAGAAAATATACTGACCTTCGCTCGGTAATAGAATGGATCGCATTCTTGAAGGAGCCTCGGGAGATCCTATGGTGGATCGAATGGTGGCACATCTCCGAATATGTTACCCATAATTTCCGCAATGCTTATGTGTGTCTCCCCGGCTTGACGTACATGACCTTTTTTTTTCCAGCACGAGTGAAGCGCCAGATAGGTCGCAAGCAAGACATCCCTGAGCTCTTGTGTGAGACCCCTGATCAGTTGAAGCTGCGAGGCTCGGTGATTGAGTCGTGGTTGAAATACTAGGAAAGAAGGCCAACTCTCAAAGCCCCTCCAAAGATACACGTGTCTCATATTGTCGATGCTGACTACCATGGATGGCTGATTGCTGCTGTTGAATCTCGTCGTGTTGGTGAAGCGAGAAGGAGACAAGCAAAGGAAAGATTGGGTCCTCGTACACCAGTGAAGGACCGTCTGGGTGCGAGAGACTCGGTGAAAGATAGGCTCTGTTCGAGAGTGGAGGCACGAAAACCAAGCAGGCGGGCCTATAAACCCAAAGACAAAGAGAAAGCTCTTATTGGACCTAGAGACACAGAGACTGACCATGAGACAACTGGCGGAGTAGAGAAAGTGAAGCAAGATTAGAAGACGGAATGGAAATGAAGGAGATGAAACTGCTTTGCCATAATAGTCTTTTATTTAATTATGCCTTTTGAATTTTCTTATGTTACAAGTAGTGTACTTGCATTATTGATCAATAAAGAAGAAATATTGTTCCCAATTATTGCATTTTGCAAACTTTATCTTTTCTTATATACATGAGTATTTATTAAATATATCCCAAGTGTCTGAAAATTGGTTTTCCAGTTGCTTGGTTATATTAAGCATAGTATCACTTAAGTTGATCCAAATTCATGGGCTGAATTATATCTTCTCCATCCATAGTAGGAAGCCGAGCTGCACCTCTTGGCAAAATGTTCTTAATCATGTAAGGACCCTTCCACTTAGGTGCAAATTTTCCTCTTGGATCTTGTATAGGTGCCCTCATCTCCTTAAGCACCAAATCACCTACTTGAAGTGAACGACTTTTCACCTTCTTGTTAAAAGCACGAGTGATCCTATTTTGGTATACTTGCACATAATGCAACGCCCTCAATCGCCTTTCGTCCATTAACATTAACTCCTCGAACCTTGCCCTAGCCCATTCTGCTTCTGGCAACTGACTTTCGGCCACTATTCGTAACGAAGGGATTGCTACTTCAATCGGTAAGACTGCTTCCATCCCATACACCAAAGAATATGGTGTTGCACCTGTAGCAGTTCGTATAGAGGTTCGGTATCCCCACAGGGTAAATGCTAATTTATCCGGCAAGTCTTTGTAAGTGACCACCATTTTCTTGATGATTCCCGTTACTGTCTTGTTGGCTGCTTCCACAGCTCCGTTGGGTTGAAGTCGGTATGGCGAAGATCGGTGATGTTGGATTTTGTAAGTAGCGAGCAAAGTTTCTACTTCCTTCCGAAAATGGCTTCCGTTGTCACTAATGATCTCGTGAGGCACTCCATATCGACATATGATGTTTTGAAGGATGAATTTGGCCACCTGCTTGGATGTGAGCTTGGCAAAAGAGGTTGCTTCTACCCACTTAGTGAAGTAATCGATGGCGACCAGTATGTACTTATGTCCTCCTGTTCCAGTTGGGTGTATCTTGCCAATGATGTCGATACCCCATACTGAGAATGGTCATGGAGATGTAAAAGTAGTTAGGTATGATGGGGGTTGATGCTGTAGGTTGGCATACTCTTGGCGTTTGTTGCATTTTCGAATGAACTCTAAGCAATCTGCCTCCATAGTGGACCAATAATAACCAGCCCTTTGAATTTTCTTTGCCAGCATACGTCCATTCATGTGGGGACCACACTCTCCTCCATGTACAGTAGCCATGACCTCCTTGGCGCTCTTAGCATCGATGCATAATAAATTAATGCCCGTAGGTGATTTCTTGTAAAGGCGATCTTGGATCAAGCAGTATTGTGCTCCTAGAGACCTGATCGCTCGTTGTCCTCAAGCATCTAATTCAACTGGATATTCTCCCTTCCGAAGAAAATTATATATGTCATGGAACCATTCCTCAGTTTCTTCTTCTTGTGCCTCCATGTTGCAAACATATGTAGGTTCAGACTGTCGTTCTACTACTACTGGTAATTGGAGCGTGCCTGATGGTACCGATATCATTGAGGACAACTTGGCTAGGGCGTCAGCTAACTCATTATGATCCCTTGAGAGGTACTGGAAGCTGATTTTCTCAAATTGATCGGCAAGTCCTAAGAGCTTCTGTTGGTATGCCATAAGACATTCATTCCGAACCTTCCATGTATTTTTAGCCTGATTAATGATGAGGCTTGAGTCTCCGAAGACTTTTATGTGACGTATTCCCAAGGTCAATGCAGCTTCTAAGCCCTTGATGCATGCTTCATATTCGGCAGCGTTGTTAGTAGCATCAAAAATCCAACTTTACAGACACAGGGACATGTGCCCCTTCTGGAGAGATTAGTAGTACTCCTACTCCACAGTCCATTTGGTTTGAAGCTCCGTCGAAGTACATTTCCCAAGTTATTTCATCAGTGAAGAATACATCCTCATCTGGGAATTCCAAGTGAGTGCTTGGAGGTTCCTGTGATGGTGAAGCAGCTAGGAATTCGAAACAACCCGTCCTTTGATGGATTTCGGAGGCAAGTACTGAAGATTTAACTCTGAAAGCATGACCACCCATCGAGCGATGCGGTTGTTGATGGTAGGTTGCTCCATTATGAATTTAATGGGGTTATTCTCAGCTATGACATACACTGTATGTGAAAGCATGTAATGTCTTAACTTCTTGGTGGCCCAAACTAATGCGAGAGCCATTTTCTCTACGTCTGCGTATTGACTTTCGTAGTCCAAGAGCTTCTTGCTCAAGTAGTAGATGGCGCTCTCCTGACCTTTAACCTTTTGAGCTAGCATAGCCCCCATTGCAGAGCTAGTCATGGTAAGGTAAAGGAATAGAGGCTCATCTGGTACTGGCGGCATGAGGACCGGAGGATGTTGCAAATACTCCTTGAGTTTGTCAAAGGCCGCTTGACATTGATCGTCCCACTCTATTTTGCTTCCTTTCTTTAGCTTCTTGATTAAAGGTTCACAAGTCATGGTGAGCTTTGAAATGAACCTGCTGATATATTGAACTCGTCCTAGGAAGCCTCTGATCTTTTTTCTGTCCTGGGAGGTTGCAACTCTTGTATAGCCTTTATCTTGGAAGGGTCAACCTCAATGCCTCGTTGACTAACCACATAACCCAGTAGCTTCCTAAAGGTAACACCGATGGTGCACTTTGCTGGATTAAGGCGCATCTTGTATTTGCGAAGTCGCTGAAAGAACTTGTGAAGGTTAGGAATGTGTTCCTCTCTTGTTTTGGACTTAACAATCATATCATCCACATAAACCTCTACCTCTATGTGCATCATGTCATGAATTAGGGTATTGGCAGTTCTTTGATATGTCGCTCCAGCATTTTTGAGACCGATAGGCATAACCACAAAACAGTATGTTCCCCATGGCATAGTGAATGAGGTTTCCTCCATGTCTTCTTCTGCTATTTTGATTTGATTGTAACCGGCATACCCATCCATAAAGGATAGGAGCTCATGTCCGCAAGTGTTATCCACTAATACATCGATGTGAGGTAAAGGGAAACTATCCTTGGGATTAGCTTTATTGAGGTCTCGAAAGTCCACGCACATGCGCACTTTCCTATCTTTCTTAGGCACTGGAACAATGTTAGCAATCCATTCATGATATTAGACTGCCTTGATGAATTTAGCGTTAAGCTGCTTGATTACTTCCTCCTCAATCTTCTTAGCCCATTTAGGCTTGATCCTCCTAGCCTTTTGTCGAACCGATTTTGCATTAGGAAGCAAAGGTATGGTGTGTTCCGCAATTTCCCTGTCAATCCCAGGCATGTCCTCGTAGGACATGCGAAAACGTCCACAAACTCTTTGAGAAGCTTTGTGAATGCTACCCCTTCTTCCGCCGTGAGTGAACTACCTAACTTCAACTCCCGCGGTTGCTCTTCTGTGCCCATGTTTATGGTGATGGTGTCTTCCAACACTGCTATTTTATGCTCATGTTCATTAGAAAATTCTTTTAAGGGTTCATTAAATTCTAGATTATTATTGGCGTAGCAGTTCAGGGAAGAGGGGAAAGAAGAATCAGAGTAAGCAGAAAGGTTCATCTTATTGAATGCAGAAAGGAATACATCGCCAGCAGACTCAAGACCAGACACACTTGACTCTAGACCCTTAAGACCCGACCCTATGTCATTGGGAACAGACTCTCCTACAGATAAAGCAAAGTTATTCTCCTTAGCATCGACCCACGAGACCGCCTTAACTTCTCCATCTTCAGTAATGATGAGACTTGGATCAAAGCTTGGGTTAGACAAAGCAGCAACAACAGCATCAGCGCCTGACTTCTCTAGGATAGCTTCTTGTCTAAACAACATGCCAAAAATGTTGCTCCCAGCAAGGTGAGTCCATTCTAATGGAGGTTGTTTGTTCCGAGCGGGAACAAATACAGTAGCCATGTTAATGGAGCAATCATCGAAGACTTCTAATCCAGCCACTTGAATTCCTTTGTTCTTCAGGTAAAAGTGCTCAGGGAACCCATAGTTGGGGAAGTCATCACCTTCCCTAACAAATTGCCCATTAAGAGTAAGTGGATAAGGCTTCATCTGGAATAAAGTGGGAGGATTGTGCACCCTCTTTTGTTCAGCGATAGCCATTTTTGCAAGCCTGACCTCCTTCTCAGTTGGCTTTTAGCCTAGGCCAAACCTTCCCTTCTGCTTGAAGGTTTTGAACACAGGAGGAATTTTGTTCTTCAGATTCTTCTCTAACAGCATTCCAGGGAAATAACCTTGTTTCTTGAGCATAGCGTGTACCTTGGGATTTGAGTAGGGATCAAAGTCAAAAGGTGTTTCATCCTTGCTCATCATCGCCACAAGCTCAAGAGTTGTCTGTTTAGGAGTGAAAACAACATTGATAGATTCTCCTGAAATAGTGATTACTTGTCCTTGAACCAACATTTTTACCTTTTGATGTAGAGTAGATGCTATAACATTGCACTCGTGAAGCCATGGCCTCCCTTATAGCAAATTGAAAGAGGCTGGAATGTCTAGTACCACAAATTCCACATTCCTAGTGACGCTGCCAGTAGTAATAGGCAACATTATAGATCCGACTGATTTCCGAGGCGAATTGTCATATGCCCTTAGTTGCACACCATTCTGAGCCAACTGTTGTTGTTGAACCCCTATTTTTTTGTGCCGTCCTCCAAGGGCACACATTTATAGCTGAACCATTGTCAACCGAGACTAGTGGGATAGTTTTGTTGGAGCATTGCACCGTAAGATACAGAGCTTTGTTGTGAGATGTTCCTCCTTGAGGCAGATCTTCAATCCCAAAAGTAATCATCTCCTGTTGGGTAGTAACATGAGCAACCAATGATTCGGGAGTCGTCGTAGGAGGAACCATAAGTGTTGTAAGGGCATCCAACATCTTCTGTCTATGAGCATGTGATGTGCATATGAGTTGCCATATGGTGACCTCCGCCCTTGTCTTTTTAAGTTGAGACAGAAGAGGATCTTCAGGGGAGACCTGATTGTCATTGACGACCATTGGTGTTGGGTTAGGAACGACCACTAGGGTGGTGGTGTTCCTATGGTTGTGGCGACCAGATCTAGTAAGAAATGCCACATCATCTAATTCATCGTTCTCCATCCATTCTGTCTCAGAATGCTCATGCTCATCATCTTCATCACTGTCCCAAATCCCATGGATAAAAAGACCTTTAGGAAAACCAACTACTTCGGGGACAAGTTGGCCTGTTTCTACAATCAAAGCAGAGGGATCGAAGCTGAAATCCCCACAGAAAATAGCATTTGCATGCTCAGGCATAGGTATACTTTGATTGTTCGGTTTCTTGGAAGTTCTTTGGCATTGGTAATGTCCCTGCCCTAATCATATCTTCTATTTTGTTCCTGAGAGTCCAACTTTTCTCAGTGTCATGCTCTCGGCAACGGTGATAGTGGCAAAATTGGTTGGCATCCCAGTTTCTGCCTTTGATTTCCAACTCTTCTTTTGGTAAGGGCAAAACCAAGATAACCTCCTTGACTAGACAGTCGAGAGCTTGAGAGTAAGGAACATCCAAGGGCGTATAAGTCTCATACTTCGGTACATAAGGCCCCTTGCGCTGGATAGAGTTAGTCTCCATAATCTTAGGAGGGTGGCTAGCCGCACTAGTGGCCCTTCTGTTGGGGCTGGACCCTTTCCATCCAGGCGAAGTGGTCTTGTCATTATGCATTGCTTCTAACTGGACACAGATGTCCTTTAGGTAATCAAAGTCCTTAATGATATGGTACCCCAAATGTTTGGATAGACTGCTCTTGAGTCCTTGCTTAAAGGTAGATAACTGCAGGCGGAGAGGAATTGTCTTAT
Source organism: Portulaca oleracea (assembly GCA_029582165.1). Classification (NCBI taxonomy): domain Eukaryota; kingdom Viridiplantae; phylum Streptophyta; class Magnoliopsida; order Caryophyllales; family Portulacaceae; genus Portulaca; species Portulaca oleracea. Next base: position 35,268,509 of record CM055888.1, on the reverse strand, counting down.
TGATGTGGGACAATTTTGTATGCCATCTTTCAAAGTAATCCATAAAGGACTCATCCTCTCGTTGCTTCATGGCAGTTAGGTCATCCACCGTAGCTTGCTTCTTCTGGATGCGGGTGCAATGGTGGATAAAAGCCTTGAACAATTCACTCCAGTTGGCTTTGATATGAGGGGATAATTCATGATACCATACCTTTGCTTCACCATCTAGAGTGGATGGGAAGATGGTGGAATATAAGTCAACATCAATCCGGTTTAAAGGTGCCAGCCTCATGAACTCCTCAACATGATGAATAGGGTTCTCAGAAGGTTTGAACCTAATATTTTGCACTTCAACTTTGTCAGCTATCTTCATAGTTGGCTGAACAGGAAATGGAACCTCCAAGTACTTATCAGCAAAAGCTGGCACAGAGTTCATTACTTTGGTGAGACTTTCTAGCTTCTGCTCAAGGGCCTTAACAGCGGGGTCCCTTGTAGGTTTTGACGCTTCAAGTGTATTAACCTTAGCCTTAGATATCCCTATTCCTCCAGAGTCTGAGGATGTCTTGATGATTTCAGGTTCAGATTCATATCCTTGCATTTCTTCATCATCCTCTTCAACATTCAGCCCTAACTTGGTGTTGATCTTAGTGATGGCCTGCAGCATACCATCCATCACCTGTTGTTGTTCACTCAACCTTTTGCTCATCTTTTGTTCCCGCTCTAGGGTATTAGCAAACACAAGAACTTGCATTTTGGTATAGAGTTCGTCCAAATGCTTCGTGATGTTGGCTTCGGTGCTTTGGATCGGGACATCTTGGAATTGCTCTCCAGACATGACGCAGTCACTAGTTGCAGATAGATTGTAATGTGGGTTCGGAACCAAATGACCAGTTCGCGGATCCCGAATGCGGGCTCGGAGTCGATCACCAATGATGCCTGCATGGAAATTCAAAGTTAGAACACTCGATGACATACTCTAACACATGCTACCCGATGCATGCATGCCCTAAGAAACTTATATAATCCTAAATGACTCGATGCTTATATGCTGACAAAAAGGACTCACCCACTTTTCGGGAGTGCATAACCTAACTCTATATGGACCTATGGACAAAGCATTATAAAGGGCCGAATAAAGTCAAACATAGCGAGCGGGTCATAAATTGATAGGTTCAAGTCCGTGTTTCTCAATTCAGATGGGCCCAAACCACAAGCCGTCCATTTTAAGGAGAATCCGTAACTTGGCCCAACAATTCAGACAGCTCAAGCCATAATAACTATTATGCGGACTAGAATAATGCTTAACAAGACTGACGACCGATTTTTTTTGACCTTCTTTTTTTTATCCTTTTTTATTTTTTTACCTATTTTATATTTTTTTTAGTCGAGGAAAATGGATATTGTAAAGGATTGAATAAAGCCAATAATAAGCGAGTCATAATCAGTTTATGGGTTTAATCAATAAATCCAATATGGTTGGGTCTAACAACGGGTCGACCATAAATGCGGCGGATTTATTAGTTAAATCGACAAATTAATTTTCTCGAGTTTAGTGACTATTATGCAATCTAAAACGCCACCCATTAACTTTATTGGACTTTTTAATTAATTTCTTGAGCTTTGTTAGGAGAATTTCGTAAAGGGCCACATAATATCATCAAAGGCGAGTCGATTTTTATTTATTAATTAAAATAATCACCCTTCAAGCATAAATGAGCCCTTCCACTTGGGCTAGCCATAACACCTTTGGAGTTATTTATTCTAATTAATAAATAATTATTTTCTCAACCCAATGAATTTTATATGGACTAGAACAAAACCTCTAAACTTGGGTCGACTCTAAAACAAAAGGAAAAAGGGAAGGGGTAGCAGATAACATATAACATACACATGAAGGGACACCCTAAACCAAGGCTCTACTTTCATGGATTTTCTATGGTTGGATTACATGGCCTACCGCACGTTTTCATCTTCGTGCTCTATACCCTAGGGTAAGGAGTGTGAGGTATTTCTCAAAGAACTTCAAGGAAGCCCTATGAGTGTAACGCGGGGAGAGAGGGGACCAAATTCTTGGCGATGTAGGGTGCATTCCACAAGTAGTGGCCCGCCCGCTCTCGAGGCAATCACCTAGGTATAACTTATCCATCGCCATTGTGCTAACGTGTCAAAAGAAGCGATTAGTGGCCCGGTATGCAAAGGATGCCTAAAAGAAGAATTATAAAATCGCGAAAGAAATCAACTTCTCCCTTTTACAATTTCAAACTAATTCGATTTTTTCAAGTTTTACCCTCTTTTTAAGTTTAAGTCCCCAGTGGAGTCGGCAATCTGTAGGACTCGGAAAAAATTCCCGTTCGGGGAAATTGTTTTCGAATGCGCTACATAACGATCGGGAGCCGACTAAGGTTGCTTAATCCTTAAATAAGGATATTTTTATTTTATCAAATTCATTTTTCGGGGTGGAGAAATTTTATTTATTTTACAAATCCGTTTTTTTATTATTTAAATATTGAAATTACACGAAATATATTAATAATGATTCAAAATCGGGCCACACCACATTCAGGCCCAAAAAGAAGCACGCGGGCCGCTAGAATCATCAAAACCCGTGCGGGTTTTGACGGCTCTTGGGCCGGGCCGCCTGTTTCCCTCGGGCCAGAGAACATGAATTTGAAATAATAAAACCCGTGTAGGTTTTATTAATTCCTACACATTTTCTCTCGATTTTCCACTTTGAATTGGGTGTGGGAAAGATATTAAATCATTTCTTAATAATTTTAATGTAAATTTCAATATTAAATAATTAAACAGATTATAAAAAGAATAAAGAGTCGCCGGCCGATTTAAGGAAACCGACAAACCATAAAATTAATGAAAATAACTTCGGTCTACGAAACCCGATTCCAGGTCCGGGGGTAAGGTTACGAATTCGAGAATTATAAGAATTATCGAATTCGCCTGTTAGAAAACAGACTCTACTAAAATCGACATTAAATTGAAAAAAGAGCGGGGAGAAGATTAATTAATTTCGCAAGTTTATATTCTTAAGCATGCAATATAAAGAATGAGGTTTTTGTTTTACAAAAATATGCACATATAACATGAAATAAAAGACAAATACATGATTAAATAATAATAACGAAAAGAAACATAAAAACCGAACCTCTATGATTTAGAAGCCCGAATGCGATGATCGAAATGCCTTGACTTCCCTTGACTTGATGGATGAAGGATGAGTATAAGAGGAGTAGAATGGTAGTATGTGGGTGATATTTTTGGTAGAGTAATGGTAATGAGAATAGTGAGAATGATGGAAGTATGATGAGAGTTTAAGAGAGTAAGGGTAGAATTATGATGATAGTTGGTGAGAGTTTGGGTAGAATGATGGTATTAGTTGATGAAAATGAATGGAATGGAGGGGGGTATCTATAGGTGAAGGAGGTGAGGTTTAGGAGGGAAAGGAGGGAGACACATCCCCATGATCATGCCCCCTAATCCATGCAAAATCAAATCAAAGCTCAAGGTCAACACACATGGGCTAATATCATGGAATGATGATCAAACTTTTGGCGCCGGATCCTTGAATATAAACTCAAGGTCAACACACACGGATTGCTGACGTAAGCAACGCCAAAACGACACGCTTTAGGGAATACAAAACCCGCGCGGGTTTTGTAGTGTCTGGGTCGGGGCGCGCCTTGGGCCTGTCCTGGTTCTGGGCCGTCCTCTTTAAATAAATCCCGTGCAGATTTTATTTTTTGTATTAGGCCGACTTGATCCGGTTTGTTTGCATTACCTACTTCGTTGGCCCAAAGATGTATCCGACCCTCTTGATAAGTCGGGATTATTTTGGTGCAAATCCCGGTGTCTACAGGTTGTTAAGTTTATTTTTCTCAATTTGAGTTTGTTAGTTTGGTTGACCGTTATCAGATAGTTGTAGATTCCTTCTCGCCTTGTATTCCTTCGGGGATACGGCAGTGACGTCCAATAAGAGTTCGAGTCTTTCGCTAAATTTGTCTATTAACGCTAGTTTGACTTTGACTTTTCTATAATTGAATTTCCGGGGCGTTACAGAATGGTATCAGAGCTCTGGGTTGCGACCTAGTAGCTCCTAAGAGTCCTTTAGGTTTAGTTGGACCCTAGGAAGCTAAAGTTGGAGTGATGAGTGTAGGATGGGAAAAAGGGTTTTATGCTTTCCTATTATTACATGATTATGTCTTTAATTTTGTGCTGCTAATATGTTCTAACCCTGTAGGATGGCTCAACGCACACACTGCTATCAACATCCCACCCCGTGTTTCCATCGTTATACCCCCATTCCTCCCGAGGAGAGCCTTGGAACTCATATGATAAACTTCTATGACAAGATTGACAAGTACACCAAAGATGTCCCGAACTCATGCCTTCGTGGTAACGAGGAGAGTCAGGCGAATGCATTTTTTCTCACGCTTCGGGAAGACCCATGGTGGGGCCATGTTGTACCATTATTGTTATCGCCCCCGCTTCCGATTGAGAAGTATCCCCACCCCTGTTGTTGGTGTAAGAGGTACCGAGTGGACTCAAAGCACCGAATCTCGGAAGTCTTTTCCAAGATCGTCAAGATTTGGAGGTGTGATGTGGAAAGAGTTCAAGTGAACCCAGCTGCAGCACTTGTCAGGGACATGGATCCTGAGAGTGACCTAGAGGAAGATCCAGAGGAGGATTCTGAGGAGGATTCTGTGGAGGATTCCGTGGAGGATTCTGAGCCCAAGTAACCTCTGGAGTTACAGCTGCACCTGCTGATAAGCCCGAACAGGAGACCGAACCCGAGGATGAGGTCATGGTGGACTGGGAGACGGGAGAAGACCCCGAGGAGGACTCGGGGAATGAGTCTGATGACCCAGATTGGACTCCGATTGCAACTAGGAAGAACCCTCGGTGTAGGAAGATCATATGAGTGGGATAGTGACAGTAGTATTAGGATTGGTTGTTATAGTTACTTATGCGTGGTTAGTTAGATTGTGATATATCCTTGAGTGTGGTGTGCTGATTTCTTTGTGTGTTAACCCCAATTAGGGGATAGTTATACATACTATTACGCTGGTGTGCAAAGTATTATAAATAATAAATTTTGATTTTCGAGATGTTAGTATATATATGTTCTTCTTTCTTTTCAAAGGATGTGCGATGAAAGAGTATATGAAATATGATGCTATTACATGAGTTTAATTGTTGAAATACGTTACAGTTTTGTATTTGCTTAGTACTTTTATGAGATGGCTGGATGAAATAGTTCATCTCTAGAATTGGTGATTTGCGATGAGAGATTAAACCTTAAGTAGTCTAAATCGACCTCTTTGAACCAGGATGTCGGACACGAACGGTTCTCACCCCAATAATGCTACCCGAGAGTGTACACCAACTGCGGCCGAACAGCGCCCTGAAACCGCGACTGAATTACACCAACATTATGCTCACTTGATATCGGGGTCAAGTACAACAACACCAGGGAACGACCTCGCTAGCATGCTGATGATTGAGATGTTGAACAAGCACGAGGACCTACTGAGAAAATTGGTGGACTAACAAGGAGGAGAAAAGGAAGATGATGCCTCCGCTCTCCTCCACAGGTTCAATAGCTTTAATCCGCCCACTTACACGGGGGTAGCTGACCCCAAAGTCTTTGAAGATTAGTTTAGGGAGATTGAAAAGATTTTCAATACAACACGCTTTCCCGAGGAGTTGAGGGTGGATTTTGCTGCATACCACTTGAAGGAGGAGGCCAATCTATGGTGGGCCACTATGAAGGAGATACGGACCGAACCGGGTTTTGACTTGAACCATTTTAAGGTTGCGCTGAAGGATCGGTTTTATCCTATGTCCCTTCAAAAGGCAAAAGAAAAGGAGTTCAGAAACTTACGCCAATTCGAGCTTAGCGTGCTCGCCTACTCCACTAAGTTCACCGAGCTATCTCGGTTTGCATATGCCTTGGTATCCAGCGAACAACTAAGGATGGATCGCTTCTAGGATGGGTTGAACTGAAAAATTGAGGATCAGATGTCATCACGTGAGTTCACGTCTTACAAGAACATGCTAAATGTTGCCCTCACTATAGAAAGGGTAATGCATGATATGGAACGACAACTTGGCATACAGGGGCATAAGAGGAAAGAGCGTCCCCGCTTCAACCCACCCCCACCCTACCAAGAAAAGAGGTTTCACCCCAACAATTGGCAGAACAACCGGTCTTCGGGGCGTGGGTCATCGCATGTGCCTATCTGTAGGATTTGTGGTCGACCCGGTGATCCATATTTCCTAGGCGTACCTCACATCGGAAATAAAAACAATGGAGGGTTCGAACTAAATTTTTCCCCAAGCCGATTTGGGTCACTTTTCGGGTCAACAACGTCCGTTTCGGGAGCCAAGAAAGGCTAGGAAGAAGTTAAGAGGGTCGAGTTCAAGTCAAGGGGCATTTTGGTAATTTCACAAGGGTCGAACTCGAACCTATGGAACATCTAGAAGGAGCACGGGAGAAACCGAGACCGAAGGGGTTCAAACGGAGCTAAGAAAGACCGAAGAAGGAAAAACGAAAAGGGAAGAAAGTGGGCATAATTTGGTAAAGAAAAGACACGTCTTCACTCTTTTGATCATAACTCCTTCAATATAACTCCGATTGACATGACATTTGGTGAGCTTATAGTAAACATCGAGGGCTTTCCATCGATATATTATAAGCCCAAATCGGAGTTAAAACGAGAACGTTATGAACGTTTGAAGTCAGCAGGAAAAAACTGGCAACAGCATGATCGTGCCGTCAAACTGCACAATCGTGCCATTCTTCCAAAAGGCTCTGCACGATCGTGTCGTTGGGTAGCACGATCGTGCCATTCTCGAACAGGCCATTCTTGGGCTTTTTTTGAGTGGCACTATCGTGTACCCATATGGCACGATCATGCCATTTCCCGACGTGTCATTTTTCTCTCTTTTGGTTATGTTTTTCCCCTTCCCTTATATATACTTGTTTTCCCTCCATTAGATAGAGACTTTTGATGAATTTTTAGGATTTAGACTTAAGAAAATTCCTCTCACTTGGAGAGTTTGTAATTGTGGGTTTTCAAACCCTAATCAATGAAAGTTAATCCTTTGGGTGGAAATTGCTTGGTGATTTCTCTTCTTGGTGAGTGGGTGTTCTTCCTCCACTCTTTGTGAGATTTCTTGGGTGTTTCAAGAATCTTTGCTTGTGGAAGGTCCTTTTGCAAGTGATTGAACATCTTAGTTCAATTGGGTGAGTGATTACTCTTTACAATTGTCCATATCCCTTTTAATTCATGTTGTGTTTGTTGTTCATCTCCAAAACTCCAAAACCCAAAAAATTAGTGTAGTTTTATGAGTTCTAACTTGGGGTTTTCTCAAACCCTAAGTAGTTAGTGGATCCTTGGACTCCCATATTTATCCATTCGAAGGACCCCCGGGTTTCCCGGATCATTTGGTATATCAGAGCAAGGATTAGAACTCATGCCCATGTGGTAAAAAAAAAAAATTCCAGATTTTTTTGGGTTTATGTTCATGAAGTTTTTGGTTTGTTCTTGTTGATTTTGGATGAAAAATTGATACTTGATGATTGGTATTGGTCCCTTGATGTGGTAGGAGTGTTGGGATGTCATTTTTATCATTTGGGTCCAAGTATTCATTGAGTATTGAGTTGATTTGAGAAGTTGAACTTGCGCATAATTTTTTGTTCTGTTTTTGTGTTTTTGTTTGACTTTGGCATGTTTGGATTGAATTTGTTGTTATTTTTAGTACTCAAGTGAATATTATACATGCCCTCTTGTTGTTGGAAGTGATTTGTTGAGGAATTTCATTGTTTGGAGTTGATTTGAGTTGCAATTTTGGAAAGCATTGGGAGTAAGTTTGGAGATTGAATATTTTGGGGTTTGGTGTTTGTTCATACTTCTTCCATGGATGAAAATGGTTGATTTGGGTATTTTGTTGGATAATTTATTGTTGGTTATTTGTGTATGATGTGGCCACTTGGTGCTTGCTATTTACATCAGTGATTATCATTGGTTTGGTCGATTGTGGTGCATTTCCTGTACCGGATTCACCCCATCTTCCCCCACCAAAAAAATAGCCTCGCAAAAACTCCACAAAATTTCCTTCGCCACAAAAGAACCCCAAAGCCTCACCCGAATGTATTTTCCTTAGCCCATCAATCCCCTCAAACTCCTCAAATGGCCTCATCGTCTAGTCAAATGGGCGATCAAAAATTCCCTCCTCAACCCAACTCCCCTTCCAAAACCACTCTTGATATGGCTCTTCAACATATCATAGATAGCCAGGAAGTGATACAACGTCAAGTGAGCGATTTGAGCTATGCCGTGGCAAAATTGCAAACCGGTTTCCCGAGAAAGGTTCATGGTGATTACTCTCGGACTTCTAGAGCTCGACATGGTGGTTATAGGAGATCTTATGACGAATATGGAAGGCCTTATGTTGAATCCCGTCGTAGTATTTTTACTCATGGGCATAGAGTTGATGATCTGCATGATTGGAGAAAGGAGAAGGCTCAATCATGGTCTTCTAGCAAGGGTGGTGCTCACTCTCGGTATGAGGTTCCGTCCAAAGGAAGTTGATCTTTGAAGTCATCCAAACCATCTATTGAAGCTCGCGAGGATGAGAAGGAATACCTTAGAAAGCTCAAGGGCATAAAATTTTTCAAGTGTAGGGAGTATGGCCACTACCAATCGCTATGCCCTACCAAGATAGTTGAATCGCCCCAAGCAAGTGTGATGGATGGTTCGGAATCCTCTACGACTATTGTTGAGACTCAAGTTCAAAAGGAAGAAGTCTTGGTTCCTCAGCGATCCCTAGTCATGACCAAGGATCCCCAGGATGATTCTCAACGGGAAATGCTCTTCCATACCCGGTGCACCATCAACGATAGAGTGTGCAAGATGATCATCGATAGTGGGAGCTGTACGAATGTGGCATTTGCTACTTTGGTGGAGAAGCTTCAATTGTCCATTCTAGCTCATCCCCAACCTTATAGCTTGCAAGGGATTAAAGATGGTGGTCATCTTCAGGTATCTCAAAGAGCCTTGATATCTTTTTCCATTGGTTCTTATATAGATAGTGTTCTTTGTGATATTGTTCCCATGGATGCTTGTCATTTGCTCCTTGGAAGACCTTCGTAATATGATAGGCATGCTATCCATGATGGTCATGAGAACACTTACTCCTTCTTGATGGGAAAACGACGCATTGTGCTCACACCCCTCTCACCTACCCAACTCCATGAAAATCAAACTGTGGTGGGAAGTGAGAAGAGAGGCCTCCTCCACATGAGTGAAACATGGGATGAGAGTGCTTTGAGCGAAAGGAAGCCACATTTGGCTTTACTTTTGCGAAAGGGTAATCCTCGTGAGGTTGAGAGATTCATAGCTCCTCAAATTTTTCATATCTCCCTCCCTTATCCCTCACCTTCACCCAAAAAACCTCCCTCCAAGCTCCACACCATGATTACAAGCGTTGAGCCATGTCCGACCATGCCCAAACCACAACTTGTAGGCGAATTGCATGTCGGCAAGTCCATCACCCTATGCCCTAACTTGTTTTCTCCCACATCAAGATCGACCAAGGAAGAGACATCTTCTACCGGCCTTGGCCTTGGCATCTCTTGTGATGACTACCTTATGGCCTTTAGCAAAATGATGAACGATAGGCAAGTGAAGGTCCCTCTTAATTGTGAGTTGGCCCCTTTTTCCTTCCGAAGTTGCTACACTTTTACGAAGAAGGGGTTGATGAGTGTCACTTTGATTCAGCCAATGGGTTTTATTGAGTTGATTTTACATGAGCAGTCGATTGGATTTGAACCCACAAGAGTTGAGGACAACTCTTCTCCAACAAGGGGAGTCTGATCCATATTTCCTAGGGGTACCTCACTTCGGAAATAATAACAATGGAGGGTTCGAACTAACTTTTTCCCCAAGCCGATTTGGGTCACTTTTCGAGTCAACAACGTCCGTTTCGGGAGCCAAGAAAGGCTAGGAAGAAGTCAAGAGGGTCTAGTTCAAGTCAAGAGGCATTTTGGTAATTTCACAAGGGTCAAACTCGAACCTATGGAACATCTAGGAGGAGCACGGGAGAAACCGAGACCGAAGGGGTTCAAACGGAGCTAAGAAAGACCGAAGAAGGAAAAAGGAAAAGGAAAGAAAGTGGGCATAATTTGGTAAAGAAAAGACATGTCTTCACTCTTTTAATCATAACTCCTTCAATTTAACTCCGATTGACTTGAAATTTGGTAAGCTTATAAAAAACATCGAGAGCTTTCCATCGATATATTATAAGCCCAAATCAGAGTTAAAACGAGAAAGTTATGAACGTTTGAAGTCAGTAGGAAAAAACTGCCAACAGCACGATCGTACCGTCAAACTGCAGGATCGTGCCATTCTTCCAGAAGGCTCTGCACGATCGTGCCGTTGGGTAGCACAATCGTGCCATTCTCGAACAGGCCATTCTAGGGCTTTTTTTTTAGTGGTACGATCGTGTACCCATATGGCACGATCGTGCCATTTCCCGATGTGTCATTTTTCTCTCTTTTGGTTATGTTTTCCCCCTTCCCTTATATATACTTGTGTCCCCTCCATTAGATAGAGACTTTTGATGAATTTTTAGGATTTAGACTCAAGAAAATTCCTCTCACTTGGAGAGTTTGTAATTGTGGGTTTTCAAACCCTAACCAATGAAAGTTAATCCTTTGGGTGGAAATTGCTTGGTGATTTCTCTTCTTGGTGAGTGGGTGTTCTTCCTCCACTCTTTTTGAGATTTCTTGGGTGTTTCAAGAATCTTTGCTTGTGGAAGGTCCTTGTGCAAGTGATTGAACATCTTAGTTCAATTGGGTGAGTGATTACTCTTTACAATTGTCCATATCCCTTTTAATTCTTGTTGTGTTTGTTGTTCATCTCCAAAACCCCAAAACCCAAAAAATTAATGTAGTTTTATGAGTTCTAACTTGGGGTTTTCTCAAACCCTAAGTAGTTAGTGGATCCTTAGACTCCCATATTTATCCATTCGAAGGACCCCCGGGTTTCCCGGATCACCCGGCCATTATCCTCAAGACTGTAGAGCGGGAGCTGCAAAGGGAGGATGCTTTAAGTGTGGGAGTCTCCAACACCACATCAGGCAGTGCCCTCTACAGAACTTAGGGGGCAATAATAATGGAAACAATGGCAACAATGGGAACAACAGAAACTAGAGAGCCCTACAGTCAACATATCAAAATCGAGGAGGCTACAACGGAAACCAAAGGCCACAACAACAAAACCGGGGTGGTCCCGATGGAAATCAGAACAACCAAGGGAGGCCAGCAAACCCGCCTCGTCAACAGCAACAACCACCGCGTAACGCAGGAGGACGGGTATATGTGATGAGGAAGGATGAGGCTGAGAATGAAGCAGACATCGTGACGGGTACCTTCTCTCTCCACCTCTACAATGTCTCTGTTTTATTTGATTCTGGCGCTAGTCATTCTTTTGTTGGACGAGCTATAGTAGAGAAGGCTAAGATGAAACCCTCGGAGGATAGTAAGCCTATGTCGGTAGCCCTACCCACCAGGGATACCATCAGATGTGGAGAGTTATATTGGGGATGTCCTATAGTGATAGCAGGTCAGGAATTTGATGCAGACCTTTATATGTTTGACCTAATGGAGTTTGATGTTATTTTGGGGATGGACTGGTTAGCAAAGTATAGAGCTCAAATAGATTACTACAAGCAAAAGGTGACCTTAGTAGGACCAAATGGAAAAAAGGTAGTGGATTGGAGTGATAGGCATCTTCAGAGTGTACGGATCATCTCTGCCCTCAAGGCTGAGAAATTGTTGGGCCAAGGTTGTGAAGGGTTTTTATGCAACGTAATTGACACCAAGGTGGAGGAGCCTATGATTGAGAACATTCCGATAGTCCAGGATTTTCCTGACGTCTTTCCGGAGGAGATTCCGGGAATGCCCCCACTCAGGGAGGTGGATTTCTGCATCAATTTAGAGCTAGGGGCCGCACCTGTTTCAAAAGCCCCATATCGAATTGCGCCCACAGAGCTGAAGGAGTTGAAGACCCAGCTGGATGAGCTGGTAGAAAAAGGATACATACGACCTAGCACGTCACCATGGGGAGCACCCGTACTGTTCGTGAAGAAGAAGGGTGGTAGCATGAGGTTATGCATCGATTACCAGGAGTTGAACAAGGTTACCATCAAAAATCGGTACCCTCTACCTCGCATTGATGATCTCTTTGACCAGTTGCGAGATGCAACAATGTTTTCGAAGATAGATCTGAGATCAGGTTATCACCAGCTTAGGATCTGAGAAGAGGATATCTCTAAAATTTCCTTCCGAACTCGGTATGGTCATTACAAGTTCGTAGTAATGCCGTTTGGACTCACAAATGCCCCAGCCGCTTTCATGGACTTAATGAATAGAGTGTTCAAGCCGTTTCTGGACAAGTTTGTGGTGGTGTTTTTCGATGATATATTGGTATACTCAGGAACGCGGGAGGAACATGCATACCACCTGAAAGAAGTGCTAACAACCTTGCGGAGCAACGAGCTCTATGCGAAGTTTAAGAAATGCGAATTTTGGTTGGAGCAAGTAGCATTCTTAGGACACGTGGTGTCTAAGGAAGGAGTGGCAGTGGATCCTCAAAAGGTGGAGGCTATCACTAAGTGGCCAACAACGAAGAATGCCACTAAGGTTAGGATTTTTCTGGGTTTGACAGGGTATTATAGGAAATTCGTTCAGGATTTCTCAAAAATTGCTACCCCGTTAACCAATCTGACTCGGAAGTCAATAAAGTTCGCATGGTCGGAAAAATGTGAACAAGAATTTCAGGAGTTGAAGAAGAGACTTACCTCGGCCCCTATTCTTGCTCTACCTCAAGGGAGCGAGGGATTTATCATCTACAGTGACGCATCACATGGTGGATTGGGTTGTGTACTCATGCAGAATGGGAAGGTGATTGTGTATGCATCCAAACAACTGAAGGCACATGAGAAGAACTACCCCACTCATGACACAGGTTAGCGTGATAGTTTTTGCACTTAAGATTTGGAGACACTACCTTTATGGAGTACACTGCGAGGTATTCATCGACCATCAAAGTTTGAAGTATCTATTCATACAGAAGGAGCTAAACTTAGGCAGACTCGATGGTTGGAATTTCTGAAGGACGACGAACTTTCAATATCATCCTGGGAAAGCAAATGTAGTGGCTGATGCCCTGAGTAGAAGACCCGATCCTATTGTAAACCACTTGATGATGATGCCGCACGAGCTGTGCGAGGAGTTAAGGAGATTAGAGCTTAACGTGGTGACACCAGGAAGGAAAGTTGTATTGAATGCCATGGAGTTGCAACCTACTCTCATGGAAGAGATCAAGAGGACTCAAGAATTGGATTTGCAGCTTGTCAAGATACGGGCGGAAGTTTTGCGGGGAAAGGCCCCTGGTTTCGTGATTCACGAGGATGGTACATTACGATTTCATAACCGCACCTGTGTACCTAATATGGAGGAGCTGAAGAGGAATATTTTGGAAGAGGGACACAACACACCATATTCTGTGCACCTAGGGGTGAATAAGCTTTACAAGGATTTGAAGCAGATGTTCTGGTGGAGTAATATGAAACAAGAAGTGGCGGACTTTGTGGCGAAATGCCTCACATGCCAGCGGGTCAAGGCAGAACATCAACGACCTGCCGGACTTCTGCAACCGTTGGACGTTCCTGAATGGAAGTGGGACTCGATATCAATGGACTTCGTAGTGGGTCTGCCAAGGACCAGGCGAAAATATAATGCGATATGTGTAATTGTAGAGCGATTGACCAAGTCGGCTCATTTTCTAGCCATCGCCAACAACTGGTCCCTGGATCAGCTAGCTCAAGCATACATAAGGGAGATCGTAAGACTACATGGAGTCCCCAGTTCTATAGTCTCGCACAGAGACACCAGATTCCAGTCTGGTTTTTGGAAGAAGTTACAGGAGGCGTTTGGTACCAAACTCAAGTTTAGTACCGCTTTCACTCAGCTACTGATGGGCAGACCGAGAGGACTATCAAAACCCTCGAAGATATGCTGCGAGCATACGCATTAGATTTCAAGGACTCGTGGGATGACGAGTTAACTCTCATTGAATTCTCCTACAACAATAGCTATCATGCTAGTATTGGGATGTCACCCTTCGAAGCTTTATATGGGAGGAGATGTAGGACTCCCCTATGTTGGCAAGACATCAATGAAGCTCTAACGATCGGACCGAATCTAATACAGGCCACTACTTAGAAGGTTCGAACCATTCAAGATAAGATGAAGGCAACACAAAGTCGACAAAAGAGTTATGGTGACAGGAGGAGAAGACCTTTAGAGTTCGAAGTAGGGGAATACGTGTTTTTACGGGTTTCACCTACAAAAGGAGTTATGAGATTTGGTCAGTCGGGGAAGTTGACACCAAGATTTATCAAACCATATCCAATTTTGGAACGCATCGGAGAAGTTGCCTACAAGTTACAGCTGCCAGGAGAACTTCCAAGAGTGCACAATGTCTTCCATGTGTCACAACTCAGGAAATATATCCCAGACCCAACTCATGTGATTGATCCTGAGCTGCTTCAGCTACAAGAAGATTTGAGCTATGAAGAGCAACCACTGGAAATATTGGATCGTAGAGAAAAACAACTTCGAAGGAAAGTAGTTCCCCTGGTGAAGGTACGATGGGCAAATCATGCCACAACGGAAGCAACCTGGGAAACAGAAGAAGAGATGAGGACGAAATACCCTCACCTGTTTCACTCTAAAAGGTACGTCAAGTTTCGAGGATGAAACTTCTTTTAAGGAGGTAATGATGTAAAACCTTGAGTTTTAGGAAGAACAGAACTGTTAGGATTATTACCGAACCGTTAGGTCTAAGTTTAAGTTTCGAGGACGAAACTTCTTTTAAGGAGGTAATGATGTAAAACCCCGAAAAATCCAAAGATGTTGACCGTGATGTCGTTAGTAAATTAGGTTTGACTTCGTTAATTGTTATTATTCATTTGTGTTTATTTTTGCTAACACTTGACCTCGTAGGATCGTTAAGGGGCTAACAAGGGTATATCGGTAATTTCTTGGGTTTAGTATTATTAGTATTACTCTAATTATTATTAGTATTATTTATTAATATTATTGTGTTTATTAAAATTTGTTATATGAATAATTATGTGAATTTTATTTGTTATGTGTTTAGTATTAATATAATTATTATTAGTTTTGTTTTTATTATTATTACTATTATGGTTATTATTATTTTCCAAAAGAAAATCTGATTTTTTTTATTGGGTTGGATTAGGATAAGGTAGTACTAGTTCGGCTTTTTAATTGTTAGTACGTATAAAAGCTAGATTTTCTTCTCAAACCCTAATCTCCTCTCAAACCCTAACCCTAGCCTCCCTCTCCTCTTTCACTCTCTCTCCTTCCCCGTCTCTCCTGCCGTCCCCCAGCAGCCCTCGTCACCTCCGGTCGCCGGAGATCACGCCGCCACCACCAGAAACCGCAACCAACTCTCTCTCTCTCTCTCTCTCTCTCTCTCTCTCTCTCTCTCTCTCCCTCTTTCCCTCGATATCTCTCCCTGCCTTGTCGTCGCACGCCCTCGCTGGGACCACAGCAACCGACGCTCTTGCCTTCACTGCCAGAGTTGCAGTCGTCGCCGGAATCGCTGCCCGCCAGAGCCGTTGACGACGCTGCCAGAATGAAAACCAAGGTCTGTTGCTATAGTTGTTGTGCGAACTCCATTGTCGTGAATCAAACCGTCCACCACGGTCACCATCCAAGCACCGACGACCGCCATAGTTGCCGGAAACCGCCGCACAGAACCACCCTACGACCGAACTAATTCGCGTCGTTAGTGAGCTCAAGTGTGTTCGTTTTTGCTGTGAAGTGAAGTTAACCAGGTAATGTCTATGCTCTAATACCCACTGGGATGCTCTTTAAATGTGTTTTAACTTTTTCTAATTTGTTTTGAGAATTGCATCCCGAAAGGGGACTTTATGTGGAAAATGTGACTTTGTTTGTAACTGTTTGTAATTGTTGTACTTTGTTTTATGAGTTGAGAAATTGGATGGTCTTTTATGAGTAGTTTATTACTAGTTTTGATAACCTGGGTTGGGTTTGATTTGAAAGCTGTGAGTCGAGTTTTGCATAAGATATTAATAATTCAAAGTGAAACATTAAGCGGGTTTATTGTTTTGATGCCTTTGGTAGGCTAATGTTTTTGCGGGCGATAACCCTGAGACCAGGATTTGGTATCCTGTATGGGTTATGTGTCAAGAGATCAGTGTTTCATCTCTGATATAGGATAAGTGATTTTTGATGCCTTTGGTAGGCGATTGTTTTGATGTCTTTGGTAGGCGATTGTTTTGATGTCGTTGATAGGCGATTGTTTTGATGCCTTTGGTAGGCTAATGTTTTGCGGGCGATAACCCGGAGACCAGGATTTGATATCCTGTATGGGTTATGTGTCAAGAGATCAGAGTTTCATCCCTGATATAGAATAGATGATATGTATTGATGTCGTTGGTAGGCGAATGTTACTATAAGGGATTTGATATCCCACACGCATAATAAAATACGGATTGGTTGGGTTGAGGAAAATAGTTAAGGGTAAAAGGATTGTGAAATGATTTGACTTGTTCCCTCTCCCTTAAATGAATTGAAATGAATTTGAATTGTTTTTAACGGTAGGGGAAGACATTATTGAGATTTCCCCCTCATTTTTGAAATGTTTTGTTTTCAGGTGATGATCAATATGCTGGGGTCGGGAATTAGAAGTGAGGACGACGTGTTTAGAAGTTGATAATTATGTTGCGTTTCGTTTCTGAAAGACTTAAAGTTAGGGTTGTTCAGTTTATTTTTCTCAATTTGAGTTTGTTAGTTTGGTTTACCGTTATCAGACAGTTGTAGATTCCTTCTCGCCTTGTATTCCTTCGGGGATACGGTAGTGACGCCCAATAAGAGTTTGAGTCTTCCGCTAAATTTGTCTGTTAACGTTAGTTTGACTTTGACTTTTCTATAACTGAATTTCTGTGGCGTTACAGTTCCTCTGTGTTGGCAAGGATATCTGAGGAAG
Source organism: Portulaca oleracea (assembly GCA_029582165.1). Lineage (NCBI taxonomy): Eukaryota > Viridiplantae > Streptophyta > Magnoliopsida > Caryophyllales > Portulacaceae > Portulaca > Portulaca oleracea. Next base: position 35,251,407 of record CM055888.1, on the reverse strand, counting down.
GTTCCCATGCACTTTGCCCTTGGTGACACACAAAATCTGCACTATTACTGTCAGATTGATCCAAGTGTTGTCACTTTCAGAAACTTTAAAAAAATCAGTAGCATTAAAAATGTCAGAAGTCACTATATCCTGGTTTGTTATATCATGACAGCGAGAAGCTTGTGAATCCAGGAAATGCTCTATCTATTTTTGTTGATTTTCCATAGGAAAAACATGCTCATGAAAAGTCACATCCCTAGAGATGTGAAATTCCTTACTGTCAAGGGACATGACCCTATAAGCCTTCTTACCTGTTGGGTAACCAAGAAAAATACCCAAAGTGGATATATAACATAAACACCCAAAGTTTCTGAGGTTGGAATAGTCTGGTGCCTTGCCATGAAGAACTTCATAGGGAGTTTTGTTGTCTAAAACACTGGTTGGCATTCTATTAATTAAATAGGTGGCAGTGAGGAGGCAATCTCCCCAGAATTTGGTAGGAAGACATGATTGGAATAACAAGGATCGACTAACTTCTAATAGATGCTTGTGCTTCCTTTCTACTACTCCATTTTGTTGAGGCGTTTGCACACAGCTAGTTTGATGGGTAATTCCATTTTCTGAGAAAAAACTCTTGGCCGCATGACTAAGACCAAGCTCATGAGCATTATCTGAGCGAATGAGCATAGGAAACCAAGAGTTAAGACTAGAAAGCTATCAAAAAGTCAAAAATCACAAAGGTGTCAAAAATCACAGGAAACCAAGAGTTAAGACCAGAAAGTTGTTTCCATCACTATATCACAAACCTGCAAATGATCATCGGATAGCTTGTGGATAAAAGAAATTAAAAAAAACATACTTTTTTACTAGCAAACTTCTAAAAACCATGATCTATTCCCCTGCGATCCGTATTCTGGGATGAGCAAGTGACAGTGGCTAGAAATCTATGCTTTGGAATAAGCAACTCAGGAAACAATCCTGTCAAACCATGATTCAAAACAAATCAAACTGGAAAACATTTTCAAAAGGAATACAAAGGCAACATTATCATGGGCCATACCATATACATTATAGTTGTAATATTTTTTCACGTTCCAATACAACTTCGACAACTATCCCATTTCCAACCACTAAAAAAGGTCAACCAAGGAGGGGGCGCCGGGGGGGGGGGAGAATGAACACATTTTAGTACAAAAGAGTGGGGTTGGACTCATTAGATTAGTCCAACATAACCTATCAACAGAAAACTACAATCTAGATGCTCATCATTGAAAAGCAACTCAATGTTCAAACAGAGTCGTATCAACAACGAAATAGGTGAACAATTCAATAAAAATATTAAAAAAACAACCGCATTGTGTGCTTGTTGACACTTTGAAAGTGCACCATAGATTCATAGTGACAGAACACCAACAATAGCCTTCTCATAGTAATTCCATGGCGAGGGACAAGGGGACACAAACTAATACACCCACACAAGTTAAAGTGAGATGTCCCATTTCTTTACTTTTGCCTAGATCTTTACCATGTTGTTACTCTAGCTATGTGAAATACTCAACTTGAACCTTCAATCCGGCTATGCAAACACTAGAACTACTCGACCAATCCATACGTTCACTTTATTGACATCACTGTTAATAATGCCAGGACACTTGACACCTTAAATTCTCAACCTACTAAAGAATTGAATCCAGAAAAAGATATTCTATCCCTTACTGAAGCCATCCCTGACGGAGTTTCATCAATCCAAGCAGCCATCATCCACAAATGAAGCCAATAGCAATTGTAGCATGAGTCAGCACAATATACTATAGTTCATTTTCCACGCCCTAGTATAAGCTAAGTCTTAATTAAGCAAATTAGTCACATCACATTAGATGTTAGTAACACCGACTACGCAGTAAAACATTATAGTAGAATACGATAGTTAGTTAGTCCCCAATAGCAAATTGACAAGCATGATTACTAGACAAATGCAATACGGAGCAACAATTAACGTCATTTAGGTGGAATATGAACAAATATGATGAAGAATAGCAGTAATTGGAGAGAGGCAGAGTAACATTGAGCAAGAACAAAGTGAATCTCACTAAAATGAAGGAGAAGGAAGAATGTAGTTTAGAGAGAGTGTAGAGAGAATCCATACACGGTTGCAGCGACGTTCGGTGGCGACGACAAAACCAAAGGCTACTAGGTTGAGAAGGACGAGGAGAAGAAAGACCAAGGTGGAACCCTTGCCTTCCCTCATCTTTGGCTGTAACCCTAGATAGTTGCAGAGAGAGTGAGAATGAGAATGGAATAGAAGATAACAAAGTAAAGCAGCTTTTTTTTTTTTTTGCATGTGTGAAATTGAAATAGAAAAATAGATAACAAACCAGAGGTTGATATGGAACACCAAAAATATGGAGCACCGGAGAGATGCAGTGAGATGCATAAAAACCGATTTAAAACGATACAATACAAAATGATGCATAAAAACCCAACAAGCAATCAACAAATGCATTATATATCTGATGATCAATCAATGCAATCCAGAGATAGAGAGAGAGAGAGAGAGAGAGAGAGAGAGAGAGAGAGGGTACCTTCAGATTAGGGAGACGGAACCCTAGCCTTAACAACCACTGGCTAATTCTTCGGCAAGACTCCCTTTCCAAGCACCTTGAAGTACCCGAACTGCGTGACATCAATCACCGACGCCTTGCCCCAGCAATCAGACTCTGCAGGCGAGGCTGTGCTTTCAGCAGAAGCGACAATAGTTTTCTCACGCAAGTGCCTCGGAACGTACTTTCCAGAGCAGGTGTTGGTGCAGCAGCAGCTACTAGCAAATGAGCCTCCTACTCCGCCTCTTCTCTCTTTTTCATCCAACTTGGCTTTACGCTCCACCTCTTCTCTCTTTTTCCTCTCAGCTTCTGCATGTCATCATCCCATAATGCACAACATAAATTTATGTTTATGAATCTATGAAACCTCAACACAAACTCACCTTACTTTGACCCACTAGATAATTACATTACATACTTTAAACAAGATGGCATTTCATATGATTAACCGTATATCAAAACAAAGTTCAGATCCAGATTGATGAACAAAATGGGAGGCTAGATGAGAGCATTATCAAGAGAACTGTAGCAGAGAAGGAACATACCCTCACGTTTCCTGGCTCCCTCCTCTTCTCATAATACATCACCACGACCGTCGGGATGCTTGTAGCGTTTTCCGATGCGGCCGTGCCCGGCGGAGACGGTGCCAATCTTCTTCCAGTTCTTCTGGTCGTTATTTTGTGATTCTCTCTCTCCCTTTGTCTCTCTCTCTCTCTCTCGCTCCCCACCCCCTAGGGTTTTGTGATTGGAAGGGGGGAGGATGAAGGAGACAAAAGCTGTACGGGATTAGAGTTAGGGTTTTTGTGTTTCCAGGTCGCGCCCTTGGTTTTCATTTTCACTCAAAAGTTTTGTTTTGCTGCTTCAATGAAAAATTGGGCGGGCCACATTAATGAAATTCTCGACCCTTTTTTGTGTCATCCGCCCTCCTTTTTCTGTTTGACCCAATTATCTACCCTATAAAATATGGTTGACCCTTTACAAAAGGGTCTAAAAAAAAGATCTAGATATTATATATTTTCTAGTAATGTTACTTATTTTTATTTTAAATTAACACTTACTTTTATCCATAATTCAATGCATGTAAAAACAATTTTAACTCGGAAGTAGATTATCGAATATCATGTGGATAGAAGGTGTATTTTCTTCCAAAAAATTACTAATGGGTACCCTAATTTTTGGTGAAATGTTTTTCTCAGACAACTTTAAAAACTAATTTTTACATCTTTAACTTTTAGAATTAGAAATAATTAGGTGAATTTTCGGCCAATGATTTGAATTCACCGGTGAGTTTTATGCGGGAAATTGATTAAGTGTTTCTGTGGACGAAAATGCCCTTTGTTTTTGTGGACGAAAATGATTTGAATCAATCGGAGTTTCGCCGTAAATTCACCTAGCAATTTCTAATTCTAAAAGTAAGGGTACCCTAAAATTAGTTTTCAAAAGTTAGGTTACCAAAAAAATTGTTTCTTCAAAAGTTAGGGTACCTCTAAGTAATTTTTTGATTTTCTTCAATTTGTGGAAATTGTAGAACTCTTTAGCCATATTTTTTTTGGGTGTGGTAAGATTAAATTATCTGCCCTATTTTATGTTAATTCCATTTTTTCATATCGTTTTATGATTTATCTCAACTTATATATGATATATATTTAAAAATTTATATATTTAATAAATAATGTGATTGATATGATTTATATATTTATAATATTTTATTAAAAATGATAAAGTACATATTTAAAGCTCAAATATTTGAGTGATGTTACTGAAATAATTTACGTTTCCAAACACAATGTCACCTTATTCCAAATTATCCAATTTATCACACATATCTTATTTTCCCTGCTTATCTGCCAACACACAAGCATATATCTTTAAAGCAACCATATAGAGTCCCCTGTGTATCACACAAACTCTTATAAAATACCTCGGTCTCGCTCTCTCTCTCTCTCTCTCTCTCTCATTTACTATCTGGGTTCTACACTCAATGCAAAAAACAGCAAAGCCATGACAGACCTCTGCTGCGATCTCCAAATCCACATCAATGGCCAACAAACATTCTTCCTCAATCAGGTAAAAGGCAACATACTTACATTCATATTCTGAATCAGTTGGTGAATTATTACTGACCAATTGAAGCAGAAAAAAGATGATGACTCACTCACTCATTTAACTCAATCATTCATCCGTGAACTAACACTTTATTTTTCTTTCTGAAAATTCCGACTGTCCAACAGAGGATTGTATCAGCATATTCAGGAAAACTTAAGAAACTGATGAAGAAAGAGCGAAGCAAATCGGGGGGCATAGGGAATTTATCGATTGCCCTGGAAGATTTCCCAGGTGGGGGAGGTGGGTTTGAGCTGGTTTCAAGATTCTGCTACAACAATGGCAGAATTCCAATCACAATCCCCACAGTTTCAGGCCTTTACTGTGCAGCAATTTATCTGGGGATGACTGATAAACTCTCCAACTGCAACCTTTTGCAGCAAGCCGAAAGCTATCTTGAGGGGATGTTCTATTGGGGTTGGGGAGATGTGCTTGTTTCCTTGAAAAGTTGCGAGATTTTCTTCTCTTTTGCTGATTCATCTGGCCTTATTGACAAGCTTATCACAACTTTGTTGGCTAAAATTGCTCAAAACTCAGACATCTCCCTCCTTTGTTCATCTAACTCTTCTTCTTCTTCTCCTTCATCCCCTGACAATGCCAAGTCATCATCTAACCCCCCTCGTCCATCTCGCCTTTCTTCTTCAAGCACCAGTAATCACTCTGGAGCTAATAACAACAGCGCTAGTACTAGTAGTAATAGTGCCAACAATAGTAGCAGTAAGGCTTGGTGGTTTGATGATTTGTCTACTTTGTGCCCAATCATGATTGATAAGTTCTTAAAGAGTTTAGGAGCTTTTGGGAGTGAAAACAACAGCTTGTTGCTGACTAAGTTTCTCCTACACTACTTGAAAACTCATAAGACTTGCTCAAGATACTCAAAATCTGAGTATGGCGGCCTTGCTGATACCGCTGTTTATGGGGTGATTTTGATGGGGAAAACAGCATTTTCCTGCAGGCAATTGTTCTGGGTACTAAGGTTAGTTTCTGGGTTTGGAATAAGTAAAGTTTGTAGAACTGGGTTGGAGAGATTGATTGGGAGCATGTTGGATTTGGTCAAACTGGATGATTTATTGGTCTCAGGAGGACAAACATTTGATGGAGTTTATGATGTTAATCTGGTTGTGAGATTGATTAGGGTTTTTGTTCAAAGTGAAGGCGTATCGATTCACAAAATACAGAAGGTAGGTTGGTTGATTGATCAGTATTTGGCTGAGATTTCTCCTGATCACAACCTTAAGATCTCCAAATTCATAGCTGTGGCTCAAAGCTTGCCGGATTTTGCAAGGGATTGCTTTGATGGGGTCTACAGAGCCATTGATATCTACCTTGAGGTGAATATTCCCTTACTAATTAATTATCCATCCCTGGCTTGTGTTGTGTTGTGTTGTGCCATTTTCTATTACCCACTTGTGCTAGAAAAGTAGTCACTTTTGTTTCTCGTGACTAGAGGTAAAAGTTGGAAGATTACCTGTGTCTAAACGTACGTCTTAGATTCTACTTGATATTAACAATGCTGGCTAGCGTCCATTCATCTTGTCGATTCATGTGTTTCAATTTACCCACAGTTACGCCACTTGTGAAATAGTCCTTTTTCCTTTTGCTTTATTATTATTATTATTATTATTATTATTATTATTATTATTATTTTTTAGACATAAGAGACAGTACAAGACAATATTAACATATGTAGCGTTAGGCATATATGGACATCCCTAGTCCCTACCATAGCGATGGGTTTTACATGAAACATTTCCATTGCTAATAGGACCACCAAACTCAGAATGTACTATATATATTAGAATGACAATGGACACCGACAGACAGTTTCAATTTCATAGTGAGAGGAGATAAGTTTGCATATACATATATCAAGATTTTCAAAGTACAGAAATATGTGTTACCATTGACATTACTAACCCATGAATCCGGTGGTAAAACGGCATACCCTGGCTGGGGTTCATCGTTGATATTGAATTGTACGTACGTGAATGTTGATGTTGTCAACTCAACCAATGATTGTTCTTCCCCTTTTTCTCCAAGGTGTTGTCCATGGATGAATCACAAGGGTTACGTTGATGCCTATTTCTTGGACTTGAACCTCAAAAATTGCAAAAAGCAAACTTAATAACCAGAAAACCAGTTAAAGGGATAGGACAAAAAGTGCATGTTCGAGCTAGCTAGCTATGACCAATTGTTTTTTTTTTTTTTTTTTTTTTTTGTCCGTGACCTCTTCCTGTTACTGGGAATTTCTTCCCCTTATTGGTTGTACATTCCCTCTGTCTTGTACCCTACCTTTGCCTAAAATAATTATACCGCATTATTTTCTTGGTAACCTAACTTAAAATTTGCATTTATTACTAAAATCAAAGAAAGGGCGAACTGACACACTTTGTGAAAAGCTGCTTGAAAATTTGTGCATATTTGTACTTGAATTTGAAAACATGTTGACATGCGTTTGATTCTAGTTCGCACACCCCCTCAATATCCCATGCTCTAAGTTTCCATCAAAAAAGTAGTAATGATTCAATATTTCTGTCATTTGATAACAAAATTTAGAGCCTCTCTTTCGTTGGCCCGGTTTGTCAATTAGCTTGTAATCGGTAACTGATAGCGGTTTAGATTAGCTATTTACTTTAGCTGTTTAGGTTAGCTGATTGTAGCAAAAATGTTTGGTAAAATATATTTTTGTAAGAAGCTACCTCAAAAAGCTTTATCAAGTAGTTTTTTAAAAATTAGATTATTTGGTCCAAAAAGCTAATATAAAAAGTTACTTACCAAACACCTCAAATAGCTTTTTAACCTTGGTCAAAAAGGTAAAAAAAAATATCCAAAAAGCTAAAAGCTACCTAAAAAGTTGGGTAGCCAAACAACCCGTTGTCTAAGAATATATCTAATATATATATTTATACTCCCTCCCTTTATAAATAACTGACTTTCACGCTTTCCAAGTTTTATCTTCTTCAATAATTTTTCATGTAATATTTTATCAAAAAAGTTTAATTTCATACTTTTCTAAAAGTATTTTTTAGTATGAATCTAACGGTATCAATTTTATATGATGAATCATAATATATACCGAGAAATTAATGGTAAAAGTTGGTGACACGGAAACGGGGCGACAATTAAAATAAACCAGAGGGAGTATATATATATATATATATATATATATATATATATATATATATATATATATATATATATATATTCCTTTATGTAATCATTGTTGCTGAATATATGCGATTAATACATCACCTAAATGGCTAAGGCATCATTCTTTTGTGCGTTGCGTTTACGTTGCGTTATGTTTAGTTGCGTTGAAAATTGTTAAAAAGTGATGATAATTTGCGTTATATTGCGTTGCGTTTGGGTGCGTTAACGCATAAAAGAACGATGTCTAAATGGCTTTACCTCAGGGAATATGATTAGAAAAGTACTACCTCCTTTTCAAAATATTTATTTTTTTACGTAATTTCTTTATTTTAAAATATTTGTCCCATTTATAATTTTAACAACTATAATTACTTTTTTACCCTTAATTAATAAATTTATTTTTCATTTTTTACAATTCTAACAACTATTATCCTCAATTAAAGTAAGGATTTTTAGGTAAATTATACATTTTTCATTTCAATTTTCAATATGCATTGGTTTTCTCAAATTAGGTTATAGATAAATATAATGGGACCGAGGTACTCCCTCCGTTCCATATTAATTGTCATTTTGTTGACTATCACGATCTCCGATGTCACTTTTTGATTGATAATTTATTATACAATATTTTATGAACAATTACAATATTATGGTAGTAATTTTATATAATAATTCATTGTATATATTGAGAAATTTGTAGTCAAAATTTTTAATATTTGACTACACAATTTCCAAAAATGTCAGTTAATATGAAACGGAGGGAGTAATATACAATATTTAAGTTAGTCCTTTCTGAGCCTAGTGCGTAGGAAAGACATAAAATTTGGCATTAATTGAGGAATCTTATGACCAATAAATATGTGGGGCATGTTTGCTTCATTTTGCAATGAAGTTATCTGGTCTAAATGGGCACCCCAAAAGAAAAAGAAAATGAAAAAAAAATGGAAGTGGAAATTGTGGTTGATTGAATTCCTGATCAACTTAAATAATTTAGGGAAAATATGATTGCAAAACACCAAGAATAAAAAGAAAGATGTTCTTCAATTATTGGTTGTTGCATAATCCAACTATCAGTGTTTATTTGGGGGATTTTAGTTTTTAAGCAAAGTTAGCAGTGTTTTGTTTTCAACCATATATAGCCCTGTTTAGCATTCGGTTGTGAGCTGTTAGCTATTTCATTAACTGTTTGAATTAGCTATTAGGATTAACTATTTCCAAGAAAATGATTTTCCCCACGCCTTTGTAAATTATTTTCTTGACTCCAACTTAATTAAAATCAATTTATCCCCCCTCTTCTTTCGTTCTCCCTCCTTTCTTCATCTCACGTACCGATTTGAATATTTATCTTTTTCTCTGTCTCTCTCCACCAAGCTCTCATACATCTATTTTAATTAGCGCTGGCTAATAGGTCAGGTCGAGTCAGGTTCATGTTCGTGTCAGACTTAAACGGGTTTAAAATCTTTCGATCTGAATCTAACCCATTTATTAAACGGGTTGGAAATTGAACCCGTTTACCGTTTAAGTTTTAAACGGGTTGACCTTATTTTGACTTGTTTACCCATTTAAATAAACGTGTTAGAATGAAATTACCAATTTACCCATTTAGCCATTAACTCACTTATACAAAACAATTCATTGTGGGATCGAAATAATGACATATCATACCCAATAATTTCCATGGTAATATAATTCGAATTATATATAAGGATATGTCTTTTAATTCATAGTCAAAGATAAATATAAGTTAAAATTACAAGTTTTACGTATATTTCAGAGAGTATTAAATATAACTTTCATCTAAGTTTATTGATAAACGGTATAAGTGGGTTATAATTATTGAGAAAATGACTTGATCCATGTGACATGCCTAATTAAACGGGTTAAATAGGTATTTTTTCGTGTCGAAAATCTTGACCTGAACTTAACCCATTTAATTAAACGGGTTTACCTTGTCAACCCATTTAATTAAACGGGTTGAAAATTTCTACCTAAACCTTTTTAATATCGTGTTAGGTTCAGGTCGGTAATCGTGTCGGGTCAGCTTTTTCCAGCTCTAATTTTAATATCTTCTCTCTCTCTCTTCTTTCTCTCTTCCACCACTCTCCTGCACCCATTTTATTCTTTCTCTCTCATCTTTCTTTCTTTCTTTCCTTCCGTCACTCTCTCTCATACACCTGTTTTATATCTTTTTTCTCTCTCCACCACTTTCTTTCGTGCACCCTTTTTAATCTCTCTCTCTCTCTCTTATGCATTTTAATCTCTCTCTCCTTATTGTTAAACAGGTGAAAATCATTTTTCAGAAAATCATTTTCTTGTGTACTAAACACGACACGTGAAAATATCAAATGAAAATTCATCTCGAAAGAAAATCATTTTACAAGGAAAACCTTTTTCCTAGAAAATAATTTTCCTTTGCACTAAACACACCCTTAATAAAATTAACTGTTTGTGAAAATATAAGTAGGTGGATTTCCATTTATATCCTTAGTAATATAATTATTTGATTTCACTAAATTTTATAAGTATCTCAAAATGGATTATAAATTTATAATTACAAAATATTTTTCCTGTGGTTTGTATTTGTGATATTTAATGTCTTGTGGTTTTTATATTATTAGCAACTTTATTTTTTTTAATAATTATTAAAACATATTACATAAAAACTATTCATTATGTGTGTAGTGCTAATAAGATGAACAATTTGTTAGCCTTCCGAAAATATTAGATTAATCTTTGTTTTTGTCTACCAACACTACATTTATTTATTATGGTAAAAACAAATGAAGTTAGTCGACAACTTTTAGTGTCATTTTATTTTGAATAAATCATTAGATACCATCAAAACATGATTCTTATTTGAATAAGTAAAAAAGTATGAATTTCATTTGATATAATTTTAGTAAAAGAATTATTAAATGCCTTATGAAAATATTATTAAAATCATTATTGCATGTAATTTTAGTGAAAATATAATGGCAATTTGTTAATTTTATGAAAATGTTAAAACTAATAATTGGTTTTTCCTAGTAAAATTACATTTATTTATATATTTTGATAAAAATAAAGTGAATGTAATGTCACTATAGCATCATTTTATTGATAATAAATCATCAAATACCATCAAAACATGCGTTTTATATATCAAAATAAGTGAAAAAATATTAATTTTATTTGATATTGTAAAAGAATTTTTAAAAGCCTTAAGAAAGTATTACTAAAATCATTATAATAAAACACATGATGTAATTTGGTGAAAATATAGGGGTAATAATATAATTTTTTTTCCAAACAAAAAAATCATTCCAAAAAGCTAATCTAAATAATTTATTCAAAAGGAGTTTTTTTTTTTTTTTTTATGGGTAAAAAATTGATTACGAAACATACGATTAACTGTTTCACGTTGATTAAAACAAGTAATTTGTCCCAAAAAAACTGTGCCCATATTAGGTCATTTTGTTGCATCCCAGGCAGGCATATGTAATGATTAGTACGTAGCTAAGTTATGAATTGTGAAAATTTACAGTCCCATCAAACACTGTCCTTAGAGGAGCGAACAAGATTATGTGGATGTCTGAACTACGAGAAGCTGTCATTAGAAGCATGCAAAGAGTTGGCAAAGAACCCTAGAATCCCCCCACGAGTAGCTGTTCAAGCACTTGCCTCCCAAAAACATGTTAATTATGATGAGCCACCAACTAAGACTAACCAGTTGGAGTATTATTATGAGAGCCCAAGCAGAAGCAAGCCCAATACCAACAAACAAATTGTTATCTATGGAAATCATGATTATAAAGAAATGTTAGCACATCATGAGGGAGGACACCAAGAAGATGATGATGATGACGACCAACGAGATGAAGATGAAGATGAAGATGAAGAGCAAAGCAGTTATTCTGAAGGAAGTGAACATCATATGAAGTTGAACATCCAAAGAATGCAGTGGAGAGTTTTAGAGTTGGAGAAATTATGTAAAGAAATGAAGGGTCAAATGACCAAATTGGTCAAGCATAACAAAGCCATCAACTCCCCTAGCCCTAGGCATAGTAGACCACCTAGACTTTGTTGACTCATATCTATCTCAACTCTATATGATGCTTTCTTTTTTTCCCTTATTTATTTATTTATTTTTTTGCTTCACAAGATTTTTTTGATGATATTGTCTATTGTTGATATACATATATAAGTATATTGAAGTTTGTAAATTTGAGGGGTGTTATTAATGTATTGATTATTGAGAGCTATTAAAAAGAAAAGAAAATGGAATTTTGTGTTCAATTATTTTGGTTTGTGAATTTCTACTATTAGACTTTCCTCCAAGAGGATTGCATTGTAAGATCATGTACAATGTGAAATTTCATACATGGAATTTTTACCTCCTCTCTCCTACTTGGCACCTCTTCTCTTCTCCTTTTTTTTCTTATTCTTTTGAATTTCGGAATGCCGCAGCATTCCATACTCAAAGAAATGAGAAAAAAGGATGAGAGAGAGGGTCCGGAATGCCGCAACATTCCAAACTCAAAGAAATGAAAAAAAAGACGAGAGAGAGAATGTCAAACAGGAGAAATGAGGTAAAAATTCTATGTATAATTGAATGTTTTTTGAGGACAAGGAAAATAATGAAATTTTGTCCTACATGTACTAGTTTACTTACATGGCGTGGGAAGAAAACAAAGTTTGACAACTCTAGCCCCAATATGGTTGAAAGCAAACCGCTGTCTCTATGAATAACATATACCTACTACAAAAGTAATGGTAACAAATACCTGCCCTAGCTATTACAGTCAGCCAAGTTAATACCAACTCATTCTTGTTCTGATCTGATCTCGATGTCGTACACTTGCATTGGTTATTTCAATTTGGAATATTGATATCAAACTTCAAAAATTATAAATTATATATTCTTTTATGTTAAATTTGATGCTACAAGGACATCAACCCAAACTTTTCGTTATAAAATTTCCTATTGTTTTTACCAGTCGTCCGTTAGATTAGATATCATATTAAGGAAAGTCCAACTTGACAGTTTGACAAGTAAATCGTGGAAAATTCTAATAACTAACTAACTCTAGTTCAATTACCTCTTTACCCCTCATTTGTTTCCTCTATAAATTCCTCATCAAATTTTGACAATTTTCAAGACGTGAGACACAACATGCATGCCAAGTTACACCACACCGTGTACACTCTCTAAACCACTTACACAAAAGTAATAAATTCAGTGGAACAACTTATCAATGTCCCTTGTTGATATATATAAGGTTAGGGAAAGAACCACAGATCGAGTGCATCAACAAACATAAATCTCATTTAGAAAACTGAACCAATTCAAGCCTCTAGCACCACTAAATCATGCCTGAATTCAGATACTTCAACAAGTTTTAATGGATTCAAAAGCAAACTATCAATCTTTTCTATTCATCTCTTGTTTCCACACAATGAGTAAGAATGCCTATTTATGGGGAAACACACACTCAAAAATCAAGGTTAAGTCATTAGTGAAACTGATTTTAACCAATACTTAGTTTAGCATATGCTAAACTAAGCCTAAATAAATGGTAAGTTATTGAAAATGTTATCAAATGCATAGAAAATGACTAAATAGACAGGGAATAGGCTAGGAAACCTGTCAACCTGCTGAAAACAATAAGCTATCAAGCAGGTTGCTCAAAAAGTTAAAAGGCAAGGTGGCCACTTTTTCCTCAAATTGGAACGCTCCCGTTCACTTTATTTGAATCCCATTGATCTGGGCTTATCTAGTAACGATGATCATGTTGGTGCCAGTTATTTTGGGTGGGAAAGTCACCTAGTAGGTAATCATGCAAGCAATTAAGTAGTTGTCTTTACTTACCAAAATAAAATGATTCTGCAATGTTTTAATCTCTATCCTAGTTGAGCTATGAAACGAGATTTATATTTAAATCAAAGCATCATTCCAAAAAGCTAACTCAATAGAGTGAATGGTGGAATAAAAATCAGGACAAGATAATCTCCCATCAACAAGACATATAGATGAGAAGAACAACTTGTGCATTTGCTGTTTGAGTTGTTTATGTGAATGAAATGTGCGTGCATTCCCTAGTGATGGACAGTGTAACTAAACTCTTTGAGGGCCCTTAGACTTGCTATTGTGGATAGTCACCATCATCCTCACCTGGTTGGGAAGAGTTTGCCCTTAAACTTGGTAGTTCTTCCACTTTGTACATACTTTAGGTCGAGATTAGGTGCATTAAAGGTCGGAGTGACCCCATATTCTCCTCGTATGTCTACTATTAGAATCTAAATTCATATCTAAAACCACTTGGTAGCTAAGAATGAAATTCAAATTAAGCAGATCTAATATTGTAGCAGAAGTAAACAAGATAATTAATTTAGAAATGTAGGTATTGAGAAAATTAACAAGAACAATATAAAAGTGATGTAGACAATTTTTTATTTTTTAACTTGGAAACGCAACGCGGGAAAAAAAAACCACGAGAGGCAAGACAAAAATCAACTATGATAGAAGAGAGAATAAAAGGGTATCCCAAACGACCTTAAAACACAATGAGATCAAGAACAAAGATCTCAAACGGTTATAACACAATGAGAGTAGACATATCTTAAAGGGAAGGTAATGAAATATACGGGAGATTACAATCTCGCAATAAAAACTCTCAACGTGGAATAGAAAATGAGATCTCATGAAAGTGCTTTAGAGGCTCATAATTTTGCCACACCTGACATATACGGTAATAATTTTTGCACACCCGACATTTGGGAAATAATTTTCACTCTACCTGACATTTAGTGAAAGTGATTTTTAGTGTTAGAATTTGGTAACTTGTCATCGGAAATGGAAAAATACAATAATACCCCTATATCACTATGTGAAATTACGATGCTGCCCTTTAATTTGAGAAGGAAAAAACTATGTTGGAGAGTAGTAGAAGACAGACATGGTGGTTTGGGAGGGGTTAGGTTTTCATTTTCTGTATGGGGGGGGGGGGGGTCGGGGAGAGGAATCGGAGGATTTGGGTTTTCGAATTTAACTGAAGAAGAAGAAGTAGAGATAAGGGAGTGAAGTGGTTGAGTTTTAAAATGCTATAACAATTAATACTAAGGGTACAAAAGTCATTTCACATTTAATTGAAAGTCAAAGGAAATAATAACAAGGGTATAAAGGTTACTTCATATTTATTTTTTTACAGTTCACCGGAAAAGTCAATAAAAATCAATTATAACATACCTGAGGGGCTTTAAATTTATGACCACTTAAATGCCAGGTAGGGTGAAAATTATTTCTCAAATGTCGGGTGTGCAAAAATTATTACCACATAAGTCAGGTAGGGTCAATGCAATTAACTCCCTAGAGTAGTCTCTAGCTGAAATCAATTACTTGGAGATCAAGTAATACCAATCACAAAAAAGGAAATAAATATGTATTTCCAAAACTTAAGTCTGAATAGGATTGAGACACTATCCAACATCTACCTCATAGGAGTTGTGCTCAATCTTCTCCAGGATCTCATAAGGACCATTTGCTCTTAGGACTAACTTGTCCTTCCTCTTTCTTGGAAACCTATCCATCCATATATAGATCCACACAAAGTCTCCTAGCTGACGTTGAGTGTTCCTTCTATGCTTGTTGGTTTGGACCTTAAATTGATTATTAAAATTTCAATTGTGTTTCCTTTCATCTCGTTGGCTCTTATTAACCTCTCAACTAAGCTTAGTGGAATTACGGGTAGTAATGAGGTCTACAGAGGTTAAAGGATTCCTCTCATAAACAACCTGAAATGGTGAAAACTTGGAGGCCTTCCTTAGTGTCCTACTATATGCAAACTCAGCATGGGGTAGTAATTGATCCTGATTCTTCAAGTTCTTTTTTATTACAACGCTTAGCGTAGTACCTAAGGTTGCTGACATATGTTTGTATATCTGTTTAAAGGTGACAAGATTTGCTAAACTTGGGTTCAATTCCCATCATCCTCCAAAGGGAAACCCAGAAATGACTCGAAAATTTCGAGAATTTATCAAAGATCATGATCTTGGGAATAACATGTTGTAGGCACCGATTTTCCATCACACCCAAGGAGGAGAAATCGAATTGACCCACATCACCATTAGACGACTCGAAAGGGTTTGCTTAAGCTTAACAAACTACATGAGGGACAAATTTAGCTATTCTTGGGATCTATTTAATTTTACAAATCATATCATCAAATTCACATAACTAATTAACTATAAATAATTAGAATGAATAAAGATAAAACCAATTAAGATAATTATGTTAGTCACGGGAAGAACCAAAAAGAAACATTCGGAAAAACCTAGATTTTAATTGG
Organism: Portulaca oleracea; assembly: GCA_029582165.1. Taxonomy (NCBI): domain Eukaryota; kingdom Viridiplantae; phylum Streptophyta; class Magnoliopsida; order Caryophyllales; family Portulacaceae; genus Portulaca; species Portulaca oleracea. Next base: position 35,235,251 of record CM055888.1, on the reverse strand, counting down.
TCGGTTACGGTTTGAGTTTTTTGAACGTAACCGGTTGATTGCTTTTATGAAATCTAAATCCAACTTACTGTAACCAGTCGGTTATGCTAAGGAGGAAGACATATTCCTTCCAGCCGTAACATAATTAAGAATTACTTCTACTTTTATAAATTCTAATGATTCACAATTAAAATAATAAACATGAATTTAAGGGCACGATTAAGCAAATTATACTAATTAAATAATTGCCAATCAGTTTTAAAGGAAAACAAACAAATTGAAATAAATAAATAAATTCGGCCTGCGAATCTGGTTGGGGGGGGGGGGGGGTTAAGGTTAGATCCAAGGTAATCGATTCCTCCGTCTTGCCTGCTTTAACTAACGCAGTCCCTAATAAAACAGAATTAATTAAGAATATGGGAGGAAGAAGTAGAATAAATTTATATGCATGCAGACTAAAAGAGAAATAAAGAATAGGAATCAAAAGGAATACAATTTATACTGTATAAATCATTATAATAAGGGTTACATGATTGAATTAAAATGAAAGCAGAAAAATTATAACAAAAACACTAACTTCACAGTAACAATGTAGATAGCACACAGGGAGAAAAGAATGGCGATGAGACGATAATTTTCTCAGTGTCAATACTCTTGGAAAATTCTGGGGTGACGAATAATGGAGGCTGAACAACCCTATTTATGGTGGTGATGGCCAAATAAAATAATGGGAAATAATGATTTGTGGATTAAAGAGTTTGAATTCGGGTTAGATTTGAAAGTGGAATCCGCACTGAACTATATTGACCGTAACTGTCTGGTTAGGAAGTTTTCTGGAATGTTCTAGGCGTAACCGGTGTTCGGTTGTGTATTTTTGTGGTTTTAAGTAGGGTTGTCGGTGTCAGGGATGGGTGTTTGGATTGTTAGGTTCTATGGCTAGTCAATAGTTTCCCAATTCAATAAGCAATAAATCGAGTAAATTAAGCAATTAAAACTATTCTAATCATGCATCATATCTAGACTAATCATCAACCAAAAGCAATCAAAGCACATTCTAGAAAACAATAAGGCATGAACAAGGCAATTAACACTAAAATCTATCAAATAACTTGATTATCAAAGCAAATGAAAACTAGAGATTATACCTTTAATGATCTAAACTTCGCTTGAATCCTTCTACTTGAGCTTCCTCCCGAACAATTAAGAAAGCGTGAATTGGATTACTAAGGATCCTTAAATTCCTACTTTAGAGTGAAATTTGTGACCCTTAATCCTCCTCCTCACTAAAAGTTGGATTTGGTATTTTTGTGGCTAATCTAGAACAATCAAAGCAAGAAAGACTAATGAAGGCATTAAAGAAGCAAGAGACAATGAATAAAACTTGAAAATGGATTGATTGAAATTGATTACAAAGTAGCTTGAAGAACAAACTAAGGAAAACCTAGGAGTGAGAAAAGAGAATTCAACTTGAAAACATTAAAAGCTAATTAACAACAACTTAGAACTAGGTTAAAAGACTACTGCTAGCTAAATTCGCAGCTGGGAGTATATATAATAAGCCCAATTTGTTACACAAAACGCATCACTTCAATCCCTAATTAAACGCAGAAAAACAGGGTGACTCGGGCGAGTCACCCCTTGACTCGGGCGAGTTAGGCTTCTGGCCCACTGGAATTGTCAATTTGGCCGGACTTCTTCAGCTGAACAGACAGGCGACTCGGGCGCGCCGTACATGTGACTCGGGCGAGTCAATGTTTTGGTTTCGCCTTATACTTGGCAAAATTTCTTGAGTTTTTGCTGGCAACCCTCAGAGGCTTGACTCGACCGAGGCAAGGGGCGACTCGGGCGAGTCAGCCTTCTGGCTTCCCTTCTCCTTGGCTCGATTGAAGTTGGCAAGTCTATTTCCTTCAAGGCTCTTATATGGTTGCTTTTGCTTCCTCTCTTTGATGCATTTTGCTCCACTTTTAGCTCCATATTGGCTCAACCTCCCGATTTCCTATAAAACTAGGAAAACCTCATAACTAACATACTATAAGAGGTTAGAACAGGTAAAAACTCCTTAATAAAGAGAAATATTCGGCTTGAAACGAGACCGAACACCACTCCCACACAAGGGTTTGCTTGCCCCGAGAAAACTAAAAACAAAGAAAAAAGACTAGGAAAAGAAAACTAAAACCCTAACGCACTTTCGCAGGAATCACGGATGCATTTAGCGTATGCATCAAGCCCTTTAAACCCCCCGGTAGCCTTTGGGTGGACGAGGTAGGTCTCATGAGGGTTTATAGCAACTATACCCACAAAAGCCCAAGAAAAAGGAGAGAGGGAAAGTGAAAAACAAAACAAGTTTGACAAGAAAGAAAATAAAACTGCTCGTTTCATGAATCAAGTTGTTTCAATCAAGAAAACGATGTTAATCCTCCAAAAGGAACCGTTATGAGCACCTCACATACATCTAACCCAAACAACTGCCAATCTTAGGGGTTTTAGATCCCTTACTCCTCATGTAAAGTTACATCCCACTTGTTTAAAAGTTTAGAAAGTTCTAACTGATTCCGATAGACTCCAAAGACTCATGCCCGAGCTTAAAAACAACAAAATGAACAAGGAAAGAAAAGAGTTGCCCTTCCCCGCATTTGGTCGCCCTTGGCTTGGTGAGGGCCGTAGGTGATGCAAGGAGAGGCCCCACATTTTATTAACGCTTAAACTTTTTTCTTCTTTTTGGGTTGGGTAATCCCAACAAATTTTCTTTCTCTTTTTTTTTTTTTAACTTTTTAATGGTCGGTATTAGCCTTACTTTCGGGAATTGGACGGCCCAAAATGGGGTTTACCCTCCCAACACAGTCTTTTCCATACACACCTCCGTCGAGAATTCAATATAGGAGGAGCTTAAGGGGTCATAGCGTCATACCGCTAATACCGGGCCCGTGTAGGTTGGCTAAGTGTATGGTGGTTGATGTCATAAAGCCGACACGCCCCACTTAATCAATTTATTTAACTTTGCTTCCATTTTTCTTTCTTTTGCTTTTGCTTTTGCTTTTTTTTCCTTTTTGGAAAACAAGCTCGGGTACGAATCCCTAGAATCCCCCAATTTCAATCAGAACATAAAAAGAAAGAAATGGGATCTCAGTAGACACTCAATGAAAGGAATCTAATTAAGTAAGTTATGACAATCGCTCGAGATAGGGTTAAAAATACTCAAATCGGTTTCTTTTAAAGAAGATTAAGAACGAATTCCCAATTTTGACAGCGAAATCCAAGAAACGAGGCAAAAACAAAACAAAACGGAAAAACAAAAACTTTGGAGGTTTTTCACTCCCTTTTTTCTCCTTTTTTCACACAAAATTTTCAGATTTTTAGACACAAACTAAGCAAAACAAAAACAAAAGACTCAAAAGCTAGGTGATCTACCCATGATAAATGGAAGAATCACTCCCCACTCCCACACAAAACTTCACAATGTCCTCGTTGTGAGAAGAAGGGTGTCACAAGTAAGGTAGAAGACCTAGAAACACACAATCAAACACAGAACAAACAAAATGGTGGCGACCCGAGCCACGGCTCCAACAACAATATTTATCCAACATTCACACACAAGGGGTTCGCCACCCAAAAAGAAAAAACAAGCATGCATCATGAATCAATGATATATTCACATAAAGAGAGGGTGGGATGAGATTACCTGAAGGTCTTCAAATAACGTCCATCCAATACGCGATCCATGAACATAGCACCATAGATTCAAGGTAGACAGCAAAAGCATTCTATGGTTGCAATGCTTACATGCGAGATCAAAAGTAAAATAAAACTATACAAGGTAGAAACTAAGGACTAACTACTGAAAGAAAACTCAAAATATTTACAATATTTACATGATCACTGACTAACCTCAACCCCGAATCTCATTATATGAGGCGGGAATTGAGGGTGAAGTTTCTCGCCACTATCCCTGTCCTACGAATGAGATAACCCCAAACGCAAACCATACATTCTCCACCCTGCAACCCAAATGCATGATACTCAAGCTTATGATGATAACCAATCCAACCGTCGAACCATGACAAAAGCAAGTGACACGCAACAACCAACAATTCTCAAGAAAGGAAAAATCATACCGAGGAACCTTCCACCACACCCCATCACACATACACACCCCCCACGCATGCATCACAAGATAACAATTAAATAATGCAATGCAAGAATTAAGTAGCGGGGGTGCGGAATGCTCACAATCACTGCTCATCGCCTCCCAGAGGAGGGTAAGGGTGATGAGCGAAGTAAGTTGGGTAGTATTGGTTGACGTAGTCGGGCGGTGCCGGCGGACGATCAGCCATGGCATAGTGATAATACCCCCAATCTCTCCAGTATTGATTTTGCTGATGGAAGTATTCATCGGGCTGAATCGTTCCCATTCTCGTGTTGAAAGTACTCCTCGTGCCTATTGAGCGTAGCTTGCTGGTTACGAAGGAGCTCTTGCTGGCCCTCTAGAAGGTTATGTTGGCTTTGAAGAAAAGTTCGCTGCTCCCAAAAGCCAACATTGAGCTACTCTAATTAGTAACGAAGGTACCCCATTGGGACATCCCATGAGCCACTTCCACTAGCTTGACCCTGGTTAGCCGGTTCCCCTTCCTCTTCCGCATCTTCTTCATCCTCTTCTTCATCTTCGTTCTCTTCTTCTTCCACCTCCTCTTGTACAAAAGGGTCATCAGGACCCCCAACCCACCGAAAACTCCTGGAGTTCTCCCCGCAAGACCAGTTATGCTGGTTCCTTACATCCAAGTAGCACGCTGCTCGTTCATGATCCAAATGAATTGATGTTGCCGATTTATCGAAACCATGCTTGTAGATAGTCTTTGTGGGGTGCCTTTGAAGAATACCCATTCGTTGCAAGCGCACGCCATCGATCGGATCTGGGAAATAATGAGGTTTGAACTTCTCGAAGTAAGCCCCAAACCTTTGCTTCTTCAAAAAGTAGCATATTACATGCCCCATACCAATCGTTGTCATAAAATGCTTCGAGGTGATCTCCTTCCAACAATGCAGAATGCATGACCCAGTATTTACCCTTCTCCCTTGGAGAGTGTTGAACATGATGAAAAGATCATCTCTCCTGACATTAGCTCGTCCATCATCCCTTCCAAATACCGAACTCGAAACAACTCGATGAAAAATCTGCACCGCTAAGTTGCAAAGGTCCTAGGCTTTCGAGTTCTTGTGACAGTATAGAGGAGTGTCCTGAGCATGCAAGGGTTGATGCTTCCTCCTCCAACAGGTCAAGCTCTTCATAGCGATTTGGTCATCAAAGTGAACTGACTCCCCATAAAACAGTCCATCCTCTGGTAAACCTAACGCCCAACAAAGCTCTTGCACCGTGCAAGTTCTTTCTTTGTTATCCACCTTATATCGGAACTTGGCGCTCGGTTTTCCATTATCCTCTACTATCATTGAACTTAAAAACTCGAGGATGGGTTGATCAAAGATTAACTCGTTGATTTTGGTGAACGTGCGCCACCCCAAGACTTGAATATGTAATCGAAACTAGCCCCACAATAAAATTTGTTTACGGTTGCCTCATCATATATGTCAGGAGCACAGATCTTCCGACGTTGATATAGCTCATACTTTTCTTTATGATGGGCATCCCTAAACGTGATTCTCACCGCTGCAACTTGAAGCGGTGTGGGTGGTTGTGCTTTATAACGATCCTTGTCCACGGCCGAGGAGGATTCGGGTGGAGGTGAAGGAGATCGTTCCTTATCATTGCGTGCACGCTTAGATCGAACCATGTTCGCGACTTGGTATGACACAAAGCAACTCAAATACACCCAATTTCACCAAAAATAATTCACAACCCTAACTTCCAATTCAAATGCACAAGTAACACCCAACTTTAGTACTAAAATTGAACTTGAAGCACCAAAGATGAAGTTTTACCTCTCAAATGAGCACAAAGAACAAGGATTGTTGAGTGAGAGGTCAAAATCTAGCACCAAAAAGCTCCAATTGAACCCCAAACACTTGAACACCTTGACCAAGAGTGAATCTTGAGGCACTTGAGGTTGTTTCCAACTAGAACACCCAAAAAAATCACACCAAAATGGAGCAAGTACTTCTTCTTCCTTTGAATCTTGAGTTGCTTAAACTCCCAACAAAAAAGCAAGAAGAATGTTGCACAAAAGAGACACAAATCGCTGCAAAGTTCTTGAGGAACATGCACAACACAGAAAATTACACAATTAGGGCATAAATTTCTGAAAATATAAAAGAAATTGAAGAGATTAGAGAAGATTTGGAGTTAGGGGAAAGTTCTAGGGTTTGGGGGAGGTAAGAGAGAGAAAAGAGAGAGAAAGAGTATGAGTTATTATGAAGAAAAAAATGAGAGCACATCACTTAAAATCTGTTAGATCTGCGTAGCTGCAGGCGACTCGGTCGCGCCGTCCAAGTGACTCGCCCGAGTCAGCTCTCTGTTTGCACTAACTTTCTCCCGACCGAGAGGCGACTCGGTCGAGTCGTCGGGATGACTCGCCCGAGTCGGCTTTCTGTTCTTGACTTTTTCTCCCAAAATGTTATCAACTGCTGTCAGCTCAGAGGGGTGACTCGGTCGCGCCGTCCTCTGACTCGCCCAAGTCAGTTCTCTGATGCCTTTGCCTTGGTTAATTTCTCACTTATTTCCCTGAAGCACAGTCGGCAGACTCGGGCGAGTCAGCCATTGACTCGGTCGAGTCATGTTCTTGCCCAAAAATGAAAAAGTAAGGTTTTTTTTTTTTTTTTTTTTTTTTTTTGTAGAAACTAAGTATGAAAACTCTCATTTTCACTAAAACTTTTCAACTCTCAACACTCTAAAACCTCCCCGGGCATCTTGAAACCCGAAGTACTTAAGCCAAATCTTTGTACAAAATCTAACTAAACTAACTTAACTAAAAATTACGCAAAATCTGAAAAAAAAACACACAAAACCTAAACAAAAGCTACCCAAAACTGTGTACAAGGAAAGAAAAGAAATCCGGCATGCATGCCTCCCCACTCCAACACAAAAAGGTCACACTATGTCCTCATTGTGACTAAAAAGAGAGGGAAACAAGCACCCTAAAATAAGAAACATCAAGAAATCTCACAAAATAAATAAAAAAAAGAAACTTCTCAATAACTAAACTTAAACAATAAGGAAAGATGATACCTGAATGGATTATATTTGAATCATTTCATGATTTGTAAATGGAGATTGATTATACAAGCCACGAATGATGCCCATACGCACAATAAATTGATCCTTTCCTCTTGTTAGTGCATAATTAGGAGAAGTAAACAAAGAAGCAAATCAAGAAAAATATACTAATTTACAATATATACAAGAATATTACCTCACCCTTTCTTCAATCAACGGATGGATTGTGGAATGTCACACACTCCACATCCACCTTCTCCGGAAACTCCAAGAAAAGCTTCAACCTGTGACCGTTTACTTTGCACATAGACTCGTTAGTTGGGTCCTTAATTTCAACCACTCCTGAAGGGAATACCTGGGTTACAATAAAGGGCCCAGTCCATCGAGATCTCAACTTTCCAGCAAACAAGTGTAATCGGGAATCATACAAGAACACCTTTTGTCCCGGGAAGAAAGTATTTCTATGAATGATCTTATCGTGTAAGATTTTAGACCTCTCCTTACTCAATCGCCCATTCTCATAGGCTTCCCTCCTTAATTCTTCTAGTTCGCACAAGATGAACATCCTAACATCCCCAGCCTCCCAAAGGTCAAGATTCAAGGCTTTCAAGGCCCACCACGCTCTATGTTCAAGTTCAACTGGTAAGTGGCATGGCTTTCCAAAAACCGCTATGTATGGAGACATTCCTATGGGTCTCTTGTAGGCTGTCCTATAAGCCCATAAAGCATCGGTTAATTTGACAGACCAGTCTTTTCTATTCTTAGACACCGTCTTCTCAAGAATTTTCTTAATCTGCTTATTGGACACCTCAGCCTGACCATTTGATTGTGGATGATAAGCGGTGGTCAATCTATGCTCCACAGAATACTTCCTAAGCAAAGCTGCAAAAGATCGATTGTTGAAATGGGTTCCTTGGTCACTAATTATCGCTCGAGGCACTCCAAACCTAGAGAAGATATTTTCCCGAAGGAATTTAGTCATTACCTTTGCATCATTTCTCTTTGACGGAATGGCCTCTACCTATTTAGACATATAGTCTACTGCTAAAAGGATATACTCGTTCCCAAAGGAGGTCGGGAGTGGACCCATAAAATCTATACCCCACACATCGAAGACATCTACAAAGATTTCAGGTTGCAGAGGCATCATATCCCTCCTAGATATCCTTCCTAGGCTTTGACATCTAGCACACCGCCTAGCATAGTCATGGGCATCTCTAAAAATGGTCGGCCAATAGAAACCACATTGCAAGACTTTGTATGTCGTTTTCTTCTCAGAAAAATGCCCCCCACATGGTTGGTCATGGAAAAATGATAAAACATCCAAGATAGACTCATCGGGTACGCATCTTCTAAGGATTTGGTCGGGATAGTACTTAAACAAGATAAGGGTCATCCCACACGAAGTTTTTCACTATGTGTAGGAACCTATCTTTATCGTGTTTATTCCAGTTCCCCGGCATTTGCCCAATCACCTTAAAGTTAACTATGTCAGCAAACCATGGCTCTACTCCTATGCTAAGAATACATTCATCAGGAAAACTAGCATCAATAGGAGTTTCTTTCTCATTTTCAAGTACTATTCTAAAGAGATGGTCTGCTATTGGATTTTCAGCCCCTTTTCTATCCCTAATTTCACAATCGATCTCCTGGAGCAATAACACCCACCTAACAAGTCTCGGATTTGATTCTTTCTTTTCCATAAGGTATCGAATAGCTGAGTGATCTGTATAAACAACGACCTTAGCACCAAGCAAGTAAGGTCGAAACTTTTCAAACGCATACACTACAGCTAAGAACTCCTTTTCAGCCACAGTGTAATTGAGTTGGGCCTCATTGAGTGTGTGACTAGCATAGTGAATCACTACCGGTTTCTTATCAATACGTTGACCAAGCACAACACCAATCGCGAAATCAGATGCGTCACACATCAACTCAAATGGCTCTCCCCAGGTGGGAGGCTTGAGAATAGGAGGTGATATTAAGACATCTTTAAGTGTATTAAACGCCTTCAAGCATTCACCAGAAAAGTCAAAGGTCACCTCCTTGGCCAATAAAGCAGATAGAGGTTTGGCAATTTTGCTAAAATCTCTAATAAATCGATGATAGAATCCAGCATGTCCTAGAAAAGACCTAACCTCCTTCACACAAGTTGGGGGGCTCAAGTTTCTAACTAGGTCAATTTTAGCTTTATCTACCTCGATTCCATCCCTCGAAATCACGTGGCCCAAGACTATACCCCTCTGTACCTTGAAATGACACTTTTCCCAGTTGAGAGTCAAATTTTTATCTTAACAACGACTCAAGACTCGATTCAAGTTATTCAAACAAGCATCAAAAGTAGTGCCAAATACAGAAAAATCATCCATGAAGATCTCGACAAAATCATCAACAAGATCAGAGAAAATAGACACCATGCACCGCTGAAAAGTGGCGGGGGCGTTACAAAGTCCGAAGGGCATCCTACGGAAAGCGAACGTCCCAAATGGACAGGTCCTGATCACAAAGAGCTATCGAAATCTGAGTGTACCCCAAATACCCGTCTAGAAAACAGTAATAATCATGTCCTGCCAACTTCTCTAGCATCTGATCCATGAAGGGTAATGGAAAATGGTCTTTTCTCGTGGCCTTGTTAAGTTTTCTGTAGTCAATACACACTCTCCATCCCGAAGGGATACGGGTTGACACTAAATCTCCCCTCTCGTTCTCCACAACAGTCAGACCCGTCTTTTTAGGAACCACATGTATTGGACTAACCCACTTGCTGTAAGAAATAGGATATATAATCTCATTATCTAACCACTTCAAAATTTCTTTCTTGACCACCTCTTTCATTTCTTGGAAGACGATATTGTTGCCCATAGGGATCCTGTAAGGAGACTCAATCCCAAATTGGCAGGGGCATTACAAAGTCCGAAGGGCATCCTACGGAAAGCGAACGTCCCAAATTGACAGGTAAACGTAGTTTTCTCCTGATCACAAGGAGCTATCGAAATCTGAGTGTACCCCGAATACCCGTCTAGAAAACAATAATAATCATGTCCCGCCAACTTCTCTAGCATCTAATCCATGAAGGGTAATGGAAAATGGTCTTTTCTCGTGGCCTTGTTAAGTTTTCTGTAGTCAATGCACACTCTCCATCCCGAAGGGATACAGGCCGACACTAACTCTCCCCTCTCGTTCTCCACAACAGTCAGACCCGTCTTTTTAGGAACCACATGTATTGGACTAACCCACTTGCTGTCAGAAATAGGATATATACTCTCATTATCTGACCACTTCAAAATTTCTTTCTTGACCACCTCTTTCATTTGGGGATTGAGTCTCCTTAAAGGATCCCTATGGGCGACGCTATCGTCTTCCAAGAATATCCTATGCTGCACGATAGATAGACTAATTCCCCTAATGTCTCCAAGCGTCCATCCCAAAGATCCCTAATTTACCCTAAGAACCTCAATCAGCTTAGTCTCTTGATCCTCACCTAGGTTAGAAGCAACGATAACTGGGTACATTTCACTAGGGCCAAGGAACACATACTTCAATTCAGATGGAAGAGGTTTAAGTTCAAGAGTTCTAGAAGATGGTGGCTCAGGATCTACTGTTTCAGGCACATTTTGGGAGGCATACAATGATTCATACAACAATTCACCATCGAAAACATCATAATCACATAATGAAGTCACACAATCTGGGTTAAACCCTAACTCAACAAGCTCATCCACACTAGAAACATCAGCAAAGTCAGAATGATCATTATCCCCAAAATCACTCACCCAATTCAAAGCATGACTCTCTCGCTCATCAAAGCCTAAGGGAGACTTCTACAAATCAAATATGTTCAGTTCCATGGTCAAGTTCCCAAAGGTCAATTTCATTCTCCCGTCCTTACAATTAATCCAAGCGTTGGACATGGCTAGGAAGAGTCTACCTAGAATGACAGGTATCTTGTCACGGGTACTATGAACCCTAGCTGTCTCTAACACGACAAAGTCTACGGGAAATACAAAGGTTCCAACTTGGATCAACACATCCTCAACTACCCCTTTTGTACCCTCGTAGACCGGTCGGCTAGTTGAAGAACCATTCTAGTAGGCTTCAGCTGCCCCAAGCCTAAAGTCTCATAAACATGTAAGGGTAATAGGTTGACACTCACCCCTAGGTCAAGCAAGGCTCTATCGATTTGGGTATCCCCGATGGTGATAGAAATGGTCGGGCATCCTGGATCCTTATACTTTACTGGAACTTGACTAGACAAGATTGAACTCACATTAGAAGCTAAGAAGGCTTTTCTAGGGACTTAGGTTGCTCTCTTGGTAGTGCACAACTTCTTAAGAAACTTATCATAGGACGGGCACTGTTGGATAGCATCTAACAAAGGGATATTGACCTTAACCTGAGAGAATGTTTCTATAATCTTTTCTAGGTACTTTTGATCCTTATTCCCCCTTAACCTTTGAGGAAAAGGTGGCGGAGGCTTGTATGCCACAGGCGGTAAAGGACTAGACACGGGAAGTACTCTAGGTAAAGTCTTGACGCTCGGAGGCTCAACTAAGTTAGTTGGCCTCTCTTCTTCGTATTGCTCATCCTCAACTGATACTAGCTCATCACTAGGTCTTACACTCACATGTCGTTTTCTAGGCAAGTCCGAAGGTGATTCCTGAACTCTATTATCGACTTCCCTCCCGGACCTAAGAGTAATTATCGCATTAAGGCCTCTAACCTGGTTCGGTTCACAAGAGGACGAACTAGAGGCTTGCCCATTGGGGTTTGCCTCCGGTTGTCCAGGGAATGTACCCCTATGCCTGTTAGACATCATTAGTTGAGCGACACTCTCATTCAATTTTTTCATCATTTTTGCCATATCACTCATGGAATCCTCAACCACTTTCAAACCAGACTCTAACTCCTTATACTTTCTATCCCCCTTGTCCTCACTTTGGTACCCCGATGGAGGTCGGGTATGTGCAACTTGAGGATGAATGGTCTGCCCTCTAGGCGCTTGATAAGCCGCCTGAGGGAGTGGTCTAGGCTGGACCGGAGGTTGGTGAGGAGGAGGTGGGTTTCCTTGGAAACCTCCTCCCTGATGCGTTGGTGGCCTTAAGACATTCTGATTGTCCGACCCATAGGACAAGAAAGGGTGTTTTTGCACCCCAGGAAATTGGTAGGGTCGGTACTGATTGAACATAACATTAACATTTTCCACATTGGAAGACACATGTTGCATATATAAAGGGCAGCTAGCATATACATGGTCTGATCCCTGACACCAAGCACAAATCAAAGTAGATTGAGGGGTCGAAGAAATGGGTCGCTCTAAAGAATTCACTTGTGCATAAGGCTGAGTCTTAAAAGATGCAAGTTGCTGTTGGGCTAAGGTTTTTATCATGTTTTCCAAGGAAGCAAACCTAGCCTCGTACCCCGTACTCTCACTCACGACGTGAACTCCCCCTTTTGCATTGGACAAGTGCGCTCCTATGGACTTATCCCGGGTGTTCCCCCATTGCATACCTCGCTCAGACATGCTCTCTAAGAAGTCCCACGCTTCTTCCGCCGTCTTATCCATAAATCCCCCTAAACACATGGACTCTAAAGTCACCCGGGTCTCTTGATCTACCCCCTCATACACTATTTGGCACAGTCTCACAAGGTCAAAACCATGATGAGGGAATTGGGATAACAGATTTTTGAATCTCTCGAAAGCTTTCCAATAAGGCTCCCCTTTATCTTGCCTAAACTTCAAAATCGAATTTCTCAACTGAACTGCTAAAGAGTTGGGGAAGTACCTTTTCATAAACACTTTTAAAAAGCTATCCCAAGAGTTTATTGACCCTGGCTTAATGCTATACATCCATCGTTTGGCAGAATCACGCAAGGCGAAGGGCAAGTACTTCAGCAAGACATAATCTAATGGCACTCCTGGGGGTATGACCATACTAAGGTATTCCTTGTACTCTGCCGTCCATATCAATGCTAACCCCGTCCCAGTAAACAGAGGCAGATTTTAAGTGTGATACTGCCTAGGGTCGAAGGTAACCCTTGGAGGTAAGATTGGTAATACGAAACAGGATGGAGGCGGGTCGTATGAAGGGTAGAGCTGGTCGCTCAAAGTCACCCTTGGTTCTTCCTCACCCATGCTAGGCGAGTCAACTAAACGCACCTGTAATCTAACCAGTCTATTGGTCTCGGGAATGCGAACCCATCCTAAAGGTCGACGCACCTTCTCTCTTTTTGGTTTTTCTATTTTTCAGTTTTTAGTGGTTTTAACTTAACTTTAATCTATAAAAGTAAATAACTATTTACACTATGCATAAACAAACCAATAAACTAATTTCCCAAATATCACCATCCCCGGCAACGGCGCCATTGTTCGGTTGTGTATTTTTGTGGTTTTAAGTAGGGTTGTCAGTCTCAGGGATGGGTGTTTGGATTGTTAGGTTCTATGGCTTGTCAATAGTTTCCCAATGCAATAAGCAATAAATCAAGTAAATTAAGCAATTAAAACTATTCTAATCATGCATCATATCTAGACTAATCATCAACCAAAAGCAATCAAAGCACATTCTAGAAAGCAATAAGGCATGAACAAGGCAATTAACACTAAAATCTATCAAATAACTTGATTATCAAAGCAAATGAAAACTAGAGAGTATACCTTTGATGATCTAAACTTCGCTTGAATCCTTCTACTTGAGCTTCCTCCCGAACAATTAAGAAAGCGTGAATTGGATTACTAAGGATCCTTAAATTCCCACTTTAAAGTGAAATTTGTGATCCTTAATCCTCCTCCTCACTAAAAGTTGGATTTGGTATTTTTGTGGCTAATCTAGAACAATCAAATCAAGAAAGACTAATGAAGGCATTAAAGAAGCAAGAGACAATGAATAAAACCTGAAAATGGATTGATTGAAATTGATTACAAAGTAGCTTGAAGAACAAACTAAGGAAAACCTAGGAGAGAGAAAAGAGAATTCAACTTTAAAACATTAAAAGCTAATTAACAACAACTTAGAACTAGGTTAAAAGACTACTGCTGGCTAAATTCGCAGCTGGGAATATATATAATAAGCCCAATTTGTTACACAAAACGCATAACTTCAATCCCTAATTAAACGCAGAAAAACAGGGTGACTCGGGCGAGTCACCCCCTGACTCGGGCGAGTTAGGCTTCTGGCCCACTGGAATTGTCAATTTGGCCGGATTTCTTCAGCTGAACAGACAGGCGACTCGGGCGCGCCGTACATGTGACTCGGGCGGGTCAATGTTCTGGTTTCGCCCTATACTTGGCCAAATTTCTTGAGTTTTTGTTGGCAACCCTCAGATACTTGACTCGACCGAGTCAAGGGGCGACTCGAGCGAGTCAGCCTTCTGGCTTCCCTTCTCCTTGGCTCGATTGAAGTTGGTAAGTCTATTTCCTTCAAGGCTCTTATATGGTTGCTTTTGCTTCCTCTCTTTGATGCATTTTGCTCCACTTTTAGCTCCATATTGGCTCAACCTCCCGATTTCCTATAAAACTAGAAAAACCTCATAACTAACATACTATAAGAGGTTAGAACAGGTAAAAACTCCTTAAATAAGAGAAATATTCGGCTCGAAACGAGACCGAACAACCGGCCAATTACGCCTAGTGGATTGGATTGCTCATCTTAAAACGACCATATCTCCCTCATCCGGACTTCGATTGACTTGATTCAAGAGGCGTTGGAAAGCTTATGGACTATAACTTAAATTCACCAAAGGAGAGGTCCAAAGGATATCTATGAAATGAATGAAGTTCAAAATAGTGAGGATACTTATATGGAAAGGGCAGTTTTTGGCTTAGAAATGAAAGATTCTTTTATGGGAGGCTTAAAAATGAATGAAATAGTGAAGGCTCTTACTGTGTGTTTGGATTCAATTTAGGAGGGGGAAGGGAGGGTAAAGGAGGGTACGGTAATGGAGGGGAGGGAAGGGAAGGAAGGTGATTAGGGTTAACCTTGTTTGGATTTATTAATAAGGGGAAGGGAGGGCAATTGTTAAAATTCTTCCCTTCCCCCTCATTCCCCTTCATTTTGAGGGTTAAGAAAATGGAGGAGAACGGAGGGGAATGGGGGTTAAGTGTTCCCCTCCCTTCCTCTCCCCTCACCCTCTAATTGTTTTTCCAAACATGAAAAATTAGACAATTCCCCTCCCCTCCCCTCCGTTAACCACCAATACAAACAGAGTGTTAGGTTTTTTGTGAAGATGGAAGGGATGTGTGCTATCACAAAATTAATTGACTCGAGTCCTATTCTAACCAAAATTAATAAAGTGTTACAATTTATTAAATAAAATCGGAACAAAATCTGGTGTCTACAGGGAGTCCCTAGTTTGATCGAGTCCGAGTAAGAGGATAAACAAAGTAGACTTAATAATCTTGCTGGTTATGACCTTCATACTTTTCTTCAGGCCTGAGTGACGCTTGGAAGCTGAAAGTCGTGCGCTTGGGTTATGTTTTGAAAGTTGTTCTCCACATTGTGCCAGTGAAGGCAACCTACTGTATGCCTATTCTGTAGCAACGACTATGACCTTCAGATTTTTCTTTAGGTCAAGGGTGACGCTTGGGAGATGAATGTCCGACGTCAAGTTTTAAATTTTGAGATTTTGTCTTCACACTACGCTAGTGAAGCAGCCTACTGTATGCCTGCTCGATAGCAACGAGTTTGACCTTCAAATCTTTCTTTGGGTTTGGGTGATGCTTAGGAGCTAAATGTCCGACGCCAAGTTTTAAATTTTGAGGTTTTGTCTTCACATTGTGCCAGTGAAGGTGGCCCACCGTATTCTTGCTTAGTAGCAATGAGTTCGACCTTCAGATCTTTCTTTGGGTCTTGTTTTGAATATGATCTTCACCATTCATGTTTGGTTGATGCTGAAGAAAATTGTAATTTTTGTTTGACGATGGTTGTTAATGATGAATGAACCGCCTTTCGAAGTAATCGACTTTTAAAGGGTTGAGTCACCTTTTAAAGTGATGGTTAGATGAAGTAATTGCCTTTCGGAGCGAGGAGCCACCTTTCGGACTGACGGAATAATGAAGTAATCGCCTTTCGGAGCGTTGAGCCACCTTTTAGAGTGACGGTTTGATGAAGTAATCACTTTTCAAAGCATTGAGCCACCTTTGGAAGTGATGGAAGAATGAAGTAATCACCTTTCGAAGCGATGATCCACCTTTAGGAGTGACTATTTGATGAGCCACCCTTCGGAACAATGAGCCATCTTTCAGAGTGCCTAGATTGATGATGAATGAACAACCTTTTGGAGTGATAAGCCACCTTTCTGAGTGACTTGGTTGATCATATGGTTGCCTTTCATGGAGATTGATCTTGAGGTGTTTGGGAGATTTCTTCACACTGTGCCAGTGAAGGTGGCCCATCGTATGCATGCTCGGTGGGGGCAATTTGAATTTTTGGTCTTGGTGGCGATTTGTCATCGGAAGGTAGAAATTTACTGCTAGATAAAATGAACATGGAGATTTGTCTCTTGATGAACTAAAGGTGGTAATTTGTTGCCTCCAATGATTTATCAGATGGACCTCGATTTATCGAGCTTAGTTCAATGACTGTAGTATTTGTAGCTGCCTTGGGTGATTTACAACAATTGGCTGACTTAGGTGGTTGGATTAGCTTTGGCTGACTTAGATGATCTAAAGTAGCTATGACTATTTTGGTTGATTTGGATGATCTGTAGCAACTATGGTAGTCTTGGCATGATTTACAACAATTCTAGCTGAGTCAAATGATTTGTAGCAATTCTGGCTGACTTGGCATGATCTTTGATATTTTTGATTGAAAGTTAATTGAACCCTTTAGAGTGTAATTAAATACTCCTATTAGTCTAATTCAGATCTTTAAGTTTATTTTTGAGTCCATGCTTTAGGTATTCCAAAGTTCTAACAGGATTTGGTGATTTGCTTATCGACGTCGCTTTAACAGTGTGATGGATGCATCTGCGATATATTAGAGTGTGATTAGAAATGGTGGTAAGTTTTCTTTATGTGACTTGAGGCAATGTTTGTCTTGGGATGACGAAGTTTGGGCTTGGCTACCCACCAATGTGCATTCTTGAGTAATGCCTTGGCTGTGCTTCTCTAATCACTCTTATGCTTCGTGGGCATTGGTTATCCTTGTGTGCTATCACTGGTTTGGATTCAATTAGTCTACTAGATAATGGACTCTTTAAACAACAAATGAAGCAGTATCTGGACTAAGCAGTGAACCACTTATGTGTGACTATTGACTCCATGCACGACTTTGATATGATTTTTTTTTAGTTTTTTGTTTTTTATATGCATCCCCTACATGACTCAGGGAAAATGGGACTCAAATGCAAGATGCATATAGCTCTATATGCAGACAGCCCCCCGATCGCAAACGTAACATGACACCCTAAGTGTCAAGGTGATTTGTTGACCAATTTTGAGGACAAGTCAAGGTAGGTCAGATTTATGACATGGAATTATCCTGGAACAAGAAGGGACACTAGAGACAATTGGCATGCACACCTTACTACCTGTGGTAATCTACATTTATTTTCTTGTCGCTGCGGGTGCGGAAGGCCCGTTGGTTTGATATGAGAGTGGGAGTAAATTGACTTCTTTCAGGGCCATACCAAGGTGTGATGAGCCCCCCAATTGGGCACATACTTCAAATGTTAGTGAAAATTCAGAGACCATGAAGGAGGGTGATGAGGCAATTGTCATGTAATGAGGACAATGGTGAAATGATCTCCTGTGGAGATGTTGTGTTGACTGCTTATGAAGTGTACAAAGCCTCCTGTCGAGCTTATACTTTGAAAGGTTGTAGGACGTGATTCAGGGAGGAAGATTAGCAACTGACTATCTTTAATTTGGTGGAGCTCTAGGTCATTGCTCCTACGATGACAATGAGGTTCGGTGTCCTCAAGTGCTAGTGTTTTGTGTGTGTGTGTGTGTGTGCTACCACTAGGATATAAGGGGAGTAGGTGTCTTTCTTGTTCATGGAAAGGTTGACTACATGGGAGATAACATGGAGGTCTGGGTGAGCCTCCACCTTGGCGGATGCTTTGAAGGTGATAGCCCTGTTGTTGATTTCCTTAGATTGAATCATGATCACAAGTGTTTCCATTTAGTCAAAATTTGGATGGAGTCGACTTCTTGCTCTCGTTAAACGGCAGGCCCCCGTTGAGATGTGTTGAGAATAGGAATCAAGTAATGAAACTCAGACTTGCATTAATGACCTAGTCAAAATATCTCTAGGAGGGTTATCAAGGAGGGATAAGTGAGATGATGGTCAGATGGAGGGCTTTGGCTAAGGAGAGAATGATGAAAGATGGCTGAATAGATGAGGGTGACGGTCCGGTGGATTCATTAAATTACCCTTGGAATCTAAGGATGCTTGTGCAGTATGTAGGGACGGTTCATTAGATGAGGTGGTGAACTATTTCATGCATATGCAGGGATCAATGCTTCTACATCCTGGTATGGGTTTATGTAATCATGAGTGAGCTAAATCGAGATGTGTTGGTGATTATGTAAAGGAAGAGGTGAACCCGTGAATTTGTGTGATGGAGGAGACAATTAATATGTCTTGGATGGGGAGGGGTGACTAAAATGAGTAAACTCATCTCATAGGAGGAGTGATGGAAAGCTGGTTTTTTGATATGAAGGGTGATCAAAGTTTGAGAAAAAGAAAGAGAAGGATTCATAATGGCGAAGATTGGGAATACGTTAGTGACCTCGAAATCCATGGTTTACTCTCCTTTCGCCTAGCTTGCCCCAATGGGGTTTTCAAGCTAGCATCTCTTTATTGCTTTATGACTCTCCTTTTGCCTACCCTGCCGCAATGGGATTTTCGAGCTAGCCTCTCTTTATTACTTTATGACTCTCCTTTTGCTTAGCCTGCCCCAATGGGATTTTCGAGCTAACCTCTCTTTATTCACTCTCTAAAAGACCATGTTCTTCTATGACATATGGTGTTCTTAAGTGAGTAATAGTGGCCATGCCCCAAAGAGGTTCTCCTACATATCCAATGTGGAATCAGGCCAGTCATAGTTCATAAGGTGTATCTTTAGATTGATGCCTCAAGGAGGGTTTGGTAAGGTAGGTTTCGTGGATATGGATGGGCGTTTTTGTGAAGGCTTGTATGCAGTATGGTTTGGGCATGTGGCACAGTGCTTTGAGGCTTCAACAAGTTGGATGTAAGGGTTTAAGGATCTGGTGTGGTGTATGGTTGTGAAGGTTTAAAGGCTTGGGCAGGTGTGTGGATATGAAGACTTAGGGTAGATGCAAAGGTTAGAGGTTAGATGTGAAGGACAGGGGCATAAGGCTGGAGAGCAAGAGGTTTGTAGGGTTTTTGGGTGTATGTGGCTGTTGTTTCTACCTTTTGTTTCTCATTCTCCTTTTTTTTTCCCCTTTCTTCTTTTTTTTTTGTTCCTCCTTTTTTTTCGTTGGTACTCTTCGAGTATGGACAACCCAAATGGGGTTTACTCTTCCAGCAACAGGTTTTTCCATATGCAAGACAAAGTGCGTAAGGGACATGAATGCCATACCACTCATGTCGACCCGTGTTGGTGGACCAACCAGGAATCTACTTTTTTTGATCAATTTTTTCGTTTCTTTTTATCACTTCTTTTTTTATGAGTACCATCTTCAGTCTACTTCTTGCTGATGTTTGTCATAACACACTTTTTGGTTTAGGTTTTGATGAGGAATGAAAGGGTTGGTGGAGGTAAAGACTTTTCAGGAGAAAGGTTTGATGTAGTGGATGATATGGTTAATGTAGGTATAGGTGGTAGGTAGGGATGATATAAGGGGGAAAGGGTAATACATGTGTAGGCATTGTGAAGGGGGATGGAAATGGGTAATGCAGAAAGGGGTAGGATGGTAAATGGGTGGAGTTAAAGCCCCTTGTCCTAGGCATGTTCGTTTGAGTTGTAAGATTCACGACGTGGACATATTCACTTTAAGACACTGTTGGCTTTGATATATTATGCTCTCTTCTTTTGTTCAACCTGTTCGATGATGATGTAGGTTGGCTTCTCTCTTTCTCTTTTTTTTTCTTTTTTTTTTATTTCTCTCCTTTTGCCCAACCTATTAGATGATGGTGTAGGTTGGCTCCTTTTTTTAAAAAAAAAAAATTTCTTTGTTCGTTAACCCTAGATTTTTAGGACATGAGAATGATGAATAGGAATGTTGATGATTTTGGCTTAGAAATGAAAGATTCTTTTGTGGGAGGCTTAGAAATGGGTGAAATAGTGAAAGCTCTTGGGCTTTTTATGGAGATGGAAGGGATGTGTGTTATCAAATAATTAACTAACTCGAGTCCTATTCTAACTAAAATTAAATAAAGTGTTACAATATATCAAATAAAATCTGGACAAAATCCAGTGTCTATACATGTAGCGCTTAACTATTCCCTCAAATACAAGTTAGCTACTTTACAACTTTCCAAGCATTAAAAGTAGCGTTACAAGGTACAAAATAAGTCATTTTTGGAAACCTATTGACAACCACCATCTATGAATCGTTGTTCCTCTATGTTCTAGGTTAGTTTATGATGAAATCAAGGCTGGCATCTTTACATGCTACTTCAAGAACATGAAGTGGTATATACAACCTTATAGATAGGTTCTCATTCTTGTCCAACTGAAAAATAAAGCATCTTTCTAAGAAGTGCTCCAAATCAACCTTCTTTTTCGGTTAGTAGTAACACTCTTTTAGCATAGATAGGATGTTCGCAAACCCAAAATGCCTGCAAGATCCCCTCCGTGGTCTTCTTTGATCAGTAGCACCGTAATCTTTCCTCTAATGGAGACAAAGCCTTGTGCTCTTGAGGAAAAAAAAACCTTGTCTCATGTTGTATAAATCGTAAGGATCATTTGATCACTTCCTAAATATGTTTCGCAAGTCTTCATCTTCTTTATAAAGGCCTTTGACATGCTAAAATCCTAGGACTCTCAAGTTTCAAAAAATTACTTGGAGGTACTCCAATATTTGGAGAAAATGTTTTTTCGGTACCCCAACTTTTCAAAACCTATTTCGAGGTACACATAATTTTGGGGTTAGTAGTTATTAGATACTTTTCCGGCCATCAATTTTGTTAAGTGACTGAAATACTGTTATTCTTCCCGTCTTCCCCCTCTTCATTAATGGAGCTCAAAGACAATTTTTTTTCCATTCCAAAATTAAAACTCCCCATTATCATTATGAGCATTGTTGATAGGTAGTGTTATAGGGCGCAAATTCAGTCTTGGCCATGCACTTGGATTAAGTGATCAATCTACTCTATTTACAATCCGCCTATTCAAATCCTCCATTACCAAGCAGCACCCAAGAACCGCACAACCATGATAGCCTCAGCAGCACAAATCCGATTCCCCATCAACTACATCCACATCACCACAAAGCTCAGCTTCACCAACACCCGCAACAACTAGTTCTTTGTCTTCCACAACTCCAAGCGGGCGACGACTTCCAAAAGGTTCTCAAAGGGCGCCCATGTACTGCGGGTGCTGAGCGAGAAGGTTGTGGAGATCGACACTGCCCATCAACAATGCTGAGATTAGTAATGAGGAAATTTTAATTTTGGAATGGGAAAAAAGAGTTAAGAAAAAAATTTGCTTTTGAGTTCCATTAATGGAGATAGGGAAGAAGGGGACAAAGAAGAATAAGGATATTTCGGTCACTTAACAAAATTGATGGTCGGAAAAACATATAATAATTACTAATCCAAAAATTAAGAGTACCTCGAAATGAGTTTTGAAAAGTTTGGGTACCGAAAAATAGTTTCTGCAAATATTGGGGTACATCTGAGTAATTTTTTGCTCAAGTGTAGTGTCATCAATAATAAAAATTGTTGGGAGTATCCCGACAATGTTCAATTTATCTTAGTAATTTAGTTAAGTTAATATAGCAATTACATATCTTGCTAGAAACCTCTATAGTTCATGATAAAATTGTTTAATCACAACTATATTATTTTGCTGCACAGGGTCACACAAGTCAGCTCCATGGGACTATTTGTGTATGACCAAGGTATAATAATATGGTAATATTATAAATAATTGTTTATTTGGAAAATCAATTAAAATTCCTCAAAATAAGGGGGTCATGACCGTGACATTTCTAAAAAATGTTATTTCGAAAAATTGTTAGGGTTTCCCCTACCCTTATAGAGTTGGGAACTCTATAAAAGGAAATGGGAAACCACTCATTTTCTAAGGCTTCCTTTGAGACCAATTGCAAGGAGATGTTTGAGAATTCCTAGAGTGTATGGGCATGGTGGGAATCATGGGCTTGAGTTGGATCATAGGAGATAATAGAAAACCTTCTTGCATGACAATGGAGATGAAGAGATGGATGAGCTTGCACTTGAAATTCTTAATTGTAGATTGTAATATTGTTGAATGATGAGCAATAATAGATGAATCAAAATCCAAAAGAATCAAATAGACCAAAAGTTTGCACACACATGGGACTTGGATATGATATTGGATAAAGGATAATCCACCACCAAAACCTAGCATCCTACCATGATTAGATAAAACTAAGCACCACTAATTAATAACGAATGAGTTGCTAACACCACCATTAACGATGGATAAAGTAAGAACAAGATTTGAAAGAAAGGTTAGGGAGAAACCCTAGCTCTTCATTAATGTTTAATCAGCCAAAAATTGTAGGAAATTACGAGAAAAGCATATTTATACAAGGCAATTAGGTCCACTAAAAACGCAGCAGTTTTAGCCGAAAAAATTAAAAACAGGGTCGTCACGGGCGGGGCAATTCTGGGAACGAACAGGGCGATTCTCAAATCGTACGGGTTCGTGGGCGCGACCATTATGGATCTATGACTGGCTAATTTTTCCTCCAGCTTTTTGCGGGTGCGACCCCCTGATGTCACGAGTGCCACGACCTCGTGGACACCTCCCCAATTCCTCCCACTCAAGCGTGGGTGGGGGCGGGGGGGGGGGGGGCGACGAGCCTACGTTCCTTCACTTCCTTGCCTTGTGTTTATATCAACCGGATCCACTATCGAACCCCGATGCCAAAGTATCCATACTTTCCTGGGACGACCCGATACGATGCTAGCTCCCAAGGCCTTCGGGATTGGTGCCCTCACCCGAGTCTCTAGGGGGCTCGGGTCCTATTCAAAGGATGGCCGAGACAAACTTGTGGTTCCCAGATTCCACGAGAAATTAAACCTCGAAACTCGGGAAAGTGGAGGACCTTTTGGCGTATGAGACGATAGAGGAATATGGAACCCGGATCTCTTCATCCTCTCCTTCTTGAAAAGGATATGCCCTCAAATCCTCAATAAGTTTTTCATCCTCAACGTAAGGTGAGAGGTCGCCGATGTTGAAGGTGGAAGAGACTCCTATGTCATTCGGAAGGTTAAGTTTGTATACGTTGTCATTCACCCTCTCCAAGACTTTGAATGGGCTGTCACTTCGTGACATAAGCTTGTTCTTCCTCCGAGAGGGAAACCGTTTTTTCCTGAAATGGAGCCAAAGTAAGTCCCCGGGATTGAAGGTGATGTCGGTGGTGTTTGTTGGCTTTAGACACCGGGTTTTGACACCCGAAATATATAGCATACCCATATAAAAAAAGAAGCAGAAATAAAGAAGAAGAAGCCGAAAAATAAAACCTAAGTACATGCACTTCACATGTACAATCTCGCCTCAAGTTGCATGCATGATCACATGCACATATTTTTTTTTTTTTTTATAAAAGCCAAGCCATGCAAGACATGCAAACCATAAAAGAGCCACATGAACATATGCTAGGAGGTCGCAGGATCGAAACCTCACAAAAGCACTTGAAAAACACTTCACAAAGCTCATAAGAATTGCAATTACCATCCAATGTGAAACACCACTTCCCAAGGTGGATGTATTCACACACCACCATCCAAGAATGCATGGATGAGATCAAAAACATCCGCCCTCTACCTAACGGCCGATCGGCCTTGAGGGTTGACCACACGTGGTTCATTCACCACAAGCCACCGTCTACCCTAAAACATCTCCCCCTACTGCCTAGTATTCTTTGCCAGCTGACCAACGATTGTATGCAATTGCATGGGATCATGTATGTGCATATGAGTTCATGAACCTCTGCTCTCTCCTTCTCCTATAAATACCATACTCCTCTCAAGGCTAAAGACACTCCAACACACACTCCTACACTCAATCTTTCATCCATTCTTCCTCCTACACTCCCTCTAATCCATCTCTCAATTCTCTTAATTCTAATCTCCCTAATCTTTCTATTCGAGTATCATCTTTCCACCACTTTCTTATCTCCATTCTACATCCTATCCTACCATATTAAACTGTTAATCTTAATCCCTATTCCACCTATCCTCATTCTTACATAAACTCTACCAAAAAGCATCACAAAAAAGCCTATCCTAACCCTCCTAAAAACCTACAAAAAAGACCCCTTTTCATCCCTTTCATCCACTTCTTTTCTACCTATTTTCTATTCATTTTTAGCATTGTCAGAGGAGTCATCTAAGGGTATCAAGAGGAGCATCTTCAAAGGCTAGGCAAGGCCTCTTCTTCGAATAGCACAATGTAAGCTTTAAAGTTTTCTCTTTCTTGTAAATAAGTGTTGTATTTTTACATTTTCTTTCTTACAACTCATCTTGTACGATTCAATGAAGTAATTCTATAACTTCTCTATTTATTTCTCTTCCAAACATTATCAAATGTACACTTATAACTTTTAGTAGAGTCTTTCTATTTGTGAGTGGCGAACTCTTTAGGTTCCTACCTTTCAAGTTCGTAGCCTTACCCCTGAATCCACTCATGGGTTTCGCAGGCGAAGTCTTTCTTGTTTTCTTTTTTGTTTAGTCTTGGCTTTTCCCTTAAAAATGCGGGTAGCGGCTCCCATTTCAAACCGAAGCACATCGGGTTGCATAAACTATGGTAAAACATGGTTTTACAATGTATCAATGCAACTTTAAGGTTTTCTTTGTATATATTTCTAAATAATATTTGCATAAATTGCTTTCTTCCGAGCCTAACATTTTAGCGAGCAAATTGGGTTAAATTTAGAAGAGTTTGGAACAAGTTGATTTTCACTCTTAGAGGTTTAATTCAATTACTCATGAAATGCACCAAGTAAAGGAAAAATGATTTTACAAACTATTAATATTGAAATGTGTGATTAAACCCTTAAAGAGTTTTCAAAGGTTCAAACCCCAGCACAAATCACCGAATTACACCCCCAATCCGCGTGGACGTTCTGGAAGCCCGAACGGCGAGGAAAAATGTCCACAGGATTTTTGGCGACTCCACTGGGGAGTTTTTCTTGAAGTGGGTAAAACTTCAAAAAACTTTAGTGTACTTTAAAATTTTTGGAAGGGAGATAAATCTTTACTTTATATTATTAAGTCATTCTCTTTTTAGGCATAAATGCATTGCATATACCGGGCTACATGTAGGACTCGGAAAATCCCCGTTTAGGAAATTGTTTCGGATGCGCTACTTAATGATCGGGAGTCGACTAAGGTTGCTTAATCATTAAGTAAGGATATTTTTACTTTATGAAATCGTTTTCGGGGTGATGAAACTTTATTCATTTACGAACCTATTTAAATTATGAAAATACTCGAAATTACACAAAAAATATTTTCCCAATGATTTACACTTAATCCATCCATAAACTCGGGCCGAAGAGGAAAGATGAGGCCCACCTAGGAGAGTCATAGGCCGCTTGACCTTTGACGATTCCTTGGATGGGCTTGTCCGTCCTCAGCCCAAGGGAAAATGGGTAGAAAATGGCAAAGGTCATGCGGCCTATGCCATTTTCTAGACCCTGTTCCCTTGGCCGGTTCCTTAATCTATAAAATGAACTGTAAAATCATTAATAATTATTTTTTAGTAATAAATTAATAATAAAAAAGGTTTATAAAAGAGAAAGAGTCGTCAATCGATTTAAGGGAATCGACAAACCAAAATAAAGAAATAACTCCGGTCTACGAGCCCTAATTCAAAGTCCGGGGGTAAGGTTCCGAATTCGAGAATTAAAATAATTCTTGAATTCGTCTGCTTGAAAACAGATTCTACTAAAATCAAACTTGAAATGAAATGAGTGGGGAGAAGTTTAATAAATTTCATAACGTTATATTCTTGATCATGCAATATGATGTTTTCTTTACAAAATAAATACAAATCAGAATTAAAATGTAAATTACATGATTAAATATAATAGCAAAGAAGAGCAAACCTTGCTAGATAGTAGATAAAGATAGAAAAGAAGATCGATCCCTTGATTTGGCCTTTGTTTATTGCTTGGATGAAAGGATGAATGCAAGGATGGCTAGAAAGGTGATGTGTGGATGATAGTAAGGTGATAATGATGATGGTTATATGAGAGGATTAAATAGGGAGAATGTATGACAATAAAGAGATGATAGAGAGTGAGTGTATAGAGGGTTAGATGATGGAAGTTGTTCATGAAATGGTATGGAGAGGTGGGGTATTTATAGGTGGATGAGAGTTGATGAGGATGGAAGGAGGAGGGAACATGTCCCAAGGATCATGCCCTCAATATGCATGACTGTAGGCCACTTGACCTACGTCGTGATCAAGAGTCAAATGTTAAAGCTGAGATCAAGGGATGGCGGGGCTGATTCTGGCGCCAAAAATCAAATAAAATGCCAGAGGCTTAGCGGCCTATGGCATTTAAACACACGGATTGCTGACTTGGCAGTCAGCAATGGACCGGTGTTTAAATGTCAAAGGATAAGTGGCCTTTGCATTTTATTATGGGCCAAAATTGCTTGCTGGGCTTGGTTTCTGGGCCTGGGAGTTGGTGTAGGCCGCTTAGCCTTTGTAACTGGCTAAGTGCAACTTCGAACGACCATAATTTTTTCATCCAGAGTCCGACTTAGGCGATTCTAAAGGCATCGGAAAGCTTAGGATGTGTACTTTACTCTCATTAAAAGAATTAGGGCCAATGAGACTTGTGGAAAAATGGTATTCGAAATGGTGGGCATATGTATGTGGAAAGGGTGAAAAATGAAGGCTTTTGTGATGGGTTGGCCCGATGGCTCTTGATTGATGGAGGCCCGGTGGCGTTGCTTTCCTTCTAGCCTCTTTCTTATTGCTCCCGGTTTGTACACTTCTCCCGGTATAAAATCCGGTATCTACAGAGAACCCCCACTTTGATCGAGTCCGAATAGGACGAAGGTCTAAGTAGCCTGATATGCAGATGACTTGAAACCTGGAGATGGTTGCCGAAAGTCTCTTAGCGGCGGTGGGATGATGACGGCGCCTTTTAGAGGTAAGTGGAAGAGGATGGTGCCTTTTAGCGGTAGCCTGGAAGTAGCAACCTTTCCTCGACAGTTGGATGAAGGTGGTCCCTTTTAGCGGGTCTAGTCGACAGCAACCCTTTAGCGGCAGCTGGATGAAGGTGGTCCCTTTCAGCAGTTCCGGGCAACAACAACCATTTAGCGGCAATTGGATGAAGTTGGTCCCTTTTAGCGGGTCCGGGCAGTAGCAACCTTTTAGCGGCAACTGGATGAAGGTGGTCCCTTTTAGTGGGTCCGGGCAGCAACAATCTTTTAGCGGCAACTGGATGAAGGTTGTCCCTTTTAGCGACGACCTGAAGGATGTCAGCGACCTTTTAGCGGTAGCTGGATGATGGCGGCACCTTTTAGCGACGTCTTGAAGGATGTCAGCGACCTTTTAGCGACAGCTGGATGATGATGTCCCGGTTTTCCCGGTGTCGGTGATGGTGATGGTTCCCTGCATAGAAACCAAAAGATCATTTTGAATAGTCGATGGAGATACAGAGAATTACCTGTCTGATAGGTTGATCGTTGTTGAGCCAAACTTTCTTTGATGATGCCTAACGGATTTTCCCGAGGCGGATCAGAGGTTTCCCGATATTGATGATGCCCAACGGATTTTCCCGAGGCAAAGTAGTTGATGCCCAACGGATTTTCCCGAGATGAAGTAGTTGATCATGCCCAACAGATTTTCCCGAGGCGGATCGGATTTTCCCGATGTTGATGATGCCCAACGGATTTTCCTGAGGCGGATCAGATTTTCCTAATGCAGATGATTGTGTTGGTGACGTCCATGGCAACTTTTGTTGCCTTGGCTGACTAGAAAATCGTCATGAGGATAAGTTTTGGACTATAGTTTGCTTGAACTTGAAAGAACTCATCCAGAGTGTGATTAGAACTTCCTCTAATCTTGCACTTGATGATTAGCTGTCGAGTCTGAGCCTCTGTGTGAGATGAATTTCCCCTTTTCTTCATGAGGATGCATGCACTTGGTCTTTTAGACTGTAGACTCTTACGGACTTATGCATGACTGTTGACTTTATGCATGACCTCCTGATGCAATGCAAAGACTAAGAGAATATGTACATGAACGGTATTTTACAATGTTTCTGACACAATATGCAAAAAGCCCCCAATGCCAAGACTATGATGATGATTCCCTAAGTGTCAGAGCAACTCGACATGCAATTTCAAGACAGGGCTGGATAGGTGAGGCTTGTAACGAGGCATGATGATGAAGGCGTTATCCTAGATGACTTGTCTTGTCCTCTTGCTTCCTTGGTTCATTGTGGAGATAGGTAGAACATCTTTGTAGGTTATGTGATGGTTAGGGGAGCCCCCAGTTCAAATGAACTCTTCTCTTGAGTCGGATGTTGTTTGCAATTAGCCATTATTTTGGCTGATTTCTGGTCCTTGATGGATGGGCCTCGCTCAGATCTGCAGAGAACGGGCCTCGAAATATCGAATCTCGCACTTGCACTAATGATTGAGTCAAAAAGCTCTGGTGGTATGGGAGGATGGAGAAGGTTGGGGTAAGTTTGATGATGGTCAGACGGGTTCATGAGGCACATGTTGAAAAGGAGATGATGGCGGGCAAGTGGTCGAATATGGGTATGTCATGATTGACAAATGACAATGTTTCAGCTAAGGCTAGGCGGTCGGCAAGGGTTAAGTCAACTCATAGAAGAAGAGGTGAGGGAAAAGATTCGTGTCATAGGAGGAAAAATAGTTGTCTATTTGGATGTGAAGGTGATCCAAGTGTGACCGAAGGAAGGTTGGGGGATTATGATCGCGGGGATGTGAAAGAACTTCAAAATCCAGGGTTTACTCTCCTTTTGCCTAACCTGCCCTGACAAGTTTTCAGGTTAGCCTCTCTTATTCTCTCACTCTCCTTTTGCCCTGCATGGGATTCCAGGCTAGCCTCTCTTGTTCTCTCTCTCTATCCTTTTGCCTAACTCGGGGTTCTGAGCTAGCCTCTCTAACTTTTCCTCTCAAAGACCAAATTTTTGTGAGAAAGGATGCTCCTTTAAGGCAAATTGTAGTGGTTGGGCCTCAAAGAGGTTCTCCTACGTATCCGATGTGGAATCAGGCCAGTCGTAGTTCATAAGGTGCAGCTCCAAAGGATTGGTGCTTCTAGGAGGACTTGGTGAGGTAGGCTTGAGGATGGTCATGGATGCAAAGGTGTGATGACGATGTGAAGGCTTGGGGCACAAGGCTTGAGAACAATTCGGAAGGTTTATGAACGGTTTTCTCGATGTGCGTGACTATCAGCCCCGTCTCCGGTTTCTCAATCTTTTTTTCCTCTTCTTCTCTTTTTTTCACATTTCTCTTTCTTTCTTTTTTTTCGCTTTATTATTCCTATTTTTTTTTGTTGGTATGCTTCAAGATATGAACAGCCCAAAAAGGGGTTTACTCTCCCAGCACAGGTTTTTCCATACACAAACAAAGTGCTTAAGGGGCATGAGCGTCGTACCACTCATGCCTACTCATGTTGGTGGACGAACTAGAAACTCTCTCTTTTCTTTTCTTTTTTTTTTTTATTTTTGCTTTCTACTCTCTTTTTTTCGACTTTCTTTCTCATGGGATTGACTCTTGCTCACCTTCCTAATGATATAAGTCACAACACACCTTCTGGCTTTGGGGTAGATGGAGAGTGGTTACGAGGAGAATGACCGGGTTGGTCAAGGCTAAGGCTTTTCGAATGGTGACTGTTATGGGTGATGCAAAGAGGGGTGATTTGGTGAATGGGAAGTTGGGATGGAGATGTAGATGATAGATGTTGTGGGAGAACGGAAAGGTAACAGGTGACACAGGTGGTGATGTGGGTGGTGAGGCGGTAGCCCCTGTCCTAAGCATGTTTTGTTCAAGCTGCTGGTCTAGGAGCATAGAGACGTCCATTTTCAAGAGACTGATGATTTTGGTATTCTCTCCCTTTGCCCAGCCTACTAGATGAATGCAGACAGACTTCTCTCTTTTTCTTTTTTTGTTTCTTTTTTGTTTTTCTCTCTGTTTTTTTTTAAATTAAACCCTAGATTCGTAGGATCACAAACTTGGTGAATGAAAGAGTATATGAAGGTAATGATAGATGGATGTGTCAGACTTGGGTGTTAAGGTTAATGAATGGGTGAAAGAGCTTTTCAACTCAAGTTAAGAGTGCAAGCACGAGATTATCAAACAATCACAATCAAATAGACGCATCTTATTGAATTCAAAAGACAAGCGTATCACAGACCGAATTAATGCCTCCCCTAACTGACTCTGAAACAGAATGCTCAAAATAATTCAGACCCTAGCTAACTTTTAAGTCCCCTTCCTGTGGTGTTGCCTTTCCGTGTTGACTACTCTTGGAGGGTCATTGCTCTAGTTGTCTTCCTAACTGAATTACATTAGTCTTTAGCGCTCCTAGAAGGGTGGCTGGGTGAACCAGTAGCCCTCCTATTAGGCTGGAATTCTTCCATCCTTTGATGGTGACCTTCTGATTGGTCATGGTCTCAAGTTGGATACATATGTCTTTAATGTAATCAAAGTCCTTGATGACGTGATATCCAAATGATCGGATAAGCTGCTTTTGGGACCTTATTTGAAGGTAGTCAGCTATAGGCGCAAAGGTATAGTCTCGTTGATGTGAGACAACTTGGTGTGCCATCTTTCAAAATGATCCAGGAAAGACTCGTCTTCCCTCTGCTTCATGGCCGCTAGATCATCCACTGTAGCATGCTTCTTCTGGATACGGCTGTAGTGATTGATAAAGACCTTAAACAGCTCATTCCAGCCAGCCTTGACTTGAGGTGATAAGGCATAGTACCATACTTTGGCTTCTCCATCTAGGGTGGAAAGGAAGACTATAGGGTACAATTCGACATTAATCCTGTGAAGAGGTGCCAGTTACATGAACTCCTCGATCAGGTGAGTAGGATTTTCAGATAGCTTGAACTTGATGTAGGGTACTTCAACTTTGTCAGCCACCTTCATGACCGGGTGGATGGGTAAAGGCACATCTGTGTACTTGTCAGCAAAGGCCGGAACATTGCTCATCATCTTGGTAAGACTCTCAAGTTTTTGTTCCAAGGCCTTGATAGCAGGATTTTCAGTGACTTTGGGAACTTTTAAGATTGCCTTGGACTTCCCTTTGAACGACATTGAGCCCCTGACTTATCCTCTGCAGGTGTCTTGACAAGTTCGGGCCCAGAATCATACCCATGGACTTTTATGACATCATCATCTCCCTTAGTATTTAGGCCCAACTTCTCATTGATCTTTGTGATGGCCTGCAGCATGCCATCCATCACTTGCTGTTGCTTATGGAGCCTCTTCCCGATCTTTTGCTCCTGTTCAAGAGAATTTGCAAAGACCCAGGCTTGCATCTTAGTGTAAAGGTCCTCTAACTGTTTGGAAATGTTAGCTTCAGCGCCTTGGACAGGGATCCCTTGGAACCGTTTCTCAGCCATAATTCGAGCTCTGGGTTGAATGACGATCGGTCGCAGCTTGGATTTAAAACGAACCGGTCGGTATGTGGATCTCTGATGCGGGCCCGAAGTCGATCTCCTATCTTGCTTGTATGGAAATTTGTTAGTGACTCGATAATGAACTCTGACACTTTCTACCCGATGCATGCATGCCTTAAGAGACCTATATGAGACCTTAGCAGACTCGACAATGTAGGACTCGGAAAATTCCCGTTCGGGGAAATTGTTTTCGGATGCGCTACTTAATTGATCGGGAGCCGACTAAGGTTGCTTAATCCTTGAATAAGAATATTTTTATTTTCGAAAATCGTTTTCGGGATAATGAATCTTTATTTATTTGCAAATCCATTTTTATTATTTAAATAATCCGAAATTGAACCAAATAGTTTAATAATAATTTAATCCGGACCCAATCACTACGTTCATGCGCAATAAGGAGCAAACAGGCCACCAGAGACTATCAAAACCCGCCTGGGTTTTGATGTCTCTTGGGATGGGCCACTTGCTTCCTAGTGCCAGAGAGAGATGGGTTGAAATTAATAAAACCCTCCTGGGTTTTATTGATTTCTGGCGCATTTCCTTTGGGTCCAACCTCGAATTAGTGAAGGAAATGAATTAAATTATTTTTTAAATTATTTTGATGCAAAACGAATATTTTAAATAATTAAATGAATTTATAAAATTTAAAGAGTCGCAAGCCGATTTAAGGAAACCCACAAACCATAAAAATAATAAGATTTGACTCCGGTCTATGAACTCGATTTCTAGATTTGGGGGTAAGGTTACGAATTCGAGAGTTATAAGAACTCTCGAATCCGCCTGTTAGAAAGCAGACTCTACTAAAATCGAACATTGAAAAGAAAGAGAGCGGGGAGAAGTTTGATTAATTTTGCGAAGTTATTATTCAAAACATGCAATATAAAATGCGGTTTTTACTTTACAACATATGTACAAGTATAGGAATTAAAGTATAACTTACATGATGTTAGTGGAGTGGTTTGTAAGACCACGGTTTTATCGTTCTTCCACAGGGAGCTCGGGGCCTTAGCTGCAACTAGTTGACTTTAGGTATGGTTTATGATCATGAAAGGATGAAAGACCTTAGGGTGAAAACAACACAAACACGCTATGTTCAGTCAAAAAGGTAAAACAATGGGTATCGGGAAACTTTCTGGATGCAAATGGAAATGAGGAAATGGGTTTCGCAACAAGAGAGTAACGAGAAAGGGAGATCAAATGGTAATTCCGTTAGAGAAAAAAAAACCCACCGGGCTTCCTCTTTCAAGGATAGTCCGAATTAACTTCCCCGAAATCCATAGACAGACCCGGGAAGATCAAAAGAACGGAATTTCCTAGTTAGTTTCTATTCGCTTTCACGAACTAGAATACCAACTATCCTAATTCCTACCTTCCGACAAGCATTAGATGTATTCGGGATGCTTTCGCACCTAAATACATCCCACTTGAGGGAAGGATAGAATTAGGAAGTTGATTTCCTAACTAGTTACTCACTAAAATTGCTAACCCAAACCTAATTACCCATTCACACCCTTAATATCTCCCTAACTCATTAAGGTTCTAGCCACTAAACATCCTAACTATCATGTTAATAACATCAACAAATTCATTCATGCTTAAAAGAGTAAACAAAATGACAATAAACATTCAATAACACCAACAATATCAATAGTAACAAAACAGAGATTAGTAAATAAGCAATAAATTAGAGAGAGAAAGGTTAAGAAATGCTCATTGTTTGTGATGACAAGGGAGAAAACTTCAGAATAATAAAGCTCCAATGCTCCAAAGTCGAAAATAATCCTCAAACTTCCAATAATAATCAAGAGAATCCAATACAAGAACTAATAATCTCAGCAAAGATCTTCCTTAATCCCTCTAATCTAAGACATCAAAAATGTGATAAAGAGTGCTAAAGTATCATAAAAGATAGGTAAAGTTGCTGTCTAATCTCTCCCCTTGCTAAAATGACCTAAATACATTAAATAGTAATCAAGGTTGTTACTCAAAACTCATCATTTTACACAACAAATCGGCCCAAGGGACCGATCGGGGTGACCGTGGCCACGGTCCTGCGTAAGGCAGGCGATTTCTTCTCTTCGCTTCGCACCGCCGTGGGCACGGTCCCCATGCACCGTGGTCACGGTCTAGGCGATTAGGGTTGACAACTTTTCGCTCCTTCGCACCGTCGTGGCTACGTTCTTGGGAGACCATGACCGCGGTATAGTTCGGTCAGCTTCTTCTTTAGGCATGGCGAAGATCCTACCGTGACCATGGTCAAATTGACCGTGACCACGGTCTAGTTCGGGTGCAAGGCCTCTTCACTTTGGTCTTGGCTCCATCATACCGTGGCTACGGTCTCTGTGACTGTGACCACGGTCTCTCTCGGCCACAGTTCCTTCCAGGGTACTCTTCAGCTAATGCCTCCGCTTCCGCTGCCTTTCGACATGGCCGGCCCTTCCAATCCTCTTCCCTTGACACAACCAGGGCTCGGGGAATCTTAGGAAATCTCGGGGTTCCAAGATTGGTGCAAAATTGGCCCATTTAGATTCGTTTTGAGTGAAACCCTTCGGAAACTACAAAAGTAACTAAAACGCATTAAAAGTTATTAAAACAAACTACGAAACAAGTCAAAAGCCTAAGGATTTAGACGATATTTAGACACGAAATCGGGTCTAAACACCCCCCCACACTTAAACCTTTGCTCGTCCCGAGCAAAACAAAACAAACTAACACAAACTCCTCCGTCGTGGGAGAGAAACGAGTGCATTTAGCGTATGCACCAAGCCCTTTGAACCCCCCGGCAGCCCGGGTGGACGAGATGGACTCGTGAGGGTTTGTAGCGGCTGTACCCACAAAAGCCAAAGAGGAAGGAGAGAGGGAAAGTGAAAACAAAACAGAAGAAGACAAAAAGAACGAAAAACAAGGGCTTTGATTCACAAGATCTCGCAATCCAAACTAGGAAAACACGATTAAACCTCCCAAAGTAACCGTTAGGAGCATCTCAAAAACACCAAACTCAGAAAAAGGTCGATCTTGAAGATTTTTGACTCCTACACTCAGAATAAGCGAAACTCCACAAAGAATAAAGACAACAAGGGTTTAACGGGAACCAAAAGACTTTAAAAACTCGCGTCCGAATTTGAAAACAACGAAACAACCGAGAGGAGTATTGCCCTCCCTCGCATTTGGTCGCCCTTGGCTTGGTGAGGGCCGTAGGTGATGCAAGGGGAAGCCCCGCTCTCTTTTTAGAAGCATAACTTTTCTTTTCTTTCGTCTTTTTTTTTTCTTTTTTTTTTCTTTCTTTTTGGTTTTTAAAAGTCGGTATTAGCCTTACTTTCGGGAATTGGACAGCCCATATAAGGGGTATACCCTCCCAACAAAATCTTTTCCATACGCCTCTCCGTCGCAAAGCGATATAGGAGGAGGGTTAAGGGGTATCCAGTGCCGTACTACGAATACCGGGCCCGTGTAGGTTGGCTAAGTGTATGGTGGTTAATGTCTTCAGCGACACGCTCCACTTATTCAGGTTATTATGTCTTATGAAAGCTTTTTTCTTCCTTTCTTTCCTTTTTCCATCTTTTCTTTTCTTTTTGCACTTTTTGCTTTTGCTAAACGAGAAACAAAAACAAACTCAGACACAAGCCCTTAGAATCTCCCGGTTCCCAACAAAACGAGAAAGGAACGGGAGTCTCACAAGACACTTAGTGAAGGGAGTCTATTAAGGGTAAGTCTCGACTAGAACCCGAGTTAGGGTCGAAAAACCGATTACTTTTAGAAAGAAGTTTAAGAACGGCTTCTCAACTTCGATAACGAGATCCAGGAAACAAAGCAAAACAATAAAAAAACGAAAGGAAAAACGAAAAGGTTTTCACTCCCTTTTTTCTCCATTTTCACACAAAAATTTTAAATTTTAAGCAAAAACTAGGAAACAAAGAATAAAACGACTAGGTGATCTACCCTTGAAACAGAATATCTCCCCCCCACACTTAAAACTCCACAATGTCCTCATCGTGGGAAGGTGTTACATGAAAAAGGGTAGAGAACCTACAAGACACAAACAATCGAAAAAACTAGCAAGTAGAAAACGGTGGCGAACCGAGCCCACACGGCTCCAACAGCAAACGAAATCCCAACGCAGACACTCATAGAGGTTCGCCACCCAAGAGAAAACCAAGCATGCGACGGATCATGATAAGGATTCACATAAAAAAAAAGAGTAAGGTGGAAAGATATTACCCCAACCTCTTCATAAGCATTGAAAATAGCGATCCGAAATCGTCGTTCAAGAGAGTTAGATTAACGTTAGAGTAAGAGACGACTTTTCAATTATAGAATTCGCATGCGAGACCAAAATCAAAAGAAAGGAAAAACTAACTTAAGAGATTATGAAAAGAAATTGAAATGATGAAAAACTGAAAATAAGAACAATATATACATTGCCAGTGACTTACCTTATCCCCGAATCTCACTCATTGAGGTGGGAAATAAGGGTGAAACTTGAAATATACTAGCCGAAACAACTAATTCGTTGCATTCATCCCAAATAACAGTCGGTTACATCCATCCATGACCCAAAATACAAACGAGAGATGCTTAAACAACAGTCCAACCCACCAGAACAACAAACAAACAACCCTAAGACAACCATCCAACAACCCAACAAACATGAATGATAAACAAGGCAAGGAAAAACCCAAGCAACCTAGCCGAACAATCCCCAAAATATGTGAGCTCATGCCAAAAGAAATCGAGAGACCAACAATCCAAAACCACCAGACATCGCAACTCAAAAACCCCGAAGAAGCACTCCCCCATACTTATACTTCACAAAATAAAGTAAATAGACAATGATAATTGACGGGTGGGGGTGGGGTGCTTACAAACGGTCCTCAAGCGGACCCTCCTGGCGGAGGACGGGGTTGTGGTGGAAAGAAGGATGGGTAATAGGGATTCACATAGTCAGGTGGTGATGGGAAATGGCCCTCAACAACATAATGACGGAAATTCCAATGACGCATGAAGCGGTTTTGTTGGCGGAGGTACTCTTCGTGATGTTCCAGGTGTCGTTGGATGTTCACAAGCTACTTTTGTTGATCCTCGAGCAACTTCACCTGGGAACGGAGAAGTTTGTTCTGCTCACGAATCTCAATACTCAAGCCTTTGATTTCAGAAGTGATTTGGTTCAGATCGCAATGCTGTGCCGAGCTCTCTGGCATCTTCTCATGGGTGTTCACTTCAAACTCTTGCAATAAACTAGAAATGGGGATAGGTGCACCGCCAATTATCCTCGGTCAACAATAAAATTGTCCGCACGACCAATTTTCATTATTTGCAATATCGAGCCATTCTTCGGCATGAGTGGGGTCGAGACGAATGCGGATTTTCCTATCGCCATAACCATGATGGTAGACGGTGCGTGAATGACGGTCAGAAATTATCTCCATTTCGATCAACAGCCCCTTATCAATGGGGAAAGGGACATAGCGCGACCTCCATAATCCCAGGTAATCACCAAACCCTTGCTTCCGGAGGAAGTGCCATATTATATGGCCCATTCCTAGGTTGGTGAAGTTATCAGTTCTACTCATCTCCCCTAACCAATGTAGGATGCAAGAGCCTTAGTTCAATCGTTGCCCCTTCAAAGTATTATAAATTATGAAGAGATCATCCGGACGAACATGTGATCGTTCCTCATCTCGCCCAAACACTGAATTAGCAATCACCAAGTGGAATAACCGGATAGTAGGATTACAAAAATCTTGTGCTCGAGATTCCTTAGGGCAGTAGAACTTCGCCTGACCTTCTTCGGAGTCAACAGGTGCTCTTCTCCAACAAGTTAACCGCTGCCACGCTTCTTGTTCATCGAACTCCTCACACTCCCAGAAGTATACCCCATCCTATGGTAATCCCAAAGCTTGGCAAAATTCTTGAACAGGACATTCTAGCTCCCTATCACCCACTCTATAGCTGAAAATGGCCTCAGGGTACCCATCACTAAAGACTTGAAGTGAACTCATGAATTCAAGTACGGGCTGGTCGACGGCGCCATTTTGTTAGTGGAGTTGTTTGTAAGACCACGGTTTTATCGTTCTTCCACAGGGAGCTAGGGGCCTTAGCTGCAACTAGTTGACTTTAGGTATGGTTTACGATCATGAAAGGATGAAAGACCTTAGGGTGAAAACAACACAAACACGCTATGTTCAGTAAAAAAGGTAAAACAATGGGTGTCGGGAGACTTTCGGGATACAAACGGAAATGAGGAAATGGGTTTCGCAACAAGAGAGTAACGAGAAAGAGAGATCAAATGGTAATTTCGTTAGTGAAAAAAAAACCCACCGGACTTCCTCTTTCAAGGATAGTCCGAATTAACTTCCCCGAAGTACATAGACAGACCTGGGAAGGTCAAAAGAACGGAATTTCCTAGATAGTTTCTATTCGCTTTCGCGAACTAGCTAGAATACTAACTATCCTAATTCCTACCTTCCAACAAGCATTAGATGTATTCGGGATGCTTTCGCACCTAAATACATCCCACTTGAGGGAAGGATAGAATTAGGAAGTTGATTTCCTAACTAGTTACTCACTAAAATTGCTAACCCAAACCTAATTACCCATTCACACCCTTAATATCTCCCTAACTCATTAAGGTTCTAGCCACTAAACATCCTAACTATCATGTTGATAACATCAACAACTTCATTCATGCTTAAAAGAGTAAACAAGATGACAATAAACATTCAATAACACCAACAATATCAATAATAACAAAACAGAGATTAGTAAATAAGCAATAAATTAGAGAGAGAAAGGTTAAGAAATGCTCATTGTTTGTGATGACAAGGGAGAAAACTTCAGAATAATAAAGCTCCAATGCTCCAAAGTCGAAAATAATCCTCAAACTTCCAATAATAATCAAGAGAATCCAATACAAGAACTAATAATCTCAGCAAAGATCTTCCTTAATCCCTCTAATCTAAGACATCAAAAATGTGATAAAGAGTGCTAAAGTATCATAAAAGATAGGTAAAGCTGCTGTCTAATCTCTCCCCTTGCTAAAATGACCTAAATACATTAAATAGTAATCAAGGTTGTTACTCAAAACTCATCATTTTACACAACAGACAAAACTGGCCCGCAGGGGACCGTGGGCACGGTCCTGCGTAAGGCAGGCAGATTCTTCTCTTCGCTTCGCACCGCCGTGGGCACGGTCCCCATGCACCGTGGTCACGGTCTAGGCAATGAGGGCTGACAACTTTTCGCTCCTTCGCACCGTCGTGGCTACGGTCTTGGGAGACCGTGACCACGGTATAGTTCGGTCAGCTTCTTCTTTAGGCATGGCGAAGATCTTACCGTGACCACGGTCAAAGTGACCGTGACCACGGTCTAGTTCGGGTGCAAGGCCTCTTCACTTTGGTCTTGGCTCCATCATACCGTGGCTACGGTCTCTGTGACCGTGACCACGGTATCTCTCGCCACGCCTTCCAGGTACTCTTCACCTGCCTCGCTCACGCCTTTCGACATGGCCAGCCCTTCTAATCCTCTGCCTTTGAAACGACCAAGGCTCGGGGAATCTTAGGAAATCTCGGGGTTCCCAAGATTGGTGCAAAATTGGCCCATTTAGATTCATTTTGAGTGAAACCCTTCGGAAACTACAAAAGTAACTAAAACGCATTAAAAGTTATTAAAACAAACTACGAAACAAGTCAAAAGCCTAAGGATTTAGGCGGTATTTAGACACGATATCGGGTCTAAAAACCCCCCACACTTAAACCTTTGCTCGTCCCGAGCAAAACAAAACAAAACAAAACTAACTAACACAAACTCCTCTGTCATGGGAGAGAAACGAGTGCATTTAACGTATGCACCAAGCCGTTTGAACCCCCCGGCAGCCCGGGTGGAGGAGATGGACTCGTGAGGGTTTGTAGCGGCTGTACCCACAAAAGCCAAAGAGGAAGGAGAGAGGGAAAGTGAAAACAAAACCGAAGAAGACAAAAAGAACGAAAAACAAGGGCTTTGATTCACAAGATCTCACAATCCAAACTAGGAAAACGCGATTAAACCTCCCAAAGTAACCGTTAGGAGCATCTCAAAAACACCAAACTCAGAAAAAAGGTCGATCTTGAAGATTTTTGACTCCCTACACCTCAGAATGCTTAAACTCCACAGCAAAAGCACAACAAGGGTTTAACGGGAACCAAAAGACTTTAAAAACTCGCGTCCGAATTTGAAAACAACGAAACAAACGAGAGGAGTGTTGCCCTCCCTCGCATTTGGTCGCCCTTGGCTTGGTGAGGGCCTTAGGTGATGCTAGGGGAGGCCCCGCTCTCTTTTTAGAAGCAAAACATTTCTTTTCTTTCTTCTTTTTTTTTTCTTTTTTTTGCTTTCTTTTTGGTTTTTAAAAGTCGGTATTAGCCTTACTTTCGGGAATTGGACGACCCATATAAGGGGTATACCCTCCCAACACGGTCTTTTCCATACGCCTCTCCATCGCAAAGCGATATAGGAGGAGGGTTAAGGGGTATCCAGTGCCGTATCACGAATACCGGGCCCGTGTAGGTTGGCTAAGTGTATGGTGGTTAATGTCTTCAGCGACACGCTCCACTTATTCAGGTTATTATGTCGTATGAAAGCTTTCTTCTTTCTTTATTTTCTTTTTCCTTCTTTTCTTTTCTTTTTGCACTTTTTGCTTTTGCTAAACGAGAAACAAAAACAAACTCAGACACAAGCCCTTAGAATCTCCTGGTTCCCAACAAAACGAGAAAGGAACTGGAGTCTCACAAGACACTTAGTGAAGGGAGTCTATTAAGGGTAAGTCTCGACTAGAACCCGAGTTAGGGTCGAAAAAAATGCTCCAACCGATTACTTTTAGAAAGAAGTTTATGAACGGCTTCTCAACTTCGATAACGAGATCTAGGAAACAAAGCAAAACAAAAAAAAAAAACGAAAGGAAAAACCAAAAGGTTTTCACTCCCTTTTTTCTCCATTTTCACACAAAAATTTTAAATTTTAAGCAAAAACTAGGAAACAAAGAATAAAATGACTAGGTGATCTACCCTTGAAACAGAATATCTCCCCCCCCCCCCACACTTAAAACTCCACAATGTCCTCATCGTGGGAAGGTGTCACATGAAAAAGGGTAGAGAACCTACAAGACACAAACAAACAAAAACAACTAGCAGGTAGAAAATGGTGGCGAACCGAGCCCACACGGCTCCAACAGCAAATGAAATCCCAACACAGACACTCATAGAGATTCGCCACCCAAGAGAAAACCAAGTATGCGACGGATCATGATAAGGATTCACATAAAAAAAAAAAGAGTAAGGTGGAAAGATATTACCCCAACCTCTTCATAAGCATTGAAAATAGCGATCCGAAATCGTCATTCAAGAGAGTCAGATTAACGTTAGAGTAAGAGACGACTTTTCAATTATAGAATTGACATTCGAGACCTAAAGCAAAAGAAAGGAAAAACTAACTTAAGAGATTATGAAAAGAAATTGAAAAGATGAAAAACTGAAAATATGAACAATATATACATTGCCAGTGACTTACCTTATCCCCGAATCTCCCTCATTGAGGTGGGAAATAAGGGTGAAACTTGAAATATACTAGCCGAAACAACTAATTCGTTGCATTCATCCCAAATAACAGTCGGTTACATCCATCCATGACCCAAAATACAAACGAGAGATGCTTAAACAACAGTCCAACCCACCAAAACAACAAACAACCCTAAGACAACCATCCAACAACCCAACAAAAATGAATGATAAACAAGGCAAGGAAAAACCCAAGCAACCTAGCCGAACAATCCCCAAAATATGTGAGCTCATGCCAAAAGAAATCGAGAGACCAACAACCCAAAACCACCAGACATCGCAACTCCAAAACCCCGAAGAAGCACTCCCCCACACTTATACTTCACAAAATAAAGTAAATAGACAATAATAAAGGTCGGGTGGGGGTGGGGTGCTTACAAACGGTCCTCAAGCGGACCTTCCTGGCGGAGGACGGGGTTGTGGTGGAAAGAAGGATGGGTAATAGGGATTCACATAGTCAGTAGATGCTGGGAAATGGCCCTCAACAGCATAATGATGGAAACTCCAATCACGCATGAAGCGGTTTTGTTGGCGGAGGTATTCTTCGTGGTGCTGCAGGTGTCGTTGGATGTTCACAAGCTGCTTTTGTTGATCCTCGAGCAACTTCACCTGGGAATGGAGAAGTTTGTTCTACTCACGAATCTCGATACTCAAGCCTTTGATTTCAGAAGTGATTTGGTTCAGATCGCCATGCTGTGCCGAGCTCTCTGGCATCTTCTTATGGGTGTTCTCCTCAAACTCTTGCAATAAACTAGAAATGGGGATAGGTGCACCGCCAATTATCCTCGGCCAACAATAAAATTGTCCGCACGACCAATTTTCAGTATTTGCAATATCGAGCCATTCTTCGGCATGAGTGGGGTCGAGAGGAATGCTGATTTTCCTATCGCCATAACCATGATGGTAGACGGTGCGTGAATGACGCTCAGAAATTATCTCCGTTTCGATCAACAACCCCTTATCAATGGGGATAGGGACATAGCGCGACTTCCATTATCCAAAGTAATCACCAAACCCTAGCTTCCGGAGGAAGTGACATATTATATGGCCCAATCCTAGGTTGGTGAAGTTATCAGTTATACTCATCTCCCCTAACCAATGTAGGATGCAAGAGCCTAAGTTCACTCGTTGCCCCTTCAAAGTATTATAAATTATGAAGAGATCGTCCGGACGAACATGTGATCGTTCCTCATCTCGCGCAAACACTGAATTAGCAATCACGAAATGGAATAACCGGACAGTAGGATTACAAAAATCTTGTGCTCGAGATTCCTTAGGGTAGTAGAACTTCGCCTGACCTTCTTCGGAGTCAATAGGTGCTCTTCTCCAACAAGTTAACCGCTTCCACGCTTCTTGTTCATCGAACTCCTCACACTCCCAGAAGTGTACCACATCCTCTGGTAATCCCAAAGCTTGGCAAAATTCTTGAACAGAACATTCTAGCTCCCTATCACCCACTCTATAGTTGAAAATGGCCTCAGGGTACCCATCACTAAAGACTTGAAGTGAACTCATGAATTCAAGTACGGGATGGTCAACGACACCATTTTGTTAGTGGAGTGGTTTGTAAGACCACAGTTTTATCGTTCTTCCACAGGGAGCTAGGGGCCTTAGCTGCAACTAGTTGACTTTAAGTATGGTTTATGATCATGAAAGGATGAAAGACCTTAGGGTGAAAACAACACAAACACGCTATGTTCAGTCAAAAAGGTAAAACAATGGGTGTCGGGAGACTTTCGGGATGCAAACGGAAATGAGGAATTGGGTTTCGCAACAAGAGAGTAACGAGAAAGAGAGATCAAATGGTAATTCCGTTAGAGAAAAAAAAAACCCACCGGACTTCCTCTTTCAAGGATAGTCC
Source organism: Portulaca oleracea (assembly GCA_029582165.1). Lineage (NCBI taxonomy): Eukaryota > Viridiplantae > Streptophyta > Magnoliopsida > Caryophyllales > Portulacaceae > Portulaca > Portulaca oleracea. Next base: position 35,191,869 of record CM055888.1, on the reverse strand, counting down.
GAATTAACTTCCCCGAAATCCATAGACGGACCCGGGAAGGTCAAAAGAACGGAATTTCCTAGTATGTTTCTATTCGCTTTCGCGAACTAGAATACTAACTATCCTAATTCCTACCTTCCAACAAGCACTGGATGTATTCGGGATGCTTTCGCACCTAAATACATCCCACTTGAGAGAAGGATAAGATTAGGAAGTTGATTTCCTAACTAGTTACTCACTAAAATTGCTAACCCAAACCTAATTACCCATTCACACCCTTAATATCTCCCTAACCCAATAAGGTTCTAGCCACTAAACATCCTAACTATCATGTTAATAACATCAACAACTTCATTCATGCTTAAAAGAGTAAACAAGATGACAATAATCATTCAATAACACCAACAATATCAATAATAACAAAACAGAGATTAGTAAATAAGCAATAAATTAGAGAGAGAAAGGTTAAGAAATGCTCATTGATTGTGATGACAAGGGAGAAAACTTCAGAATAATAAAGCTCCAATGCTCCAAAGTCGAAAATAATCCTCAAACTTCTAATAATAATCAAAAGAATCCAATACAAGAACTAATAATCTCAGCAAAGATCTTCCTTAATCCCTCTAATCTAAGACTTTAAAAATGTGATAAAGAGTGCTAAAGTATCATAAAAGATAGGTAAACCTGCTGTCTAATCTCTCCCCTTGCTAAAATGACCTAAATACATTAAATAGTAATCAAGGTTGTTACTCAAAACTCATCATTTTACACAACAGACAAAACTGGCCCGCAGGGGACCGTGGGCACGGTCCTGCGTAAGGTAGGTGATTTCTTCTCTTCGCTTTGCACCGCCGTGGGCACGGTCCCTATGCACCGTGGTCACGGTCTAGGCGATGAGGGCTAACAACTTTTCGCTCCTTCGCACCGCCGTGGCTACGGTTTTGGGAGGCCGTGACCACGGTCTAGTTCGGTCAGCTTCTTCTTTAGGCATGGCGAAGATCCTACCGTGACCACGGTCTAGTTCGGGTGCAAGGCCTCTTCACTTTGGTCTTGGCTCCATCATACCTTGGCCACGGTCTCTCTGACCGTGACCACGGTCTCTCTCGGCCACAATTCCTTCCAGGGTACTCTTCAGCCGTTCCCTCAGCTTCCGCTGCCTTTCGACATGGCCGGCCCTTCTAATCCTCTGCCTTTGACATGACCAAGGCTCAGGGAATCTTAGGAAATCTCGCGGTTCCCAAGATTGGTGCAAAATTGGCCCATTTAGATTCGTTTTGAGTGAAACCCTTCGGAAACTACAAAAGTAACTAAAACGCATTAAAAGTTATTAAATCAAACTACGAAACAAGTCAAAAGCCTAAGGATTTAGGCGATATTTAGACACGAAATCGGGTCTAAACACATGATGATAATTACAATGATAAATGAACCTTATTTAAAGGTGATGGATGAGATGGAAATTGACACCTTGACTTGACCTTGACTTACGGCTTGGATGGTAGTATGCTAATGATTTAGAAGGATGATGTAAGGATAATGATGTGACAAGAATGATTATGGGAGAATAAGAGAAGGTATGGGTAATGGAATTTTGAGAGATTTTGAGTATAGTTGTGATAGATGGTGAGAATAGTTAGTGGAAATTTTGGTAGAGTGAGGGTGATTGATGATGGTAGTTGATGAGAATAGTTGATGAGGTGAAGGTGAAATGGAGGAGGTATTTATAGGTAAGAGAGTGAGAAGTTTGTAGGGAAAATGGAGGGGACATTCCCAAAAAATCAAGTCATCTCGTGTCAAAACCCAGGCGGGTTTTATGGGATCAATGGGGGTCAACCCACGTGTGCTATGATCATGGGATTGTATGGGAAGAAAAATTTTGGCGCCAGAACGAATTAAAACCCAGGCGGGTTTTATTTACTCTTCCCACGGATTGCTGACGTGGCTGCTCAAAACGACACATCTTGCTGATCTCAAAACCCAGGCACTTGTTTGCTGGGCCAGATTTCTAGACTTGGAAAATGTTAAAACCCGCCTGGGTTTTAAAACTGGCTAAGTGTAACTTCGAACGACAATAACTCTTTCATCCGGACTATGATTGAGGCAATTCAAAAGGAGTTGGAAACCTTATGATGTGTACTTTACTCTCTTCAAAAGAAAAAGGGCCAACAAGACTTGTGGAAAAAATGGGATTTGAAATGGTGGCATATGTATGTGGAATGGGTGGAAAATGAAGGCTTTTTGTGGTGGGTTGACCCGGTAGCTTTTGATTGAGGAAGGCCCTTTTGATTTTCTTTTATGCTAGCCTCTTTTCTTGTTATGCTTGATTTGTACACTTGTCCAGGTACAAAATCCGGTGTCTACAGAGAGCCCCCATTTTGATCAAGTCCGAATAGCACGAAGGTCAAAGTAGTCTGAAGATATGACTTTGAATTGCAAAGCCTGAAGTGATACTTGGAAGCTGAGTCTTGTATCACAGTTGTGGATGGCATGTGCCTCCTTTGAGATGATCTCGAGCAAGAATAATGTTGTACCTGACTGTTGATGAGTCGTTGTTGATCTCAGGCAAGAATGACGCCTTACTTGTTATTGGACATGATGAGTCTTTCCCGGTGTCGGCTCCAGTCTTTCCCGGTATCACTTCCAGTCTTTCCCGGTGTCGGTTCCAGTCTTTCCCGGTGTCGATTCCAGTGTTTCCCGGTGTCCAGTGTTTCCCGGTGTCGGTTCTAGTCTTTCCCGGTGTCGGCTCCAGTCTTTCCCGGTGTCGGTTCCAGTCTTTTTCGGTGTCGGTTCCAGTCTTTCCCGGTGTCGGTGTTGATGATTGTTGGCATTTTTGATGCCGAAGGACTTCAGCAGACGCGATGCTGATGGTCTTGGGGGTCGAGACTTCATCGGGCACGATGCCGATGGCTCGGAGATTGAGACTTCACTAGGCGCGCTGCCGGTGGCTCAGGATTGGGATTGCATCGAAACTCTGCCGATGGCCGTGGGTGATGATGATGACAACGACCTTTTATGCGGTAGCTGGATGATGATGTCCCAGTTTTCCCGGTGTCGATGATGGTCCCCTGCACAGAAACCAAAGCATAATGTCAGATTATTTTGAACAATGGTTAAAGATACAGAGAATTACCTGTTTGGCAGATTGATGACGATGCCCTACGAATTTTCCCGAGGCAAATTGGATTTTCCCAAAGCAGTTGATGATGGCCAACAGATCTTCCCGTGGCGCATCGGATTTTCCTGATGTTGATGGTGGTGCCCGACGGAATTTCCCTAGGCGGATCGGATTCCAGTGTTTCCCGGTGTCGGTGTTGATGATTGTTGGCATTTTTGATGCCGAAGGACTTCAGCAGACGCGATGCTGATGGTCTTGGGGGTCGAGACTTCATCGGGCACGATGCCGATGGCTCGGAGATTGAGACTTCACTAGGCGCGCTGCCGGTGGCTCAGGATTGGGATTGCATCGAAACTCTGCCGATGGCCGTGGGTGATGATGATGACAACGACCTTCTATGCGGTAGCTGGATGATGATGTCCCAGTTTTCCCGGTGTGGATGATGGTCCCCTGTACAGAAACCAAAGCATAATGTCAGATTATTTTGAACAATGGTTGGAGATACAGAGAATTACCTGTTTGGCAGATTGATGACGATGCCCTGCGGATTTTCCCGAGGCAAATTGGATTTTCCCAATGCTGTTGATGATGGCCAACAGATCTTCCCGTGGCGCATCGGATTTTCTCGATGTTGATGGTGGTGCCCGAAGGATTTTCCCGAGGCAGATCGAATTTTTCCAATGTTGATGATGCCCAACGACTTTTCCCGAGGCAGTTCGGATTTTCCCGATGTTGATGGTGGCCAACGGATTTTCCCGAGGCAGATCGAATTTTCCCGATGTTGATGATGGTGCCCAACGGATTTTCCCGAGGCAGATTAGATTTTCCCGATGTTGGTGATGTCCAACGGATTTTCCCGAGGTTGATGGGATTTTCCCGATGTTGATGATGCACAACGGCTTTTCCCGAGGCAGTTTAAATTTTCCCGATGCGGATGATTGTGTCAGTGGCGTCCCTGGCAGACTGGAAGATCGTCATGAGGATGAGCTTCGGATGATGGATAGAAGTCATCTAGAGTGTGATTAGAGATTGCTCTAATATTGCTCTCAGTGATTGGAAACCATGTTGTCCTGTCTGATTGGGCTTGAACAGCCCCTAGTGTTGCGTTTTGGAGCAACGATGTAGCACTTCCTTGCTTCTTCTTCTTCTCTTTTTTCTTATTTTCAGATATGCGAGTATGCATGCAACTAGTCTACTAAACTCTTGCACAAACAATGCAATTTTTTTTTTGTTTTTGACACAAGCATTCATGCACTCATGCATTTATGTACGACTATCGACTTTATGTACGACAAACTGACTCGATATACGATAAACTAACTCGATACACAACAGACTGACTTGATGCATGACAGACTAACTCAATGCACAACATACTAACTCAATGCATGACAGACTGACTTGATGCATGACAGACTGACTCAATGCACAACAGACCGGCTCAATGCATGACAGACTGACTCAATGCACAACAGATTGACTCAATGCATGGCAAACTGACTTGATGCACAACAACTGACTCTATGAGGTCCTGACACGATTTATAGATGCAATGCAAACCTATTATGCCTAGACCGGATACACACATAATGTTTTTATGCATCTATACATGCAATGCATGCAGACAACACCCCGACTCTATATTTAGACAAAGATTTCCTTGGACAATAATTTTCTAAGACAATTCTTTCCTTAAACCATGACTCCTTAAGACAATGCCTTCTAAGGATCGAGTCCACTTGTGGGGAATTTCAGAAAAATTCAGGATGAGTAATGTTTCGATCCACGGAACATGGAACAATGATGGAGGCAACAGGCCTGAAGGATGCGTTTCTCGAATGATCATGTGGATGGCCTTGATTGTATGCTGATGTATGACAAGCCCCCGGTTTGGCATAGACTCTTGATGACACTGTCCTGCTTTGGAGAGCACCTTGGAGATGTACAAGCCCCCAGTTTCGATGTGGATTGATGAGATGATGCATGGGGACCATAGAATAGGAGAAGGCATAGTCCTTACTAGTGAGTCTCAATCTCTCCTTTTGCCTAACTTGCCCAAAGGGTTTTTGTTCGGTCTCGTTTCGAGCCGAATATTTCTCTTTATTAAGGAGTTTTTACCTGTTCTAACCTCTTATAGTATGTTAGTTATGAGGTTTTCTAGTTTTATAGGAAATTGGGAGGTTGAGCCAATATGGAGCTAAAAGTGGAGCAAAATGCATCAAAGAGAGGAAGCATAAGCAACCATATAAGAGCCTTGAAGGAAATAGACTTGCCAACTTCAATCGAACCAAGGAGAAGGCAAGCCAGAAGGCTGACTCGCCCGAGTCGCCCCTTGACTCATTCGAGTCAAGCCTCTGAGGGTCACTCGCAAAAACTCAAGAAATTTGGCTAAGTATAGGGCGAAACCAGAACATTGACTCGCCCGAGTCACATGTACGGCGCGCCCGAGTCCCCTGTCTGTTCAGCTGAAGAAGCCCGAGTCAGGGGGTGACTCGCCCGAGTCACCTTGTTTTCTGCGTTTAATTAGGGATTGAAGTGATGCGTGTTGTGTAACAAATTGGGCTTATTATATATACTCCCAGCTGCGAATTTAGCCAGTAGTAGTCTTTTAACCTAGTTCTAAGTTGTTGTTAATTAGCTTTTAATGTTTTCAAGTTGAATTCTCTTTTCTCTCTCCTAGGTTTTCCTTAGTTTGTTCTTCAAGCTACTTTGTAATCAATTTCAATCACTCCATTTTCAGGTTTAATTCATTGTCTCTTGCTTCTTTAATGCTTTCATTAGTCTTTCTTGCTTTGATTATTCTAGATTAGCCACAAAAATACCAAATCCAACTTTTAGTGAGGAGGAGGATTAAGGATCACAAATTTCACTCTAAAGTGGGAATTTAAGGATCCTTAGTAATCCAATTCACGCTTTCTTAATTGTTCGGGAGGAAGCTCAAGTAGAAGGATTCAAGCGAAGTTTAGATCATCAAAGGTATAATCTCTAGTTTTCAGTTGCTTTGATTATCAAGTTATTTGATAGATTTTAGTGTTAATTGCCTTGTTCATGCTTTATTGCTTTCTAGAATGTGCTTTGATCGCTTTTGGTTGATGATTAGTCTAGATATGATGCATGATTAGAATAGTTTTAATTGCTTAATTTACTTGATTTATTGCTTATTGCATTGGGAAACTATTGACAAGCCATAGAACCTAACAAAACAGACACCCATCCCTGAGACCGACAACCCTACTTAAAACCACAAAAAAGTACTCAACCGAACAATGGCGCCGTTGCCGAGGATGGCGTTATTTGGGAAATTAGGTTATTGGTTTGTTTGTGCATAGTGTAAATAGTTATTTGCTTTGATAGATTAAAGTTAAGTTAAAACCACTAAAAATTGAAAAATAGAAAAGCCAAAAAGAGAGAAGGGGCGTCGACCTTTAGGATGGGTTCGCATTACCGAAACCAATAGATTGGTCAGATTAGAGGTGCCTTTAGTTGACTCGCCTAGCATGGGTGAGGAAGAACCAAGGGTGACTTTGAGCGACCAGCTCTACCCTTAGAAAACATGATAAAAACCTTTGCCCAACAGCAACTTGCATCTTCTAAGACTAAGCCTTGTGCATAAGTGAATTCTTTATAGCGACCCATTTCTCCGACCCCTCAATCTCCTTTGATTTGTGCTTGGTGTCAGGGACCAGACCATGTATATGCTAACTGCCCTTTATATATGCAACATGTGTCTTCCAATGTGGAAAATGTTAATGCTATGTTCAATCAGTACTGGCCCTACCAATTTCCCGAGGTGCAAAAACACCCTTTCTTGTCTTATGGGCCGGACAATCAGAATGTCTTGAGGCCACTAACGCATCAGGGAGGAGGTTTCCAACGAAACGCACCTCCTCCTCACCAACCTCCAGTCCAGCCTAGACTACCCCCCTCAGGTGGCTTATCAAGCGCCTCGAGGGCAGACCATTCATCCTCAAGTTGCACATACCCGACCTCCACCGGGGTACCAAAGTGAGGACAAGGAGGATAGAAAGTATAAGGAGTTAGAGTCTGGTTTGAAAGTGGTTCAGGATTCCATGAGTGATACGGCAAAAATGATGAAACAATTGAATGAGAGTCTCGCTCAAAAATAGGGATAGGGGTACATTCCCTGAACAACCAGAGGCAAACCCCAATGGGCAAGCCTCTAGTTCGTCCTCTTGTGACCCGAACCAGGTTAGAGGCCTTAATGCGGTAATTACTTTTAGGTCTGGGAGGGAACTCGATAATAGAGTTCAGGAATCACCTTCGGACTTGCCTAGAAAATAACTTGTAGGTGTTGGACCTAGTGATGAGCTAGTATCAGTTGAGGATGAGCCATACGAAGAGGAGAGGCCAACTAACTTAGTTGAGTCTCCGAGCGTCAAAACTTTACCTAGAGTACTTCCCGTGTCTAGTCCTTTACCGCCTGTGGCATACAAGCCTCCCCCACCTTTTCCTCAAAGGTTAAGGGGGAATAAGGATCAGAAGTATCTAGAAAATATTAGAGAAACATTCTCTCAAGTTAAGGTCAATATCTCTTTGTTAGATGCTATCCAATAGCGCCCGTCCTATGCTAACTTTCTTAATGAGTTGTGCAGTACCAAGAGAGCAACCCAAGTCCCTAAAAAAGCCTTCTATCACCATCGGGGATACCCAAATTGGTAGAGCCTTGCTTGACCTAAGGGCGAGTGTCAACCTGTTACCCTTACATGTTTATGAGACTTTAGGCTTGGGGGAGCTGAAGCCTACTAGAATGGTTCTTCAACTAGCGGACCGGTCTACGAGGGTACCAAAAGGGGTAGTTGAGGATGTGCATATCCAAGTTGGAACCTTTGTATTTCCCGTAGACTTTGTCGTGTTAGATACATCTAGGGTTGATAGTACCCATGACGAGATACCTGTCATTCTAGGTAGACACTTCCTAGCCATGTCCAACGCTTGGATTAATTGTAAGGACGGGAGAATGAAATTGACCTTTGGGAACTTGACCATGGAACTGAACATATTTGATTTGGAGAAGTCTCCCTTAGGCTTTGATGAGCGAGAGACTCATGCTTTGAATTGGGTGAGTGATTTTGGGGATAGTGATCATTCTAACTTTGGTGATGTTTCTAGTGTGGATGAGCTTGTTGAGTTAGGGTTTAACCCAGATTGTGTGACTTCATTATGTGATTCCGATGTTTTCGATGGTGAATTGTTGTATGAATCATTGTTGCCTCCCAAAATGTGCCTGAAACAGTAGAGCCTAAGCCACCATCTTCTAGAACTCTTGAACTTAAACCTCTTCCATCTGAATTGAAGTATGTGTTCCTTGGCCCTAGTGAAACCTACCCGGTTATCATTGCTTCTAACCTAGGTGAGGATCAAGAGACTAAGCTGATTGAGGTTCTTAGGGTAAATAAAGGAGCTTTGGGATGGACGCTTGGAGACATTAAGGGAATTAGTCCATCTATCGTGTAACATAAGATATTCTTGGAAGACGATAGCGTGGCCCATAGGGATCCTTTAAGGAGACTCAATCCCCAAATGAAAGAGGTGGTCAAGAAAGAAATTTTGAAGTGGTTAGATAATGAGATTATATATCCTATTTCTGACAGCAAGTGGGTTAGTCCAATACATGTGGTTCCTAAAAAGACGGGGCTAACTTTTGTGGAGAACGAGAGGGGAGAGTTAGTGTCGACCCGTATCCCTTCGGGATGGAGAGTGTGTATAGACTACAGAAAACTTAACAAGGCCACGAGAAAAGACCATTTTCCATTACCCTTCATGGATCAGATGCTAGAGAAGTTGGCGGGACATGATTATTACTGTTTTCTAGACGGGTATTTTGGGTACACTCAGATTTCGATAGCTCCTTGTGATTAGGAGAAAACTACGTTTACCTGTCCATTTGGGACGTTCGCTTTCCGTAGGATGCCCTTCGGACTTTGTAACGCCCCCGCCACTTTTTAGCGGTGCATGGTGTCTATTTTCTCTGACCTTGTTGATGATTGTGTCGAGATCTTAATGGATGATTTTTCTGTATTTGGCACTACTTTTGATGCTTGTTTGAATAACTTGAATCAAGTCTTGAGTCGTTGTAAAGATAAAAATTTGACTCTCAACTGGGAAAAGTGCCATTTCATGGTACAGAGGGGTATAGTCTTGGGCCACGTGATTTCAAGGGATGGAATCGAGGTGGATAAAGCTAAAATTGACCTAGTTAGAAACTTGACCCCCCCAACTTGTGTGAAGGAGGTTAGGTCTTTCCTAGGACATGCTAGATTCTATCGTCGATTTATTAGAGATTTTAGCAAAATTGCCAAACCTCTATATGCTTTATTGGCCAAGGAGGTGACTTTTGAATTTTCTGATGAATGCTTGAAGGCCTTTAATACACTTAAGGATGCCTTAATATCACCTCCCATTCTTAAGCCTCCCACCTGGGGAGAGCCATTTGAGTTGATGTGTGACGCATCTGATTTCGCAATTGTTGTTGTGCTGGGTCAACATATTGACAAGAAACCGGTAGTGATTCACTATGCTAGTCACACACTCAATGAGGCCCAACTCAATTACACTGTGACTGAAAAGGAGTTCTTAGCTGTAGTGTATTCGTTTGAAAAGTTTCGACCCTACTTGCTTGGTGCTAAGGTCGTTGTTTATACAGATCACTCAGCTATTCGATACCTTATGGAAAAGCAAGAATCAAAACCGAGACTTGTTAGGTGGGTGTTATTGCTCCAGGAGTTCGATTGTGAAATCAGGGATAGAAAAGGGGCTGAAAATCCAGTAGCAGACCATCTCTCTAGAATAGTACTTGAAAATGAGAAAGAAACTCCTATTGATGTTAGTTTTCCTGATGAATGTATTCTTAGAATAGGAGTAGAGCCATGGTTTGTTGACATAGTTAACTTTAACGTGACTAGGGAAATGACGGGGGACTGGAATAAACACGATAGAGATAGGTTCCTACACATAGTGAAAAACTTCGTGTGGGATGACCCTTATCTGTTTAAGTATTGTCCCGACCAAATCCTTAGAAGATGCATACCCGATCAGTCTATCTTGGATGGTTTATCATTTTTTAATGACCAACCATATGGGGGGCATTTTTCTGGGAAGAAAACGACATACAAAGTCTTGCAATGTGGTTTCTATTGGCCGACCATTTTTAGAGATGCCCATGACTACGCTAGGCGGTGTGCTAGATGTCAAAGCCTAGGAAGGATATCTAGGAGGGATATGATGCCTCTGCAACCTGAAATCTTTGTAGATGTCTTCGATGTGTGGCGTATAGATTTTATGTGTCCATTCCCGACCTCCTTTGGGAACGAGTATATCCTTTTAGCAGTAGACTATGTGTGTAAATGGGTAGAGGCCATTCCGTCAAAGAGAAATGATGCAAAGGTAGTGACTAAATTCCTTCGGGAAAATATCTTTTCTAGGTTTGGAGTGCCTCGAGCGATAATTAGTGACCAAGGAACCCATTTCAACAATCGATCTTTTGCAGCTTTGCTTAGGAAGTATTATGTGGAGCATAGATTGAGCACCGCTTATCATCCACAATCAAATGGTCAGACTGAGGTGTCCAATAAGCAGATTAAGCAAATTCTTGAGAAGACGGTGTCCAAGAATAGAAAAGACTGGTCTGTCAAATTAACCGATGCTTTATGGGCTTATAGGACAGCCTACAAGATACCCATAGGAATGTCTCCGTACAGAGCGGTTTTTAGAAAGCCATGCCATTTACAGTTGAACTTGAACATAGAGCGTGCTGGGCCTTGAAAGCCTTGAATCTTGACCTTTCGGAGGCTGCGGATGTTAGGAAGTTCACCTTGTGCGAACTAGAAGAATTAAGGAGGGAAGCCTATGAGAATGGGCGATTGAGTAAGGAGAGGTCTAAAATCTTACACGATAAGATCATTCATAGAAAGACTTTCTTCCTGGGACAAAAGGTGCTCTTGTATGATTCCCGATTACACTTGTTTGCTGGAAAGTTGAGATCTCGGTGGACTGGGCCCTTTATTGTAACCCAGGTATTCCCTTCAAGAGTGGTTGAAATTAAGAACCCAACTAACGAGTCCATGTGCAAAGTAAACGGTCACAGGTTGAAGCTTTTCTTGGAGTTTCCGGAGAAGGTGGATGTGGAGTGTGTGACATTCCACGATCCATCCGTTGATTGAAGAAAGGGTGAGGTAATATTCTTGTATATATTGTAAATTAGTTTATTTTTCTTGATTTGCTTCTTTGTTTACTTCTCCTTATTATGCACTAACAAGAGGAAAGGATCAATTTATTGTGCGTATGGGCATCATTCGTGGCTTGTATAATCAATCTCCATTTACAAGTCATGCCATGATTCAATTATAATCCATTCAGGTATCATCTTTCCTTATTGTTTAAGTTTAGTTAATGAGAAGTTTCTTTTTTTTATTTATTTTGTGAGATTTCTTGATGTTTCTTATTTTAGGGTGCTTGTTTCCCTCTCTTTTTAGTCACAATGAGGACATAGTGTCACCTTTTTGTGTGGGAGTGGGGAGGCATGTATGCCGACTTTCTTTTCTTTCCTTGAACAAAGTTTTGGGTAGCTTTTGTTTAGGTTTTGTGTGTTTTTTTTTATTTCAAATTTTGCATAATTTTTAGTTAAGTTAGTTTTAGTTAGATTTTGTACAAAGATTTGGCTTAGGTACTTCGGGTTTCAAGATGCCCGGGAAGGTTTTAGAGTGTTGAGAGTTGAAAAGTTTTAGTGAAAATGAGAGTTTTATACTTAGTTTCTACAAAAAAAAACCCTGACTTTTTCATTTTTAGCCAGGAACATGACTCGACTGAGTCAATGGCTGACTCGGCCGAGTCAGCCGACTATGCTTCAGGGAAATAAGTGAGAAATTAGCCAAGGCAAAGGCATCAGAGAACTGACTCGGGCGAGTCAGGAGACGGCGCGACCGAGTCACCCCTCTGAGCTGACAGCAGTTGATAACATTTTGGGAGAAAAAGTCAAGAACAGAAAATCGACTCAGGTGAGTCATCCCGACGACTCAACCGAGTCGCCTCTCGGTCGGGAGAAAGTTAGTGCAAACAGAGAGCTGACTCGGGCAAGTCACTTGGACGGCGCGACCGAGTCGCCTGCAGCTGCACAGATCTGACGAAATTTAAGTGATGTGCTCTCATTTTTTCTTCATAATAACTCATACTCTTTCTCTCTCTTATCTCTCTATTACCTCCCCCAAACCCTAGAACCTTCCCCTAACTCCAAATCTTCTCTAATCTCTTCAATTTCTCTTAGATTTTCAAAAATTTGTGCCCTAATTGTGTAATTTTCTGTGTTGTGCATGTTCCTCAAGAACTTTGCAGCGATTTGTGTCTCTTTTGTGCAACATTCTTCTTGCTTTTTTGTTGGGAGTTTAAGCAACTCAAGATTCAAAGGGAGAAGAAGTACTTGCTCCTTTTTGGTGTGATTTTTTGGGTGTTCTAGTTGGAAACAACCTCAAGTGCCTCAAGATTCACTCTTGCTCAAGGTGTTCAAGTGTTTGGGGTTCAATTAGAGCTTTTTGGTGCTAGATTTGGACCTCTCACTCAACAATCCTTGTTCCTTGTGCTCATTTGAGAGATAAAACTTCATCTTTGGTGCTCCAAGTTCAATTTTAGTACTAAAGATGGGTGTTACTTGTGCATTTCAATTGGAAGTTAGGGTTGTGAATTGTTTTTGGTGAAATTGGGTGTATTTGAGTTGCTTTGTGTCACACTAAGTCGCGAACATGGTTCGATCTAAGCGTGCACGCAATGATGAGGAACGATCTCCTTCACCTCCACCCGAATCCTCCTCGGTCGTGGACAAGGATCGTTATAAAGCACAACCACCCACACCGCTTCAAGCTGCAGCGGTAAGAATCACATTTAGGGATGCCCATCATAAAGAAAAGTATGAGCTATATCAATGTCGGAAGATCTGTGCTCCCGACATATATGATGAGGCAACCGTAAACAAAGTTTATTGTGGGCCTAGTTTCGATTACATCATTCAAGTCTTGGGGTGGCGCACGTTCATCAAAATCAATGAGTCAATCTTTGATCAACCGATCCTCGAGTTTTTAAGTTCATTGATATTAGAGGATGATGGAAAACCGAGCGCCAAGTTCCGATATAAGATGGATAACAAAGAAAGAACTTGCACGGTGCAAGAGCTTTATCGGGCGTTAGGTTTACCAAAGGATGGACTGTTTTATGGGGAGTCACATCACTTTAATGACCAAATCACTATGAAGAGCTTGACCTGTTGGAGGAGGAAGCATCAACCCTCGCATACTCAGGACACCCCTCTATACTGTCACAAGAACTCAAAAGCCCAGGACCTTTGCAACTTAGCGGTGCGGAGTTTTCATCGAGTGGTTTCGAGTTCGGTATTTGGGAGGGATGATGGACGAGCTAATGTCAGGAGAGATGATCATTTCATCATGTTCAACACTCTCCAAGGGAGAAGAGTAAATACTGGGACATGCATTCTGCATTGTTGGAAGGAGATCACCTCGAATCATTTGACGACAACGATTGGTATGGGGCATGTAATATGCTACTTTTTGAAGAAGCAAAGGTTTGGGGCTTACTTTGAGAAGTTCAAACCTCGTTATTTCCCAGATCCGTTCGATGGCGTGCGCTTGCAATGAATGGGTATTCTTCAGAGGCACCCCACAAAGACTATCTACAAGCATGGTTCCGATAAATCGGCAACATCAATTCATTTGGATCATGAACGGGCAGCGCGCTACTTGGATGTAAGGAACCACCGTAACTGGTCTTGCGGGGAGAACTCCAGGAGTTTTCGGCGGGTTGGGGGTCCTGATGACCCTTTTATACAAGAGGAGGTGGAAGAAGAGGAGAACGAAGATGAAGAAAAGGATGAAGAACATACGGAAGAGGAAGGGGAACCGGCTAACCAGGGTGAAGCTAATGGAAGTGGCTCACGGGACGTCCCAATTACTACTAAAAATATGTGTATTACCAACCACTTTTTGCAACCAATTTCAAATGGTTGGAAAAATCAACCATTTTAGCAACTATTTAATATTCCAACTATTTTTCAAAAATTTTTGTTGGAAAAATGGTTGGAAATTCCAACCAATTTTGCTAAAATGGTTGGAAAATTTTCCTACCACCCTTTTTCCTACTATTTGAAGATGGTTGGAAAAATGGTTGGATTACTAACTATTTTTCCAACCAATTTCAAATAGTAGGAAAAAGGATATAGGAAACTTTTCCAACCAATTTTAGCAAAATTGGTTGGAAATTCCAACCATTTTTCCCACTAAATTTTTTGAAAAATAGTTGGAATATCAAATGGTTGCTAAAATAGTTAGTTTTTCCCACCATTTTAAATTGGTTGGAAAAAAGTGATTGGTAATACACCTATTTTTAATAGTGAATGGGGTACCTTCGTTACCAATTAGAGCAGCTAAATGTTAGGGAGCAACGAACTTTACTTCAAAGCCAACATAACCTTCTAGAGAGCCAGCAAGAGCTCCTTCGTAACCAGCAAGCTATGCTCAATAGGCACGAGGAGTACTTTCAGCGCAACGAGGACCGTTTCCAGCGATACGGTGAATACTTCCATCAGCAAAATCAATACTGGAGAGATTGAGGGTATTATCACTATGCCATGGCTGATCGTCCGCCGACACCGCCCGACTATGTCAACCAATACTACCCAACTTACTTCCCTCATCACCCTTACCCTCCTCCGGGAGGCGATGAGCAGTGATTGTGAGCATTCCGCACCCCCGCTACATAATTCTTGCATTGAATTATTTAATTGTTATCTTGTGATGCATGCGTGAGGGGTGTGTATGTGTGATGGGGTGTGTGGAAGGTTCCCCGATATGATTTTGCCTTTCTTGAGAATTGTTGGTTGCTGTGTGTCGCTTCACTGCTTTTGTCATAGTTCGTCGGTTGGATTGGTTATCATCATAACCTTGAGTATCATGCATTTGGGTTGCAGGGTGGAGAATGTATGGTTTGCGTTTGGGGTTATCTCATTCGTAGGACTGGGATAGTGGCGAGAAACTTCACCCTCAATTCCCGCCTCATATAATGAGATTCGGGGTTGAGGTTAGTCAGTGATCATGTAAATATTGTAAATATTTTGAGTTTTCTTTCATCAGTTAGTCCTTAGTTTCTACCTTGTATAGTTTTATTTTACTTTTGATCTCGCATGTAAGCATTGAACCTATAGAATGCTTTTGTTGTCTACGTTGAATCTATGGTGCTATGTTCATGGATCACGTATTGGATGGATATTATTTGAAGACCTTCAGGTAATCTCATCCCACCCTCTCTTTATGTGAATATATCATTGATTCATGATGCATGCTTGTTTTTCTTTTTGGCTGGCGAACCCCTTGAGTGTGAATGTTGGATAAATATTGTTGTTGGAGCCGTGTCGGCTCGGGTCGCCACCATTTTGTTTGTTTGTGTTTGATTGTGTGTTTCTAGGTCTTCTACCTTACTTGTGACACCCTTCTTCTAACAAAGAGGACATTGTGAAGTTTTATGTGGGAGTGGGGAGTGATTCTTCCATTTATCATGGGTAGATCACCTAGCTTTTGAGTCTTTTGTTTTTGTTTTGCTTAGTTTGTGTCTAAAAATTTGAAAATTTTGTGTGAAAAGGTGAAAAAAGGGAGTGAAAAACCTCCAAAGTTTTTGTTTTTCCGTTTTGTTTTGTTTTTGCCTCGTTTCTTGGATTTCGCTGTCAAAATTGGGAAGCCGTTCTTAATCTTCTTTAAAAAAAACCGGTTTGAGCATTTTTGACCCTATCTCGAGCGATTGTCATGACTTACCTTAATTAGATTCCTTTCATTGAGTGTCTAGTGAGATCCCATTTCTTTCTTTTTATATTCTGATTGAAATTGGGGGATTCTAGGGATTCGTACACGAGCTTGTTTTCCAAAAGGAAAATAAAAAGCAAAAGCAAAAGCAAAAGAAAGGAAAATGGAAGAAAAGTTAAATAAATTGATTAAGTGGGGCGTGTCGGCTTTACGACATCAACCACCACAACCTACACGGGCCCGGTATTAGCGGTACGGCGCTATTACCCCTTAAGCTCCTCCTATATTGAATTCTTGACGGAGGTGTGTATGGAAAAGACTGTGTTGGGAGGGTAAACCCCATTTTGGTCGTCCAATTCCCGAAAGTTAGGCTAATACCGACCATTAAAAAGTAAAAAAAAGAGAAAGAAAATTTGTTGGGATTACCCAACCCACAAAGAAGAAAAAGGTTTAAGCGTTAATAAAATGTGGGGCCTCTCCTTGCATCATCTACGGCCCTCACCAAGCCAAGGGTGACCAAATGCGGGGAAGGGCAACTCTTTTCTTTCCTTGTTCGTTTTGTTGTTTTTAAGCTCAGGCGTGAGTCTTTGGAGTCTATCGGAATCAGTAAGAACTTTCTAAACTTTTACACAAGTGGGATATAACTTTACATGAGGAGTAAGGGATCGAAAACCCCTAAGATTGGCAGTTGTTTGGGTTAGGTGTATAGGAGGTGCTCATAACGGTTCCTTTTAGAGGATTAACATCGTTTTCTTGATTGAAACAACTTGATTCATGAAACGAGCAGTTTTATTTTCTTTCTTTTCAAACTTGTTTTGTTTTTCACTTTCCCTCTCTCCTTTTTCTTGGGCTTTTGTGGGTATAGTTGCTATAAACCCTCACGAGACCTACCTCGTCCACCCAAAGGCTACCGGGGGGTTTAAAGGGCTTGATGCATACGCTAAATGCATCCGTGATTCCTGCGAAAGTGCGTTAGGGTTTTAGTTTTCTTTTCCTAGTCTTTTTTCTTTGTTTTTAGTTTTCTCGGGGCAAGCAAACCCTTGTGTGGGAGTGGTGTTCGGTCTCGTTTCAAGCCGAATATTTCTCTTTATTAAGGAGTTTTTACCTGTTCTAACCTCTTATAGTATGTTAGTTATGAGGTTTTCCTAGTTTTATAGGAAATCGGGAGGTTGAGCCAATATGGAGCTAAAAGTGGAGCAAAATGCATCAAAGAGAGGAAGCAAAAGCAACCATATAAGAGCCTTGAAGGAAATAGACTTGCCAACTTCAATCGAGCCAAGGAGAAGGGAAGCCAGAAGGCTGACTCGCCCGAGTCGCCCCTTGCCTCGGTCGAGTCAAGCCTCTGAGCGTCGCCAGCAAAAACTCAAGAAATTTGGCTAAGTATAGGACGAAACCAGAACATTGACTCGCCCGAGTCACATGTATGGCGCGCCCGAGTCGCCTGTCTGATCAGCTGAAGAAGTCCGGCCAAATTGACAATTTCAGTGGGCCAGAAGCCTGACTCACCCGAGTCAGGGGGTGACTCGCCCGAGTCACCCTGTCTTTCTGCGTTTAATTAGGGATTGAAGTGATGCGTTTTGTGTGAACAAATTGGGCTTATTATATATACTCCCAGCTGCGAATTTAGCTAGTAGTAGTCTTTTAATCTAGTTCTAAGTTGTTGTTAATTAGCTTTTAATGTTTTCAAGTTGAATTCTCTTTTCTCTCTCCTAGGTTTTCCTTAGTTTGTTCTTCAAGCTACTTTTTAATCCAATTCACGCTTTCTTAATTGTTTGGGAGGAAGCTCAAGTAGAAGGATTCAAGCGAAGTTTAGATCATCAAAGGTATAATCTCTAGTTTTCATTTGCTTTGATAATCAAGTTATTTGATAGATTTTAGTGTTAGTTGCCTTGTTCATGCTTTATTGCTTTCTAGAATGTGCTTTGATTGCTTTTGGTTGATGATTAGTCTAGATATGATGCATGATTAGAATAGTTTTAATTGTTTAATTTACTTGATTTATTGCTTATTGCATTGGGAAACTATTGACAAGCCATAGAAGCTAACAATCTAGACACCAATCCCTGAGACCGACAACGCTACTTAAAACCACAAAAAAAATACTCAACTGAACAATTTTTAAGTTAGCCCCTTCTTTTTTTTCTTTTTTCTTTCTCTCTCTCTCTCTCTCTCTCTCTCTCTCTCTCTCTCTCTCTTTTATTTTATAAGACCACTATTAGGACATCCATGAAGATGCTGGACCTTGTAGGATAGGGAGTAGGTGTCCCTCTTAGAAGCCATCTCCAATAAATGTCTTGGACGACGTCACGAAGGTAGCGCGAGCCCTAGAATAACTTGTTTCTGAGTCTGTTCATGATCATGTGGTTGCCAGTTAGCCACTGATCTGATGTGAGCGGATTTCGCTCTTGCTGAGAAGTAAGCCACACAGAGCCTCATACTTGCATTAATGACTGAGCTTAAAAGTCTTTGGAGGGTGAGATGGGATGAAAGGGTTGGTTAGGAAGATGTTTGGGGAAGGAGACGGTGGACGACGGTTTATTAATGAATGGGATGTGGAGACACTTATGAATGATCGTGTCTTGAAGGAGAGAAGAGATGGTCAAATGGGATAGACATCACCTCTTGAGAAAAGTGTTTAAAGGGATGGTAGATGAGAGTTTATTGATGAATGAGATAGGGAGACACTCAAGAATGATCGTGTCTTAAAGAGATGGTCAAATAAGGTACGACATCATCTCTTGAGAAAATGTTAGAACATGGTTATGGAATAATGTCCAAGTCCGACGGAAGGAAGATGGAGGGTTGATGATGATGAAAGATAGAATCCAGGGTTTCCTCTCCTTTTGCCTAACCTGCCCTGACGGGTTTTCAGGCTAGCCTCTCTAATTCTCTCACTCTCCTTTTTCCTAGCTTAGGATTCAAATCTAGCCTCTCTTGTTTTTAGTTTCCTCAGGGCGAGCAAACCCTTGTGTTGGAGTGTTGTTCTGTCTCGTTCTGAGCTGAATTTTATCTCTTTTATAGGGTGTTTTTGCTTATTTTAGCCCTTGTATATATATTAGATATAGTGATTTTGTGTTTTGTAGGAAAATAAAGGGTTAGAAGGAATTCAGGTTTAAATGAGGCTTTTTAGGGGATTCCGGGCCATTTCCCTAGTCAAACCAAGTCAACCCGAGCCGAGACCCGAGGCGAAACCGACCCGGAAGCTTATCTCCAATTCTGGCGCAAAACAGGACAGGGAGATAGATTATTGACTCGCCCGAGTCATACTGGCTCTCAACCGAGACACGTTGCTAGGAGAAGGAGCTGCTTCGGACAAACGGACGCTCGCTCGAGACAAGCGCCGACTCGCCCGAGTCATCTCCCTGTCGCGTCAGCGACCGACTGAGTAACGCCCGCGAAGGTTGAAGAATGAATGACGGACGGCGATGTGAAGAACCATGACTCGCCCGCGACGCCTCTGACTCGCCCGAGTCAGACCCTGTTTCTGCGGATAAGCTGCGCGTGCTGCGGTTATTATTTTAGGGTTTTGGGTGTACTTTTCCTTCTTCTATAAATACCCAAATGTAATTCAGACCTAATATCTTGGTTTTTATCTAGTTTTAGCTTAGCTTTTGTTTATGTTTTAGGAATAGGATTAGAATAGATTTAATTGCTTTCTTTAATTGCTTTTTTCAATTGTTGTTCAAGTTTTCAATTGTTCTTCATTGTTCTTCAAGTTTTCTTGCAATTTCAATTCTCAATCTCTTTCAAGCTTTCTCTAGTCTCGTTTGAAGTGTTTTACAAGCTTTATCTCTCTCTCTCTCTCTCTCTCTCTCTCTCTCTCTCTAATCTCCATTGTTGACTTGTTTTCCAAGCTTTCTAGTGTTAGCCACAATCAAATCCATTTTTAGTGAGGAGGAGGGATAAGGGTAACAAATTCCACTATGAAGTGGGGATTTGGGGATTCTTATTAATCCAATCCACAATTTCTTGTTTGTTCGAGGGAAATTCAAGTGAAGATTTAGTGCTTTGGTCATCAAAGGTATATTTCTTATCGCTAATTTCATTGTTCATGCTTTTTATTGCTTTCCTATTTCAAGCTCTTTAATTGCTTTCATCTTTATTGCTTTCCTTGATTCATGACAAGGTTAGATTTAATTGCTTTCCTTTACATAATTTACTGCTTCCCGCATTGAGAAAACCCCTTTACACAAACCGATTACCTATATCAAGCCTAAACACCCATCCTCGTGGACCGACAACCCTTACCTCTAAAAACCGTAAAATACACAACTGAACAATGGCGCCGTTGCCGGGGATGGCGTTATTTGGTAGATTAGGTCATTGGTTTCTGTCTATATAGTTTATTGCTTCCTTGATTATGCTATAAAAATGTAGCACAAAAATTTGAATATCAAAAAGAAAAAAAGAAAGAAAAAAAGAAAAAAGAAAAAAATATAAAGGTTATGGCTAGTCCCCAATTCCCCCAATTTGAGCATGAAATATTTTGGAGGTATTTTGCAAGATTGCTTGATTATCGTGGTCAATGTGAATTATATAGTATCTTTTATGATACATTGATTATGCTGGGAATTGTGAATGAGGGTGTGAATTATGAGACCCGAAACCTTTTAGAATATTACAGGTTTTCTACTTTAGGAGAAGATGCTGCGTGGGAGTTACTTAAATGGTTATCTAGGGATTCCTATGAGTTTAAGCAACAAAGTGTTAGTCCTAGCTTCCAACCTCCTTATGACCCGCCCTCCAGGACTGAAACTGAACAATCATGTGAATACCCCGTGTATGTTGATGATCAACTTTATGGTGGGGGTTATGTGGAAAAATTTTATGATCCTTCCCAAAGTGTTATGGTTGAGTCTTATCCTTTGTGCGTGCATTGTGAATCTCCATATTATGTTTCCTAATCTTGTGTGGAAGTTAGACTAGATAAAACTTGTGCTGGAATAGATGGTTTACAAGATGAGGTGCGTGAGACAGTGAATGAATGCATGCATAAATTTGAACACATGCTTAAAACTTGGGTAGAAGCTTTTTCTGGACAAATGGTTGATTTGAATGTTGAAACAGGTCATTCATCGTCTTTGAGTCCTGAAATGCATGATGATTCTTCTGTGTATGATCATGATTTTGATGATGACTATTGTAATGAACATAGTTTTGTGTGGAGGATTAGTGATTCCTTAGCTCTAGCCCCACCTAGTGAGCATGAGGAATATGATGATTTTGTGTGTGATGATGTACAAATAGATGAAAACATGCTAGATGATGAACCATTGTCCGCACCATTGTCCATGCCGTTGTGTGAAGAAAAAGTTGAGTCTATTGAATGCCATGATGCTTGTGATGTAATTGAGCATGATCTTGTTGAGAGTGAAATTGAATCTTTTGTGATTGAAAGTGTGCTTGGTACCGAATTGTTCACTTTCATTGAGGATCATTGCATTAGTGAGGTATTAGCTACCCTTGTATGTAAGTCCATTGATGTGCATTCTTGTGATGATGAGCATAATTCTTTGGGGATTGATCATGATTGTTTGAACTTGGTTGTTGACAATGATGTTTTTGATGATGACATGCTTTATGAGTCATTCACTATGAGTTATGACCCGGAGCCTTTCATTTTCACCTTTGACATTATTTTGAATGATGCACCTTTGTCTTTTGATGTTGATAGTTCTTCTTGTGAGTCTGATATTGACGAATATGAAGATGTGCTTGTGTGTGATGTTGGGAGTGTTATGATGTGGTATAACCCTGCTTTGTCCTTATCATTCATTGATGATTATGATGATTATTTGGATGAGAGTGGTGATTTGGAATTTGTGTTTGATGAAAATTGCATGGATATTGAGTGTGAATCATTCTTTGCATCCAAGTATTCACATGAGCATGTTCAAGATTGTGTTTTATTGTTCCCTCCCGTTGATTTGTATACCCAATCTCCATTTACGAGTCAATCGGAGGACCCATTTGTCATGTCTCACTTCACCATGCCTAGGAAAGTCTTGTACATTCCTGTAGTCTATCCTTTCTATGACTTTTCGAAGGCATTTGATAAACTGTTAAGAGCACTAATGTTTGTTTATGTGCCATTGCGAGTGTGCTCTTACCTACACCATTCTGAGATGCATGAGAGGATGCATGATTTGTTACTCCAGGCGTTGAATGGTTCTGACATGGTGCCCGATATTTTGAGGTGAGAAGGAGTGTTGCTATTGATAAAAAGCCTTCTAGGTAATCTCCTTCGTCACCTATCTTGTATAGTAGTAAGTTAGTTTTCTTGTCTTCTTTTATTTTTCATTTCGAGTGTTTCTTTTATTTTTCTTTTATTTTGGGCTGCTTGCTTACCTACTTCTGTTTCCACTTGAGGACACGTTAACCTCTTTGTGTTAGAGTGGAAGGGTAGTTTGTATTCCGGTTTTCGAGTCTAAGAAAAGAAAAAAAGAGTGAGATCCTTATTTTAGTTTCTTAGTTCTTTAATCCTTAGTGTCTTGTATAGTTTGTTTTTCTTTTTGATCTTGCATGTGAACAATCACACATAGTATGCTTTTCTTGTTTATTCCTAACCTATTGTGTGATGTTCGTTGGATCACGGATTGAGTGCATTTAATTGAAGATTTTGAGGTAACCTCTTTCCACCCACTCTTTATGTGAATTTATCATTGATCCATGATGCATGCTTGATTTTCCTTTTTGGGTGGCGAACCCCTTGATTGTGAATGTTAGGATGCCCTGTTGTTGGAGCCGTGTGGGCTCGGGTCGCCACCATTTTTGTTTTTATGTGTTTATTTGTGTGTTTTTAGGTTTTCTACCTTATTTATGACACCCTTCTCTCGATGGAGACATTGTGATGTTTTGTGTTGGAGGGGTGATATCTTTCATTGTTCATGGGTAGATCACCTAGTTTGGAGTCTTTTTTTTTTATTTTTTGTAGTTTGTGTCCAAAAATCTAAAAAAAGTTTTGTGTGAAAAAAGGAGAAAAAGGGAGTGAAAAACCTTAAAAGTTTTTGTTTTTACCTTGTTTTCGTTTTTGGTTTCGTTTCTCGGATTTTGTTATCAAAAATTGGGAGGACTTTCTTAATCTTCTTTAAAAGAAACCGGTTTGAGCATTTTCGACCTTATCTTGGGTGATTGACATGGCTCACTTTAATTAGATTCCCTTCACTGAGTGTCTAGCGAGATCCCTGATTTTCTTCATGTTTTAGTTGAAACTGGAAGACCCTAGGTACCCACATCCGAGCTCGTTTTTGGAAAAAGAAAGAAAAGAAGGAAAAGAAAAGAAAACAAAAGAGAAGTTAATTCTCAAATAAATAAATTAATTGGGGCGTGTCGGTTGCACGACATTAACCAACATAAAGTTAGCGACCTATACAGGACTGGTATTAGCGGTACGATGCTAATACCCCTTAAGCCTCCTTCTATATCGCTCGCGACGAAGAGGTGTATGGAAAAGACTATGTTGGAGGGTAAACCCCAATTTTGGGCCGTTGCAATTCCCGCCAAACTAACCTCGACCTTTAAGCTTTAAAAAAGTTCTTCGGAAAACCCAACCCAAAAAGAAAGTTAAGTGTTGCTAATTGAGGAGCCTTTCCTTGCATCACCTGCGGCCCTTACCAAGCCAAGGGCGACCAAATGTGAGGGAGGGCGTGTCTTTGCTTCTTGTTCGTTTGGTTTTTAAGCTCGGGTGTGAGTCTTAGGGGTCGATCGGAATTAGTTAGAACCCACTAGCACTTGCGCACAAGGGAAGTAGCTTTACATGAGGTGTAGGGATTGAAAACCTACAAGATTGGCAGTTGTTTGAGTTAGGTGTTTGTGAGATCCTCATAACGGTTTCTTTTGGAGGATTAATATTGTTTTCTTGATTGAGATTGCACTTTTCCTTGAAACAAAGCCGTTTTCCTTTTCTTTTCAAACTTGTTTTGTTTTTCACTTTCCCTCTCTCCTTCTTTTGTTGCTTTTGGGGGGTTTAAAGGGCTTGATGCATGTGCTAAATGCATCCGCGATTCCTGCGAAAGTGAGTTAGGGTTCTTAGTTTCTTTTCTAGTCCTTATCTTTGTTTTTAGTTTGCTCGGGGCGAGCAAACCCTTGTTATGGAGTGTTGTTCGGTCTCGTTCCGAGCCGAATTTCTTCTCTTTTATAGGGTGTTTTTGCTTATTTTAGCCCTTGTATATATATATTAGATATAGTGATTTTGTTTTTGTAGTAAAATAAAGGGTTAGAAGGAATTTGGGTTTAAATTAGGCTTTTTAGGGAATTCCGAGCTATTTCCCGAGTCAAACCAAGTCAACCCGAGTCAAGTCCCGAGGCGAAACCGACTCGGAAGCTCATCTCCATTTCTGGCTCAAAACAGGGCAGGGAGACAGATTATTGACTCGCCCGAGTCATATTGGCTCTCAACCGAGATACGTTGCTGGGAGAAGGAGCTGCTTCGGACAGACGGACGCTCGCTCGAGACAAGCACTGACTCGCCCGAGTCATGTCCCTGTCGCGTCAGCGACCGATTGAGTAACGCCCGCGAAGGTTGAAGAATGAATGACGGACGGCGATGGGCAGAACCATGACTCGCCCGCGACGCCTCTGACTCGCCCGAGTCAGACCCTGTTTCTGCGGATAAGCTGCGCGTGCTGCGGTTATTATTTTAGGGTTTTGGGTGTAGTTTTCCTTCTTCTATAAATACCCAAATGTAATTCAGACCTATTATCTTGGTTTTTATCTAGTTTTAGCTTAGCTTTTGTTTATGTTTTAGGAATAGGATTAGAATAGATTTAATTGCTTTCTTTAATTGCTTTTTTCAATTGTTGTTCAAATTTTCATTTGTTCTTCATTGTTCTTCAAGTTTTCTTGCAATTTCAATTCTCAATCTCTTTCAAGCTTTCTCTAGTCTCCTTTGAAGTGTTTTACAAGCTTTATCTCTCTCTCTCTCTCTCTCTCTCTCTCTCTCTCTAATCTCCATTGTTGACTTGTTTTCCAAGCTTTCTAGTGTTAGCCACAATCAAATCCATTTTTAGTGAGGAGGAGGGATAAGGGTCACAAATTCCATTATGAAGTGGGGATTTGGGGATTCTTATTAATCCAATCCACAATTTCTTGTTTGTTCGAGGGAAATTCAAGTGAAGATTAGTGCCTTGGTTATTAAAGGTATAGTTCTTGTCCCTAATTTCATTGTTCATGCTTTTTATTGCTTTCCTATTTCTAGCTCTTTAATTGTTTTCATCTTTATTGCTTTCTTTGATTCATGCCTAGGTTAGATTTAATTGCTTTCCTTTACACAATTTACTGCTTCCCACATTGAGAAAACCCCTTTACACAAACCGATTACCTATATCAAGCCTAAACACCCATCCTCATGGACCGAAAACCCTTACCTAGAAAACTACAAAAATTACAACCAAACAGCCTCTCTTATTTTTTTTTTCAAAAGACCAACATTTTGAGGACAAAGGATGACCTTTGTAGCGGCTGGGCCTCAAAGAGTTTTTCCTACGTATTCGAGGTGGAATCAGGCCAGTTGTAGTTCTTTAAGCGCAATTTTGAAGGGTAGTGCCTCGAGGAAGACTTAGCGGTTCAAAAAGATGGTTATGAAGGTTTGAGGGTTCATATGCAAGTTATGGATGGATGAAAGGTTTGTGAAGGTTATAGAAGGCTGAGATGTATGGATGATGAAGTG
Source organism: Portulaca oleracea (assembly GCA_029582165.1). Lineage (NCBI taxonomy): Eukaryota > Viridiplantae > Streptophyta > Magnoliopsida > Caryophyllales > Portulacaceae > Portulaca > Portulaca oleracea. Next base: position 35,166,296 of record CM055888.1, on the reverse strand, counting down.
AAGGTTTGAGATGAGATTTTCTGAGGTGTGCATGACTCTTATTTTCGCGTTCTCACTTCTTATTCTCCTCTAACCCCTTTTTATTTTTTTTGCTCTTCTCTTTTTTTGACTTTCTTCTCCATGGGATTGACTCATGTTCGCCTTTCTAATGAAATTAGTCACAACACACCTTTTGGCTTTGGGGTAGATATCGTGAAGACTGGTGGTGCTGAATACGGTAAGCAGCAGCAAAGTCTCTACTTCTTTTCGAAAGTGGCTTCCATTGTCACTCATGATCTCATGAGGTATATGATGTCCTGAAGGATGAATTCGGCTATTTGTTTAGATGTGAGTTTGGTATAAGAGGCTGCCTCTACCTAGTTAGTAAAATAATTAATGGCGACCAAGATGTATTCATGCCCTCCTGTTCCTGTTGGGTGTATCTTGCTAATGATGTCGTTACCCCATACCAAAAATGGCCATAGAGATGTCAAAATAGTTAAATACGAGGGAGTTTGATGTTGCAAATTGGCATACTCCCGGCATTTGTGACGTCTTCGAATGAAATCCCAGCAAATCTGCGTTCATAGTGGATCAATAACAACCAGCCCTTTCAATCTTCTTCATTAGCATGCGCCCATTCATATGAGGTCCACATTCTCCTCCTTTGCACTTTTAGCATCGATGCACAATAAATTGATCTTTGTAGGCGATTTCTTGTACGAGCAATCTTGGACTAAATAGTATTGTGCTGCTGAAGATCTGATTGCCCGTTGTCCTCTAGCTTGGCTGGATATTTTCCTTTCTGAAGAAAGTTTCTTCTTCTTGTCTCTCCATATTGCAGACATATGTTGGTTTAGATTGCCGCTCTACTATTACTGGTAGTTGGACCGTGCCTGATGGGATCGATATCATTGAAGATAGCTTGGCTAGAGCATCAGCCAACTCATTGTGATCCCTATAAAGGTATTGGAAGCTAATCTTCTCAAATTGATCAGCAAGTCCCAAAAGCTTCTGTTCGTATGCCATACGACATTCATTCCGAACTTTCCACGTGTTCTTAGCCTGATTGATGATAAGGCTAGAATCTCCAAAGACCTTTATATGGCGTATACGTAAGGCCAAAGCAGCTTGTAAACCGTTGATGCAGGCTTCATATTCGGCAGCATTGTTTGTGGCGTCAAAATTCAGCTTCACAAATACAGGAACATGTGCCCCTTCTGGAGAGATCAATAGTACTCCTATTCCACAATCCATTTGATTGGAAGCCCTGTCAAAATGCATTTCCCATGTATCTTCATCTGTAAGGAAAATGTCTTCATCTGGGAATTCTAAGTGAGTGCTTGGAGGTTCCTGTGATGGCGAAGCGACCAAGAAATCTGAAACAACCCGCCCTTTGGCAAAAACTGGACTTTCTCAAGTAATATATGGCGCTCTCTTGACCTTTTATCTTTTGGGCTAGCATAGCGCCCATTGCGGTGCTAGTTACTGTAAGATAAAGGAGTAGAGGCTCATCTGGTACTGGAGGCATAAGGACTAGTGGATGTTGCAAATACTCCTTGCTTTTTTTTTTTTTTAAAAGCAGCTTGACATTGATTGGCCCATTCTATCTTACTTCCCTTCTTCAACTTCTTGAACAAAGGTTCATAGGTCATGGTGAGCTTTGAGATGAATCTACTGAAACCCCTTATCTCCTTTAGTCATAGCACACCTTTTGGATTGGGTTAAGGGTTTTAAAAAGGGTTACGGTTTGATGGAGAGGTCAAAGGTATAAGGTAAGTCGGGATTGGATGAAAACATGAGGCTAATGTGGGTGGTGAAAAAAAGGTTCGGTTCAAGCCCCCTGTCCTTGGCACATTTGGTTAAGCTGCTGGTCTAGGGGCATAGAGATGTCCATTTTTAAGAGACTGATGATTTTGGTCTTCTCTCCTTTTGCCCAGCCCGCTTGACGAGTGCAGACTAGCTTATCTCTTTTTTTCTTTTTTTTTTTGTTTCTGTTTTTTTCTCTCTTTTCTTTCTTCTTTTTTTTTATAAATTAAAACCTGGATTCGATAAAATAAAAGACGGGAACGAGGTATACAGCAAATATGGAAGGATAAGAGAAAATGAAATTTGTCAGACTTAGTTTGTACGGATGATGGATAGATGAGAGAACTTCTCAACTCAAGTAAAAAATACAAGCACGAAATTCTGTTTGATCACATAGCAACAAGAGCAAAGAAATAAATGAAGAACTGACTCTAAGAGACTCTGAGCATGAAATGCTTGACAACCAAGACTGTAGCTACGTCTAAAGCTCCTTTGATGATGTGCCCTCCTTGTCCTCGTATGGAAAATCCAAAGTCTAACAATTCTCCATGTTGTTCCCTCGGGATCTATGGTAGCTGCAGAATTTCCCGTCATCTCAAATATTCCTTTTATGGTTAGCTCAGGCATTGACCCTAACACTAGACAAATGAAGAAAAAAAAAGAATTCATCCCAATGCATGCATGACCTAAATGACCTATATGGACTTCCTAAGATGAAAAACGCCTATATGCTAACGCGAGAGAGACTCACCTAGGACATGGGTTTGAAAGAGCTAACTGATCTACATCAGACTTCCTAGGATGCAAGACCTTTATATGGCAATTCAAGGAAAAGACTGACCCACGACATGGGTCTACATGTCCTAAATTCTATATGATACCTCCCAAAATGCTTTTATGCTGACCCGAAAATCCTAACTTATGACATGGGTTTACATTAGACTTCTAAAAAAAGACAGATATTTACATGATGGCTCTAAACACAAATTTTCCCATGACATGTATTTTCATGACCTATGAACATATATGAGACTTTCTAATGAACGATGAACGCTTACATGCTAACTCAAGAAAAAGACTTCACGACTCACCCATGACCTGGGTTTACACTGGACTTTCCAAAAGAGACGAAGACACATTAACCCAGGAAAAGATTTACTTATGACCTAACCCAAAGACTCACCTATGACCCGGGTTTAGACTTCCAAAACACACATATTGACTTAACAAAAGACTCACATATGACATGGCCTAACGACAGAACATTATAGAGGGCCGAATAAAGTCAAACACAACGAGCGGATCATAAGTTGACAGACTTTAGTTAGTGTTTCTCAATTCGGATTGGCCCAATCCACAAGCCGACCGTTTTAAGGAGAATCCGTAAATTTGCCCAACAACTCAGACAGCTCAAACCATATTGGCTATTATGCGGACTAGAATGATGTTCGACAAGACTGACGACCCACTTTTTTTGTTAACCTTTTTTTTATTTTTTTAACTCGAGGGAAATGGATACTGTAAAGGATTGGATAAAGTCAGCAATAAGCGAGTCATAATTAATTTATGGGTTTAATTGACAAATCCTATATGGTTGGGCCTAACAACGGGCCGACCATAAATGTGAGGGATTTATTAATTAAATCGATAAATTGATTTACTTAAGCCAAGTGACTACTATGCAATCTAAGACGCTATATATTAACTTTGTTGGACTTTTTAATTAATTTTTTTTTGGACCTTTCTTAAGAGAATTTCGCAAAGGGCCATATGATATCATCAAAGATGAGTCAATTTTTATTTACTAATTAAGACAATTAACTTTCAAACATTGATGGGCCCTTCCACTTGGGCTAACCATAATGCCTTTGAGTTACTTATATTAATTAATAAATAATCATTTTCTCAACCCAATGAATTTTATATGGACTAGAACAAAACTTCCAAACTAGGGACGACTCTTTACAAAAGAAGAGAAAAGGGGAAGGGGTGCAGATAACACATAGCATACACATGAATGGGTACCCTAAACCAAGGCTCTAAATTCATGGATTTCAATGGTTGGGTTACATGGCCTACCGCATGTTCACACCGCTGTTAATCATACCCTAAGGTAAGATGTGTGAGGTATGGCTCAAAGATCTTCAAGGAAGCCCATTGAGTGTAACACGGGGAGAGGAGCGACCAAATGCTTAGCGATGTGGAGTGCATCCCTATAGTAGTGACCTCCCGCTCTCGAGGGAAATCCTAGGTATCTTAAACCGTCGCCTTTGTGCTAACGTGTCAAAAGACCCGATTAGTGGCCCGGTATGCAAAAAGATGCCTAAAAGAATAATAAAGTCGCGAAATAAATTAACTTCTCCCTTTTACACTTTCAAATCAATTCGGTTTTTTCAAGTTTTACCCTCTTTTTATGTTAAAGTTCCCAGTGGAGTCACCAATCTGTAGGACACGGAAAACTGTCGTTCGGGGAAATTGTTTTCGGATGCGCTACTTAATTGATCGGGAGCCGACTAAGGTTGCTTAATCATTAAATAAGGATATTTTTATTTTCAAAAATCATTTTCGGGATAATGAATCTTTATTTATTTACAAATTCGTTTTTATTATTTAAATTATCCGAAATCGCACAAAATAGTTTAATAATAATTTAATCTGGACCCAATCACTAAGTTCAGGCCCAATAAGAAGCAAACGGGCCACCAGAAACTATCAAAACCCGCCTGGGTTTTGATGTCTCTTGGGATGGGTCGCTTGCTTCCTCGGGCCAGAGGCAGATAGCTTGAAATTAATAAAAGCCGCCTGGGTTTTAATGATTTATGGCCCATTTCCTTCGGGCCCAACCTCGAATTAGTGAAGGAAATGAATTAAATTATTTTTATGCAAACGAATATTTTAAATAATTAAATGAATTTATAAAATTTTAAAGAGTCGCCAGCCGATTTAAGGAAACAGACAAACCATAAAAATAATAAGATTTGACTCTGGCCTACGAACCCGATTTCTAGATTTGGGGGTAAGGTCACGAATTCGAGAGTTATAAGAACTCTCGAATCCGCCTGTTAGAAAACAGACTCTACTAAAATCGACATTGAAAAGAAAGAGAGCGGGGAGAAGTTTGGGTAATTGCGTGAAGTTATTATTCAAAACATGTAATATAAAATGCGGTTTTTACTTTACAACATATGTACAAGTATAGGAATTAAAGTATAAATTACATGATGATAATAACAATAATAAGCGAACCTTATTTAAAGGTGATGGATGAGATGGAAATTGATCCCTTGACTTGACCTTGATTTGTGACTTGGATGGTAGTATGCTAATGATTTAGAAGGATGGTGTAAGGATAATGATGTGACAAGAATGATTATGGGAGAATAAGAGAAGGTATGGGTAATTGAATTTTGAGAGATTTTGAGTATAGTGGTGATAGATGGTGAGAATAGTTAGTGGAAATTTGGGTAGAGTGAGGGTGATTGATAATGGTAGTTGATGAGAATAGTTGATGAGGTGAAAGTGAAATGGAGAGGGTATTTATAGGTGAGGGAGTGAGAGGTTTGGAGGGAAAATGGAGGGGACATACCCCAAAAATCAAGTAATCTCGTATCAAAACCCAAGCGGGTTTTATGGGGTCAATGGGGGTCAACCCACGTATGCTATGATCATGGGATTGCATGGGAAGAAAAATTTTGGCGCCAAAACGAATTAAAACCCAGGCGGGTTTTATTTACTCTTCCCACGGATTGCTGACATGGCTGCTCGAAACGACGCGTCTTACTGATCTCAAAACCCAGGTGGGTTTTGATGTCTTTCCTGGGCCGGACTTGCTTGCTGGGCCAAGTTTCTGGACCTGGAAACCACATGGGTTTTAAAACTGGCTAAGTGCAATTTCGAACGGCCATAACTCTTTCATTCGAACTCCGATTGAGGCAATTCAAAAGGTGTTGGAAAGCTTATGATGTTTACTTTACTCTCATCAAAAGAAAAAGGGCCAACAAGACATGTGGAAAAAATGGGATTTGAAATGGTGGGAATATGTATGTGGAAAGGGTGGAAAATGAAGGCTTTTTGTGGTGGATTGGCCCGGTAGCTTTTGATTGAGGAAGGCCTTTTTGATTTTCTTTCATGCTAGTCTCTTTTCTTGTTATGCTTGATTTGTACACTTTTCCCGGTACAAAATCCGGTGTCTACAGACACCTTTATCTTGACACAAGAGACTCACCCATTTTTAGGGAGTGCATGGCCTAACTCTATATGGACCTAACAACAGAAGATTATAAAGGGCCGAATAAAGTCAAATATAGCGAGCTGGTCATAAGTTGGAAAGCACAAGTCAGTGTTTCTCAATTCGGATGGGCCCAATCCATAGGTCGACCGTTTTAAGGAGAATCTGTAACTTGCCCCAACAACTCAGACAGCTCAAGCTATATTCGCCATTATGCGGACTAGAATAATGTTCGACAAGACTGACAACCCGTTTTTTTAATCTTTTTTTTATATATTTTTTTATTTACCCAAGGAAAATGGATGTTGTGAAGGACTGAATTAAGCCAACAATAAGCGAGTTATAATTAGTTTATAGGCTTAATTGACAAAAGGCCGACCATAAACGTGATGGATTTATTAATTAAATCCATAAATTAATTTACTCAAGCCTAGTGACTATTATGCAGTCTAAGACGCTATCCATTAACTTTGTGGGACTTTTAGTTATATTTTTTTGGACCTTTGTTAAGAGAACATCGTAAAGGGCCATACCATATCATCTAAGGTGAGTCCATTTTTATTTATTAATTAAAATAATCAACCCTTGTACATAAATGCTGAGTGATTGTGGGTAAAGTGTGTGAGACTTTATGTTCATGGATTTCTATGGTTGGGCTAATATGGCCTACCACATGTTCTTGCCTCCGTGCACTTCACCCTTATAAATTTTGTGGGTAAAGTGTGTGAGGTGTTGCTCGTCGGACTTCAAGGAAGCCTTGGAGTATAACACGGGGAGAGGAGAGTCTAAATGCTGAGTGATTGTGCAGTGCATCGCTATAGTAGTGGCCACCAATTCTCGGGTAAAAATCCTAGTTTTTCCTAAACCGGCGCCTTTGTGCGAGCGTGTCAAAAGACCCGATGAGTGGCCCGTTATGCAAAAAATGCCTAAAAGAATAATAAAATTGTGAAATAAATTAACTTCTCCCTTTTACAATTTCAAATCAACTCGGTTTTTTTCAAGTTTTACCCTCTTTTTAAGTTTAAATCCCCAGTGGAGTCGCCAATCTATAGGACCCGGAAAATCCTCGTTTAGGAAATCGTTTCGGATGCGCTACTTAATGATCGGGAGCCCACTAAGGTTGCTTAATCATTAAATAAGAATATTTTTACCTTATGGAAATCGTTTTCGGGGTGATGAAACTTTATTCATTGACGGACCGATTTAAATTATGAAAATACTCGAAATTACACCAAAAATATGTTACCAATGATTTATACTTAATCCATCCATAAACTTGGGTCGAAGAGGAAAGATGAGGCCCACCTAGGAGAGTCATAGGCCGGTTGACCTTTGACAATTCCTTGGATGGGCCTATCCGTCCTCAACCCAAGGGAAAATGGGTAGAAAATGGCAAAGATCATGCGACCTATGCCATTTTCCAGGCCCTTTTCTCTTGGCCGGTTCCTTAATCTATAAAATGAAGTGTAAAATCATTAATAATAATTTTTGAGTATAACGTGTTTTTTTAATAATAAAAAAGGTTTATAAAAGAGAAAGAGTCGCCAGTCGATTTAAGGGAATCGACAAACCAAAATAAAGAAATAGCTTTGGTCTATGAACTCAAATTCTAAGTCCGGGGGTAAGGTTACGAATTCGAGAATTAAAATAATTCTCGAATTCTCCTATTTGAAAACAGACTCTACTAAAATCGAACTTAAAATGAAATGAGCGGGGAGAAGTTTAATAAATTTCATAACGTTATATTCTTGATCATGGAATATGATGTTTTCTTTATAAAATAAATACAAATAAGAATTAAAACGTAAATTATATGATTAAATATAATAGCAAAGAAGAGCAAACCTTGCTAGATAGTAGATAAAGGTAGAAAAGAAGATCGATCCCTTGATTTGGCCTTCGTTTATTGCTTGGATGAAAGGATGAATGCAAGGATGGCTAGAAAGGTGATGTGTGGATGATAGTAAGGTGATAATGATGATGGTTATATGAGAGGATTAAAGAGGGAGAATGTATGACAATATAGAGATGATAGAGAGTGAGTGTATGGAGGATTAGTTGATGGAAGTTGTTGATGAATGGTATGAAGAGGTTTGGTATTTATAGGTGGATGAGAGTTGATGAGGATGGAAGGAGGGAACATGTCCCAAGGATCATGCCCTCAATATGAATGATTGTAGGCCACTTGACTTACGTCGTGATCAAGAGTCAAATGTCAAAGCTGAGATCAAGGGATGGCGGGGCTGATTCTGGCGCCAAAAATCAAATAAAATGCCAAAGGCTAAGCGGCCTATGGCATTTAAACACACAGATTGCTGACTTGGCAGTCAGCAATGGACCGATGTTTAAATGTTAAAGGCTAAGCGGCCCTTGCATTTTATTATGGGCCGGAATTGCTTGCTTGGCCTGGTTCCTAGGCATGGGAGTTGGCGTAGGCCGCTTAGCCTTTGTAACTGGCAAACTGCAACTTCGAACGACCATAATTTCTTCATCCGGACTCTGATTTAGGCGACTCAAAAGGCGTTGGAAAGCATAGTATGTGTACTTTACTCTCATCAAAAGAAACGAGGCCATTGAGACTTGAGGAAAAAATGGGATTTGAAATGGTGCGCATATGTATGTGGAAAGGTGAAAAATGAATGCTTTTGTGATGGGTTGGCCCGATGGCTCTTTATTGATGGAGGCCCGGTGGCTTTACTTTCCTTCTAGCCTCTTTTCTTGTTGTTCCCGGTTTGTACACATCTCTCGGTACAAAATCCGGTATCTACACTACCTCCTAGTCACATATGTCGGCTAGGTTGCACTTAAAGCGGCAGTTGGGGTTTTCTTTATAACTACAAAAATAACCCATGGGATGCCGGACCGGCTATACTCAATTGGTCCTCTTAAACCGAGAGACCCTTAGTCACCACATCCACTCATACACCACTCTACGAGGTCTCCACACGAGCCTCCAAGAGCAACACCCCACACATTCAAGTCGGGGCGAGTACATGAGCCGATAAGCCTTATCCTGCCAATAAACCCTTTTTTACATAGAACATTGGTTTAGGGTACCCTTGTTCATATGTATGTTATATGCTACGTGTTTTCTTTTGTTGTAAAGAGTCGACCCAAGTTTAGAGATGTTGTCTTAGTCCATATAGTAATCATTGGGCTGAGAAGAGTCATGTTAACAACTAGGCTAATTAACCTCAAAAGTTATGGTTAACCCAGTGGTTGGGCCCATTTATCTATAAAGGTTAATTATCTTGGTTCACAAAGTAAACCCAGTGGTGGAAGTGACAAGTGAATTGTATATAGTATTTTTTTAGGTATTTTTAGGTATTTAACTTGTATATTTTAGTCGATTTTCTAATATAATCTACTGTTTTTATATTAAATTCTGTAATATTCTTTACTTAGTTAGGAATTGGCTTGTTTTGCAGATTTTAGTAAAAATTCCCTAAAAACCAAAAAAAAAAAAGAAAATAGAGAAGAAATTACATAGGAGATTGAGAAAAGGAAATTGAAGAAAGGAAATTAAAGAAGTGAAATTTATGAAGAAAGAAAAGAAGTAAAAGAGAAAGGGGAAGTCACGCACAAGCAAGGTGGCCCAATTAAATTTCTCGGCCCAACAGTACCACGCGTGATGCCCAGCTGCAAGGAAAGAGCAAGCAGCCAAAATCCACCGATCAACATGTAATTCCAGCAGCAAATGAGGAACAATACCATGCATCATGATCATCACTGTTGATCATCGCTCAACACACCTTCAGTAGCGTGTGTTTCCATCAGCACCCAAGCATGATTCACCTCACCCAGCGTGCAAGCTCTCCATTGACAGCGTCTCTTCACGTACAGCTGCAGCCCACAGCTCCAATCAGCAACGCACAACAGCAGCGCCCAGCTTCAGCCAACAGCGCCCAACATCATTGAGAAACGTTGGCAGCGGCTACAAGCCCGCTGGCAGCGCCAAGGGCAGACTGTCAATCCCCAAAACACGCTTGCAGCGTTTGCTAATCCCTTTGTTAGTTTAGGAAAAAAAGAGGAGGAGAAGGAGATCGAAGCGAGTGACACGAGGAGATCGAATTCGGATGTTTGGTTATTTCTCTATTTTTATTATGTCTTGTTATTCAGTTTTTATTACCATTTTCCTAGTTTTTATTATCATAATAGCTAATCCCTTTGTTTGGGTATAAACTCGATGTCTTTTGATTGATTTTGAATAAAGTCTCGGTGTGAAGTTATTCTCTTTATTCGTTTGATCTTCGTGATTTTCCTGTCATAGTAAAATCTGGCTAACCGCCATTTATTTGGTATTAGATTCTTGATAATATGACGAAAGTTTGAATCTTGAATTGGAAAGACGTAGATTGAATAGGCTTAGAAAATAGTTAGAAATAATGATTCTTGCCTAGGGTCGGTTATAATCAGTTCTTATCTTTGATTAGATTAAATAGTTAGAAAAATGTTTAGTGTAATCACTGTAACTCACTTCGAATGGAAATATTGATGTGAAAGGGCCTAAAAAAATTATAGACTCCGAATTATCCTTTTATCAATTTACACCGGGATTGTTGATTAATTGATTGACTGACTAGAGTGGATTCCCATGAACACTTTTAATTAGCTGTTAAAATCCTTTAATTTCCTACTTTCTTTGTTTAGTTTTATAAATCATTACCACAACCTATTTGGACGACCTAGCAGCCTTTGTAGTGAACTAGTTTAGTGCGTAGTTGAACACAAGTTTTTATTACTACACAGACCCGTACACTTGCGGTACACAGACCTGATACGTTTAGGTCTGTCAAGTTTTTAGCGCTGTTGCCGGTGACTTGTTTCCCCAACTGCCATTAGACGAACGCACTCTGGCTAACTAGGTTTTTATTGCTTTTCTTTAAACCCTAAAAAATAATAAAAATTAATTTTTTAAAAAAAATCTAAAAACTATGACAATTCTTTGTACTCCTCAATTCGAACGTGAGTTATTTTGGCAATTTTTTGAGCGACTATTTGCTGCTCCTGTTCCAGATCATATCGCGTTAGGAGAACCTGAACTTCTTGATATTGTTTTTGAAGGAGTGAATGTAGAGACTCATAATCTTCTGAATTATTTAGGTCTTCGTGATAAACCTTTTGATGAAGCTATGAAATTACTTGAATTGCTAGCACAAGACACCTATAAGTTTGAAACTTCTAATTGTCTATTTGAGTACCCTAATCCTTGTGCTTTTCATGCTAATTCCTATGTGCAATCTCATAATTCAATCGCTTGTACTTTATGTCATTCTTCTGAGCATGATGATTCTGCTTGCCCTAGGGTTGCTCAATTTGCTGACTTGATGGACTTGTTGTAGGCCAATGACCCTAGTTCTAATTTTAATGATGGAATATGTGATGATAGCAAGTCCGCCTCTCCTTTAGAAGTCAGTCTAGATGTTTCTTCTTATTCTAGTTTACCTGAAAACACTACCGATGGTGTTCTTAATTTTCATGATAGTCCCTTACCTTTTTCTCAATCGACAGGGTTTGAGGTGAGTGAGACTTCTGGGTTAGATACTAAGTGTGAAGATAGTATTCATCATGATTCAGTTGATATTATTAGTGAGGAAGCAATCGAGAAGGTTGATAGTGAATTAAAATTTTCAAATAAGGACCCTGATAGTGATCGAGAACATGCAGTAGCAGTAGCAGTACACGTACATCACAGAGCTGGGTTGAGGAAAACTTACGTGAAAATAGTAGTAGTTGTAGTAGTAATAATAATAATAATAATAATAATCATAATAATAATAATAATAATAATAATAATAATAATAATAATAATAATAATAATACTCCCTACGTCTCAATTTATTTGTCCACTATTCCATTTCTGGATGTCCCAAAATTATGTCCATTTTCCTAAAATAGAAACTTTTATTTTATTGAAATTACTAAAATACCCTTAGTTTGAATTTTAAAAATATTTAAATATGAGAGGGAAAGTATAAATAGTAGTTTTGAATTTAAAACTAAAGGTATTATTAATATTTTATTGCTAATTAAGATTAATTTCTTGATGTTTCTTAAAATGCGTGCTAAATCAAAGAGGACAAATATTTTGGGACGGAGGGAGTAATAATAATAAGGAGATTAGTATTTAAGGAATGCATAGTAGCATGCACATACAGTATACGTTCGGGAAAAACAGAGTGTTCGGTTTTAGAAAATTTACGTGAGTGACGAATGACTAGGCGGCAGTGGGTGCTGCGGCGGCGGGTGAGAACGACTGCGGTGGCGGGGGTTTTCGGCGTCGTAGGTGGTAGGAGTTGGGCGGCAGTAGGGCGGATAGTGGTGGCATTGGTGTTGCGTACCGGGTTCGGGAAATAGAGGAGGACGGTTGAGTTTGCGGCGGAAGCAGACGGTGGATATGACGGCAGCCTAGGGGTCGCCGGCGACTATGGTGGCCTGAGGGGGGTGGTAGTAGGGTAGTCGGAGGTGGTGAGTTTCAAGAGAGAGAGTGAGAGGGAGAGGATGATATAGTGAAAAATGTTGAGTGAGAGTGGGGCGTTCCTTTGTGAGAGGAAGATGAGTATTTATACTACTCTTCTAATCCCAAATACATGCCCCTAATCTTTACTTAAACTTATATTTAATGTAGGAGTTATTAGGATAGGCTCTTTGTTTTCCCTTGCGTAGAACATCAGATACATCCCCCACTCCTTAACTATTAAGTCAAGCTATATTTTACACGTGCAAAACTATTCAAAACCACGCAATAAAAGAACCTTTTGCCCCTTGTTAGTAAAAAGACTAACTTACCCTTGGTACACTCCCCTGAACCTATGAGCTCGAGTTTATAAATAGATAATAATAAAAAGAATAAAAATAAGAATAAAAATTTACAACACATAAAAAATAATAAAATTAAATAAATAAATAAATCAGTAAATATAAATATATAAAATTTTACGGGGTTTTACATAATTTCCCACTTAAAGAAGTTTCGTCCTCGAAACTTTAACATTTACCTCATGCGTTAAACAGGTGAGGGTATTTTGATCTTATTTCTTCCTCAGGTTCCCATGTAGCCTCAGTTATGGTGTGATTTCCCCTACCTTTACCAAAGGAATCGTTTTCCTGCGAAGTCGCTTTTCTCTGCGGTCTAGGATTTCAATTGGTCGTTCCTCATATGTTAGGTCTTCCCGTAGTTGTAGGGGTTCTGACTCGATCACATGAGTGGGGTCTGAGATGTACTTTCTTAGTTGCGACACATGAAAAACATTGTGTAATCTTGGTAAATCCTCTGGTAATTGTAGCTTGTATGCCACCTCCCCTATGCGCTCCAAGATGAGGTATGGCCCAATGTACCTTGGAGACAACTTTCTGATTGTCCAAACTTCATGACTCCTTTAGTTGGTGAGACTTTTAGGAACACATATTCTCCCTCCTCGAATTCCACTGGTCTTCGTCTCTTATCGGCGTAACTCTTCTGGCGACTTTGAGTTGCCTTCATCTTGTCTTGGATTGCACGGACCTTTTGAGTCGTGGCCTGAATCAAGTCAGGTCCAATAATCAGAGCATCATCAATATCCTGCCAGCACAAAGGAGTCATGCATCTCCTTCCGTATAAGGCTTCAAATGGTGACATTCCAATACTAGCATGAAAGTTGTTGTTGTAGGATAACCCAATTAGAGTTAGCTCTTCATCCCAAGAATCCTTAAAGTCTAAAGCACAAGATCTCAACATATCTTCTAGTGTCTTAATGGTTCTCTCAGTCTAACCATCTGAGGCTGGGTGGAATGCAGTATTGAAGTTGGGTTTTGTGCCAAAAGCTTCTTGTAGCTTCTTCCAGAATGCCGACTGGAATCTGGTATCTCGGTCTGATACTATAGAGCTCGGGATCCCATGTAGTCGTACAATTTCTCTTACGTAGGCTTGCGCTAATTGGTCCAACGTCCAAGTGTTGGCCATAGCAAGGAAATGGGCTGATTTAGTCAACCGGTCCACAATTACGCATACTTCGTTGTTCCTTCTCCTTGTTCTGGGCAATCCCACTACAAAGTCCATGGAGATTGAATCCCACTTCCACTCTGGGATTTCTAATGGTTGTAGTAACCCTGCAGGTCGTTGGTGCTCTGCCTTGACCCGTTGGCAGGTAAGACACTTGGCCACATACTCAGCCTTTTCATGCTTCATGTTATTGCACCAGAATGCCAATTTGAGGTCTTTGTAGAGTTTGATCCCACCTGGATGCACTGAATATGGTGTGTTGTGTCCCTCATCCAAAATTCGCTGCTTCAACTCTTTTATGTTTGGTACACATAAATGGTTCTGAAATCTAAGGGTTCCATCCTCGTGGACCACAAATCCAGGGTACTTTCCTTGCAGCACCTCCCCTTTTATTTTGTTAAGTTGCTCATCCATATCTTGACTGCTTTTTATCTCTTCTAGCAGGGTAGGTTGCAGCTCCATGACGTTCAACGCAACTCTTCTTTCTAAGGTTACCACATTAATTTCTAATCTTCGGAACTCTTCGCATAACTCAGGTGGTAATGTTATTAGGTGGTTTAAGATAGGGTAAGGCCTCCGACCCAAGGCGTCAGCCATGACGTTGGCTTTTTCGGGATGAGGATACTGCAAGTTGACATCATAGTCCTTCAGAAATTCTAGCCATCTGGTCTGTCGGAGATTTAACTCCTTCTGTGTGAAGAGGTATTTCAAACTCTGATGGTCGGTGAACACCTCACAATGTACCCCAAAAAGGTAATGTCTCCATATTTTGAGTGCGAACACTATTGCAGCTAACTCCAAGTCATGGGTAGGGTAGTTCCTTTCATGAGTCTTCAGTTGTCTTAATGCATAGGCGATTACCTTTCCATCCTGCATCAGCACGCATCCTAAACCATTATGCGAGGCATCACTATAGACGACGAATCCCGCATTTCCTTAAAGTATTGCTAGTATATGGGCTGAGGTAAGTCGTTGCTTCAACTCTTGGAAGGCTTGCTCGCACTTTTCCGACCAAACAAACTTCACTGAGTTCCTGGTAATGTTGTTCAGCGACTCTGTGATTTTCAAAAAATTATGCACAATGTTCCTATAATATCCTGCCAATCCTAGGAAACTCCTCACTTTTGTAGCATTCTTTGGAGTTGGCCACTTGGTTATGGCCTCCACTTTTTGTGGGTCTACTACTATTCCATCTTTAGACACTACGTGCCCTAGCCAGAATTCATACTTTTTGAACTTTGCATACAACTCATCCTTAATGTTTCCAACACTAGCTTTAGGTGACCTGCATGCGCTTCTCGAGTTTCCGAATACACCAGGATGTCGTCGATGAACACCACCACAAATTTGTCTAAGAAGGACTCAAAGATTCGATTCATCAAATCCATGAGGGCTGCTGGAGCATTCGTAAGTCCGAATGGCATCACCACAAACTCATAGTGGCACAAGTTCGAAACGCAGTCTTAGGGATGTCCTCTTCTCTAATCCGTAACTGATGATATCCCGACCTGAGGTTTATCTTGGAAAACACTGTCGCACCGCGGAGTTGGTCGAACAGGTCGTCGATGCGAGGTAGAGGACATCGATTCTTGATGGTAATCTTGTTTAGCTCTCGATAATCGATGCACAGTCGCATGCTTCCATATTTCTTCTTTACAAAGAGTACGGGTGCTCCCCATGGTGAGGTACTAGGCCGAATCTAACCCTTCTCTAACAATTCATCCAATTGTGTCTTGAGCTCCTTCAGCTCCGCAGGTGCCATCCTATAAGCTGCCTTGGATATAGGGGTAGCCCCAGGCTCTAAATCAATGCAGAAATCCACTTGTCGTGGAGGAGGCATTCCAGGAAGTTCCTCTGGGAACACATTGGAAAAGTCTTGCACTATTGGAAGACTTTCTATCGAGGGTCCTTCATTCTTAGTGTCGACTACGTTGCACAAATACCCCTCATATCTTTGCCCTAACAATTTCTAGGCCTTTAGAGCTGAGATGATCCTTACTCTCTGGAGATGGCGGTCACTACGGTGCACTAACTTGTTCCCATCTGTCTTAATAGGGTTACTTTTTGTTTGTGGCAGTCTATTTGGGCTTTAAATTTTGACAGCCGATCCATGCCGAAAATGACATCGAACTCCATCAAATCAAACTGATACTCTTGGTATAAATTTCCGCATCTAACAGAAGTCCCGGCAGGAAAGGCTACGGTCATGGGTTTACTATCTTCCGATGGTCTCAACTTAGCCTTTTCTACCACTCCAGGTGAAATAAAAGAGTGACTAGCACTAGAATCAAAAAGTACATAAATATTACAAGAGGAAAGAGTGAAAGTATCAGTGATAACATCAGCCTCATTTTCAGCTTCCTCCCTTCGCATCACATATACTCGTCCTCCGGAGTTGCGTGGTGCCTGATTTTGTTGACGAGGTGGGGGATTGTTTGGTCCACCTTGATGGGCCTGGTTCCCATTAGGCCCTCCATGATTCTAGTATTGTTGTCCCTGATTTCCATTGTATCCTCCTCGATTCTGATTAGCCGGTGGTGGAGCTCCTCGATTTAAGGTTCCCCCATTGTTTAAGCCTGATGGGGCTGGATGGGGACAATCCTTGACCATATGACGGGGATTGCCACACCTAAAACATCTTGACCTCACATTTACCCGGTAGTCTCGGGAGAGGTGACATGGCCTGCGACACGCCCTGCAAGTTGGCACAATTGGTGACCCTCGCCCTTGATTTCCCTACCAGCTGTTTGGGCGGTTCCTCTTATCCTGGTTCAAGGGGGTAGGGTTGTAGCGAGGGGGATCCCTCCTCTTGTTGTTTTGTTGGGTTGTGTCAGATTCCCAAGCGTCAAGTACCCTCTCTACATTGATACAACATCCAACATTTCTTGATATGACGTGAAAGTCCGCGCCGACATGCGATCTTGGATTTTGAACTTCAAGCTATTACTAAATCGATCCATCTTCAGTTGTTCATTGGCTATATAGACGGGTGCGAAACGAGATAATTCCATAAACTTGGAAGCATATTGCAGCACACTGCTTCCTCCTTGTTTTAGCTCCAGGAATTCTTTTTCCTTGGCCGTTTCAAGAGACATGGGGTAGAAACGATTCTTGAGTATCTCCTTAAATTGGTTCCATCCGAATTCCGGCTCGTTCTGTCTATCCTTCACATTTACCCACCACAAATCAGCCTCGTGTTTTAAGTGGTACCCAACAAAATTGATTTTCAGTTCATCTGGACATTGGATGGCATCGAAGGTTTTCTCAATTCCTCTGATCCATTCTTCGAACACCTTGGGGTCAGCTATTCCAGAGTAGGTGGGTGGGTTGAGACTGTTGAATTGCTGGAACAGGGAGGAGTTGTTGGTCTGCTTAGGCTCACCACTCCGTTCAGCAATCCATTGGAGTTATTCATTCTGGGCAACCATTAGATCTATCATTAAAATGCTAGTAAGTTCAGCTCCAGTTAGGGGTGGTTCCCCTCCAATGCCTGTGGCTGCCTCTTGGGGCGCTTGGTGTAGTCGAGCATAATGTTGCCTTAAGCTAGCCAAGGGTTGGGGAAGTCCCCCATTGATTTGAGACCCGTTGTCTTCAGCCATTCCGCGTCAGAAACGATTGGTTTACTACTTCTATTGATTTATCTCTTACTAACTCAAAACTTATTGTACTATTAATTCTCAGAATGGCAGATAGTAGTACATAAAAGGACAATCAATTTGCTAAGTCAGGTAATATCATAAAAGAATTTTTTTTTTACTACTCTCGGAAAATATTTTAACCCCATATCGGAAAAATTTAGAGGATACTAATAATCTCCAAACAAAAAAAAAATAATAGCAGCATAGATAAAAGTCAAGTTGTACGCCAACTAAGGTCAGCATACACTAATTATTTCAAAACTCTTACGGAAAAACTTAAAAGTTCAAGATGGTGGGGTTAAATCTACTACTATCATCTATAGGAACCCTAATTATTCTTCCCCAGCATCGGAATCCTAATCTAGGTTGTCTACGGGTTCAGGATCCTTAAATTTGACTATCTTCTGGGTCAACCAAGTAGTCTTTATAAGGTTCTTCTCCTCCTTGACCTCATTCTTGTGACCAGATATGTCGTTATCATCTTCTGGGGGTGGGGGTGGATCCTCCCCATCCATTACTATCTCGTTCTCGTCGTGCGGAACTATCGTCTTCATATGGTTGATTATGTCAACCACATCATCAAAAATTGGATTTCTCCCACACCAACAACACTCGGTGTCGGCTGGGGCTGGGGGCAACACCTGAGACAACGGTATCCCCACTCGAGGTCCTTCTCAAGGGTAAGTAGAAATAGAGTGACCACGTTGACCTCTTCAGTCAAACAGGTCATGTGGTCCCCTGTTAGCACGTTCAATATGTCATATAGTTTGTTTGCATGGGCAAATAGCGAATCACCAGCCTTCCTCTTAAAATCCCTATGGAAACAAGGCAGGGGAAATTGGTGACAATGCTGAATCTCATCATCTATCCCCTGCCATCGAAGACATAAGTAAGTCACAATAACATCATATAATTAAACAGAGAATGATAACCCGTTTTCCCCATCCTACACTTATCGCTCCGAAGTTGGCTTCCTAAGTCTTAAGGTGAATACTTAGTTTAACTTAATGAGCTACTAGGTCGAACCTAATGCTCTGATACCATTTTGTAACACCCCGGAAGGATAGCAAAAATAAGTCAAAGATTGACTTTAACTTAACAGCGGAAGTAACAATTTTATTGGAGGTTACTGCCGTATCTCCAAGGAGACACAAGGCCAAAACATAAAAGTACTACGACATAACTTGGCAACCTCACTAACGAAGATTTTTAAATAAGTCTCAAAACAATTATTCAACATAAAAACAAAGTAACAACTTATAAGGTTCCAACTTAATAGGTTTGATACTACAACTTATTGTTCAAAAACAACTTCTACGACCGCATCCTCATACTATATTCCCATTCCGTCATCGTACTCAGTACTTGAAAACAAAAAATTTTACAAACGTGAGACGAAACTCAATAATGTTTACCCCTAACAATAAACCACTTTTGAAATTCATTTTAATTATTTAAAGGGAGGGGAAAAACTCAAATGATTTCGCGAAACAAAATAGAAACATATAGTAAAAAAAAAACACCACAGAGAACCATAAAATTTAATTTAGAGGAGTAATAAATAACTATCCAGCGGGCGGGACACTAGATCCCTCAGAATAGCAAGTCAGACAGAAAAGGACACCAGATCCTTAAGAAGAGTCAGAAACAGAATGAGACATCAGATCCCTTGTCTACCAGAGACTATGTGCACAACTTACCCCGGGGAAGTGAATAGATGGAAAAATATTAGGGCATCCCCTGATCTCTTGATAACGCCCTGCAGAATACCAGACCCTGATCTTTGGGTGTTACCCGAAACTCGCTTAAAGTTTACAAAAAAAAAAAAAAAAATTAGGTAAAATTTCCCAAGAAACGTCTGGTGGAAAGAAAGTTTAATAAGGCAGGTTTAAAAGTGCAATAAAAGGACATATAAAGAGGATCCCTCGTGGGGTATTAAGGCATAAACATTTACCTGCAGATGTTCACTCCAACTTTCACTCGAGCTTACTAGAACGCTTGCGACCTAACCCGAACCTATAATTAACATAGGTCCTACAAGTTATTTTCGGTCTAGCGAAAGTTAGTACTTGCAACTTCTAATCTTACCCCAATTAAAACATTTCAAGTTTCTATTAATTATGAATGCAAGTAAGACTCACATAGAACAACACCAACTTATTTGTAACATCGAAAACAACTAATAATAATAATAATAATAATAACAATAATAATAATAATAATAATAATAATAATAACCTTACTAACTTATACGAACTCATATTAACTTTCATGTTAACAAAAATAATAACCAAGACTAACAATCAACAACAAGACAAAAATATGATTTTTCTTAATGAGAATATACTTTATATATATACTAGTAACTAACTCAACAAAGAAAATTATAATTTCATATGATAACATCAGATGTACCCCAATAATTGACACATAAATCATGACTTATCACATAAAAATAGTAACCATGATGAACATCATAATAATAATAATAATAATAATAATAATAATAATAATAATAATAATAATAATAATAATAATGTTTAAAGGAGGCGAAAAGAACAAGTAGCAGTACACGTGCATCACAGAGCTGGGTTGAGGAAAACATACTTGAAAATAGTAATAATAATAATAATAATAATAATAATAAGGAGATTAGTATTTAAGAAATGCACAGTAGTATGCACATACAGTATACGTTCGGGAAAAACAGAGTGTTCGGTTTTAGAAAATTTACGTGAGTGACGAATGACTAGGCGGTAGTGGGTGTTGTGGCGGCGAGTGAGACTGCGGCGGCGGAGGTTTCCGACGTTGTAGAAGGTCGCAGTTGGGCGGCAGTAGGGCAGATGGTGGTGGCGTGGGTGTTGCGTACTGGGTTCGGGAAGCAGAGGAGGACGGTTGAGGTTGCGGTGACGGCTGACGGTGGATATGACGGCAGCCTAGGGGTCGCCGGCGACTACGGTGGCCTGAGGGGGGTCGTAGTAGGGTGGTTGGAGGTGGTGAGTTTCAAGAGAGAGAGTGAGACGGAGAGGATGATATAGTGAAAAATGGTGAGTATGATGAGTATTTATACTACTCTTCTAATCCCAAATACATCCCCCTAATCTTTCAAAAAATTACTTAGGGGTACCCTAACTTTTTGTGAAATGTTTTTCTGGTACCACAAATTTTAAAAACTAATTTTGGGGTACCCTAACTTTTAGAATTAGAAATGATTAGGTGAATTTTCGGCCAATTATTTGAATTCAACGGTGAGTTTTAGGCGGAAAATTGATTAAGTGTTTTTGTGGATGAAAATGCCCTTTGTTTTCGTGGATGAAAATGATTTGAATCAATCGGAGTTTCGTTGGAAATTCACCTAGTAATTTCTAATCCTAAAAGTTAGGGTACCCCAAAATTAGTTTTGAAAAGTTAGGGTACCAAAAAATTGTTTTTTCAAAAGTTAGGGTACCTCTAAGTAATTTTTTGCTAATCTTTACTTAAACTCATTATTTAATCTAGGAGTTATTAGGCTAGGCTCTTTGTTTTCCCTTGCGTAGAACATCAGATACATCCCCCCACTCCTTAACTATTAAGTCAAGCTATATTTTACGCCCGGCCCATGGCACCATAAAACCCGCGCGGGTTTTAGGGTCCCATGGCAGTCCCTTTGCTACTTCTTGGGCTCGAATGGAATAATGGGCCGGTACTAAATTTATTAGTAAATTATTTTAGTGTAATTTCGGATATTTTAATAATATAAAAGAATTTGTAAAATAAATAAAGTTTCATCACTCCGAAAATGAATTTCGAAAATAAAAATATCCTTATTTAAGGATTAAGCAACCTTAGTCGGCTCCCGATCACTTAAGTAGCGCATCCGAAAACCGACACCCCTAAACGGGGGCGATTTTCCGGTTCCTACAGATTGGCGACTTAAACTTAAAAAGAGGGTAAAACTTAAAAAAAATCGAATTAATTTGAAATTGTAAAAAGGGGAAGTTGATTTATTTCGCGATTTTATAACTCTTTTTAGGCATCCTTTGCATACCGGGCCACTAATCGCGTCTTTTGACATGTTAGCACAAAGGCGACGGTTTAGGTATACCTAGGTGATTCCCTTGAGAGTGGGTAAGCCACTACCTGTGTGATACATCCTACATCGCCAAGCATTTGGTCTCTCCTCTCCCCATGTTACACTCAAAGGGCTTTCTTGAATTTCTTTGAGCAATATCTCACACTCCTTACCTAAAGGAATAGAGAACCGTGGTGAGAACGTGCGGTAGGCCATGTAATCCAACCATAGATATCCATGAACATAGAACCTTGGTTTAGGGTATCCTTTCATGTTGGATGCTATGTGTTATGTGTATCCCTTCCCCTTTTCTTCTTTTGTTTTTTTAGAGTTGACCCTAGGTTGGAGGTTTTTGTTCTAGTCCATATAAAATTCATTGGGTTGAGAAAATGATTATTTATTAATTCGAATAATTAACCCAAAAGGCATCATGGTTAGCCCGAGTGGAAGGGCCCATTTATGCTTGGAGGATGATTATTTTAATTAATAAATAAAAATTGACCTGCCTTTGATGATATTATATGGGCCTTAAAGTCTAACAAAGTTAATGGATAATGTCTTAGACTGCATAATAGTCACTAGGCTTGAGTAAATTAATCTATCGATTTAATTAATAAATCAATCATATTTATGGTCGGGCCGTTGTTAGACCCAACCATATTAGATTTGTCAATTAAGCCCATAAATTAATTATAACTCTCTTATTGTTGGCTTTATCCATACCTTTACAATGTCCGTTTTCCCTAAGTAAATAAATAAAACTTGTTGTATACTATGTGTAAATACATGTCTGTATGTTGGGTGTCGAACCTAATTTTGAGATATTGTTTTAGTCCGCGTAATAATCGTTGGGTTGAGCAGAAATAAATTTATAAACTCGATTAATCAACCTTAAATGTTACGGTCGGCCCGGTGGTGAAGCCCATCCGTTTTAAAGGTTAATTATCCTTGTTTATCGATTCGTTTTAACTCACCTTTGATGATTTTATTCAGTCCTTCTCAATATTCTCTTATTCATGGTCCAAAGAAAATTGATTAATAATCAAACAAAGTCAGTGTGTTGTTATAGCCCGTGTAATAGTCTCAAGGTTAGAGAAAATTAATTTATAAATTTAATTATTTAGTCTGACAAATCCCTGGTCGGCCCATTGTTAAGCCCATCCATGGTGGAATTAATAATTAAGTTTATAAGTCTGTTTTAACTCGCCTTTTGACGACTTTATTTGGTCCTTTACAACATCCACTTTCCTTGAGTAAAAAAAAAGAGTTAAAATAAAAAAAAGAGGTTGTCGGTCTCGTTGAGCATTATTCTAGTCCGCATAATACTCAATATAGCTTGAGTTGTCTGAGTTGTTGGGCCAAGTTACGGATTCTCCTTAAAACGGTCGGCATGTGGATTGGGCCCATCTGAATTGAGAAACACTGAATTGTGCCTTTCAATTTATGATCCACTCGCTATATTTGACTTTATCCCGCCCTTTATAATGCTCTTGTTGTAAAAAGTGCTGTTGTTTGGATTATATAGAGGTTATGACCACGCAACCTGTTGTTTCCTGGGTCAGTATATAGGTGTCTTACAATAGTCTTGGATGAGTCTCTGTTTCAAAGTCTACATGTAAATATCTTTCAGTCTACAAGGTCGTGTCATATGTGAGTCTTTCCTTAAGTCAATAAGTGTGTTTTGTTTTTGAAAGTCTAAACCCAGGTCATGGGTGAGTCTTTGGTCTACGTCATAAGTGAGTCTTTTCCTAGGTTAATGTGTGTTTGTCTCTTTTAGAAAGTCTAGTGTAAACCCAGGTCATGGGCGAATCTTTGTTTTAAAAGTCAGGATATGAGTGTCTTTTTCTTTAGAAAGTATCATATAAGGTCTAGGATGAGTCTTTGTGTTAGTGTTTGCATGTAAGTGTCTTGCATTCTTTAGAAAGTCTCATATAGGTTCATAGGTCATGAAAACCTATGTCGTGGGTGAGTTTGTGTCTAGAATTATCATGTAAATATACGTCTTTTTTTAGAAGTCTAATGTAAACCCATGTCATAAGTTAGGATTTCCGGGTCAGCATATAGGCATTTGTACTTTCGGAGGTCTCATATAGAATTTAGAACATGTAGACCAATCTCGTGGGTAAGTCTTTTCCTTAAGTCAACATGTAATGGTCTTGCATCCTAGGAAGTCTCATGTACGTCAGTTGGAACATTGAAACCCATGTCCTGGCTGAGTCTCTCCCGAGTCAGCGTATAAGCGTTTTTCATCTTAGGAAGTCCATGTAGGTCATTTAGGTCATGCATACATTTGGATGGTTGGTTTTCTTCTTTTGTCTAGTGTCAAGGGCAAGGCCTGAGCTAACCATAAAGGGAATATTTGGATGACGAGAAATTCTGCAACTACCATAGATCCTGAGGGAACAACATAGAGAATTGTTAGACTTTGGATCCCCCATACGAGGACAAGGAGGGCACATCATCAAAAGAGCTTTAGAAGTAGCTACAGTCTTGGTTGTCAAGCATTTCATGCTCAAAGTCTGTTATAGTCAATTCTTCATTCATTTCTTTGCTCTTGTTGCTATGTGATCAAATAGAATTTCGTGCTTGTGTTTTTTACTTGAGCTGAGAAGTTCTCTCATCTATCCATCATCCGTGCAAACCAAGTCTGAAAAACTTCATCTTCTCTTATCCTTCCATCTTTGCTGTGTACCTCCTTCCCATCTTTTATTTTATCGAATCCAGGGTTTAAAACAAAAAAGAAGAGAGAAAAACAAAAAAAAAAGAAAAAAAAGAAGAGAAAAGTCAGTCTGCACTCTATGCTCCTAGACTAGCAACTCAACCAAATGTGCAGTGGACAAGGGCTTGAACTCAACCTTCATTTCACCACCCACATTAGCCTCATGTTTTCATCCAATCCCGACTTACCACCTACCACTCATACCTTTGACCTCTCCATCAAACCGTAACCCTTTTTAAAACCCTTAACCCAATCCAAAAGGTGTACTATGACCAAAAGAGATAAGGGGTTTCAGTAGATTCATCTCAAAGCTCACCATGACCTGTGAACCTTTGTTCAAGAAGTTGAAGAAGGGAAGTAAGATAGAATGGGCCAATCAATGTCAAGCTGCTTTTGAAAAAAAAAAAAAGTCAAGGATTATTTGCAACATCCACTAGTCCTTATGCCTCTAGTACCAGATGAGCCTCTACTCCTTTATCTTACAGTAACTAGCACCGCAATGGGCTCTATGCTTGATAAGTTGTTTTTATATAGAGTTTTTAGGGCTCAAAACATATTAGTTTCATGCTTTTTGTATCCGATATCTCGTATTTTTATGTCGATTTCCGTGATTTATACACTTGTTCGCGAGTTTGGTATGTTTTACAGGAATTGATGAAATTATATCAAAAAGCATGAAGAATTGGAGGAAAAATAGCAAAAATCAAAGAAAATAAAAAAAGAGTTGAAGAAGAAGAAAAGAAAGAAAAGAAAGAATGGCCCATTCACACGGCCCAAGCCCAGCTCAAGGCGGAAGGAGGAGACGCAGCCTGCGTTTTATAAATGCAGCCCGCGTCTTGTCTAGAAGGTTCACAAAACGGAAGAAGAGAAAACGCGGGGAGCGTTTTTGGGGCGCAGCTGACGCTTTTCGCGGAAGACTAACAATTTGGGCAAAACGCAGCCCGCGTTTTATGCCCTAATCCAGGCGTATAAAAGGGGTTCTTCTGCGCCGTTTAGAACAACTTTTCAATATGATTTTCCCCCGACATTTTCGAGAGCTTTGAGAAGAAATTTTAGAGTAGATTTTAGATACTTTTTCTAGGATTAATTCCAACACATTGTTATTAGATTAGGTTGTTGCTTGTGATTGAAGAACACGAAAGAGATCGATTCAGGTGACACAAAGAGATCGATTCCGCCAATTCGAACACGATTATCTCTATTTTGCTTTTATGTTTTCTTGTTTTTGTTTAAATTTCGCAATGTTTATTTCTAGTATCAGGAGTAGCTAATTTCTTTAGTTTGGGGGATAAACTCAATGTCTTTTGATGAATTTGAATACAGTTTCGGTGTTAGGTTATCTTTTTATTCGTTTTATCTGTGTGCGATGTTTGTCATGGTAATTAGACTATAGAACGACAGTTTGAGTCTTTACCTGGTCGTAGATTCTTGACAACAGAACGACAGTTTGAGTCCTTAATTGGATTAAGTAGATTAAATAGGTTTAGAAAATAGTTAGACATAATGATTCTTGCCTAGGGTCAATTTGTAATCAGTTTTTATCTTTAATTTGACTAAATAGTTAGAAATAATATTTAGTTAAATTACTGTAACTCACCTAGGATCGAAAGATCGAAGTGATAAGGCCTAGAAAGATTATAGACCCGGAGTTATCTTTTTATGTGCACCGGAATTGTAGACGATTCGATTGATTGACTGGAGTGGACTCCCCTGAACGCTTTTTAGTATCTGGTTAAACCCTAAAAATTTTAGTTTTCCTAGTTTAGTTTAGAAAACTTTACCACACCCTTTGGATAGGCCTAACATTCTTTGTAGTAAACTAGTTCAATGCGTGGTTGAACGCAAATCCCCGAGAGAGAACGATATTTTATTACTACATAGACCCGTACACTTGCAGTACATAGACACCTATTAGTTTTAGGTCTGTCAAGTTTTTGGCGCCGTTGCCGGGGATTTGTTTCCCCAACCGCTATTGGACGAACGTGCTCTCCGTGACTAGGTCATTTAATTTTTGTTATTTTTCTTTATTTTTCTTTATTATGTTTGGTATTCTTGTTTTTGTCTTTTTCAGGTTTATGCAAAAGGATTTCTCTTTTGAGTACGATCCCGAGATCGAACGCACACTTCGAAAGAGAAGGAAAAGAGCAAGGATAGAGAAAGAATTTCAAGAAAACCAAGAAATAGACAAAGAAGAGCAGAAATCGGAATCAGAAAAGGAAGAAGAGATGGGAGAACAGCGACATATGACATTCGGGCAATATTTGACTCCCAATGTCACTAATCCGCAGTCGGCAATCAACGTTCCGACCATCCAAACAAACGACTTCGAATTACGACAATCCTTGATCAACTTAGTATCCAAATCACCATTCCATGGATTGTCTAATGAAGACCTGAACCGACATCTTCGACTTTTCCGTCAAGCTTGTGACACTTACAAGGCCAACAACGTGTTGGAAGACGCCATCAAACTGCGTCTCTTTCCGTTTTCGTTGGAAGGCAAGGCGTGGGAGTGGCTCGATTCACTTCCACCAAACTCAATCAGGACATTCGACGAACTCGCCAGCACCTTTTTGGCGAAGTATTTTCCTCCAAGCAAGCTCACCAACTTAAGGAATCAGATTTCTACATTCACGCAAGAGCCGGATGAGTCACTATACGATGCTTGGGAGAGGTTTAAGGACATTCTTCGACAATGTCCTCAGCACGGATTTGAACCTTGGGTTCCTGTCCAATCCTTCTTTAATGGAGCGAATGAGTCGACGACAGGAAGCATCCTCTCTGCAGCAGGAGGCGATCTCATGGACAAGACTGTGCCTCAAATCACAAGTCTGATCGAGCATCTAGCGAACAACTCATATCAATGGTCTAAACCCCGCCAAAAGGTGGGAGGTACGTTTAATGTTGATGCAATTTCTTTATTGTCGTCTAAACTTGATTCTTTAACGCAAAAAATGGACGGATTGAGCTTGCCACCAAACCATCCGACCTACAATGTATGTCAGTCGACCGAACACGAAACTTTTACTTGCCCTACAGGTGGAGTTAGTAATGAACAAGTTCAATAGGCCAACTATGTTGGCAACCAAAGACACAACTATGATATGAATTCCAATACTTACCATCTTGGACTTAGAAACCACCCAAATTTTTCCTATAGGAATGACAATCCTACTGGTCCTCTTCAAGGACAAGGACAAGGGCAAGGACAGCACAAGTATGTTCCCCTATCTCAAAGACCACCTCAACAAGGCCCTCCTCGAAAATCTTACTTAGAAACCTTGATGGAAAGCCTTATCGCCGAACAATAGAAATAGGAAAATGTCATAAAAGACTTGATGCAAACAGTGGAGGCTTTAGCAACCCATAATAAGATTTCAGAAAATCATATCGCTAATTCAGCTACTCCCTCTACCAGTTTACCACCTCAACCTATTCCTAATCCGAATGCTCAATGTAATGCTATAACTTATGAGGAGGCGAACCTTGAGCGTGAACCTTTAGGAGAACATATTTTTCATGGTATAGTCGAGACCTACCTTAAGCCAGAACCGTTAGAGGAAATTAAAACTCCCTCCATTATACCTAAGAAGGAAGACCTAAGCAACTTTAGAATACCTATTCAGTTAGATGGCAAACCCATCAAGTATGCATTATGTGACACAGGATCCGAGGTGAATGTTTTGCCTAAGTCTTACCTAAGGAAATATGAACATAGGGAATTAAGGGTGACTGATAAGACTCTTCGTCTAGCAGATAAGACCTCTAGGAAACCTCTAGGAATCTTATATGACACTCCCCTCCAAATAGAGGAACATGTTTTTCCTGTTGATTTCTTGATTTTATATACAGGAGAAGATCCAGAACCAGAGATTATTCTAGGGAGGTCTTTCCTTTCAGATGTCAGTTGTATGATGGATATGAGGAAAGGAACGATGATCATCGAGCTAGGAAAGTCGATGACGAAGTATGAAGTACGAAGAGGCAAGTTAATTCAGAAGAAAGTTTCAAAGATAATTCACAATGATGGTGATCCGGTTCCAAAACGGATCAAGGACCCCGACGAGTAGGGTCCGTAACGTCGAGCTAACGACGTTAAACAAAGCAACTCCGGGGAGGTACACTGTTATCTGAAATTTACTCCTCCCCACATTTTTAATTATTCAGCACTTTTATTTTAAATTTTTACTTTTTAGAGTAATTTTTAATTTTGAAGTTTACTAATGTTTTTCTTTTAATGTGTAGAGAAAAAAGATGCAGATTCAAGGAATTTATGGCTTTTATTAAAATTATTATTTTTAACCTAATGAATTTTATGTTGGTGGATGTTTGTAGGGATATTTGGTATGTTAATTTGTAGGGAAAATAAGTAGCAAACAAAAGAAAAAGGAGAAAACAAGTCAAAAGTTGCAAAAATTAAAAGCAGCAGCGTCAGGTAGGAAAACGCAGCCAACGTTTTCCAGGCGCTGGCTGCGTTTCAAACAGAAAGTTTGGCCGCCTGATTTTTACAAAACGCAGGCTGCGTTTCTAAAACGCATGCTGCGCTTTTCAATTGTTCCAGAAAATTTTGCCCGCCTCTTAGTTTACTCGGCTTCCCCCTTTTTCTTTCAAAACACAATACTCCCAGCTTTTTCCCTAACATTCGACGACCCCCTCTCCCTCAAACGCTACCAGCGCTACCACGCACCACCCTCGCCGCCGACCACCTTGCCGGCGCCGGCGAACACCTCACACCACCACCTTCACTGTCTTTTTTCCCTCTCACTTGCACTCTCAAACTTAGAATTTTTAATTTCCATCCCTCTTCCCTCTTCAACTCAAGGTATAGAATTTTCAAATCTTTCTCTTGATTCCTTAATTATATACTTCATTCTTGATATTAATTTGGTTGAATGCTTGAGATTATTGAGTAATTTGTTCAAATTATATCATGTATCATGCCCTAGACTAGGATTTCTTGATTTAGGTTTAATTTTTGAATGAACTCTTGATTAGGGCTTGGTAGAGTTATTTGATCTTTGATCTTTTTGTTCCAGAATTGAGAGGATTGTGTTGCTGGATGCGTTAAGAGAGCAATGTTATGTTGAAATTGAGAAATTTAGGTCTAGGTTTTGGTTGTGATTATCGTTGTAGTGTTATGCTCTGTTTTTGATGAGAATATAGGATAGGACTAGGATTAGGATTAAAACCGGAAACACCTTTGGTGATGATTTGTAAACCCTTCTTACTTTCAGTTTAACTTGCTTCGCTTAGAAAAGTCTGGATGATTTCTAAAAAGTTTTTGAAACCTTTTCCTTCAACTCTTCTGATTTTGAGTCAAGTTATGAAAGCTGCATTTTAGTGCTTTGACTAACATAGAAAGTATAAATGTGCGTGCCGTAAATCTTTGGGCTAAGTTTAGTTGAATGAGCCCCGTCCCGTGAGTCCACATTGCCTAAACTTTTGAATTGATCATTTTTATCAATTCATGATCCCCTGAGTGACTCACCCATTAGTTGCATCTCTAGAACTTGTTTTGCATCTTGTTTGAGACTACATATTTGCATTGCACGCTGTGACAAAGTGATTAAGGTATTCATTTTATTTTGTTAAGCTACATTGCCAAATAGCCTACCCTACATTATATTTACCGTTCTTTTTGCCCCGCCTAGCCTTTGTTTACCCTTCTTTCATGATTGAACCTTGACAATACAAGTCTTGGCCTTTGATATTCAGTATACCTCTGCCTTGCTTGGTTGAATGAGAGTTTGTCGTTTTTTGGAAGGAATAGTTGGTTTGGTGTATTTGTGAACAAAAATATGAAGTTTGGAGAGATTGTGCATATTGCTTCAAATTGGGAGAAATTGAAAGTCCCACCTCTTGAACAATTGGTGTTTGGTTATGTTGTTCATATATTACATCGAGGTCGAAGTTATAGTTCCATAGTTTTCTTCTCCCCGATCACCCACTAAAAAGAAAAAAAAAGGAAGTAAAAAAAAATTTTAAAAAAAAGAGAAAAAGAGTTTCAAAAAGAAAAGGGTGATTAAGGAGATTCAATTTAAAGTTCTGAAAACTTTGACTTGGTTGTATTCAGTGGAGATTTTGATATTGTTGAGGGAGAAAGGTGAAATTCTTTGTATACATTAAGCAAGAAGGAGATTTTAGAGTGTTTTATTCATTGAAAATCAACCCAAGCATAGCTCTTAACTCCTCATTCCCAAATTTTACCGCTCCTTACCCTTAACCTAAGCCCCGTTACAACCCAGAAAAGTCCTTTTAATTGTCACTTGTGCATTGCATTCCAATAGTGGAGAGCGAGGTTCTTACCAAGCTTATGGTAGTTTGTTTCTATTGGTCTTAGTATGAGAAAAACCCACATACATATTAAAATTTGAGTGATTGAGTGTTTTTATTCTTTCCTATGTGAGGTTTGCTCTTTTTGACTAACTTACGTCCATAACCAACCACGCACATTTGCATTATTCTTAAGTCTGTTGGCGGTTTATGCTTCTGAAGTACTTGTTCTCTCCTTTTGGTTTCGAAAATTTCTTCCTATCAACTTCGAACTGAGTTTTGATCTTGTCCAGACTAATCTTTGTGCTTGCTTGTTGAATTGATGTGCTAGAATGGTTAGCCTGAGGGGGTGTTAAGATTTTATTTTTGTATACCTATCGAAAACTCTTTCCACCACTTTTTCTTCTTAGTTTCTGTTTCTCCCTTTTGAGCCCTAATCCTCTTTTTAATTTTTACTTGCTTGAGGACAAGCAAGAGCTAATCATGGGAGGGATTTGATAAGTCATTCTTATATAGAGTTTTTAGGGCTCAAACCTTATCAGTTTCATGCTTTTTGTATCCGATATCTCGTATTTTTATGTCAATTTCCGTGATTTACACACTTGTTCGCGAGTTTGGTATGTTTTACAGGAATTGATGAAATTATATAAAAAAGCATGAAGAATTGGAGGAAAAATAGCAAAAATCAAAGAAAATAAAAAAGAGTTGAAGAAGAAGAAAAGAAAGAGAAGAAAAAATGGCCCAATCACACGGCCCAAGCCCAGCTCAAGGCAGAAGGAGGAGACGCAGCTTGCATTTTATAAACGCAGCCCGCGTCTCGTCCAGAAAGTTCACAAAACGGAAGAAGAGAAAACGCGGGTAGTTTTTTTGGGGCGCAGTCGGCGCTTTTTCGCGGAAGACTAACAATTTGGGCAAAACGCAGCCTGCGTTTTATGCCCTAATCCAGGTGTATAAAAGGGGTTCTTCTGCGCCGTTTAGAACAACTTTTCAATAAGATTTTCCCCTGACGTTTTCGAGAGCTTTGAGAAGAAATTTTAGAGTAGATTTTAGATACTTATTCTAGGATTAATTCCAACACATTGTTATTAGATTAGGTTGTTGCTTGTGATCGAAGAACACGAAAGAGATCGATTCGGGTGACACAAAGAGATCGATTCCGCCAATTCGAACTCGATTATCTCTATTTTGCTTTTATGTTTTCTTGTTTTTGTTTAAATTTCGCAATGTTTATTTCTAGTATCATGAGTAGCTAATTTCTTTAGTTTGGGGGATAAACTCAATGTCTTTTGATTGAATTTGAATACAGTTTCGGTGTTAGGTTATCTTTTTATTCGTTTTATCTGCGTGCGATGTTTGTCATGGTAATTAGACAATAGAACGACAATTTGAGTCTTTACCTGGTCGTAGATTCTTGACAACAGAACGACAGTTTGAGTCCTTAATTGGATTAAGTAGATTAAATAGGTTTAGAAAATAGTTAGACATAATGATTCTTGCCTAGGGTCAATTTGTAATCAGTTTTTATCTTTAATTTGACTAAATAGTTAGAAATAATATTTAGTTAAATTACTGTAACTCACCTAGGATCGAAAGATCGAAGTGATAAGGCCTAGAAAGATTATAGACCCGGAGTTATCTTTTTATGTGCACCGGAATTGTAGACGATTCGATTGATTGACTGGAGTGGACTCCCCTGAACGCTTTTTAGTATCTGGTTAAACCCTAAAAATTTCAGTTTTACTAGTTTAGTTTAGAAAACCTTACCACACCCTTTGGATCGACCTAGCATTCTTTGTAGTAAACTAGTTCAGTATGTGGTCGAACGCAAATCCCTGAGAGAGAACGATATTTTATTACTACACAGACCCGTACACTTGCGGTACATAGACACCTATTAGTTTTAGGTCTGTCAATTCTAGCCCAAAAGATAAAAGGTCAAGAGAGCGCCATCTATTACTTGAGCAAGTCCAGTTTTTGCCAAAGGGCGGGTTGTTTTAGATTTCTTGGTCGCTTCACCATCACAGAAACCTCCAAGCACTCACTTGGAATTCCTAGATGAAGACATTTTCCTTACAGATAAAGATACATGGGAAATGTATTTTGACAGGGCTTCCAATCAAATGGATTGTGGAATAGGAGTACTATTGATCTCTCCAGAAGGGGCACATGGTCTTGTATCTATGAAGCTGGATTTTGATGCCACAAACAATGTTGCCGAATATGAAGCATGCATTAAGGGTTTACAAGCTGCTTTGGCCTTAGGTATACGCCATATAAAGGTCTTTGGAGATTCTAGCCTTATCATCAATCAGGCTAAGAACACGTGGAAAGTTCGGTATAAATGTCTTATGACATACCAACAGAAGCTTTTGGGACTTGCTGATCAATTTGAGAAGATTAGTCTCCAATACCTTTCTAGGGATGACAATGAATTGGCTGATGCTCTAGCCAAGTTATCTTCAATGATATCGATCCCATCAGGCACACTCCAACTACCAGTATAGTAGAGCGGCAGTCTGAACCAACATATGTCTGCAATATGGAGACACAAGAAGAAAAAACTGAGAAATGGTTCCATGACATATATAACTTTCTTCGGAAAAGAGAATATCCATCCGAGCTAGAGGACAATGGGCAATCAGATCTTTCGCAGCACAATACTGTTTGATCCAAGATCGCTTGTACAAGAAATCGCCTACAGACATCAATTTGTTGTGCATCGATGCTAAAAGTGCAAAAGAGGAGAATGTGGACCTCAGATGAATGGGCGCATGCTAGTAAAGAAGATTCAAATGGCTGGTTGTTATTGGTCCACTATGAAGGTAGATTGATGGGATTTCGTTCGAAGACATCACAAATGTCGGGTATGCCAATTTGCAACATCAACCTCCCTCGTATTTGACTACTTTGACATCTCCATGGCCATTTTCGGTATGGGGTATCGACATCATTGGCAATATACACCCAACTGAAACAGGAAGACATGAATACATCTTGGTCGCCATCGATTATTTTAATAAATGGGTAGAGGCAGCCTCTTATGCCAAACTCACATCCAAACAAATGGTCGAATTCATCCTTCAGAACATCATATGCCTCATGAGATCATGGAAGCCACTTTCGGAAAGAAGTAGAGAGTTTGCTCGCTACTTACCATATTCAGCACCATCGATCTTCACCAAATCTACCCCAAAGCCAAAAATTGTATTGTCACTAATGTAATCAGAAAGGTGAACATGAGTCAATGCCATAGAGAAGAAAGAAGTTGAGAAGGAAATGAAACAAGAAAAAGGAAGAAAGAAAGAAGAAAAAGGGGTTACAGGAGAATAAGAAGTGAGAACGTGAAAATAAGAGTCATGCACACCTCAGAAAATTTCATCTCAAACCTTCACCTCATCATCCATACACCTCAGCCTTCTATAACCTTCACAAACCTTTCATCCATCCATAACCTGCATATGAACTAACCTCGAGGGGTCATTCAAAGGTCCTTCGTATGGGGACTCGTGTTACGCTATTGATATGATGGAGGTCCTCGTTGATGAATATATTGAGGAATCTCTATCTACTTGAATCTACTTGCGGCGACCCTTTGGAAGGTTGTCTATTGGAATCTTTCCAATTTGAGACCGGCGGTACCGATTTTACCTTCTTCACCAACCTTCTTGATTCATCACCCATGCATGAGGAGATTATTATTGACGAGCCTCATATTAAGTGCATGGAGATTCAAGATGCGATCTACAAAGGTATGTCTTCTTCTCAAACTAAATCCTCTACTCCTTTAGAGCTTAAACCTTTACCCCCTTCCCTACAATATGCTTTCTTGGATGATGAGAAGCCTTGTCCTGTTATTGTAAATGCTAAACTGCATGATTCTGATTGGTCCAAGTTGCTTGATTTGCTTAGAAAGCATAGGGGTATATTAGGTTATAAAATAGAGGATTTGAAAGGTTTGTCCCCTTCTATATGCATGCATTCAATTGATTTGTTAGAGGATGCAAAACCAACTAGGCAACCCCAGCGTCGATTAAACCCTAATCTGCAAGAGGTGGTCAAGAAGGAAGTAGTAAAGTTGTTAGCTGCTAGGATCATCTTCTCCATCGCAAATAGCGAATGGGTAAGCCCCGTTCAGTGTGTACCTAAGAAGGGTGGGATGATTGTGATTGAGAATGAAAAGAATGAACTAGTTAGTACCCGAACCGTCACTGGTTGGAGGATGTGCATTGATTACCGCCAATTAAATAAAGTAACAAAGAAAGACCATTTCCCTCTCCCCTTTATTAACAAAGAAAAAACTACTTTCACTTGTCCCTATGGTACATTTCCTTATCGACGTATGCCTTTTGGGTTGTGTAATACACCGGGAACATTTCAATGTTGCATGATAGCTATTTTTAATGAATTCATTGAACAATGCATGGAAGTCTTTATGGATGATTTTTCTGTCTCTGGTAATACCTTTGATGATTGTTTGCTGAATTTGGAGAAAGTTTTAATCCGTTGTGAGGAAGTTGACTTAGTGTTGAATTGGGAGAAATGCCACTTCATGGTGGAAGAAGGTATTGTGTTGGGTCATTTGATTTCTTCGTGGGGCATCGAAGTAGACAAGGCTAAAGTTGAGGTTATAGAGCGTCTACCACCCCCGGTTTCCATTACGGGGGTGCGTAGTTGTTTAGACCCAATTTTGTGTCTAAATACCGCCTAAATCCTTAGGCTTTTGACTTGTTTCGTAGCTTAATTTAATAACTTTTAATGCGTTTTTGGTAATTTTGTAGATTTCAGAGTTTTTACTAAAAACGTGGTAAAAACGGCCATATTTTGCACCTAATTTAGGAATCCCGAGATTCCCCGAGTCTTGGTCGAGTCGAAGGCAAAGGAAACGGAAAGGCCGGACATGTCAAAGAGCTCCAAAGGGAGTAGACTTGCTCCGAGCAAGACCGTGGCCACGGTCATGTTGACCATAGCCACGGTGGGATCAAGCTAAGCCCTAGGGAAGAAGTAGTGAGAGCCAACCAAGACCGTGGCCACGGTTATTTGACTGTAGCCACGGTGGGTTCATAACCTGCCTAAGGAAGATTTTGGCCGAGCAAGACCGTGGCCACGGTCTCCCAAGACCGTAGCCACGACGGTGCGAAGAAGCGAAAAAGTCATCTGCCCTAATCGCCAGACCGTACCCACGGTCCAGGGGCATCGTGCCCACGGTGCTGCGAAGAGAAAAGAGAAATCGCCTGAGCTACACAAGACCGTGGCCACTGTCTCAAATACCGTGCCCAAGGTCCCTTTAGACGCGTTTTCTCTTTTTAGTAAAGTGACGAGTTTTGAGTAACAAACTTGGTTTGTATATATTGTATTTAGGTCTTTTAGCTGGGGGTGGGGGGATCTTTTATCATCTATTATCCTATCTTAGCACATACTTTATCATACTTTTGTGATATTTATGCTTTGAATTAGAGTGATTAGTGAGACTTTTTACTGAGATTATTGTTCTTGTATTGAATTTTATTGGATTCCTCTTTGAAGTTTGAAGATTATTCTTATCTTTGGAGTATTGGAGCTTTATAATTCTGGAGTTTTTCCTGCAGCATCAAAATCAATGAGCATTTCTTGACTTTTCTCTCTTTAGTTCATCATTTACTTATTAATCTCTGTTTTTGTTATTTGGATTATTTTGTGTTTGTGGATTGTTATTGCTGTTTTGAATACCTTTTTAAGCATGAATGAGGTTATTATTGTTGTTAGCATGTTACATAGGATGATTAGAGGCAAGAACCATAATGGGTTAGGGAGATTTGAAGGATGTGAATGGTGATTAGGTTTGGGTTAGCAATGTTAGTGAGTAATTAGTTGAGGAATCAGTTTCCCACTCCTATCCTTCCCTCAAGTAGGATGTATTTGGGTTCGAAAGCTCCCGAACACATCCAACACTTGTGTCGAAAAGTGGGAATTGGGATAGTTAGTATTCTATTCATGAAAGTAAATAGAAACTAACTAGGTAATTCCGTTTCATTAACCCTCCGGGTCTGTCGATGGACCTTAGGGAAGTTAATTCAGACTATCCTCGGAAGAGGAAGCTCTGTTGGTATTTTCTAACGGAAGTATCACTTGATTCTCCCTTGTTGTTACTCCCTTATTGCAAAACCCATTTCCTCATCCCCTTTTGCACCCCGAAGTCTCCCGACACCCATTGTTTCCCCCTTTTGACCGAACCTTAGTGTGTTTGTGCTGTTTTTACCCTAAACCTATCATCTTTATGATCGTAAACCCTACCTAGAGCCAAGAAGTCATAGCTAAGGCCCCTCGCTGCATGATAAAGAACGATAAAAACCGAGGTCTACGAACCACGTTACACAAAATGACGTCGTTGCCGGGGAGCAAGCGCACCTAGCTTAGCTCTTTGTCTTTAGGTTGTTTAAGATCATTTCACTTGCTAGAGATTTTGTTATCCTTGGTTATTGGAAATTTGATTCTTCTGTTTGTTCCTTTTGTGCATGCGGACTTGATCTCGACGAGGCCAAACTCCTATAACTCCACCGAATCTGAATCCGGAGAGTATTATTCACCAAGCTAACGCCGGCTTGAGACGAAGAAGACAACAAAGGGAGCGAGAGACGATCGAAATTCCAATGTCCGACGGAGAGCAAGATCCACCCCGTACCTTAGTATCATATTCCTTACCATCGTCGGGTACGGGAGGCGATCCCATCATATTACTAGAATTACCACCGAACGCATTGTTCGAGTTCAAACCATATTTGTTGGAGATATTTGAGAACACTCCGTATCATGGAGGAGAGCATGAAAATCCCATTGACCACATCAACAAGTTCGAGCAATGCATCGACTTCGTACAAATGAATGGAGTCTCCGCCAAGTACATGAAGCTGAAGTTTTTCCCTCTCACTTTGAAGGGGAAAGCACTGTTATGGCTCAACACGTGTCCGCCCAGAACCTATTCTACATGGGATGCCCTTAGCCGCGACTTTCTTCAAAGGTTTTTCCCCAATGATGAGACGTGTTGGTTGAGGCAAGCCATCATGAGTTTCCAGCAAGAATCCGATGAGTTGTTATTCGAAGCATGGGGGAGATTCAAGGGTCTCCAACGGAGGAGTCCACACCACAATCTTGAGGATTGGTTATTATTGCATCATTTTTATTCCAGACTGAGTAGCTCTTTGCAGGAATCCATCGATCATGCTTCTGGGGGCATGTTCCTCAAGAAGACGGCGGAGGAAGCAAATGTATTTCTTCACGAGTTATCTCAAAACTCTCCTCATTGGGGAGGCGGCCGTGATCCAAGAGATGGTCCTCCTTTAGAAAGCAATCCTACTATTAAATTTCTCATGAGTGCCGTTCTAGAGATGCAACAAAAGTCGGCTTTGGAAGAGACCACGAGGCAAGTAAAGGCAGCTCAAGAAGTACCTATGCTTTTTCCGGATGCCGGAGTTCTTGTATGTGATTTTTGTGGAGGGCCACATTCTTTGAAGCGATGTGAAGAGTATCAAGCCAAGAAGTCTAAGCCATTTATCCCAAAAATAGCCTCTCCTATACCAATCAAACCCCCATTCGTCCTCGTGGGAATTACGCCTACAACAAACAAGCTCCACTAAACCAAAACCCACCTCCCGGTTTCCCTAATCAAAATCGCCGTTAATACCACCAAAATCCTCACTAAGGTCAATCTTCCCAAGCACCCAAACCACCACAACAAGAAACCTTTGAACAAACCCTTCAAAAGTTGGTCTTATCTCAAGAAAAGATAGCCCTATCTCAAGAAAAAAAGGCCTTAGATCGAGAAAGAGATCAAACTCGCATCAAGCACCTCGAGTTACTATTGGCTCAAATGGCACAACAATCTCAACCTATTCAATCCTTGCCTAGCCAACCCCAACCAAATCCGAAGGGACAACTTAATGCTATTACATTGAGGAATGGTAGGGAGATTGATGGTCCTAGGATGGTGGGAGAGGAAGTGTTAGGTGACAAAGAGGGTGATGTGGTAGATGTCTCGGAGGAGGAAGATTTGATGGAGAAGAGGGAGAGTGAGTTAGTCTTGGGTGAGGGAGTTGATGGAGTACATGAGGAGGAGTTGGAAGAATTTAGTAAGGAAAGAGAGGAGATGGAGAAGTTAATGAAAGGGAAAGGAAAGATGGTGGAAGAAGAGCCGATCCAAACCATTGAGAAACCAAAGCTACAGTCGGTCCCTTTTCCCGAGCGGTTAGCAAAGCCCAAGTCCGATGCTAAGTTTTCAAAGTTCATTGAGATGCTAAAAAAGCTCCAAGTAAACATTCCGTTTCTTGATGCTATTTCCGAGGTCCCATCTTTCAAGAAGCATTTGAAGGAGCTTCTCACAAGCAAAAGGAGGATTCAAGAGAAATTTACGATCCATTTGACAGCGGATTGTAGTGCCATTATTGATAACAAATCACCGGAGAAGTTAGCCGACCCCAGAAGTTTTTCTATTCCATGCACCATTGGTGACATGTTGATTGGTCGTGCCCTTTGCGATCTAGGAGCGAGTGTAAGCGTCATGCCTTATTCGATTTGCAAGAAGTTGATTCTCGACGATCTAGCTCCTACAACAATTAACCTCCAATTGGCCGACCGTTCTGTGCGAAGACCTTTGGGAATATTGAAGGACATCCCGGTCCAAGTAGGGCGGTTTTTGATTCCGTGTGATTTCGTGATCTTGGAGATAGAGGAAGACAACAACATTCCTATCATTTTGGGAAGGTCGTTCCTTGCCACGGCGGGAGCAATAATTGATGTCAAGAATGGAAGCATGTCGTTGAATGTTGGTAACGAAAGCATCATTTTTCAACTTGAGGGGTCATTGAAAGGTCCTTCGTATGGGGATTCATGCTATGCTATTGATATGATGGAGTTTCTTGTTGATGAGTATATTGAGGACTCCCATCTACTTGAGTCTATATGTGATGATCCCTTGGGAGCTTGCTTATTGGAATCCATCCAATTTGAGACCGACGGCATCGATATTACTTTCTTCACCAACCTTCTTCACTCATCACCCATGCATGATGAGATTATTATTGACGAGCCTTATATGGAGTGCATGGAAATTCAAGATGAGATCTACAAAGGTATGTCTTCCTCTCAAGTTCAAGCTTCTATTCCTTTAGAGCTTAAACCTTTGCCCCCTTCCCTCCAATATGCTTTCTTGGATGATGAGAAATCTTGCCCGATTATTATGAATGTGAAATTGAATGGTTCTGAATTGTCCAAATTGCTTGAGTTGCTAAGAAAACATAGGGGTGCACTAGGTTATAAGATAAAGGATTTGAAAGGTGTGTCCCCTTCTATATGCATGCATTCGCTTGACTTATTACAAGATGCAAAGCCTACTAGATAACCCTAGCGTCGTTTAAATCCCAATATGCAAGAGGTGGTTAAAAAGGAAGTAGTGAAGTTGCTAGCTACTGAGATCATTTTCCCCATCGTAAATAGCGAATGGGTAAGCCCGGTTCCGTGTGTACCCAAGAAGGGTGGAATGACTGTGATTGAAAATGACAAGAAAGAACTAGTTAGTACCCGGACCGTCACCAGTTGGCAGATGTGTATTGATTACCGCAAACTAAACAAAGTAACAAAGAAGGACCATTTCCCCCTTCCCTTTATTGACCAGATGTTAGAACGGTTGGCGGGTCACTCGTACTTTTGCTTTTTGGATGGGTACTCGGGGTTCTTTCAAATTCCAATCCACCCCTGACATCAAGAGAAAACTACATTCACTTGCCCATACGGGACTTTTGCTTATCGTCGCATGCCTTTTGGGTTATGTAATGCACCGGGGGCATTTCAACGTTGCCTGCATGATGGCTATCTTTAGTGATTTCATTGAAAAATGCGTGGAAGTCTTTATGGATGATTTTTCTGTTTATGGTAATACCTTTGATGATTGTTTGCTGAATTTGGAGAAAGTTCTAACCCGTTGTGAGGAAGTTGACTTAGTGTTGAATTGGGAGAAATGCCACTTTATGGTGGAAGAAGGTATTGCGTTGGGTCATTTGATTTCTTCTAAGGGCATTGAAGTGGACAAGGCTAAAGTTGAGGTTATAGAGCGCCTACCACCCCCAGTTTCTGTTAAGGGGGTGCGTAGCTTCCTTGGCCATGCTGGCTTTTATCGCCGGTTCGTCAAGTATTTTTCCAAAATTTCTCAACTTCTAACTGATCTCTTGTGCAAAGATGCCCCTTTCTCTTTTACTGATGAATGCCTTGAGTCATTTTATAGGTTAAAGCAAGCCTTGATTTCCGCTCCGGT
Source organism: Portulaca oleracea (assembly GCA_029582165.1). Classification (NCBI taxonomy): domain Eukaryota; kingdom Viridiplantae; phylum Streptophyta; class Magnoliopsida; order Caryophyllales; family Portulacaceae; genus Portulaca; species Portulaca oleracea. The sequence goes on along the minus strand of CM055888.1, from coordinate 35,125,339 downwards.
GGTTCAACCCCCGGATTGGACATTACCCTTCAAGGGTAGATCACCTAGTAGTTTTGATCTTTGTTTTCTCAGTTTTTGCCTAAATTTTGAAAAACATTTCGTGTGAAAAAGGAGAAAAAAGGGAGTGAAAACCTTAAAAGTTTTTCTTTCAGTTTTGTTCTCGCTTTGTTTTGCTTTGTTTCTTGGACCTGTTGTCGAAATTGAGAAGTCGTTCTTAATCTTCTTTAAAAGAAACCGGTCTGAGCGTTTTCGACCCTATCTCGGGTATTAGTCATGACTTACCTTCTTTAGATGACCTTAATCATGTGCCTAGTGAAACCCCCGATTCCTTTCACGTTCTGGTTGAAGTCAGAAGATTCTAGAGGTTTGTGTCCGAGCTTGTTTTGTTTCCCTTTTTAGCAAATGCAAAGTTGGAAAGAAAGAAAAAGAAAGAAAAGCTACAATAACCGGATTAAGTGGAGCATGTCACTGAATGACATTAATCACCATACACTTAGCCAACCTACATGGGCCCGGTATTAGCGGTACGTCGCTATTACCCCTTAAGCTCCTCCCATATCGAATTCTCGGCGGAGGTGTGTATGGAAAAGACCGTCCAATTCTCGAAAGTTAGGCTAATACCGACCTATAAAAAGAAAAAAAAAAAAGAGAAAAAGAAAAAGCAATTTCGTTGGGATTACCCAACCCCAAAAAGAAAAGTTTGAACGTTAATAAAGTGTGGGGCCTCTCCTTGCATCACCTACGGCCCTCACCAAGCCAAGGGCGACTACATGCGAGGAAGGGCAGCTCGTTCCTTGTTCGTTTCGTTGTTTTTGAGCTCGGGCATGAGTCCTTGGAGTCTTTTGGATTTGGTTGGAACCCACTAGCACTTACGCACATGGGGTTTTGCTTGACATTAGGTGCAGGACATCGAAAATCTCAAAAACTGACTTTTGCTTAGGATAGGCGTTTGTGAGACGCTCATAACGGTTGCTTTTGGAGGCTTAATAACGTTTTCTTAGTTAGGTTGCGAGATCTTTTAAAGCAAAGCCTTTGTTTTTCTTTTCCTTTGTTTTTCTTCGGTCACGTTTTCACTTTCCCTCTCTCCTTTTTCTTTGGCTTTTGTGGGTATAGCCGCTACAAACCCTCACGAGTCCATCTCGTCCACCCGGGCTGCCCAGAGGTTCAAAGGGCTTGGTGCATATGCTAAATTCACCCGTTTCTCTCCCACGACAGAGGAGTTAGTGTTAGTGTTAGTTAGTTTTTGTCTTGTTTTGCTCGGGACGGGCAAAAGTTTAAGTGTGGGGGGTGTTTAGACCTAATTTTGTGTCTAAATACCGCCTAAATCCTTAGGCTTTTGACTTGTTTTGTAGCTTAATTTAATAATTTTTAATGCGTTTTTGGTAATTTTGTAGATTTCAGAGTTTTTACTCAAAACGTGGTAAAAAGGGCCATTTTTTGCACCTAATTTAGGAATCCCGAGATTCCCCGAGTCTTGGTCGAGTCGAAGGCAAAGGAAACGGAAAGGTCGGACATGTCAAAGAGCTCCAAAGGGAGTAGACTTGCTCCGAGCAAGACCGTGGCCACGGTCATGTTGACCGTAGCCACGGTGGGATCAAGCTAAGCCCTAGGAAAGAAGTAGTGGGAGCCAAGCAAGACCGTGACCACCGTCTCCCAAGACCGTAGCCACGACGGTGCAAAGGAGCGAAAAAGTCATCTGCCCTAATCGCCAGACCATACCCACGGTCCAGGGGCACCGTGCCCATGGTGCAGCGAAGAGAAAAGAGAAAGCGCCTGAGCTACGCAAGACCGTGGCCACGGTGTCAAATACCGTGCCCACGGTCCCCTTCAGACGCGTTTTCTCTGTTTAGCAAAGTGACGAGTTTTGAGTAACAAACTTGGTTTGTATGTATTGTATTTAGGTCTTTTAGCTGGGAGGGGGGGATCTTTTTTTATCTATTATCCTATCTTAGCACATACTTTATCATACTTTTGTGATATTTAAGCTTTGAATTAGAGTGATTAGTGAGAGTTTTTACTGAGATTATTGTTCTTGCATTGGATTTTATTAGATTCCTCTTTGAAGTTTGAAGATTATTCTTATCTTTGGAGTATTGGTGCTTTATTATTCTGGAGTTTTTCCTTTGGCATCAAAATCAATGAGCATTTCTTGACTCATCTCTCTTTAGTTCATCATTTACTTATTAATCTCTGTTTTTGTTATTTGGATTACTTGGTGTTTGTGGATTGTTATTGCTGTTTTGAATACCTTTTTAAGCATGAATGAGGTTATTATTGTTGTTAGCATGTTACATAGGATGATTAAGGGCTAGAACCATAATGGGTTAGGGAGATTTGAAGGATGTGACTGGTGATTAGGTTTGGGTTAGCAATGTTAGTGAGTAATCAGTTGAGGAATCAGTTTCCTACTCCTATCTTTCCCTCAAGTAGGATGTATTCGGGTTCGATAGCTCCCGAACACATCCAACACTTGTGTCAGAAGGTGGGAATTGGGATAGTTAGTATTCTATTCATGAAAGTGAATAGAAACTAACTAGGTAATTCCGTTTCGTTAACCCTCCGGGTCTGTCGATGGACCTTGGGGAAGTTAATCTGGACTATCCTCGGAAGAGGAAGCTCGGTGGGTATTTTCTAGCAGAATTACCACTTGATTCTCCCTTCTTGTTACTCCCTTATTGCAAAACCCATTTCCTCATCCCCGTTTGCATCCCGAAGTCTCCCGACACCCATTGTTTCCCCTTTTTGACTGAACCTTAGTGTGTTTGTGTTGTTTTTACCCTAAACCTATCATCTTTATGATCGTAAACCCTACCTAGATCCAAGAAGTCATAGCTAAGGCCCCTCACTCCCTGAGAAAGAACGATAAAAACTGAGGTCTACGAACCACGTTTACACTAGCTTCCTTGGCCATGCCGGCTTTTATCGCTGGTTTGTCAAGGATTTTTCCAAAATCGCTCGACCTCTAACTGATCTTTTGTGTAAGGATGCCCCATTCCTTTTTACTGATAAATGCCTTGAGTCGTTTTATAGGTTAAAGCAAGCCTTGATTTCCGCTCCGGTGGTTCAACCTCCGGATTGGACATTACCCTTCGAAATCATGGCGGATGCGAGCAATTTTGCCGTGGGAGCGTGTTTGGCCCAAACCATAGAGAAGAAGCCAAGAGTCATCTACTATGCAAGCCATGCGCTTGATAGTACACAGAGAAATTACACGACTACGGAGAAGGAGCTTTTGGCAATCATGTTTGCTCTCAACAAATTCCGGCAATACCTTATGTTCTCCAAGGTGGTGGTGTACACCGATCATGCTGCGATTAAATATTTGATGGGGAAGAAAGAAACGAAATCGAGGCTTATTTGGTGGGTTTTACTTATGCAAGAGTTCGATTTGGAAATTCGCGACAAGGCGGGCATGAAGAATGTAGTAGGCGATCACCTATCGAGGATCCTTGTTGACTTGAAGGATACCCAACCGATCGTGGATTCTTTCCCGGATGAGCGACTCATAGCCATCAAGCATTCTAAGCCGTGGTACGCCGACATCATAAACTACTTGTCCAGCGAGCTGATTCCTCCAAATCTGACCCCTCGCCAAAAGAAGAGGTTCTTTCATGATGTAAAACACTTCTTTTGGGACGATCCATTCCTATTCCGTTTGTGCAACGATGGGATGCACAGAAGATGTCTACCCGAGAGCGAGGTGAAATCCGTTTTGACACATTGCCATGAGTTCCCGGTTGGAGGTCATGGTGGATCGCAAAAGACGACAGCGAGGGTCTTACAAGCCGGCTATTGGTGGCCGACGCTCTTTCGTGATGCCCATCTTCACGTTAAGCAATGCGATAAATGCCAAAGGTCTGGAAATATTTCCCGGAAGAATGAAGCACCATTGAATTTCATCCTGGAGGTAGAGGTTTTCAATGTGTGGGGGTTGGACTTCATGGGTCCCTTTCCGTCATCATGAGGTTTCCAATATATCTTAGTGGTGGTGGATTACGTTTCGAAATGGGTTGAGGCCATTCCTTATGCGAAGTGCGATGGCAAATTTGTATCAAGATTTTTGAAGAAGATCGTATTCCCATGATTTGGCATTCCAAGGGTTATTATAAGTGACAACGGATCCCATTTTATCGAGAAGAAGTTTGAGTCTCTCCTAGCGAAGTATGGTATCAATCATAAGCGGGGACTCCCTTATCACCCCCAAACGCAAGGGCAAGTAGAGATTTCAAACCGTGCCATTAAGGAGATTTTGGAGAAAACGGTTGGCTCTTCATGAAAGGATTGGGCAGAGAAATTAGACGATGTCTTGTGGGCATACCGCACCGCCTTCAAAACGCCGATTGGGACTACCCCGTACCGTCTAGTTTACGGGAAAGCATGCCACTTTCCCGTAGAACTTCAGTATAAGACGATGTGGGCGATCAAGAAATTGAATTACGATCTCAAGGCGGCCGGGGCGACTCGTCTATTTCAATTGGAGGAGCTTGAGGAGCTACGACGTCATGCCTGTGAAAATAATAGGATCTACAAAGAGCCAACGAAAGCATGGCACGATAAGAGATTGAACAGTCGCGAGTTCAAAGTGGGTGATAGAGTCCTTATCTTCAATTCGAGGCTCAAGCTATTTTCCGGGAAATTGAAATCAAGGTGGTCCGGACCCTTTGAAATAGTAAGGATCCTTTCCGCCAGTGTTGTCGAACTTAAGAATGAAAAGGGGGAACGTCTCAAGGTCAACTCATTAAAGATCAAGCCATACATCATGGGAGAGGAATATGCGAGGACGGTTGTGGTGTTCCTCGCCGACTTTGACAGGTGAAAGAGTGGATTAGGTCAAGCTAGGACCTAAACCAAGCACCCGGGAGAGGTACAAGTTACTTCCCCTACCTTTAGTTTTTTTCCTTTTATTTTCTACATTTTTATTTGTTTTGATTTTTGTTTTTGATTTGTTAAAGTTGAGAAAAAGAATAAAAAAAAATAGAAGGTTGAAAAAATTGATGGTGAAAAGAAGATTTGTGAAGGAGGTGATTCATGGTGGTTTTGAGTGTTGAAAGGTGTCCTTGGAAGTTGTTGAGTGAGCAAGAAAAGAGGGTCGATAATGAGAGAGTAGAATTTTAGGACTTAACAATTTTTCCAAGTTTTTGAGTCTTGTAGGTGCAGAGGAGAGACCGAAGGAGACCGTACCCACGGTGGGGTTCACCGTAGCCATGGTCAAGTTATCGCAAGTTTTTCCTGATTTTGGCCTAGTAACTATACCGTACCTACAGTCGATTTCACCGTAGCCACGGTCGCAGAACAATGTTTTTGTCTCAAAAGTCTGGCCGAGTGAGACCGCACCTACGGTTCATGGGGACCGTACCTACGATCTGTCGAACTGCAGCAAATTCTGTCGGGGTTTAAACCCTTTTCTCCCTCATTTTCACTCATTTCTTTTCCTTCTCCCTCACTCGAAAAACCTTCCTCTCACACTAAACCCTCATTCCCTTGCCCTAATTGCTCAATTCCTTCACAAATTCGTCCTCTTCTCTCACTATTCTCTACGATTTTGAGCCCTTACCGCGCTGCATCTGCTTCCCACGCCATTTTCGAGCGCTTCAAGCGGCAATTCTGGGTTTGGTTCGTTGTGTGGGTTTCGAAATTTGTAGGGCAACACCTCCAAGTTCTCCACTCAGGTATCTCTCGTATTTTGGTGCATCAGAGTTCAATTTTCTTGCTGATTTTGGTTGTTTTTGTGCACAACTATTTGGGATTTTGTTGAATGTTCTGAGTTTGAGGCTTGGGTGTGCTAATTAGTTGAAGATTGGTAGTGAAATTGTGATTGGAGTGTGGTTAGTGATGCTTTTGGTTGTTGTTGTTTGGTGATTTTGGGCATTGTGGTTGCTATTTGCGATTCTACTGTTGTTGTTGTTGCCCTTTGTTTGTTCTAATGGGCCGAGCCAAGCGTGCCCGAACCGAGCCAGAACCGACCCATCCTCCATCTACATCGGAAGAGCCTGATAACAAAGGTCAACCCGCCTCTTTGATTCAGTGTGACCCGAAGGTGAAGGTCACCTTTAGGGACGAAATGCACAAGGCGAGTTACGCACGGTTGAAGCAACGGAAAATATGTGCTCCTGATTTGTATCATGAGGAAGCAGCGAAGGATGTGTATTGCAAACCAAGCATGGACTATTTCATTAAAGTCATGGGTTGGGAAATCTTCGCTACCATCAACGAGCCTATTGTCGACCAACCGGTGCTCGATTTCTTGAGCTCTCTAGTGGTTCGGGAGGATGGCACTTCTAAGGCCACCTTTTCTTACATCGTTGCCAAGAAGGAGGTGGAATGCACGATTCAAGACCTTTGCAACGCTCTCGGTGGTCCATTTGGATGGTATCTTCTATGGTGAAAGTGTCAAATTCGACGAGCAAGAAGCTATAAGGGCCATCACCTGTTGGAGGAGACGATATCCCAAGATTCGGACTCCTAAACTACAAGTCCATTGTCCAAGCAATTCAAAAGGTCGGGACTTTTGCAATTTGAGTGTTCGCCTCTTTAACCGCATCATTTCAAGCTCCGTCTTTGGCCGCGACACTGGACGGTCAAACATTCGCAAGGACGATCTCTTCATTCTCTTCAACGCAATCCATGGTCGCCGTGTAAACACCGGCTCTTGTATTCTTCTCTGTCTTCTGGAGATAAGCCTTGAAACCCGAAACATGACCCTTGGCATGGGACACATTATTTGCCATTTCCTCAAGAAGTAAGGTTTCGAGTCCTATCTTGCCAAGTGGACTCCGCGGTACTTCCCCGACCCCATCGATGGTGTTCGTTTGCGGAAGATGGAATTCTTGGAAAAGAACAAAACACGAACACTTTACCGCCACGGGTACGATTCCCATAGCGTCGTGATTCATTTGACTGACGATCATGCCGAAAAGCGATTAGATGTCTCCGATCGACGCAATTGGTCTTGTGGCCAAGAGTACGGGGGCCGCTATGTGGTGGGTGGTCCTTGGGAGCCCAAGGAGGAAGGTGAAGAAGAAGCCGAAGAAGCTGAGGAAGAAGACGATGAAGAAGAGCAAGAAGAAGAAGCGGGACCTAGCCAAGCAAATGATGCCACCTTAGAGCGCATTAGTGATCAACTCCAAGAGCTTCACGATGAATTTTAAGTGCAGCGAGAACTCCTCCAAAACCAACAAAGCCTTATCGAGAATTTGCAAGGTTTGCTCGATTAACCGGTTTTAGCATTTTTCGACCTTGTCTTGGGTACGAGTCATGACATATCTTCTTAGATTTCCCTCATTAAGTGTCTAGTGAGACCTCCGATTTCTTTCACGTTCCGGTTGAAAGCGGGAGACTCTAGGGGTTCGTGTCGACCTTGTTCCTTTTTCCCGTTTAATAAAAGCAAAAGCAAAGTCAAAACAAAAAGAAAAAGAAAGCAAAAGCTACAATAACTGGATTAAGTGGGGCGTGTCGCTGAATGACATTAACCACCTTACACTTAGCCAACCTACACGGGCCCGGTATTAGGGTACGACGCTATTATCCCTTAAGCTCCTCCCATATCGAATTCTCGATGGAGGTGTGTATGGAAAAGAGTGTGTTGGGAGGGTAAACGCCATATTTGGGCCGTCCAATTCCCGAAAGTAAGGCTAATACCGTCTTTTAAACAAGAAAAAAAAGAGAAAAGAAAAAGCAATTTCGTTGGTAAAACCAACCAAAAAGAAAAGAAAGTTTAAGCGATAATAAAGTGTGGGGCCTATCATTGCATCACCTACGGCCCTCACCAAGCCAAGGGCGACCAAATGCGCAGAAGGGCAACTCATGCCTTGTTAGTTTCGTTGTTTTTGAGCTCGGACATGAGTCTTGGGAGTCTTTTGGTTTCGATGGAACCCACTTGCACAATTGCACGGGGGGTTTTGCTCGGCATGAGGTGTAGGGGGGTCGAAAGTCTTTAAGACTGATTTTTACTTGGGATAGGTGCCTGTGAGATGCTCATAACGGTTCCTTTTGGAGGCTTAATAACGTTTTCTTAGTTAAGGTTGCAAGATCCTTTGAATCAAAGTTTTTGTTTCTCTTTCATTTTGTTTTCTTCAGTTTTGTTTTCACTTTCCCTCTCTCCTTTTTCTTTGGCTTTTGTGGGTACAGTCGCTACAAACCCTCACGAGTCCATCTCGTCCACCCGGGCTGCCGGGGGGTTCAAAGGGCTTAGTGCATACGCTAAATGCACTCGTTTCTCTCCATGACAGAGGAGTTTGTGTTAGTCTAGGTAGTTTTTGTCTTGTTTTGCTCGGGACGAGCAAAAGTTTAAGTGTGGGGGGGGTGTTTAGACCCAATTTTGTGTCTAAATACAGCCTAAATCCTTAGGCTTTTGACTCGTTTCATGGTTTAATTTTATAACTTTTAATACGTTTTTGGTTATTTTATAGATTCTAGAGTTTCTACTCAAAACATGGTAAAAAAGGCCATTTTGTAGCTACTTTGGGAATCCCGAGATTTCCCGGGTCATGGTCGAGAGAAAGGCGAAGGAAGCGGGAAGGCCGGACACATCAAGAAGATCAAAAGTTAGACTCTGCTTAATCAATGTGGCCGAGCCTGACCGTACCCACGGTCCTCATGACCGCACCCACGGTAGGTGCAAGGCATGACAAGGAGGTGAAGTGACCGAGCTTGACCGTACCCACGGTCTCGGGAGACCGCAGCTACGGTGGGTGCAAGACATGAGCAGCAGGTGAAGTGCCCGAGTGAGACCATACCCACGGTCTCGGGAGACCGCACCTACGACGGTGCGAAGGAGAGAAGTTTCACCTGACCTAAATCGCCATACCGCACCCACGGTCATGTTAAACCGCGCCTACAGTGCTGCGAAGAAGAGAGAAATCTGCAGGAGTTATGCAGGACCGTAGCCACGGTCTGATAGACCGTACCTACGGTCCCCTGCAGATTTGCATTTTTCTGCCTAATGAAGTGACGAGTTTTGAGTAACTAACTTAGCTTGTATATATTGTTTTGAGGTCTTTTAGCTCAGGGAGATCAATTTTAGGGAGATTAGACAGATTAGAGAGTTTAGAGAGGAACTTTTATCACGTTTTAGTTTTAGAGTGATTCCTTAGTGATTAGTGTGAGTTTCTACTTGGATTATTGTTCTTGCACTGGATTTTACTGGATTTCTATTGAAGATTTGAAGACTTATATTATTATTGGAGCATTGGATTCTTATTACTCTGGAGCATCTTCCTTTGGCATCAAATTAATGAGCATTTCTCAACTCTTACTCTCTTTAGTTCATCTAATTACTCTTTAATCTCTGTTTTTATTATTAGATTACTTGGTGTTTGTTGATTGTTCCTATTGTTGCTTGGAATTTCTAGATACTCTCTTTTTAAGCATGAATGAAGTTATTTTATGTTTAGCATGCTAGATAAGATGATTAGAGGCTAGAACCCTTATGGGTTAGGGAGAAACAAAGGATGTGAATGGTGTATTTGGATTGGGTTAGCAACTTTAGGAGGTAATTTGTAGTGGAATCAACTTACCACTCCTATTCTTCCCTCAAGTGGATGTATTTGGGGTACAAAAGATCCCGAATACATCCAACACTTGAGTTGGAAGGTTGGAATTGGGATAGTTAGTATTTTATTCACGAAAGTGAATAGGAGCTAACTAGAGAGTTCCGTTTCTTTAACCCTCCGGGTCCGTGGTGGGCTTGTAGGAAGTTAATCCGGATTATCCTTGGAAAAGGAAATCCGATGGGTTTATTTTAACGCGATTGTCACTTTATTCCACTATTTTGTTGCTTTCTCGTTGCGAAACCCTCTTCCTAATTACCGTTTGCGTCCCGAAATCTCCTGACACCCATCGTTCCCATTTAACTGAACCATAGTTTATTCTGTTCGTCATTGCAACCTTCTTGTTATCCTGTGATCTTAAACCTTACCTAGAGTCAATTAGTTTTAGTCAAAGGCCCCTAGCTCCCTAAGAGAGAACGACAATACCGAGGTCCTACAAAACCGCTTTACAGTCTCCTGCGGCGCTCTCCATGCCAAGGGCGACATAAGCGAGGGAGGATATCACCTAAATAATTCTTTTTTCTTTGATACAAGCTTGGATTGTGATTTGCTTTAGATCAATCAGAATCGCGTAGAATAATACTTGCACTCGAGCACATGGTTCCTTTTGGTTGATTAGAATTGTTTTCTTTGCGAAGATTGCATGATTCCTAAAACAAGCAGTTTTTCTTTTCTTTCTTTTCAAAACTTGTTTTTTTTTTCACTTTCCCTCACTCTTTTTCTTTAGCTTTTGTGGGTATAGCTTCTATAAACCCTCACGAGACCTTCCTCATCCACTTGGAATGCCAAGGGGTTTAATGGGCTTGATACATGTGCTAAATGCATCTGCGATCCCTGCGAAAGTGACTTTGGGTAGTTAGTTTCTTTTTTTTCCCCTTTCTTTTTCTTTGTTTTTAGTTTGCTTGGGACGAGCAAACCCTTGTGTGGGAGTGTAAGAAAAGAAAAGAAAAGAAAAAAGAGTGAAATTCATGTTGTAAATATTATGATTTTTCTTTAGTTCTTTAGTTAGTAGTGTACTGTATATATTTTTTTTCTTTTAAACTTGCATTCCAAGTTCCAACCATTTAGGTATTTTAAATTGTATATCCTAACCTTATGCTTGGTGCTTTTGGATCGTGGATCGGGTTGTCTTTACTTGAAGATCTTGAGGTAACCTCTTTCCACCCTCTCTTTGAGTTTATATATTCTTGATCCATGCTACATGTTTGATTTTTCATTTTCGGTGGCAAACCCCTTGTGTGTGAATGATGGGATTATCTTTTTGATGGAGTTGTGTGGGCTCAAGTCGCCACCGCTTTTTACATGTTAGGTGTTGTGTATATATGCTTTTCTAAGGATCTCTACCCTTACTTGAGACAACCCTTCTCACAATGGGGACATGTGATGTTTTGTGTGGGAGTAGCTCGTGTAGGGAAGGTAACCTCTTTCCACCCTCTCTTTGAGTGTATATATTCTTGATCCATGCTGATGTTTGATTTTTCCTTTTCGGTGGCGAACCCCTTAGGTGTGAATGTTGGAATTATCTTGTTAATGGAGCCGTGTGGGCTCGGGTCCCCACCGCTTTGTATATGTTAGGTGTTGTCTATATATGCTTTTCTTAGGATCTCTACCCTTACTTGCGACAACTCTTTTGACAATGGGGGTATTGTGATGTTTTTTGTAGGAATGGGGTGATATTTTTCATATTTATGAGTACACAACCTATTATTTTAATTTTGATTATCGTAGATTTTGCAAAAATTTGAAAACTTTTGTGTGCAAAAGGAGAAAAAAAGAAGTGAAAAACCTTTACAGTTTTTGTTGTTCTTTAGTTTTTTCTTTGTTTTTAGGATAAGTGTAGTCAATGCTTAGAAAACGTTCTTAATCTCCTTCAAAGCAACCCGTATGAGCATTATCGTCCTTAGTTAAAATATTGTCATGACTCATTTGTGTAGATTCCCTTCGTTAAATGCTTAATAAGATCCTTGATTCTCTCACGTTCTTCTTGAAAATGTTAGACTTTAGTAGATCACTTCCGAGCTTGTTGAAAAGTGAAAGTTAATTAAATTGGATTAATTGGTTAATTGTTAGCTAAACCAACAAAGGCCGATGTGAGTGGGCGGGACTCACGTCCCTTAAGTACTTCGTTTGTGAATGGAGTAGCCTGAGTTGGTTGGGCAGGCCCCATTATGGGCCTTTCCGAATCCCGAAAAACCCAGCATTAACCTTGAAAGTGTAATATTAAGTTAGTATACCTACACGGGTCGGTATGAGCGGTGCTGTGCTCATACCCCTTATGCACTTCGTTTGCATATGGAGTAGCTCGTGTAGGGAAGGTAAACCCTGTTTATGGGCCATGCAATTCTCGGAAAAACTAACACCAAATACCATTTAGCTAACTTGGAAAAGTTGGGCCGTTAAATTCTAAACCCAACATCAAAAAGAATTGTAATAAATGTGAAGTTCTTGCTTGCATCTCCTGCGGCCCTCACTAAGCCAAGACCGACATAAGCGAGGGAGGATATCACCTAAATAATTTTTTTTGCTTTGATACAAGCTTGGATTGTGATTTGCTTTAGATTAATCAGAATCTAGTAGAATAACACTTGCACTCGAGCACATAGGATATTGTTTTGTAGGAGATGTTGGGGAATCGAAAACCTTAAAGATTGGCAATATCTTGAGTTAGGTGATTTGATGTGCTCATAATGGTTCCTTTTGGTTGATTAGTATTGTTTTCTTAGGGGCGATTGCATGATTCCTAAAATAAGCAGTTTTTTCTTTTCTTTCTTTTCAAAACTTGTTTTGTTTTTCACTTTCCCTATCTCCTTTTCTTTAGATTTTGTGGGTAAATCTTCTGTAAACCCTCACGAGACCTTCCTCGTCCACTTGGGCTGCCAATAGGTTTAAGGGCTTCATGCATGTGCTAAATGCATCCGCAGTTCCTGCGCAAGTGAGTTAGGGTAGTTAGTTTCTTTTTTTTTGCAATTTCATTTCCTTTGTTTTTCGTTTGCTTGGGGCGAGCAAACCCTTGTGTGGGAGTATATATGCATTCCGACTTTTAAGTCTAAGAAAAGAAAAGAAAAGAAGTGAGATTCATATTGTAAATATTTTGATTTTTCTTTAGTTCTTTAGTTAGTAGTGTCTTGTATATATTTTTATTTTTCTTTTAATCTTGCATGTCAAGTTCTAAGCATTTAGGTAGTTTAAATTGTATAGCCTAACCTTATGTTTGGTGCTTTTGGATCGTGGATCGGGTTGTCTTTACTTGAAGATCTTCAGGTAACCTCCTTCCACCCTCTCTTTGAATGTATATATTCTTGATCCATGCTGCATGTTTGATTTTTCCTTTTCAATGGTGAACCCCTTGTGTGTGAATGTTCGGATTATCTTGTTGATGGAGACATATGGGCTCGGGTCGCCACCGTTTTTTATATGTTAGGTGTTGTGTATATATGCTTTTCTTTGGATCTCGTCCCTTACTTGCGACAACCCTACTCACAATGGGGACATTGTGATGTTTATGGGTAGACAACCTAGTATTTTGATTTTGTTTTTTTGTAATTTTTGCTAAAATTTGAAAACTTTTGTGTGAAATAGGAGAAAAAAGGGAGTGAAAAACCTTTAAAAATTTATTTTTCTTTAGTTTTTTCTTTACTTTTAGGATAATTGTAGTCAATGCTTAGAAAACTTTCTTAATCTCCTTGACAACAACCCGTATGAGCATTACTGTTAAATGCATAATAAGATCAAATATTGTCATGACTCATTTGTGTATATTCCCACCGTTAAATGCATAATAAGATCCTTGTTTCTTTCACGTTCTTGTTGAAAATGTTAGACTTTAGTATATCACTTCCGAGATTATTGAAAACTGAAAGTTAATAAAATTGGATTAATTGGTTAATTATTGGCTAGCTCCATAAAGGTCGATCTGAGTGTGCGGCACTCACGTCCCTTAAGTACTTCGTTTGTGAATGGAGTAGCCTGAATTGGTAGGGTAGACCCTGTTATGGGCCGTTCCAAATCCCGAAAAAACGACATTAACCTTGAAAGTGTAATGTTAAGTTAGTATACCTACACGGGTTGGTATGAGTGGTGCGGCGCTCTTACCCCTTAAGCACTTCGTTTGTGTATGGAGTACCTCGTGTTGGGAGGGTACACCCTGTTTATGGGTCGTGCAATTCCTGAAAAAACAAACACCAAATACCGATGTGTTAAGTTGGAAAAGTTGGGCCGTTAAATTCTAAACCCAACACCAAAATGAATAGTAATAAATGTTTTCTTCCTTGCGTCTCCTACGGCCCCCACCAAGCCAAGGGCGACATAAGCGAGGGAGGATATCACCTAAATAATTCTTTTTGCTTTCATACAAACTTGGATTGTGATTTGCTTTAGATCAATCAGAATCGAGTAGAATAACACTTGCACTCGAGCACATAGGATATTGTTTTGTAGGAGATGTTTGGGAATCGAAAACCTTAAAGATTGACAATATCTTGAGTTAGGTGATTTGATGTGCTCATAATGGTTCATTTTGGTTGATTAGTATTGTTTTCTTAGGGGTGATTGCATGATTCCTAAAATAAGCAGTTTTTCTTTTCTTTCTTTTCAAAACTTGTTTTGTTTTCACTTTCCCTCTCTCCTTTTCTTTAGCTTTTGTGGGTATAGCTACTATAAACCCTCACGAGCCCTTCCTCGTCCACTTGGACTTCCAAGGGGTTTAAAGGACTTGATGCATGTGCTAAATGCATCCATTCCTTCGAAAGTGAGTTAGGGTAGTTAGTTACTTTTTTTTTCCTTTCTTCTTCTTTGTTTTTAGTTTGCTCGGGGCGAGCAAACCCTTGTGTGGGAGTGTATATGCATTCCGGCTTTTGAGTCTAAGAAAAGAAACGAAAAAAACGTGAGATTCATATTGTAAATATTTTGATTTTTCTTTAGTTCTTTAGTTAGTAGTGTCTTGTATATATTATTATTTTTCTTTTAATCTTACATGCCAAGTTCTAAGCATTTATGGGATTATATTTTTGATGGAGTTGTGTGGGCTCGAGTTGCCACCGCTTTTTACATGTTAGGTGTTGTGTATATATGCTTTTCTTAGGATGTCTACCCTTACTTGAGACAACCCTTCTCACAATGGGGACATTGTGATGTTTTGTGTGGGAGTGGGGTGATATTTTAGTTGTTTACGGGTAGACAACCTAGTATTTTGATTATTTTTTTGCGTAGTTTTTGTTAAAATTTGAAAACTTTTGCGTGCAAAAGGAGAAAAAAGGGCGTGAAAAAATTTAAAAGTTCTTGTTTTTCTTTTGCTTTTGCTTTTGCTTTGTTTTTAGGATAAGTGTAGTCAATGCTTAGAAAACTTTCTTAATCTCCTTGAAAGAAACCTGTATGAGCATTACTGTCCTTAGTTCAAATATTGTCATGACTCATTTGTGTAGTTTCCCTTCGTTAAATGCTTAATAAGATCCTTGATTCTTTTACGTTCTTCTTGAAAATGTAAGACTTTAGTAGATCACTTTCCAACTTGTTGAAAAGTGAAAGTTAATTAAATTGGATTAATTGGTTGATTGTTGGCTAAATCTACAAAGGTCGATGTAAGATGGCGGCACTCACGTCCCTTAAGCACGTCATTTGTGAATGGAGTAGCCTGAGTTCGTAGAGTAGACCCCGTTATGGGCCGTTCCAAATCCAAAAAAACCCGGCGTTAACCTTGAAAATGTACTGTTAAGTTAGTATACCTATGCGGGTTGGTATGAGCGGTGCGGCGCACTTACCCCTTAAGCACTTTGTTTACGTGAGGAGTAGCTCGTGTTGGGAGGGTAAACCCTGTTTATGGGTCGTGCAATTCCCAAAAAAACAAACACCAAATACTTTTGAGTTAAGTTTGAAAAGTAGGGTCATTAAATTCTAAACCCAACACCATAGAAAATTGTAATAAATGTGAAGTTCTTCTTTGCGTCTCTTGCGGCCCTCACCAAGCCAAGTGCGACATAGGCGAGGGGGGATATCACCTAAAAAATTCTTTTTGCTTTGATACAAGCTTGGATTGTGATTTGCTTTAGATCAATCAGAATCGAGTAGAATAACACTTGCACTCGAGCACATAGGATCTTGTTTTGTAGGAAATATTTGGGAATCAAAAACCTTAAAGATTGGAAATATCTTGAGTTAGGTAATTTGATGTGCTCATAATGGTTCCTTTTGGTTGATTCGTATTGTTTTCTATGAGGCGATTGCAAGATTCCTAAAACAAGCAGTTTTTCTTTTCTTTCTTTTCAAAACATGTTTTGTTTTTCACTTTCCCTCTCTCCTTTTCTTTAGCTATTGTGGGTATAGCTACTATAAACCCTCATGAGACCTTCCTCGTCCACTTGGACTTCCAAGGGGTTTAAAGGGCTTGATGCATGTGCTAAATGCATCCGCAATTCCTGCGAAAGTGAGTTAGGGTAGTTCGTTTCTTTTTTTTCTTTCTTTTTCTTTGTTTTTAGTTTGCTCGGGGCTAGTAAACCCTTGTGTGGGAGTGTATATGCATTCCGGCTTTTGAGTCTAAGAAAAGAAAAGAAAAAAAAGTGAGACTCATTTGTAAATATTTTGATTTTTCTTTAGTTCTTTAGTTAGTAGTGTCTTGTATATATTATTATTTTTCTTTTAATCTTACATGCCAAGTTCTAAGCATTTAGGTAGTTTAAATTGTATATCCTAACCTTATGCTTGGTGATTTTTGATCGTGGACCGGGTTGTCTTTACTTGAAGATTTTTAAGTAACCTCTTTCCACCCTCTCTTTGAGTTTATATATTCTTGATCCATGCTACATGTTTGATTTTTCATTTTCGGTGGCGAACCCCTTGTGTGTGAATGATGGGATTATCTTTTTGATGGAGTTGTGTGGGCTCAAGTCGCCACCGCTTTTTACATGTTAGGTGTTGTGTATATATGCTTTTCTAAGGATCTCTACCCTTACTTGAGACAACCCTTCTCACTATGGGGACATGTGATGTTTTGTGTGGGAGTGGGGGTGATATTTTTCTTGTTTTTAAGTAGACAACCTAGTATTTGATTATTTTTTTCGTAGTTTTTGCTAAAATTTGAAAGCTTTTGCGTGTAAAAGGAAAAAAAATGGCGTGAAAAACTTTTAAAGTTTTTGTATTTCTTTTGTTTTTGCTTTGATTTTAGGATAAGTGCAGTCAATGCTTAGAAAACTTTCTTAATCTCCTTGAAAGAAACCCGTATGAGCATTACTGTCCTCAGTTCAAATATTGTCAGGACTCATTTGTGTAGTTTACCTACGTTAAATGCTTAATAAGATCCTTGATTCTTTTACGTTCTTCTTGAAAATGTAAGACTTTTGAAGATCACTTCCGAACTTGTTGAAAAGTGAAAGTTAATTAAATTGGATTAATTGGTTAATTGTTGGCTAAATCAACAAAGGCCGATGTAAGTGGGCGGCACTCACGTCCCTTAAGCACGTCATTTCTGAATGGAGTAGCCTGAGTTGGTAGGGTAGACCCCGTTATGGGCCGTTCCAAATCCCGAAAAACCCGGCGTTAACCTTGAAAATGTAATGTTAAGTTAGTATAGCTACACGGGTTGGTATGAGCGGTGTGGCGCACTTAACCCTTAAGCACTTTGTTTGCGTAAGGAGTAGCTCGTGTTGGGAGGGTAAACCCGATTTATGGGTTGTGCAATTCCCGAAAAAACTAACACCAAATACCCTTGAGTTAAGTTTGAAAAGTTGGGCCCTTAAATTCTAAACCCAACACCAAAAAGAATTGTAATAAATGTGAAGTTCTTCCTTGCGTCTCCTGCGGCCCTCACCAAGCAAAGTGCGACATAGGCGAGGGAGGACATCACCTAAATAATTCTTTTTGCTTTGATACAAGTTTGGATTGTGATTTGCTTTAGATCAATCAGAATCGAGTAGAATAACACTTGCACTCGAGCACATAGGATCTTGTTTTGTAGGAAATGTTTGGGAATGAAAAACCTTAAAGATTGGAAATATCTTGAGTTAGGTAATTTGATGTGCTCATAATGGTTTCTTTTGGTTGATTAGTATTGTTTTCTTTGCGGCGATTGCATGATTCCTAAAACAAGCAGTTTTTCTTTTCTTTATTTTTAAAACTTGTTTTGTTTTTCACTTTCCCTCTCTCCTTTTCTTTGGCTTTTGTGCGTATACCTTCTATAAACCTTCACGAGACCTTCCTATCCACTTGGGCTGCTAAGGGGTTTAAAGGGCTTCATGCATGTGCTAAATGCATCCGCGATTCCTGCGAAAGTGAGTTAGGGTAGTTCGTTTGTTTTTTTTTCGCTTTCTTTTTTTTTTTGTTTTTAGTTTTCTCGGGGCGAGCAAACCCTTGTGTGGGAGTGTATATGCATTCCGGCTTTTGAGTCTAAGAAAAGAAAGGAAAAAAAAGTGAGATTCATATTGTAAATATTTTGATTTTTCTTTAGTTCTTTAGTTAGTAGTGTCTTGTATATATTTTTATTTTTCTTTTAAGCTTGCATGCCAAGTTCTAAGCATTTAGGTAGTTTGAATGGGGACATTGTGATATATATGCTTTTTACATGTTAGGTGTTGTGTATTTATGCTTTTCTTAGGATCTTTACCCTTACTTTAGACAACCCTTCTAACAATGGGGACATTGTGATGTTTTGTGTGGGAGTGGGGGTGGTATTTTTCTTGTTTATGGGTGTTGTAACTCGGTTTGTAAGACCTCAGTTTTATCGTTCTTCCACAGGGAGCTAGGGGCCTTAGTTGCAACTACTTGACTCTAGGTAGGGTTTACGATCATGAAAGGATGATAGAATTCAGGGTAAAAACAGCACAAACACACTAGGTTCGGTCAAAAAGGTGAGACAATGGGTGTTGGGAGATTTTCGGGATGCAAACGGGAATGAGGAAATAGGTTTCGCAACAAGAGAGCAACGAGAAGGGGAAATCAAATGGTAACTCCATAAGAAAATACCCACCGGGCTTCCTCTTTCAAGGATAGTCCGGATTAACTTCCCCAAAGTCCATCGACAGACCCGGGGGAGTTAATGGAACGGAATTTCCTAGTTAGTTTCTATTCGCTTTCGCGAACTAGAATACTAACTATCCTAATTCCTACCTTCCAACAAGCGTTGAATGTATTCGCGATGCTTTCGCACCCAAATACATCCCACTTGAGAGAAAGATAGGATTAGGAAATTGATTACCTAACTAGTTACTCACTAATATTGCTAACCCAAACCTAATCAATCATTCACACCCTTAATATCTCCCTAACCCATTAGGATTCTAGCCACTAAACATCCTAACTGTCATGATAATAACATCAACAACTTCATTCATGCTTAAAAGAGTAAACAAGATGACAATAAACCTTCAACAAAACTGACAATACCAAAATAATAAAAACAGAGATTAATAAATAAACAATAAATTAGAGAGAGAAAGGTTAAGAAATGCTCATTGATTATGATGACAAAGAAGAAAACTCCAGAATAATAAAGCTTCAATGCTCCAAAGTTGAGAATAATCTTCAAACCTCCAATAAAACTCAAGAGAATCCAATACAAGAACCAATAATCTCAGCAAAGATCTTCACTAATCACTCTAATCCAAAGCTTAAAATGTGATTAAGTATATGCTAAAGTATGATAAAAGATAGATAAAAGCTGCTTGAAAAAAGTCCCCAGCTAAAATGACCTAAATACATTAAATAGTAATCAAGGTTGTTACTCAAAAGTCATCATTTTACACAACAGACAAAAGTGTCCCGCAGGGGACCGTGGGCCTGGTCAAGGTGACCGTCGCCACGGTCCTGCGTAAGGCAGGTAGGACTTCTCTTTGTTTCGCATCACCGTGGGCACGGTACCCATGCACCGTAGGCATGGTGTGGGCGATTAAGGCTGACAACTTTTCGCTCCTTCGCACCTCCGTGGCTACGGTCATGGGAGACCGTGGCCACGGTCTTGTTCGGCCAAATTCTTCCTTGGGCAAGGTAGTGATCTCACCGTGGCTACGGTCAGACTGACCGTGACCACGGTCCATCTCGGGTGGCAATGTCCCTTCCTTAGGTATTGGCTCAATCACACCGTGGCTACGGTCAATATGACCGTAGCCACGGTCTCTCTCGGCCACAGGATTCCTCAGGGTGCTCTTCAACAGTTGCTTCCGCTTTCGCTGCCTTTCGACATGGTCGGCCCTTCTAATCCGCTGCCTTCGACACGACCAGGGCTCGGGGGATCTTAGGGTATCTCGGGATTCCCAAGATTGGTCCAAAATTGGCTCATTTAGCATCGTTCTGAGTAAAAACTTCGGAAACTTAAAAAATAATCAAAACGCATTAAAAGTTATCAAAACAACCTACGAAACAAGTCGAAAGCCTAAGGATTTAGGCGGTATTTAGACACGAAATCGGGTCTAAACACCCCCCCCCCCCCCACACTTAAACTTTTGCTCGTCCGAGCAAAGCAAAACAAAAACTAACTAACTAACAGTAACTCCTCTGTCGTGGGAGAGAAACGGGTGCATTTAGCGTATGCACCAAGCCCTTTGAACCCCCCGGCAGCCCGGGTGGACGAGATGGACTCGTGAGGGTTTGTAGCGGCTGTGCCCACAAAAGCAAAAGAAAAAGGAGAGAGGGAAAATGAAAACAAAATCGAAGAAAACAAAAAGGAACGAAAAGCAAAAGCTTGATTCACAAGATCTCGCAATCCAAACTAAGAAAACGTGATTAAAACTCCCAAAGTAACCGTTAGGAGCATCTCGCAACCACCAAACTCGGAAAAAGGTCGATCTTGAAGATTTTCAACTCCCTACACCTTGTAACAAGCGAAACCCCACAGCAAAAGCACAACAAGGGTTTTAACGGGAATCAAAAGACTCTAAAAACTCGCGTCCGAATTTGAAAACAACGAAACAATCGAGAGGAGTGTTGCCCTCCCTCGCATTCGGTCGCCCTTGGCTTGGTGAGGATCGCAGGTGATGCAAGGGGACGCCCCACTCTTTTTAGAAGCAAAAACTTTTCTTTTCTTTCTCTTTTTTTTTCTTTTTGGTTTTTAAGGTTAGTATTAACCTTACTTTCGGGAATTGGACGACCTATATAAGGGGTATACCCTCCCAACACGGTCTTTTCCATACGCCTCTCCGTCGCAAAGCGATATAGGAGGAGGGTTAAGGGGTATCCAATGTCGTAGCACGAATACCGGGCCCGTGTAGGTTGGCTAAGTGTAGGTGGTTAATGTCATTCAGCGACACGCTCCACTTAATCCGGTTATTGTAGCTTTTCTTTCTTTTTCTTTCATTTTGCACTTTTTGCTTTTGCTGAACGAGAAACAAAACAAACTCAGACACAAGCCCCTAGAATCTCCGGGTTCCCGACAAAACGAGAAAGGAACGGGGGTCTCACAAGACACTTAATGAAGGAAGTTTATTAAGGGTAAGTCTCGACTAGAACCCGAGTTAGGGTCGAAAAATGCTCCAACCGGTTACTAGCTAGCGTCTCCTGTTGGAGTGCTTATAAACGGTCCTCAAGCGGACCCTCCCGGAGGAGGACGGGGTTGGAGTTGCGATTGGATGCTAGCTAGCGTCTCCTGTTGGATCTCGATCAATCCTTGCAAGTTTTCGATCAAGAGTTGCTGGTTTTGGATGAGCTCCCGTTGTACTTGAAACTCATCATGAAGCTCCTGGAGTTGCTCGCTGATATGCTCAGGAGCGGCGTCCCATAGTTGACTCGACTCAGCTTCGTCTCCTTGTGCTTGTTCACCCCCTTCTTCGTCATCCTCATCTTCTTCTTCTCCTTCACCTTCCTCCTCACGATCCCCGCGACCACCCACCAAAAAACGATCCCCAAATGTTTGGCCACACGACCAATTGCATTGGTCGGTGACATCTAAACGTTACTCGGTATTGTCGTCGCCCAAATGAATCACGACACTATGGGGGTCGTTTCCGTGACGGTATAATGTTCGCGTCTTGTGTTTCTCCAAGAATTCCATCTTTCGTAAGCGAACACTATCGATAGAATCGGGGAAATATCAGGGAGTCCACTTGCTTAGATAGGACTCGAACCCTTGCTTCCTGAGAAAATGGGTAATGATGTGACCCATACCAATAGTCATGTTCCGGGTTTCAAGGCTTATTTCCTGAAGCCAATGGAGGATGCATAAGCCAGTGTTGACCCGGCGATTGTTGATTGCATTGTAGAGGACGAAGAGGTCGTCTTTTCGGATGCTTGAACGCCCGGCGTCACGGC
Organism: Portulaca oleracea; assembly: GCA_029582165.1. NCBI lineage: Eukaryota > Viridiplantae > Streptophyta > Magnoliopsida > Caryophyllales > Portulacaceae > Portulaca > Portulaca oleracea. The sequence continues at coordinate 35,103,566 of CM055888.1, read as the reverse complement.
CAAAAATGGAGTTCGAAATGATACGGTGGATGATGCGGACGCTCAGGTTACAGAAATCTCTGGCCTTAGAGTTCCTTGGGCAATAGTATTTCGCTCGTTGTGATCGAATCTTCGGATAACGTCTCCTCCAGCAAGTGAGTGCTTGCATAGCTTCTTGTTCATTGAATTTGACGCACTCGCCGTAGAAGATACCGTCCTCGGGAAGGCCTAGAGCGTTGCAAAGATCTTTGAGTGTACATTCGACCTCCTTCTTGTTCACAATGTATGAGAAAGAGGCGTTGGATGTGCCGTCTTCCTTCACCACCAAAGAGCTAAGGAATTCGAGCACCGGTTGCTCGATGATTGGTTCGTTGATTGTCGCGAAGACCTCCCATCCCATGACATTGATGAAAAAGTCCATGCTCGGTTTACAAAAGACATCCTTAGCCGTCTCTTCATGATAGAGGTCCGGAGCACAGATTTTCCGCTTCTTGAGCTGCTCATACCGTGCCTTATGTATATCGTCCCGGAAATTAACCTTAATCTTCGGGTCACACTGAATAATCGAGGTCGGTTGACCCTTGTACCGGGTTTTGTCAGGCTCAACAGAGGTTGATGGGGCCGGGGTCGATTCCGGCTCGGTCTGGGCACGTTTTGCTCGACCCATTGAAGGCAACTGCAAGACAAACAACCACCACACACCGAAACACAACACAAACACTGCCCAAAAATCCCGAGCAACCACAAATTCAACACCAACTACAAAATTCAAACCAAGAGTTCACTAATAACACTCCCAACACGAAAATATCCACGAAAGTTTCAACCCCAAGTTCAACCACACTCGTTCAACCAAATCTCAAGAAATTCGCACCAAATTCAACCCAAATATGCAAGGAAAACAAAAATTTATGCACCAACAATCAAGGAATACCTAGGTTGAAGAGTTTGAGAACTTCTCTTGCTATTTTCGAGCCCCACAAGGAACAAAGAACCCAGAAGTTTGCTTGAAGAGAACCGAAAATGGCGAAATTCAGCAGCACAGCGCAGTTAGGGCATGAACGCAGGAGAGATTTGAGAGAAATGGAGGAAATTGATGATGGATTTGTCAAATCTTGGAAGGAATTTGTTGTTTTAGGGTTTTAGGAGGGTTTTCGAGTGTGAGGGAATGGGAGGAAATGAAAGAGAAATGAGGGAAAATGAGAATGAACTCCCCGACATATTCGTAGCTGACAGTGAGCGCACGTGTGGTTCGGCCGGGAAAAGAGGAAAATGTAGGGTAGAGACCGTGGCTACGGTAAACCCACCGTGGTCACGGTGATCTTCGGGACAGAATTTTTTTCAAGAACAACATCGATGAGACCGTGGCTGCGGTGAAACCCACTGTGGGCACGGTCTACTTCGGCCTGAAAAAACTGGGAATAACTTGCATATTCTGACCGTGGTCACGGTCCAAGCCTACAAGGCTCAAAACTTGGAGAAAAAATGTTAAGTCCTAAAATCTACCCTCTTGTCATCCACTCCCTTTTTTCTTTCTTGCTCAATTATCATTCAAGGACACTCTCCCAACACTCAAAAACACTTTCAAACCCCGACCCTCATAGAACCGCTCTTGATTTTTTCTTCTTTTCAAACTTTTCTGATTTTTCTAATTTTTTTCTCAATTTTTTTTTTCTAATATAAAACAAAGGAAGATGAAAAATGTTAAAACAAGGGAAATAAAATGAAAGAAACAAAAAATGAAAGAAAACACTAAAAGAGGGGGAAGTAGTTCATACCTCTCCTGGGTGCTTGTTTTGGTAAGTCCTAGCTCGACCTATCCCGATGCTTTTCAATCTTCAAAATCCGCGAGGTATGCCACAACTGTCCCGACATATTCCTCGCCCATGATGTATGGTTTGGGCTTTGATGAGTTTGCTTTGAAACATTTTCCTTGTGCATCTTTCAATTCAACCACTCCGGCGGGGAGAAATCTCACAATTTCAAATGGCCCGGACCATCTTGATCTCAATTTCCCGAAGAATAACTTTAGCCTTGAGTTGAAGATGAGAACCCTATCGCCTACCACAAACTCACGTCGGTTCAACCTCTTGTCATGCCATGCTTTCGTTCTCTCCTTGTAGATCTTGTTGTTCTCATATGCATGACGCCTCATCTCCTCAAGTTCTTCTAATTGAAATAACCGACTACCTCCGGCCGCCTTGAGATCGAAATTCAACTTCTTGATTGCCCACATGGTTTTGTGCTCAAGCTCTACGGGGAAGTGACACGCCTTCCCATAGACAAGACAGTAAGGGGTAGTGCCGATCAGTGTCTTGAAAGCGGTGCGGTATGCCCACAAAACTTCATCTAATTTTTCTGCCCAATCTTTCCTTGAAGAGCTGATCGTCTTCTCTAAGATCTCCTTGATGGCACGGTTCGAGATTTCCACTTGACCTTGTGTTTGTGGATGGTAAGGGAGTCCCTTCTTATGTTTGATGCCGTACTTCGCCAAGAGAGACTCGAATTTCTTTTCAATGAAAAGGGAACCGTTGTCACCAGGTCTAGGCAAAAGGTTGGGGGCCCAATGAACATTTTGAGTGGGTATGAGAAAAGAGGCTCAGCCCTTTTAAATTAATTAACAATGCGGGCTTAAACAGAACTACCCTTTTATAATATTTCGTGGGCCCCGCAGGCCTGAAATGGTAAGGTCAGAACATACTAACGGGCCCTTAACGGGTCTTAATAGAATGCAAATAGAACGCTATCACCTCCCTGGCTCCATCTATTGTTCGAAATTTTGAATATCTGCAAATCTACTCCACGCCCGATTACAGTGCCCTTTCTCCTCCACGACGACCAGCGAGCGCAACTACCGGCGACTAGCAACGGCGACAGAGTAAGCCCGACTACCGGCGACGGTTGGAGATGAGTAATCCACCTCAAGGTACTGTCTGTTGATTCTAGGGTTTTGGTTTTACTGTTTCTAGTAGGTTTTATCAAGGTTTTATCTGGGTTTTTGGTTCTTCATTTTAGGGTTTTGTTTTTATTTTTACAGCATATTAAGTTTGTGCTCTACAATTGAATGAATGATTCAGTAGACGAGGATTGACATGGGTTTTTGATTCTTGATTTTAGGGTTTTGGTTTTTGAGCTCAAATTTCATCTTTGGGCTCAAAAAAATCGTACTGTGGCGACTTTAGTAGTTAGTAGTTTGGTCGTTCCAGTAATTTTAGGTCGAAAATGAATTGGCTTGCTCTATCTCTAAATAAATCTATCACCATTCACCAAGCATACGTTTGTTTCTCTGTAAGAAACTGAACTTTGTGTTCCAAATATATAGAAAGATATGATTTGTGAAATCTGAAGAGCTCTCAGAAAATAAGATAATAGTTTTGAAGTGTGCGACGAATTTTGTGAAATAGATAATCCTCTACGTAGAAAATACGATTATGTAAAATGTATGGTACAATGGAAAACAAGAGATACCAAAACTGTCTGAAGTATGCTGATTAATTAAGAACTTAACCCCCAGCAGCTACTGGTTAATTAACAACATTCTTGAAAGCATAGATTTTCTACCATCAAATAGTATTCAAGTGCACAACTCATCAGACAATCACACCCCTCGATCAACTCAAGGCTCACTTTTAAAAGCAACCGAAGCTTGCTATATCATTTGTTTGATTTGATGATTTGAATAGCTGAAAGAGAAGTACCTCAGTTGGTAAGTATGAGGACCATAAAAGTTGGCTATTGATTCTGTGGATAAGAACTAAAAGTTGTAACTTTAATATGATGGCAAGAGCATGACGTTGAGTCAAGTTTGTTGGATTGTCAACTGGTGTTCTTTTGATTACTACTCCAAAAAGGTAGGGTAACATAAAAAAAAAAAAAAACAAGCTAGTTGATTTGATTAAAGAAAGGAAAACAAGGGTGGAAATGAGCATCCAAAGCTGGATATGTGCAACAGTGTGTGAGATTGTTTTCTTATGCTTATTGTTGTTGGTCCTTGCTGAAGTAGGATTTTGTGAGATTGTTTACTTATGCTTTGTATTCTTTGGTGCTCGATGTTACTCGAACTCGAACGTGGATGCATGTGTCGGACTCGGCTATTTTAAAGAAATTTTGTATCTTTTCATTGTAATTTGGGTGTCTATTTTCGGTACTTGTTTGTAAAGTGGTTGTTTTGTTGTACTTTCAGGAATGGATAGTGACGCGGGAGCATCATCGACACAAGTTGATGATGAAAACAGGTTGCTATTTTCACAGGTTGAAAATAGGTTGCTACTTCGATATTAGCTATTTTTAACTTGTATCTTCCGTTTGTTTGGTTGTATATTGCCGTTCTTTATGTTTGCTTATTCACATACTTTTGTTGGAGGATCATTGTTGTAGATAAAGGTTGTTAGGAATTGTGGAAAAATCTTTATTCAACCCGGCCCGAACCCGGCCCGTTAAAACCCAACCTACTTGGGCCTAGTAAAAAAAGTCTCTGCCCAGCCCGGCCAGGCCCGTTAGCGGCTAGCCCGAACCCGGCCCGGCCCGGCCCGTTGCTCAGCTCTAGTTGTCACTAATGATGACCCGTGGAATGCCAAATCTTGGAATAGGGTCTTTTTCAAGAATTTCAAAACGGACTTCCCATCGCACCTTACACATGGTATGGCTTCGACCCACTTTGTGACATAGTCCACCGCCACTAGGATGTATTGGAAACCCCTTGATGACGGGAAAGGACCCATGAAGTCTAATCCCCACACATCGAAGGCTTCCACCTCAAGAATATAGTTCAATGGTGCTTCATTCTTCCCGGAGATGTTTCCTGATCTTTGACACCTATCACATTGCTTGACATGCAAATGGGCGTCACGAAAAAGAGTCGGCCACCAATAGCCGATTTGCAAAACCCTCGTTGCCGTCTTTTGGGAGCCACCGTGACCTCCCATCGGAAATTCGTGACAATGGGTCAAGATAGATTGCACTTCACTCTCGGGAATACATCGCCGGTACATCCTGTCGTTGCAAAGACGGAAAAGGAAAGGGTCATCCCAAAAGTAACGCTTCATGTCGTGGAGAAATTTCTTCTTTTGATGATGGTTCAAGTGTTGAGGAATCACTTCGCTTGCCAAATAATTCACAATATCCGCATACTAAGGATGAGAGTTGATAGCCAAGAGTCGCTCATCCGGGAAAGCATCTACAATCGGTTGGGTGTCTTCCAAGTCGACAAGAATCCTCGAGAGGTGATCGACTACGACATTCTTCATGCCCGCCTTGTCGCGGATTTCCAAATCAAATTCTTGCATGAGCAAGACCAACCGTATAAGCCTTGGTTTTGTCTCTTCTTTCCCATCAAGTATTTGATAGCGGCATGATTCGTGTAGACTACCACCTTAGAGAACATAAGGTATTGCCGGAATTTGTCGAGCGCAAAAACGACCGCCAACAGCTCCTTTTTTATGGTAGTGTAGTTCCTTTGGGTGCTATCAAGCGCATGGCTCGCGTAATAGATGACCCTTGGCTTCTTGTCTACTGTTTGGGTCAAACACGCTCCCACGGCGAAGTCACTTGCGTCGGCCATGATCTCGAAGGGTAGAGTCCAATCCGGAGGTTGAACTACCGGGGCGGAAATCAAAGCCTGCTTCAACCTATAAAATGACTCAAGGCACTCGTCAGTGAAAATGAAAGGGGCATCTTTGCATAAGAGATCAGTTAGAGGTCGAGCAATTTTGGAAAAATCCTTGACGAACCGGCAATAAAAGCCGACATGACCAAGGAAGCTACGCACCCCCTTAAAAGAAACTGGGGGTGGTAGGCACTCTATAACCTCAACTTTATCCCTGTCCACTTCGATGCCCTTAGAAGAGATTAAGTGACCCAAAACGATACCTTGTTCCACCATGAAGTGGCATTTCTCCCAATTCAAAACTAGATCCACTTCCTCACAATGAGTTAACACTTTCTCCAGATTTAGCAAACAGTCATCAAAAGAATTACCGTACACAGAAAAATCATCCATAAAGACTTCCATGCATTTTTCAATGAAATCGCTAAAAATAGCCATCATACAACGTTGAAAAGTCCCAGGGGCATTACATAAACCAAAAGGCATGCGACGATAAGCAAATGTCCCGTATGGGCAAGTGAAGGTGGTCTTTTCTTGGTGTGAGGGGTGGATTGGAATTTGAAAGAACCCCGAGTACCCATCCAAAAAGCAAAAATACGAATGACCCGCCAACCGTTCTAACATCTGGTCAATAAAGGGAAGGGGGAAATGGTCCTTCTTTGTTACTTTGTTTAGTTGGCGGTAATCGATACACATCCGCCAACCGGTGACGGTCCGGGTACTAACTAGTTCTTTCTTGTCATTTTCAATTACGGTCATTCCACCCTTCTTGGGTACAAACTAAAGCGGGCTTGCCCATTCGCTATTTGCGATGGGGAAGATGATCCCAGCAGCTAGCAACTTTACTACTTCCTTTTTAACCACCTCTTGCATGTTAGGATTTAAACCACGTTGGGGTTGCCTAGTAGGCTTGGCATCTTCTAGCAAGTCAATCGAATGCATGCATATGGAAGGGGACAAACCTTTCAAATCTTCTATCTTATAACCCAATGCACCCCTATGTTTTCTAAGCAAATCAAGCAACTTGGACAATTTAAAATCATTCAAATTTGCATTCACAATGACAGGATAAGATTTCTCATCATCCAAGAAAGCATATTGGAGGGAAGGGGGCAAAGCTTTAAGCTCTAAAGGAGTAGAAGATTGAATTTGAGAGGAAGACATACCTTTGTAGATCACATCTTGAATCTCCATGCACTCCATATAAGGCTCATCAATAATAATCTCCTCATGCACGGGTGAAGAGTCAAGAAGGTTGGTGAAGAAAGTAATATCGGTGTCGTCGGTCTCAAATTGGAAGGACTCCAATAAACAAGCTCCCAAGGGATTGTCGCAAATAGATTCAAGAAAATGAGAGTCCTCAATATACTCATCAACAAGAAACTCCATCATATCAATAGCATAGCATGAGTCCCCATACGAAGGACCTTTCAATGACCCCTCAAGTTGAAAAATGATGCTTTCATTCCCGACATTCAACGACATGCTTCCATTCTTCACATCAATAATTGCTCCCCCCGTAGCAAGGAACGGCCTTCCCAAAATAATAGGGATGTTGTTGTCTTCCTCTATCTCCAAGATCACGAAGTCACATGAAATCAAAAACCGCCCTACTTGGACCGGGATGTCTTCCAATATTCCCAAAGGTCTTCGCACAGAACGGTCGGCCAATTGGATGTTAATTGTTGTAGGAGTAGATCATCAAGATTCAACTTCTTGCAAATCGAATAAGGCATGACGCTTACCCTTGCTCCTAGATCGCAAAGGGCACGGCCAATCCGCATATCACCAATGTTGCATGGAATAGAAAAACTTCCGGGGTCGGCTAACTTCTCCGGTGATTTGTTATCGATAATTGCACTACAATCCGCTGTCAAATGAATCGTAGATTTCTCTTGAATCCTCCTCTTGCTCGTGAGAAGCTCCTTCAAATGCTTCTTGAAGGACGGGACTTCAAAAATGGCATCAAGAAATGGAATGTTCACTTGAAGCTTCTTAAGCATCTCAATGAATTTTAAAAACTTTGCATCGGATTTTGGCTTTGCTAACTGCTCGGGAAAAGGGACCGGCGGTAGCTTTGGTTTCTCAATAGTTTGGATTGGCTCTTCTTCCACCATCTTTCCTTTCCCTTTCCTTAACTTCTCCATCTCCTCTCTTTCCTTGCTAAATTCTCCCAATTCATCCTCATGTACTCCCTCAACTTCCTCACCCAAGACTAACTCACTTTCCTGCTTCTCCATCAAATCTTCCTCCTCCGAAACATCCACCACATCACCTTCTTTGTCACCCAAGACTTCTTCTCCCATCATCCTAGGGCTATCAATCTCCTTGCCACTCCTCAATGTAATAGCATTAAGTTGTCCCTTCGGGTTTGGTTGGGGTTGGCTAGGCAAAGATTGGATAGGTTGAGATTGTTGTGCCAATTGAGCCAATAGTAACTCGAGGTTCTTGATGCGAGTTTGGTCTTTTTCTCGATGTAAGGCCATCTTTTCTTGAGATAAGGCTATCTTTTCTTGAGATAAGGCCAACTTTTGAAGGGTTTGGTCAAGGGTTTCTTGTTGTGGTGGTTTGGATGCTTGGGAAGATTGACCTTGGTGAGGATTTTAGTGGTGATTTTGGTGGTATTGGCGGCGATTTTGATTTGGGAAATCGGGGGGTGGGTTTTGGTTTAATGGAGCTTGTTGGTTGTAGGCGTTATTCCCACGAGCACGAATGGGAGTTTGATTGGTATAGGAGAGGTTATTGTTGGGATAAATGGCTTGGACATGCTCGGTTTGATACTCTTCACATCGCTTCAAAGAGTGTGGCCCTCCACGAAAATCATATACCAAAACTCGGGCTTCCGGAATAAGCATAGGTACTTCTTGAGCTGCCTTTACTTGCCTCGTGGTTTCCTCCAAAGCTGACTTTTGTTGCATCTCTAAAACGGCATTCATGAGAAACTTAATAGTAGGATTGCTTTTTAGAGGAGAACCATCTCTTGGACCACGGCCGCCTCCCCAATGAGGAGAGTTTTGAGATAATTCGTGAAGAAATACGTTTGCTTCCTACCCCGTCTTCTTGAGGAACATGCCCCCCGCGGCATGATTGATGGATTCTCGCAAAGAGCTACTCAGTCTGGAATAAAAATGATGCAATAATAACCAATCCTCAAGATTGTGGTGTGGACACCTCCGTTGGAGACCCTTGAATCTCCCCCATGCTTCGAATAAAGACTCATCGGACTCTTGCTTGAAGCTCATGATGGCTTGCCTCAAACGACACGTCTCATCATTGGGGAAAAACCTTTGAAGAAAGTCGCGGCTAAGGGCATCCCATGTAGAATAGGTTCCGGGCGGTCACGTGTTGAGCCATAATAGTGCTTTCCCTTTCAAAGTAAGAGGGAAAAACTTCAGCGTCATGTATTCGGCGGAAACTCCATTCATTTATACGAAGCCGATGCGTTGCTCGAACCTGTTGATGTGGTCAATAGGATTTTCATGCTCTCCTCCATGGTACAGAGTGTTCTCAAATATCTCCAACAAATATGGCTTGAACTCGAACGATGCGTTCGGTGGTAATTCTGGTAATATGATGGGATCGCCTCCCGTACCCGACGATGGTAAGGAATATGATGCTAAGGTACGGGGTGGAACTTGCTCTCCTTCAGCCATTGGAATTTCGATCGTCTCTGACTCCCTTTGTTATCTTCTTCGTCTTGAGCCGGCGTTAGCTTGGCGAATTATGCTCTCCGGATTCGGGTTCGGTGGAGTTATAGGTGTTTGGCCTCGTCGAGATCGAGTCCGCATGCACAAAAGGAACAAACAGAAGAATCAAATTTCTAATAACCAAGGATAACAAAATCTCTAGCAGTGAAATGATCTTAAACAACCTAAAGACAAAGAGCTAAGCTAGATGCGCTTGCTCCCCGGCAACGGTGCCATTTTGTTGTAACTCGGTTTGTAAGACCTCAGTTTTATCGTTCTTCCACAGGGAGCTAGGGGCCTTAGCTGCAACTACTTGACTCTAGGTAGGGTTTACGATCATGAAAGGATGATAGAATTCAGGGTAAAAACAGTACAAACACACTAGCTTCGGTAAAAAAGGTGAGACAATGGGTGTTGGGAGACTTTCGGGATGCAAACGGGAATGAGGAAATAGGTTTCGCAACAAGAGAGTAACGAGAAGGGGAAATCAAATAGTAACTCCATTAGAAAATACCCACCAGGCTTCCTCTTTCAAGGATAGTCCGAATTAACTTCCCCAAAGTCCATCGACAGACCCGGGGGAGTTAATAAAACGGAATTTCCTAGTTAGTTTCTATTCGCTTTGACGAACTAGAATACTAACTATCCTAATTCCTACCTTCCAACAAGCGTTGGATGTATTCGGGATGCTTTTGCACCCAAATACATCCCACTTGAGAGAAGGATAGGATTCGGAAATTGATCTCCTAACTAGTTACTCACTAATATTGCTAACCCAAACCTAATCACCCATTCACACCCTAAATATCTCCCTAACCCATTAGGGTTCTAGCCACTAGACATCCTAACTATCATGATAATAACATCAACAACTTCATTCATGCTTAAAAGAGTAAACAAGATGACAATAAACCTTCAACAAAACCGACAATACCAATAATAACAAAAACAGAGATTAATAAATAAACAATAAATTAGAGAGGGAAAGGTTAAGAAATGCTCATTGATTTTGATGACAAAGAAGAAAACTCCAGAATAATAAATCTTCAATGCTCCAAAGTTGAGAATAATCTTCAAACTTCCAATAAAACTCAAGAGAATCCAATACAAGAACTAATAATCTCAGCAAAGATCTTCACTAATCACTTTAATCCAAATCTTAAAATATGATAAAGTATATGCTAAAGTATGAAAAAAGATACATAAAAGATGCTTGAAAAAAGTCCCCAGCTAAAATGACCTAAATACATTAAATAGTAATCAAGGTTGTTACTCTAAACTTATCATTTTACACAATAGACAAAAGTGTCCCGCAGGGGACCGTGGGCACGGTCAAGATGACCGTGCCCACGGTCCTGCGTAAGGAAGGTAGGACTTCTCTTCGCTTCGCATCACCGTGGGCACGGTACCAATGCACCGTAGGCACGGTCTGGGCGATTAGGGCTGACAACTTTTCGCTCCTTCGCACCTGCGTGGCTACGGTAATGGGAGACCGTGGCCACGGTCTTGTTCGGCCAAATTCTTCCTTGGGCAGCGTAGTGATCTCACCGTGGCTACGGTCAGACTGACCGTGACCACGGTCCATCTCGGGTGGCAATGTCCCTTCCTTAGGTATTGGCTCCATCACATCGTGGCTACGGTCAATATGACCGTGGCCGATCTCGACTACGAGATTCCTCGGTGCTCTTCAACGATTGCTTCGCTCACGCCTCTCGACATGGTCGGCCCTTCTAATCCGCTGCCTTCGACACGATCAAGGCTCGGGGAATCTTAGGGTATCTCGGGATTCCCAAGATTGGTGCAAAATTGGCCCATTTAGCATCGTTTTGAGTAAAAACTTCGGAAACTACAAAAAGAACCAAAACGCATTAAAAGTTATTAAAACAAGCTACGAAACAAGTCAAAAGCTTAAGGATTTAGGCGGTATTTAGACATGAAGTCAGGTCTAAACAATGGATAGACAACCTAGTATTTTAATTATTTTTTTCGTAGTTTTTGCTAAAATTTGAAAACTTTTGTGTGCAAAAGTAGAAAAAAGGGCGTGAAAAACTTTTAAGGTTTTTGTTTTTCTTCTGTTTTTTGCTTTGTTTTTAGGATAAGTGTAGTCAATGCTTAGAAAACTTTCTTAATCTCCTTGAAAAAACCCGTATCAGCATTATTGTCCTTAGTTCAAATATTGTCATGACTCATTTGTGTAGTTTCCCTTCGTTAAATGCTTAATAAGATCCTTGATTCTTTTACGTTCTTCTTGAAAATGTAAGACTTTAGTAGATCACTTCCAACTTGTTGAAAAGTGAAAGTTAATTAAATTGGATTAATTGGTTAAACGTTGGCTAAATCACCCAAGGCCGATGTAAGTGGGCGGCACTCACGTCCCTAAAGCACGTCATTTGTGAATGGAGTAGCCTGAGTTGGTAGGGTAGACCCCGTTATGGGTCGTTCCAAATCCCGAAAAACCCGGCGTTAACCTTGAAAATGTAATGTTAAGTTAGTATACCTACGCGGGTTGGTATGAGCGGTGCGGCGCACTTACCCCATAAGCACTTTGTTTCCGTAAGGAGTAGCTCGTGTTGGGAGGGTAAACCCTGTTTATGGGTCGTGCAATTCCCAAAAAAACTATCACCAAATACCGTTGAGTTAAGTTAAAAAAGTTGGGCCGTTAAATTCTAAACCCAACACCAAAAAGAATTGTAATAAATGTGAAGTTCTTCCTTGCGTCTCCTACGGCCCTCACCAAGCCAAGTGCGACATAGGCGAGGGGGGATATCACCTAAATAATTCTTTTTGCGTTGATACAAGCTTGGATTGTGATTTGCTTTAGATCAATCAGAATCGAGTAGAATAACACTTGCACACGAGCACATAGGATCTTGTTTTGTAGGAAATATTTGGGAATCAAAAACCTTAAAGATTGGCAATATCTTGAGTTAGGTAATTTGATGTGCTCATAATGGTTCCTTTTGGTTGATTAGTATTGTTTTCTTTGAGGCGATTGCAAGGTTCCTAAAACAAGCAGTTTTTCTTTTCTTTCTTTTCAAAACATGTTTTGTTTTCCACTTTCCCTCTCTCCTTTTCTTTGGCTTTTGTGGGTATAGCTTCTATAAACCCTCAAGAGACCTTCCTCGTCCACTTGGACTGCCAAGGGGTTTAAAGGGCTTAATGCATGTGCTAAATGCATTCGCAATTCCTGCGAAAGTGAGTTAGGGTAGTTAGTTTCTTTTTTTTTTCCCCTTTCTTTTTCTTTGTTTTTTGTTTGCTCGGGGCGAGCAAACCCTTGTGTGAGAGTGTATATGCATTCCGATTTTTGAGTCTAAGAAAAGAAAAGAAAAAAAAGTAAGATTCATATTGTTAATATTTTGATTTTTCTTTAGGTCTTTAGTTCGTAGTGTCTTGTATATATTATTATTTTTCTTTTAATCTTACATGCCAAGGTAGTTTAAATTGTATATCCTAACGTTATGCTTGGTTATTTTAGATCGTGGATCGGGGTGTCTTTACTTGAAGATCTTTAAGTAACCTCTTTCCACCCTCTCTTTGAGTTTATATATTCTTGATCCATGCTGCATGTTTGATATTTCATTTTCGGTGGCAAACCCCTTGTGTGTGAATGATGGGATTATCTTTTTAATGGAGTTGTGTGGGCTCGAGTCGCCATCGCTTTTTACATGTTAGGTGTTGTGTATATATGCTTTTCTTACGAGCTCTACCCTTACTTGAGACAACCCTTCTCACAATGGGGACATTGTGATGTTTTGTGTGGGAGTGGGGGTGATATTTTTCTTGTTTATGGGAAGACAACCTAGTATTTTGATTATTTTTTTTCGTAGTTTTTGCTAAAATTTGAAAACTTTTGTGTGAAAAAGGAGAAAAAAGGGCGTGAAAAACTTTTAAAGTTTTTGTTTTTCTTTTGTTTTTGCTTTGTTTTTAAGATAAGTGTAGTCAATGCTTAGAAAACTTTCTTAATCTCCTTGAAAAAAACCCGTATGAGCATTACTGTCCTTAGTTCAAATATTGTCATGACTCATTTGTGTAGTTTCCCTTCGTTAAATGCTCAAAAAGATCCTTGATTCTTTTTCGTTCTTCTTGAAAATGTAAGACTTTAGTAGATCACTTCCGAACTTGTTGAAAAGTGAAACTAAATTAAATTGGATTAATTGGTTAATTGTTGGCTAAATCACCAAAGGCCGATGTAAGTGGGCGGCACTCACGTCCCTTAAGCACGTCATTTGTGAATGGAGTAGCCTGAGTTGGTAGGGTAGACCGCGTTATGGGTCGTTCCAAATCCCAAAAAACCCGGCGTTAACCTTGAATATGTAATGTTAAGTTAGTATACCTACGCGGGTTGGTATGAGCGGTGCGGCACACTTACCCCTTAAGCACTTTGTTTGCGTAAGGAGTAGCTCCTGTTGGGAGGGAAAACCCTGTTTATGGGTCGTGCAATTCCCAAAAAAACTATCACCAAATACCGTTGAGTTAAGTTTGAAAAGTTGGGCCGTTAAATTCAAAACCCAACACCAAAAAGAACTGTAATAAATGTGAAGTTCTTCATTGCGTCTCCTACGGCCCTCACCAAGCCAAGTGCGACTAAGCGAGGGGGGATATCACCTAAATGATTCTTTTTGCTTTGATACAAGCTTGGATTGTGATTTGCTTTAGATCAATCAGAATCGAGTAGAATAACAGTTGCACTCGAGCACATAGGATCTTGTTTTGTAGGAAATATTAGGGAATCAAAAACCATAAAGATTGGCAATATCTTGAGTTAGGTAATTTGATGTGCTCATAATGGTTTCTTTTGGTTGATTAGTATTGTTTTCTTTGAGGCGATTGCAAGATTCTTAAAACAAGCAGCTTTTCTTTTCTTTCTTTTCAAAACATGTTTTGTTTTTCACTTTCCCTCTCTCCTTTTCTTTGGCTTTTGTGGGTATAGCTACTATAAACCCTCAGGAGACCTTCCTCGTCCACTTGGACTGCCAAGGGGTTTAAAGGGCTTGATGCATGTGCTAAATGCATCCGCAATTCCTGCGAAAGTGAGTTAGGGTAGTTAGTTTCTATTTTTTTTTCCCTTTCATTTTCTTTGTTTTTTGTTTGCTCGGGGCGAGCAAACCCTTGTGTGGGAGTGTATATGCATTCCGACTTTTGAGTCTAAGAAAAGAAAATAAAAAAAAGTGAGATTCATATTGTTAATATTTTGATTTTTCTTTAGTTCTTTAGTTAGTAGTGTCTTGTATATATTATTATTTTTCTTTTAATATTACATGCAAAGTTCTAAGCATTTAGGTAGTTTAAATTGTATATCCTAACCTTATGCTTGGTGATTTTAGATCGTGGATCGGGGTGTCTTTACTTGAAGATCTTTAAGTAACCTCTATCCACCCTCTCTTTGAGTTTAGATATTCTTCATCCATGCTGCATGCTTGATTTTTCATTTTCGGTGGCAAACCACTTGTGTGTGAATGATGTGATTATCTTTTTAATGAAGTTGTGTGGGCTCGAGTCGCCACCGCTTTTTACATGTTAGGTGTTGTGTATATATGCTTTTCTTAAGAGCTCTACCCTTACTTGAGACAACCCTTCTCACAATGGGGACATTGTGATGTTTTGTGTGGGAGTGGGGGTGATATTTTTCTTGTTTATGGGAAGACAACCTAGTATTTTGATTATTTTTTTCATAGTTTTTGCTAAAATTTGAAAACTTTTGTGTGCAAAAGGAGAAAAAAGGGCGTGAAAAACTTTTAAAGTTTTTGTTTTTCTTTTGTTTTTGCTTTGTTTTTACGATAAGTGTAGTCAATGCTTAATAAACTTTCTTAATCTCCTTGAAAGAAACCCGTATGAGCATTACTGTCCTTAGTTCAAATATTGTCATGACTCATTTGTGTAGTTTCCCTTCGTTAAATGCTCAATAAGATCCTTGATTCTTTTACGTTCTTCTTGAAAATGTAACACTTTATTAGATCACTTCCGAACTTGTTGAAAAGTGAAAGTTAATTAAATTGGATTAATTGGTTAATTGTTGGCTAAATCACCAAAGGTCGATGTAAGTGGGCGGCACTCACCTCCCTTAAGCACGTCATTTGTGAATGGAGTAGCCTGAGTTGGTAGGGTAGACCGCGTTATGGGTCGTTCCAAATCCCGAAAAACCCGACGTTAACCTTGAATATGTAATGTTAAGTTAGTATACCTACGCGGGTTTGTATGAGCGGTGCGGCACATTTACCCCTTAAGCACTTTGTTTGCGTAAGGAGTAGCTCGTGTTGGGAGGGTAAACCCTGTTTATGGGTCGTGCAATTCCCAAAAAAAATATCACCAAATACCGTTGAGTTAAGTTTGAAAAGTTGGGCCGTTAAATTCTAAACCCAACTACAAAAAGAACTGTAATAAATGTGAAGTTCTTCTTTGCGTCTCCTACGGCCCTCACCAAGCCAAGTGCGACATAGGCGAGGGGGGATATCACCTAAATAATTCATTTTGCTTTGATACAAGCTTGGATTGTGATTTGCTTTAGATCAATCAGAATCGAGTAGAATAACACTTGCACTCGAGCACATAGGATCTTGTTTTGTACGAAATATTTGGGAATCAAAAACCTTAAAGATTGGCAATATCTTGAGTTAGGTAATTTGATGTGCTCATAATGGTTCCTTTTGGTTGATTACTATTGTTTTCTTTGAGGCGATTGCAAAATTCCTAAAACAAGCAGTTTTTCTTTTCTTTCTTTTCAAAACATGTTTTGTTTTTCACTTTCCCTCTCTCGTTTTCTTTGGCTTTTTTGGGTATATCTACTATAAACCCTCAGGAGACCTTCCTCGTCCACTTGGACTGCCAAGGCGTTTAAAGGGCTTGATGCATGTGCTAAAGGCATCCGCATTTCCTGCGAAAGTGATTTAGGGTAGTAAGTCGCTATTTTTTTGCCCTTTCTTTTTCTTTGTTTTTTGTTTGCTCGGGGCGAGCAAACCCTTGTGTGGGAGTGTATATGCATTCCGATTTTTGAGTCTAAGAAAAGAAAAGAAAAAAAAGTGAGATCTATTGTTAATATTTTGATTTTTCTTTAGTTCTTTAGTTAGTAGTGTCTTGTATATATTATTATTTTTCTTTTAATCTTACATGCCAAGTTCTGAGCATTTAGGTAGTTTAAATTGTATATCCTAACCTTATGCTTGGTGATTTTAGATCGTGGATCGGGGTGTCTTTACTTGAAGATCTTTAAGTAACCTCTTTCCACCCTCTCTTTGAGTTTATATATTCTTCATCCATGCTGCATGCTTGATTTTTCATTTTCGGTGGTAAACCCCTTGTGTGTGAATGATGCGATTATCTTTTTACTAGAGTTGTGTGGACTTGAGTCGCCACCACTTTTTACATGTTAGGTGTTGTGTATATATGCTTTTCTTAGGATATCTACCCTTACTTGAGACAACCCTTCTCACAATGGGGACATTGTGATGTTTTGTGTGAGAGTGGGGGTGATATTTTTCTTGTTTATGGGTAGACAACCTAGTATTTTGATTATATTTTTCGTAGTTTTTGCTAAAATTTGAAAACTTTTGTGTGCAAAAGGAGAAAAAAAGGGAGTGAAAAAATTTAAAGTTTTTGTTTTTCTTTTGTTTTTGCTTTGTTTTTACGATAAGTGTAGTCAATGCTTAGAAAACTTTCTTAATCTCCTTGAAAGAAACCCGTATGAGCATTACTGTCCTTGGTTAAAATATTGTCATGACTAATTTGTGTAGTTTTCCTTCGTTAAATGCTTAATAAGATCCTTGATTCTTTTACGTTATTCTTGAAAATGTAAGACTTTAGTAGATCACTTCCGAACTTGTTGAAAAGTGAAAGTTAATTAAATTGGATTAATTGGTTAATTGTTGGCTAAATCAACAAAGGCCAATGTAAGTGGGCGGCACTCACGTCCCTTAAGCACGTCATTTGTAAATGGAGTAGCCTGAGTTGGTAGGGTAGACCGCGTTATGGGTCGTTCCAAATCCCGAAAAACCCGGCGTTAACCTTGAATATGTAATGTTGAGTTAGTATACCTACGCGGGTTGGTATGAACGGTGCGGCACACTTACCCCTTAAGCACTTTGTTTGCGTAAGGAGTAGCTCGTGTTGGGAGGGTAAACCCTGTTTATGGGTCGTGCAATTCCCAAAAAAACTATCACCAAATACCGTTGAGTTAAGTTTGAAAAGTTGGGCCGTTAAATTCTAAACCCAACACCAAAGAGAATTGTAATAAATGTGAAGTTCTTCTTTGCGTCTCCTACGGCCCTCACCAAGCCAAGTGCGACATAGGCGAGGGGGGATATCACCTAAATAATTCTTTTTGCTTTGATACAAGCTTGGATTGTGATTTGCTTTAGATCAATCAGAATCGAGTAGAATAACACTTGCACTCGAGCACATAGGATCTTGTTTTGTACGAAATATTTGGGAATCAAAAACCTTAAAGATTGGCAATATCTTGAGTTAGGTAATTTGATGTGCTCATAATGGTTCCTTTTGGTTGATTAGTATTGTTTTCTTTGAGGCGATTGCAAGATTCCTAAAACAAGCAGTTTTTCTTTTCTTTCTTTTCAAAACATGTTTTGTTTTTCACTTTCCCTCTCTCCTTTTCTTTGGCTTTTTTGGGTATATCTACTATAAACCCTCATGAGACCTTCCTCGTCCACTTGGACTGCCAAGGGGTTTAAAGGGCTTGATGCATGTGCTAAAGGAATCCGCATTTCCTGCGAAAGTGATTTAGGGTAGTTAGTCGCTATTTTTTTTCCCTTTCTTTTTCTTTGTTTTTTGTTTGCTCGGGGCGAGCAAACCCTTGTGTGGGAGTGTATATGCATTCCGATTTTTGAGTCTAAGAAAAGAAAAGAAAAAAAAGTGAGATCTATTGTTAATATTTTGATTTTTCTTTAGTTCTTTAGTTAGTAGTGTCTTGTATATATTATTATTTTTCTTTTAATCTTACATGCCAAGTTCTGAGCATTTAGGTAGTTTAAATTGTATATCCTAACCTTATGCTTGTTGATTTTAGATCGTGGATCGGGGTGTCTTTACTTGAAGATCTTTAAGTAACCTCTTTCCACCCTCTCTTTGAGTTTATATATTCTTCATCCATGCTGCATGCTTGATTTTTCATTTTCGGTGGTAAACCCCTTGTGTGTGAATGATGCGATTATCTTTTTACTAGAGTTGTGTGGACTTGAGTCGCCACCACTTTTTACATGTTAGGTGTTGTGTATATATGCTTTTCTTAGGATATCTACCCTTACTTGAGACAACCCTTCTCACAATGGGGACATTGTGATGTTTTGTGTGAGAGTGGGGGTGATATTTTTCTTGTTTATGGGTAGACAACCTAATATTTTGATTATTTTTTTCGTAGTTTTTGCTAAAATTTGAAAACTTTTGTGTGCAAAACGAGAAAAAAGGGAGTGAAAAATTTTAAAGTTTTTGTTTTTCTTTTGTTTTTGCTTTGTTTTTACGATAAGTGTAGTCAATGCTTAGAAAACTTTCTTAATCTCCTTGAAAGAAACCCGTATGAGCATTACTATCCTTGGTTCAAATATTGTCATGACTCATTTGTGTAGTTTTCCTTCGTTAAATGCTTAATAAGAACCTTGATTCTTTTACTTTCTTCTGTAAAATGTAAGACTTTAGTAGATCACTTCCGATCTTGTTGAAAAGTGAAAGTTAATTAAATTGGATTAATTGGTTAATTGTTGGCTAAATCAACAAAGGCCGATGTAAGTGGGCGGCACTCACGTCCCTTAAGCACGTCATTTGTGAATGGAGTAGCCTGAGTTGGTAGGGTAGACCGCGTTCTGGGTCGTTCCAAATCCCGAAAAACCCGACGTTAACCTTGAATATGTAATGTTAAGTTAGTATACCTACGTGGGTTGGTATGAGCGGTGTGGCGCAATTACCCCTTAAGCACTTTGTTTGCGTAAGGAGTAGCTCGTGTTGGGAGGGTAACCCTTGTTTATGGGTTGTGCAATTCCCGAAAAAATTAACACAAAATACAGTTGAGTTAAGTTTGAAAAGTGGGGCCGTTAAATTCTAAATCCAACACCAAAAAGAATTGTAATAAATGTGAAGTTCTTCATTGCGTCTCCTACGGCCCTCACCAAGCAAAGTGCGACATAGGCGAGGGGGGATATCACCTAAATAATTCTTTTTGCTTTGATACAAGCTTGGATTGTGATTTGCTTTAGATCAATCAGAATCGAGTAGAATAACACTTGCACTCGAGCACATAGGATCTTGTTTTGTACGAAATATTTGGGAATCAAAAACCTTAAAGATGGGCAATATCTTGAGTTAGGTAATTTGATGTGCTCATAATGGTTCCTTTTGGTTGATTAGTATTGTTTTCTTTGAGGCGATTGCAAGATTCCTAAAACAAGCAGTTTTTCTTTTCTTTCTTTTCAAAACATGTTTTGTTTTTCACTTTCCCTATCTCCTTTTCTTTGGCTTTTTTGGGTATATCTACTATAAACCCTCAGGAGACCTTCCTCGTCCACTTGGACTGCCAAGGGGTTTAAAGGGCTTGATGCATGTGCTAAAGGCATCCGCATTTCCTGCGAAAGTGATTTAGGGTAGTTAGTCGCTATTTTTTTTCCCTTTCTTTTTCTTTGTTTTTTGTTTGCTCGGGGCGAGCAAACCCTTGTGTGGGAGTGTATATGCATTCCGACTTTTGAGTCTAAGAAAAGAAAAGAAAAAAAAGTGAGATTCATATTGTTAATATTTTGATTTTTCTTTAGTTCTTTAGTTAGTAGTGTCTTGTATATATTATTATTTTTCTTTTAATCTTACATGCAAAGTTCTAAGCATTTAGGTAGTTTAATTTGTATATCCTAACCTTATGCTTGGTGATTTTAGATCGTGGATCGGGGTGTCTTTACTTGAAGATCTTTAAGTAACCTCTTTCCACCCTCTCTTTGAGTTTAGATATTCTTCATCCATGCTGCATGCTTGATTTTTCATTTTCGGTGGCAAACCCCTTGTGTGTGAATGATGCGATTATCTTTTTAATGAAGTTGTGTGGGCTCGAGTCGCCACCGCTTTTTACATGTTAGGTGTTGTGTATATATGCTTTTCTTAAGAGCTCTACCCTTACTTGAGACAACCCTTCTCACAATGGGGACATTGTGATGTTTTGTGTGGGAGTGGGGGTGATATTTTTCTTGTTTATGGGAAGACAACCTAGTATTTTGATTATTTTTTTCATAGTTTTTGCTAAAATTTGAAAACTTTTGTGTGCAAAAGGAGAAAAAAGGGCGTGAAAAACTTTTAAAGTTTTAATTTTTCTTTTGTTTTTGCTTTGTTTTTACGATAAGTGTAGTCAATGCTTAATAAACTTTCTTAATCTCCTTGAAAGAAACCCGTATGAGCATTACTGTCCTTAGTTCAAATATTGTCATGACTCATTTGTGTAGTTTCCCTTCGTTAAATGCTCAATAAGATCCTTGATTCTTTTACGTTCTTCTTGAAAATGTAACACTTTATTAGATCACTTCCGAACTTGTTGAAAAGTGAAATTTAATTAAATTGGATTAATTTGTTAATTGTTGGCTAAATCAACAAAGGTCGATGTAAGTGGGCGGCACTCACGTGCCTTATGCACGTCATTTTTGAATGGAGTAGCCTGAGTTGGTAGGGTAGACCTCGTTATGGGTCGTTCCAAATCCTGAAAAACCCGGCGTTAACCTTGAATATGTAATGTTAAGTTAGTATACCTATGTGGGTTGGTATGAGCGGTGCGGCGCACTTACCCCTTAAGCACTTTGTTTGCGTAAGGAGTAGCTCGTGTTGGGAGGGTAAACCCTGTTTATGGGTCGTGCAATTCCCAAAAAAACTATCACCAAATACCGTTGAGTTATGTTTTAAAAGTTGGGCCTTTAAATTCTAAACCCAACACCAAAAAGAATTGTAATAAATGTGAAGTTCTTCCGTGCGTCTCCTACGGCCCACACCAAGCCAAGTGCGACATAGGCGAGGGGGGATATCACCTAAATAATTCTTTTTGCTTTGATACAAGCTTGGATTGTGATTTGCTTTAGATCAATCAGAATCGAGTTGAATAAAACCTGCACTCGAGCACATAGGATCTTGTTTTGTAGGAAATATTTGGGAATCAAAAACCTTAAAGATTGGCAATATCTTCAGTTAGGTAATTTGATGTGCTCATAATTGTTCCTTTTGGTTGATTAGTATTGTTTTCTTTGAGGCGATTGCAAGATTCCTAAAACAAGCAGTTTTTCTTTTCTTTCTTTTCAAAACATGTTTTGGTTTTCACTTTCCCTCTCTCCTTTTCTTTGGCTTTTGTGGGTATATCTACTATAAACCCTCAGGAGACCTTCCTCGTCCACTTGGACTGCCAAGGGGTTTAAAGGGCTTGACCCATGTGCTAAATGCATCCGCAATTCCTGCAAAAGTGAGTCAGGGTAGTTAGTTTCTTTTTTTTTTCCCTTTCTTTTTCTTTGTTTTTAGTTAGCTCAAAGCGGGCAAACCCTTGTGTGAGAGTGTATATGCATTGCGGCTTTTGAGTCTAAGAAAAGAAAAGAAAAAAATTGAGATTCATATTGTTAATATTTTGATTTTTCTTTAGTTCTTTAGTGTCTTGTATATATTATTATTTTTCTTTTAATCTTACATGCCAAGTTCTAAGCATTTAGGTAGTTTAAATTGTATATCCTAACCTTATGGTTGGTGATTTTAGATCATGGATCGGGGTGTCTTTACTTGAAGATCTTTAAGTAACCTCTTTCCACCCTCTCTTTGAGTTTATATATTCTTGATCCATGCTGCATGTTTGATTTTTCATTTTCGGTGGCGAACCCCTTGTGTGTAACTGATGGGATTATCTTTTTGATGGAGTTGTGTGGGCACGAGTCGCCACCGCTTTTTACATGTTAGGTGTTGTGTATATATGCTTTTCTTAGGATCTCTACCCTTACTTTAGACAACCCTTCTCACAATGGGGACATTGTGATGTTTTGTGCGAGAGTGGGGGTGATATTTTTCTTGTTTATGGGTAGACAACCTAGTATTTTGATTATTTTTTTTCGTAGTTTTTGCTAAAATTTGAAAACTTTTGTGTGCAAAAGGAGAAAAAAGGGCGTAAAAAATTTTAAAGTTTTTGTTTTTCTTTTGTTTTTGCTTTGTTTTTACGATAAGTGTAGTCAATGCTTAGAAAACTTTCTTAATCTCCTTAAAAGAAAACCGTATGAGCATTACTGTCCTTAGTTCAAATATTGTCATGACTCATTTGTGTAGTTTCCCCTCGTTAAATGGTTAATAAGATCTTTGATTCTTTTACGTTCTTCTTGAATATGTAAGACTTTAGTAGATCACTTCCGAACTTGTTGAAAAGTGAAAGTTAATTAAATTGGATTAATTGGTTAATTGTTGGCTAAATCTACAAAGGCCAATGTAAGTGGGCGGCACTCACGTCCCTTAAGCACGTCATTTGTGAATGGAGTAGCCTGAGTTGGTAGGGTAGACCCCATTATGGGCCGTTCCAAATCCCGAAAACTTTTCTTGTTTATGGGTAGACAACCTAGTATTTTGATTATTTTTTTCGTAGTTTTTGCAAAAATTAGAAAACTTTTCTGTGCAAAAGGAGAAACAAGGGCGTGAAAAACTTTTAAAGTTTTTGTTTTTCTTTTGATTTTGCTTTGTTTTTAGGATAAGTGTAGTCAATGCTTAGAAAATTTTCTTAATCTCCTTGAAAGAAAACCGTATGAGCATTACTGTCCTTAGTTCAAATATTGTCATGATTCATTTGTGTTGTTTCCCCTCGTTAAATGGTTAATAAGATCTTTGATTCTTTTACGTTCTTCTAGAAAATGTAAGACTTTAGTAAATCACTTCCAAACTTGTTGAAAAGTGAAAGTTAATTAAATTGGATTAATTGGTTAATTGTTGGCTAAATCAACAAAGGCCGATGTAAGTGGGCGGCACTCACGTCCCTTAAGCACCTCATTTGTGAATGGAGTAGCCTTAGTTGGTAGGTTAGACCCTGTTATGGGCCGTTCCAAATCCCGAAAAACCCGGCGTTAACCTTGAATATGTAATGTTAAGTTAGTATACCTACGTGGGTTGGTATGAGCGGTGTGGCCCACTTACCCCTTAAGCACTTTATTTGCGTAAGGAGTAGCTCGTGTTGGGAGGGTAAACCCTGTTTATGGGTCGTGCAATTCCCAAAAAAACTATCACCAAATACCGTTGAGTTAAGTTAAAAAAGTTGGGCCGTTAAATTCTAAACCCAACACCAAAAAGAATTGTAATAAATGTGAAGATCTTCCTTGCGTCTCCTGCGATGCTCACCAAGCCAAGTGCGACATAGGCGAGGGAGGATATCACCTAAATAATTCTTTTTGCTTTTATACAAGCTTGGATTGTGATTTGCTTTAGATCAATCAGAATCGAGTAGAATAACACTTGCACTCGAGCACATAGGATCTTGTTTTTTAGGAAATGCTTGGGATTCAAAAGCCTTAAAGATTGGCAATATCTTCAGTTAGGTAATTTGATATGCTCATAATTGTTCTTTTTGGTTGATTAGTATTGTTTTCTTTGAGGCGATTGCAAGATTCCTAAAACAAGCAGTTTTTCTTTTCTTTCTTTTCAAAACATGTTTTGTTTTTCATTTTCCCTCTCTCCTTTTCTTTGGCTTTTGTGGGTATATCTACTATAAACCCTGAGGAGACCTTCCTCGTCCACTTGGACTGCCAAGGGGTTTAAAGGGCTTGATGCATGTACTAAAGGCATCCGCATTTCCTGCGAAAGTGAGTTAGGGTAGTTAGTCGCTATTTTTTTCCCTTTCTTTTTCTTTGTTTTTAGTTTGCTCGGGGCGAGCAAACTCTTGTGTGTGAGTGTATATGCATTCCGCCTTTTGAGTCTAAGAAAAGAAAAGAAAAAAAAGTGAGATTCATATTGTTAATATTTTGATTTTTCTTTAGTTCTTTCGTTAGTAGTGTCTTGTATATATTATTATTTTTCTTTTAATCTTACATGCCAAGTTCTAAGCATTTAGGTAGTTTAAATTGTATATCCTAACCTTATGCTTGGTGATTTTAGATCGTGGATCGGGGTGTCTTTACTTGAAGATCTTTAAGTAACCTCTTTCCACCCTCTCTTTGAGTTTATATATTCTTGATCCATGCTGCATGTTTGATTTTTCATTTTCGGTGGAGAACCCCTTGTGTGTGAATGATGGGATTATCTTTTTCATGGAGTTGTGTGGGCTCGAGTCGCCACCGCTTTTTACATGTTAGGTGTTGTGTATATATGCTTTTCTTAGGATCTCTACCCTTACTTGAGACAACCCTTCTCACAATGGGGACATTGTGACGTTTTGTGTGGGAGTGGAGGTGATATTTTTATTGTTTATGGGTAGACAACCTAGTATTTTGATTATTTTTTTTCGTAGTTTTTGCAAAAATTTGAAAAC
This sequence comes from Portulaca oleracea, assembly GCA_029582165.1. NCBI lineage: Eukaryota > Viridiplantae > Streptophyta > Magnoliopsida > Caryophyllales > Portulacaceae > Portulaca > Portulaca oleracea. The sequence goes on along the minus strand of CM055888.1, from coordinate 35,078,857 downwards.
TTTTGTGTGCAAAAGGAGAAACAAGGGCGTGAAAAACTTTTAAAGTTTTTGTTTTTCTTTTGATTTTGCTTTGTTTTTAGGATAAGTGTAGTCAATGCTTCGAAAACTTTCTTAATCTCCTTGAAAGAAAACCGTATGAGCATTACTGTCCTTAGTTCAAATATTGTCATGACTCATTTGTGTAGTTTCCCCTCGTTAAATGGTTAATAAGATCCTTGATTCTTTTTTGTTCTTCTTGAAAATGTAAGACTTTAGTAGATCACTTCCGAACTTGTTGAAAAGTGAAAGTTAATTAAATAGGATTAATTGGTTAATTGTTGGCTAAATCAACAAAGGCCGATGTAAGTGGGCGACACTCACGTCCCTTAAGCACCTCATTTATGAATGGAGTAGCCTGAGTTGGTCGGGTAGACCCCGTTATGGGCCGTTCCAAATCCCGAAAAACCCGGCGTTAAGCTTAAATATGTAATGTTAAGTTAGTATACCTATGTGGGTAGGTATGAGCGGTGTGGCGCACTTACCCCTTAAGCACTTTATTTGCGTAAGGAGTAGCTCGTGTTGGGAGGGTAAACCTTGTTTATGGGTCGTGCAATTCCCGAAAAAATTAACACAAAATACCGTTGATTTAAGTTTGAAAAGTTCGGCCGTTAAATTCTAAACCCAACACCAAAAAGAATTGTAATAAATGTGAAGATCTTCCTTGCGTCTCCTGCGGGTCTCACCAAGCCAAGTGCGACAGATGCGAGGGAGGATATCACCTAAATAATTCTTTTTGCTTTGATACAAGCTTGGATTGTGATTTGCTTTAGATCAATCAGAATCGAGTAGAATAACACTTGCACTCGAGCACATAGGATCTTGTTTTTTAGGAAATGCTTAGGATTCAAAAGCCTTAAAGATTGGCAATATCTTCAGTTAGGTAATTTGATGTGCTCATAATTGTTCCTTTTGGTTGATTAGTATTGTTTTCTTTGAGGCGATTGCAAGATTCCTAAAACAAGCAGTTTTTCTTTTCTTTCTTTTCAAAACATGTTTAGTTATTCACTTTCCCTCTCTCCTTTTCTTTGGCTTTTGTGGGTATATCTACTGTAAACCCTCAGGAGACCTTCCTCGTCCACTTGGACTGCCAAGGGGTTTAAAGGGCTTGACGCATGTGCTAAATGCATCCGCAATTCCTGCGAAAGTGAGTTACGGTACTTAGTTTCTTTTTTTTCCCTTTCTTTTTCTTTGTTTTTAGTTTGCTCGGGGCGAGCAAACTCTTGTGTGAGAGTTTATATGCATTCCGGCTTTTGAGTCTAAGAAAAGAAAAGAAAAAAAAAGTGAGATTCATATTGTTAATATTTTGATTTTTCTTTAGTTCTTTAGTTAGTAGTGTCTTGTATATATTATTATTTTTCTTTTAATCTTACATGCCAAGTTCTAAGCATTTAGGTAGTTTAAATTGTATATCCTAACCTTATGCTTGGTGATTTTAGATCGTGGATCGGAGTGTCTTTACTTGAAGATCCTTAAGTAACCTCTTTCCACCCTCTCTTTGTGTTTATATATTCTTGATCCATGCTGCATGTTTGATTTTTCATTTTCGGTGGAGAACCCCTTGTGTGTGAATGATGGGATTATCTTTTTCATGGAGTTGTGTGGGCTCGAGTCGCCACCGCTTTTTACATGTTAGGTGTTGTGTATATATGCTTTTCTTAGGATCTCTACCCTTACTTGAGACAACCCTTCTCACAATGGGGACATTGTGATGTTTTGTGTGGGCGTGGGGGTGATATTTTTATTGTTTATGGGTAGACAACCTAGTATTTTGAATATTTTTTTCGTAGTTTTTGCAAAAATTTGAAAACTTTTGTGTGCAAAAGGAGAAACAAGGGCGTGAAAAACTTTTAAAGTTTTTGTTTTTCTTTTGATTTTGCTTTGTTTTTAGGATAAGTGTAGTCAATGCTCAGAAAACTTTCTTAATCTCCTTGAAAGAAAACCGTATGAGCATTACTGTCCTTAGTTCAAATATTGTCATGACTCATTTGTGTAGTTTCCCCTCGTTAAATGGTTAATAAGATCCTTGATTCTTTTACGTTCTTCTTGAAAATGTAAGACTTTAGTAGATCACTTCCGAACTTGTTGAAAAGTGAAAGTTAATTAAATAGGATTAATTGGTTAATTGTTGGCTAAATCAACAAAGGCCGATGTAAGTGGGCGGCACTCACGTCCCTTAAGCACCTCATTTATGAATGGAGTAGCCTGAGTTGGTAGGGTAGACCCCGTTATGGGCCATTCCAAATCCCGAAAAACCCGGCGTTAACCTTGAATATGTAATGTTAAGTTAGTATACCTACGTGGGTTGGTATGAGCGGTGTGGCGCACTTACCCCTTAAGCACTTTATTTGCGTAAGGAGTAGCTCGTGTTGGGAGGGTAAACCTTGTTTATGGGTCGTGCAATTCCCGAAAAAATTAACACAAAATACCGTTGAGTTAAGTTTGAAAAGTTCGGCCGTTAAATTCTAAACCCAACACCAAAAAGAATTGTAATAAATGTGAAGATCTTCCTTGCGTCTCCTGCGGGTCTCACCAAGCCAAGTGCGACATAGGCGAGGGAGGATATCACCTAAATAATTCTTTTTGCTTTGATACAAGCTTGGATTGTGATTTGCTTTAGATCAATCAGACTCGAGTAGAATAACACTTGCACTCGAGCACATAGGATCTTGTTTTTTAGGAAATGCTTAGGATTCAAAAGCCTTAAAGATTGGCAATATCTTCAGTTAGGTAATTTGATGTGCTCATAATTGTTCCTTTTGGTTGATTAGTATTGTTTTCTTTGAGGCGATTGCAAGATTCCTAAAACAAGCAGTTTTTCTTTTCTTTCTTTTCAAAACATGTTTTGTTTTTCACTTTCCCTCTCTCCTTTTCTTTGGCTTTTGTGGGTATATCTAATATAAACCCTCAGGAGACCTTCCTCGTCCACTTGGACTGCCAAGGGGTTTAAAGGGTTTGACGCATATGCTAAATGCATCCGCAATTCCTGCGAAAGTGAGTTACGGTACTTAGTTTCTTTTTTTTTCCCTTTCTTTTTCTTTGTTTTTAGTTTGCTCGGGGCGAGCAAACTCTTGTGTGAGAGTGTATATGCATTCCGGGTTTTGAGTCTAAGAAAAGAAAAGAAAAAAAAGTGAGATTCATATTGTTAATATTTTGATTTTTCTTTAGTTCTTTAGTTAGTAGTGTCTTGTATATATTATTATTTTTCTTTTAATCTTACATGCCAAGTTCTGAGCATTTAGGTAGTTTAAATTGTATATCCTAACCTTATGCTTGGTGATTTTAGATCGTGGATCGGAGTGTCTTTACTTGAAGATCTTTAAGTAACCTCTTTCCACCCTCTCTTTGCGTTTATATATTCTTGATCCATGCTGCATGTTTGATTTTTCATTTTCGGTGGGGAACCCCTTGTGTGTGAATGATGGGATTATCTTTTTCATGGAGTTGTGTGGGCTCGAGTCGCCACCGCTTTTTACATGTTAGGTGTTGTGTATATATGCTTTTCTTAGGATCTCTACCCTTACTTGAGACAACCCTTCTCACAATGGGGACATTGTGATGTTTTGTGTGGGCGTGGGGGTTATATTTTTATTGTTTATGGGTAGACAACCTAGTATTTTGATTATTTTTTTTCGTAGTTTTTGCAAAAATTTCAAAACTTTTGTGTGCAAAAGGAGAAACAAGGGCGTGAAAAAATTTTAAAGTTTTTGTTTTTCTTTTGATTTTGCTTTGTTTTTAGGATAAGTGTAGTCAATGCTTAGAAAACTTTCTTAATCTCCTTGAATGAAAACTGTATGAGCATTACTTTCCTTAGTTCAAATATTGTCATGACTCATTTGTGTAGTTTCCCCTCGTTAAATGGTTAATAAGATCCTTGATTCTTTTACGTTCTTCTTGATAATGTAAGACTTTAGTAGATCACTTCCGTATTTGTTGAAAAGTGAAAGTTAATTAAATTGGATTAATTGGTTAATTGTTGGCTAAATCAACAAAGGCCAATGTAAGTGGGCGGCACTCACGTCCCTTAAGCACCTCATTTATGAATGGAGTAGCCTGAGTTGGTAGGGTAGACCCCGTTATGGGCCGTTCCAAATCCCGAAAACCTGGCGTTAACCTTGAATATGTAATGTTAAGTTAGTATACCTACGTGGGTTGGTATGAGCGGTGTGGCGCACTTACCCCTTAAGCACTTTGTTTGCGTAGGGAGTAGCTCGTGTTGGGAGGGTAACCCTTGTTTATGGGTCGTGCAATTCCCGAAAAAATTAACACAAAATACCGTTGAGTTAAGTTTGAAAAGTTGGGCCGTTAAATTCTAAACCCAATACCAAAAAGAATTGTAATAAATGTGAAGTTCTTCCTTGCGTCTCCTGCGGCGCTCACCAAGCCAAGTGCGACATAGGCGAGGGAGGATATCACCTAAATAATTCTTTTTGCTTTGATACAAGCCTCGATTGTGATTTGCTTTAGATCAATCAGAATCGAGTAGAATAACACTTGCACTCGAGCACATAGGATCTTGTTTTTTAGGAAATTCTTGGGAATCAAAAACCTTAAAGATTGGCAATATCTTCAGTTAGGTAATTTGATGTGCTCATAATGGTTCCTTTTGGTTGATTAGTATTGTTTTCTTTGAGGCGATTGCAAGATTCCTAAAACAAGCAGTTTTTCTTTTCTTTCTTTTCAAAACATGTTTTGTTTTTCACTTTCCCTCTCTCCTTTTCTTTGGCTTTTGTGGGTATAGCTACTATAAACCCTCAGGAGACCTTCCTCATCCACTTGGACTGCCAAGGGGTTTAAAGGGCTTGATGCATGTGCTAAATGCATTCGCAATTCCTGCGAAAGTGAGTTAGGGTAGTTAGTTTCTTTTTTTTCGCTTTCTTTTTCTTTGTTTTTAGTTTGCTCGGGGCGAGCAAACCCTTGTGTGAGAGTGTATATGCTATCCGGCCTTTGAGTCTAAGAAAAGAAAAGAAAAGAAAAGAAAGTGAGATTCATATTGTAAATATTTTTATTTATCTTTAGATCTTTAGTTAGTAGTGTCTTGTGTATATTTTTATTTTTCTTTTAATCTTGCATGCCAAGTTCTAAGCATTTAGGTAGTTTGAAGTGTATATTCTAACCTTATGCTTGGTGATTTTGGATCGTGGATCGGGTTGTTTTTACTTGAAGATCTTCCAGTAACCTCTTTCCACCCTCTCTTTGAGTGTATATATTCTTAATCTATGCTGCATGTTTGATTTTTCCTTTTCGGTGGCGAACTCCTTGTGTGTGAATGTTGGGATTATCTTGTTGATGGAGTCGTGTGTGCTCTGGTCGCTACCGCTTTTTATATGTTAGATGTTATGTATATATGCTTTTCTTAGGATCTCTACCCTTACTTGAGACTACCCTTCTCACAATGGGGACATTGTGATGTTTTGTGTGGGAGTGGGGGGGTGATATTTTTCATGTTTATGGGTAGACAACATAGTATTTTGATTTTTTTTTTCGCAGTTTTGCTAAAATTTGAAAAGTTTTGTTTGTAAAAGGAGAAAAAAGGGCGTGAAAAACCTTTAAAGTTTTTGTTTTTCTTTTGTTTTTGCTTTGTTTTTAGGATAAGTGTAGTCAATGCTTAGAAAACTTTCTTAATCTCCTTGAAAGCATCCCGTATGAGCATTACCCCAAGTAAGTTCTTGGAGTTAACATCTCTTCTCTCTATTAACCTTGGATCTGGCGAAAGGTGAAGAGTAGGAATATGATAGACTTGGTATCACATTCAATCAGTGAAGTCCGAGAAGAGTTGTTAGAGTTGGTGAAAAGCTTGAAGTGTCCATGATCTGATTCTAGCCCAAGATTTTACTTTTGACATATTATGTCCTATTTTGTTTGTATCGAAACCTTAAACCTCAAAAATTGACCCTGATATTTACTTACCCAATGCTTATGTGGGACAACCTATTGCAAACAATGCTTATATGATGAATGTCTTTATTTAGGTTGGGCTTGCTCACTGTTGGGCTTGAATGAAGACTCATAACCTAAAATGATATCATGTACATGAAGAGAGGAGGTATCCATCAAGTTATAATAACAACGATTCGAAATTATGGCTTTAGTGGACTCAAATTTAAGTAAAAATAAGATGGACCCCTTAAGGGGTCAAACATTACTTAGGGTTGATGAAAGTCAAACTTGGATCTCAAACTTAGTCAAACCTCTTTGACGTGGGCCTAAGAGAGGCATTTTGGGTCTACTTTAATCTCGTTTGACAATTACCCCAAATAAAGTGACATTTGAGGGAAATGCAATTGTTGGACCGACTCACTTTACAATAAAACGTACAATTAGCACATAATTAGTACGTTATTTTTTTTTTTGGAAAAAAGAAAGAAATGTACACAACATACAAATGATGGATGCACCTAATCCGAGGTTCTATATACAAGGTTAAAGGTCGGATCCGTAAAGGATTAGCATACTCATGTCTCTCACGTGCCACAAATTCTACAGAGTTCATAGTAATGTTGTAGAAGGCAAAAATTTGTCAGTCAATCAAAACTCGTCACGTGGAAATTAAAATAATCTTAATTCGGCCAATTACAGTCTGCCATGTGTCAAAATTAATTATGGTGGATCATTTAATTATAAATTAAATGATATTATATTTCGGCCAATTAAATTATGTCACGTGCCATGGGTGACACATAAATATTTCTCCTTTTTTTTAAAGGAGTTAAATGGACCCAAAGACTAACTCAGGTTCTCTATAAATAGAGACAATTCTCCTTCATTTTAGGGGGTGAAAAAAAACGTCAAAAGAAGACTCATAAACTCTCATACTCTCTCTCTCAGACAAAAAAAGCACAACAAAGCTCAAGCTCGTGTCGTTCATCCGTGTGAAATTAAACCGCTTCCTCTTGACCGGGATCAAGTCTCTACGACCCTCGTTCAAGACCACATTCATCCAAGAATATATTCACTCAAGAATATATTCATCCAAGATCATATTCATTCAAGAATCATTCAAGTTCATTCAACAAGATCGAATCGGAGGAGTTACATTTTTATTTTGTAACAAATACATAAAGATTGTACCCAAAAACCTTTGAAGTTAATACAATTATATATGTTCACTAATTTCTTGTGTTTAATTATTTTAGACTCGGATATTTGTGTTTACAAATTTTGGCACGCTCGGTGGGACATCTCTACCTCTCATCTCTTTCTCCAAGAACAAACTATTTATCATTCGAAGAAGATGGATCCTAAGAACAACATCTATCATGCTTTGAGAAAAGTTTCTCAAGCCAAGTCACAAGAATCAATAACTAGTGCAACATCCAATGGAGTAATCACAAGAAGGATGGCTAAGATTGCCGCTGTGGAGGCCGAGGAACAAGTTACCGCGAGTGCCCCGTTGCAAATCTTTAACTCCAACTTGTCGCGGGCAAATACTTCCACTCAAGTTGTTGACCCGAAGAAGATGGTTCCTCAATGGATGTATGAAATCCGCCATCAACCATTGAGTGAACAGGATGAAGACTATGAAGATGGCGAGGGAACGCCAAAATCACCAAGGGATCCGCTCTCCTCCGATTCTGATACCGACTCTATCGACACCGTCATTATGCCCGTCATGGTCACAGATGCTATTATCTATGAAGAAGAATTCAAGACTATGAAAGCCACACTGGCAAGACTTGAAAAAGAAAGTGAGGAAAAGACTGAGCATGTTAAAAGACAAGATGAGCGGGTCAAGAAATTGACAAAGAAGTTAAAAGAGCGACCCACTAGCAAATTTGACAAAAGTTCGGGAGCTGATCAGAGGATCCAATCACAAAGACTCTGACGAAGAAGTAAAATATGAAAAAGGTATCGGCTCGGGCTCATTGTTTGTGGAGCAGATTAAAAAAACTAGTAGCTGATGCGATAAAAGCTCAGATCGAGGGAGGCTCTCGTAAAACTCAATTGTACATAAAGCCTTACACAAAGAGGATTGATGCACTTCGCATGCCTTACGGCTATCAACCGCCGAAATTCACTCACTTCGATGGTAAAGGGAATCCTAAGTAGCATATAGCTCATTTCATTGAAACTTGCAATAATGTTGGGACTGAGGGAGATCAACTAGTGAAGCAGTTTGTTAGAACCCTTAAAGGAATCTCCTTTGATTGGTATACGGACTTGGAGCCGAAGTCCATCGACAGCTGGGGAGAAATGGAGCAAGAATTGCTTAATCGATTTTACAGCACTCAACGCACCGTTAGCATGATGGAGTTAACAAACATGAAGCAGTGGTACCGGGAGCCAGTCTTGGACTATATCAATCGTTGGAGGTCACTCAGCCTTGAGTGCAAAGATCGATTGTCTAAAGCCTCTGCTGCTGAGATGTGTATACAAGGCATGGAATCAGATCTGCTTTTTGTTTTGCATATGAGTAAGCCAACAACTTTTCAAGACTTGGCAATGCGGGCACATGACATGGAACTCACAATTTTGAAGCATGATGCAAGAAGACCAAGTGTCAAGGAGAAGCAAACTTCACTAAGGGGCACGTCAAAAGGAATTCCTTCAACCATAATTTTTGAAGAGAAAGAATATCCTTTCTCCAATGGTGATACACCTGAAATACGTGATAAACTTATTGAAAAAGGAGTTATTAAACTTCTAGAGTCGAAGCTTCCAAGTGAAGTTGGAAGAATCAATGACCCTAAATACTGTAAGTACCATAGGATCATTAGCCATCCGTTGGAGAAGTGTTTAACTTTTAAGGAGCTTGTGATGAGGCTTAAAAATAAAGGCAAGATCTTGTTCGATGAAAACGGGAGTGATGAATCCGAATGAACTTATTGCAAGTTGTCAAGTCTAGTTAAAAAGACTCAAAAGTCAAGAATTCAAGACTTCCAAGTCATCCAAATCAAGACTTACAAGTAAAAAATTCAAGACTTTCAAGTCATCCAAATCCAGACTCACAAGTTAAAATTCAAGACTTCCAAGTCATCCACAAAAAAAAAACTCACAAATCCAAAATCAAGATTTTCAAGTCGTCAAAATTGAAAACTCTCAAGTCGAAGTTCAAGAATTTCAAGTCATTCAAATCAAGACTTACAAGTTCAAATTCAAAATTTTCGAATCAAAGGCTCTCAAGTCATCAAGTTAAAGACTCCAAAGTCAAAATCCAAGGCTTGTAAGCCATCAACACTCAAGACTCACAAGTCTAAATTCAAAATTTGCAAGAAAAAGACTTTAAAGTCACCAAAATTGAAGACTTTCAAGTCAAAACCAAGACTCCCAAGTCTTCAACACCAAAGACTCACAAGTCATCAAAATTAAAAATTTTCAAGTTAAAACTATAGACTTTCAAATCAAAGATTCTCAAGTCGTCAAAGTTAAATACTTTGAAGTCAAAATTCAAGATTTTCAAGTTTGAGACTCCCAAGTCAACAAAGTCCAAGATTCAAGTCATCAAAGAATGTTGAATTTCCAAGGTCGAGATGTTCAAGGCATCAAAGATCAAGAGAATCAAGTGTTCAAAGGTGTGATGCAGACTCATACGGATAATTTATCTTCCGATTATCAGTGATATAATCCAAGGCGGGTCGAATTAATGTCCCCATCTGAGGAGGACAATCAAAGGTCACCGCTTATCTTCTGGTCGCCAATACATGCTTAAGACGGGTCGAATTGATTTGCCCAACTGAGGAGGACAATCAAAGGTCACCGCTTGTCTTCTGGTCGCCAATACATTCTCAAGACGGGCCGAATTGATGTCCCGTGTTATTAAAAATTTTCTAGAAATCAAAAGGTAAAATTCGAAAAAAAAAACGAATCAATCAAATTGAATAAATTATAAAGTCGTCTCTTAATTTTTGGTGAGAATTGATAAACTAAAATTAGACTCCGCAGACCTCGAACCATGAGATTCGGATCCGAGGGTAAGGTTACGAATTCGAATGTAAAAACCTTCGAATCCACCCATTCAAAGAACGAACTCTACTAGATCGGTTAATTAAAGAAGAGAATAGAGGAGGAGAATAATTATATTAATTTAATTATTTAGATGTATACGAGCAATTATTAAAATGCGGAAATACAAAAAAAAATTAAAAGAACATAAACAAAGTTGAATTTACAAGTTATCAATTTTAAGTAGTCGAAGTTTAATATTTTATTTCAATATTACATGATTATAATGTGGGAATTAAAGAAAATAAAATGATAAATTTTTATTAAATAAATTGTAGAATGCAGTTCTCTGAAATTAATTCCTGTTAAATTTCACCCAATTTGGTGAAACTAAAAGAGAGAAGAGGGAGAGAGATTTGAGAAATGATATTATTGATGAATCTCTATTCAAAGATACAAGGGGGAGAGGTAGGTTATTTATAACCAACCTCCCTAACAAACCAAGAAACAAGATAAAAGAAAACAAAGAAATAAACTTGTGAACAAATTGGAAATACAAGATTTACTATTCCTAACACCCCCCCCCCCCAAATTGGAGGGTGTCAAAACTCCAATTTGCCAACAATGGAAATCTTGAACTTTAACTCCAACAGCTTCCTCGCCATCACCACAACTCGTAATAACGAGTGAAATGGACGTAGACACGGAAGAACTTCGTGGAGTCAAATGACGAAAGAAACAGAGAAAGATAGATTGTCGAACTTTTCCAGGTATTGAAATTGTCTCTGGCGAATACAATGGCCTAATAGAGACTTTCCTGGTTGATCGGACGAGAGAACAAAGACAGGATCACAAGGATCATCCTCAAATCAACTGAAACTGGAGCATTTGTGGCCGTGACATTTCTCTTCATATGCATTTCAAAATCTCCAACCCTTAGCTATAATTCAGCAGTGCTGGTCTCATCACAAACTTCCAAAAGCAATGCCTCAAATGCATTAGGGAAAGTGGCACTTCGCATGTCATACTTCTTGATCCACTCAATTGTGTGGTCTTTGATGACATTTTGACGGGATGTGACAACGTAAAATGAGGAGATTTTCTAGCTTCTTGAGGGCGTTCTGAGCTCCAGGGATGGGGTGAATCCCATTCTTGAAGTAAGTTGTTTTAAAGAACTCAAGAACACGGATATCAGCTTCATCGCGGGAACACTTCCATATCTTAAAAAACTCATAAACGTGGTACTCCGATACTGAATGATTCGATGAATAGTGATCCGCAATGAATCTGTTCAAAGCTGAGACAAATTTTCCGAGGACCTCATCAACATCCACAGCAACATTTTCAGGCATGGAATCCCCATTAGAGAACCCAGTAGAACAGAAACTTCAACCTTTTTGACAAACCCCACCACTATGTTCTTCATCAGCCCGCCTCAATGAAGGCAATCTAATGATACTGGACCGAACAACTTGGCCAGGCTTCTTGAAAGAACTAGCATGTAAGATGCTGCCAGCAGAGCCATGGAAGGAGTGTAGACAAACAGCAGTCTCCATGAAATTGGATCTCCAGCAAGAACAACAACAAGAACCATCCAACAATGTTTTTTTTTCCTTACTTGGATCCCTCCTTGAATATCACTCAAACATTAACAAGAAAACCCCAAAACAAAATTGAATACCTCAAATGATGATCCGAACCTGAAACGACGATTTGATCCTCAAGAAGTCATCCCAGCCACTGAAAATCCATCTCCAGTTTCACCAAAACAATCGCACCCGCCGCCACAAATTCCACCACGGCCACGGCGCGCGACGATGAGTGGCGTTAGTAAGTCCGGCCGTCGGGTGAGCGTGAACTCTGCAAGGGTGGCCGGAGGGATGACGCTGGCACCGCCACATTCGACCTTGCCGGAGGCGCAGTCGCCGGAGAAGCAGGAGAACTTACGGTGGACGGGTCGACGGAGCAGAGGGTCCGAGCCCATATCTGGCTCGACCAAGACTTGGGGAAGGTCAGAGTTCGGGATTTCCCGGAGGGAAGAGTGAATCCGGTGGTTGGAAACGGCGGGGAGGTGACGCCGAAGAGAAGTCCCGGCCATACTGTGTGACGACACTTGTTGACCAACCGAAACGACGCGGATTGAGACTGTGAAGGAAAGAGAGGAAGAAGGAAGAAGAAGAAGAAGAAGAAGAAGAAGAAGAAGAAGAAGAAGAAGAAGAAGAAGAAGAAGAAGAAGAAGAAGAAGAAGAAGAAGAAGAAGAAGAAGAAGAAGAAGAAGAAGAAGAAGATGGAAGCCATTGAAGAGTAGTGGGGTTGTTGCGATTGATTTGAGAAGCAAGCAAATAACCATGCTCTGATACCATGTTAAATTTCACCCAATTTGGTGAAAATAAAAGAGAGAAGAGGGAGGGAGATTTGAGAAATGATATTATTGATGAATCTCTACTCAAAGATACAAGGGGGAGAGGTAGGTTATTTATAACCAACCTCCCTAACAAACCAAGAAACAAGATAAAAGAAAACAAAGAAATAAACTTGTGAACAAATTGGAAATACAAGATTTACTATTCCTAACAATTCCCGCCTCCATTCTTGCATTCCTGTACAATCCCCCTCTCTTTCTCACCGAAACTGCTGCCTTTTTTTAATGGGTAACTTCCCCTTATCTATTCAAACTCCCTAATATCTCTCACCTCAAATCTCGTCAGTTTCCAAACCACCGCAACTTCCCCAGATCTAATCTCATATACTCTCTCTCTCTCTCTCTCTCTCTCTCTCTCTCTCTCTCTCTCTCTCTTTCTCTCTCTGTGTGTGTAAACCATCGCTTCATTATATCTCTACTAAGAACCATTATCAACAAGCAATTTATGTTTTCAATGTTTTAAATCTCACAAGACCATGATTCCAACATTTGATATTGCATAGTTGGGTTGTATGTCATCAAATTCAGATGGAACTTTGAGGATGATTGTTCTTCCATGGATGATGATGCAGAGCAGGCAAGGGGAACAATAACCCTTTTCCTGTCTATAATGATCCTAAATCATGTGGTTTCACTTTAATTTCTTTTTATATTGCAAATTTGGGTTGTATTGAAAGTTTTGAATTAAGATCGAAGATCGAGAGTTGATCGGTATTCCATGATATATGGGACGTAGAGCTTTGTCATTTTCAATTGATTTTCTAACTTTATAAATTGAGATATGATGGACATTAGTAGTTCAATACTAATTTTGTTGTTTGATTTTAATCACTCTTCTTTTCAAATTCATCTTTTAACTCCTCTTTGGTTTCTGACTTTTGTCAAAAAATATTAGATGGTGGCGGATTAAATTGAGGGGGTTTTTCTACCCAATTCCACACAATAAGAGTTGTGTTGGGGCTTTGGATTTTTCTGATGAACCCAACAAAGACTGCTGAAGCATACATCTCAGGCGGAGAATGTTGAGTCGGAGGCAACAACAAAGGATAAACAAGTGGTGGAGAATACTAACCTGTTTTATATATCAATATGTTCATCTTCTTCTTCCTATTGCTATTGTAGGTCTGGAAGGGTTTTTGGAAAATCGAAAATTATTTTTGTGGGTGTAGGACCCTGGGAAAAGCAAACACTTTTCTCCGTGATGCGCTACTTAATGATCGGGAGCCGACTAAGGTTGCTGGGGTGGTGAAATTTTATTTATTTTACAAATCCGTTTTTTAATTATTTAAATACTTGAAATTACTCCAAAAATATTTTAAATATAACTTAAAACTGGCCCAAACAGCAATTTCTGGCCCAAAAGAAAGCAACCGGACCGCCAAGAGCTGTCAAAACCCACGCGGGTTTTGATAGTCCTTGGACTGGGCCGTTCGCTCTCCTGGGCCAGAGAAAGTGGGTCAGAAACCATAAAACCCGATCAGGTTTTACCGTTTCATGGCCCATTTTCTCTCGGTTTAAACCTTGAATGTGATGAATGAGAAATGTTAAGTCATGTTTAATTATTTTTAGTGTAAATTCAAATGTTAAATAATTAAATGGATTATAAAAAGAATAAAAGAGTCGCCAACCGATTTAAGGAAATCGACAAACCGTAAAAATAATAAAAATAACTTCGGTCTACGAAACCCGATTCTATGCTCGAGGGTAAGGCTACGAACTCAAGAATTATAAGAATTCTTGAATTCCCCCGTTAGAAAACGGACTCTACTAAGATCGACATTAAATGAAAAAGAGCGAGGAGAAGTTTAATTGATTTCGAAACTTTCTATTCTTAACATGCGTTATAAAACAAGATTTTTATTTACAACATATGCACAAGTAAAGAAGATGAAATATGAATTACATTATTAAGATAACAATAATGAAAGAAACGTAAAGGCGAACCTCGTTGGTTTAGGAGCCCGAATGCGCCGTTCGAAGATCTTGACCTTGCCTTGACTTGGTGAAATAGACAGATGAGTATAAGAATGGTAGTAGGATAGTATGTGAGTGATGATTTTGGTAGAGTTAGGGAATGGTAATATGAATATGAATGTAATAGAGAGAGTTTTGAGAGAGTGGATGTAGGATTATGATAATAGTAGAGTAAGGGTAGAATAATGGTGTAAGTTGGTGATAATTGGTGAAGAATGAATGGAATGGAGGGGGCTATTTATAGGTGGTGAAGGGTAGGTTTAGGAGGGAAATGGAGGGAAAATCAAGGGGATACATCCCCAGGATCATGCCATGCAAATCACGTAGTCAAGCCAAGAGGGTCAACCCACATGGTGCTAATATCATGGGATAATGATCAAAAATGATTTTTGGCGCCGGATTATCAAATATAAAACCCGCGCGGGTTTTACATCATGTATACGCGGATCGCTGACGTCTGCATGGCCAAAACGACGCGTTTTGGCGGCGATAACCCGCGCGGGTTTTGAACCCTGGGTCGGGGCGCGCCTTGGGGCCTGTCCTGGTTCTGGGCCGCCCTCTTCAAAGAAAACTCGTGCGGGTTTTCTTTCTGGACTGGGCCGCTTCTTTTTGTTGTTTTTTGCTTGCTTTGCTTATTGAAACGATAATCCATTTTGGTATCGATCCAAATTTTTATTGATAAATCGGGTGCAAATCCCGGTGTCTACAGAGAGCCCCCACTTTGATCGAGTTAGAATAGGACGAAGGTCAAAGTAGACTTGACGTCTGTACCAATGCTGGTGGTGCTCTTTTATATGGCGGCTGGCCGATGTTACTGGGGACTATGTCGTCAGTAATCTTTAGGTGGCAACTGTTGGACGACTATTGCTGAAGATGTCGTTAGAGACCTTTGAGTGGAATCCATTGCACGACTGATGCTGATGAAGAAGTCGTCGGTAACCTTTAGATGGTAACCGTTGGACGACTGATGCTGAGAGTGTCGTTGGAGCCATGTATGTGGAACCCATTTGAACGACTGCTGCTGACGACATCGTTGGAGGCCTTTAAGTGGCGACCGTTGGACGATTGTCATTGACGACATCGATGGAGGCCTTTAGGTGGCAACCTTTTGACGACTGTCGCTGTCGGTGCTCTTTTGTATGGCAAATGGATGACAGATGGTCCCTTTTTAGCGGAAACCCGATGATGGTGCTCTTTTGTACGAAAACCTGACGATGGATGGTCTCTTTCAGCGGCGACCGAATGATGGTGCTCTTTTGTGTGGCAACCTGAAAATTATCAGAAAAGTAAGTATTAGTTTCCGCAAAAACGCAAATGGGTTCAGATTTTTACCGGAATGTTGGGGGCCCTTGGGCTGTTAAGAGATGCTGGCCGCTTGAAATGTATTTTTTTTTTTTTGCTGGTAGAAAAATCGTGCGAGTTTCTCTATCTTCACTGGGCTGCTACAAAGCGCTGGGCCGCCAGAACTGGGCCCATAGAACACTCAAAACCTGCGCGGGTTTTCTGCTTTTTTTTTTTGTGAAGAGCATCAGCGTGGGCCATGCATTTGTGTGGACAAGAACATGCCACGAAGCCTTGTCTTCTCTTTGGGTGGCATAGGGATGACCTTTGGATTTCCGGCCAATGAAACGCATTTGGCATCTCAAGGCGAGTCCTAGAAACGAGCGGTTCATATTCACTCATCATTTCTATAAATAACCAGCCTCGTTCATTTCTTTCATTCACATCTTCCATTTTTAATCATCTCCCTAGCTTCTCTCCCTTTCTCTAGAAAAAAACTGATTTTTTGGAGATAGTTCACGTTCTTGAAAAAAATGCATCGCAGTGGTCGCAGAAATCCTCCTCTTCCTCATGCGGCGGCATGGCCTCACGAGATGTCTTCAAGGCGTAATTTTATTCCGGGTGCAAATGCTGACCCTTCGGATCTCACTATCCAATCTTTTGATGCTTAGTTTAATAATGAAAAATGAGCAAGCACGAATTTTATTTTTCATGTCTTGTCGATTTTTACTATTTTAAGCATCCCTTAAATTGATGTATATGCATGTCCGCACGATGTCCCTTTATTTATTCGCAACGATGACCCATTTTGAGAGACGGACCAAACCGACCCAAAGGAAATAGAATGGGTTATATGCATTTTCGGCCGAAGGAAAAAAAAAAAGAACACGGCTCACTTCAACAGTGAAAACCCGCGCGGGTTTTCTAGACCATAAACCCCGAAAAAAAAAACTAGGCCTGGATGGGCGGCCCATTAGCAGAACCAAAACCCGTGCAGGTTTTAACTCTGCTGGGCCGGCTTATTTGGGCCGACAGTTTTTTTTTTCTTTTTGCTCCTTTTTTTTTTGTTTCACGTTTTTCCAATTCCTTTATCTTGCGGGCCATGGTTGTGGGCCCATGTTGGTGCTGGGTCCAGCTAGGGCCTGAAAGACTATGCCTTGGTCAATGCATTAGGTGAGCCCCCGATTTTAATTTTGCCTTTTCCTGTTTTGCCACTAGGAGGATCACTTGAAAACTCCCGGCGTCCTAAAGGATCTCCTTAAGGTAGCCGATTCGATTCCCCGGGATTTCATTAGCAACACCCTTACTGCGGCAGGACTCATGCCGTTCTGAAATGCCTGGTGGCCTGGAAAGGCCGTACATTTCGCGTGATAGGCCGCGCTATAGCGAAAAGGTTTTGGGATACGACCAACTCCTTCCATCTACCTGTGGGTGAGATGACGATTACCCCCACAGATTTTGTTATGATCACTGGTCTTCCTTGGGGCGGGCGTGACATAGTCTTCAATGCTGAGATCCCTCCAATGGTTTTGCACTTGCTGGGTCCAGCATCAGCGCGTTTAGGCCCAGGTCAGGGCCTGTCTAACCTCGCCTATGCGCACTTCGAGGTGGCCATCCGTGATGCCAACTTTCAAAATTTGCTCGAGGATCAACACCGCTTTATCTTCTTGGCTTATGTTATTTCTGCCACTCTTTTTGCCAACCGGGGAGATAACATTACTTTGACCTGGTTCCGGAATCTTCTTGACTTGAACGAGGTCCGGAACTTGAATTGGGGTAAAGCTGTGTATGCGAATTTCCTCCTCTGGCTTCGTCGCGGTGTTAGATTGACGCTGGATGATGATCCAGTTTACCTCCACGAGTCTCACACCCGCTTTCAGTATGGTCCTTCTTTATGGAAGGTGCTCGAGGTATGTACCCAAAACTCTCCTCTTTGTAGTTTTGCTACTCTTTTGCTATTTCTTTGACTTTATATTCGCGTAGTCACGGGCATATGAGTATATCCTATCCTTGGGCATTCACTCCAAGAGAAATAGGACGGTCCCATTCTTGAATCTTTGGGACGAGTATTCGAGGAAGAAATTCGATCAGGCGATCTTGACCGTATCCGTCGCGCTCTGGATGATCTCACCCCTGTATTTCTTTATACTTGACATCTTTATTTTTATTTTTTTTACCTCCATTCTTAAAATGACTCTCTTTCTTTCACAGGACAACGTAAACTGGCGTCCATGGGCTGAGTTTGACTTCAGTGGATTGCCCACCCCTTTGCAACAAGTGGAGCACGATACTCGCCTCCGCATCCTGATGCAGTGACCTTCGGGCTTCATATGGTACCTGGGGGAGAGAGCTACGAGGCAGATCCTGGGGGATATCCTGGCCTCATACCCCAGGATCCTCCAGAGCACATGTTCGAGCCTTGGCACGTCACTCCGGATGTCTTGGGAGATTGGATTCGTGGTCGAGACTTCGACAACTTCGTGCATGACGTCCCACAGGAGCAGTTTAATGAGGAATTCCAACGCTACTTGAGTCGTTTAGCGCCCCGAGTGGTATATATCTCCCACTTTTCCTATGTTGTGCTTTTGACCGATTCCTAACCAGAAAGTCTGCAGCTGGGGCCCTATGCTATGGCTGTTGAGGTGGAGGCCCAACCAGCGAGAAGAAAGATCGGTGGTTTCTTGGATGTTGAGACTAGTAGTCGGTGCTCTGCACTCGAAGAGTTTGATCGGAAACCAGTAATTCCTCATTTCTTGTTGCTTCCTTTTATCTCATATGCCACTTATACATGTGTAACCTTTGTTGTCATTACCTTTCAGCCACGATGGTCTGTCTTCAGGAAAATGACTAAAGAGTGGAGTACTATGTTGAAGCATGTCAACCGGTCATTCACTGGCTCAGGCAGATATCGCGGGAATACCGCCGGAAGAGCTGACGTGGAGGCCGATGCGGAGTCTGTTCGTCGGGAACCACCTCGACGCTCTATTGCGGGAGTTCCTCTTACTGAGCCCCCACGTCGTTCTTCGGCAGGGGAATATTCTTCCCGGGGCCGATCACGGGAGGAGATTGGTGGGTCCTCTCGTCCACCCCTAGTAGTTGTGCCGGAGGGTCGTGGTAAAGGCATCATGGTTGAGGGTCATCATTCAACTAGGTCCCATCGTAGCGGATCTGGTAGTAGAGGTCGTCGCTCTATGGATGAAGACATGGCTCTGATGTCCTTAGAGGAGCATCTTGGCCAAGGGGGGTCACATCACAGCGTTGGGTATGGTGGCGATACCCAGCCTCATTCCTATTAGGTGGAGGATGCTTCAGAGTCGACTGCTACCAACCGGCCTTCTCATTCTCGTCGCACTCCAGCTTCAGTGCGTTCTGCTCCTCGTAGTCGAGAGATTGTGGTGAGGGACCATGACTCAGGTGCATCCGTAGGGTACCCTGGCAGTCAGGCCCTAGCGGATGACGCTTCCTCACGTCCTGCACCATACGACGCCTCCTCCTTTTGTTCTGGCTCTTACTCTGCTGGATGGCCAGTCCCGGCCCCTAGAATGGGTCCTTCATGGCCTGCGGGTACGCAAGAGTGGTCTACACCCCAAAACTCTTGGCTAGGAGGATCTACATCTTCTGGTTGGCCAGCCCCCGGTTATGGAACTGGTCCCGTATGGCCTACCCCTTCTGTTGAGTGGCGTGTTCCTGATCATTCATGGCTAGCTGGTTCACAGGACCATTCCATATCATCACCGTCGAGCGTGCATCCTTCCGTTCCTTGTCCGCAGGCCACAAACGCGGCTCGTTCTGACTACTATTCTTGGGACACCTATTTCGGTACGGCTGGTGCCTCTAATGCTGGGATTTGTCATGCTGGTGCCGACTTGGTTGAAGACAGCGGCGATTCGGGCTCCCTGTGGTGATCAAACCGATGACAAGCAAGACTCTATGCATTTTTAGACTTTTGTTATGCAGGGCTAATTTGTACTACTTTTCTTTTATATTATTTTTTTTTTATCTTAATGCAAGACTTTTATGCATTTTGTTTCTTGTTTTATATGCAATACTTGGTGGATGCACAATTTTATTCTATTAATGCATTTCTGAACGACTTTCTATATGACGGGATTAATCCCAACTTAATCCTGCTTCCCCAACAAGAAAAGAAAATAAAAGAAAACGAAAACTTAA
Organism: Portulaca oleracea; assembly: GCA_029582165.1. Classification (NCBI taxonomy): domain Eukaryota; kingdom Viridiplantae; phylum Streptophyta; class Magnoliopsida; order Caryophyllales; family Portulacaceae; genus Portulaca; species Portulaca oleracea. The sequence continues at coordinate 35,059,089 of CM055888.1, read as the reverse complement.
GTGTCATAGTAAACTCGATCAAAAAATTTCGGAACTGAGCATCATTGGGTTAGGATCCGAAACATTAAAATACACAAACGGGCCAATTTGATTCCATGGCCCAAATACAATCAGAAGCGGGTGGGCCGAATTGCGGACTGGCGGCCCAATTCAGCGGAAAGCCCGCACGGGCTTTCTTCTCAGCAGGCCCCGGGCCTTGGGCTTGGGTGAGCGCGTGCGTGGACCTGGGCACATCAAAACCCGCGCGGGTTTTGATTTATTTTCCTTTCTTTTTGTTTTTTTTGCTAGCCGTTGCAAAATGGCTAAAATCATGGGATATGGAGGGCAACGGCTATGTGATTGTTGCTGGTCGTTTTCTCCATTTTTTATCATGCTTGAAGGTGTATAAATACCTCATATAATCATCACTCCTCATCATCACTTCAAAGTCTTCTTCACCTATTCTCCTAAAAACACAAGGAACATCCTCCCAATTCTCATGGCTTTCGAGAAGAAACTTGCGACTTGGATGAGCACCTTATCCAAAGAAGAGAAGAAAGAGCTCGGTAGATACAAGTTAACGAGCCTGATGAGTCTTCGTCAAGTGAGGATTAATCACGACTTTCTTCGTGCGGCGGAGACTTTCTGGGATCCGAAGATGTACGTCTTTCGTTTCGCGTGGAAGGAGTTGTGTCCGCTTCCGGAGGAATGATCCTCAATCTTAGGGACAAATCACTTTGCTCGGACACCAATGGACATCCCCAAGCAATACAAGGAGCTCTTATGTCTTCCATCTCGGGTTAACGAAAGTGCAATATTCGGCGAAAAGGTACACTTCCCAACCATAGTTGAATATTTTCAATCGCCCGATACCTTGGAGTATGGCCCCGTGATACGAGTGCGAGCGCTCGTATTATGTCTTCTCGGCGAGTTTTGATTTTATCACGGCGGCAAAAGAACCAGATCGGCGAATTTAATTCAAATCGTCGATGACATGTCCCGAGGCTACAATCCCGTGCCCCTAATGTTAGCGGAAACCATGATGGCCTTGGATGATCCAAATCCAGAACATGACTTTCGAGGGAGTCCGCTGCTACTTCAAGTATTTCATTCCTCCTTTTTGCCACTGTCTGACTTTTCTGTCTCTACAGTTTTCAAAACCCACGCGGGTTTTCTGCTCTCTCTTTTTTTTTAATTTGGAAGAATTGGTGTGCAATCTAACCCTGGCTAACTGTTGGACAGATCTGGTTAATGGAGCATTTGGGCCTCATTGAAGAGCTCCGGACTTCATCGTTGTTAGCGAACTATTGTCAGAGAAAGAGGAAGTACACTGACCTCCACTCTGTAACGGAATGGATTGCTTTCTTAAAGAAGCCTCGGGAGATCTCATGGTGGATCGAATGGTGGCACATTTCTGAATATGTCACCCATGTTTTCCGCAATGCTTATGTATGTCTTGCCGGCTTGACGCACATGACTTTTTATTTTCCGGCGCGAGTGAAGCGTCAAATGGGTCGAAAGCAGGATATTCCCGAGCTTCTGTGTGAAACTCCCGATCAACTGAAGCTTCGAAGTTCGATGATTGAGTCATGGCTGAAGTATTGGGAAAGAAGACCAACTCTCAAATCCCCGTCAAAGGTACGTGTGTCTCACATTGCCGACGCTGGTTATCATGGATGGTTGATTGCTGCTATTGAATCTCGTCGTGCTGGGGAAACGAGACGAAGGCAAGCATCAGCGAAGGAAAGACTGGGTCCTCGTACATCGGTAAAGGACCGCCTTGGCGAAAGAGACTCAGTGAAAGATAGACTGGGTCCGAGGGTTGAGGCACGAAAACCAAGTAGGCGGGCCTATAAACCCAAGGACAAAGAGAAAGCTCCTAAGGGACCTAGAGACATGGAGACCGACCATGAGACAACTGGCGAAGTAGAGAAGGTGAAGCAAGATTAGAAGATGGATGTAGTGAAGGAACTTCGCTTTGCGTAATAATCTTTTTATTTAATTATGCCTTTCAAATTTTCTTATGTTACAAATAATGTACTTGTATTTTCACTTAATAAAGGAGAAATATTTGTTCACAAATATTGTGTTCTTGCAAACTTTATTTTCCTTAAGTACATAAGCATTCATTAAATATAACCCAAGTGTCTGAAAATTGGCTTTCCAGTTGCTTGGTCGTATTAAGCGTAGTATCGCTTGAGTTGATCCAAATTCGTGGGCTGAATTATATCTTCTCCATCCATGGTAGCAAGCCGAGTTGCCCCTCCCGGTAAGATATCCTTAATCATTTAAGGACCCTTCCAATTAAGTGCAAATTTTCCCCTTGGATGCTGTATAGGTGCTCTCATTTCCTTAAGCACCAAATCACCTACTTGAAGCGAACGGATTTTCACCTTCTTATTAAAATCTCGAGTGATTCTACTTTGGTATACTTGCACATTATGTAATGCTCTCAATCGCCTTTCATCCATCAACATCTGCTCCTCGAACCTTGCCCTAGCCCATTCCGCTTCTGGCAACTAACTTTCAGCCACTATCCGTAACGAAGGGATCGCTACTTCAATTGGTAAGACTGCCTCCATCCCATATACCAAGGAATACGATGTTGCCCCCGCAGCAGTTCGTATAGAGGTTCGATATCCCCATAGGGAAAATGCTAATTTTTCTGGCCAATCCTTGTAAGTGACAACTAGGGATGGCAATGGGCAGGATCTAGGCAGGGTCCACCTGGATCCATATCCTTACCCATATTTTTAGTTGGACCCATATCCTTACCCATATCCTTTGGGTCTTTTTTGAAAGAATCCATATCCTTACCCATATTTTAGACTGGACCCATATCCTTACCCATTTACCCATATCCTTTACTAACATTTAAATTGAACTTTTACTGTATAATAATTAGCAAACCCGCAAAATTTTTGCTGAAAATCTACAAATGTCAAACTTAAAATCTCAAAAATAATCCACAGTAGTCATACAATCCCAAATTACAACATAAAATCTCAAAAATAATCCGAAGTAGTCTATGATTTTTTTTTTTTGCTTTTCACTTTCCTGCTTCAGTGCTTCACATATGACATTACAAAAAAATAAAAGAATTAAATTCATCTTAAGTGTTAACAAAAACTAGGGTTTCCAATATCTTAAAGTTTTAAATTCATTTTACTTATTAATTTATATATACTTATTAATTTATTATATATATATAAATATATATATATATATAATATAATATAATATAATATAATATAATATAATATAATATAATATAATATAATATAATATAATATAATATAATATAATATAATATAATATAATATAACGGATTTGGGTATGGATCTGGTTCCTACCCTTGAACCCAGACCCATATCCATTTTTAGTCATTGGACCCATATCCTTACCCATATCCTTTGGGTCTAAAATTTGTGGACCCATATCCTTAAAAATGGATCTGAGTCTGCGGATCTAGACAGGGTCCAAGACCCATTGCCATCCCTAGTGACAACCATTTTCTTGATAATCCCCGACACTGTCTTATTGGCCGCTTCCACGGCTCCATTGGCTTGAAATCGGTACGGCGAAGACCGATGATGCTGGATTTTGTAAGTGGCGAGCAAAGCTTCTACCTCCTTCCGAAAATGGCTTCCATTATCACTAATGATCTCATGAGGCACTCCATATCGACATATGACTTTTTGAAGGATGAATTTGGCCACGTGTTTGGATGTGAGTTTGGCAAACGAGGCTGCCTCTACCCATTTAGTGAAATAATCGATGGCGACCAATATGTACTCATGTCCTCCTGTTCTGGTTGGGTGTATCATGCCAATGATGTCAATACCCCATACTGAGAATGGCCATGGAGATGTCAAAGTAGTCAGGTACGACGGGGGTTGATGTTGTAGATTAGCATATTCTTAGCATTTATGGCACTTTCGAACGAACTCTAAGCAATCTGCCTCCATAGTGGACCAATAGTAACTAGCCTTTTGAATCTTCTTTGCTAACATTCGTCCATTCATGTGGGGACCGCACTCTCCTCTGTGTACAGTAGTCATGATCTCCTTGGCACTCTTAGCATCGATGCATAGCAAATTAATGTCGGTAGGTGATTTCTTGTAGAGTCGATCTTGGATCAAGCAGTATTGTGCTGCTAGGGACCTGACCGCTCGATCTCCTCAAGCATCCAACTCAGCTGGATATTCTCCATTCCGTAGAAAGTTGTATATGTCATGGAACCATTCCTCAGTTTCTTCGTCTTGTGCTTCCAGGTGGCAAACATATGCCGATTCAGACTGCCGTTCCACTACTACTAGCAATTGAAGCGTGCTTGATGGTATGGATATCGTCGAAGACAACTTGGCTAAGGCGTCAGCTAACTCATTATGATCCCTGGAGAGGTACGGGAAACTAATTTGCTCAAATTGGTCAGCAAGTCCCAAGAGCTTCTCTTAATAGGCCATGAGACATTCATTCCGGACCTTCCATGTATTTTTAGCCTGATTAATGATGAGGCTAGAATCCCCAAAGAGTTTTACATGGCGTATGCCTAAAGCCAAGGCGGCTTGCAAACCCTTAATACATGCTTCAGATTCTGCAGCATTGTTAGTAGCATCAAAGTCCAACTTCACTGATACAGGGACATGTGCCCCTTATGGAGATATCAATAAAACTCCCACTCCGCAGCTCATTTGGTTAGAAGCTCCGTCGAAATACATTTCCCATGTTATTTCGTCAGTGAAAAATACATCCTCATCTAGGAATTCTAAGTGAGTGCTTGGAGGTTCCTGTGATGGTGAGGCAGCCAGGAAATCTGAAACAACTCATCCCTTGATGGACTTCTGAGGCAAGTACAGAAGATTGAACTTTGAAAGTATGACAACCCATCGAGCAATGCGGTTGTTGATGGTAGGTTGCTCCATGATAAACTTAATGGGATTATTCACAGCTATGACATATACACTATGTGAAAGCATGTAATGTCTTAACTTCTTGGTGACCCATAATAGCGCATGAGCCATTTTCTCTATGTCTGCATATCGACTTTCATAGTCCAAGAATTTCTTGCTCAAGTAGTAGATGGCGCTCTCTTGACCTTCAACCTTTTGAGCTAGCATAGCCCCCATTGTAGAGCTAGTCACGGTAAGGTAAAGGAGTAGAGGCTCATCTGGTACCGGCGGCATGAGGACTGGAGGATGTTGCAAATATTCCTTGATTTTGTCGAAGGCTGCTTGACATTGATCATCCCATTCTATTTTGCTTCCTTTCTTTAGTTTCTTGAACAAAGGTTCACACGTCATGGTGAGCTTTGAGATGAACCTGCTGATATATTGGACTCCTCCTAGGAAACCCCTTATCTCTTTTTCTGTCCTAGGTGGCTGCAACTCTTGGATAGCCTTTATCTTCAAAGGGTCAACTTCAATGCTTCGTTGGCTAACCACATAGCCAAGCAGCTTCCCAGAGGTGACACCGAAGGTGCACTTTGCTGGGTTGAGTCGCATTTTATATCTGCGAAGTCGGAGGAAAAACTTGCAAAAGTTAGGAATGTGTTCTTCCCTTGTTTTGGACTTTACGATCATGTCATCCACATAAACCTCTACCTCTATATGCATCATATCATGAAGTAGGGTGATGGCTGTCCGTTGGTATGTTGCCCCAACATTTTTGAGACCAAAAGGCATAACCACATAACAGTATGTTCCCCATGGTGAAGTGAATGAGGTTTTCTCCATGTCTTCTTCCGCCATTTTGATTTGGTTATAACCCGCATATCCATCCATAAAGGATAGTAGCTCATGTCCGCAAGTGTTATCCACTAATACGCGATATGTGGTAATGGAAAACTATCCTTGGGACTAGCTTTGTTGAGGTCTCGAAAATCTACGCACATGCGCACCTTCCCATCTTTCTTGGGTACTGGGACAATGTTAGCAATCCACTCGGGGTATTGGACTACTTTGATGAATTTAGCGTTAAGCTGCTTGATCACCTCTTCCTCGATCTTCTTAGCCCATTCAGACTAGATCCTTCTAGCCTTTTGTCGAACTGGCTTCGTATTAAGAAGCAAAGGTATAGTATGTTCTGCAATTTCCCTACCAATCCCAGGCATGTCCTCGTAGGACCATGCGAATACATCTACAAATTCCTTGAGAAGCTCTGTGAATGCTACCTGTTCTTCTGCTGTGAGCGAGCTACCTAACTTCAATTCCCGAGGTTGTTCTTCTGTGCCCACAACTATGGTGATGGTGTCTTCCAACACCGCCATTTTATGCTCATGTTCATTAAAAAATTCTTTTAAGGGTTCATTAAATTCCAAGTTATTATTGGCGCAGCAGCTCAGGGAGTAGGGGAAAGAAAAATCAGAGTAAGCAGAAAGGTTCATTTTATTGAATGCAGAAAGGAATACATCGCTAGCAAACTCAAGACCAGACTCACTTGACTCTAAACCATTAAAACCTGACTTTATGTCCTCAGGAACACACTCTCCTACAGATAAAGCAAAATTATTCTCCTTAGTGTCGACCCACGAGACCGGCTTAACTCCTCCGTCTTCAGCAATCATGAGACTTGGATCAAAGCTTGAGTTAGACAGCGCAGCGAAAACAACATCAACTTCAGACTTCTCCGGGACAGCTTCTAGTCCAAACAGCATGCCAAAAATGTTGCTCCCAGTAAGATGAGTCCATTCCAATGGAGGTTGTTTATCCCGAGCGGGAACAAAGACAGTAGCCATATTAATGGAGCAATCGTTGAAGACTTCTAATCCGGCGACTTGAACTCCTTTGTTCTTCAGATAGAATGGCTCAGAAAACCCATAATAAGGGAAGTCATCACCTTCCCTAACAAACTGTCCATTCAAGAGTGAGTGGATAGGGCTTCATATGGAATAAAGTGGGAGGATTGTCCATTCTCTTCCATTCAACGATAGCCATTTTAGCGAACCTGACCTCCTTCTCGGTTGGTTTATACCCTAAGCCAAATCTTCCCTTTTGCTTAAAGCACTTGAATACAGGAGGGATTTTATTCTTCGGATTCCTCCCTAGCGGCATTCCAGGGAAATATCCTTGTTTCTTGAGCATAGCATGTACCTTGGGATTTGAGTAGGGATCGAAGTCAAAAGGTGCTTCATCCTTGCTCATCATTGCCACGAGCTCAAAATTGTGGAGTTCTTCGTCCATCGAGTTGTGCTCCACCTCAAGAGTTGACTATTTAGGAGTAAAAACAACATTGATAGATTCTCCTGAGATAGTGATCACTTGGCCTTGAACCAACATTTTCACCTTCTGATGTAAGGTGGATGCTATAGCATTACACTTGTGAAGCCATGGCCTCCCTAGTAGCAAATTGAAAGAGGTCGGAATCTCTAGTACCACGAACTCCACATTCCGAGTGACGCTACCGGTAGTAATGGGCAACACCACAGATCCGACAGACTTCCGGGGTGAATTTTCATAAGCTCTGAGTTGTACACCATTTTGAGCCAAGTGTTGTTGTTGTACTCCCAATTTATGTGCTTTCCTCCAAGGGCACACGTTTACAGCCGAACCGTTATCCACCAAAACCAGCGGGATAGTTTTATTGGAACATTGCACCGTGAGGTATAGGGCTTTGTTGTGAGATGCCCCTCCCTGAGGTAGATCTTCAATCCCAAAGATGATCTTCTCTTGCTGGGTAGCCACATGAGCAACCAAAGTTTCAAGAGTTGTTGTAGGTGATATCGTGAGTGATGTAAAGGCATCCAACATCTTTTGCCTATGAGCATGTGAAGTGCATATGAGTTACCATATGGGGACCCCAGCCCTATTTTTGAGTTGAGAAAGAAGAGGGTCTTCAGGAGAGGTCTGATTGTCATCACCAGTTGTTGGTATAGGGTTAGGAATGGCCACTGGGATGGTGGTATTCCTGTTATTGTTGTAACGGCTAGACCGAGTAAGGAATGCTACGTCATCTAGTTCGTCTTTCTCCATCCATTCTGTCTCAGAATGCCCGTGCTCATCATCCTCATCACTGTCCCAAATACCATGGATGAATAAACCTTCGGGGAACCCAACTATCTCGGGGACAGGTTGCCCTGTTTCTATAATCAAAGCAGAGAGGTCGAAGCTGAAATCCCGACATAAAATAGCATTTGCATGCTCTGGAATAGGATTACTTTGATTGTTTGGTTTCTTAGCATAGTTATTAAAATCTCGATCCTGATTTACGATCCTACGATTTTATAATCCAAAATCCTCGTTACGATTCTACAATTTACATACGATCCACGATCCTACATGGGCTAATTTCCGATCCTAACTTCCCCATAGTTTCGAGTTAGGATCCCGATTTTAACAACCTTGTTTCTTAGCGGCTTTCGGCATTAGTAGCGTCCCCGCCCTTATCATATCTTCTATCTTGTTCCTTAGAGTCCAACATTTCTCAGTGTCATGGCCTCGGCAACGGTGATAGCGGCAAAATTGGTTGGCGTCCCAATTCCTGCCCTTGATTTCTGCCTCTTCCTTCGGTAAGGACAAAACCAGAATACCCTTCTTGACTAGACGGTCGAGAGCCTGAGAGTAAGGAACATCCAATGGTGTATAAGTCTCATATTTCGGTACGTAAGGCCCCTTGCGCTGGATAGAGTTAGTCTCTATGATTTTAGGAGGGTGGCTAGCTGCACTAGTAGCCCTCCTGTTGGAGCTGGACCCTTTCCATCCAGGCGAAGTTGTCTTATCATTGTGCATGGCTTCTAATTGGAGATAGATGTCCTTCAAGTAATCAAAATCTTTGATGACATGATACCCCAAGTGCTTAGATAGGCTGCTCTTGAGTCCTTGCTTAAAGGTAGATAACTGTAGACGAAGAGGAATTCTCTCGTTGATGTCGGACAATTTCGTATGCCACCTCTCAAAGTAATCCATAAAGGACTCATCATCCCGCTGCTTCATGGCGGTTAGATCATCCAGTGTAGCTTGTTTCTTCTGGATGCGTGTGTAGTGGTGGATGAAAGCCTTAAACAATTCAGTCCAGCTGGCTTTGATTTGGGGTGGCAGAGCTTGATACCATACTTTCGCTTCTCCATCTAGGGTGGATAGGAAGACAATAGAGTATAGGTCAGCATCAATTCGATTTAAGGGTGCCAACCTCATGAACTCCTCCACATGATGAATAGGGTTCTCAAAGGTTTGAACCTAATATTCGGCACTTCAACTTTGTCAGCTATCTTCAAAGTTGGCTGAACAGGTTATGGAACCTCTAAGTACTTGTCAGCAAAAGCCAGAACAGAGCTCATTGCCTTGGTGAGGTTTCTAACTTCTGCTCAAGAGCTTTAACAGCGGGATCCCTTGTAGACTTTTCAGGCATGTTAACCTTAGCCTTAGATATCCCCGTTCCTCCAGAATCTGGGAATATCTTGATAATTTCAGGATCAGATTCATATCCATGCATTTCTTCATCATCTTCTTCAGCATTCAATCCTAACTTGGTGTTGATCTTAGTGATGGCTTGCAGCATGCCATCCATCACCTGTTGTTGTTCATTCAACCTTTTGCCCATCTTTTGTTCCTGCTCTAGGGAATTAGCGAAGACCAGACCCTGCATCTTGGTGTAGAGCTCGTCCAAATGCTTCGTGATGTTAGCTTCAGTGCTTTGGACTGGGATCTCTTGGAATAGCTCTCCAGACATGGTGTTGTCGCTAGTTGCAGATGGATCGTAATGTGGGTTCGGAATCAAACGACCAGTTCGCGGATCTCGAAGGCGGGCTCGGAGTCAATCACCAATGATGCCTGCATAGAAATTCAAAGTTAGAACACTCAATGACATACTCTGACACGTACTACCCGATGCATGCATGCCCTAGGAGACCTATATGATCCTAACTGACTCGACACATATATGTTGACACAAGAGACTCACCCACTTTCTGGGAGTGCATGACCTAACTCTATATGGACCTATGGACAAAACATTATAAAGGGCTACACAAAGCCAAACATAGCGAGCGGGTCATAAACCGATAGGCTCCAGTCATTGTTTCTCAATTCGGATTGGCCTAATCCACAGGTCGACCGTTTTAAGGAGAATCCGTAACTCGGCCTAATAATTCAGACAGCTCAAGCCATAATGACTATTAAGCGGACTAGAATAACGTTTCAACAAAACTGATGACCCAACTCTTTTTTTTTTATCTCTTTTATTGCTCTTTTTTTTTTGTAGTCGAGGAAAATGGATATTATAAAGGATTGAACAAAGTCAACAATAAGCGAGTCGTAATTAATTTATGGGCATAATCAATAAATCCAATATGGTTGGGCCTAACAACGGGCCGGCCAAAAATGCGGTGGATTTATTAATTAAATCAATAAATTAATTTACTCAAGCCTAGTGACTATTATGCAATCTAAAATGCTATCCATTTACTTTGTTGGACTTTTAATTAATTTTTGGACCTTTGTTAAGAGAATTTTGTAAAGGGCCATATAATATCATCAAAAGTGAGTCAACTTTTATTTATTAATTAAAATAATCACCCTTCAAGCATAAATGGGCCCTTCCACTTAGGCTAACCGTGATGCTCTTTGAGTCAATTATTCTAATTAATAAATAATCATTTTCTCAACCCAATAAATTTTACATGGACTAGAACAAAACCTCTAAACTAGGGTCGACTCTAAAACAAAAGAAGAAAAAAAAAGGGACGGGGTACACATAGCACATAGCATACAACATGAGGGGATACCCTTAACCAAGGTTCTATGTTCATGGATTTTTCTATGGTTGGATTACATGGCCTACTGCAGGTTTTCATCTCCGTACCCCATACCTTTAGGTAAGGAGTGTGAGGTATTGCTCAAAGAACTTCAAGGAAGCCCTTTGAGTGTAACCCGGGGAGAGGAGAGACCAAATGCTTGGCGATGTAGAGTGCATCACACAAGTAGTGGCCTATCCGCTCTCGAGGGAATCACCTAGGTATAACTTAACCGTCGCCTTTGTGCTAACGTGTCAAAAGACGCGATTAGTGGCCCGGTATGCAAAGGATGCCTAAAAAGAATTATAAAATCGCGAAACAAATCAACTTCTCCCTTTTACGATTTCAATTTAATTCGATTTTTTCATGTTTTACCCTCTTTTTAAGTTTAAGTCCCCAGTAGAGTCGCCAATCTGTAGGACCCCGGGAAAAGCGAACACTTTTCTCCGTGATGCGCTACTTAATGATCGGGAGCCGACTAAGGTTGCTTAATCGTTAAATAAGGATATTTTTATTTTCGAAATTCATTTTCGGGGTGGTGAAATTATTTTACAGATCCGTTTTTTTATTATTTAAATATTTGAAATTACACCAAAAATATATTAAATATAACTTAAAATTGGCCCAAACAGCAAATTCAGGCCCAAAAGAAAGCAACCGGACCGCCAAGAGCTATCAAAACCTGTGCGGGTTTTGACAGTCCTTGGACTGAGCCGTCCGCTTTCCAGGGCCAGAGAAAGTGGGTCAGAAACCATAAAACCCGTGCAGGTTTTATCGTTTCATGACCCATTTTCTCTCGGTTTAAACTTTGAATGTGATGAATGAGAAATGTTAAGTCATGTTTAATTATTTTTAGTGTAAATTCAAATGTTAAATAATTAAACGGATTATAAAAAGAACAAAAGAGTCGCCAGCCGATTTAAGGAAATCGACAAACCGTAAAAATAATAAAAATAACTTCAGTCTACGAAACCCGATTCTAAGCTCGGGGGTAAGGCTACGAACTCATGAATTATAAGAATTCTTGAATTCGCCTGTTAGAAAAACGGACTCTACTAAAATCGACATTAAGTGAAAAAAAGCGAGGAGAAGTTTAATTGATTTCGAAACTTTATATTCTTAACATGCGTTATAAAACAAGATTTTTATTTACAAAATATGCACAAGTAAAGAAGATGAAATATGAATTATATAATTAAGATAACAATAATGAAAGAAACGTAAAGGCGAACCTCATTGGTTTATGAGCCCGAATGCGCCGTTCGAAGATCTTGACCTTACCTTGACTTGGTGAAATGGAAGGATGAGTATGAGAATGGTAGTAGGATAGTATGTGAGTGATGATTTTGGTAGAGTTAGGGAATGGTAATATGAATATGAATGTAAATAGAGAGAGTTTTGAGAGAGTGGATGTAGGATTATGATAATAGTAGAGTAAGGGTAGACTAATGGTGTAAGTTGGTGATAATTGGTGAAGAATGAATGGAATGGAGGGGGGTATTTATAGGTGGTGAAGGGTAGGTTTAGGAGGGAAATGGAGGGAAAATCAAGGGGACACATCCCCATGATTATGCCATGCAAATCACGTAGTCAAGCCAAGAGGGTCAACCTACATGGTGCTAATATCATGGGTTAATGATAAAAAATGATTTTTGGCGCCGGATTATCAAATATAAAACCCGTGCGGGTTTTAGATCATGTATACGCGGATCGCTGACGTCGGCATGGCCAAAACGGCGCGTTTTGGCGGCGATAACCCGTGCGGGTTTTGAACCCTGGGCCGGGCCGTGCCTTGGGGCCTGTCCTGGTTCTGGGCTGCCCTCTTCAAATAAAACCCGTGTGGGTTTTCTTTCTGGACTGGGCTGCTTCTTTTTGTTGTTTTGCTTGCTTTGCTTATTAAAACGATAATCTATTTTGATATCGGTCCAAATTTTTATTGATAAATCGGGTGCAAATCCTGGTGTCTACAGTGGGCAATGGAAAATTGTATTTACAGAAAGAGGGTAAACAAAATCACAGGCATAAAAGCGGTGGACTGGATTGAGTCTATTTTATTCTCTCCATGTACAGTGCAATGTAATGCTATGCAATTTGGTGCACAATCTTCGAGGTAGTATTCTTTCTCAGCCTATTCATCTTACGTCATTCCTCCTCTTCTATCAAGAATCCAAGGCAATCTCCATCACCACTTCCCCATTTCTATTTCTATTAATTTCTATTGTTAATTACTCATGTAATTTTTTTTTCTTCTTTTACGTTTTTTCTTTAAATTTTGTAGGGGGCAGTAAAATATGAACTATGATAGTTGGCCACTTTTGCTTCTTCCGTTCACCATGTGACATTATAATGATTTGTACTTAGTTTGATCCAACTTTTTATTTTTAAAGATTTCATAATGTTATAGAGGAATTTAGTTTTATCCGTATACAATAGTTTGATTAATTACTTTGGTGCATTATTTGATTAGTCACTTTTGTTTACTTAATTGTTTATTAGTTTAGTTTATGTATTTTAATAATCTAATGTTTAATTTCTTCCATAGCTAAAAAATCATTTTAATTCAGATGAGTGATTCATCAATGTTCAATTACATAATATTTTATGACAGTTTATTGTTACATATTTAGTTTAACTAGGATGAGTGATTCCAAATGGTAGGCACCAACTATTGCTTATTCCAAGTGGTTAACACCATTTTTATATATTCCAAATGGTAGGTTTAATTACCAAATAATTCCAAACCCTAAGCATTCTTCAAACTTGCTGTTAGAATATCAAAAAAAAAAAGAAAAAGAAAAATCTCTGTTTTGAGCTGCCATTGTTGTCGAACAGATTATAAAGAGGGGGGGGGGGGGGGGCGAACCACAAAATCAGTGACCAAACACATGGGAGATGACCAAAAAAACATAGTACAGAGAGGGGGGAAAAACCTGTTTGAAAATCTTCGATCCATCAAACCCACATCCTCAATCATCTGTTATCTTTTCTCTATCCAAATTTCGATGGCGTCGACTAACCAAATTTCAAATTTTGAAGATCATCTGCCATTGATGGCGGAGAAGCTCGGAGGAGAAGGATTAATGGGGGAACTATGCAAGGGATTTCAGCTTCTTAAAGATGGAAATAAAGGGGCCGATGATTACGTTTGAAAGCTTAAAGAAGAATGTTGCCTTGCTTGGGTTGCAGGATCTGACGGATGAGGATTTGAAGAACATGGTGAGAGAAGGAGACTTCGACGACGATGGCGCACTCAATCAGATGGGGTTTTGTGTTTTGATGTTTAGACTCAGCCCTGAGTTGATGGAACAAGCTGAGATTTTGCTCGATGAAGCTATCCAACAAGGTTGTCAATTCTGCTTCTAATTCATTGGATTGGATTAATTGACTTCTTTTTATTATTATGATTATTTTGACTCCCATTATTGTTGCATTTTTTTTCCCAAATTGTTTTGAATTTCTTTGTTCATCATACACCACGAGAATCAAAATGAACTTATCAATAACATGCTGACAGGTGACAAACATCAAATATTTAAGTCAGAAATTAAAGCATGGTCAGGATGGCTACAGGTTAGATTCATTGGATTAATTGGCTCTTCAATAGGTTTCCCTCCTCTCTGTACTCTGTTTTTTAAGTTATCTCCCCTGTGTTTGGTTAGTGATTTTGTGGTTTTTCCCTTTTCTCTGTACTCTGTTCGACAACAATGACAGCTAAAAATAGTAATTTTTCTTTTTCTTTTTTTTTTTTTGTTTGATATTCTAACAGCAAGTTTGAAGAATGCTTACGGTTTGGAATTATATGGTAATTGAGTCTATCATTTGGAATATATAAAAAGGGTGTTCACCATTTGGAATAGACAATAGTTGGTGCCTACCATTTGGAATTTCAAAATATTTTATGATTGTTTTGTTTCATACTCCCTCCGTTCTTTTTTATCTGTCATTTACAATTTTCAGTATCAATCTTTAATCAATAATTTCTAACATATTATTTTTTAAAAAGAAATATAATATTATATTTTTTCTAATAGTATTTTTCATTACAAATCTAATCATATCAATTTTGTATGATGAATCATTATACAAATTAAGATATTAACGGTCAAAATTTTTAACATAATTTTCTAGGCGACATATAAATAAAAACGGAGGTAGTATTTAGTTCATATGCGTCTATCATGACTCCTGTACATATTAATTGACACTGAGTTAACTGTCACGACAAATCTTTGATTAATAATTTAAATACTATATTCTATTAACAATTACAATATTATACTTTTATGAGTATATTTTTCGTTACAAATCTAATAATGTGATATAACTGATACATTTTGTTTATGTCAAGTATTAAAGAAGAAAATATTACATTTTTACATGTATCATTCTCATAAGGGAATTATTAATGACAATTAACATCTATTACTTTATTTTTATTTTTTTTGTACGATTTGTTTGCCTAAATAAAAACTCGTTCGGAAGAACGTGCTAAAGATTAATAACATAAATATAAGAATGCCAAGAATTAGGGCTGGTCAACGGGCCGGGATGGGTCGGGTCAGGGCCGACCCTTTACTCTTATGGGCTAGGGTCGGGTCAAGGCTTTTGAGACAAGGAGTAGGGCCGGGTCATGGGCCAGCTGACCCTGACCCATCCATGACCCACCGTGTTTTTTTTGTGCTAATTTTTTTATCTAAATCTGATTTATTTTCTGCTGTACTTTTGTTTAAATCTGATTTTTTTCCTTGCTATTAAAATCTGATTTATTTTTTTTCATAAAAAAAAATCTGATTTATTTTTCTGCTGTGTTTTTATTTAAATCTGATTTTTTTTTCTTGCTATTAAAAATCTAATTTTTTTCTGCTGTGTTTCTTTTCTTGTTATTAAAATCTGGTTTTTTTTTCCTGCTATTAAAATCTGTTTTTTCCTGCCTTCACATAATATAATTCATAAATAGCTTTTCCTGCTGCTTGGACTATCTGCCCCCTGGCCTTTTTAACATCCACAAAATTACATCCAAAATTACATAATTATATCCAAAATAGTAGGACCAAAATTACATCCAAAATTACATAATTATATCCAAAATAGCTAATTGTATATCCTTGATACACTTGATTCATACTCTTGAAAACTTGATGAACTGGTAGAATAACCTGGAGAACAATTTTCACACATATTATATCCAAAAATTAGGGACAATTCATCCAATCATAATTGAAATAAATTAACATATTTTATAATACCCAAAGTAATTACCTAAAAATGGTGAGTGTCATCCTCATCATCCATCTCCTCGTCCGTGTCATTGTTAATTGCTGTCGTTTCCATATCATCATATTCTGCCCGTCGCCAATCTTGAAGACATACCAGTGCTTGCACAGTCTTGGGCTTGAGTGCACTACGGGTGGGAGAGATGGTTTTTCCACCAAGACTAAATGCAGACTCTGAAGCTACAGTGCTAACGGGTATGGTTAATAAATCCCTTGCCATAGCAGAAAGCTCAGGAAATCTTCCAGAATTTCCATACCAAAACTTCAAAACATCTATCTCTGAGTTCTTATCAAGAGGTAACTCCTCTAAGTACATATCAAGATGTGATCTCGACTTGGCCTAGAACTTCTACCTTGAAAACTATTGTAATCCTCAAAATATTCATCTCCAACGCCACTAGTAAGAGAAGAAGAAGAGACAACCGGTGAAACCGACACTGGTTGTTGTGTGTATTCATCATACAATGTACGCAAAGTGGCCAACACATTATCAACCCGCCTTGTGACTTCATCAGAAGAATTAAGCAACTTCGTGAAACAGTACTCGACAAATTTTACTTTAAACCTTGGATCAAGGATAGCAGCACAAGACAAATATAAATTATACTCAGACCAATATTTGTCAAACTTGACAAGCATTTGATTTGCCATGTTAGCTAAGTAGTCATGAGGACTCTGACTTGCCTCAAGCAACCGACAATGAATCAACCAAGCGCCTTTAAAATACAAATTCGATGTTGGAGTCTTAGTGGCGCTAAACATGCAAGTCACTTCATAAAACAACCGAAGAAACTTATGTATTAGAACCACCTTCTCCCACTCATGTTCTAAGGGTACATAAGCTTTCAATGGTGAATCCGTTGATAAAAGATACACAAACACAACCTTATAATACAAGACATTGTCCAACATCTTGTATGTTGAATTCCAACGGACTTGCATGTCTAGGTTTAACTTCCTTTTCACATCTAGGTGGAAAACCTTTTCAGCATTATCATAAAACTCCTTACTTCTTTGAGAAGATTTAAGTAACACTTTCACTAGCCCTCGAATCTTATCTAGTGTTTCACTAATCATATTCAAGCCCATTTGCACAATGAGATTCAAGATGTGCGCACAACACCTTATGTGGAAAAACGCACCACCACAAACCAACCCGTTCCTAGGCGTAAGATTTCTTTTGAGACTAGACATCATCACATCATTGTATCTAGCGTTATCCACGTGGTGAGAGTATCTTATCCACAAGTCCCCACTGAGTAAGAAACAAAAAAACCTCATTTGCTATGCTTTGGCCATCATAAGGAGGCGCCAAAGCTCTAAACCTAAGAATTCTCTTTTGGAGCTTCCAATAAATATCCACAAAATGCGCAGTGATGCAAATGTAGTGTTGGTGAGTATGGTTAGACTTCCAATTATCAGTAGTCAAGCAAATCCTACCAGGAGATTTCATTACCATGTCCTTCACCTTCTCTCTTTCCTCCACAAACATAGACAACAACTCCCTTTTAGCCGTGGAACGACTAAACGACACAAAGTTTGGGTTAGCTGCAAACATCATTCTCCTAAAACCAGGCTCCTCAACAGTAGTAAACGAATGAGTCCCTTCTACAATGTAGAGCACAATTTGTTTCCTAAGCTCAGACATGTTAAAAATGAATGCTCCATCATCATCACTACCTCCCTCACTAGGAACATACCCAGTAGGTCTTAAAGGACATCTATCTAGGTGCCTCCTCAAATGAGAAGTGCCACTTCCCGTAGCAGCACACAAAGCAATCTTACAATGTTTACATGTAGCAATTGGCTCACCTTGTGCATTCGTGCCCTCTGTGAGTTCTTTCCACACTGTGGACTTCTTCCTTCTTTTAGGAGGGGGAGCGGTATACTCACTATAGCCATCTTTAGTCACTTGTCTTGAAGCTGATTGACTTTCCATCACTATAAGTATAACAAACAACAAAAATATGAGATCACAATCATGAGATTCCTCACAAAATTCACATAATCACATAATTCACATTACAGATTAACCCATATATCCAGACTCCGGAGCTACAAATTAGTCAAACAGATGAAATTACATTCGGATTAACTAAAAAGAACTGGAAAACACCCAAACCTAAAACCTTTCAGAGACTATTATTTTCTTACACCTTAGATTAGTTCATATTACATAAAGTCATCCTTGTTGCTTTTTTGTTACGTAATTGGCAATTCAAAGGTTTTCAATTTAACTTTGTTCACAGTTATCATAATTTGCACATAAACTATGAATTTGCAAATAAACAACGAATTAAGCATCATCACTTAATCATATTGGTAAAGTTACTCAAAATTGTGCCCAGAAACCCAATTCAAAGCTAGCCCATATGGATCTTTGTGCCTCAATCACAGTTGAATTCAAAATTGACATGAGATTTAGACATTTGGAAAATAAAATAAGAGCAAAACAGAACCTACAATCATATATTATCCAGAATTCCAGATTGAATAAATTTCACAACTCAAGTCGAAAATAGAACATAGAATCAGATATTATCCAGAATCCTGATCGAACCCTAAAATTCAACCTTCAATCGAACCCTAAAATTCATTTTCAGATCGAAACAAAGAAAGAGAGGATAGAGAATTAGAGGTTGACCTTTAATCCTTAATCGAATGAAGAATAATAGAAGATCAAGATCTGATGAATTTGTAGCCGATGATTCGATGAAGGATCCGTGAATTCCCACTCCCTAGCGATTCGACAGTGAATTTGTAGCAGAATTGAAGATCCAGAGAAGGTGAGACAGGGCCGATTGTTGGTCGAAAATGAATTTGAAGTTGATGATTCCCCACTCCCTAGCGATTCGACAGTGAATTGATGTTTATTAGGGTTTCATTTTCTGAGAGTTGATTGCCTGGGCACAGAGCCGATTGGGAGGCTGAGAGGGAGAACGTGAAATGCGAGAGAGGAAACCCTATTTTGCCCAATTTTTCTTGACCCTACTTAGGCCCGCGAACTACCCTACTTAGGCCCGTGAACTATCGACCCATGACCAGCCCGACCCTTTTCATTTTTAAATGGGTTTTGACCCTTAAAGTTCAGTCTTGACCCCTGCAGCCCGTAGGGCACCCGGCCCAATGCCCACCTCTACCAAGAATTAATGTATGCAAATGATGAAGAAATGGAGGAGAAGAAGAGAGGGAGAAGAAGAAGAATAAATCACCTAGTGTCATTACTCCTAGGTGATTCGGTGTTAAAAAAATTACGAGAGTGGGGTTGTATTTAATATTTATAGGAGGAATGAAAGGAGGGAATTAGGGTTAAGAAAATAAAGATGGGGCAGTTGGGCTGTTCGGATCAGCACAAGGCCCATTATGTTGGAACGAAAGAAACGGGTCGTGCGGACCAATATGATGGATTATTTTGAGCTCCTCAACTTCAAACGACCATAACTTTCTCATCTGATCTCTGATTGACTTGATTTAAGTGTTGTAGGAAAACTTGTAATGAGTACTTTTATTTCGCAAGACAAAAGACCCATGGAGGTTGGTGGAAAACCAGAAATTTAATAAAAGGCTTGAATACATGAACAAAGGTCAGGTTTTTAGAAGGGCTAGAAATGGAAATGAGTGAAAGGCTTTTTTTTGTGGAGGAACTTTATTTGGGTTTTTTGTGACTTTTTTCATCATATCTACATTTCAATAATACTTGGTATTTAATCCTAAATAAAAATAACAATGTTTAAAATAAATTATATAATTACAAAGTTGAAATACGACAAAATTCAGCATCTACACTCACAAATGATCCTCACCCCACAAACACGAAAGCACATCTTAACACATCATTATTTACACACACATACACTTATTTACAACACACTATCAAAACTCGAGAGTTGCATGTACAAGAAACTCAAGCCTTATACTTCACTTGCTTTAGTTATCCTCTTTTCCCTTCTACTTGAAAGCTAATTAAGCATTTTGGTTTCATATTCAATTCTAGTCGGATAATTCAAAATATTTCTAATTTTATCACCCAACAATGAGTAGTAAATAAACATGGTTAACTTACAGTTATTTTCCAAAAGTTTGAACCTTTAAGTCTTGATTACAAAATAATATAATAGTCACCTTAGAGCAATTTTATTGTTTATTTCCTTTTATAAGTTGTTACTCTATTATCTAACTATTTTCAAAAGCATATCATTATATCGAGACACCAAAATTACTTATTTACTAGTTGTATCCTGACATGAATGTTAATTGCTAGGTGAAACATGGATACACTATGCTTGATAAAATTTGTGAGAATCTTGGAGAATTGGGGAACATACAAGAGTAGCTAACGGATATAGGCTTACCCAGATCGACATTAGTAGCACATCTCAAACACAAGGGGGACATGGCCCTAGATTTGAAGGAGATTGAAGATTATTGGAAGCAAAGATCTAAAATAGAGGAGGTTGCTTTCTGTAGACACCGGGATTTGCACTGACATAATTCCGACTCATCAAGTTCAGCAGGTCATTTGGACCAAACGCCAAATGGGTCATTGGGCCCATAGGGTCAGCAGCATGGGCCCAAGAAGTCAAAATGGTCCACCTTCGATCAATATAACCCACCTGGGTTATATATTTCAGAAGCAGCCCATAAGGAAGAGCAGGTCCAAGGCGCGCCCCTGGCCCAGAGAAAACAAAACCCGCTTGTGTTTTGTGCTCCACAAGACGCATCGTTTTGAGCCTGCCATGTCAGCAATCCGTGGGAGGATTAAATAAAACCCGCCAGGGTTTTAATATATTCTGGCGCCAAATTTTTCTTCCCATGCAATCCTATGATCATAGCACACATGGTTTGACTCTCATTGACTCCATAAAACCTGCCTGAGTTTTGATCCGGCATGACTTGATTTTTGGGGTATGTTCCCTCCTTTTCCCTCATAAACACTAACCCCTTCACCTATAAATACCCCCTCCATTTCACCCTCACTTTACCAACTATCATCACTATTCTACCCAAACTCTCTCAAAACTTCATTATCCACACTCCCTCACTAATTCTCCTACAATTATTCTTACCATATCATCATTCTTACACCACCCTTCTTACCAACCTCATAAACATTCTTTCACCCAAGCTCCAAGTCAAGGCCAATTCAAGGGATCTTTCATCTCATTCATTACCTTTAGACAAGGTTCGTTCTTCATTATTATTATTGTATTTCATTGTGTAATCTATGTTTTAATTTCCTTTACCTGAACATAATTTGTAAAGAAAACGTCATGTTTTAATTTTGCATGTGCAGAATAATAGCATCACGAAATTGATTAAACTTCTCCCCACTCTATTTCATTTCAATATCGATTTTAGTAGACCGTAACCTTACCCCCGAATCTAGAAATCGGGTTCGTAGACCGGAGTCACTTTTTATTATTTTTACGGTTTGTCGATTTTCTTAAATCGGCTGGCGACTCTTTACCATTTTACAAACCCTTTTGATTATTTAAAGTATACGATTTTGCATAAAATAATTATAAATGATTTAATACCCTTTTTCTACTAATCTAAGGCCATCCAAGATAAAACGGGCCAGAAAATCAATAAAACCCCGCGGGTTTTATTAATTTTCACCCCTTTTTCTCTAGGCCGAGGACGCACAAGGCCCAGTCCATGGCACCATAAAATCCATGCAGGTTTTAGCATCTCATGGCGGTCCTTTTACTCCTTCTTGGGCCTAGATATGGTAATGGGCCGGTATTAAATTATTAATAAAATATTTTGGAGCAATTTCAGGTATTTTAATAATATAAAAGGATTTGTAAATAAATAAAGTTTCATCACCCCGAAAACGAATTTCGAAAATAAAAATATCCTTATTTAAGGATTAAGCAACCTTAGTCAGCTCCCGATCACTTAAGTAGCGCATCTGAAAACTGACACCCCTAAACGGGGGGCGATTTTCTGGGTCCTACAGATTGGCGACTCCACTGGGGACTTAAACTTAAAAAGAGGGTAAAACTTGAAAAAATCGATTTGATTTGAAATTCTAAAAGGGAGAAGTTGATGTATTTCGCAATTTTATTATTCTTTTTAGGCATCCTTTGCATAACGGGCCACTAATCGGGTCTTTTGACACATTAGCACAAAGGCGACGGTTTAGGTAATAACTAGGATTCTCCCCCCGAGAGCGGGCGGTCACTACTTGTGTGATGCACCCTACATCGCCAAGAATTTGGTCTCTCCTCTTCCCATGTTATACACAAAGGGCTTCCTTGAAGTCCAATGAGCAACACTTCACACTCCTTACCCACAAATTTTTAAGGGTAAGGTGAACCGAGGCGAGAACATGTGGTAGGCCATATTAACCCATCCATAGAAATCAATGAATATAGTATCTTGGTTTAGGGTATCTCTTCATGTTGTATGTTACGTGCTCTGTGTTCCTCTTCCCCTTTTCCTTTTTGTAAAGAGTCGACCTTAGTTTAGAGACTTCGTTCTAGTCCATATAAAATTCATTGGGTTGAGAAAATGATTATTTATTAATTAGTATAATTAACTTAAAGGCATTATGGTTAAGCCCAAGTAGCAGGGCCCATTTTTGTTTGAAAGTTGATTATTCTAATTAATGAATAAAAATTGACTCACCTTTGATGATATTATATGACCCTTTACGATGTTCACTTAATGAAGGTCCAACAATTAATTGAAAGTCCAACAAAGTTAATGGATAGCGTTTTAGACTGTATAATAGTCACTAGGCTTGAGTAAGTTAATTTATCGATTTAATTAATAAATCCATCATATTTATGATCAGCCCATTGTTAGGCCCAACCATATTGGATTTGTTGATTAAGCCCGTAAATTAATTATATCTCGCTTATTGTTGGCTTTTCCAGTCCTTTACAATATCCATTTTCCTTGAGTAAAGAAAAAAATATAAAAAAATTGAAAAAGGAGTTGTCGGTCTTGTTGAGCATTATTCTAGTCCGCATAATAGCCAACATAGCTTGAGCTGTCAAAAGTTATTGGGCCAAGTTACGGATTCTCCTTAAAACTGTTGGCCTGTGGGTTGGGTCCATCCGAATTGAGAAACACTGACGCGTACCTTTCAACTTATGATTCGCTCGCTATGTCTGACTTTATTCGGCCCTTTTATAATGTTCTGTTGTGAGGTCCATATAGAGTTAGGTCATGCACTCCCAAAAAGTGGTAAATCCCTTGCGTCAGCATATAGGCGTCGAGTTTGTTAGGATCACGTAGGTCCCTTAGAGCATGCATACATCGGGTAGTATGTGTTGGAGTATATCATCGAGTGTCCTAACTTTGAATTTCCATGCAGGCATCATTGGTGATCGACTCCGAGCCCGCATCCGAGATCCGCGTACCGGCCGTTTGATTCCAAACCCTCATTACGATCCATCTGCAACTCGTGACCGCATCATGTCTGGAGAATAATTCCAAGAAGTTCCAGTTCAGAGCGCTGAGGCCAACATCACGAAACATTTGGATGAGCTCTACACCAAAATGCAAGGCCTGGTATTCGCCAACACTTTAGCACAGGAGCAGAAAATGGGAAAAAGACTGAATGAACAGCAACAAGTGATGGATGGTATGCTGCAGGCCATCACCCAAGATCAATACCAAGTTAGGGCTGAATACTGAGGAAGATGATGAAGAGATGCACAGATATGAATGTGAACCTGAGCTCATTAAGACATCATCAGATTATGGGGGGGGGGGGATAGAGACATCCAAAATGAAGGTTAATACTCCAGAAGTATCAAAGCCTACAAGGGACCCCGCTGTCAAGGCCCTTGAACAGAAGTTAGAGAGCCTTACCAAAGCAATGAGCACTATGCCGACCTTTTCCGACAAGTATGTGGAGGTACCCTTGCCTGTTCAACCAATTCTAAAGATAGCTAATAAGATTGAGGTGCCAAACAAAAAGTTCAAACCCTCTGAGAATCTCATTCACCATGTTGAAGAGTTCATGAGGTTGGCACCGCTAAACCGGATTGATGTCGGTTTATACTCCACAGTCTTCCCATCCACCCTAGATGGCGAAGCCAAAGTGTGGTATCATGCTTTATCACCCCAAGTGAAGGCTGACTTGAATGAATTATTCAAAGCTTTCATTAATCATTACAGTCACATCCAGAAGAAGCAAGCTACGGTGGACGACCTAACCACCATGAAGGAGAGGGACGACGAATCCTTTCTTGATTACTTCGAAAGGTGGCATTCTAAATTGTCCTATATCAATGAGACCATCGCTTTTCACCTGCAGCTATCCACCTTCAAGCAAGGGTTGAAAAGCAGCTTATCTAAACACCTGGGATACCACGTCATCAAGGATTTCAATTACTTGAAGGACATTTGTGTTCAATTGGAGGAAATGCATAATGAAGAGACGTCTTCGCCTGGATGGAAAGGATCTAGCTCCAACAGGAGGGCCACTAGTGCGGCTAGCCACCCTCCTAAAATAGTTAAGACTAATTTTATCCAGCGCAAGGCGCCTTACGTGCCGAAGTATGAGACCTACACGCCGTTGGAGGTTCCTTACTCTCTGGCTCTCGATCGACTAGTCAAGAAGGGCATCTTGGTTTTGCCCTTACCAAAAGAGGAGCCAAAAATCAAAGGCAGGAATTGGGACGCTAACCAATTTTGTCGCTACCATCGTTGCCGACGGCATAATATTGAGAAATGTTGGACTCTCAGGAACAAGATAGAAGATATGATAAGGGCAGGGACGTTGCCAATGCGAAAAGCTGCCAGGAAACCTAATAATCAAATTAAACCGATGGTGAGCATACAAATGCCATCTTCTGTGGAGATTTCAGCTTTAACCCTTCCTCTTTAATTGTTGAAACGGGTCAACCTATCCCCAAAGTATTTGGGTTTTATGAAGACCTGTTCATCCATGGTATTTGGAAAAGTGATGATGATGATGAGCATGAGCACTCTGAGAAAGAGTGGATGGAGGTGGATGAACCAACATCAGATGATGTGGCATTTCTCACTCGATCTGGTCGTCACAATAACAAGAACAACACCACCCTAGTGGCTGTCCCTAACCCTACGCTAGTGGGCGGTAATGACTACCTAGTCCCTCCTGAAGATCCTCTCCTCGCACAACTTAAAAGGACCAGAGCTGAAGTCATTATCTGGCAGCAGATATGCGTATCACAAGTGCATAGACAAAATATGTTAGATGTTCTTACTACACTAACAGTATCCCCTACAATGACTCTTGAGTCATTGGTTGCTCATGTGACCACCCACCAAGAGGTCATTACCTTCGAAATTGAGGATCTACCTCGAGGGGGAGCATCCCACAACAAAGCCTTGTACCTTACAATGCAATGCTCCAACAAGACTATCCTACTGGTTCTGGTCGACAATGGTTCAGCTGTAAATGTGTGCCCTTGGAGGACGGCACAAAAGTTGGGAGTTCAACAACAACATTTGGCTCAAAACGGTGTACAACTTAGAACCTACGACAATTCGCCTCGGAGATCAGTCTGATCCATAGTATTGCCCATCACTATTGGCAATATCACTGGGAATATGGAGTTTGTGGTGCTAGACATTCCAGCCTCCTTCAATCTACTGCTAGGGAGGCCATGGCTTCATGAGTGTAACGCTATAGCATCTACCTTACATCAGAAGGTGAAAATGTTGGTTCAAGGCCAAGTTATCACATTCTCGGGAGAATCTATCAATGCTGTTTTTACTCCCAAGCAAACAATCTTCGAAGTGGAGCATAGTTCAATTGATGAAGAACTCCACAACTTAGAAATTGTGGCGATGTTGAGCAAAGGTGAAGTTCCTTTTGACTTTGATCCTTACTCAAATCCCAAAGTGCATGCTATACTCAAGAGGCAAGGTCACTTCCCTGGGATGCCACTGGGAAAGAACCCGGAAAACAAAATTCCTCATGTGTTCAAGACATTTAAGAAAAAAGGAAGGTTTGGCTTAGGATACCAGCCGATTGAGAAGGAAGTTACGCTCGCAAAAATGGCTATAGCTGAGCAGAAGAGGATGGACAATCCTCCAACCTTGTTCCAAACAAAGCCCTATCCACTCACTCTGAATGGGCAGTTCGTTAGGGAAGGTGATGACCTTACTATGGGTTCCCTAAACCATTCTACCTGAAGAACAAAGGAGTTCAAGTTGTTGGGTTAGAAGTTTTCAATGACTGCACCATTAATATGGCTACTGTCTTTGTTCCCACTCGGGACAAGCAGCCACCATTAGAATGGACTCATCTTGTTGGGAGCAACATATTTGGCATGTTGTTTGGACAAGAAGCTGTCCAAGAGAAGTCTGATGCTGACGCTGTTATTGCTGCATTATCCAACCTAAGCTGTGACCCAAGTTCTATGATCACTGAAGATGGAGGAGTTAAGGCGGTCTCGTGGGTTGATGCTGAGGAGAATAGCTTTATTTTATCTGTAGGAGAGTTTTTCCTAAGGGCATAGAGTCAGGTCTTAAGGGTCTGGAGTTTAACGAGTCTGATCTTGAGTCTGTTGGCGATGTATTCCTTTCTGCATTCAATAAGATAAACCTTTCTGCTTACTCCGATTCTTCTTTCCCCTCTTCCCTGAACTGCTGCGCCAATAATAATCTGGAATTTGATGAACCCTTCAAAGAATTTTCTAATGAACATGAGCATAAAATGGTGGTGTTGGAAGACACCATCACCATAAATGTGGGCACAAAAGAACAACTTCGGGAGTTGAAGTTAGGTAGTTCGCTCACAACAGAAGAACGGGTAGCATTTACAGAGCTTCTCAAGGAGTTTGTGGATGTGTTCGCATGGTCCTACGAGGACATACCGGGGATTGACAGGGAGATTGCGAAGCACACCATAACTTTGCTCCCTAATGCAAAGCCGGTTCGGTAAAAGGCTAGGAGGATCAAACCAGAATGGGCTAAGAAGATCGAAGAGGAAGTGATCAAGCAGCTTAATGCTAAATTTATCAAAGCAGTTCAATATCTCGAATGGATTGCTAATATCGTCCTAGTGCCCAAGAAAGATTGGAAAGTACGTATGTGTGTAGACTTCCAAGACCTTAACAAAGCCAGTCCCAAGGATAGTTTCCCATTACCTCACATTGATGTGTTGGTGGATAACACTTGCGGACATGAGCTCTTGTCCTTTATGGACGGATATGCTGGGTACAATCAAATAAAAATGGCAGAAGAAGATATGGAGAAAACCTCGTTTACTACACCATGGGAAACGTACTGTTATGTGGTCATGCCTTTCGGTCTCAAAAATATCGGTGCTACATATCAAAGGACTGCCAACACTCTACTTCATAACATGATGCACATAGAAGTAGAAGTTTATGTGGATGACATGATTGTTAAGTTTAAGAAAAGGGAGGAACATATTCCTAACCTCCGCAAGTTCTTTCTGTGACTTTGCAAATACAAGATGCGGCTTAATCCAGCAAAGTGCACCTTTGGTGTTACCTCTGGGAAGCTGCTAGGTTATGTGGTTAGCCAACTGGGCATTAAAGTTGACCCTTCAAAGATAAAGGTTATCCAAGAAATGGAACCACCCAGGACAAAAAAGGAGATAAGGGGTTTCCTAGGGCGAGTCTAGTATATCAGTAGATTCATCTCAAAGCTCACCATGACATGTAAACCTTTGTTCAAGAAGTTGAAGAAGGGAAGTAAAATAAAATGAGATGATCAATGTCAAGCTGCTTTTGATAAAATCAAGGAATATTTGCGGAATCCTCCAGTCCTCATGCCGCCAGTACCAGATGAGCCTCTACTCCTTTACCTTACAGTGACCAGCTCCGCAATGGGGGTTGTGCTGGCTCAAAAGGTAAAAGGTCAAGAGAGCGCCATCTACTACTTGAGCAAGAAGTTTCTAGACTATGAAAGTCGATACGTTGATATAGAGAAAATGACTCTTGCATTAGTATGGGCCAACAAAAAGCTAAGGCATTACATGCTTTCACATACAGTATATGTCATAGCTGAGAATAATACCATCAAATTCATCATGGAGCAACCTACTATCAACAACCGCATCGCTCGATGGGTGGTCATGCTTTTAGAAATCAATCTCCAGTACTTACCCCAAAAATCCATCAAAGGACGAGTTGTTTCAGATTTCTTGGCTGCTTCACCATCACAAGAACCCCCAAGCACGCACTTGGAATTTCCAGATGAAGATGTATTCTTCACTGATGAAATTACATGGGAAATGTATTTTGACGGAGCTTCTAACTAAATGGGTTGTGGAGTAGGAGTCCTATTATTCTCTCCAGAAGGGGCACGCGTCCCTATATCTGTAAAGCTGGATTTTGATGCTACTAACAACGCTGTCGAATATGAAGCATGCATCAAGGGTTTACAAGCTACTTTGACCTTAGGTATACGCTATATAAAGGTCTTTGGAGATTTTAGCCGCATCATTAATCAGAATAAGAATACGTGGAAAGTTAGGAATGAATGCCTTATGGCATACCAGAAGAAGCTTTTGGGACTTGCTGACCAATTTGAGTAAATTAGTATCCAATACCTTTCTAGGGATCCCAATGAATTGGCTGATGCTCTAACTAAGTTATCTTCGATGATATCGACCCCATCAGGTA
This sequence comes from Portulaca oleracea, assembly GCA_029582165.1. Lineage (NCBI taxonomy): Eukaryota > Viridiplantae > Streptophyta > Magnoliopsida > Caryophyllales > Portulacaceae > Portulaca > Portulaca oleracea. The sequence continues at coordinate 35,030,503 of CM055888.1, read as the reverse complement.
AGCTCCAAGTACCAGTAATAGTAGAGCGGTAGTCTGAACCAGCATATGTCTGCAATATGGAGACACATGAAGAAGAAACTGAGGAATGGTTTCACGACATATATAATTTTCTTCGGAAAGGAGAATATCCAGTTGAGCTAGATGCTCGAGGACAACCGGCAATCAGATCTTTAGCAGCACAATACTGCTTGATCCAAGATCCCTTGTAAAAAAATCGCCTACAGGCATTAATTTGTTGTGCATCGATGCTAAAAGTGCAAAAGAGGTCATGGATACTATGCATGGAGAAGAGTGTGGACCTCACATGAATGGGCGCATGCTAGTGAAGAAGATTCAAAGAGTTGGTTACTTTTGGTCCACCATGGAGACAGATTGCTTGGAGTTCGTTCGAAGGTGTCACAAATGCCAAGAGTATGCCAATTTGCAGCATCAACCTCCCTCGTATTGACTACTTTGACATCTCCATGGCCATTTTCAGTATGGGATATCGATATCATTGGCAAGATACACCCAACAGGAACTGGAGGACATGAATACATCTTGGTCACCATCGATTACTTTACTAAGTGGGTGGAGGCAGCCTCTTATGCCAAACTCACATCCAAGCAAGTGGCCAAATTCATTCTTCATAATATCATATACCGATATGGTGTACCTCATGAGATCATCAGTGGTAACGGAAGCCATTTTCGGAAAGAAGTGGAGACTTTGCCTGCCACTTATCATATTTAGCACCACCGGTCTTAACCTTATCAGCCTCAAGCTAATGGAGCTGTGGAAGCGGCCAATAAAACAGTGGCAGGAATAATCAAGAAGATGGTTGTTACTTATAAAGATTGGCCTGGAAAATTGGCATTTGCCTTATGGGGATACCGAACTTCTATACGAACTGCTACAGGTGCGACACCGTATTCATTGGTGTATGGTATGGAAGCAGTCTTGCCAATTGAGTTAGCAATCCCTTTGCTATGAACAGTGGCAGAAAGTCAATTGTACGAAGCAGAATGGGCTAGGGCAAGGTTCAAGGAGTTGATGTTGATGGATGAAAGGCGATTGAGGGTGTTGCATAATGTTTCCAAGTGTACCAAAGTAGGATACGATCACTCGTGCTTTCAATAAGAAAGTGAAAAGTCGCTCACTTCAAGTAGGTGATTTGGTGCTTAAGGAAATGAGGGCATCTATACAAGACCCAAGGGGAAAATTTGCACCTAATTGGAAGGGTCCTTATATGATTAATGACATTTTACCTAGAGGAGCAGCTTGACTTGCTACTATGGATGGAGAAGATGTGATTCAGCCAACGAATTTAGATCAGCTCAAGCGATATTATGTTGAATATAACCAAGCAACTGGAAAACAAATTTTCAGACACTTGGTGTGTATTCAATAAATGCTCATGAAAAGAAGAAAAATAAAGTATGCAAGAACACAATAATTAAGAACAATATTTCTTCTTTTACTAATAATTAATAATGCAAGTAAACTTCTTGTAAATAAGAAAATTCAAAAGACGTAATTAAATAAAAGATTATTTTGGCAAAGCAGTTTCAGTTCCTTCATTATTCTCGTCCATCTTTTAATCTTGTTTCACCTTATCCGCTTCGCCAGTGGCCTGATAATCAATCTCCATGTCTCTAGGCCCATTCGGGTCTCTATCTTTGTCTTTTGGTTTATAGGCCCACTTGCTTGATTTTCGCGTCTCCACTCTTGGACCAAGCCGGTCTTACGCTATGACTTTTGCACCGAGACGGTCCTTTATTGATGAACGAGGACCCATTCTTTCCTTCACAGATGTCTATTTCCTTCTCGCCTCTCCAGCACGGTGAGATTCGACGGTCGCAATTAGCCATCCGTGGTAGCCGGCATTAGCAAACTGTGATACATGTGCCTTCGATGGAGCTTTAAGAGTTGGTCTTCTCTCCCAGTACTTCACTCATGACTCTATCACCGAACTACAAAGCTTCAATTGCTCAGGGGCTTCGCACAACAACTCAGGGATGTTTTGCTTGCGACCCATTTGTCGACGCACTCCCTCCGGGAAGTAGTATGTCATGTGCGTCAAACCGGCGATGCACACATAGGCGTTGCGTGAATCACGGGTCACATACTCGGAAATGTGATACCATTCGATCCACCATGTGATGTCACGAGGCTCCTTTAGGAATGCGATCCATTCCGTTATTCAGCGAAGAACGGTGTACTTCCTCTTCCTTTGATAGTAATTCGCCAACGCAGAAGACGTTCGAGGCTCCTCAATAAGGCCCAAATGCTCCATCATCCATATCTATACATAAAGTTAGCAAGGGTTACGATTGCATGCCAATTATTCCCAAACTAGCGAAAAAAAATGCAAAACCCGCTGGGTTTTACAGTCAGTAGAGGCACAAAGAAATGAAAAGGAAAAGAAAGGAAGAGAATGGTGTATCTGAAGTAGTAGGGGGCTCCCACGAAGTTCATGTTCTGGATTTGGGTCATACAAGCCCATCAAAGTCTCCGCTAGCATCAATGGCACCGGATTATAGTCTCGGGCCATATCTTCAACAATTTGGATCAAGCTCGTCGGCCCAGTTCTTCGCTCGCCATGATAGAAGCAGAATTCTCCGAGGAGACATAATACGAGGGCTCGCACTCGTATCACCGGACCATATTCCAAAGTATCAGGAGATTGAAAATATTCAACGATAGTTTGGAAATGTACATTGTCGCCGAATAATGCACTTCCTGTGACTCGGGAGGTGTTTAGACCCAATTTTGTGTCTAAATAACGCCTTAATTCTTAAGCTTTTGACTCGTTTCGTGTTTATTTTCATGGCTTTTTAGTATGTTTTTGGTTATTTTGTAGGTTTTGGCATTCTACACAATAACGTAGCAAAAATGGTCAATTTAGAGCATTTTTGGTGATTTCCCCAGTCGAGCCGGACAGAGAGCCGAGGCGGAGTTGACCCGGGACTACCTTCCCTTCATTTGGTGCAAAACAGTGAGGTAATACCCGCTACGATCCTTATAGCGGGCGTTACATGCCTCGAAAGAAGAAAGAAACAAAGGGAAGGAAACAAGAGGGTGGCACCGCCACCCTCACCGACAAGACTGCGCCACCAAACAAAGACCAAGCGGTCGATCGAAGGAGAAAAACGCCCTGGGTTTTCGCTTGGTGGCACCCGCTATCCTCCTGGTAGTGCCCGTTACCTCCCCTGGACAGCGAGAGACCGCACCTGCGGTCTCCATTTTTTTGCGCGTGATTTCGGCTTGAAGTGTTGCGTTTTGGCCAACTATTTTGCCTTGTATATGTACTCCTTTTGACGATTTTTGGGGAACACTTTTGGGATCCCATTCTAGCTACTTAGACTCTATTTCTAGCTTGTATTAGTGAGTTTTTTTAGTGAGAGATTAGCCTTAATTATTCTAGGGTTTTGGTGGATTTTTGGTGTGATTCAAGGATTGAAGATTCAAACAATTGAGAGTTGTTGGATTATCATTCCCTTTGCTTTTCTTTGTTCATCTACAGCATTTTGATAAGTATTCGCTTCCCTTAACTCTTTTATTAATTGCTTTGCTAATTACTTTCTTGTCTCTTTAATTGCTTTCCTTGTTATTTTCATTATTTTGTTTGTTCTTCATTGTTGGATGTTAGAAATCATGTTTAGGTTTGGTTTGGATGTTGTTAGCATAGTTTTTATCATGATTAGTGGCTAGAAACTCTATGGGTTAGGGGCTAATTAAGGGTGTGAATTGGTAGTAAGGCATGGGTTAGAAATTTTAGTGAGTAATTAGTTGGGAAATCACTTTTCCCACTCCAATCCTTCCCTCAAGAGGGATGTATTTGGGTCCAAAAGTCCCCAAACACATCCAACACATGAGTTGGAAGGTTGGAATTGGGATAGTTAGTACTCTACTCACGAAAGTGAATAGATGCTAACTAGGGAATTCCGTTTCTTCAACCCTCCGGGTCCGTGGTGGACTTTGGGTAAGTTAATCCGGACTATCCTCAAAAGAGGAAGCCCGGTGGGTATTTTCTAACGGAATTGCCACTTGATTTCCTTCCTTGTTGCTTTCTTGTTGCGAAACCTATCTCCTTGCCCCCATTGCATCCTGAAAAGCCTCCGAAGCCCATTTTCCATTCCTTGACCGACTTTAACTTTGTTTCTTGCGTTGTGACCCCTTTCAACCGATATCCTTACCTTAGCAATCTCATCCCGACCATAGACCAAGATTCTATGTCCAAGGCCCCTAGCTCCTCGAGAAGAACGATATAAAAACTGGGGTACAAAAACCACGTTACACAAAATGGCGCCGTTGCCGGGGAGCCAGCGCCCCTAATTTTAGTTTCTTGGTTTTTGGTTATTTGAGATCGCTTTCACGCTAGAAATTAGTTTGTGCTAATCCCGATGAATTTAATGCTTCTATTGGTTCTTGTTGGTGCATGTAGGTACGCGCTAATGTTCTATCGAGCATTGTAGGAGGTTTCAAGTCCAATGGGTGAAGTTCAAGCTTATTCACCCCGTACTCTTCTATCATATGTCGTTCCATCTTCGAGTACGGGAGGCAACCCTATCATTTTACCTCCATTACCACCCGACGCGGTATTTGAGTTCAAGTCGTGTTTTCTTGAAGTTTTTGAAAGCAACCCGTTTTATGGAGATATTTCCGAGAGTCCTATTACTCATATGGAGAGATTCGAAAAGCGTATCAGTTTCATAGACATGCCCGGAATATCTTTGGAATATTTGAAGTTGAAGTTCTTTCCTCTTACTCTAAGGAGAAAAACCGAAATGTGGCTTGATATATGTCCACCTGGATTTTATTCTTCGTGGGAGGCCTTAAAGAAAGATTTCCTTCAAAGATTTTTCCCGACTGACAAAACTTGTAGACTCCGGGAAGATATTATGAGTTTCAAGCAAAAAGCCGGAGAGTCTCTTTTCGAAGCATGTGGGAGATTCAAAAGTCTCCAACGTTAGTGTCCGCACCACAATCTACCCAACTGGATGCTTCTTCAGCACTTTTATTGTGGACTCTTTGATTCTCTCAAAGAATCGATCGATATAGCATCCGGAGGGACATTTTTGCGGAAAACTGCGGAGGAGGCCGAACAATTCCTTCATGAGCTCGTTCAATATGCTCCTGATTTTGGAGGTTGCAAATCAAGAGGAGGAGATTTATCTTTGGAGTAGAATTCCATTATTACACTTCTTTTGGCTTCTATTTACGAATTGCAAAAAGAGAAGGCGAATGAGGAGATTTCTAAGCATTTGAGAATGGCCCAAGAGAAGCAAATTTTAAATTTACAAGCAGAGCAAGTGTGTGCCATCTACCCTTCCCATGTTGAACAAGATCCCATTTCTTATGATTTTACCACCAACCAACACCCTTCTACTTTCCAATCCATTGACCATCACTCATTTATTCAAGAAGAAACCTTCCATCTAACCCAACAAGACATTCCACAACCTCAAATTTCTCAACCACCCCAAGAATCTTCATTTGGGTTGATATTGGAGCGAATCATGGAAGACCGAGAGGAGGATCAAGCTTATATCAAAAGTCTCGAGCTCGAATTGGCTCAAGCCAACCAATTTCAACTTGCATCCATCCAACCTATTCCTACCCAAGAAGTGGAGGTGAATGCTATTACTATGTGTGGTGGAGGAGAAGTTGAGGAGTCTGAGATGGTGGAGGAGAGACTTTTTGGAGAAAATGAGGGAGATGTTGAGGGTAAAATCGAGGGAAAGGGTATGGAGGTTGAGCAAGAAGTTGATAATTAGAAGGAGGATTTGATTTTATGAGGAAGTCAATTGCGTAGAAGAGAAGGTGGAGGAAATACAAGATGTAGTTTTGATTGAAAAAGTTAATGAATGCCTTGAAGATCAGTTTGATTCCCACCAAATGCAAATTCCTCTCCCAAATTGGTTGATTCAACACTTGATTGATGAAGGACATATTGAATCAAAGTTTGATGTTCCTATTGAGAATCTTCCTTTCAAGCCGCCTTGTGTTGAAGTCAATATGATAGAAACAGTTGTTCATGAGCGTCAAGAGGAGGTCTACATTCTTGAAGTGAATTCCGATAATGGGAAAGACAACAATCATCCCAAGGCCTTATGTTCCGGACCCGAGGTAATTGAAGATGCATCTCGTGATGATTCTCTCAAAATTGTTCCACTGAGGAGGGAGATCTCATTGGAAGAAGTTTATATTGAGGACATAGGAATTGAGAAGATTGTTCCCAAGAGCTTTAAACATGGAGATCCACTTGAAGAAGAACCCGGGCTGCTTCTTCATCCCCATCACCCAATCAAACCACTGGAGGAGACCCTTGTTCTATTTGCAGAGGTGATGAGAAGGTGTTGGAAAAGGACGAGGAAGCGACATTGGAAGAAATCAAAGATATCATCACCTCTTCCCCGCTCATATCAATTAGACGACCGGAAGGACGACTTGATTTGAGGTTGTCCAAAGATGGTAGGAGTTGGAGAGGAAGGAAGAAGAAGCGATCATGGTGGAGGAAGTTGACTATGTACCTCTCATGTGCACCAGGTCTCTCTAGAATCAAATGGGTATTTAGGTCGAGCTAGGGACCTAAAACTAGTGCTCTATGGGAGGCACCCCATAATTTTTGAGTTTGTCATTTCAAGTTTTAAGTTTTTGCATTTTTCTTTATTTTCTCTATTTTATTTCTTTTTCTTCTTTTTAATTTTACTTTTTAGTTTTCTTTAGGTTTTTCCATTTTTCTTATCTTTTAGTTTTTCTTTATTTCTTTCTTTTGTAATTTGAGGTATTAGTTCTAGGTTTAAAAGAAAAAGTTTGAAAAAAAAAAGAGAAAAAAAATGATGTGAAAAATTGAAAAAGAGTTGGAGTAGAAAATAAGAAAATTGAAGTTGGAGTGAAAGAAGAAAGTGTGAGTGAGTGGGTTTTGAAAAATATATGAGTGTTGAGAGAGTTTGAAAGTTAGAAAATTTTAGGATTGAGTGTTGAAGTGTGAAATTTTTTAGGAGTGGGAATATTTTTGGAGTGTTGGAAATTTTTGTTGGCATTATCAGGAAGAGGTAGCAGGCGCTACTATTAGTGTAGCAGCCGCTATAGCGCACAACAGCAGCATCAGGTAACAGGTGCTACCCAAGAGGTAGCACCCGCTACGTGAAGCAACAACAGTTGCAGAAGCCAACCGCAGCTACGGTCTAGAAGACAGCTCCTGCGAAGCCGCTCAGCAGCGCCCAGCATTCCCAGCTCTCCTGTAAGCGTCACGCCCGCGACAGTGTCGGTCGCGCCCGTGACCTGACACTGTCAGCATGTTTTTTCGGCCCTAAAAACTCGACATTTCTCACTTCTCACATTTTCCTTTCTCACTCACCCGACTCCCTCTCTCTCTACAGCCATAGCACCCGCGACAAAACCCTCACCTGCACCAATCTTCCCTCTATACTCTCAATTCAATCTTCATCCCCCCCCCCCCAATTTTCGATCCTAAACCCTAATTCTTCTCTGGTGTTGCGAAAATCTGCTGCTAAGTTTTGAATTTCTGTCCAGATCTAGTCCAAGCGTGCGACATTGTTTGAGTACACATTTTACACAGCTAAGTGAGGTACTTCTTGTTTCAATTGTGCGAAATCCTTTCTTTCTCATCTGCATTTGGTTCGTTATTCATTCATGTTGAGTTAGGGATTAGTTTTGTCAACTTTCTACACGTAATTTTGCCTTGCTGTGTGTTGAACTCGAATGTTAGGTTCTTGTGTGGTGTTTGTGCGATTAATGGTTGCATTTCATCTGTGGAGCACACACACATTGATTGTACTTAGGGTTCTTGTCAATTTTCACACACATTCACATTGTGTACTGTGTTAGTGTGCCATTTCTATATTCTGTTTGTGTGCTGAGTTCGATTGGAGTGTTCTTGCTCAGTGTTGTGTGTGTTTAGTTTCTGTTTTTCATCTATTGAAACACACACACACTAGTAGTACCGGAAGTTCTTGTTGATTTACACCCACACCCACGTAGTGAACGATTTTAGTGTGTTATTTTTTGTGCTTTTCTTGCATTCTGCTGTGTGTGTTGTGCATTATTGATCATTTTGTCAAGCAAGAATCATTTCTCCTTGGTGAATACACGTTCAAGTGCTCCGATCTGAGGTAATCTCTAGTGAATTTTGTGCATAAGCTTTTCAAACTCACGTTTTTGTTGCTTGTGTCAATTATTTTTTATTTACCTTTGAGATTAGGCACTATTATTGCTAAAATTCTTGCCAAGTCTTGCTTTTGTTCATCATGAGTGGAAGGAGTAAGCGTTCACGCGTCGAGGAAGCTTCTTCATCACAACCCGGATCATCTTCATTTACAAAGGATCACCGAGCGCAACCGGCCACACTAATTCGGTAAGAACCTGATGTTGATGTAACCTTTCGGGATGAAGATCATAAGCAACGGTATGAAGCACTTCAAGCACGGAAAATATGTGCACCGGACATTTATGATGCGGTGACGATCGAAGCCATCCATTGCAAGCCAAGCTTCGATTATCTCATTGGCGTTTTTGGTTGGGAGGTGTTCATCATGATCGATGAATCGATTGTGGACCAACCCATCCTCGAGTTTTTAAGCTCCTTGAAGGTTCACGATGATGGCTAGAAAGATGCGCATTTTGAATACCGAGTCGCCAACAAAGATAAGAAATGCACCTTGAAGCGTTTTTGCCAAAGGTTGGGGTTGCCCGAGGATGGGAGATTTTATGAGCGATGCGCAAATTTTGATGAGCAAAAGGCAAAGAAGGACCTAACTTGTTGGAGGAGGATGAATCTCGGCACGAGAAATGGAGAACGCTATCATTGCTTCCGCAACTCTAAGGCACGTGACTTTTGCAATCCAGTTATCCGAATCTTCCATAGGATCGTGACGAGTTCAGTGTTTGGGAGAGATGATGGACGCCCCAAGGTTCAGAAGGACGATCTCTTTGTGATCTATAATGTAGTGAAGGGTAAAAAGGTCAACACCGGATCTTGCATTCTACATTGTTTACAGGAGATTAGCATGGAATCCCGACCTATTACTATCGGGATGGGGCACATCATTTGCCACTTCCTAGTTCAAGAAGGTTTTGGGAAATATTTGAAGAAGTGGACACCGCACTATCTTCCGGATCCTATCGACAAGGTCCGGTTGTAGAAAATGAATATCCTCGCCAAGCACCCAACTGACACGATCTATTGCCATGGACACGACAACAAAACGAAGATTTTCTTGGATCCGGACTATGCCGAGCAATGGTTGGATATCACTAAGGAGCATAACTGGTCTTGTGGTCAGGTTCCTAGTGACCGCAAGGTGGGTGGTCCGGATGTGTCCGATGGTGAGGAGAAAGAGGAGGACAATGAAGAAGAAGGAGAAGAAGAAGAAAATGAGGAGGAAGAAGAGGAGCATACTGGCCTTGCGAAGCTAGTAGAAGTGGAAGTCATCCATGGGAAGCTTCACTTGAGCATCTCAACTCTCAATTTGAACAAATGAGAGTTGACCTTCGAGAACAACGAACGATACTCCAGTGTCAAAACAACTTGTTGGAGACCCAACAAGATCTTTTACGTGCCCAGCAGTCTACACTTCAAAGACACGAGGAGTATTTTCAACAACAAAACCAGTATTGGCGTGACTGGGGGTATTATCACTACTCCATTACAAACAATCCCCCGGCACCACCAGAGCACATAAACCGCCACTATCCTACCTTCTTTCCTAATGACCCATATCCTCCCCCGGGAGGATCCGAGCAATAATTTGTATGTGTCCCCACTCCCACTTTACTCTCTTTATCGATTTCATTTACACTGTTAGTGTTAGATAAGTGTGGAGGGGTGCTTTATGGGAAAGTTGGGAAGTGTGTCGGTTAGTTTGGTTTTGTTGGGTTCGTTGTCCCTATGGTTTGAGTTGTTTCACTTCCATTGCTTCATCATTGGTTAGGCTAGTCATGAGAGATGTTTCACCCTCAATTCCCGCCTCAAACTAGTGAGATTCGGGGTTGAGGCTAGTTAGTGTCAATGTAAATTTTGTAAATAGTTTGTTTTTCGTTAAGTTCTTTAGCTGGTGTCTTGTTTTTTTTTTTTATTTCTTTTGTTTTTGTTCTTTTTCTTTTATGCATGCGAACATTCACACTTATTATATTTTTCTTGTTTATTCCTAACCCAAGTGTGATGTTTTCCTGGATCGCGGATTGGTTTTGTTCTTTAATTGAAGACCTCGAGGTAACTTCTCTCCGCACTCTTTGAATGTGTACATATGTTGATCCTTGCTGCATCCTAGATTTTTCTTTTGGGTGGCGAACCCCCTTGAGTGTCTGTGTTGGGATTATATTGCTGTTGGAGCCATGTGGGCTCGGGTCGTCACCATTTGCTTGCTAGTTGTTTTTGTGTGGTTGCTTTTTGTAGGTTCTCTACCCTTTTCTTGTGACACCTTCCCACAATGAGGACATTGTGGCGTTTTAAGTATGGGGGGGGGGAGGGGGAGACATTTCATGCTTGAGGGTAGATCACCTAGCATTTTTGTTTTTGTTTTCGTAGTTTTTGCCTAAAATTTGAAAAAAAAAATTGTGTGAAAAAGGTGAAAATTGAGTGAAAACCTTAAAAGTTTTCTTTCGGTTTTCGTTTTCGCTTTGTTTCTTGGATTTTGTTGTCAAAATTGAGAAGTCGTTCTTAATCTTCTTTAAAAGAAACCGGTCTGAGCATTTTCGACCCTGTCTTGGGTAATTGTCATGACTCATTTTTTTTAGATTTCCTTCATTGAGTGTTTAGCGAGATCCTCGATTCCTTTCACGTTCTGATTGAAACCGGGGGATTCTAGGGGTTTGTGTCCGAGCTTGTTATTTTTCTTGTTTAGCAAAAGTAAAAGCAAAGTCAAAAGCAAAAGCAATAAGAAAGAAAAAGAAAGCAAAGCTAAATAACCGGATTAAGTGGGGCAAGTCGGCTGAATGACATTAAACCACCATAAAGTTAGTCGACCTACACAGGACCGGTATTAACGGTACGACGTTGATACCCCTTAAACTCCTCCTATATCGAATTCTCGACGGAGGTGTGTATGGAAAAGACTGTGTTGGGAGGGTAGACCCCAAATTTTGGGTCGTGCAATTCCCGCAAAAGCTAGCCTCGACCTTTAAAAATTTGTTAGGATTACCCAACCCAAAAAGAAAAGTTTAAGTGTTAATAAAGTGTGGGGCCTCTCCTTGCATCACCTGCGGCACTCACCAAGCCAAGGGCGACCAAATGCGGGGAAGGGCAACTCTCTTCTTTCCTTATTCATTTTGTTTATTTTTAAGCTCGGGTGTGAGTCCTTGGGGTCAATCGGAATCAGTTAGAACCCACTAGCACTTATGCACATGGGGTTTTGCTTGGCATGAGGTGTAGGAAATCGAAAACCTCTAAGATTGACTTTTGCTTGAGATAGGTGTTTGTGAGATGCTCATAACGGTTCCCTTTGGAGGATTGATACCGTTTTCTTAATTGAGATTGCAAGATTCTTTGAAGCAAAGCTGTTTTCCCTTTTCCCTTGTTTTCTTTGGTTTTGTTTTTCACTTTCCCTCTCTCCTTTTTCTTTGGCTTTTGTGGGTATAGCCGCTACAAACCCTCACGAGTCCATCTCGTCCACCCGGGCTGCCGGGGGGTTCAAAGGGCTTGGTGCATACGCTACATGCACTCGTTTCTCTCCCACGACAGAGGAGTTTGTGTTAGTTTAGGTAGTTTTTGTTTTGTTTTGCTCGGGACGAGCAAAAGTTTAAGTGTGGGGGGGTGTTTAGACCCAATTTTGTGTCTAAATAACGCCTTAATTCTTAAGCTTTTGACTTGTTTCGTGTTTATTTTCATGGCTTTTTAGTATGTTTTTGGTTATTTTGTAGGTTTTGGTGTTTTGCACAAAAACGTAGCAAAAAGGGCCATTTTAGAGCATTTTTGGTGATTTCCCGAGCTGAGCCGGACCGAGAGCCGAGGCGGAGTTGACCCGGGACCACCTTCCCTTCATTTGGTGCAAAACAGTGAGGTAACACCCGCTACGATCCTTGTAGCGGGCATTACATGCCTCGGAAAGAAGAAAGAAACAAAGGGAAGGAAACAAGAGGGTAGCCCCCGTCAGCCCCTTGGTGGCACCCGGTACCCTCAGCTGGACAATTCCTGCGCTCAGCCGGACAGCAGCTGCGGTCGATCGAAGGAAAAAATTGCCCTTGGTTTTCGCTTGGTTGCACCCGCTATTCTCTTGGTAGTGCCCGTTACCTCCCCTGGACAGCGAGAGACCGCACCTGCGGTCTCCCTTTTTTCTGCGCGTGATTTTGGCTTGAAGTGCTGCGTTTTGACCAACTGTTTTGCCTTGTATATATACTCCTCTTTAACGATTTCTTGGGGAACACTTTTGGGATCCCATTCTAGCTACTTAGACTCTATTTCTAGCTTTGTATTAGTGAGTTTTTTAGTGAGAGATTAGCCTTAATTATTCTAGGGTTTTGATAAATTTTTGGTGTGATTCAAGGATTGAAGATTCAAACAATTGAGAGTTGTTGGATTATCATTCCCTTTGCTTTTCTTTGTTCATCTACAGCATTTTGATAAGTATTCTCTTCCCTTAACTCTTTTATTAATTTTTTTGCTAATTACTTTCTTGTCTCTTTAATTGCTTTGCTTGTTATTTTCATTGTTTAGTTTGTTCTTGATTGTTGGATGTTAGAAATCATGTTTAGGTTTGGTTTGGATGTTGTTACCATAGTTTTATCATGATTAGTGGCTAGAAACCCTTTGGGTTAGAGGGTAACTAAGGATGTGAATGGGTAATTAGGCATAGGTTAGCAATTTTAGTGAGTAATTAGTTTGGAAATCACTTTTTCCACTCCAATCCTTCCCTCAAGTGGGATGTATTTGGGTCCGAAAGTCCCCAAACACATCCAACACATGAGTTGGAAGGTTGGAATTAGGATAGTTAGTACTCTACTCATGAAAGTGAATAGAGGCTAACTAGGGAATTCCGTTTCTTCAACCCTCCAGGTCCATGGTGGACTTTGGGGAAGTTAATCCGGACTATCCTCGAAAGAGGAAGCCCGGTGGGTATTTTCTAACGGAATTGACACTTGATTTCTTTCCTTGTTGCTTTCTTGTTGCAAAACCTATCTCCTTACCCCCATTGCATCCTGAAAAGCCTCTGAAGCCCATTTTCCATTCCTTGACAGTCCTTAGCTTTGTTTCTTGCGTTGTTACCCCTTTCAACCGATATCCTTACCTTAGCAATCTCATCCCGACCATAGACCGAGATTCTATGACCAAGGCCCCTAGCTCCTGAGAAGAACGATATAAAAACCGGGGTACAAAAACCACGTCGATAGATGTTGGAGGTGACGTCGGCCGCGCAAAGTGATCTGTCCCGAGAATAGAGGACCACTCCTCTAGAAGCGGGCATAACTCCTTTAGCGTGAAGCGAAAAACGTGCATCTTTGGATCCCAAAAAGTCTCTGCTGCTCGGAGGAATTCTTTTTTGACTCTCACTTGTCGAAGGCTCAACAAGCTCGTCAGATTGTATCTCCCAAGCTCTTTTTTCTGTTCCTTGGACAAGGTACTCAACCACGTAGCAAGTTTCTTCTCAAATGCCATGAGAACTTAGAGGATTTTTGCGACTTTTGGAGAATTTTGATGAAGACTGTCTAGGAGAGATGATGGATGATGATAACATGCATAAGATGGGGTATTTATACACCTTCACCTAAGATAAAAAAGGAGCAAATCATCAAGGAAAACGGTCATATGGACGTTGCCCCTAAAATCCCATGATTTCATCCCATCTTCAACAGCTAGCAAAAAAAAAAGAAAAAAAACAGCAAAACCCGCCTGGGTTTTGACTTTCCTAGGACCACGCGTGTGCGCCTCGCCAGGCCCAGGCCCGCTTCCTTCAGCCATCAAAACCCGCCTGGGTTTTGAAGCGGTCCAGGCCCATTTTCTGTGTTCATAGCCCGCTTGTCTTTTGCAATCATTTAGGCCTTTCTCTTTGTGAATCAAACCAGCCCAATCGTGTATCTTATATGTCTCGGATTTTGTTGTTGGCCCAATGATGCTCGGTTCTAAAATTTTTGCTCGAGTTTACTCCAACACTTAAGTTTTACGTTTTATTTTATTTTCTTTTCTTTTTGGGGAAGCGGGATTAATTGGGATTAATCCCGTCATGTAGAAAATCTTTTGAAAGTGCATTAATAAAGCATAAAAGTTGTGCATTCATCGAGTCTTGCATTGGAAATAAAAAATAATAATACAAAGAGTCTTGCATTAAAGTTAAAATTAAAAAAAAAAGAGTACAAGGAGTCCTACATTGCATTGCATAAATGAGGTCACCACAGGGATCCCAAATCGCCGCTGTCCTCTACCAAGTTGTCGCCAGCATTTGAAGTTCCGGCGTTTGAAGTTCCAGCCATGCCAAAATAGGTGTCCCAGGAATAGTAATCTGGACCAGGTGTAGGACCCAAGCTTGAGAATGCTAGAGGAGGAGGAGCGTTCTGCACAGAAGGCGATGGTTCAGACAAGGGCACTCCTGAAGGGTGTATACTCGACAGTGAAGACATGGAAGGCTCTTGTGAAGCAGGTAACCATGAGTGATCGGGAACATGCCACTCAACAGATGGAGTAGGCCATACAGGCCCGGTTCCATAACCGGGGGCTGGCCAACCAGAAGAGGTGGATCGGCCGAGCCAAGAATGTTGGGGTGCACACCACTCTTGTGAACCCATGGGCCATGAAGGACCCACCCCAGGAGCCGAAACAAGCCATCCGGCAAAATGAGAACCGGAGCCAAAAGAGGAAATGTCATAAGGTGCAGGACGTGAAGTAGCGTCATCTTCTAGGGCATGTCCACCAGGATACCCTACAGATGCACCTGAGTCGCGATCCCTCACCACTATTTCTGGACCTCGGCGAGCAGAACGCACTGAAGCAGAAGTGCGACGAGAATGAGAGGGCCGGTAGGTGGCACTAGACTCCGAAGCATCCTTCACCCAATATGAATGAGGCTGGGCGCCACCACCATATCCAACGCTATGATATGACCCTCCCTGATCAAGTGGCTCCTATAGAGACATTTGAGCCATGTCATTTTCCATGCTCGGAGGACGACAACCTCTACTGCCAAACCTGCTATGATGAGACCCGGATGAATGCTGACCTTCAACCAGAATGCCTTTGCCGCGACCCTCTGGTACAACTTCTAAGGGAGGACGAGAAGACCCACCAACTTCTTCCTGAGATCGGCCTCGAGAAGAGTACTCCCCTACCGAAGCACGACGTGGGGGCTCTGTGCGAGGAGGAACTGCAGTAGAACGTCGGGGCGGTTCCCTAGTAGCAGACTCCGCATCAGCTTCCACGTCGGCTCTTTCGGCAACATTGCCTTGGTATCTACCAGAGCCTGTGAACACCCAATCAAAGTACTTCCTCATCGTGCTCCACTCTTTGGTCATACGGCGAATAAAGGCCCATCTTGGCTGAAAGAAAACAAAATGAGGGTTAGGCACGAGTAGAGTGCAGGATAATAAAGAAGTGACAAAATGAAGATTACCGGTTTCCGCTCAAATGCTTGTAACGTGAAACACTCGCTACTACGCTCCACCTCGAAGAAACTGCCAATCTTTTCCTCCGTCGGCAGAATCTCCACCTCTACGGCCACGGCGTTAGGCCCCAGCTGTAAATTCCCCGGTTAGAAGTTAACAAAAAATGACAAAGGACAGGGCAAAAGATACATACCACTTGGGGAGCCAAACGGCTAAGATAACGCTGGAACTCTTCATTAAATTGCTCCTGCAGAACGTCATGGATGAAGTCGTCAAAATCTTGACCCTGAATCAGGTTCCTTAGAACACCCGGGTCAATGCGCCACGGCTCGAACATGTGCTCCGGAGGATCCCGGGGAATGAGACCCGGGTAACACCCCAAGATTTGGCTCGAGGCCCTCTCTCCCAGGTACCATACGAAACCTAAGGGTCCCTCGATCAGGAGGCGAAGGCGGGTGTCATGCTCAACCAAATGCAAAGGGTGTGGTAGCCCTCCCACATTGAAATCAACCCATGGACGCCAGTTCACTTGATCCTGTGAAGGGAAAGAATCATTCAAGATTAAAATGCAGCAGAAAATGAAAGAAAATGGTCGGGTGTAAAGAAATACCGGAGCTAGGTTGTCCAACATGCACGGATGAGGTCAAGGCTCCCCGGCTTGTACTTCTTCCCATGGATACCCTCAGTTGTCCAGCGTTCAACATCCGGTACCGTCTTATCCTTCTTCGAGCGAATGCCCAAGGGCGAAATATACTCATACGCCCATGACTGCATGAATATAATGTCAAAGAAAGAAGAAAGGATAAACGACATTAAAAGAGAAGAGTCTCGGGTACGTACCTCGAGCACCTTCCACGGGGTGGGACCATACTGGAAATGAGTCTGGGCTGCATGAAGATAGACTGGCTCATCATCCTGCAAAAGTCTTACGCCACGGCGAAGCCAGAGAATGAAGTTTGCATAGGCCGCTTTGCCCCAATTCAGGTTTCGAATGTTGTTGAAGTTCAGAAGGTTTCGAAACCACGTCAAGGTGATGTTGTCCCCGTGATTGGCAAAAAGGATAGCAGAAATAATATACGCCAGAAAAATAAAGCGGCGTTGCTCGTTAGGCAAGTTTTGGAAATTCGCATCGCGAATAGCCATTTCGAAATACGTGTAGGAAAGGTTGGAAAGGCCTTGCCTCGGATCCAGGTGTACTGACACTAGACCTAACATGTCCAGGACTACCGGCGGGATTTCCGCATCAAAGACTATATCTTGCCCACCCCAAGGAAGACCAGTGATCATAATAAAATCGGTGGGCGTGACAGTCATCTTGCCCACGGGCAAATGAAGGGAGTTGGTTGTATCCCAAAATCTCTCAGCAATGACCCAACCTATGATCCGGAAGGTCCGACCCTTCCAAGCCAGCAGGCATTTCCAGAAGGGCATGAAACCCGCTGCAGTCAATGTGTCGTTCACAAAGGTACCAGAGATTGACTCGACTATCTTAAGTAGTTCTTTCAAGGCATCGGGGGTTTTTAGGTTATCCTCCTAGAAACGACAGATAGAATTTCAGAAAACTACTTAAAATGGGGGATTCATTAACATTTTGAGCCTAAATGCAGTCTTTTGGGCCCTAGTTGGACCCAGCACAAATACTGTGTTCACAGCCATGGCCCACAAGGCAGGGTCAGCAGCCCAAACACCTCGGCCCAAGTCACGGTCCAACAATACAAAAAAAAAGAAGAAAATATATGTCAAACCCGCCTGAGTTTTGACTTTTCTAGGGCCACGCATCCGGCCCAACAAGCGTGCCAGAAGCCCAGTGAGAAATTAAAACCCGTCTGGGTTTTATATTTCTTAGATGGGCCGCTTTTTTTTTTTGTCAATTAGGCCGAAGACAAGAGCCAAGGAGGTGGGTTTAAAACCCGCCTGGGTTTTATCTAACCTACGGGCCGAATTTAAAGGCATTTTGGGTCCAGTTTGCAAGACGGGATTTCGGTCGAAATGCAAAAATAAAAGGATCGTTCAACATCCTAAGCTATAAATATGCATTAATCTAAATATGCTTAAAATAGTTAAAAATCGACAAGACATGGAAAATAAATTCATGTTTGCTTATTTTTACGCTAAACTAAGTACAAGAGAAAAGTTCAAGAGTTACCTTGCCATGAGAACGGTAGAACCAAGCGTGATTCCAAGATTGAACGATGAGGTCGGAAGGATTAGTCTCCGCGCCAAGAATAAAGTTGCGCCGAGAAGACATCTTATGGGGTCATGCCGCCGCATGAGGAAGAGGAGGATTTCTGTGGCTTCGGGGTTGCATCTTCCTAAAACCTGAAATTTCTTCAAAAAGAACAAGACTTTTCTAGAGAGAAGGAGGAAGCTAGAGAGATATGAAGAAGATGAGGATGAGTGAATAAAATAAATGAAATGCATTAAATTTATAGAGAGGTTGGGTGAATGTAGACCGTTCATTTCTAGGACCCGCCTCGAGATACCAAATGCGTTTCATTGGCCGAAAATCCAAAGGTCATCATCTTGCCACCCAAAAGAGAAACAGGATGATGTGGCACATCCTCATCCACATGTGGGTCGTACCTGCTTTGATTCCTTTCACGAGAAAGAAGAAAAAAAAGAAAAAATATACCACAAAACCCGCTTGGGTTTTGTGTTGATCACAACCCAAATGCGTGGCCCAGTAGCCCTCATCAGCCCAGTGGAGGAAATCAAAATCCGCTTGGGTTTTGTAGCTGCCATAGCCTAAATTTCTACATCCAAGTGTATTACGGCTCGCCTAAGGAGTTTTAACCCATACAGTCCAAAACGGACGGCCCAAAGACTACGGCCCGGGGTTTCCAAAGTTCAGGTAAAAATCTGAACCCTCCTCACATTTCGATAAAACAAATACTTGATTTTCTTGTGATTTTCAGGTCGCCGTTAAAAGGGATCTTGCACCATCTAGTTGCCGCACAAAAGAGCACCAGCATTAGTCGTCCAACGAATGCCACCTAAAGGTTTTCGACGACATCACCGACATATTCAGTCGTCCAACGGTTGCCGCCTAAAGGTTTCCAATGACATCACCGACATCTTCAGTCGTCCAACGGTTGCCGCCTAAAGGTTTCCGACGACATCACCGACATCTTCAGTTGTCCAACGGTTGCCACCTAAAGGTCTCCGACGACATCATCAACATCTTCAGTCGTCCAACGGTTGCCACTAAAGGCCTCCGACGACATTATCAGCATCAGCCGTCCAACAGTTGCCACCTAAAGGCATCCGACGATAGCACTGACAGCACCAACATCATATGGTCGCCATATAAAAGAGCACCGACGGCATCTATCTTTAAGTCAGACGTCAAGCAGTCATCATCTGAGGCTACTTTGACCTTCGTCCAAGTCAGACTCGATCAAAGTGGGGGCTCTCTGTAGACACTGGGATTTGCACTGACATAATTCCGACTCATCAAGTTCAGCAAGTCATTTGGACCAAACGCCAAATGGGTCATTGGGCCCATAGGGTCAGCAGTGTGGGCCTAAGAAGTCAAAATGCTACGATTAATATAACCGGCCTAGTTAGATATTTCAGAAGCAGCCCACAAGGAAGAGCAGGCCCAAACAAAACCTGCCTAGGTTTTGTGCTCAGCAAGACACATTGTTTCGAGCCTACCATGTCAGCAATCCGTGGGAGGATTAAATAAAACTCGTCTGTGTTTTAATATATTCTGGCGCCAAATTTTTCTTCCCATGCAATCCCATGATCATAGCACACGTGGTTTGACTCTCATTGACTCCATAAAACCCGCTTGGGTTTTGATCCGGCATATATGGCTTGATTTTTGGGGTATGTTCCCTCCTTTTCCCTCCTAAACACTAACCCCTTCACCTATAAATACCCCCTTCATTTCACCCTCACTTCACCAACTATCGTCTCTATTCTACCCAAACTCTCTCAAAACTTCATTATCCACACTTCCTCACTAATTCTCCTACAATTATTCTTATCATATCATCATTCTTACACCACCCTTCTTACCAACCTCATAAACATTCTTTCAGCCAAGCTCCTAGTCAAGGCCAATTCAAGGGATCTTTCATCTCATTCATCACCTTTAGACAAGGTTCGTTCTTCTTCATTATTATTATTGTATTTCATCAAGTAATCTATGTTTTAATTTCCACATATTTTGTAAAGAAAATGTCATGTTTTAATTTTGCATGTGCGGAATAATAGCATCGCGAAATTGATTAAACTTCTCCCCACTCTATTTCATTTCAATATCGATTTTAGTAGAGTCTATTTTCAAACAGGCGGATTCGAGAGTTCTTATAACTCTCGAGTTTGTAACCTTACCCCCGAATCTAGAAATCGGGTTCGTAGACCGGAGTCACTTTTTATTATTTTTACAGTTTGTCGATTTGCTTAAATCGGCTGGCGACTCTTTACCATTTTACAAACCCTTTTGATTATTTAAAATATACGATTTTGCGTAAAAATAATTATAAATGATTTAATACCCTTTTTTTACTAATCTAAGGCCATCCAAGAGAAAACGGGCCAGAAAATCAATAAAACCCCCGCGGATTTTATTAATTTTCACCACCTTTTCTCTGGGCCGAGGACGCACAAGGCCCAGTCCATGGCACCATAAAACCCATGCGGGTTTTAGCGTCTCATGGCGGTCCTTTTGCTCCTTCTTGGGCCTAGATATGGTAATGGGCCGGTATTAAATTGTTAATAAAATATTTTGGTGCAATTTCAGGTATTTTAATAATATAAAAGGATTTGTAAATAAATAAAGTTTCATCACCTCGAAAACAAATTTCGAAAATAAAAATATCCTTATTTAAGGATTAAGCAACCTTAGTCGGCTCCCGATCACTTAAGTGGCGCATCCGAAAATCGACACCCCTAAACGAGTGGCGATCTTCCGGGTCCTACACTTTCAGATAGTTGCCTTATTGTTCATGAGGTCCTTACTTATATAAAGAATAAGTGAGGGAGAAAGTACGTTGAGCTAAAGGTGGATATGAGCAAAGTTTACGATCAAGTAAGGTGGGATTTCTTAAACAAGGTCTTGGAGGTCCTCAATTTTCCTCAACATTAGGTTAAGCTTATCATAGCATGCGTGAGGACAGTAAGGTATATGGTCCTTCTTAATGATTATTCGACAAAGTATATCATCCCAATAATTGGCCAAAGACAGGGTGGAGCGTTACCGTTCATGATGGGATGATGGATGCTTGAGTTTTTGATAGAAAATCAAAGAAGGAAGATCTTGAACACCATGGGGTTTGCATATGACCTTGGCAAGGAGAGTCCACAACCTAGGCCTAAAATTCCACCATGATTAAATAGGATAATACCACCATTAATCACTAAAGAAATGACTTGAACACCATCAAAGATTATAAAGTAACAAGATTTTTGGGGAAGAGGCTTGGAGAGCACTCTAGCATTTCATTTCAAACTCAACATATTCTGCTCTCAAAATAGTGCCAAAAGAGTAGATATACAAGATATCAAAAGCACAAAACACAGTCGTTTTAACACAAAAATTAAGCCTGGAAATGTAGCCGTCGCGGGCACTACAGGGAGGTTACGGGCGCGACAGAGCTTCAACGCAGCAGCCTTCAGACCTGGCAATGAGGCGCCGCGGCGCATGTAGCATCGTGGGCGCTCGGGGAACTGGTCTTTGGCAGCGTGTCGTCTCGGCGTGAAAAGTTGAACTCTCTGGAACGAATGCTGGTAGCGGTTAGCCAAACGCTGGCAGCAACCAACTGCAGAACTCGGCATCTAAGACCTGGGCCTGGACGTAGCGAGCATTACGGGGAAGGTAGCGAGCGCTACCAAGTCCTGCCCAGGCGTAGCGGGCGCTACAGCCCAGGTCGCGGGCGCGACATAGCCCTGCCCAGACATAGCGGGCGCTACCACGCCTGGGTTGCTCTTATTCAACTTCTACTTTGCACTTTATTGAACCGGGGCAAAACCCGAACCCCGATACCTCATAGCTCAACATCTCGGGACGGCCCGGTACGGTCCCAAGGCCTCCGGGGTCGGTGGAACAAGCGAGCCTCCTTAAAAGGTCTCGGAGCCCATCCAACGGATGGCCGAGACTACCCTTATACCTCCGGATTCAACCGGGAATTGTACCTCGAGATTCACCGTGGTCGAGGCGGCTTCTTGGCAAAAGAGACAAGAGACGAAAACGGAACCCGGGACTCTTCATCCTCCCCTTCTTGAAGAGGATTTGCCCTCAAATCTGCATCGGGTTCGACGTCCTCAATGTAGGGTGAAAGATCGCCAATGTTGAACGTGGTGGAGAACCCCATATCTCCCAGAAGATCGAGCTTATTAGCATTGTCATTAACCTTCTCCAACACCTTGAATGGTCCTTCACTCCTCGGCATGAGTTCGTTTTTCCTCCGTGAAGGAAACCGCTCCTTCCTTAAATGGAGCCAAACCAAGTCCCCATGTTTGAAAGTGATGCTCCAACGATACTTGTTGACTCGGGACTTATAGAGCTCATTAGTTCTCTCGATCTTCTCTCGGATCTATCGATGTAGCTTTTGAATCTTGATGACCTTCTCACTTGCCTCAAAACTCACCCTTGCCTCCAAAGGAAGAGGAAGGAGATCGATGGGAGTGATAGGATTCACCCCGCAGCAAGTTTCGAAAGGCGAGCATCCTGTGGCAAAGGAAGGAGCCCGGTTGTAAGCGAACTCGGCATGACACAGCTTGACATCCCAATCCCGTAAACTCT
The DNA here is from genome assembly GCA_029582165.1 of Portulaca oleracea. Lineage (NCBI taxonomy): Eukaryota > Viridiplantae > Streptophyta > Magnoliopsida > Caryophyllales > Portulacaceae > Portulaca > Portulaca oleracea. The sequence continues at coordinate 35,008,218 of CM055888.1, read as the reverse complement.
TGCTCACAAGACCCCGAAGTAAAGTAGTAAAGGTCTTGTCGGTCACCTCAGTTTGACCATCCGTTTGAGGGTGATGCGACGTGCTGAAAAGGAGCTTCGTTCCAAGGAGCTTCCATATGGACCTCCAGAAATGACTCATGAACTTCGTATCACAATCCGAGACAATGGTCCCTGGAACACCGTGCAACCGCACTATCTTCTAGATGAAGAGATCAGCGATGCGGGTGGCGTTGTCGGTTTTCTCACAAGCGACGAAGTGCGCCATCTTGGAGAAACAGTCCACAACGACGCATCCTTGCCACGCATAGTTCGGGGAAGAGCCACGATAAAGTCGATGCTCAAATCTTTCCACGGGCCATTCAGGACGGGGAGAGGAGTATAAAGCCCTTGGTGGAACTGGCTTTTGGCCTAATGGCACGTAATACACTTGGAGATCACATCGTGCATGTCACCTCCCATCCTTGGCCAATAAAAATGCTCCTTTAGCATGTCAAGGGTCTTGTTGATGCCGAAATGACCAGCAAGACCACCTTCGTGAACCTCTCGCACCAACAACTTCCTCAACGAACACTTGGGCACACACATCTTGTTCCCCTTGAAAAGGAACCCATCTTGAAGCACATAGGAACCATCACCACCGCCAAGATGAAACTTGAAATCCTCATCCTCCTTATAGAATTCCCACATGTGTTGAATCCCAAGAACCCCGGCTTCAACCACCGATAGAAGAGCATGCCTCCGGGATAATATATCAGCCACTACATTGACGCTCTCCTTCTTGTGTTTAGCCACGAAATTGAAGCTTTGAAGATACTCTACCCACTTGAGAGCCTTATGGTCAAAATGAAGCACGAACTGGTTAGGCCTCAAGTAATGGAACCAATGGTCAAGAGCAAGAACAAGGGCATAAAACTCCTTGTCGTAGGTAGAGTAATTCTTCCTTGACCCACTGAGCTTCTCACCAAAGTTTAGTGATGGGGCGTTGATATTGCATGAGGATGACCCCAATGCCCACTCCGCTAGCATCGCAATCCACCTTGAAGACTTGTGAGAAGTCTGGGAGGGCAAGCACCGAAGCTTCACAAAGTCGAGCCTTAAGCTTCTAAAAGGCCGCTTGGGTCCACTCAAAGGTGCCCTTCTTCATACATTCGGTGGTAGGGGCGGTGAGGGTGCTAAACCCCTTGATGAACCGGCGGTGGAACGAAGCAAGCTTGTGGAAGCTTCTCCCCTCCGTGATAGTAGAGGGAGAAGGCCAAGAGCGAATGGCTTCCACTTTCGAGGGGTTCATGGAAATACCTTGGTCCGAAACGATGTACCCAAGAAATGTGATTTGGGGAGTACAAAATTCGCACTTCTCAAGTTTTCCGAAAAGCTTCTGTTGTCGTAGAACCCGGAAAACAGATTCCAAATATGAAAGATGCTCCGCTTCACTCTTAGAACAAACAAGGATGTCGTTGAAATAAACCACTACGAATTTGTCGATGAACGGTCTCAAAACATCGTTCATGAGTCGCAAGAACGTGCTAGGGGCATTGGAGAGCCCGAATGGCATGACGAGTCACTCGTACAACCTACCCTTAGTTTTGAAAGTCGTCTTCCATTCATCTCCTTCCCATATGCGAATCTGATGGTAACCGCTCCGGAGGTCAATCATGGAGAAGATAAAAGATTCGTGTAACTCGTCAAGCATATCATCGAGCCTCGGTATGGGATACCGATACTTGATAGTGATGTTGTTGATAGCTCGACTGTCGACACATCCGGTTGGTGCCATCCTTCTTGGGAACCAGGAGGGCCAGGACGGAACAAGGGCTCATGTTCTCCCAAACGAAGCCCCTAGAAATGAGTTCGTCCACTTGTCATTGTAGCTCCTTGGTTTCTTATGGGTTGCATCGGTAAGCCGCTTTGTTGGGGAGTGGTGCTCCTAGTAAAAGGTCAATCTGGTGCTCGATGCCCCGAATAGGTGGAAGACCCGGCGGTAGATCCTCGGGAAAGATGTCTCCGAACTTGGCAACGAGAGGGGCGACAAGACGGTGTAGGGGTTTCTCTAACTCACTTTTGTTTGCTTCTAAGAGGAGTAAGGCAAAAACGACCGTCCCCTTGCTTAGAGCTCTCTCAACCCGTGTTTCGCTCATGTGTTTGGTCTTCTCACTTCCCACCCCAAGTTTCGGAGATATAATTTCATGTGGAGCTAACGGAAGTAGCTTAACCCTCTTACCCCTATGGGTGAAAGTATAGGTGTTTTTCAACCCGTTGTGCACAGTTTGCTTGTCGAATTGCCAAGGACGCCCCAACAATATAAGGCATGCACTCACAGGAACATCACAGATAATAGAATCATCATAGTTAGCACCAAAATACAAATTCACTAGGACTTATTTGGTTACCTTGATGCCATCTTGATTATTGAGCCACTTGAGGGAATATGGCCGAGGGTGCGGTAATAAAGGCAAATCAAGCTTCTCGACCATATATGTAGAAGCGACATTGGTACAACTTCCTCCGTTGATGATAAGATTGCAAACCTTGCCTCCCAGGAAACACCGAGATTGAAAGATGATCTCCCGTTGGGCCTTGTCAAGAGGAGTTTCATGAGTATGCAAAACATGTCTCAAGACAAGGGCGTCACCATGTACGTGTGGTGTGAGGGCGACATCCTCCTCGTCACTTCCAATCTCCTCGTTGATAACCACTTCGGACTCCTCCTATGACATTTGAAGCTCATCATCAATATCCTCGACCTTCTTGAGGGTTAAAGTCTTTCGGTTCGGGAAATCCGCTTGGTAGTGTCCATACCCATGGCATTTGAAGCACTTCCTACCCTCCATGCGTCGAGAGGGGTCTATTGGAGACGCCACGACAAGTTCTTTCCCCTTGTCAGTTCGGGGTGTCGTTGTGAATTCTTGGGGGTCTCACTAGACTTTAGAGTACCCGAATAAGGAGGGGGCCGGCTAGGCGGTGGAAAGTAGGTTCTTGGTGCCGGTTTGGAGGTAGCTTTTTCCTTCTTCCGTCGCTCAACCCGGAGAGCCAAACTGCACAAATCATCTAAGGAATGATAGGGTTGTATCTCGATCTTCTTGGCAATAGAGAGATCCAACCCGTTCAAAAATCACATCATTGTTTGCTCCTCAGGTTCTTTGAGGTCGCTTTTGATGAGGAGTTGCTCGAACTCCTGAATGTAGTCGCTCACAGACCGCTTGCCTGGGTGAGAGCATAGAGCTTCCTCAAGATATCCTGCTTGTATGTGTTGGGCAAGAAACGGCGGTTCATCAATTGCTTGAGCCGCGTCCAAGTAGTAATTCTCGCCCGACCTTCCCGAGCCCTTTGCGCTTTCACATTCTCAAACCAAAGTGAGGCGGCTTTGGTGAGTTTCAGGCTAGCGATCGTAAACGCCTTCTCATCATTGTATTCCTTGGTTTCAAAGATCTTATCCATCATTTGGATCCATTCAAGGTACTCGTCGGGATCATTAGAACCTTTGAACTCGGGGATGTCGATTTTGACGTCTTGGAAGTCGTCACGAGGGGGCCTATTGGAGAGGATCGCGGAAGCCTAGGGTCTAAACAAGCATGTGGATGATGGAAATCCACCCACAGAACTCATAAGAACACCAAACTAATTTTTAGGGGTTTTGGATTAGTAGAGAAAAAAACATGAAATTAAAAGATATGAACAATTCTAAAGAGAGAAATCTCACCAAATTGAACTAAGATGTTCAATCTCTAACACAAGGATCACCCACAAGCAAGAGTCTTGAATCACCCAAGAAATCTCACTAAGAGTAGAGGATAACCACCCACTCACAAAGATCACCAAGCCATTTCCACCCAAAGGATTAGCTTCATTGATTAGGGTTTGAAAACCCACAATTACAACACTCTCCAATTGAGAGGATTTGTCTTGAGTCTAGCTCCTAAACATTAATCATCCAAAACTATGTTGGAAATAAGCTAAGGGGGTATATATAGGAAATGGGAAAAAAATAACAAAAACAGCAGAAAAAACGAAACAGTATGCGCGTCGCAGAGAGGTGACTCGGGCGAGTCATAGATCTACTCGGGCACGACTGCTCACTGGTCTAGCAAATCCAATGCACCATCGTCAGAGCTCAGAACAATGACTCGGGCGAGTCACAGGATGACTCGGGCGAGTCAGTCTTCTGGGCAGCTTTTCCCTGCCGACTTCAAACGCGCATAACTTCTTCATCCGGACTTCGTTTTAGGCTCGTAAGATATCGATGGAAAGCTCTCGGTATGTACTTTAAGCTCCCAAAATTTGAGACACATCGGAATTATATTGAAGGCGTTATGATCAAAAGCGTGAAGGCTTGCCATTTGAACGTCTTTGAATTCATTCACCGCCATGTGTTTATTCTTGCCGATGGTTCCGAAGCCCCTTAGAAGGCTCGGGAATGGTCCTATTGAGACCCTAGATGACATCGTATGGCTCGAGGTCTTTGTAGAATGAAACACCGCTCTCTTAGTGGCCATAATGGCCCTCAAAGGACCCATATCCACCATGAAATGGATGTTGAAACCGGGTTAGTTCCAAGGAAAGGAGAGGATGACTTGTAGCAAACCGGGAACTGTAGGCGAAACAAAAAGTGAACCGATCCCACACGGTTCATTCTCCCTTTGTTTGAAAAGAGTTGTCCTCAACTCTTGGGGGTTCAAAATTACTGGGTACCCATGTAGACCCAAGAGCATGTACTCCAACAGCCGAAGTAGAGTGACGCTCATCAACCCATCCTTCTCAAAAATGTAGCAATTCCGGCGGAAAGGAGGGGCCAAGTCGACATTACGAAGGACCCGAACACGTCTAGCACCCATCAACTTGTTGAAAGCAACAAAGAATTCGTCAAATGAGAGCTCAGGTCAAGGTTAATGGAGACAACCTTTTCCTCAATCAATCTCGATGTGGAAATTATGGAGTTCGGGGGATTGGTCAAGGGCGTATCCTCATGCAACTCAACTCCATGGCAAGGCTCGGGAGCAATTGAGCACGGCCCAACACTTGGAGACTCTATGCGGAGCTCGGTAGGAGTTGTAGGAAAGGGTGAGGGACAAGGGAGGGAGGTTGGAAATTTTTGTGGAGCTAAGGTTCGCTCAACCTCACTAAGGTCACTTTTTCGCAAAAGTAAAGCCCGATGTGGCTTTCCTTTGCTCGAAGCACTCTCATCCCGTATTTCACTCTTTTGGAGGTTTCTCTTCTCACTTCCCACCCCGACTTGTGGTATATCATTTTCAAAAGGGGGTAAAGGAATGAGTTTGATTTTTCTTTCTCCCATTGAGAAGGTGTAGGTGTTCTTCCGGCCGTCATGGATAGCATACCGATCAAATTGCCAAGGTCTACCATGTAGTAAATGGCAAGCATCCATGGGGACAACATCACAAAGAACACTATCCTCATAAGACCAAGCAGATAAAGAAACCAAGACTTGTTGGGTTACCTCGAAGTCGCCGCCATCTTTTAGCCCTTGCAAGCTATACGGTTGAGGATGAGCCGAGATCGGTAATTGAAGTTTCTCAACCCTGTAGGTAGAGGCCAAGTTGGTGCAACTCCCACCATCGATGATGACCTTGCACGCCTTCTCACCGATGGTGAATCGAGTTTGGAAGATATTCTCCTGTTGAGAGTTATCTCGGGATTCCTTGGTCAAGATGAAGGATCGCCTAGGAGTCGAACTCTCCCCTTCTTGCGCACGAACCTCAACACTAGTCTTTGGAGCCTCCGGTGTGGCTACCTCACTTTCTTTGGAACTTTAAACCATCTCCGTGGGGCATTAGGCTTGGTAGTGACCATAAACCCGATACGTGAAGCATTTTCTACCCTTGAGCTTCCTAAGATATTCCGCACTTTCCTCAGGAGCTTGGGAAGATGGTTTTGGTAGCTCGAAAGTTCGACTTCCCTTGGATGAAGCCTTACTCCAAGAGTCGAGCACTTCCCTTCCTAGAAGGCCATGAAGTAACCTTCTCCTACATTCTTCTTCCTCGAGAACCACCATATCGATAATCATCAAAATACCTCGAATAGCCACTATGGTGAGTTCTAGGAGACCGAGTTGAAATACCACAATCCCTTTTCAATGACTCTAGCTGCGCAGGGGTCGTAGCGCGGAGTATGTCACTCATTTGACGTTGCACTTCTAGAACCTTCTCTTCGATACATTGAAGAGTCTCCTCGAAGGTTGGTTTGGGTTTGGGTTTTGGGAGAAGAGGGGCATCATGTTATCCGAAGCATAGTACTTGGAGGCCATTTGTGGAGCTTGGTTTTCTTGTGGGGTGTATAATTTGAGCGGCTGGAGGTTTGGGTTCTTTGTAGCTAGGAAATTTTGAGGGAGTTTTTGCGAGGCTAATTTTTTGGGGGAAATGGGGTGAAACCGGTAAGGGGAATGCACCAAGAAGAACACACCCGGATGGGCACACAAGCACGACCAACAATATCCACCAACAAAACAACCATTGACACAACCACCAACTCAAGAAAATCCAATCAATCACTTAATCGAACACCTCCCATGCACTTTTTCCAACTTCATCTCATTTAGACATTTCATCGAACACCTTCCGTGCACTATTTTCCAACTTCACCTCAAAGCTCCCATATGCATCAAAATCAATAAACACAACACAATACAAGATTCTCCAACACACTTGGAGGCATAGGGAATGGGGGACACCAATATTTCAACAAATCCACAACACCAAGAACACCAAAAATCACCAACAAAGAACAACAAGAACAATTCCGAGTATAAACAAAAAATCTCCAACAAACTATGAGTTTTATGCCTAGCTCTGATACCAAATGGAGAGGATCGCGGAAGCCTAGGGTCTAAACAAGCATGTGGATGATGGAAATACACCCATAGAACTCATAAGAACATCAAACTAATGTTTAGGGGTTTTGAATTAGTGGAGAAAAAAAAATGAAATTAAAAGATATGAACAATTCTAGAGAGACAAATCTCACCAAATTGAACTAAGATGTTCAATCTCTAACACAAGGATCACCCACAAGCAAGGGTCTTGAATCACCCAAGAAATCTCACTAAGAGTAGAGGATAACCACCCACTCACAAAGAAGAGAATTCACCAAGCCATTTCCACCCAAAGGATTAGCTTCATTGATTGGGGTTTGAAAACCCACAATTACAACACTCTCCAATTGAGAGGATTTGTCTTGAGCCTAGCTCCTAAACATTAATCATCCAAAACTATGTTGGAAATAAGCTAAGAGGGTATATATAGGAAATGGGAAAAAAAATAACAAAACTCAGCAGAAAAAACGAAACAGCACGCGCGTCGTAGAGGGGTGACTCGGGCGAGTCACAGATCTACTCAGGCACGACTTCTCACTGGTCCGGCAAATCCAACGCACCATCGTCAGAGCCCAGAACAATGACTCGGGCGAGTCACAGGATGACTCGGGCGAGTCAGTCTTCTGGGCAGCTTTCCCTACCGACTTCAAACGCACATAACGTCTTCATCCGGACTTCGTTTTAGGCCCGTAAGATATCGATGGAAAGCTCTTTAAGCTCCCAAAATTTGAGATCCATTGGAGTTATATTGAAGGAGTTATGATCAAAAGCGTGAAGGCTCGCCATTTGAACGTCTTTGAATTCATTCACCGCCATGTGTTTATTCTTGCCGATGGTTCCGAAGCCCCTTAGAAGGCTCGGGAATGGTCCTATTGAGACCCTAGATGACATCCTATGGCTCGGGGTCTTTGTAGAATGAAACACCGCTCTCTTAGTGGCCATAATGGCCCTCAAAAGACCCGTATCCACCATGAAATGGATGTTGAAACAAGGTTAGTTCCGAAGAAAGGAGAGGGTGACTTGTAGAAAACCGGGAACCGTAGGCGAAACAAAAAGCCAACCGATCTCACACGGTTCACCTATCATGCACCTCCCAACGAGGACAGCTTCGAGGGCAGCCTCTATCATCGTCACTCAACTCAAAGGTAGGAGGAGGACGGATAGGGCTTTGGGCGGGCCTCCGACGTTCGACTTGGGGTTTTCTTTGACGCTCTTGGGCGATATTGTTCATCTGTGCCACAAGGGTTTCAAGGGTGTGCTCGATGGTGGAGAACTGGTTCTCGAAGGTGGTGAGTCGGTTCTCGACAGCTAGAACTCGAGGGCTACCCCGGTGGCTTGATTATTCTCGATCGGAGCTAACTTCTTCGTCCATATCGAGAGAAGGGTAAGAGACGGTATGTGTTTGGGATGTTTTTGTGGAGTTTGGGGGTTTTCTTATAGTTGGCTAGTGTTTGGCTAAGGGTTCTTTGTGTTTTTCTCTCATTGACATTTCATCGAACACCTTTCGGAAACTATTTTTTAACTTCTTCTCAAAGCTCCAAAATGCGTCAAAAACACCAAATACAAACACAATACAATGTATTCCAATACTCTTGGATAACAAAGGGAATGGGGAACACTAATATTTGTATACAATCCACAAAACCCAACACTAGAAAACTATACTAGCAAGAATAATGAACAAAACTCAAGCTAAAAAAAACCAAAGCTCTGATACCAAATGGAACGTTACCGATTGTGATGGGATGATGGATGCTTGAGTTTTTGATAAAAAAAAAAATCAAAGAAGGAAGATCTTGAACACCATAAGGTTTGCATATGACCTAGGCAAGGAGAGTCCACATCCTAGGCCTAACATTCCACCATGATTAAATAGGATAATATCACCATTAATCACTAAAGAAATGACTTGAACACCACCAAAGATTGATTGGATAAAGTAACAAGATTTTTGGGGGAGAGACTTGGAGAGCACTCTAGTATTTCATTTCAAACTCAACATATTCTGCTCTCAAAACAGTGCCAAAAGATTAATTATACAAGATACCAAAAGCACAAAACACAGTCGTTTTAACACAAAAATTAAGTCCAGAAAAGTAGTTGTAGCGGGCGCTACGGGGAGGTCGCGGGCGCGACGGAGCTGCAACGCGGCAGCTTCAGCACTCGAGCAGTGAGGCGTCGCGGGCGCGATAGGTAGCGTCGCGGGTGCTACCGATTGCTGGAATTAGGCGCTGACAGCACTTTCCCGGCCGTTGGTAGCATGTCGTCTCAGCGTGAAAAGTTGAACTCTCTGGAACGGACGCTGACAGAGGTTGGCCAGACGCTGACAGTGACCAACTGTAGAACTCGGCATCCAAGACATGCGCCTGGACGTAGCGGGCGCTACGGGGAAGTTAGTGGGTGCTACCAAGTCCTGCCCAGGCGTAGCGGGCGCTACAGCCCAGGACATGGGCGCGACATAGCCATGCCCAGATGTTCGGTTGTAATTTTTGTGGGTTTTCTAGAGTAGGGATGTCGAACCACGAGGATGGGTTGTTAGGCTTGTTCAGGTAATCGGTTTGCTAAAGGTCCAAGTGCAGAAAGCAATAAATAAGTAAATTAAGCTATTAAACTAATCCTAATCATGCCACTAAGACATTACCATCAAGAAGCTATCACAAAACTAATCAAACAATTACTAGCAATCGATTCAAAGGAAAACTATAACACTAGCAATGAAAATACTCAATACACTTCAAACTATCACAATAATCAAGAAGCAATTAACAAAGCAATGAATTAACTATTTACAAAATTGAGTACCAAGTCCATACCCTTGAAGACTAATCATAATCTCTATTCTTCATCCTTTATCTTTGATCTTCATTTGTCACTTCCCCTGAACAAATTAGAAAGTTGTGAATCAAGTTACTAAGGATCCTCAAATCCTCACTTCAAGTAAGATTTGTGACCCTTAATCCCCCTTTTCACTAAAATGATTGATTTGGTGGCTAACCTAGAAACTTCAAATATAAACTCAATGAAATCAAAGGCAACAAGGGAAATGAAGAAGAAAATTTACTTAAATTACTTGAAAGAAAGTGTTGATTACACTCAAGAACATAAGAGCTTAGAGAACAAGAAAGCTTGAAACCCTAAGAGAGAGAAAGTAATTGCAATAAACTTGAAATGAAATTGTATGAAAAACTAAGTAAAAACAATACTAAAACTAAGCTGCTAATGAATTCGTTGCTAATGGTATTGATAGGCCGCAAGCGCACGGGTGTACGTGTAGCAAATATCAAGGTCGATCCCACAGGGACTTTTCCTTTCAACGCACTGAACTAGCCTCCTAGTTGATCGCTAAGTCGATCCGGTTTTTGTTTTGAATCAACTAAATCTAACTCTAATCAAGCAAGGTCTAAAGAAACAAATATTCACACAATTTACTTGGATTAATCAATATGAGAAAAGCGTTCAGGGGATGAAACCTAAGTCAAATAATGAATCAACGATGTGGATTGAACTTTCATTTCATTAACTTGCACAATCAAGGTTCGATAATCGCATAGAATACTTCGCAATGAGATTTTGCCACTAGAGCGAATTGCCAAGACTAACCAAGCACCTACTTCTCCTTTCGGTACTTCATCCAACAACCTATTAACATGCAATTGGTGATCAAACAAAAGCAATAACAATTCAACTCAAAGACCAAATTGATTGAAACAAACTAAATTCATGATAATTCAATCCAACAAAGTTAATTCATCAAGCAACTTCAAAGGTTCATCCCCTAAACTAAAAGAACTACTCACAACTCATGTTTAAAACTACAAAGCAATTGAAATCTATTCTAGAAAGCATATGAAAATCTATGAGAGATTGAGAAGTAAACCAAAGGGAAGAACAATCTTACTAGGAATCAACTATGGAAGACTTTTGTTCCTCCACTTCGAAGTATATTCCAGTTGCTCTTCGATCTTCAATCTTCTCTCAATCTTCAATGGTGGATGGGATGAAAGATATGATTAGGGCATGGAATGGATGATGGTCGATGATTCTCCTTCTACTCGGCCGAAAATCAGCATAATATAGGCAAACATCGCTTCAAAACCGCCGAAAATGAAAAGACAGGAGAGACACGGACCGTGCCAGGGTAGGCACGGACCGTGCCCCATGTGACACGGACCGTGCTCCCTGTGACACGGACCGTGTCAGCTTCCTTCTCGATTTTTCTCACTCTCTGGCCATAGACACGACCCGTGCTCATCCTGGGGGCACCCATGTCACTGCTTTCTCGAGCCTAGGAGTACTTTGGGCCATCGTTTGGGCCTTGGGCGATCCAATACCTCACTTCTTGGTCCTTTAAGCTCATAACTTGGATCTACACTTGCTTTTTGGGCTCGGTTTACATCGATTCTTCACGAATTCCCTACAAAACTCACCAAACTCCAAACCAAGTGTAATATGGGAAATTCAGGTATAAAATCACACAATCAAATCAAATATTTCCCAAATTCTCATCAAAATAACCAAGTTCTCATATATACAAGAAGCACTTATCAGATATATACAAAGCCAAATCTGTTACACAAAACGCAGCATTTCACCCAGAGACTTTGCGCGTAAAAACAAAACGACTCGGGCGAGTCAGGTCCTGACTCGGGCGTGACAGGCTTCTAGCCACCAGAGGATTCTTGGCTTCGACAGTTTTTCTCGGTCGCACAGGAAAAGGTCACGACCGAGTCATCAGGAGACTCGGGCGTGACATCCGTCTGATCCTTCCTTGCCTTAGCCATTTTCTTAGCCCCAATGTCAATTTGCAAAGGCTGGTCACGACCGAGCCATTAGGTGACTCGGGCGTGACAGCCTTCTAGTCTTCACTTCTCCTTAGTTGGAATTTACATGCCACAGGGCCACAGGCCGAGGTCACGGCCGTGACAAGGATAGACTCGGGCGAGTCATACTATTGCTCACATTTCTGCTGCTGCTCTCCATACAGGTGAAACTTTGCTCCGTTTTTGCCTTTTTCACCCGGTTTTTGGCTCTGACTCCTTATTGATCTACAAGACTTAGACAACATCACAACTAACATATAAAACCAGGCTAAAACAAGCAAGACTTCCTATAAAGGACCTAAAATTCGGCTCGGAACGAGACTGAACACCAGACATAGCGGGCGCTACGGGGTAGGTAGTGGGCGCTACCACGCCTAGGTTGCTCTTGTTCAGCCTCTACCTTGCACTTTATTAAACCGGGGCAAAACCCGAACCCTAATACCTCATAGCTCAACATCTCGGGACGGCCCGGTACGGTCCCAATGCCTCCAGGGTCGGTGGAACAAGCGAGCCTCCTTAGAAGGTCTCGGAGCCCATCCAACGGATAGCCGAGACTACCCTTGTGCCTCCCGATTTCACCGCGAATTGTACCTCGAGTTCACCGTGGTCGAGGCGGCTCGCTTGGAGACTAGAGACGAAAACGGAACCTGGGACTCTTTACAGGGAGACCCACTACCTCCTTACCCCTTTCTTATTATCATAGAGGCTCTTTCACTACAATTTCTCACTCAAGAGTAGGATAGTAAAATTACAAGGGTTAGGATCACATGGAATATCCCAATGATTTCACATCTTTCTTTATGGATGATTCTATTTTCTTCTTAAAGGTGGATGCAGAAGTTGTGTTACACCTCAAAGAACTACTAGACAACTTTAATCTCATTTCATGTCAAGTAGTAAATAGAAGGAAATTGTCCATTCGGATATCTCCAAATGTTACAAGTGAAGAAAAGTGTGGCTTAAGGGTTATATTTCTCAAAACACAAGCAGGTTTTGATAGCTACCTTGAGGTTCCACCAACAATCTAGAAGAGGAAAACTCATCAATTCAGCTTCCTAGTTGATGCTATGAACAGACTCCAGGGATAGCAGATAGGGTTTCTCTTTAATACTAACCAATGATGTCTTTGAAGCTATAAACCTACACATCTTTGTTGTTTATCGTGTACCAGATAAAATTGCAAATAAAATCAACTCAGTGGTGGCAACTTTCTTTTGGTGAAGTAGTGAAGGACAACAATTGGTCCATTGGAAGAATAGGAATTTATTACAATTCCAAAAGGAATGAAAGGATTGGGGATTAGGGAGGCAAATGCACACAATCAAAATATTTACGTTAGGTAGTGCTGGAGACTTTAGAAGCGACAAAGTCCACAGGTAGGGAGCATTCACAAAGTGAAGTATGGAGTGTCACCACCTATCCAAAGAGAAGGCAATCACATCAAGCCTAATGCCTCCTAGGCATGCACAGGGATGTGCCCTATTTCAAAAATTTAAATCAAAGCTATATCGAAGGCTGGGGAGGGGGAGGGGGAGGGGGAGGGGGAGGGGGGAGGGAGAGGAGGGCAACATTCGAGTTATGCTTAAACAACACTTCCTTGCGAGTCCAATACTCCCTCAACCTAGAGGAATGGAGTAATGCTCGGGTAAGAGATCTCATCAATATGGATTCGGTCACCTAAAATGCAACTCTCATTATATGTAGCTTCAGTGATGAGTCGACTTTGAAAGTCATGGCTATGACAGTGTTGGGGATGATGAATGAGGATAAGCTGGTTTGGAACAAGATGAATAATAGTTTGTACACTATCAAATCGGGGTAAGTGCTGATGATGTAGAAAACAAGGTTAGATGGAGAACCACGTGATGAGAAAAGGCGAAAATTGTGGAGAAATATCTCAAAGATGCATGTTTCACCAAAATAATCTTTTTTTTTCTGGAAGGAATACTATGATGCTCTCCTAATAGGGATGATGAGATTTATGCGAGGTCTTCCCCTCAACAATACATATAATTGCAACATGATTGTCGAAACAGTGACCCACCTATTTGGGCATTGCTACATTCACCAAAGAGTATGGGTCGGGTCTCTATTAGGGATATGAGTACAAGCTTAGGAGAATATCCCTGGTAGGATTAGTTGCTGGATTTGATCCTATTCTTAGCTAAGCTAGACAAAGATGGTAGGGAAAGATGTAGCATCTTCTTAGGGGTTTATGGAATCTCTAGAAACATAAGAATGGATACATTTTTTGTGGGTTGAGCATTATCTTGAGGGGATTCTGTATATAATAAAAGAGGAATTGGATGGGTGAAAACCTGTTTTCGTAGAGAGAGAATGAAGAGGGAGATGAGGGGAGGCAAGTGAGCCCCACTTTAATTATAAATTTGAACTTTACTGTCCATTGATCCTTTTATGTCAATTTACTTATTGGGCCATCCTCTAGAGTCAATAACCCTTAATTTTTTTTTATCTTGGTAAGGTTTATGGTTCCACAGTCAATTCAACACATAACTTGGCTAAAGTTGGATTGATCACTCTCAGACAGGAATCAGTGAGACCGGCTGCCTTTACCCGGAAAAAAAAAAAGCAAAAAGGAAAAGAAAAAGGAAAAAAAAATAGCGTTTTATGGACATGAGGAAGTAGGAAGTAATACAGAATTTGGTAGTTCATCGAATTGGTTTATTGTGAATCAGTGAGAGAGTGAGAGTGAGAGTGAGAGTGAGAGTGAGAGGCTACCTAGTTCCTAGCCACGGTGCCAATTACAGTGTAATACAATATAATACAATAAGTGAGGTGAGGTGAGGTGAGGTGAGGTGTGGTGAGTTGAGGGCATCATAAAATGGTGAATGCTTCTCGGTTACTACTCAGCCGATCATCATTCTGTCTTTCATTCACCTTCAAACACCATTCTCTTTTGTGCCGGAGCTTCACCACTATGACAATGGCCGCCACCGATGACTTCGTCAAGGGAACCCTTCACCCTAATGGCGTTGCCCTCATCACCCTTGATCGTCCCAAAGCTCTCAACGCCATTAATACTGGTCTTTCCTTTTCTTTGCTGCTTATTATTGTAGGAATTCTCTAACTGAGCCCTCCAAAGTATTCAACTTTTACTTGTTTCATGCTCCATAACCTAGTCAAAAATCAATTGTTTGGTTTTTACGCAATTCTGATTAGAGCAAAATTAAATTTCTTAAGAAGCCCGAATGATTCGAAATAGGAAACTCTCTAATATTAAGGTACCTCTTGAAAGCAATGATGGCATTTTGTGGCCTCCTAACACTAGTGTACACTTCACTGTGAATAGTTTCTACAAGGAAACTTTCTCATATAAAGCTCCCACTAAATCTTGTTTTCTTGTGTGGGTGGCCATCAAAGAAAAGATGCCCTCCAGACATGCTTAAAAGGAAATGTTGTGTGGGCTAATGGGTGCTCTTTGTGTTTTGAGAAGGAAGAATCCATTACCCACCTTTTATTGATTGTTGTTGGTTTTCCATCCTCTGGCTTTCGCTTTGATGGGGGTTAGTTGGGTGCAACTTCTAGGTTAAGATATATCCTAGTGGCATGGAGAAGAAGGACTGAAGATGAGTTGGATACTTAGTTTGTTGAAATTCATACCTTTGATTACTTGGTGGTGCACTTGGAAGAAAAAAAGATTCCTTGATTTTTAGAACAAGTTTAGAACACTAAATGACTTCAAATTCAAACTTTATCTTCTGAGTAACCTTTTGTAGTTAGTTTAATGGGCTTCATAATGGCACAGGGTCACCATTTTGGATTTATTGGATAATATTATTGTAGAGGAGCTTAAGGGGTTGCGGGTTTTGGTTTTTGTTTTAACACTGTTTTGTAAATGGGTGACATTCCCTTGGTGTTTTTGATAAATCTTTTGATTACTTACCCAAAAAAAAAGAAAAGAAAAAAAAAACAATGAACACAGACCTTAGATGCTTACTTTTGTGAGATTATGTTGATAACATAATCTTGCACAGGGTATATATTGTGCTTTTGCTGATCTGTTTTTTTGCTGCAGATATGGACATTAAATTCAAAAGCTTTCTTGATCAGTGGGAAAAGGATCCTAGAGTAAAATGTGTCTTAGTTGATAGCAGCTCACCGCGTGCATTTTGTGCTGGTAATTTGATAATATGATATCCAATATAGTTTCTTGCAAATAATTTCAATTTTCCTTATCTAATGTTTAATCTGTCAAGCTTAATTTCCGGCCTAAAGTCGCTGTTTTGTTCTGCTAATTCGAGGAAAGAACCTGTAAGGATTTTATTAATTCCAGCAAAATGTAGGAATGGTTGTAAAAGGCATTGTAGCCGACATCCAGGAGGATAAAAGCAAAAATCTAGTCTAGAAATTTCTTTTACCTTGTATCTCTTTTCCATGAAACTTCTTTTACTGTCACTTCAGGTTATTTCCTGTATGGCTGCTACATGTTGTTATTGCTGATAGTTCTAGATCTGTATTTTATTTGCCGTTATCAATTGATTTGGCTATAAAATCAATGGTTCTGCTTGGATGATGGCCTGAATCATATGTTCATCTGCAGGTGGTGATGTGAAGAATATTGTTACCAACAACACTTTGCCATATGTGATTGAGGTTTAGTGTATTCCAGATTGTTTATATGTTTTCTGTAAATAGTGTATCATTGCTGAAAGATGAATTTATCTCTGTAGATTCTACAGACATAAACTATGATCTATTGTTCGAAAAATTTCTGTGAGGTGTCTAGTATTTTGTGAAAACTAGGGTTAGGCCCCATATGTTGCAAATGACTTAGCTGTCCTCTTGCATTTTACTATAACTTGACATAGGGTATTCTCCGAATCTCTAGTGGCCTTCTGATGAGTCCTTGGGCTGGAAGCATACAAATAAAGAAAAACAAACAAAAAAAACGAAAACACCTCGCAAGAATTACCCAATTTGCCCCAAACTATTCTTGGTAGAGTTTTGGGTAGCTTTTAGCCTTTTGGACACTGTTAGCTTTTTGACCAAGGTTAAAAAGGTACTTGAGGTGTTTGGTAAGTAGCTTTTTAATTTTTATATTAGCTTTTTGGATCCAATAAGCTAGTCTTCAAAAAACTACTTGATGAATCTTTTTGAGGAAGATTTTCACAAAAAGCTATTTTACCAAACACTTTTCCTCCAATCAGCTAACCCAAGCAGTTAAAGTCAAATAGCTATCAGCTAACAACTAGCAGCTACCAATTGGTTGCCAAACAAGCTAAATTTGGAGTCTTCTATTATGGTGGATCACACAAGACACATCAATGAGTTGTCCATTTGTTCCGAGTTAATGTCTGCCCTAGGGTTTGGCACTGTGACATCAGAACGTTTTTTTGGGGAAACGCTGATTACAAGTAGGAGCCTTTTTGCTGTGAATTCAATTTTTGGTTTGTTTTTCCGATAGTCATTTCTGCATTGATTAAATACAAATTCTCCCATATCCTATTCCTGACCTAAAATTTAGTTGACCTAATGAAAATGAGGTTTAATTTGACCACCTATAACCAAATAGCAATGACATTGCAAAATCAGCTGCAAACAAAGGATGGGGAAGGGAACCTTGTGAGAAACATTCAGATTTGGCATAGCGTTTGCAACGATGAGACTGCATCAATACAACCTAGCTTACCCATATAGCTAACATAGCATTAATACATTGGACAAACTTCACATGACTACATGAGTTCAAAGATCCTGGACTAGAAACTGGAGCTAGGTGCATTAGTTAGTCTAACGGAAGCTTGTTATTACTTTTTACAAACTTCACATGACAAACTTCTCATGACTACATTAGACTTTCACGCTCACATGCCAGATAACCAACTGGAAAAATCAACAATTTGTAAGTTTCCCTTCAGTCCCTTTATGATTATTATTATTATTGTTATTAATATTATTGTTATTTATCCCATACAAATGAGACGAGACAAGAAAGAATTAACACCGTATTCCATTGTATGAAACTAGCAATGCTAGTCAAGCTGACAAGAAAATCAATAACACATAAACTTTTACATTTGGCCATGTTTTTGGGATGAATCATCATAAGTCATAACCAGACCATGTATTGTGCTCTATATCTCAAGATGTCGTCCAAACAAGCTAAAGGGAGCCCAAGTCATGTGCAAGAGACGTCCAAATCACGTGCAAAGAGACGTCCATAGAAGTTATAGTAGTATTTGTATTTTCCTTATTAGTAATCTAGTTAGCTTAGGCGTCAAGTTAGAAGAGTCTAGAAGAGTCTAGAAGGGGAGAATCCTAGTAGGATTCAGCCTCAATATTAGACGCCAGTTTTTGTCAAATCTCATCAGGATTAGGAAAACCAAAGGGAATCCTAGAAGGGTTCATCCTTAGGCTGCTTAGGCGCCAATCTTAGTAGTCCTAGAAGGATTAGGTTTTAGTCTAGTATAAATAGGGAAGCTTGTAAACATCTAGGGACACAGCTTTTGATTTTGAATACAAACAAGCTTTTGCTTATCCTGAGAGTTTTCTATAACCCTCTTTCCTTTTCTACCATTGTATCTTGAATTGGCTATTCAAGTGGTGAGGTAGAACTTGTCTCCTATACTTAGAAGGTGCTTCTGTAACTAAGTAGAAGAGCAAGGAGCCCTAGGGATTCAACTTGTGGTGTTACTGTATCAAGTTCTATTCTCCTTGAATTATCCAAATTATCCATCTTTGTTGAGCTATTCCTATAGCAACCCTATGCTTTTTCGAAACCTTACCCTAACCCTAGATTGGTTGCACGTCTCCCTTGATGTGTAATTGATCTTAGAACCTAGCTTTGCATCAGTTATACATCAAAATTGGTATCAGAGCTTAGGTTTCTTCTCGGTGCAACCCCAACGGCCTAAACACATTCCAAACACTTCCAAAACACATTTCTTCTAAACCTAAACACATTACCATCATCATGGCCAGTGGTAGCAGCAACAACTTCAACACTCCTAATGAGCAACTCTTGAAGGAGAAGGAAGACTTGGAGAAAAGGGTGAAGTTCCTATCTGCTCAATTGAAGCGTTATATGCATCTACTACGAACGGAGCTTAGAGATTCAGAAGAAGAGGAGAGTGAAGAAGTAGAAGCAATGAGCCCTCGTAGAAGGTTTCGTCAACCACGACGTGAACCAAGGGAAGAGAGACTTGATTTCAAAATTGATATCCCAGAATTTGAAGGTAATCTTGACCCTGAAGTTTTCCTTGATTGGATTCAAACCATGGAGAGAGTCTTTGACCTGAAAGACGTCCCTGATGGTAAGAAGGTCAAGTATATTGCCCTTAAACTTAGGAAGCATGCTAGTATTTGGTGGACTAACTTGCAGAAGAAGAGACAACATGTTGGGAAAGAAAAGATTAGAACTTGGGAGAAGATGAAGAAGAAACTTCACTCTAAGTTTCTTCCTGTGAGCTATTTCAAAGACAATTATTTCAAGCTTCAACAGCTCGTCCAAGGAGGTGGAAGTGTTAAAGAGTACACCAAGGAGTTTGAACATTTATTATGGAGGTGCGACTTGAAGGAAGATGAGCCCCAAACTTTGATGAGATACTTGGTAGGTTTGGAAGAAAAAATCAGGAATGTTGTGGAGTTGCATCCATACACAACTTTGGATGAGTTAAGTTCCTTAGCTCACAAAGTTGAGATGCAAAGGAGGAATAGAAGGGAAGCAGCACCTAAAGAACCCATTCCATATCCCTCACAAGTACAGTAAAACCCCACAAAATTTCCAAACCCAAAGAACCCCACGCCCTTAAAACCACACAAAAACCCACCCCCTGCTGTGTATAAACCCTTGGATACAAGGAGAAGGTGTTTCAAGTGCCAAGGACTTGGCCATACAGCCTCTGAATGTCCCAACCAGAAGATCGTATCTTTAGTTGAGCACCAAGATGCTCTATTCCTTGAGGCTGAACCAGAACAGAAGGAAGACCAACAAGAAGCTAAAGAAGAGCCAATTTATGATGAAGTTGAAGTTGGTCCAGATGAAGGAGAGCTACTAATGATTAGAAGGATCCCTAATGGGTTTTTAATGGAGGAAGAAACACCAAGAGAGGCCATTTTTCAAACTCAGTGTATAATCAAGAACAAGCCTTGTTCTTTGATTATAGATGGAGGCAGCCGATCTAATGTGATATCAAAGGCTTTGGTGGACAAGTTGCAAGTGCCCAGCACACCCCATCCAGCTCCATATACTATCCAATGGATCCATCAAAGCAAGGGCATTCAAGTTACTAGAAGATGTTTGGTGCAATTCTCTATAGGTAACATGTATCATGATTAAATTTGGTGTAAAATTGTACCCATAGATGCTTGTCACATCTTACTCGTCAGACCATGGATGTTCGATAGAGCCGTGTGTCATGATGGACGTGCAAATACTTATTCATTCATGTCGGACCAGAAGAGGATCACCCTTAGGTCCATGAGGAGTTAATTCATCCAACCGAGTTTGAGGGCAAACTCTTTGCAACCAGGGGAGAATGATGGAGATTTGCCTTGCCTTGGTCTCACATCTGGAGACCCAAGGTTCATGGAGGGTGATGGAGATCAGCCCAGCTCGCCCATTAAGGAGGTCCCATTCATACACATTGAAGTGGAGAAGGCCTTAGAAGACCAATCTGTTAGGGCCCAATGACCAGCCCATGTATTGTGCTCTATATCTCAAGATGACGTCCAAACAAGCTTAAGGGAGCCCAAGTCACGTGCAAAGAGACGTCCACAGAAGTTATAGTAGTATTTGTATTTTCCTTATTAGTAGCTAAGTTTGTTAGAAGACATAATGCCAAGTTAATCTAGTTAGCTTAGGCGTCAAGTTAGAAGAGCTTAGAAGAGTCTAGAAGGAAAGTGTTGAATGATGCTTCAACAGTTTCTGTTCAAGTGTTTCCTAATTTTCAGCAAGTAGCAGTTAGTTGTGACTTGTGAGTCAAGTCAGTTTCTCTTTCCTATTTTTAGGCAATAAGGTGTTAGTCATGTCTCAGTTAGTTGCTAAATTTCAGTTGAGTTTGTTTGGTTAGTCCTATTTATTCTGATGTGTATTTCAGTTTTGAATGCAATGAATTAGAGTTTGATTCTCCTGCTCATTTTTTTATCCGCTCAACAAATTTGGTATCGAGCGTATTGAGAAGTAATTAGGCAAGGGCCTATTCTCTCAATCGGTTTTATTTTTTCCGGGAGTTATCAGAGTCCCAAACACAGTGAGGCAAACACAATTTGAGTGAAAGCAATGGCGGCAATGGTTCTAATTCCTCACCACTAATTCCCGTATTCAAAGGGAAAAGTATCATCTCTGAGCCTCAAGATGACAACTATGTTCAAGTCTCAAGAGTTATGGGACTTGGTGTCAACTGGTACACCGAGCCTACTCTGGCTCAACTCGACTGAATCTTCGAGAGCTTGCGAAGGATGCGAAGGCTCATTCTCATCCAATCTGACCGGATGACGAGATTTTTCCAAGAATCGCAGCCGCATGACTTCCAAACAGCGTGGGAGATTTTGAAGCAAGAATTTTTAGGCGATAAAAGGTAATCATTGTAAAATTACTGACTCTTCGTCGTGAATTTGAAACTTTGGTCACGCAAGAGAAAGAGTCTGCTCAAGATTTCTTGTCTAGGGTGTCAGGATTGTTAGTCGATGAAAACATATGGGAAAGTGTTAGTAATGAAACTATTGTGCGAAGTGCGGAGGAGTTTAACCAAAAATTTGATCATATTGTTGCTGCAATCAAGAATCTAAGGATATATCTACTTACACTTTTGATCAACTAATGAGTTCCTCGAAGCCCACGGCCGAGTTACCAGGTCTTATGAAAAGGTCGAGGAAAAGGCCTTTCAGGTGAAGGGGGAGACTTCAGAGAATTTTGGGCGCGGCCGTGGTAGAGGTGGTTTCCATCGCAGAGGTCGTGGGAAAGGTCAAGGAAGAGGCCAAGGTAGAGGAAGTTATAATGAAGAGAGGCGTAACAAACCTTTCCTCTGTTATCAGAATAAACCAGCAGGAGGCATACCGTTGGCGTAAAGCAGAGAGATGAAGCTAATCAGCAAATTTTGCAGAGGAGGAAAGTAAGCTTTTACGGCTTGTTTTTACGAGAATGAGAAGTCTAACGATGTTTGGTTCTTAGGCGTGGTTGTTCTAATCACACGATCGAACAAGGTCTTTATTTAAGGAGCTTGATGAGTCCAAAAGTCAACGGTGACACTTGGAGACAATGAAGGCTATTCATGTCAAGGAAGAGGTGCATAAGCATTACTGACTCCCAAAGGTAATTCCAGCTTTTGCGTGATGTAATGCTTGTGCCTAGTTTGTTCCCATAATTTGCTTAGTGTCGGGCAGTTGATGATGAGTGGATATTCTCTTTTCTTTGATGATGGTTATTGTATTATTAGAGAAAAGACTTATGGGCAGATCATTGCTAAAGTCGTAATGAAAAATAATAGGATGTTTCCACTTGAAGTCTCTATGGTTGAGAGGTGTGCCTTGGTTTCTAATGCTAATGATGAGACTAAACTATGGCATTTACGATATGGGCATTTGAATATCAATGGGTTGAAGTTGTTGAGGAGAAAGAAGATGGTTTTCGGGTTACCTAAGGTTGAAAGTATTGGTTTTTGTGAGAGTTGTGTTTATGGCAAGTAAAAAAACTTTTCTTGTTGGTAAGGCTTGGAGGGCCTCTAAATGTCTTGAATTAGTGCACGAAGACTTGTGTGGACCTACGAGGACCGAATCCTCGTGGGAGTCGCTTATTTTATGTTGATTCTCGATGATTATAGTCGTATGATTTGGGTTTATTTTCGAAAACAAGTCCAAGCTTTGACAGTTCAAAAAATTCAAGGCGTGTGCCGAAAGCCAAAGTGGTCTTTTGATAAAAAGCTGAACGACAGAGGAGGAGAGTTTACCTCTACCGAGTTCAATTTTTGTCAAGAAAGTGGAATTCAGAGCAGAGAGCTATACACTGAGCGAACGGTGTCATTGAGAGGAAGAACCAGGACGGTGGTAGAAATGGCGAAGGAGTATGATGCAAGCTAAGGGTCTTCCTACTCATTTTGAAGCGTCGTAGCAACAAAGAGATGTACATTCGAATTTGTCCCTACAAAAGCGATCGGGATCAAACACCCTATGAGCATGGGCGGTAGAAGGCCAACGGTGAGTCACTTAAAAGTATTTGGTTGTATAGCGTATGCTTTGATCAAAACATATTCTCGTAAATTTGACAAAAATCGAGAAATATATTTTGTTGGCTATTCTTCCGAGTCTAAAGCATACAAGCTATATAATCCTGTGAATGGCAAGATAACCATCAGAGATGTGGTTTTGATGAAGTTTCTGCTGGATTGGGGAGAAGGTAAAGTACAAGAAGGTATTACCTGAAGTTCCTTTGGTTGAAAGGGAGGTGCAAGAATTACAACCTCCAAGTTCTCCTCATGAAGCTCTTCACCAAAGACCTTCGAGGAGAGTCCACCGCTCCGCCTGTAAGGTCGTGGAGGAATAAGAGGCCAAATCCTAGATATGTTGATTATAATACAACTGACTTGACCTTTGCTTTATTTGTTACAGATCCTATTTACTTTGAGGAAGCTACAAAGCAACCTGAGTGGTGCAAAGCAATGGAGGAGGAGTTGTTGTCCATCCAGAAAAACCAAACTTGGGATTTGGTAGACCTTCCAGAAGAGAAGAATGCGATTGGTTTGAAGTGGGTGTACCGCACTAAGTACAATGTTGATGGAACAGTTCAAAAATACAAGGCTCGACTAGTTGCAAAGGGTTATGCTCAAGAACAAGGTGTCGACTTTGATGAGACCTTCTCGCCGTGCTCGCTTTGAAATCGTAAGAATCTTTCTAGCCTTACCGCTCGCCAATGGCCTCGTATTTCAATTTGATGTGAAGTCCGCCTTTCTTAATGGGAATTGAATGAGGAGGTATATGTTCTGACAAACCGAAGGGTTTGTGATAAAAGCGAGGAAAATAAAGTCTATAGGTTGAAAAAGGCTCTGTATGGTCTAAAAGGCTCCACGTGCTTGGTATAATAAGATTGATGCTTTTCATTGAAAATGATTTTCAGAGAAGTGCAAGTGAGCCTACCCTTTATTTCAAAAGACAAGGTGATATTGATTTCTTGGTGGTTTGTCTTTATGTTGATGATATGATATATATGGGTCTTGAGTCTATTGTTGATGAATTTAAGTCATGATGAAGAAATTTGAGATGATGATTTGGGACTCTCGCACTACTTCCTTGGGCTCGAGGTAAAACAAGGTGTTGATGGTATTTTTATCTCTCAACAAAAATACGATGGACCTCCTCAAGAGACACAACACGTGGGTTGTAAAATCGCAAGTACTCCTATGAATGTGAATGAAGTATTGAGGTTGAAGATGAATCGAAAAGCTAATGCCACATACTTCGAAGGCTTGTGGGTGGCCTTAACTATCTCTCTCATACTCGACTGACATCGCACACTCGTGAGTGTGGTGTCCAGTATACGCACAATCCATCCGCACACCATTTGGGAGCCGCTAAAAGGATTCTCGCGCTATGTTTGAGCACATCGATTTTGGAATTTAGTGCAACAAGGTTGATGGGGTCGGACTATATGGTTATTAATGTGGTGATTTTGCGGGCTCTATAGATGACAAAAGAGTACTTTAGGTCAAGTATTCTTTCTTGGTTCCGAGCGATTTCATGGAGTTCTAAGAAACAGGACACGTGGCTTTATCTTCTTCAGAGGTGAATACATGGCAGGACTTCTTCACTTGCCAAGTGGTATGGCTAAGGAAGTTACTAGCGATTTGGCAAAACAGATAGGTGCAATCTGAAATATTCTGCGACAACAAGTCACTATAGCGATGTCAAAATCGACTTTCCACGTCGTACAAAGCACATAGATGCGCTATCATTTCATTCGTGACACCGCCTACAAAGGTGAGGTTGAACTAAAGCATTGTGGAACAAATCAGCAAGTTGCTGATATACTGACCAAGGCTCTCCCTCCAGCCAAGCATGAGTATTTTAGAAAGAAGATGGGGATGACAAGTTTTGAAGCAAGGGGGAGTGTTGAATGATGCTTCAACAGTTTCTTTTCAAGTGTTTCCTAATTTTCAGCAAGTAGCAGTTAGTTGTGACTTGTGAGTCAAGTCAGTTTCTCTTTCCTATTTTTAGGCAATAAGGTGTTAGTCATGTCTCAGTTAGTTGCTAAGTTTCAGTTGAGTTTGTTTGGTTAGTCCTATTTATTATGATTTGTATTTCAGTTTTGAATGCAATGAATTAGAGTTTCAGATTCTCCCTCTGTTTATTTTTTTATCTGCTCCAACAGAAAGAATCCTAGTAGGATTCAACCTCAATATTGGACGCCAATTTTTGTCTAATCCCATCAGGATTAGGAAAACCAAAGGGAATCCTAGAAGGGTTCATCCTTAGGCTGCTTAGGCGCCAAACTTAGTAGTCCTAGAAGGATTGGGTTTTAGTCTCGTATAAATAGGGAAGCTTGTAAACGTCTAGGGACACGACTTTTGATTATGAATACAAACAAGCTTTTCCTATCCTGAGAGTTTTCTATAACCGTCTTTGCTTTTCTACCATTGTACCTTGAATTGGCTATCCAAGTGGTGAGGTAGAACTTGTCTCCTATACTTAGAAGGTGTTTCTATAACTAAGTAGAAGGGTAAGGAGCCCTAGGGATTCAACTTGTGGTGTTTCTGTATCAAATTCAATTCTCCTTGATCTATCCAAATTATCCATCTTTGTTGAGCTATTCCTATAGCAATCCCAGGCTTTTTCGAAACCTTACCCTAACCCTAGATTGGTTGCACATCTCCCTTGATGTGTAATTGATCTTAGAACCTAGCTTTGCATCAGCTATACATCACCAAGGGATTTCCATCAATTATGGAAACAAATCATGCACATTAAACATAATTCCAATTTGTTGTTTTCCTTGTATACTGTTAGTTTCCTGCATTAAGTGTTCTTTCTTCCATTTTTATTTTCCCCCTTTGTTTTCTTCATCATGCCTTTGAACTGTGGCCCGTGATGCATATTGCAAAGTATTTATTGTGACTACATTTTGACAACCTGCATTTTCTTCTGGTTTGGTTCATTGTTTTGCCTACATTGGCAGGCATTTACTGCAGAGTATACATTGGTCTGCCAGATTTCTGAGTATAATAAGCCATATGTGAGCTTGATGGATGGTATAACTATGGGTTTTGGTATTGGCTTATCTGGTCATGGCAAATACCGCATTGTGACAGAGGTACTATAGTTGGTTTGACAATGACTGTGCATGAATTAGTGCAGATATCATATTTTAATCATCCTGTACATAATTGTTTGCAGAGGACTCTTCTTGCAATGCCAGAAAATGCAATTGGGTTATTTCCTGATGTTGGGTTTTCATATATTGCTGCAAAGGGGCCTGGAGAAGGTTCAGTAGGTAAGCGTCTTCCGTGTTCACCAATTTTCTTAAACCATAGGGTATTTTCTGGAAAAGTATTAATATAGAGAAGTGAAAGACATTTAATTATTTTCTCTTACATCCTGTGGGAGCTTTTTATCGGATATATTAAAGTGGGTCTTTGATGCCTTAAGAGTTCATAGCTTAGAGTTCAGGCCTTTTCAAGCTGAATATTGTCTCACTTTCTTTTTGTTGATATTCATTCAGTCACATCACCCAACTCACCCCCTTCCCCCCTCACCTCTAAAAAAATGAAGATATAAAAATGGGGGGGGGGGGGGGGGGGTTGGGGTTGGGGTTGGGGGAGAGGAGACAAGAGATGGGCTCAAATATTATGCAGAACCTCTAAATTTTGCTTTTCATATAGGATGTAAGAAATTATATGAAGACAAATGTCATATGTTTGATGCATGAAGCTACAAGTGGGATGTCTGCTGGCTTTATTGCTCTCGTACTAGGTGAGGTTTCAAGTTGTCTCTACTTCTGAGTTGTGAGATGATGAAATTGACACTCCAGATAGGGTAAGAAGTATGAAAAAGGGAAATGACTAGTGTCTTGGTAGAATTGAAGGCACTGATTTGTAGACGACATTGGAATTTAGAAACTTGATTCGATCTTTATCTGGATGGAGAAAGTATTATTTGGGTAACTATCTGCCTCTATCAACTGGGCTCAGGACGAGCTAGTACAAAATGTTCAGCATAAAGGAGATGAAAAGAAGCTTGCCTGTTAGATGGCATGTTGTAGATAATTTGTACTTTGTGAGGCTTATGTGATGAGAAGCCTACTTTGATTTAGTATTGCTAGTTCAAGCAAGATGCCAAGACCACTTTTCCTTCTAAATACTAAGCTGTTGGTAATTGTTCTGCTGGTTTGTTTTCCTCTGTTTACCTTTCTTGATGCATTCATTTTAGTTTTTTCCCATTTTTTTCACCAGGCGCTTATCTTGGTATGACTGGCAAAAGGGTATCAAATCCTGCGGATGCCTTATACATTGGCCTGGGGACTCACTATGTGCCATCAAGAAACCTTGGTCCTTTAAAGGATGCTATTTTGACGTCTAGATTGTATGTAATGCACACTTGGCTTTTAATTAATTCACATACCTTCTTTTGTCAACCTGTCTGCTAGTCTGAGTGTAGTGCTAGAGGCCTATGGTGGATTTTATTATTGTATGATGCTTGTTTTCTTGCGTGTCAAACAACCCAACAAAGAAGAAAAGGGTGCCACTTGAACCATCTGATAATTATCCAAGCCAGATGAAGGAGGTTCTCAAGTACTGTTTTACCTTTTTTATTTACTTTGTTATTGCCTTGGGGCATGAGGGAGGGGAGCCTGACAGGGTCTCCCACCTGACTCAGCTTGTGGCTATGTGAAAGGGGTCTTTATGTCGACGATGTTTAAGTGTTCTACTACATGTTTCATATTTGAATCTGTCAACTAGCTGCTATTTCCAATCCTGGTGTTTGTGGAAATGAATCCAATGAGGCATCTGATTATTAGCTCTTGGTCATAAATGGACCAATCTCCGCTGGTTTTACTACTAGTTTCTAAAAGTTCTATAGATTGTGTGCACTGCTATGTTACCCCAACTCTTCTGTACGGTACCTGTGTTAGACCCTCAGCACTTGGCAAGTGTACGACACTCAACACTCAAATTACAATGAAAACATGTAAAATTTCATAAAGATATCCGAGTTTAACATAGGTGCAACGTATGTGAGGATTTCAGAAATTTGGAGAGTGAACACAAGTCACTGCATCTGTCTATTTATCTATTAAGTTATGGGTTGTGTACAGTGTATGTGAGAATTTAGAAAATCGGGGATTGAAATCAAGTAATTGCATCTATCTATCTGATAGAAAAAAAAATAAAAAGAAAAAAAGTGTTTCCAATTCTTTCAAAGTTGTGTTGTTGTACAGTTCAGAGGATCCTCACCAGGACATTGCAGCAATACTATCAAATCATAGCAGCCAGCCTGGGTCCAATCCACAGCTGAAGTCTCTTTTGCCTCATATTGCTTCTACTTTTAACGTGAACAAGCCAGTTAGAGAGATAATGGAAGAACTGAAAAAGCATCAACAGAGTTCTGATGCCATGGGTAAGCTACAAATACTTAGTTTTTGTTGTGGATAAACACTCTACCAGTCAGGTGCTGACACAAATCACAATTACCAGGAACAGTTCCCTGGTCACCTAATCCAGAATGCAGATCACAAATTTATGACAAATTTCATTTAATTTAGGCTTTGGATAGCTTGTCCAACTTAGATTGCAGGATTATAGAGCGATCTTGGTAACTATGATACAAATCCATTTGTTTCAGATGTGCCATCTTTTTCTTTCCTGTCTTAACTTTTTTTTCTTTTTCTTATTTGGGGGGTGGGACGCTTTTTAGTTTGGTGGGAATATTCATCATGCGTTTGGTTGGTGCCGTGTGCAGAGATCCCAGTTCTGGTTCATGGTGTTTATTTTCTGAAGTAAATAATCTGTCTTTATTGATCTTGTTTTGTTTTGGGTTTCTGGATGTTAATATACTAAACTTCTAGGGTATTGGACAATAATGCACTGAACTTTGACCTTGGACAATAATACACTGTACTTTGGGGGGATGTTGAACAATAATACACTCAGAACGATTTCGACAGGACAATAATACACTGTACCTTGGACAATAATACACTGTACATAGCAGGTGGAGGAGATGAATTGATCCAAAAATATTTAAATTTATGACATGTCAGCTAATCCACACATAAACAAAAAAAAATCAACTTTGAAAAGAGTAAAAAAAAACATAAAATCACATTTGTGTATGTGTTTCCATTGAGAGATTGTTGTTGTAGTTGTATAAAATCGCCTTTGTTTGTGTAGATTAGCTGATATGTCATACGTTTAGATATTATTTAACCTATTCATCTTCTCGGTCTGCCACGTAACATCGCCACCAAGTCAGCCACCGTTGAAATTGTTTTGGGTGCATTATTGTTGAACACCCCTCAAAGTTCAGTGCATTATTGTCTAAATGTCAAAGTTCAGTGTATTATTTTCCAACACTCCAAAAATTCAGCATATTAGCGTTCAAAAATCCTTTTGTTTTCACCTGAAGAATTGTTCTTTTCTAATGTGTAGTGGCAGGTTGGGCCTCAGAAGCCTTGGAAGCATTCAGCAAAGCTGGTCCCTTCTCCCTTTGCCTGACACAAATGTATTTTGCTAAAGTTGCATCTGGCTATAAAAGGAATGATCCCGAGCTTTCAAAAGTGTGTCAAGGGTTCTCCTTTCTTTTTCCATTGGCATTCTTTAGTATTATTGTTCTTGTTCTCACCCTTGATCCATTGCCATTGTTCAGCTGAATGGAGTAATGAAACTTGAGTATAGAATTGCGCTGAGATCTTCCCTTAGACATGATTTTGCAGAAGGCGTTCGTGCAGTACTAGTGGACAAGGATCAGGTTCGATCATCATCTTGTACTATCATACAGAATAACTAGTAAGGGTTCAGTCATGGGTTTTTATAGCTATAAACAGGCAGTAAAAATTGAGAATGGACATCAGTTTTGGGCTTTGGCATTTCCCTACCCCCTATCCGTTTAAGGCTCACTGGGTAGTCCAATAACAGGGACCCGATGGTTGGACTGTTTACCTTAA
This sequence comes from Portulaca oleracea, assembly GCA_029582165.1. NCBI lineage: Eukaryota > Viridiplantae > Streptophyta > Magnoliopsida > Caryophyllales > Portulacaceae > Portulaca > Portulaca oleracea. The sequence goes on along the minus strand of CM055888.1, from coordinate 34,978,469 downwards.
TGAAGAAAATAAAATAGGTATAATTTTAGCCCTCTTTATGGGGGGTTTTGTATCTTAAATGCTTGCATGCCCTGGCAGAATCCCAAATGGAACCCGCCCAGTGTAGACGAGGTTGACATCAAGGAGGTAGAGGCCATCTTTGAACCACTGGAGGCAGGGATTGAAGAATTGAAGGTTTAAATAGAAAGTACCTAATTGCTTTCAGCGGTTGATCAAAAGCTAGCAACTTAACTGATCCATTCATGTTTGTAATTGAATAAATTGGAGGATGAAATGCAGTTTCTACTTCATTGCTTCAAATAATTAGCATGGTTAACTTCGATATCTGTAGACTGTAGTCAGAATATTTCTTGTAACTCGGGGGCATATTGGAGCCGAGCTGAGTCAAGCCCGAGCTTTCCTATCTATAGAGTGCACATTCGAGCTCGGGCTTGGCTCTTGGGTCAAAACTAAAAAATTTAAGCGTGAACTCGGTTGGTCTATGGGTGGCTGAGGTCGTCCAAGGCTTGTTCGAGTCTCTCAACTTAGCCATGGCTACTCCACAACAGTTTTTATAGTTTTCGATGTATAATGAGTCGTACATATTACTGCTAAATAGGATGACCACTGAAGCAATCGTATATCCTCTCGTTATTTATAGGATCACAGTCATTTCGTTATTTATGCATCATTACATTAGTCAACGAGTAAAAAGTTTGTAGGTGCAACCTTTATCATTTTATCTTTTCTTTAAAAATATATTTTTGAAATGATATATATAATACAACAATTAAGCATCTTTTCTAAGGGTTCTATCATTGTTTACTTTTATCAGTTTCTAAAGGTTTCTTTTGGTTTCTTTTATGTCCAAATTGATTTTCAAAATGGTGTTTTGTAAAGCTTTTGAGGATCTATAAGACCAAAGGAATCAACCACTCCAATAGCTTCTGTTCATGGAGGAATGTTGTCTACATCTATATTGTCTTCCGAGAGAATAGATAGAAAATAATACAAGAAATAAGTATAACATTTGATATGATAAAAGAAGAAAGAAAAATGACTCAATTAGGCCAATCAATTTGCATAGTTTCCTCCATGAGATATATGACTAATATGAACTTTGCTGCAATAACCAATATTAAATTTGGTATTGTTTATTAAAGTTTTGAATCTTCCGTGGAATATGAATTCCTCTTATAAGGCTTAGATGAAAGAAAAAACTTGGTCGTAACCTTCCATAGCAATTAATAGTATCTCGTTTCAACTACTACTCATTTGCCATTGTCCACTGGTGTTGGTTATGCTACAAGAAAAGAGGTCCCAAGATTGTTAAATCCAACTAAAATAAACACTTGTGGCATTGAAGCTACTCCAAGAATGGGACGTCCAATTAAAATAAGTACTCATTAAGTTACCTATATGAATCCCCCAAACCTCGTGTTAACAATTATGTTATCAAATCAATGACCCGGTTGACCTAGTGCCTTAATGGATCAACTGGTTGGACCAATTCGACCGAATTAGAATAGTTGACCCTAGTCATTAGTTGAATCGATCAAAAGACACATGATCTGGTCACAATTAGGTTAAACCTTATTTTGATTATTGAGTTTATGTTTACCATGGGTATGAGTAGTTAAGTCCTTTAGGGCCCGCTTGGGAAGGGAGTTAAAAAGGAGGATAGGAATTCATAAGAGTAAAGGAGGGTGAGAATATGAGAGTGTTTAATTTTTTTTTTTTTTGCAAGAAAACGGCCCAAGGCCTCAAATCTATAATAATATAAAAGTAATATATTCAAAATTTGAAATACTCAACCCAGAGTGATTGTAGGGGTTATTGACCAATCATATTAAAGAAAAAAAATCGATTTAAAAATACAGTAAAAAATTCCCGCCTATGAAATAATAATAAAAAAATCGATTTGAAAAAATAATGAACGAGAATTCTAATTAGATTAAGAGTCTACCTTATCTAATTAGAAATCTACTTCCCAACTCACTTAGGAGTCTAACTCCCACCCAAATCTAATTAGGACTTTACCTCTCACCCAAATCTAATTAGGACTCTACCTCCCGGCCTATTGTAAAACTCTTATTAGTATCTGTCTCTAATACTAACCTATCCTGAAAACCCTAAACTGAAACCTACCTATAAAAACACAATTTTTATACCATGTGCATGTTGGCAACTATCAATATGCTCCCTACTACAAGTTCATTTTCTATATCATCCATACTCTACTATGTGAAAACGCATAATCCTTATTTTAATCAGGTTAGTATATTCTTTATCTATGTGTGTTGTACTATTGTTGCTTTGTTGAGTGCCTTTGTTTTTTAACTCTTTGCATTAATGGTGATTATCTACATGGATTATTAATGCTTCTTCATTCATTTTTTTTCGTGGATTTTAGTTATGTGTTTTTTGTTTTTTTTTTTTCGATTTTGCACAATAGGAATAGAAATGTGTTTTCAACGATATTGACGACTGTATGGAAGCGACATCAATAGCATGGTGGTCAACTAGAGGTTGATAATGGGTGTCTAGGCTTTTTTGATGTGGCAATTTCGGCTGGGGTTCTTATGTCAATAAACATGCATTGAAGATGCAATAATGGACGTGTATAATCTCTTCATGCTTTCTAGAGATTGTGTTCAATGTTTAGGTATGCTAAACTGTAATTATGCTCCAATAATTGCAGGGTTACTTACAAGACAACGATAATTTTGATTCAATTTTGAAGCCACAAGGAGAGATGTGTCATAAATGGAATTATTATATGTAATTATCATTAATTTATGTATTTATGTCGTCAATTGCAATTTTGTATGTTACTATCTTAATTTTGTTGTAATGTTATCCAATTTAGTCGAAGTATTTACTGATTTTTGCTAGCTTGATTGCATAGCTTTGACATGGTTTTTGCCCTTGATGACAGAAGTTTGTGGGACTGTGCGAAAGAAAATTATCTTTTGTTCTAACTGTTTTACATTGTTCCAAGTCAATAGGTTTGGTTATACCCGGTATTGTTTTTATGTATATCAATTTTATAAATCATTGGTGGATATATAAACATAAATTATAATAATTGTTTATATGATTTAAATTATATTATGTGTTTATATGTTTAACAATAAATTATAAAGAAAACATAGACATAAATTATGTATATCAATGTTACAATTGTTTATATAAACACTTTACGAAATTTAAAGTCATGTAAACTATAATTTAACAATAATTGTTTGATGCAGGGCTCTATTAAAGTCATATAATCAATTATAATATTGATATACATAATTTATGTTTATATATAATAATTTATTTATAATTTATGTTTTTTCTTTATAATTTATATGACTTTAAATTAACAATAATCTTTATATAAACTATAATTTATGAAATTTATGTTTTTTCTTTATGTTTATATATAACAATTTGTTTATAATTTAAAATTATAGTTTTTTCTTTATGTTTAACAATAAATTATAAACATAATAATTGTTTATATGACTTTAAATTATATTAAATGTATGTCTATTTTTTTAATATAAACACTTTACAAAATTTATCACTATTATAACTTTGATTATATTGAACACAGATTGTAACTAATAATATATATTATACCATTTACATCTATGAGTTTCCATTATAAATTTTATATTCCTTTATATTATAAATATTTTCTTAATTATTAAACATTTACTTTTTAATACACTCGTGCATAGCACGGGTTTAACACTAGTTCATTCAAAATTGTAAATATCCTCCATCAAAACATCCAACAGAAAAGTAGGTGGAGATGAAAAACTAACAACCTCATTATCCTGATGAAGACACCAACTAGCTAACCTGTGGGCCACCTCATTTTCCTCTCTCCTTACCCACTTGATTTCCTCTATGCAGCTATTCTTCCATTTCTCTTTGATTTCCTTGGCAACTAAAGCTTCTGGGCCTCTACCTGTGTCCTCACTGTTGAGGAGTTCCACAATCCTTTTTGCATCACTCTCCAAAACACCTATGGTCACCCCCTTTTCCAGACACATATCCATGGCAAAATTTACAGCTTGCAGTTCAGAAATCTCTGCTTTCCACTTTCGAATCAATCTCCTACCAGCTGCCCAGGTGAGTCTTCTATCTCCTGTTCTTGCAACCACACCTACAACAATTATTCCTCTGTTTTCATCACAAGTTGCATCCACATTTATCTTGAGCCCCTGAAAACCACCAACCCATCTTCCTCTTTGTTCACTCTCTCGTGTTCTTGTGTTTCCAGGCTTCACCTCCAAAAACTCCTCGCAGGCTCTCAGAGCTCGATCTGCTACTTGTCTTGGATCTAAGATCTTCTTTTTGTGAATAAAATCATTCCTCGCCCACCAAATACTCCAAATCCCATAAGACCACAATACCAATTCTCCTCGATCTGTTGTTTCCAGTATGAATTCAACCCATTCTATCCCACTTTCTCCTCTCCCATGTTGCAGATGTGAAATACATAGCATTTCCCAGACCTTTTGGGTCCCGTCACATTCAATTACGGCATGTCGGGTACTCTCCTCTTTCGTTCGGTAAATCTCGCACATCGATGTTTCTGCACAGTATCTGCGTTTCAGATTTAACCTAACTGGAACAATATTCTTCCCCAGACGCCACACGAGATTTTTGATCTTTGGTTGCACCGGTAAAGCCCAAATCTTCTTCCACATTGTCCTTGTAAAGGACAACGAGGGAGAGCCTTCTGAAAACTTTTTGCCAAGTAATAGCCACTTCTCACCGAGTATTCACCATTTCTTGTATATAGCCAGCGAATTTGGTCTTTTTCTTTCCTCAGAGGAATCGGCAGGTCAAGAATGGCTTAGACCTGGTTGTCATCAAAGAGATTGTGTAGTAGATCAATGTTCCACTCATTCCACTCCCCCTCTTTCAACAAGCAAGCAACTTTCCAATATTTTTTATCTTCTTCTGCACAGCTGAAGAGGGCATATATTGACATAGTTTTGGGAGCATTTTGATAGTAAAATTTGAGGATTAATGTGCTTAATTAATCTTTTATTGATCTTATTTCACTATGTTAACTGAGTTCTTTGTGTTTTCTTCAAATTGTGCAGACTAGTGATATGAACTCCAAATCTCACATCCATTACTTGCTTCATCATTGAAAGAGCTTTCCCACGATATATTATAAGGTTAGTTCCGAGTTGAGATGAAGGATTATGAGTAAGATAGCAGCAAGTGTGCGAAAACTGATATATGTCCATTCTTTTGGTCACCATATTTTCTACAAGTATGCTATGACTTTGACGTTTATTCCAATGAAAAGTAGACTCCTAGAGCTTTCCGAAAAATCAAGAACCAAGTCAATCGGACTTCGGACAAAGGAGATATGGCCGAAACAAGATGACCCATAAATTTTCGAGGGCGACACGACCCGTGTTTATACCAACACGGTCCGTGTTGGCCTCCAGAGAGCTCAGTTTCCCAAGAAACCATCAACACGACCCGTGTTGGATCGAACACGGACCGTGTTGACCCTGTTTATTGCGAAAATGCCGTTTCATATGCTCTTAATGGCTATATAATTGTAGATTCGGCTGTTTCATTCTTCATCCTTCATCATCCATCACCATCCACCTTCATTCATTCACTCCCATTCACCATCCATCTCCATCTCTACCATCATCCATCCCTCCCTCCAAAAATCCATCCACATTCATCCATAGTTGAAGATTGAGAGTTTATTGGAGTTCGAAGATCGATTCTCAAGAAATCCATTGAAGTGGACGAGCAAAAGTCCCCACCGACTACCATTCAAGCGAGGAACGATTTCCATCTCGGTTTACTTCTCTTTCTTTTAGATTTCATGCTTTCTAGAATAGATTTTGATATGTTTTGTGAGTTGGATATGAGTAGTGAATAGTTTTCTTTAGTTTGGGGATAAACCCTTGTTGGTTTCTCTTATGGATTGAGTTTTATTGGATTGAACTAGTTTGTTTATCTAGTTTGAATGCATTTTTTTATCCTTTGATTATGTATGTCATTGCTTTTGCTTGATCACCATTAGCATGGATTTAGATTGTTGAATGAAGTACCGAACGGAGAAATTCGATAATCGGAACCCTTAAGATTAAACTGGTTATGAAGTGAACTAGAGGTAGAAGACTTTGTAATTAGGGGTCATTGGATAATTTGATCTTTAACTTAGATAAAATTGACACAATAAAGAGTCCAAGAGATCAATTTTACTAAGCAATCCGTTTCATTGCCAAAAGCTCGCTACGGAAAAATTTATGTGATTATCGACCCTAAAATGTACCAAATTAGTGACATACATGTTCAATCCACTTGTTTGATTCATAGAGTGACTTAGGTTTTATCCCCTGAACGTCTTTTTATATTGATTAATCCAGAAAAGTTTTGTGTGAATATTTATTTTATTTGACCTTTTTAGTCCAATAAAAAACACGACCGGTTTAGCAATCACATAAGAAGCTAGTTTGCTGTGTAGTTAGCAAAGTCCCTGTGGGATCGACCTTGATACTTGCTACATGTACACCCGTGCACTTGCGGCTTATCAACAGCCAAGAAAATAGCTTCCATTCTGATTAACCCATCTGTCACCCCAAATCTTAATGTTATGTCCATCTCCTACATTCCATCCCACGCTCTGCAAAATCAGGGATCTCCCTTCTAAGATGCTTCTCCACACGAAGCTCGGTTGATATCCAACCTTTGCTGTCAAGAACTCCTCACGGGGAAAATACTGCGCTCTCAACAGTGCTCCTGCCAGGGAGTTTGGTTTTGTTAGAATACGAAATGCTTATTTAGCTAGCATTGCTAAATTAAAACATTTCATGTCTCTGAATTCCATTCCCCCTCCCTCCTTATCATTGCATATCTCCTTCCATCTAATCCAATGGAGACCCCTCTTCTCAGCATCCCCTTTCCACCAAAATTTACTCATCATACTATTTACATCCTCATGAAAGGAATCTGGTAGACGAAAAAACTCATTGCATAAAGGGGTATAGCTTGAATGACAGCTTTTATAAGCACTTCTCTACCCGCTTATGACACCCACTTTTCCTTCCAACCATGACAATGGGACCATATTTTTTTCTTGAGGTCTTCAAAAATTTGTTTTTTCGATCTTCCTACTAGTAGAGGCTGCCCCAAATATTTCTTTTGGTGCTGCATTTCCTTCATTCCCATTTTTGTTAGAATCCTCTTGATGTATTTCGGCTCACGCCTGAAATACATTTGTCTAGCCTAGGTCTCACTTTTGGGGACCCTAGGTTCATGGAAGGAAATGAAGGCTCACATAGCCATGGGCTCGCCTTTGGAGACTCAAGATTCATAGAGGATGATGGAAATCCAGCCATGCTCAGCCCAATAGCAAAGGAGGCCCAACTCATCTATAAGGGAGTAGAAGGAGTCATAGAGGAAAGAATGAGCATAGAGGCTCATAGGCCCATTCATATGGTGTGCTCCTTATAGCAAGAGGATGTCCAAACATCCTAATAATTACAAAAGCCACGGCACAATCCCAAGTCAAGGCCCAAAGTCACGTCCATGAGAAGCTTCAATTGATCCATTCAATTTTGATTTTAATCTTTTGGATGTAACTTTATTTTTAGCTTTATTGTTTTGGTGTGATTTGATTATCTTTTAATTTTTAGAATTATGTAAGATGGCCAGTATATTATAAACTTGAGCATCAAGTCATAGGAAGTCCAATAGGAGTCTAAATAAGTCTAAAATATTCTAAGTTGTTCTAGAATATTCTAGAAGTGTGTGTGTTTGTGTGTGTGTTTAGACGTGTGGTAGGAGTAGATTAGGCGCTAAGTTATTTAATCCTAGGATAAGTTGGCTTATTTTGTAACTAATCCATCTTGGATTAGGAAAGCCAAATCATACTAAGATAAGGTTGTTGTAACCAACTCCCTTTTGGATAAGGAGTCCTAATCCAATTGAGAGTTGAGATAGATGGCGCCTAGGAGAAGGATTCTAGATGTCTTGCACGCCAATCTAGTCCACCTCCTTAGTCTTTTAGCCGTCATAATAGACTCCCTTAAGGAGGTTAGGAGTAGTATAAATAGATAAGCTTGTAGCCTCTCAAAGGCACACAACTTGAATCATGAATATATCCAAGCTTTTAGCTTCCCCTTTGAGTGTTTCGTGAGAACCTCGTTCCATCTTCTCTGTTGTATCTTGGTTTGGCAACCAAGTGGCTAGGAGGAGCTTAATCCTAAACCTAGAAGGTGTTTCTGTAACTAGGTTGAAGGTTAAGTTAGCCCTAGGGTTTCCTTTCTTGTGGTGTTTCTGTATCAAGAATAGGTTCCCTTGAACTATCTTGATATTATCTTTCTGTCAATACAGTTAAGATAGTCTCTTTCTTTATCTTTCTATCATTATAGAAGATAAACCCTACCCCCCACACTCATCCAACGTCTCCCCCATCTCCCTCCAATCGTCCAACCCTCCTCTCTTTCACAAATAGCTTCATTCAACTCCCTCTCTCTCCATAACAAACTTCCAACCTTTTCTCTCTCATCCAACAAACTCCCTCGATCAATATTTATCCTCCCTCCACAAAGGCCTCATGCCATATCCCAAATACTCCCTCCCTATTTTCGTCCATTCCCTTCCACAATCATCCCTCAAGATTCTCTCTTCCCAATTTAAGATTCAATCTTTATTGTTTCTTGAATCCACAAAAGTCCTTACGACAAAACAACCAATTTTCCCTCCAATTTCTCTCTCCCTTGTCACGTGATCCATCCCCTTTTCTACCCTAATTCACGTGAAGCATCCCCCTTTCTAGATTGGTTGTACGTCTCCTTGATGTGTAATTGATCAAGATTCAATCTTCGATCCCATTATACATCACCTCTGCCTCCTTCCCTCGTCCACATTACCACTAAAAAATAGCTCGGACTTTTCTATGTTTATTTGCTGCCCTGAATACTCCTCGTACTTCGCCAATACCTGCTGCAAAGCATCAATATCTTCCCACTTATCCTTGATAAAAAAAAGATGCTATCATCAGCAAAAAGGAGGTGAGTGATAGCCGGTGCTCCTCTACTTATTTTTACTCCTCTCCAACGACCGACTTCTACTTCTCTCTGTATGAGGGCTATGAGTCCCTCAGTGACTAGCACAAAGAGATAAGGGGAGAGGGGATCCCCCTGACGTAGCCTCCTACTTGGCAATACTAAGCCCACTTGCTCCCCATTCACACAGAATGTGTACGTTACCGTGGCAACACACTGGTTGATGATATAAACAAGTTGATCCGGCAAACCCATATCTTTTAAAACTCGCCACAAGAAACTCCATTCTACCTGATCATATGCTTTGCTCATTTCAACCTGAGCCACTATCCATCCACTCTTCCCTTTCTTCTTTCGTTTGAGATGATGGAAGACTTCAAAGGCGACTAAAGTATTATCAGAAATCAATCTTCCACGGATGAATGCAGACTGTCTTTCATCAACAATAGAATCCATCCAAAGCTTCAGAAGATTCACAACAGTTTTGGAAATAATCTTGTACAGCACGTTGCAAAGAGCTATTGGGCGCAGATCTTTCATCTCTCTATGCTGCTTCACTGTGGGGATAAGTGAAACTAATGTATGGTTGAGCTGTTCGGGCATACTTCCACCATTTAAGACCTCGAGCACCATCTTCCCCACATCCTCCTTGATCACATCCCAATATCTTTGATAGATAAGAGCACAAAAACTGTCCGACCCCGGTGCTTTTGTCAGACCCATTTGCCTTATAGCTGTTTCTACCTCCTCCAAGGTATAGCTTCTCAGTAAGTGTTGTTTCATCTCTTCTGTTACCCTTCCTTGCAACTCTGGGAATTAATTCCTTCAAGATTTGGAGAACTAGAGGTGTATAATTTTGATAATAATCTTCTACTACCCGCTGCATGTCCTCCTTGCCCGTTTGCAGAATTCCTTCTTGATCAACTAAGCCATGGATAGTATTCTTCTTTCGTCTCTGCTTTACTCTTGCATGGAAGAAAGCTGAGTTGCAATCCCTTTCCCTAAGAGCCTGGTGCTGGGCTCTTTGAGCCCACTATTTCTCATTGACCACCTCCAGCTTACCCAGTTAGTCTTCGATATGTCTCCTGGCTTCAATATTTTTGGACGTGGCCTGCTTAACAGACAACACCTGGTATTTGCTTCGTAATTCCCGAATCCTCCTTTCCAGATTCCCATAGTGCTCCCTCCCCCATTCTGCAAACTCCTTGCCATATATCTTTAGTCCTTCTACTAGATTAGTGTCTTGGCCCATAATCTCCCTCCATTTTTTCTTTACCACCAGCCCAAAGTCTTTATCATCGGCCCACATAGCTTCAAATTTTGGGACTCTCTCTCTACGCCTTTGCACCCCTACACTCCTGTTTGTGTCCAAAAAAAATTGGATAATGATCAGATCCCTCCCAACATATATGCTCCACTTGTCCTCTCCAAATCGTTTCCTTCCAATGTTCACTGCCAAGGAATCTATTTAATCTTTCCTCAACGTGGTATTCCCCTTCCCTTCGGTTGCTCTGTGAAGGGGTAATAACCCTTAATGCCCAAATCCACCAAACCCCTTTTCTCCATTATGTTTAAAAGACCTGCTGTTGTATCAAAGTCAAAGCCATTCCCACCTTTCTTTTCACTAGGACACAAGACTATATTCAGGTCCCCAAAGACCATCCAATCACCGTCCTCCTGTGCTCCCAAAAAACCTAATAATTCGAGCATATTCTTCTTGCACTGCCCTTCCGGCCATCCATAACACCCAGTGATTCTCAATCTCCGATCTTCCACTAATAAGGCAGCTTCAATGTGGTGTGTTGAGTACGTCAAGATATTCATATCTGCTTCTTCATTCCACAACATAGCTAGCCCACCTGGTCTCCCTCGCGGGGGAACCACTAGACACCCTACCATCTTACACTTCGCTTTCACCCTCTCCATTTCATGCGCATACAATTTGGTCTCCATGAGAAAGACCACATTTGGGAGTAGCTCCGCACAAACCTACGGAAGGATATAAGACTGCCTCGGGACTCCCCAGCCCGCGACAGTTATAACTTATGATTTTCATTGTTCTCGGGAAGAGTGAGTCCCGCTCACTCCCGCCGCTTTTTGAGTGTCAACCATCTCCACATCATTTATTCTCCCCCTCTTCTCTCTAATCTCCACTTCCATAAGCTGCATCGACTCCAATCCCATCACACTATCCACCTTTCTCTTTATACGACTCAAATTGTTGGCGTTATCTCCCTTGTCTGTTAAAGCCCGGCCTCCATTATGAGTTTTCAACCTCTTCCATGTAGTTCTAACTTCATCCCTGTTGTCATTACCCACTGCCCTGCCTTCTTCTGTCTCCACTACTTCGTTCCCTTTTCCTTTCTTCCTACTCTCCTCCTCATGCATGGCACTGTTCACATTCACGTAATCACATGCAGCCTGCTCTTCTTCTAAACTAACACCTCCTACACTACCCTCTATTTCCTTTTCACCAGTTGTCTTTTCCTCCGAGAGTCCTTCCTTCTCATTTCCCCAATACTAATTTTAATGTTTCCCTCAAGGTCTTCTTTGTTCCTATTCACTACTTCCAATATATCCTTCAGAGATTTCCTTGCTGTTGTAGTCTTCCTCCCATTTTCCACCAGTTTCACACTCTCCTCCGTCTCCGCCACACCCGTCGCCATGTCCCAACGTCTGGTCTCTTTGTTGTCCTCTCCCTTTTTATGTCTACGATATTTGGATGGGGATGCACGAAGCCATTCTCCATATTGCCCTTTCAAATCTTCTTCTTAATGTTGTTCACAATCATCTTCTACATGGCCTATTCTCCAACATCTATAGCAAAAGTTGGGCAACTTCTCATATTTGAAAGGGATCCAGCTCACCCCCACATCTCTAAAATTTGCAATGGCTCCCCTTATTAGAGGTTCAGATATTCGCATTCTAACTCTGAACACTACATAATGACTCCACCTCAAATCATCGTCTTCTCTGTAATCCACTGTACCCCTTAAATTTTCAGAAAGAGCTTTGGCCGCAGCTTTCGACACTTTGCCAAGAGGCACTTTATAACCTCTCACCCAGAAGTTAGCATGATTGAATTTGATATCCGACACAACCACATTCTCCCCTATCTCTTCAACTAAGACAAGATGTTTGTCGAATATCCACGGTCCTCCTTGCAACACCTTCTGTTTATCTTCTTTTAAGAAGAATTGAAAGATAAACAAATTATCCCCCATCTCCCTTATCCCAAACGGTTTCTTTACCCTCCATGCCTGCCGAAGGAAGGCAAATAGCCCCGAGACTCTAAAAGGCTTGTCTGTGTACACTTTTCCGATAAGGGCCATGGCTGCCCTTGTTGAAAAGTCTCCTGCATCTGTATTGGTGCAATCCACAACTTTCTCTTCTTCTTCTATTAATCTCAATTCTTTCCACTTGTTTATGAGTGGAGAATCCATTCTTGATAAACTACGCAGAACCACAGTCAAGTTCTATGACGCTGCCGCTTACCAAAAGTGAAAAGTTCCGCCGCCTCACATAACCCTGAGAGCACCGCTCCAGAGGGAGAAAGGAAGGATCCGATTGAAGTTTTGTGAATAGGTCAGTGTTTAATTGACATAAGAGTAAGTATTTAATTGACATATTTACCCTTTAATATTATATGTAATATAATGACAAGGTATTACACTTATATATTAGCTCTATATCAATTCTCTCTCTACCTAATCTCTCTCTCTCTCTCTCTCTCTCTCTCTCTCTCTCTATATATATATATATATATATATAAATATATATATATATAGATAGAGAGAGAGAGAGAGAGAGAGAGAGAGAGAGGGGGGGGGAGAGAGAGAGTGAGTTGGAGAGAGAGATGAATGTGTGTGTCCGCGCGCGCGTGCGTGCGAGAGAGAGAGAGAGAGAGAGAGAGAGAGAGATGGATGTGACTGTGTTAGGATTCAATTAGGGGTAAGGGTAATATGGTTATTTTCTATTTTATGTATGTTATGATTTAATTAAACTCTTCCTTACACCCCAAATTGGGTTGTAAGAAAAATAAGAGTTAAAAGGGGTAAAGAGGGGTATCTCACTCCCCTTTACTATCCCTTACCCTCTCTCGCTCCCTTCCCAAGCAGGGGTAAGGAGGAGTAAGCACCCTACCCCTCCTAACCCCGCTCACCCTCCTTCCAAGCAGAGCATTAGGTTTAGGGGTTAATTAGGGCCCTTAATAGAGGATTAGGTATATATTAGTGGGATTAGGGTGATTAATGAGGTAATTGGGTGTTCCTCCCTCTATTTCCACTTGATGTTGGAGGATTTTGGTGTCGAGAAGTTATAAATCCTCCCCCAAACATCGAGTTGGAGATAGAGGTAGGATTAATTGGTTCCTAATCTACTCGAGAGAGAGAGATTTTGGAACTGATTAGCTAGGATTGCATTTGAGTACTATCAAGGTTCGTCATATACGAGAGTTATGACGGACTTTGGGATGTAAGTATCAATTTACCACTCGTGAGAGAGAAATCGATGGTAGTTTATGCATACAATTCTAACACTCGATAACCGAATACCGATCACTCCTAAAACCACGAAATCCGTGTTTAGTTCTTTACTAGGTTGGCCCGGTACTACCCCCGAGCCCTTGTTTTTCCTTATTTGATTAATCCTCCTTACTTGAAAATCGTACCCAAACTCTGTTACTTAGAACCTTTCTTGAGACCATAGACCGAATTTGAACATTAGGGCCCCAACTCGAGTTATAACGACCGTTGTCCTCGTCTGTAAGGAAAACGTTTTAAACAATTGTCGGGGCTGCTGAAAATGCCCAAGGATAACAGTAGGTTGCACTCCATAGGTACTAGGAAGACCAAGGAACACTCCTGGTACCAGTAGTATCCATTAAGATAACTCATATAGCATGCACGAGCCTTAGGAACCCTGACTATTAAGACTGGGCTTCTACTAAAACTCAACTCAAGAAACTGAGTGTTGTTGTTAAGGCCAAGCTGCTCCTTCATGTCTGACCCTAGGCAACCAAAAACCATATATATGTACAGACCTTCAAAACTGCCCTAGGGTTTCCTTTCCAAAGATGATTCAAAGTAGTTGGGTGGAGGGTACAAAGCCCTCTAGTGTACTGCCTCATGTATTCTAGCAGATTAAAGGATCTTCTTGGAATATCTTAGGTTGAAACAAAACCCAAGGGGCATTCTTGGACCAAGGCTAAGGTAGCTAAAGAATATACATTAGATGGGAATCAACTATGAAATGAACACAAAAAGATCGTGATAGCAAGGGCGTCACGGCCGCGACCATGATTGTCGCGCGCGTGGCAAGGCACAGTAGCCAGAGTCACGGGCGCAACATCTTATGTTGCGCCCATGACATCTCCCTTGAAGGATTGAACTTGAAGACAACGTCACGCCCGAGACGCCACGACAAGGAGAAATCTCAGCTCAGGAATCGCCAAGGATCATGCAGTGGACATTTTTCTCGTTGTCCAGACTTCTAAACGTTCGCGGGACGAGGGGTGCCGGGGTCTACTTTTAAAAACCTTTTAAGGATTATTCACACATTTCATGAATATTAGTTGTAAAATTACTTTCCCTTTACTTGATGCATCCCGTGAATCACTAAACTAAACTTTTAGGAGTGAACATCCACTTGTTCCAACTCCTTTAAGATTAATTCAATTTGTTCACAAGATGTTAGGCTTGGAAGAAGAAATTTATGCAAACATTATTTAGAAATATATAAAATAACCCTAAAGTTGCATCGGTACATTGTAAAATCATGTTAGACCACGGTTTTGGCAATCCTGATATATTTTAGTTTGAAAAGGAGTTGCCACCTAACTTTTTAAGAGAAAAGCAAAAACTAGAAGAGAAAACAAGAAAGACTCCACCTACGAAACCAAGAAGTGGATTCGGGAGTAAGGTTACGAACTCGAAAGGTAGGAATCTTTTGAGTTTGCTTCTCACAAAAGGAAATGCTCTACTAAAAGTTATAAAATGCGCTTTTTGATAAAGTTTGGAAGGAAGATAAATAAGAGCTTTACATGACTATTTAAATCAGCCAGCATAAAGAGATGAAAGAGATACAACATATACAGTTTATTTACATGAAAAGAAACACATAAAAGCTTGCATTGTGCCTTTTTTAGAAGTCTTGCCTAGCCTTTGTAGTAGTACTCAAACTTCACCCTTGATTTGACCTTTTCCAATCCTTGAACACTCCTCTTGAAGATGCCAAAGTAGTGCCAAAATATGGATGAAAAGGTTATGGGAAAAAGGATGAAAAAGGGTTCTTTTTTGTGGTGTTTTGGATAGTAAAAGGGGTAGGCTTTTTGTGGAGCTTTTGTGGGGTTTTATGTAGGAATAAGAATAGATGAAATAGGGATAGAGATTAGGGATTTAGAAGAGAGTAGAAAGATGAAGATTATGATAGTAAAAGTATGGTAGAGATTAGAGATGGAGATGATAGGATAGAGATTAGAAATGAGGTAATAGAAAGAAAGAGGATGAGAGAAATAAGAGAATGAGAGTGTGTTGGGGGGGGGGGGGGAGGGGAGGAGGGGTAGGAAGGATGAATGAGTTGGTGATGGAGTGAGTTTGGCTTCATAGGAAGGTAGTATTTATAGGAAAGTAGGAGCTTCAAGATACATGTACGTGCATGCATTCACCTCATTTGCGTAGTCAGAGCATTAAAGTCCGATTAAACTTCAAGGTGGTCAAGGGAGTGTATTTGGTGGTTGGCAGCACTGCGTGAATGAATCTGTGTGTGGACAGAGTTAAAGGCCGATCGAAGTTTAGAGAGGGGAGGATGAATCTAGCTTTTATCCATGCACCTTTGGTCAGTAATAGTGTGAAAGGATCGTCATTGAGAATGCTTGTTCACACTATGGACGCTGGGAGCTTATTTGAGCAAAAATGAATCCTTTTGTGAGGTTTTGAACTTGACACCTCTTGCATGGAGCCCTTTCTTTACATAAAAAGTGTTGCATGCAATTAACTAAACCTTCACATGTGATAATGCATGTGTTTTTATGCAGGCTTGTGCATGTAGCGTGCATGCAAATAAGCTTATCGACCCGACTTTTTTCTTTATTTGTTTATTCACATCTATATTCTTATGCTCAAATATCCGGTGTCTACAGATAGCCCCCACTTTGATTGAGTCCTGAATAGGATGCAAATGAAAGTAGTACTGATTGGATGGACACTGGTTGGGGATATGACTTTGGAGTGCAAATTCTGGACGACGCTTGGAAGGTGGAGTTCTGCACCTAACTGTTGATGACATGCGTCTTAAGTGGGTGATCTCAGGCGAGAATGACACCTTACTGAAGACTGAAGAATGCAATTTGATGATCTCATGCGAGAATGATGCCCTACTTGAAGGTATGACTGATCTCAGGCAAGAATGACGCCCTACTTGAAGGTATGAAAGCGACGCTTGGAAGCTAAGGTCTTGCGCCTGACTGTTGACGACTTGCGTCTTAAAATGATCTCAGGCGAGAATGACGTCCTACTTGTTGGGGGAGACTTCATTGAACGCGATGTCGATGGCTCTGGGTTTAAGTTTGATGGCAATTCAATGCCGAGAGACTTCACCGGGCACGATGCCGATGGCATTGAGGCCGAGACTTCACCGAACGCGATGTTGATGGCTCGATTTTGGTTTAAGTTTGAATTTTGATGGCAATGATGCCTGAGACTTCACCGAATGCAGTGTCGATGGCTATGATTTTGTTTTGACATTGATGATGGCAATTTGATGCCGAGAAACTTCACCAGGCGCAATGCAGATGGCTCTTATTCCCTACAAAATACAAGCATTCTTTTAAAAGTTTTTATGATAATCAGATTTTAATCCGGATAGCTTACCTCGGATTGCGTATACATAATCATTAGAAAATAGACTTAATTGGGAGCTTGATCCTTCAATTTTGAGAAGACCACTTATGTCTTATTGGGTACACCAACCGAGCTCTTTTCTTGAGAACATGCACATTCGGTTTTGGTAATAAGTATGAGGAAGAGGACAAACATTCTTCCCTTCTAGGCCGATCGGACCCTAACTTTGAAAGGAATCTTTCCTTCGTACAATGCAACGTTTTGCAGGACATACAGGAGACCATTTGACAACAATTATTGTGAGGCTCTTATAGTCTGACCGACCTTTAACTCTAGCCAATGAGCTTCTGACACGTGGCTGCGTGGGTCAGTCCATGATGCTTATAAATGGAGAGCTTGAGCCTCAACATTCATCACAATTCCAACCGAACTCTTCCTTAGCCTTTCTCTTATTCTCTCTCTAAATTTCTTTTTGGGTATTTTGGGTTTCATTGTAAAGCAATGGCTTCTTAGTGGAGAGGACATCGTCGTGCTACTCAACCATCTATTGAGGAACGTCCATACGCAAGGACGGTGCAGAGAGAACATCCTAGAAGGGAATTTACGCCGGCGCAGTTGGTCTTCCGATAAGATGAGCATGCGTGATTCTTCCGTTCACACACCTCGGTATGCGTTATTTCCTTTACAAGCTTATTTTCATAGCATGTTATTATTGTAAATAACTTGCATGCTACTGCTTGTTTTAGCACTTTAAGTTGAATTTGAAGTAGGGGAGCACTCTAAATTTTGCTTTAAGCACACATACGTTGATTCTAGAATTACCACTGGGGAAAGCCTGAACCTTTCTTTTTAATTTTGACCATAGGACGACTCTTTAAAGACATGTGGGAGTATGCAAAGTGTAGTAGACCTGTCAAAAGAATCAAAGGTGGGGGACTTCTGTCAGACCACCGTAAGAATACGGGATTTGGACCTTTCTCTTGGCTTGTTTGGACTTTTGGAGGGTTTGTGGCTGGAGAATCTTTGGACGAGCTGCACTGGAACGTTTTTGGGATACCACCAACTCGTTTCACCTCCCTATGTGTGAAATGATGCTCAGTCCTGTAGATTTTGTGATGATTACCGGCCTCAGTGTTCGGCCTCGTTTCGAGCCGAATTTCTTCTCTTTTATAGGGTATATTTGCTTGTTTTAACCCCTATTTATATATTAGATATAATGATTTGGCGTTTTGTAGGAAAATAAGGAGTTAGAAGAAGTTTGGGCTTAATTGAAGGTTTTAGGAATCGAGCTATTTCCCGAGTCAAACCAAGTCAACCTGCCGAGAGCCGAGGCGAAACCGGAAATTCCATATCAAGATTGGCGCAAGCAGAGCAGTACAAACTTAAAGGTTTGAAATACGTGTGCCTTCACCCTTTGGGTCATAACTCCTTCGTTACAACTCCGATGGCTCTGAAATTTTGGGAGCTTAAAGTACACACCGAGAGCTTTCCATCGATATCTTATGGGCCTAAAACGGAGTTCAGATGAAGAAGTTATGCGTGTTTGAAGTCGGCAGGGAAAGCGCGAACGCTTGCTCGCCGAGCCAAATTTCGCTCGCCGAGCAAGGGTTACGGAGCAACAAAACACCAGCGAGCGCTTGCTCGCCCGAGCCAAATTTACGCTCGCCCGAGCAAGGGTTACGGAGCAACAAAACACCAACGAACGCTTGCTCGCCGAGCCAAATTTACTTTCGCCGAGCCACTGTCTGCAGACGCGCGTGCTGCGATTGTTCTAGGGTTTTGGGGTTGTATTTTTCATTCTTCTATAAATACCCACTTGTATTAATCTAAATAATCAATTAGCCTAGGTAGTTTAGGAGTAGAATTAGATTTAATTGTTTTCCTTTATTTGCTTTAATCTCTCTTAATTGTTCTTCAAGTTTTCAATTGTACTTCATTGTTCTTCAAGCTTTCATTGATTTCTAGCATTTGTATTCAAACTTTCTCAAGCTTTCTCAATTCAAGCAAGTTTCCATTGAAGTTTTACAAGCTTTCTCTCTCTTCTCTCTCTCTCTCTCTCTCTCTCTCTCTCTCTCTCTCTCTCTGACTCACTTGTTTCCCAAGCTCTATAGTGTTAGCCACAATCAACTCCATTTTTAGTGGGGAGGAGGGCCAAGGAACTCCAATTCTACTTACTAGTGAGAATTTGGGGGATTCTTGGTAATCCAAACCACAATTTCTTGTTTGTTCGGGGGAAATTCAAGTGTAGATTGAAGGTTTATTGAAGATTAGTCATCAAAGGTATAATTTCTCATTCCCAATTTCATTGTTCATTCATTGTCTTCATTCATGCCTTTTAATTGCTTTCATCTTTAAGTGCTTTCTTTTAATTGCTTTCTTTATTATTATCATGTCTAGGTTAGATTTAAATGCTTTCTTTACATAATTTATTGCTTTCCGCATTGTGAGAAAACCCCCTTTCCACAAACCGATTACCCTTAATCAAGCCTCACACCCATCCCTGAGATCGACAATCCTTACTTAAAACCACAAAAATTACAACCGAACACTCAGCTAGGGATGGCCAGCCGCTGGAATTCCGGAGGGAAGTCGACCCTTGAGTTTTTGAGCTTTTGCGTCCTACAACGACGCTGTCAGGTCGGAATGGCGTTCTGCGGTACACCCATTCAAAGGCTAGGCAAGGCCTCTTCTTCGAATAGCACAATGTAAGCGTTAAAGTTTCTCTTTCTTGTAAATAAGTGTTGTATTTGTACATTTTCTTTCTTATGTTTTTTCTTGTATGAATCAATGAAATAATTCTATAAAGTCTCTATTTACTTCTCTTCCAAACTTTATCAAAAGCACACTTAAAACGTTTAGTAGAGTCTTTCCTTTTGTGAGAGACGAACTCTAGGGGTTCCTACCTTTCGAGTCCGTAGTCTTACCCCCGAATCCATTCTTGGGTTTCGCAGGCAGAGTCTTTCTTGTTTTCTTTTTGGTTTTATCTTGGCTTTTCCCTTAAAAAAGTCGGATGTCGAATCCCATTTCGAACCAAAGCACATCAGGTTGCGTAAACTATGGTAAAACATGGTTTTACAATGTGCCGATGCAACTTTAAGGTTTTCTTTGTATATTTCTAAATAATATTTGCATAAATTGCTTTCTTCCGAGCCTAACATTTTAATGAGCAAGTTGGGTTAAATTTAGAAGAGTTTGGAACAACTGAATGTTTACTCTTAAAAGTTTAATTCAATGACTCATGAAATGCACAAAGTAAAGGAAAAGTGATTTTACAAACCATTATTCTTGAAATATATAATTAATCCCTTAAAGAGTTTTCAAAGGTTCAAACCCCAATACAAATCACCAAATCACACCCCCAATCCGCGTGGACGTTTCGGAAGCCCGAACGGCGAGGAACAATCCACAAGATTTCTGGCGACTCCACTGGGGAGTCTTAAAGTCGGTAAAACTTGGAAAAAGTTTAGTGTTTTTAAAATTTTTGGAAGAGAGATAAATCTTTACTTTATATTATTAAGTCGTTCTCTTTTTTAGGCATAAATGCATTGCATATATCGGGCTACCTCCTGGTCACGTATGTAGGCTAGGTTGCACTTAAAGCGGCGGTTTAGGTTTTCTTTATAACCACAAAAAGTAACCCATTGGATGTCGGACTGGTTATACTCAATTGGTGCCTTTACACCAAGAGAGCCTTAGCCACCACATCCAGTCATGCACCACTCTACGAAGTCTCCACACGAGCCTCCAAGAGTAACACCCCACACATTCAAGTTGCCTTTACAATGAGAATGCACCGGGACGAGTACATGAGTCGATAAGCCTTATCCAGCCAATAACCTCTTTTGTACATAGAGCCTTAGTTTAGGGTAACCTTGTTCATATGTATGCTATGTGCTATGTGTTTCCTTTTGTTGTAAAGAGTCGACCCAAGTTTAGAGATGTTGTCTTAGTCTATATAGTAATCATTAGGCTGAGAAGAGTCATGTTTACAACTAGGACAATTAATCTCATAAGTTATGGTTAACCCAGTGGTTGGGCCCGTTTATCTATAAAGATTAATTATCCTAGTTCATAAAGTAAATTCAACTCGCCTTCGATGATTCTACATGGCGCATTCGACATTCTCTTAACAAAAGCCCAAAAAAACTAATTAAAAGTCAAAACAAAGTTAGCAGGTATAGTTTTGGACTGCATAATAATCACCGGGTTTTGAGTAAATTAATTTATCGAATTAATTATTGGATCCATCTCAATTCTATGGTCGACCCGTTGCTAGGCCCAACCATATTGGATTCAACAATTAAGTCCATAAACTAATTACAACTCACCTGTTGTTGGTTCTATCCAGTCCTTTACAATATCCACTTTCATAGTAAAATAAAATTAAAAAAAACAAGTAGAACGTGTAGATTGTTAGTCATGTCGATCATTATTCTAGCCCGTATAATAGTCAATAAGGCTTGAGTTGGCCTGAAAAATTTTCCAAGTTACGGATTCTCCTTAAAGCGGTTGACCTGTGGATGGGGCCCATCCGAATTTAAAAACACTGACTTGTGATTCCTTATTCAATCCTAATTCGCCATACTTGGCTTTATTCAGCCCTTTATAATGATCAAGTTGTCCTTAGGTTCATGTAAAGTTAGGTCATGCAAACTCGTGTCCCGGGTGAGTCTTCCTTGAGTCAGCATATAGGTCGTGCAGCTTAGGTGGTCCCATATAGGTCATTTAAGCCATGCATGCATTCATCGGGATGAGTGGTGTTCTTTTAAAGGTCAACCTCTGAATTGTGTGTGGATGTTCTTTAGTCAGTATAGGAGACCTGAGTCTAGCATGGATCCCAGGATAGTCAGGCCGTTTGATCCGTAACCCGGATTACGTCCCGCAGAACCCTAGGCCTAAAATCTCTCGCCGTCTACAGTTCGACATGTCTGCCAACATAAACCAAGGTGACAATTCAGTCAATGCTGCTCAAACCAAATTTCTCGACGAGAAATTCAACCTGATGGATGTTTCGATTACCTTCGCCACTTTACAACGAGAAAAGAAAGTCGAGGAGCATACTGCCCGACAACGAGAACTCATTGAGAAACATAATAGCCGCATCAAGCAACAACAGGAGACTCTGAATGGGGTCTTGGAAGCCCTGCACCATACTAATGTGTATGTAGGGATGAGCAATGACGATGAAGATGCTATGGAGATTATCCCTAATCATGTGTCTATTGTCGATAAAGGTAAAGGAAAGCTAGGGGAAGGTCCCAGTACGGGAGGCATCATCCATGTTCCAGATGACCCAACACCTAAGCCACCACCACCAGTGGCTACCCCTCAAGTTGTGCCGGTCAAAACTGAAGTCGAGCTACAAGACACCCATGTCATCCAAGAGATGAAGGCGCAGTTGAATGTATTTAAAAATGTTGTGAGTCAGATGCCTGCTTTTGCCAATCAGTTCGTAGAATTCGAACAACCTGCAGAAATTAATGACAAAATAGTTGGCAAGATGGATATACCCCTAAAGAAGTTTAGTCCTTCTGAGAACCCGACTCATCATGTGTGGGAGTTTAACCGAGTGATACCGCTCCGTGGCATCGACACTGAGCATTATAAGCAAGTTTTCCCATCGTCACTGAATGACGAAGCATTCGATTGGTATTATACTCTTCCTTTAGAGACCCGGGGAGATTGGACTGCTTTGCGTAGAGCATTCATCGAACATTATGGCAAGATTCAAAAGGACAAGGTGACTTTGACGGATGTTATGGCCATTCGCCATGGAGATGACAAGCCGTTGTCGGCTTACTATGAGAGGTGGCATTTTAAGATGTCCCAAGTAACCAGCATCATCCCAACAGAAGTGCAGTTAGATACCTTCATCCACAGTCTAAAGTCAAGTCTGGTTCAGCGGCTAGATTTTCATGTCGTGGAGAACTTTGAATATTTGAAGAAGTTGTGCCCTAAGCTGGAGGCACGGAAGGAGAGAATGTAGCGTATCAGAGTTGGAAAGGTAACAGCACGATACGGAGGACTATCAATGCTCCAAGGGTGACTGAGGCTAACGTCATCCAAAATGTGAACCATGGCCCGTTTCGAAAGCCGATATTTTTCCAATATGATTCTTATACCCCACTAGATATGACCTATGTTGAAGCTTTGGACCGTCTGTTGAAGTCTGACAAAATCCGGTTACCTAAACCCAAGCCAGAGCCCGAAAACAAACGACCAGGGTGGAACAATAATGTGTATTGCAAGTACCATCGCATGAGAGGTCATGACACCAAGCGGTGCTATATGCTCAAGAACTACATTGAGAAAATGATTCGCTCAGGTGAATTACAAGCGCCTAAGTCAACAAGGAAACCCAACAACAAAAGCAATCCACAGGGATGGTGTGTCAGGTTTTTGGGAAATTGATTTGTTAGGGTTTTTCCAGAATTGAACGGCCCTGAAAGGGGTCTACTCTTCCTACATAGATCCTTTCCATACACATACAAAGTGCTTAAGGGGCGTGAGTGTCGCACCACTCACACCGATCTATGTGAGTGAACCAACAATTTTCAGAATTTCTTAGATCACTATTTTTGCGTTAGAATTTTCGGGAATTAAACGGCCCATAAATGAGACTTACCCTCCCAACACAGGTGACAGACCTAAAAGTATAAGGTGTCTGTGTACCGCAAGTGTACGGGTCTGTGTAGTAATAAAAATATCGTTCTCTCTCAGGGATTTGTGTTCAACTATGCACTAAACTAGTTCACTACAAAGGATGCTAGGTCGATCAAAGGGTTGTGGGTAATGATTCATATAATTAACTAAGGAAGCAGGAAATTAAAGGATTTAACCAAGTAATTAAAGGCGTTCAGGGGAGTCCACTCTAGTCAATCAATCAAATTATCAACAATCTCGGTGCAAGTAACAAGATAATTCGGGGTCTATAATCTTTCTAGGCCTTATCACTTCGATCTTTCGATCCTAGGTGAGTTACAGTGATTAAACAAAACACTATTTCTAACTATTTAATCTAATCAAAGATAAAAACTGATTATAAATTGACCCTAGGCAAGAATCATTATGTCTAACTATTTTCTAAACCTATTCAATCTACGCAATCCAATTCAAGACTCAAACTATCATTCTGTTGTCGAGAATCTAAAACCAGGTAAAGACTCAAACTGTCGTTCTATTGTCAAATTACCATGACATACAATACACGCAAATTAAAAGAATAAAAAGATGACCTAACACCGAAACTGTATTCAAATTCAATCAATAGACATCGAGTTTATCCCCCAGACAAAGGGAATTTAGATACTCATAATAAAAACTAAGAAAGCGATAATAAAAACTGAATAACAAAATATAAGAGAATAGAAATTAAACCGAACATCCGAGTCGTTGAATTCGATCTCTTTGTGTCACCCAAATCGATCTCCTTCTCCTCCTCTTTTGTTCCTAAACTACTAGAGCGGCTCCCCGAAGGGAGGAAAATAATCAAGTACCCTAATCTAAACGGCGTGTGAAATAAACTAAAATATTGTTCGCTTAATTTCTCTCCGAAAGGAGAGAACTAGGAAAATAAAACCTATACTAAAACGTTTGTTGGTTGATAATAGAGGCGGAGGGTTTTTATTCTCCCCAAATGGAGAGAATTATTCGGATAAAACCCTAAAGTCGGATCATTAAATAAGCGACGGACAAAACTTTATAACCGAGATGGACAAAGAGGGATCAAACGCGGCCAGCGGGAAGAAAACGCAGCTAGCGTGTGACATGGAGGCCCGTCTGCCCTGGGCGCTGCCAGCGGGCAGTGGACGCTCCCCGCGTTTGTGCTGGGCGTGCACCTTGGGCGCTGGGTGAAGTGAATTAGGCGCTGCTGGGGTTTTGTGATGATAAATTTGATCGTGATGATCAAGCAATGGTTGATGGGTGATGTACGCTGTTGCTGTTTTGTGATCAAGCTTTGATGATCAAGCATGATGGAGGTGAAGCATGGCTGAGATGAAGGTGCAAACAGGCGCTGGGCTTGGGCGTGAAGGATTGCTGCTCGTGCATGATGCTTGGGTCGAGCTGCTGCTGGACATTGATGCTTGATAATCAAGGCTTGATGCTATGATGATCAAGCATTGTGTGATCCATGCTACTGTTGATCAATCAAGAGCTGATGTGGTGATGCATGTGATGTGGCTGCTTGATTTAGTTCTTTGTGGGCTGTGATGATAAATTGTTGCTGGGCCGAGATTGTAATGAGGTGTGAAGCATGGGCTGATGCATGCTATTGTTGTAGGAGTTGTGGGATTGGGCCGTGTCTCCTCTTCCTCTTGGGCCCCTCTTGAGTTCTTATTTTTCTTCTTATAATCTTCTTCTAATTTTAATTCTTCTCTTAAATTTCTTTTTACTCTTTTCCCAATTCTAATTTCTCCTCTTCAATTTCTCTTCTTCAATTTCTTCTTCAATATTCTTCTCTATTTCTTTGCTTTTTAGAGGAATTTCACTAAAATCTGCAAAACAAACCAATTCTCGACCAAGTGAAGAATATTACAGAATTTAATATAAAAAGACTCAATTATATTAGAAAACCGACTAAAATATACAAGTTAATTGCCTAAAAATACTAAAAATATCTATATAAAATTCACTTATCAAATCCCCCCATGCTTAGCTCTTGTTTGCCCCCAAGCAAGTCTGGCTTAAGAACAGTAGGGAGAGAAGAAAGACTCAAATTAAAAAGGAAAAGACTCAAGAAATAAAATGGTAAAAGGAGAAAAAGAAAAAGAAACAAGAACAGTTAGCGTTAGAATTACTAATACAATTAAACGCCTCCTCAGGCTAACCAATCAGACACATCAGTCCATCAAGCAACACCAAGATTAATCAGGAAGAGAACAAAATCATTGCGAAATAGATAGAATGAAATTTCGAAATTAAGTAAAGAGAACAAGTACTTCGAATGTGAAAAACCGCTAATAGTCTTAAGATAAATGCAAATATGCACGGCTGGTTATGGACATAGGTCAGTCAAAAGAGCAAACCTCACTTTAGGATAAAAATTGAACGCTCAAACACATGTGGGTTTTTCTCATACTCAGACCAAAAGAAACAACCTACCATAGGCTTGGTAAGAATCTTGCTCTCCACTGCTAATATGCAAATACACAAGTGACAATCAAGAGGACTTTTAGGGTTGTAACAAGGCTTAGGTTAGGGGAACAGAGTAGTAATATTTGGGTATGAAGAGTTAAAGAGCCATGCTTAGATTGATTTTCGACAAATATATTACTCTCAACTCACCTTCTTGCTTAATGTATTCAAGGAACTCACTTTTCTCCCTCATTGATATCAAACACTTCATCAACTTTACAAACGGGTTAGAGGCTTTCACAAATTTCAATTGAATTTCCCTAATCACCCCTTTTCTCCTGAATTCTTTTTTTCCATTTTTTTTTCTTTTTGTTCTATTTTTCTGCTTCTATTTTTGGTGGGTGATCGAGGGAGAAGATATATAAAAATATAGCTTCAACCTCAATATATCAAAAGAACATCATAACCAATTGGCTGACTCATAATTAATTGGGATATGTAATGTGTCGCAATTAAATCAAAATTAAAATTCACACTCCAATATCTCAATTCCATTCACAGCAACACCAAACCAATTTTCGCTCTCGGAATAATGAACTCTCACACATCCAAGCAAGGCAAAGGGTAGGAATTAGTAAAGGCCAAGGCTTGTATTTGGAGTCACTAAGGAAATAAAGGAATTGATAAAAATGATCAATCTATACTTTTAGGTTATGTGGACTCACGGGATAGGGGCTCAATCAACTAAACCTAGCCCAAAGATTTGCAGCATGTATATTTACAATTACTAAGATAGTCAAAGTAGTTAAACACACTTTTCATAACTTGACTCAAAATCAGAAGATTTAAAGAAACAGATTTCAAGAACTTTTAGGTTCTCAACCAAACTTCTCTAGGTAAAGCAAGATAAACTAAAAGTCTAATTGGTTTACAAATCATCACCGAAGGTGTTCCGGACAGGCTAATCTTAATCCTATATTTTTTTGGTCTTCTCTAAATTTTTGATTTTTTTTTAGTTTTTTCTAATTTTGGTGGATGCAAAACTAAGAAAAGTAAAACTAAAAAGAAAAGAAAAGAAAAGAAAAGAAAATTTAACGTGACCTAACTAATGCAACCTAGGTAAATGCAGGTTTACCTAATCTTAAAATTAGAGAGAAAAGCTCAAACAAACATACTAAAAACCTAAAGACTCAAAATAAAAGAAAAAGAAGTCAATTAAAACTCACAAAAGGGAGGTAAAAAAAAGAAAAAAAATGAAAACTAAACTAAGAAAAGAAAAATTTGAAAGAAAAATACGAAAATAAAGAAATATAGTATATACACCCCCCTCCCCCTCATGCTTAAACATAGCATTGTCCTCAATGCAAAGGACATAGGTAAAAGGGGAAATGTTGTTAACAATATATAACTAATTCATAACAAACTTATAACAAACTTAAAACCACTTAGACTCTCCCATACTTGCACATTACTTAACTATCATTCAAGATTCAAGATTTCAACCTTAATTACTTGTTCCTATTAATCAAGAACAGGGTGTAACAAATTTCAGAATCCTAAAATAGAGACTCAACAATTTCAACTCTAGATAATATGTGAAAATAACAAAGGTACCAAATTTTCAGATTAAACAACCTAAATATACTAGCTAGTATCAAAAACTACACAAGTATGGTGCACCAAAATATGAGCATGAACATGGTGAATTGGAGAAACATATCCAAGTATGAAATATGCAAAAACACACCACAAATACTAGCAGGTAATAATGAAGTTGAAGAAGTAAATAAGAATCGTACTGATGTATTACCGGATCAAGAGAGGTTCTTAATTCCGATGATACATGAAACACGTGTAACCAAACAGGGAAGTGGGGGTGGTTCACGAGATTAAGGTGGAAAGAGATGGGAAGTTTTATGGAGGCTATTTTGTCATGAGGACTTTTATGGTTTCAAGATTCAAGAAAGATCGAATCTTGAACGGGAAAGAGAGAAAGAAGATTGAATCTTGGATGGTGATTAAGGAGGTGGGTAGACGTGAGGTTGGAGGGGAGAGGGAGTGGCGTTGACGTTGACGTTGGAATGGGGGAAAAGGGAGAGGGTAGTAGTTTGTTGGAGGAGAGAGAGGGAGTTTGTTGGGAGTTTGTTATGGAGAGAGGAAAGAGAGGAGGTAGTATTTTGAGAGAGAAGGGAGAGGGAGGACGTTGGGATAGAGGAATAAGGAGGGTAGGTTTTTTGTGTCTTATCACTACTAAAAATTCTTTTATTTACGACCACTTGAAACGACGGGTGTGTATTTTCCGTCGTAAGTAATGCATTATTTACGACGGGTTTTTTTCGTGTCGTTAATGAGTGATATTAAGGACCGGTAAAATATCCCGTCGTAAAAGGTTTGTATGTCCCGTCACTGTTGAGAAGTGAATTCATTTTATTGGCGCAATCTTCAATTTATTGAGCGGGTTTTTTTTCATCAAAAATTGAATGGCAGGCGCCACATCTATTTTATTAGCTTAAAGGTAATTAAAAAAAGGGAAAAAAAAATTTCAAAAATAAACCCTACTGTACTCTTTTCTCCCCCATCGAAAGTTAGACCTAATTGGCTAACTCCTTCCTTCTAATTTCGCTGAAGGAGAGAAGTGAATTCGGCGCCACTGGACTTCACCCCCACCGCCACTGCTTTGGGTTTGGTCCTCCTTCCTTCCATTCTTCCTTCCTTCACCCCTCCATCTTCATCTCCATCTTCACCCCTCCATATTTCTTCAAATTGTTCAACATATCTTCATCATTTGCTAATAGTTTGTGGTTTAATTGTTTCATAGTGAAATTCCGTCCCAACCTCCTCGTCGGCGATTTCCCTGAGGTTCCTCACCGGTGCTCCGACCGAATTCGCATGTCTCCAATCCGGTTGGCTTATGCATTTTTCCAGCTTCTCTCTCAGGTAATAGTTTAGTCCTGCCTACATTTGTAAAACAAGATGCATATTCAATCTCATTAGGTTCTTTAGGGCTCTTTAGGGGATGAAAATGGCTAAATTGTGGCTACTGTAATATTTGTGTTGCTATGTTGTTGCGTTGGACATTGGGGGTGGGAATTTTCATTTCAGCTACTGAAATATTCCAAAATGTGGGTTGTAGTGGGTTTTATCAGAGGAAAGGGTGAGTTGAAGATGTCTTCTCTGTCCATATTCTCCTCCTTCCTAGTGTACCTCCATGGCTGGACCCTGCCGCACAGTAGTGCACCACCTTGACTTTGTTTATGTCCACCTTGTCTGGGTGCCTCCATAGGAAGGCCAACACCAGGTTGTAGCCTATTGGGAGTGGCTTTAGCTTCTCCTTGAAGAACTTGTTCAGGAAGTCCTGCATTCATAATCATATATGCCAACCATAAATTCCCATGACTAAACTCATAAAATGGTACTACTAACGGAAATTTTATTCTTTTTAAGAAAAAAATTTGGTCAATTTGAAATAATTAACTAATAGCATATTTAACTGAGTATTAAAGATTTTGGCTGTCAAAACAACCATATTTCAAAATCTGTGGGGATACTATGAGAAAAGAAAAGGGGGGTGTGTCACTGGGAAGTGGGAATTACGCAATTTGTGTTGCAATTGAAGAGATTTATGTTGCAATTGAAGAGAATTATGTTGCAAGTCACTGAGAAAAGAAAAGGGGGGTGTGTCTTCTATCCTTCCATGTTTTCTTTCTTTGTTTCCCCACATTCTGATTCTGTTAATTAATTTCTCCCTGCCTAAATTTGTTGTTCAACAAATAACCACTCGTACACTCACTGGTAGTCTGATAGTGGTACCACATCCTCAATTATTGGATCACTATTAATTGCTATTTGCAACTCAGGATGTATTAATTAATTCTAGATTTGTCCTAAGAAAAATGGTTTCTATATTTATTGTTAAACTCATTGAAATTAAAAATCTTAAAAATGCTACTCTTAAAGATAAATTCAAATTCCTACAGTGTCAATTAAGATGACCAATAAGCCTCACTGTTGCTCTAGTTCATATATGTCTGTTCTCCTATATATGCCTGGCTATTGACCTACATTTCTTATTGTTACCAATAAGAGATTTTTTTTTTCTTTTTGTTTATTGGAATCAACCTTCTCATACATGTGATGCGAGAATTTTTGTTGAAAATTAATTAACAGACTATCATGCATATATATACATATACCCTTGAGCTCATCACTAGGCAATGTTGAAATTTTTTGTTATCTGCAATATTTTGTTGGCAATTACTTTATCCTCATTCCTCACTCATTTCACTTTATCAAGTTTGTCTTCTTGGCCATTTGAACCCCTTTTATAATACGAAATTCAGTATAAACCCTTCCTCATTTGCAGTAAAACAGAATATTGTGGACTAACATGATTTGAAATTAATTGAATAAATTCAGTATTTCACGGTATGCAATCCACTTGGTCTAGTGTGAACTTAAATAATACATGATCCCTTTCATGGAATCCCACTTTTTCTTTTGTGTGTGTGTGCATAAGCAGATCTCAAGCCTTTGTAGAGGTGTCCACGGACACCCTTGGCGGAAGAAAAATTTGTAATTATCTAATATTATTCGGAAGAAATTTTCTTGATTGGAGCAAGTGGACACCGTAAAAAAAGTGCCAAAAAATATAATATGAGTG
Source organism: Portulaca oleracea (assembly GCA_029582165.1). Taxonomy (NCBI): domain Eukaryota; kingdom Viridiplantae; phylum Streptophyta; class Magnoliopsida; order Caryophyllales; family Portulacaceae; genus Portulaca; species Portulaca oleracea. The sequence continues at coordinate 34,947,864 of CM055888.1, read as the reverse complement.
TCCAATTTAGTAGCAACCCAAAAACTCTAAAATATTACTCCCTCCGTCCCAAATAAATTGCCCAAGTATGACTAATTAGGTTAAAATTTTTAAATTTTGACCATTAATTTATCAAATTATACGGTGAGTTATTATATAAGACTGCCACTATTAGATTTGTGGTAACAAATAATTTTACCTGAATACAATATTATTAGTCTTGTTAAGATAAACATGAAAAGTTAGTGGTAAAAGTGCTGCATCAAAGACCATACAAAAGTAAATTGGACAAATTAGTTGGGATGAAGGGAATACCAAATTATTTTTTTATAATTAACAAAAAGTGTAAGTCAACGAATTTGGTAATTGTGTATCATTATAAATTTAAGATATAAATATCTAGTTAATGTGAAGTTTCAATTTATTTGGTGGGCATATTTATATGGTGATGTGAAATTTTGTTAAGCTTGTGAATATGTCTTTTAATATTTATTTTTATTTTTATTGATATTTATTGATATTTTATTATTTTATTTTCAAAAACGCTTATGTAATAAGCAATATATTGGACACCCCTAAGTCGAATGTCTAGATCCGCCATTGTGTGTGTGTGTGTTTTTCTTTTGTTGGTGTGTGTGTGTGTGTAGGCAGCGGTCTCCAACATCGGGCTTAATAAGCACATTAGTAGGGAATTATAGTGACCGTTAATTTCTCTTTTTATGTACCACAAATGAGATAGAAAAAGCCAAAAAACTTAAAATTCACCCGCTCCATTGTTTTTTCTTTTCTTATTGTGTGTTATGCAGTACATGGAGGGCATAATTACCTGTAGTACCACACCATCTATCACCTTTTGATATTTATCCTTAGGAAAATTCAAAGCAATTATGTACCTACAACAATTCATTTGTAGATGCTTCTAGTGCTACCTCCAGTAACCCAGTAGTCTTTTGCCCCAGTTTATGTATTTGAAGCTTCTTCTCATGGATTTCATTCCTTAACTTCTGCATTTGCTCATGTAATTTACATAATCACAATATCACATATGAACTTAGTTCTTTTTGGCTGTTTGTGATGTCAAAGAAGTTCTAATTGTTAATTGGTACTTTTTAGTTGTTTAAGATGTCCTAAAGAAGCTAATGATCCGATTTTTAAAATTGCAGATGTCTATAGATTATATCATCACATTGCACCTCCATTATGGGGGTAAATTTACATTGTGGAAAAACAAAGTTCATTATGCAGGGGAGTTAGGTTCCAAAACACTTGATTATGATTATGACAAGTTGTCTTTGACTGAGTTGAAGTCTCTTTTCAAGGAAGATTGCAATTACAATGGTAATGTGAGTGAAATTTGGTGGAGGTGTTCCATGAAGGGTAGTGAAGTGAGGAGGATCATTGGTTCGAAATGCATTATAGATATGGCACCTAAGCTTAAAAATTGCATAATAGTTCATATATATACAGTAGATGAGCCAGTTGAAGGCCTTGCTTTGCATTTGATTACTCGTAACTTTGTTGATGAAAGTGATGTCATAACCCTTGACCATCATAGTTCTAAAGTTCCACCTACCGCAACCCTAAATCATGTGTCCAAGACACCTATAGAATCATTACCACCAAGGAAACAAGTTACCCAAAGCACATTGACTTCATCCCTGAACGGAGGTCTATCATCAACTTCTAAAGGTGTGGATGGTAAGCAAAATCCAAATAGATATAGATATGTACTTGTGCACTTAAATTGTTTCTTTTGTGAGATTATTTTCATTAGTTTTGAATTGATTTGGTGTACTTTGGTCGTGTTTTCTCTGATAGCAGACATTAACATTGCCAATTTATGGATTTAGTCACATGCATATAATTTGAATTTTTTGTTACATTGTTATATCGTAATTTGCATTGTTTGAAAGTACTATCTCCATGCAATTTACACTAAAACGCAGTTTATTTATTTCATTGTTTACAAATAGGTGCTTATAATCAATTTCTTTGCACAATCATGGCACCAAATAAGAGTTGGATGACTTTGTCCTCTATTGACCGTCTTAGTGATGAATATGGCCAAGGAGTCAAGGAGTTCATTTCTTTTGCTTTCAATCGATTAGGAGAGGGGATAGACATAATCAAGTGTCCTTGTGTTAGGTGTTGTAATTCAAATGAGCATAGTAGAGATGTTGTTGAAATGCATCTTATAGCATATGGGATACTTGAGGGATACACATTTTGGTATCATCATGGGGAAGGGCCCAATGACATTGATCGTGACAATCATGATATGGAAGAAGAATTTCATGGTGAACAAGAATTGGAGTATGATTCGAATTCACAAAGTGATGACGAAATGGATGCAATGGTGAGAGACTTATTCCCGATTTACTATGGCTTCGCCGAAAAGGGCGTCGAGGTAGGAGCTTCTAGCACTGCCCATGGTACTGAGGAACCTAATGATGACGCAAAGAAGTTTTTTATGTTACTAAAGGACTTGGACCAACCTGCTTATGCAGGATCTAAGTGTTCTAAGTTATCCGCAATGGTCAAACTTTTGCATATTAAATCTTTGGGTCGGTGGAGTAATGAATCCTTTACAATGTTGTTGGAGTTTTTGAAGGAGTTGCTGCCCTCTGGGTCGACACTAGCAAGTTCGTACTATGAGGCCAAGAAAACAATTAAGAATCTAGGTCTCTCGTACAACAAGATTGATGCATGTAGGAATGATTGCATGCTATTTTGGAAAGAAGATGCAAATCTTGATGCTTGTAAATTGTGTCATGTGTCAAGGCGGCAAGATGAGAAGCATAGCGGGGACGAAAAGATAGGGAAAAATGGAAAAAAAATACCAGTGAAAGTATTACGCCATTTTCCGTTGAAGCCGCGTATGCAACGTCTCTTCATGTGCTCTAAAACTGCATCTGAGATGAGGTGGCATCATGAAGAACGTGTTAAAGATGGGGTAATGAGACACCCTACTGATTCAAAAGCTTGGAAACATTTTGATGAGCTTCACAAGGATTTTGCTTCAGAACCACGTAATGTGAGACTTGGGTTGATGAGTGATGGGTTTCAACCATTCTCCAATACATCGACTCCTTACAGTGTTTGGCCTGTGATGCTTATTCCATACAATGTGGCTCCATGGAATTGCATGAAACAGAACAATTTTATCTTGTCCCTAATCATTCCTGGCCCTGAGGGTCCTGGCGATGCGAAAGATGTCTACTTACAACCCTTGATAGAAGAATTGAAGGAGCTATGGGAGATAGGGGTTGAGACATATGATGTATCTTTGAGGCAAAATTTCAAGCTGTTTGTGTCATTACTGTGGACGATAAATGACTTTCCAGCTTATGGAATTTTATCTGGCTGGAGTACGAAAGGAAAGCTTGCATGTCCTGTTTGTCACAAATACACTCACTCTCTTAGATTACAGCATAGTGCTAAGGAAGTCTATATGCGACATAGACGGTTCTTGCCTGAAAATCACAGTTGGCGCAAAAAGAAAGATTGGTTTGGGGATGTAGAGCCTGAAGGGCCTCCTAAGCCACTATCAGGGAAGGAAGCGGAGGAACAGGTACGCGATCTTAAGGGCATTCCCCTTAGCAAAGCTCCCCATGTAAAGGTAAAAATTGACCATCAAAAGAGGGGGGATAATTGGAATAAGAGAAGTATCTTTTTTGAGCTACCTTATTGGGAAACCAATTTGCTCAGGCATAATTTGGATGTCATGCATATTGAGAGGAACGTGTCTGATATCCTTGTTGGAACTTTGATGAACATGAAGGGGAAGACAAAAGATAATGACAAATCTAGATTAGATTTGCAAGCATTGAATATTAGGGCAGACTTACATCCTCGCCAAAAGGGTACCAAGCGTGAGTTACCACCAGCTCCTTATGTATTATCCTTGAAGCAAAAACAAGAGTTGTGCAAATTTCTAAAGGAAGTAAAGGTGCCAGATGGATTTTGCTCAAATATATCAAGGTGTGTAAATGTGAAAGAATGTAAGATCTCAGGATTGAAGAGTCATGATCACCACATTCTTCTCCAGAGACTACTTCCCTTAGTCATTCGCACAGGCATGCCCATTAAAGAAGTTAGTGAGGCAATCATTGAAATGTCTATGTTTTTCAATGTCCTATGTGCTAAGACATTAAAGATTGAAGACTTGGAAATGATCAAGGCCCAAATGCCACTAACTTTGTGCAAGTTAGAAAGGTTGTTTCCTTTGGCATGTTTTAATGTCATGCTACACTTACCTATACACTTGGCAGATGAGGCTATTATAGGTGGGCCTGTAACATTTCGTTGGATGTATTCTGGGGAGCAAAGTTTCTATGACCAAAAATCACGTGTTCGCAATAGAGCACGTCCCGAGGGTTCAATGGCTGAAGGCAATGTTGCAGATGAGTGTATGACTGTTCTGCAGATTTAGATAAATTATGGAAAGCCATTGAGGTAAGAGACCAATATTCTTCTCTACGTACATCTCCTTATAATATGATAAATAAATGTTTTAGTGATAACTCGTCATGTTGTATATTATTATGTGAGTTTAGGGTTCATATTATATATGTGTAACAGGACAAGTTTGAAGGAGAAGGCGGTCTTCAAAAGCATCGTAAATGCATCATGAGTAAGGCTAGGACTACATGGAACAAATGGCACGGGGAAATGAGTCAACTACACTTGAAAAATGTGTCCACTCTTGGTGATGCACTCGCACCAGACAACATTCCTAAAGGTTTACTCAAAGAAGATTGGGAATGGTTGGTGATGGAGCATTACACAGACCCGGAATTTATTGTACGTACCCAATAATTTGACAACTTAATATTGTGCAGTCTTTTGTTTCTTTCCCTTTTTTATGTTTGTGGGAAGTGGTCTTCATCAAATTGTGTGGAATGTAGATAAAGAGTGTCAGAAACTCTGAGAATAGAGCTAACTTGACCAACTTCCTCAGACGGTAGAGTGTCGATTCAGATTATATACGACGAGCTGGTATATGTACAACCCTCTTCATGAGATGATTTGGTATTTTTGTACTCGAATTTTTTTTTTCAAGTATTCTTTTATTGTCTTTCACAACTTTACATTAGGGGGGAAAAGAGGGGAAGCAACCAAGCATTGCCGATGTCTTCAAAAGAACACGAAGAAGGAAGGATGGTACATTGACCGACGACTCAGCAGCAACACATGTATTATTTAAATTTTGTCATTCACTAACAATTTTGGATTTAACGAAGCATTGGATTTTCATTTACGCATCTAAGTTTGTATATTGAACTTTGAATATAGGATGACATTCAGAAAGAATCTGAAAAGAACCCGACAGCTTCTGCTATTGATATAGTGGAGAAATGTTTTGGCCTTCAAACAAAGGGTCGCGTCATTTGCTTCGGAGAAGGGGTGACACCTCGAGACTTTAGGGGGCCTCTACCAAGTAAGGCCGAATTAAGAGCCGAGCTTCAACAAAAAAACCAACTGATTGCTGAGATGAAGGATCGACTGGCAAACGTTGAGGGTCGTGAAGAAGAGCATCAAAAAAATATTGGATTACTTTTCAATGAAATGCAGAAGCTAAAGAACATTGTTAGTCACAGCCAATCAACCGGGTCACCATCTTCATAACTCGGCTTTTGTGTTTTGGTGATAAATTAGGTAAGTGCAACTTCTCTCTTCTTTTAGGGCTGTGAATTTTATATTGAGTTGGAGTTATTTACTACTGTTTGATTGGCTGTTTGGGTTGATTATGGTATATATTTGGTTGAATTGGGGTGTGCTTAAGTGAGTAGTTGTGTGATTGAAATCTGTTTGGAAATCATTTGGAATAATTTGGTAAGGTTTAAAGGGGTTTTTGCACATCTTTTGGGCTTGTCCTGCTGTTGTGTTCTGTTTTGTGTGCCTACTGCCCAGTCTGTTGCATGGTGGATTTTTGGTCGTCATTGACTATTATTAGACGGAACTGGGATTTTACTCTAGGAAAGACAAATGACATGGCTGTTGTGTTCTGTTTGGAAGTCATTTCCAGGGTTGGGTTGGTTTTGGTTTCTATATGAATTTTCTTTGATGGGGTCAAGTGGAACTGGAATAGGAACGAATGTCAAGTGTGAAATTAATAAATTACACTAGGAAAGACAAATGAGATGGGGGTCCTCACCTTGTATACTCCTCACATTTGCAATAGGCTGGGCATAATACTTATTTGCAATAGGCTTGATTTTTTTCAAAGAGTTTAGCGTTACTTGTTGGGATTATTCTACATACAATGCTATTATATATATGTTGCTGAAGATTGTGTTACTAATATTCTGCATTATAATTCCTTGGACAATGTGGTTCAACATGACAGCTGTGATTGTGATTGTTTGATGTCAACTTAAATTTATCAAGAAACTCTATGAATTTTATTAGCTTCTGCACCCAATATTTCTATTTGTCCCAAAGTCATAGTACTGTTTAGTCTCTTGACATTTTCAACTTCAACCTTTAATTTGGGACATTGAAAGGCAGGGATCTTCATTACTTGTACCATACATTTGGAATTGGCCCATAAGTATCTTTTTCTTGTCATCAGATTTTTTGTATTGTGAGAAAAAGGAGTAGCTTTTCTTCCTATAAAAAAAATGAGTAGCTTTTTCTGTTCTGTTCACCTAGTAGTGAATATGTACCATTTTGTGTCAACAATAGGAAATGGTTTGGAGGGTGGATTCCATTAGACTTGATCTATAACTTATTAGTTATTTCTGATTGCTTCTATTTTGTTATCCAGTGTTCTTAATTAGCTAATATCTGCAGGTATGTGAAGAGTAGATATGGACATTTTGGTTGTCGAGTACAATCTTCAGTATTTTTTGGGGTACATAAGGCATTGATTTTGTGGATATTATCAAGTACATCAACTAACAAGATGTGTTTTGGGGTATTAGATGCATTGGCTTCATGGATATTATCAAGTACATCAACTAACAGGATATTTTTGGGGGGTACTGGATGTATTGGTTTTTGGATGTGTTTTGTATGTTACAATGCAAACTTGGCGTTGTAAACGTTACATTTACCGTCGTATGAATGACTTATGATTTATACTTTCACTATGTATTATATATTTTAACATAGAGAATGTTTTATTATTTGTGTGTGTTGGTTTTTTATTTTGACAGGGAAGTATATGATAATATTGAATGTTATTTGGGTAATTAATGATAGAAATCAAAATCTGTTACAGACAGGAAAAAAATCCCGTCGTAAATGGTGAAAATAATGAATGGCTACATGGAGACCAATTGAGATGGGGTAAAAAAAACCCGTCGGTAATGTTGGCAATATAAATAACGACGGACAGAAAATCCCGTCGTAAATAATGAAATTTGCCGTCGTAAATAATGAAAATTATTTAAGTATGGGACAAAAATCCCGTCGTAAATACTGACACTATTTACGACGGAACAAAAATCCGGTCGTAAATACTGCCACTATTTACGACGGGATTTTTGTCCCGTCGTAAATGAGTTCGAAGCTTTTACGACGGGATGGTCGTAAAAGATCATTTACGGCCAAGGCATTTACGACGGCTTGTGACGGGTGTCACCCCCGTCGTAAATAGCCTTTTACGACGGGTTTTCCCACCTTTTGTGACGGGATTGCCCTTCGCAAATGAAGAAAATTCTAGTAGTGTATCTATATTGATAGAAAGACAACAATGTAATTACCTTAACTATATTGATAGAAAGGTAAGAACGGATAGAACTAGGTTTCTAACTTGAATCCACAAGATAGACAACCTAGGGCTAACTTGATCTAGACCGCAACCTAGGATCAAGCTCTTCCTAACCACTTGGGTGTCATGCCAAGATACAATAGAAGAAAAGGGGTGAGGGTTTATCCAAACACTCGAGAGAAAGCTAAAAGATTAATTGATTTCATAATTCAAAGTTGTGTTCTTGCCTTGAGAGGCTACAATCCTATTTATACTAGGAGAGTCCTTAAGGGACTAGAACTCCTACTTGGCGTGCAAGCCAACTAATCTAACCTAAAGGGACTCTAACTTGGAGTGCAATCCAAGTTAAGCTCCCTATTCTAGACGCCATCTAATACTACTCTCCCTTGGATTAGAATCCTTATCCTAGGGTGAGTTTGTTACAACTAACCTTATCCTAGTTGGTTTGGCTTTCCTAATCCAATATGGATTATTTACAAAATAGCCAATGTCTATCTAGGAACCAATGAGTGAGGCCTATTCTACTAATATCACATGTGATGTTTTTCCTAGGATGATCAAGTTTATAATTCACTTATCATCTTACATTATTCTAAAAATAAAACACACCAAAATTATTAAAAGCTATAATTAATAAATTAAATCCAAAAATCAAGATAATAAAATTGAGCTTGAATTCTTGACTTGGACGTGTGGTACTTTGGGCTTGGCGTGTGATCTTGGCCCATCTAGGATGTTTGAACATCCTCTTGAAATAAGAAACACACCATATGTTTGGGCCTTTGTAATTCAGCTTTGTATCTTCCTTCTTTGGCCCACTGTGTATAAGTGACCCAAATCTTTCTTATAGGTCCTGTGTAAGGTGAAGTCCTTTGATGTAGGACCCTATCTGTAGCTTGGTTCTTCACTTGGGCCTTCTTGATTGGGTATAGGGGAATAAGCGTGGGCTGATTTCCATCATTCCTCCTAGTTGAAAGAAGTTTGTCCTCAAACTTGGAGGTTCAAGTTCAAAGACTTCAACTAGCCTAACTGTAATCTCCATGTGGATCAGGACCTCCACATGAACCATGGTTGTGCCGATGACTCTCACGCGAACCAGTGTGTTCACGTGAACTATGATAGTGTGAAAGATTCGATCTTTCTCACTCTTGCTATGCATGAATGTATCCTTGGCACACTTGTTGATGAAGGACTTCAGAACTTGATTCATAAGTCTCATAATAATAGAAAGAATATTGATTAGGTCACAAGGTGTGATTAACCATACAAGGAGACTTCTTGGGATTTGAGCAGCAGTAATCCCTAACTGAATCTGAACCAAGTTGTTTTCCTTCTTCCTTGCAATCACTAGGGCACTTGAATGTTCAATCTGTTTCTCAAACGTACCCTTGGCTTGACAAGCAGCAGAATTTCGAGCCCTTAGAGCAGAATTAGGGTTCACGTGATCCTTTGCAGCGTAGGTTTCACGTTGAGTTGGCCTTGGTCAGCTCTCGTGACAGACGACAATAGGGAGCTCCTTTTCAGGTTTTGCATGGCCAAGACTTGATGTAACGACTTCCTTTTGTTCACTAAACTCAGGGCGTTCAGTGATCATGAAAGATATGAGTTTTGAGTCATTCTTTGGAACCAATTGTGATGCCTTTAGGGGAGCTAACGTGACCCTCTTTCTCTTCACCATTAACATGGAGGTGTTAGCTCTTCCATCATGTGTGACTCCCTTGTCAAATAACCATGGTCTTCCAAGTAGAATATGACAGGCATCCATAGGTAGTACATCACACCAGATAGAATCTTGATAAGACTTTCCGATAGAAAAGCTTACCAAACAGCGCAGGTTCACTTTCAAGCCTTTACCCTGATTGAGCCACTGAACAGTATAGGGCGTGGGGTGTGGGCTTGTAGGGAGTTGTAGTTTGTTCACCATAGTAGTTGAAACTGCATTAGTACAGCTTCCACCATCGACGATCAACGAACAAACTTTCCCTTGCACAGTATAGCGGGAATGGAAGATGGCTTCCTGTTGTTGCAGATCTTCAAGAACGGGAGAGCTATTCAGAACTCTCCTCATAACCAGCATCTCACCCTGATCTGGTTCTTCCATGACCTCTTCTTCAGATTCGTTGTGTGTGGCGTGGGGTTCCTCATTTACATCCGTCAGTTCATGTTCAAAGAGAGCGTTTTGGAATTCTAGCAGTGTGATTGCTCTCTTGTTTGGACACTCCGAAGCAATATGATCAAGCCCTTGACACTTAAAGCACCTCTTTTTATCCATGGGTGGAGCTGGAACGGATTTAGGAACGGTTTGAGGGGTACAGATATGCGTTTTTGTGGCGGACGGATAGGAGTGGGTTTGGCTTTTTTGTGGAGTGTGTGTTTGAGGCGAGTAGGGAGCTCTTTGGGAACTAGGGTTCCTGTTTGATGTCTCCTTGCCTCTTCTTTTCTTTTGTTGTTCCACCTTGTTAGCCAGAGTACTCAGTTCATCAAGAGTTTCATAAGGTTGAAGTTCCACCACATACCTTATGTTGTCGTTTAAGCCAGCAAGATACCTCACAAGAGTTTGAGGTTCATCTTCTTTCAGATCACACCTCCAGAGTAGGTGTTCGAACTCCTTAGTATACTCTTCAACGGATTTAGATCCCTGGGACAGTTGTTGTAGTTTGAAATAATTGTCCTTGAAATAACTCACAGGAAGAAACTTGGAGTGGAGTTTCTTCTTCATCTTTTTCCAAGTACGGATCTTTCCTTTCCCGACATGCTGTCGCTTCTTCTGTAGGTTAGTCCACCAAATACTAGCATGCTTCCGCAGTTTAAGAGCAATATACTTGACTTTCTTATCATCAGCAATATCCTTTAAATCAAAGACCAGTTCGACAGTTTGAATCCAATCAAGAAAGATTTCAGGATCAAGATTACCGTCGAATTCAGGGATGTCAACTTTGAAGTTCAGTCTTTCTTCCCTTGGAGGACGCCTAGACTGACGTGACCTCCGGGTTGAGCTACCAGAGTGCTCAGTTTCACTAGGACTGTTGGGGACGACCTCTTCTTCTTCTTACCCCCATAGTGTTCTGAATTGCAAATTCATGTATCGCTTCCGCTGATCAGAAAGATAAGCGATTCTTCCTTCCAGTTCAGCCTTTTCCTGCTTCCATTGCTCAGTAGCATCTTCAACTTCATGACTGTTGCTTCCAGACGCCATGGGAGGAGTTGTGGAACGTCTAGAGTGACGTTGGGTAAGAAGGGATAATGTGTTTGGGCTGTTTGTGGAGTTTAGGGTTGCAGGTTGGTACTGAAGGTTTGAAGGTTATGTGTCTGATACTGCAGGTTAAGCTTGTGGACTTGCGGGTTAAGCTTTGGACTTGCAGGTTAAGCTTTTGGAATTGAAGGTTACATGTTTGGTTTACACTCAACACTAACCTAGGGCTCTGATACCACTTTTGATGTATTACAGGATCAAGAGAGGTTATTAATTCCGATGATACATGAAACACGTGTAACCAAACAGGAAAGTGGGGGTGGTTCACGAGATTAAGGTGGAAAGAGAGGAGAGGTTCTCGTGAAAGGGAGGTTTTATGGAGGCTATTTTGTCATGAGGACTTTTGTGGTTTCAAGATTCAAGAAAGATCAAATCTTGAACGGGAAAGAGAGAAAGAAGATTGAATCTTGAATGGTGATTAAGGAGGTGGGTTGACGTGAGGTTGGAGGGGAGAGGGAGTGGGGTTGATGTTGGAATGGGGGGAAAGGGAGAGGGTAGTAGTTTGTTGGAGGAGAGAGAGGGAGTTTGTTGGGAGGTTGTTATGGAGAGATGAAAGAGAGGAGGTAGTATTTTATGAGAGAAGGGAGAGGGAGGACGTTGGGGTGGAGGAATAAGGAGGGTAGGTTTGTTGTGTCTTAACTATATTGATAGAAAGACAACAATGTAATTACCTTAACAATATTGATAGAAAGGTAAGAACGATAGAACTAGGTTTCTAACTTGAATCCACAAGATAGACAACCTAGGGCTAACTTGATCTAGACCGCAACCTAGGATCAAGCTCTTCCTAACCACTTGGGTGCCATGCCAAGATACAATAAAAGAAAAGGGATGAGGGTTTATCCAAACACTCGAGAGAAGGCTAAAAGCTTAATTGATTTCATAATTCAAAGTTGTGTTCTTACCTTGAGAGGCTACAATCCTATTTATACTAGGAGAGTCCTTAAGGGACTAGAACTCCTACTTGGCGTGCAAGCCAACTAATCTAACCTAAAGGGACTCTAACTTGGCATGCAATCCAAGTTAAGCTCCCTATTCTAGACGCCATCTAATATTACTCTCCCTTGGATTAGATTCCTTATCCTAGGGTGAGTTTGTTACAACTAACCTTATCCTAGTTGGTTTGGCTTTCCTAATCTAATATGGATTAGTTACAAAATAGCCAATGTCTATCTAGGAATCAATGAGTGACGCCTATTCTACTAATATCACACGTGATGCTTTTCCTAGGATGATCAAGTTTATAATTCACTTGTCATCTTACATTATTCTAAAAATAAGACACACCAAAATTATTAAAAGCTATAATTAATAAATTACATCCAAAAATCAAGATAATAAAATTGAGCTTGAATTCTTGACTTGGACGTGTGGCACTTTGGGCTTGGCGTGTGATCTTGGCCCATCTAGGATGTTTAAACATCCTCTTGAAATAAGAAACACACTAAATGTTTGGGCCTTTGTAATTCAGCTTTGTATCTTCCTTCTTTGGCCCACTGGGTGTAAGTGACCCAAATCTTTCTTATTGATCCTATGTAAGGTGAAGTCCTTTGATGTAGGACCCAATCTGTAGCTTGGTTCTTCACTTGGGCCTTCTTGATTGGGTCTAGGGGAATAAGCGTGGGCTGATTTCCATCACGTACCTTAAAGTTGTTTGAACACATGTAGGAGTAGAAATTGCAAGTAAAAAGAAATTTGGAAATTTTCAGATTGAGAAATTATTATGGATTGAAGTATGGGAGAAAGATAGTTAATAAAAGGGTCGAGGAAGTACAAGAAAATAAATAAAAGGATTAAAAGAAAAAGAAAGAAGTAAAATTAGGGATTTTAGAATTTATTTTTTTTTTTTACTGAGAAGAGAATAGAATTAGGGAAAATAAGTTGTGCAACATGAAGACGCCGCCCTTGGATTAAATACGCTGCCAGCGTCCTTCGAAGTCCAATTTTTTTCGCTTTCTGTTTGAGACGCGGCCAGCGCTTTGTTAGACGCAGCCAGCGTTTTGTACTTGAGCCTTATCGCTAGTATTTTCCTCGAGTCTGCCGCCCTTCTTTTTAATCTCTTATTTCACCAATAGTCAACCAACAATACTTGCAAAATTAGGGTTCTTAAAATTCAAATAACCAAACACTCAAATTAAAATTGAAAATTAAGATAAACTGAAGAGAATTTGTGAGTTCTAAAAATAATTAAAATAAACTCAATTGAAAGGTTATGATCCGGGTCTTCGTTCCAGATGACGTCAATGCCCTTAGTAGCTTGTCAAACTCCTCTTCATGCGGTTTGCAAGCTAGCAGGTTAGAAATCAACTGAAAACTTATAAAATAAAACATTAGTAAAGTTCTCAGTAATAAATAAAATTTGCTAGAAAAATCAAAAGATTCATAATACGTGGTCCACATGAATTTTCTAGGAATGTTCTCTAGGTGTATCCAATAAGGATCAAGGGAAGGGTAATTACCTAAGGACAATTCATCAATAATACTATTAGTTTCACCAGTCGAAACACAAAAATTAACCTCATCAAAGATATTAATTTGAACATCAAATGTTTTTTCATCAGGCATATGTTCCTCAAAGGTTTCTGGTCAAACTGAAGGTAGTGAAATAGGAATTGAAGCATGAAATACATTATTGGAATCAGGGAGTACAATATTATCAGGGTCCTTGTTTGAAAAATTTAATTCGTTATCAACCTTCTCGCTTGGTTCCTCATAATTAATAATTTCAACTGAATCATGATGAATATTATCTTCAAACCTAGTATCTAACCCAGAAATTTCACTCACTTCTGACCCTGTCGATTGAGAAAAAGGTAAGGAATTATCATGCAAATCAGAAACACCATCAGTAGTGTTTTCAGGTAAACTAGGATAAGAAGAATCGTCTAAACTGACTTCTAAAGGGGAGGGGGACTTGTTATCATCACATATTCCATTATTAAAATTGGAAGAATTAGAACTAGGGTTATTGGCCTGCAACAAGTCCGTCAAGTCAGCGAATTGAGCAGCCTTAGGGCAAGCAAAATCATCATGCTCAGAAGAATGACATAAATGCCCTGTTCGGCAATAGCGTTTAAGTTAGCGTTTAGCGTTTTGACTGGGTCAAAAAATTTATTTCATCAAATATTAAATGTTCGGTAACACAGCGTTTTGTACTGACAAATGACATTTGATGCTAAATCCATTTGACGTTGGTACTGGTAACGTCAAAGAACCCCATTAGCATTTAGTAGCATGTGTTCCACAATTGCCCTTATTAGTCATGCCCTTGCCGTTTGCCAATTGATTGAAAAGATCTAAACCAGCAGAAATATAGTATAAGCAATTCAAACTAAGGTCATATGTCTAATCCAAGTCTTGTACCTCTCCACTAATATTTTTTTCATGAAATACTCCACTACTACTGATGATGATAATAATAATAATAATAATAATAATAATAATAATAAATGATGACAATAATAATAATAATGTCAATTATAATTATAATTATAATAATGATAGATAACAATAACAATAATAGTAATGTCTTTTTTTGTCATTTTACATTCATCAGTTATTCAAACATCTAATTTTACCGAACATTTTCCTTAGAAACAACTATTTTGACAGTTATCAGCTATCAGCTAATATACAACAGCTATCCGTTATACTAACAGCTATCCGCTATCCAAACAGCTATCCGCTACCTAATCCGCTAAATTTGCCGAACAGGGCCAAAGTACAACCGATTGAATTACGAGATTGCACATAGGAATTATCATGAAAAACACATGGATCAGGGTACTCAGATAGACAATTAGAAGTTTCAAATTTATAGGTGTCATCCGAATGCAATCCAAGTAATTTCATAGCTTCTTTAAAAGGTTTATGACGAAAACCCAAATAATTCAGAAGATTGCGTGTTTCCGCATTCACACCTTCAAAGATAATAGCAAGAATTTCAGGTTCTCTTAACGTGATATGGTCTGGAACAGGAGTAGCAATTAGTGGCTCATAAAATCGCCAAAATAAATCACATTTGTCTTGAGGAAAACAAAGCATTGCCATATTTTTTTTATTTTAAAATTTTGGGAAATTCCAAATGGTAGGCATCAACTATTGGGTATTCCAAATGGTAGACACCTTTTTTATATATTCCAAATGGTAGGCTTACTTGACAAACAATTCCATCGTGTAGGCATATAATAAACCGCCATTAGAAATAGAAGAGAAAAAAAAGGAAAGCCCAGCAATTTTGAAACCCATTTCACGCAGAGAAAACGAACTGGAAGAGGAGGGCTGAAAAACTCGTCACCACCATCAAACGAAAACCTAGGCTCAACAAACTGATTTTTGGAGATCAAGATGGTTGAATAGCTACGCTGATCTATGTTTTCAATTGAGAAGCTTGCCATCTGTGAAAGGATTTGGTGAAGTCCAAAAAGGTATCTAGAACCTGATAGGATTGTCGAAAACTTCGGCGACATACTATTGCTCCCATGGGAACAAGGTTCTAAACCTTGGTTGTCAGACCTTGTTGGAATTGTTTCATATACATGATTGGACCCAAATTCATGGAGTTTGGCAAAACCCACTCATTTGCATCTTGATTCTCAGTAAATTGTACCAGTCGAAACCTAGATGTTGATGTCCAACAGTTCAGCTCTGGTTAAGTCAGAACGTGAGTCAAAGAAATCTGGGGGTCCTTCACCGTCGCCAGGGGAGGAGTTGTCTGGGCGGTCGACGACGGAGCGCGAGCGACGACGACGGCGAGCTACATCGGCGACCGATGACAAATGACGATGGAGGAGATTTACGGCAAAGAACCTAGTCTTCAGCCCTCCTCTTCCAGTTCGTTTTCTCTGCGTGAAATGGGTTTCAAAATTGCTGGGCTTTCCTTTTTTTTTCTTCTATTTCTAACGGCTGTTTATTATATGCCTACAGGATGGAATTGTTTGTCAAATAAGCCTACCATTTGGAATATATAAAAAAGGTGTCTACCATTTGGAATACCCAATAGTTGATGCCTATCATTTGGAATTTCCCTAAAAATTTTAATTTTTATTTGATTTTATGGTTTAAAGAAAAACAATAAAAACCTAGTCAACCAGAGTGCGTTCGCCTAATGGCAGTTGGGGAAACAAGTCCCCGGCAACGGCGCCAAAAACTTGACAGACCTAAAAGTATAAGGTGTCTGTGTACCGCAAGTGTACGGGTCAGTGTAATAATAAAAATATCGTTCTCTCTCAGGGACTTGTATTCAACTACGCACTAAACTAGTTCACTACAAAGGATGCTAGGTCAATCAAAGGGTTGTGGGTAATTATTCAGATAATTAACTAAGGAAGCAGGAAATTAAAGGATTTAACCAAGTAATTAAAGGCATTCAGGGGAGTCCACTCTAGTCAATCAATCAAATTATCAACAATCTCGGTGCAGGTAACAAGATAATTCGGGGTCTATAATCTTTCTAGGCCTTATCACTTCGATCTTTCAATCCTAGGTGAGTTACAGTGATTAAACTAAACATTATTTCTAACTATTTAATCTAATCAAAGATAAGAACTGATTATAAATTGACCCTAGGCAAGAATCATTATGTTGAACTGTTTTCTAAACCTATTCAATCTACGCAATCCAATTCAAGACTCAAACTGTAGTTCTGTTGTCGAGAATCTAAAATCAACTAAAGACTCAAACTGTCGTTCTATTGTCAAATTACCATGACATACAATACACGCAGATTAAACGAATAAAAAGATCACCTAACACCGAAACTGTATTCAAATTCAATCAATAGACATTGATTTTATCCCCCAAACAAAGGGAATTTAGCTACTCATAATAAAAACTAAGAAAGCGATAATAAAAACTGAATAACAAAATATAAGAGAATACAAATTAAACCGAACATCCGAGTCGTTGAATTTGATCTCTTTGTGTCACCCAAATCGATCTCCTTCTCCTCCTCTTTTGTTCCTAAACTACTAGAGCGGCTCCCCGAAGAGAGGAAAATAATCAAGAACCCTAATCTAAACGGCGTGTGAAATAAACTAAAATATTGTTCGCTTAATTTCTCCCCAAAGGGAGAGAACTAGGAAAATAAAACCTATACTAAAACGTTTGTTGGTTGATAATAGAGGCGGAGGGTTTTTATTCTCCCCAAATGGAGAGAATTATTCGGATAAAACCGTAAAGTCGGATCATTAAATAAGCGACGGACAAACTTTATAACCGAGACGAACAAAGAATGATCAAACGCGGCCAGCGGGAAGAAAACGCAGCCAGCATGTGACATGGAGGCCCGTCTGCCCTGGGTGCTGCCAGCGGGCAGTGGACGCTCCCCACGTTTGTGCTGGGCGTGCACCTTGGGCGCTGGGTGAAGTGAATTAGGCGCTGCTGGGGTTTTGTGATAATAAATTTGATCGTGATGATCAAGCAATGGTTGATGGGTGATGTACGCTGTTGTTGTTTTGTGATCAAGCTTTAATGATCAAGCATGATGGAGGTGAAGCATGGCTGAGATGAAGGTGCAAACAGGCGCTGGGCTTGGGCGTGAAGGATTGCTGCTCGTGCATGATGCTTGGGTCGAGCTGCTGCTGGACATTGATGCGTGATAATCAAGGCTTGATGCTATGATGATCAAGCACTGTGTGATCCATGCTACTGTTGATCAATCAAGAGCTGATGTGGTGATGCATGTGATGTGGCTGCTTGATTTAGTTCTTTGTGGGCTGTGATGATAAATTGTTGCTGGGCCGAGATTGTAATGAGGTGTGAAGCATGGGCTGATGCATGCTATTGTTGTAGGAGTTGTGGGATTGGGCCGTGTCTCCTCTTCCTCTTGGGCCCCTCTTGAGTTCTTATTTTTCTTCTTATAATCTTCTCCTAATTTTAATTCTTCTCTTAAATTTCTTTTTACTCTTTTCCCAATTCTAATTTCTCCTCTTCAATTTCTCTTCTTCAATTTCTTCTTCAATATTCTTCTCTATTTCTTTGCTTTTTAGGGGAATTTCACTAAAATCTGCAAAACAAACCAATTCTCGACCAAGTGAAGAATATTACAGAATTTAATATAAAAAGACTAAATTATATGAGAAAACCGACTAAAGTATACAAGTTAATTACCTAAAAATACTAAAAATATCTATATAAAATTCACTTATCAACAGGCTACTCCATATGCATACGAAGTGCTTAAGGGGTAAGAGCGCCGTACAACTCATACCAACCCGTGTAGGTCTACTAACTTTTTATTTTTCCATTTTTTTTAGTTTTTCTTTATTTAGAGCATGGATATTCAAGAAGTTAAAACTTCCCTCCCAAACCAAAACCATCACATTAACTCGCCTAGAAGTGATTTTCTAAGGATACCACATGGTTGCAAATACAGGTGAGGTTATTATGTTTAGGAAAAGCAACAATCAAGCCTTAAGCCTATCAAGCATTCACTAACTAATCCTAACTAAGCAATTGCACTATTCAAGCGATCAACGACACAACCATATATACAATCTACCCCTAGTCAATAAAAAGTTTAAAATTTTCGCCTAATTTCAATGTTAACTAAAGTTGTTTCTCTTCCAAAAACTGGTAAGGCACTTGTGCCACCCCACTCCCACACAAAAACTCTACAATGTCCTCATTGTGAATAAGGCGACACCACACAAAAGAAAAATCACACAAAAGAAAAGGAAAAACACAAGCCGACATGCATGTCACCCCCACTCCCACACAAAAAGGCCAACAGTTTCCTCATTTGAAACAGAAATAGAGATAAGCAAGCACCCCGAAGAAATCAAAAGAGGGAAAGAAAAGAAAGGAAAACCAAGTCACTAACTGTAATAAGAAGACAAGGAAAGATACTACCTGGATGGTTTCTTGCCAAAGACTCAATCCTTCTCACTTGACATAGCAAAGTTAAGAGAAGCAATAAAGAAAAATCAAGAAAAGAGAAATCAGATGTACAATTGTAAAACCCCGAAAAATGCTATTATTTTTACCGTTAAATTACCTGACGTGCGCTTTCTTTCTGTTATTTATATATATATGTTTCACATGGAGCTTTTAGGACCGCGAGTGGGTTACTTGGAAATTATAGTGACTGAAAAATATCAGTTAGGAAATTTTCAGTTATCGTCTAATTTTATGGGGATAAGTTGTAGGATCCGTTTTAGAAGAAAAAAATGTTGTTTTTAGGAGAAAATTTTTATGAGATGAGTTGGGAATTTTTAGTGACTGAAAAATATCAGTTAGGAAATTTTTGGTTATCGGATAAATTTTATTATAATCAATTTGTAGTTTTCTTCAAAGTTTTTCCCTAATAATTCCCCCCCCCCCCAATTCTTCCCTAATTTCCCTCCATTCCTACTAATTTAAATAGAATTTTTCCCCCGTTTTTCTTTCCTCCTCGGTCCATCGCTTTCCCCCACCCTCTTTTATCCAACAGTTTATGCATGGTGTTGCTTGGGCTGAAAACCCCCCACGCAGTTGTACGTAAACCCTCCCCATCCCATCTATATATTACTCCCTCTCATTTTTCTTCTTTGTGCCCCTTCCCAAACAACACTCCCCCCTTTCTTTTCTTCTTCTTCTGCTCGAATACAACCCCCATCCCTCTCCTTTCTTTCTTCTCTACGTGATTCCCCATCCACCATACTCCACCTCCTCCTTGCTCTTCTTCTTCTTCTTCTTCTTCGAGCTACACCCACAGACCACACCACACTCTCTCTCCTCCCTCCTTTCGTTTTCCGACCGCCGAATCAACCGCCAACCACCGCCTCGCCGCCCCACCTCACCGCTGCTACCGCCGTGGAGAAACCGCCACTAACCAACCCCCCCCAAAACATCCTTTGGTTTCCCAGCTCGGGTTGGTTCTGTCCGGCCATATCACACCTCGACGCCGCCACCTCAAGCCACCACCACCGCTGCCGACAACTCCCGGCCACCCCTGGACGTCCGTTCCCCCGCTGTAGCACCACCGCAAGCTCCGTCGCCCTCGGTTGCTTCCCTCTTGTATAACTCTCTCTCTCTCTTCTCTCTCTCTCTCTCTATCCTTCATGCCCTAATGTTGTGTATGTGTAAGTTGTGTGCATATGCTAGTATTATTGTGTGTTGAAGTTACATGTTCATGGGTTTTATATGTTTGGTTGGGTCAGTAGGTTAGAATGCAAGTGTGTGTGTGTGTGTTGGGTTTACGTATGCATGGTGGGTGATGGTGTATGCATGGGTTCTGGGTATGGGTTTGGGGTCAAGGGTTCGAGGATTGTGGGTGTGTGTAGGTTAGAAGGGGTGGGTGTATTAGTGTGGGTGTGTGTGATAGTGTGTGTAGTAGTATAAGGGTGATAAAAATTTGTGGTTGTGATTTTAGGGATTTAATAAGTTTGGGTTATGTTAGAGTATTAGTAGAGTTAAGATGTTTAAGTTATGTTTAAAATGTTTAATGTTTGATATTTCATGTTATCCATACTAATAAGTTTATATTATAAGTAAATACTATGTTTCGTAATTTTATTATTAAGTTTCGTAAGTTATTAAATTTCGTATTATTATTATTATGTTTTCACAAGGTATTAAGTTTCCGTAATATTATTATTAAGTCTTGTATTATTATTATGAAGTTTTCGTAAGTTACTATTAAGTTTTGATTTATTATTTTTATGTTATTATTAAAGTTTCACATTATTATTGAGTATTAAGTTACTATGAAGTTTACATTAACATCATATTATTATGATTATTATTATTATTATGATTATTATTATTATTAATTTCATGAGTATATATATCAAAGTTCATATTTTAGTAATAAAGTTTCATGTCATTATTTTTTAATGTTTATATTTTAAGAGTTCATATTATTATTTTAGAATTCATGTTATTAGTACTATTAAAGTTTCGTATATTCTTAAGTATTAGAGTTTCATATTTTATTAATAAAGTTTCATATTTTATTTCATGTTCCTTAGTATGGAAATTTCATATATTTTGGTATCAAAGTTGCATAATTTAGTTTGTAAAAGTCTCATGATTTTAAGTTTATAAGGTTCATGCATAAATGTTAAGTTCTCCTTATGAATTTTAAGTCCATGTTATTAGATTAGCTTGAATAAATCTTGACCTAGGAACATGTTAGGAACCCTAAAGTATGGTGTTGAATAAGTATGTGTGATTTTATGACCTAGCATGCTCTTTAAATGTTATAATGGCATACTTGAAATTTTTGTGAATAGTACCATGCAAGTTTACATGTTAGGAGTCACAATAGTTAGTTTGGCATGATTTTATGCATGTATGTATCCTATGGTACTTTGAAGTATATTATATTTAAACTAGTTAGGTCGTGATACCGTTACTTTAATGCATTCTTTAAATTACTAACTCTTTGGGAAAGGTTACGATAAGTGGGAAGTGTTTAGCTATTAGTGGTAGAAATATTAATTTTAGGCCATTTTTAATCTAGGACCGAGCGAGTATCCGATTAGAAGCTCCTGTGAATTTTCTACGTGAAGATTATCATATTCAGGTAATGTCTATGCCCTAATCCCCATTGGATGCTCTTTACTTGTTTTAATGATTTTACTGTATTTTGGAACTTGCATCCCGAAGGGGACTTTATATTAAATTGACTGTCTATTTGTTGAGAAGGTTATGTTCTTTGATTTATAAAGTGTGGACAGTCCTTTGGCTTTTACGTTAAAAGTGTTGGTTTGGAAATGGTTGGTTAATATGGGATTGAATTGGAAATATAAACATGACTAAATTAAAGGATATGAGTATAATGCGGGTTCGGGCAGTCTCCCTAAGATCAGGTCGTTACCTGTGAGAGAGACTGTCAAGAGACCAGGTTACGCCTGGTAGTGTTGGATTGAGATTGCGATGGCCATCCGGATTTTTGAATAGTGATTGTGGACTGTTGAGAATGGGAATGAGAATGATATGGAAAGTTGTTGGAAAGAAATATGTATGATTGGCGAGTCTTTGGCTCCGAGGGGCAATACGGAAGCCCCGCCCGCACTAAAAGTGGAAATGGTAAAGTTATCTGGTAAAGGTGTTTTGAAATGTTTGAACTGTTACCCCTCCCCTTAAAATGTGTTGAAATGAATTATATAATTGTTTTGACTGTTAGGGATAGACATTATTGAGGTTTCCCCCTCATGTTTGTAAATGTTTTGTTTTCAGGTGTTGATCAATAACTTTGGAAGGGTTGGGATCTAGATGTGAGGTCACCAGTCTTGAAGTTGGAAGTTTGTATTAGTTAATTATGTTTGAACTAGTTAATGTGGTTCTTGAACCTTAAAGGCGTTCAGTTGTTTTCCTTTTTCGTTATCAAACAGTTGTAGTTTTCCTTCTTGCCTTGTATTCCTTCAGGGATACGGCAGTGACGCCCGTTTGGAAAGTGAAGTCTTCCGTAATTTACCGTTACCGTTACTTTTGACTTTGACCTTTTTATAATAGTATTTCTGGGGCGTTACAACAATATATACAAGAACCTTAACTTACCTTCCTTCAAGCACTAGGTGGATCGTGGAATGTAACACATTCCACATCAGTAGTGTCAGGGAACTCTAAGAAGGGCTTCAGCCTGTGCCCATTCACTTTCCATACAGAATTGTTAGATGGGTCCTTGATTTCAATTACTCCTGAAGGGAATACCTGATTTACAATGAAAGATCCAGTCCACCTAGATTTCAACTTTCCAGCAAAAAGGTGTAACCGGGAATCATAAAGGAGTACCTTTTGTCCCAGGAAGAAGGTTTTTCTATGAATAATCCTATCGTGCAAAATTTTAAACCTCTCCTTACTCAATCGCCCATTTTCATAGGCTTCTCTCCTCAACTCCTCAAGCTCACAAAGTGTTAATCTCCTCTCCTCACCTGCTACAGAAGATCAAGATTGAAGGCTTTCAAAGCCTACCAAACTCTATGTTCAAGCTCTACATGCAAGTGACAGGGCTTCCCAAAAATAGCTCTATAGGGTGACATCCCAATGGGAGTTTTATAAGCCGTTCGGTAGGCCCATAAGGCATCAATCAGCTTAACAGACCAGTCCTTCCTATTCCTAGACACAATTTTCTCCAAGATCTGTTTAATTTACCTATTGGAAACTTCTGCTTGACCATTAGACTGTGGATGGTAAGCGGTGGTGAGCTTATGCACAATTGAGTACCTCTTCAGTAAGGTCTCAAAGGATCTATTATTAAAATGGGTTCCCTGATCACTAATAATGACTCTAGGCATTCCAAATCTAGAAAAGATGTATTCCCTAAGGAACTTGGCCACTACCTAACCATCATTTTTCTTAGTTGGGATGCCCTCTACCCACTTAGACACATAATCAACAGCAAAGAGAATATATTCATTCCCAAAAGAGTTAGGGAATGGTCCCATAAAATCAATACCCCACACATCAAACACATCAACAAAAATCTCAGGTTGCAAGGGCATCATATCTCTCCTAGTTATCTTTCCCAAACTTTGGCACCCAGGGCACCGTTGGGCATAGTCATGGGCATCTCTAAAGATAGTAGGCTAGTAAAACCCACTCTGTAAGACCTTATAAGCGGTTTCCTTCCCACTATAGTGTCCCCCACAAGGTTGGTCATGGCAAAAAGAGAGGACATCCATAATGGATTCATCAGGAACACATCTCCTAAGTATCTAGTCAGGGTAATATTTAAACAAATAAGGGTCATCCCACACAAAATTCTTCATAATGTGAAGAAACCCGTCCCTGTCATGCTTATTCCAATCACTCGGCATCTCTCCAGTCACTTTAAAATTCACAATATCAGCAAACCAAGGTTCCACTCCCACACTAAAGAGTTTCTCATTAGGAAAATGAGCAGCAATAAGGGTGGTTTTCACAGTATCAGGCACAATCCTAGATAGGTGGTCAACTACAGATTCTCAACTCCTTTCCTGTCTCTAATCTCACAATCAAATTCTTGCAATAACAACACCCACCTAACTAGCCTAGGTTTGGAATCCTTCTTTTCCATCAAGTATCTCAAAGCAGAATGATTAGTGTAAACTATGACTCGAGAACCAAGCAAGTAAGGTCTGAATTTCTCAAAAGAATACACAACAGCTAAAAACTCTTTCTCAGTCACAGTGTAATTCAATTGGATTCAAGGTGTGGCTAGCATAATGGATAACAACAGGTTTCTTATCAATTCTCTGTCCTTGCACAACACCTACAACATAGTCTGATGCATCACACATAATCTCAAAAGGTTCTCCCCAGGTGGGAGGCTTGAGAATAGGGGGGAAAGAAGGGCCTCGTTAAGTTGATTAAGGGCCCTCATACAGTCATCAGAAAAGTGGAATGGTACCTCCTTAGCTAGTAGTGATGATAAGGGCTTAGAAATCTTACTGAATTCCTTAATGGATCGCCGGTAAAAACCGGCGTGTCCTAAGAATGAACGGACTTCCTTAACAGAAGTTGGAGGGGACAGATTCTTAACTAGGTCAATCTTGGCTTTGTCTACTTCTATGCCTTCCTTAGATATCACATGCCCTAATACAATACCCTTTTTCACCATGAAGTGACATTTTTCCCAATTAAGGGTTAGACTCTTTTCCTGACATCGACTCAGCACACGATTCAAGTTAGCTAAGCAAGCATCAAAAGAAGTACCAAACATAGAAAAATCATCCATGAAAATTTCCACACAGTCCTCCACTAAGTCAGAAAAAATAGAGATCATACATCTCTGAAAGATTGCGGGGACATTATATAAATCAAATGGCATCCTTCGAAAAGCAAAGGTGCCAAAAGGATAAGTGAATGTGGTCTTTTCCTGATCACAATGGGCAATAGAGACTTGGGTATAACCAGAATAACCATCAAGAAAACAATAATATTCATGCCCAACAAGTTTCTCAAGCATTTGATCCATGAAAGGGAGGGGAAAATGGCCTTCCTAGTGGCTTTGTTCATATTTCTATAATCAATGCAGACTCGCCAACCAGAAGGGACACGGGTAGGAACTAACTCTCCATGTTCATTCTCAACAACAGTCAAACCAGCCTTCTTAGGGACTACATGGATTGGACTCACCCACTTGCTATCAAAGATGGGGTAAATAATATCATGATCTAACCACTTAAGGATCTCTTTCTTAACTACCTCTTTCATCTGCGGGTTCAGTCTCCGAAGGGGGTCTCTATGAGCAATATTTTCATCTTCTAGGAAGATTCGATGCTGAACAATGGAAGGGCTAATCCCCTTAATGTCACCTAAAGTCCACCCTAAGGCTCCCTTGTTCTTTCTAAGAACCTCAATTACTTGGTTTTTCTAGTCCCTACCTAAGTCAGAAGCAATAATTACTGGGTAGGTCTCACTTGGGCCAAGAAAATCATATTTCAGCTTAGAAGGGAGGGGTTTCATCTCAAGTGTGGTGGATGAAGGTGGTTCGGGCTCAACTATCTCTAGTGTGGTTTGAGTTGCAAATAAAGATTCATATAGCACATCACCATCAAGCACATCAGAATCACACAAAGAATTCAAATCATTAGGATTAATTCCTAGTGCAGTCAACTCGGCAGTAAAGGACACATCAACACAGTCAGGTTGCTCACTATCATCAACAAAATCACTCACCCCTAAACTTAGCCCTAAATTAGACTAAAACTGAAAGGCATATTAGAACAGAATATGTCATACAAACCATCATACAAATCACCACCAAAATTAAAACCAAAAAAACTATAATTTGTTCATCCTGCTGCTGCTACTGCTTCATCTTTCTAGAATCTTCCGCCTCCCACCACCAAACTAGGCTTTTTGAATTATGACCCCCACCATGACCACCATGACCGACATGAAAACAACGCTCAACACAAGAAGCCTATTTCGAGTCTTCTTCAGTACCGTACCTTAGTTCCTTGCATCGATCAATTGTCGAATCATCTCCACATGTTCTCTCCTCAGGTCAGAGAGTTTCCTGTTTGTCTTAACTAATTGAGCAGCCAAAGAGGTGCTTTTTTGGCTGATGGAGACGGCGGGTTCCTTGAGTGTATTGCAAATGAGGTCGTCCACCCAGTCTTTAAAGCCACACGTTTGGGGGTCCCGGCAAACCTGCACCGGACGAACTTCCGAAATGGTTCCGTCGGTGTCCTTGATAGTCTAACAACACAGGGAATGCCGCATTCACAGGTCCGATCCGTGTATGAGTAACACAGACACGATTTGCATGCAATGATCTGGGCATGGTCGACAATGTCGTTATCCATTTTTTGTGTTTAGGGAGGGGAAATGTTGAAACTTGCAGAGGATGAAGGAGAGCAAACCCTAAGAGAGAAGTGGATGAACATGAAGTTTGACAGGGAGGAAGGGTTATTATAGCAAATTCGTCAAAAGTTTAAAGGGTGGTCTACTCACATGTCCAATCATAGTTAATTACGTATTTCCCGAGAAAAAGTCACTAAATGGGCATTTTGATACAATTTTCCCAGTTTAAGGGTATTTTATTGACAAAATTTTTTTTTCTAGATGACTATTCAGTACACAATTTGAAAAATATTACATCAACTTTGATTAAAAATCAAACCGTCAAAAATATAACGGTACATTTCACATTAAAAACCCTGCCTCCCCTGTCAAACGTCATCTTCGTCCTTTTCGACTTTTATTCTTCTCCTTCTTCCTTCCCCTCTCCAAATTTTAGTTAGGGTTTTCTCTCTTCTTCCTTCCCCTCTGCAAGTTTCAACCTTTCCCCTCCCTCAACACAAAAATGGCAGATGGATACTTAGACCATGCCGATATATTGGCCTGTAGATCCTGTCCGTGTAACTCTAACACTGATCGGACCTGTTTCTGCGGCCTTCCCTATGAGGTTATTATGTCCACGACAGAGACGGGCCCATTACGGAGATTCGCCCGGTGCAGATATGCTGGGACCCCCGGAGGGTGCAGATATGAACAATGGGTGGAAGACCCCATTTGTCCTACACTCAATGAACCTGTCGTCGCCACCATCGGCAGAATCACCTCATTGTCTGCTCAATTGTCAAGTTCAACCTGTCAACTCTCTCATCTGAGGAGAGCACACGAGGAGACATATGGGCAAATGATTGAGGCAGAGTACGAAGTTAGGGTACTCAACTAGTCTCGAAAGAGACTTAATGTGTTGATCAGTGTGTTCATGGCGGTCATGATGGTCCTGGTGGGGGTCATGATGAAGCAACAGTAGTAGGAGGATGAAGAATTTATGGTGAAGAATTTGTCGTCTTTTTCCCAGTTGTTAAGGGTTATGTTTAGTTTTTTAGGGTACTCTGTTTTCATATACCTTTAAGTTTCAGTTTAATTTAGGTTTATTTTTAGTTTTGAAGGTTTTATATTTGTTGTAATTAATGGAAATGATGGTGATTGATCACATATGAATTAATGAATTACCTTCCTTGGGCACCAGAATCTTTTGGATTAGAGTTGGTTTAGGTTTAGTTCTGTTTTGGTATGTTGTTGAATTTTATTGAAAAAGGATAGGAAATAATATCCTTCAATAAGCCAAAAAATCAAAGGTAAAAGATAAATGAAAGTAAATTTAGGGAAATTTATCTTAATCATCTTCATCATCCTTATGTTCATCAGCTTTGTGTTAGAATTTAGGATGACTAAATAAATATCTTCCTCTCCATCATCTTCATCATCCTGATTTTTATGGAATTTATTCTCTTCTTCTTTATATCCTGCTCCAAATAACATTCAAATCAAACTGCAAATTATAACAGTAATAGTACATCTGCCATGGATCTCATAACATTTCAATTAGAAAACTTGTAACATTTCTCTACCATGGAAGCATAATGGTAGACCAAATAGTTCTTTACTACAATTCAAAAAACAAAAAAAGACTGAACCACCACCCAACACCAAAGTTCAGTTTTTATAATAGTTTGAAGAAGAAGCTAATTTTACGACCACATCTACAAGTGTCACACACAAGATTCTGCTCCACATCTTCGTCGTCGTAACACTCGTGATGCAATCCTTTCCACCATGCATTATGTTCTTCATACATCGGGCACTCGAAATGGGGCTCATTTTGCAGGATTCGAGCATTGTTCATCCAAATGCTCGACATCGTGTGGCTTACTTTATTCCAACACTCCCTGATGGCTCGTGCCTTGAACACCTCCATGACAAGCGAAACCTCGATTTTCCTGCGATAGTGATCGTCACCACACAAGAAAATTATGCCGAGAACATAAGCAGCTGCCTTGTGTCCTTGTTTTGCTGCCTCATCTAGGTTTGTGATCCCTTCTTCCTCCTCTACTTTGGTGAATTATTTTTCCTACACAATAGTTTCAATATGTTCGTATCAAAGTATGTATGCATTAAACATAAATTTATGACAGTATTTACGCTATTTAATTCATGCAGAAATATTGAAGGAACGAAACGAAACGAAATGAATCAAGAACATACGATTCCGATATGAAAAAGGGCTTCACAATTGCACTCTCCCGGCACCTCTCTCTAAATTGTTGAGCCTCCACCGGGTGACGCCATAGATGTTGGGAAAAGTTCTCTAAAGAAGTTGCAGTACAAAACTCTCTTTTCCGATTTGATTAAATATTTTACAACTTCATAATCCATGCCCATGCAAACAATTTACAGAAAAAAATCAGATAATATTCAAAACAAAACTTAAAATTAAACAATGGAAGTATATAACATGCAAACAATTTACAGAAAAAATCAAATTTACAGAAAAAATCAGATAATAATCAAAACAAAACTTAAAAGTAAACAATGGAAATATATAACATGCAAATAATTTACAGAAAAAACAAATATTAATCTTCAAAACACAACTTAAAAGGAAACAATGGAAGTATATAACATGCAAACAATTTACAGAAAAAAATCAGATAATGTTCAAAACAAAACTTAAAAGTAAACAATGGAAGTATATACATATATGTAGATAATAGTTTTTTTTTTTAAACCTTTGTTTGCAACGACATAGATCAACAATGTCGGAGGCAGCAACACGAGCAATGACATCTTTGAGGATTTCATAAGGTAGGTCATTGGTCAAGCAATGGCATCTTTTACATGCCCTCTGTGCATCATTGTTTGTGGGTTGTTGGCCATCTATTTCTGGAAAATTGAGACAAAAGGGAAGGAAATTGTAATGGGTGGATGGAGGGTGAAGAACACAGGAATGGACGAGAAGGATGAAGAAGATGAATGATCCTTATGGTGGTGACTTGGGGGATAAGAAGAATAAGATCTGATGGAAGCAATAATCATTAACTCCCCATGCAGTTGTCTAATCAGTTATGGGGTTACCGAGGAAAAAACGTCATTAAGGAATAGCTGGCTTCAGTTTCAAAATATTTGTAAAACGACCCTTCAGTTTTCGAAAAATTAGAAAAACATTCATTGTTAGATTATCAACAGTTTTAATAGTTTTAATGTTGATGTTAATCTACTCTTGAAGTTACCAGTTAAGTTTTTATAAAACGCCCCAACACTATTCACCTGATCAATAATACCAGTTCAGTTTTTCTAATAATCAAAAAATGCCCATCTCTTTGACAACCAGTTTCATTGTCTCTCTTCTCTGTTCAACCATGGATGATGAAAGAAGAAGTTGGAACCTTGCACGTAACCCAAAATTTTTTACCTGTTATCACAGGTAACCCAACATTTTCATCAGGTTACCAAAACAAAAAAAAAATCAAAAAAATCAAAAAAAAAACGGATGCTTACTAGAGAAACATCCGTTTTTCATTGGGGAGGTTTCTTCCTATTCCAACTCCGTCAGTCATGTCAGTGACGGGTTGCCATTTTCAATGTTTGTCATCCACAATTTCACACAATACAAAACTGTTCACCATCATGTCAATTTTTTTTCTTTATAAGCAGCACATGTAGGGATGGCAATAAAACCCGTACCCGCGGGTACCCGCCTCAACCCGCCCCGCAAAAAGTGGGTAAGGATACAATTTTTTAAAAAAATACGGGTATGGGTCGGGTAAGGGTACGGGTACGGGTACAGGGTAGTTCCCGGTGGGTACCCACCCCGACCCGCCCCGCAAATACTTTGAAATACTTTTAAAAAAATTTTAGTTTGCTTATTGTAAAACGTTTGAGGCTTTACCTAAAATTTGTATGATTGTGTTTTGTTAAAAAAAAAAAAAAAACTTGGAATGCAGCATGTCCTCTTCATCCTCTATTGATGTAAAATTTGAAACAAATATTTTGAGCATTGAGTACAACATCCAACAGGATTTATCGAATGTCCAGAAACTGCAACATGTTGCTTAGTTGCTGCCCAGATTGCCACCCACATATAGGTTGCCCAGAATCAACAGCAGATGCTACCTACGCGGGGCAGAATCAACGATAGCTGCCTGTAATCAACAGAAATCATATAGCCCCAAAAACTCGAAAAAGTGGTTAAATAACCCGAATACAACCCGGTAATTTGTGCATATGGGTATAAAATGGGTGGTAAAATTTAATCTTTATGTAAACCCGCATAGTACCCATTGTACCCGCATACCCGGTGGATACGGGTAAGGGTACAAATATTTAGTACCCGCTAAATATGGGTAAGGGTAAGGGTAGTGATTTTAAAAACGGGTACGGGTACAGGTACGGCTCTACCCGCCCCGAACCCCACCTATCGCCATCCCTAAGCACATGCCCATGTAGTATTGTAAGCACTGCCCATGAACCACTGCCCATGAACTACCTTCAACATCACTAACTTATTATTCTTTATAGTCATCCAGTTCCTTCATCCTCTAATCTTAAAAAAAAATGTCATTAAACTCTGGTCAGAGCTCTGTCGATCCTACATTCTTCAATGCTCTGAAGTTAGTCTTGGAGGAGGTTATGGGGAACAAGAAAACGATGGAAGACGAGCTTAAAAAAGTTGAGCAGAGGGAGGCAGAATTAAGCAACAAGCTTAAGGCATCTGAGGAGGCCAAGAAGAAACAGTCGATGATTATTGTTGCCCTGTTGGTGTTTTTGGCCTACATGTTTGGATTTGCTATGGGGCGCGCCACTGTACGTATTTAGAAAGAATTATTATGGAAAATAAAATTTGTTCATCCTTATTATGAAGATTTACAGAGAAAACAGAGAATGAAATTAATGTGAATGAAAATGGACCTTAAACTTAACTGGTGAATAAAAAACAGAGGAAATTATATGAAAAATTCAACATATACTTGCATTTCTTTTCACCCACTAGGGTGAAAACTAGTAATAAATACTGACTGTTTCCAAATAATACTACACCTTGGTACTAGCACATTGGCAAAATTTGTATTTAGATAACAAGAAAGTTAATGGTTCAAATCCTGTACATTTTAGTTATTTTTTGGTTTCATCTATTTTTATTCATCACCTTCATCATCATCATCATCAACATCTTAATCTTCTTCTTTTTTATCCTGCTATGTTTCATCATCTTTACCCATTTACTTTCTCATTTTAATATTTTTATTATAAATGGCTAAATGGATACATCTTAATCTTATTTTTTTTAACTTTTCAGTTTTTGTCTTTTTATTATAAATGGCT
This sequence comes from Portulaca oleracea, assembly GCA_029582165.1. Lineage (NCBI taxonomy): Eukaryota > Viridiplantae > Streptophyta > Magnoliopsida > Caryophyllales > Portulacaceae > Portulaca > Portulaca oleracea. The sequence goes on along the minus strand of CM055888.1, from coordinate 34,916,386 downwards.
AAATGGATTATCACAACTCATATACTTCAATATCTCCTTGCTAATGCATTTTGAGAATTGAACAGAAATTGACATTAAATATTTTACTATGTTCACTACTAATTGAACAGAAATTGAAATTAAAAAGAAATTAAAAACTCCTCCAAAGTACATAACTCCTATAAAAACATCACTTGTCTATGGTAATGTAAGTCTTTTTAGATATTTCAATGTCTTCAGTCTTCCAGATCTCCTTGGTGGTGGTTTTGGTTTGGGAGGAGCATTTGAGGTTGCATTGTTTGCAGCAGCTGAGACATTGGCTGAAGATGAAGAACAGTTAAACCAAGACAAAAGTGAGGTATTGCCAATCTTTGGGGCAGCATCAGCAGGAGCAACATCAGCAGAAGGGCCAAAAGAAGCTTCGGATGCAGTCTTGTTAGTTGTTGGCTTGCAGCTGCGGGGAAGGATGATCCTTATCCCTCATGGTGTCATTGTCATACGTGGCTTCTTGGCATGATGTGAATTTTTCCCACCAACAACCTTGGCATGATGTGAATTCCAATATTATTATGAATATAATAAACAAATTAAACAAAATAAAAAACAAATATTACAAACAGATATAGTACCTTAAACTTAGCACGTCTTTCTGGTAGTGATGGAGGTGGGGGTTGTGTTGGTTGGCTTACTGGTGGAGGGGGTGGTGGTGGTGGTGGTACAGGAGAATGGTGTGGTGGTGATTGAGGTTGTGGTGGTGGTGATTGAGGTTGTAGTGGTGGTGGCTGAGGTTGTGGTGATGGTGACTGAGGTTGTGGTGGTTGTGACTCAGGTTGTGGTGGTGGTGACTGAGGTTGTTGTGGTTGTGACTCAGGTTGTGGTGGTGGTGACTTAGGTAGTTGTGTTGGTGGTGACTCAAGTTGTGGTGGTGGTGACTCAGGTCGTTGTAGTTGTGGTTGTTCTTGTGATGGTGACTGAGGTTGTGGTGGTCTCCCCTGTGGCACAAACAGGTATAATTGAATTACAAATTGTGTAAAAGTCAAATTAACTTGACAATAGCAAACACATCAATTTCATATTACCTGTTGTTGCGATACTGATGAAGGAGCTTTGTCACAACATCTCTTAGTGTGACCTTCATCTCCACAAATGGAGCAATGCATTTTTTTCCCAACCCTGCTGACTCTCCCTTGACTAGGTCCAGGCTTTTCACCATCTTTTGGCCTCCTAAAGTACTTGGAGGTTGTCTTCTTCTTAGGCATAAAATAAGGTGCATAAACTGTCTCACCTGCTGCTTTGGGCCACATTCCTTCCCCATTGATTGGCTTCAATGTATAAGAGTATGTTGTCTTTAAGTGTTGTAGTGAGTAACACTCATGCATATAAACCTCTGGTTTTAGTCTCTCTTCCCTAAAAGCAGCAACTGCATGAATACAAGGGATGCCACTCAACTCCCAAGACCTACATGTGCATGTTCTATTGTTCAGATCGACAACAAACTCATCTCTTCCATGAATGACACTTATACAATCCTCTCCCTGCCCTCACAGCCTCCCAATATCTTGCATGGTCAATTCTTTTGTCCAATTTCTTCCATATCCTAGGTGCTATTGGACCCTCAAGTCCGTCTGCCCATACTTGCTTCTGACCAATCCTCTTCATCACAAGCTTGAAAATAGTTCTAAGCATGGATAATATTGGTTGATACACAGCCTCATTGATAAATGCATTGAAAATCTCAGCCATTTTATTGTCAACAGAATCACATTGAGCATTAGTCCCAGAGTACCTTCTACTGAAATGTTCAAGACCTTTATTATTCACAAATTCAAAAGCATTGGGATCTAGACCCTTCATATCATTCACATACCTCTCCAATTGATAATCATTTGTTGCCTTTGTTATTCTCCAAAAATCATTTTTAAATGCTTCACCTCTCCAACTCTCTCTAAAATTGGCATACACATGCCTTGCACACATTCTATGCTCAGCTATAGGGAAAGCCTCCTTGATTATAGAGTCCAATCCCTAATTGAAAAAGAAGAAAAACATAGTGATCACTAAATCAATCATCCAAAAATTTAAAATTAAAGAATTTCAACGATTACAATGATATAAGGTCAATTACCTTCTGCTGATCTGAAATGTAAGTCCATTGGAAACCATCACCGATGTTCAAATCCCTTTGTAATTCCTCCAAGGAACAACGCTAACTATCATTGCTTTCACTTTCCCCAACCCCCCATGCAACAGGGTACATTTGATCATTGACATCTCTACCAACAGCGACAAACACTTTACCATCCCATGGTCCTTTCAAGAAACATGCATCCAAAGAAACTACTCTCCTACATCCTTGTAAAAACCCTTTCTTTAAAGGGCCAGGACATATGTACAGAAACTTGATACATGCTTCTGTTCTTCATTCAGGGTTGTCATCAGCTTCACTGTCGTGCCTGGGTTCTTATTGCACACCTCGGATAGGTAGTCCCTGAGTTGTTCAAACTATGTCCTATAGTCACCTAATATTGTTGACAAAGCCATCCTACTTGCTCTAACACACATGAAAAGTGTTGCATTGAACTTCAAATCTTTCAATATTTTGGCATGTAAATCCTTTCCTCTAAATGAAGGTTGCAGTCTAAAAAGACCAACATATTTCTCTACTAACCACTTAGTTGAAAAGGTCCTCTTCCCTGCCTGGAAACTAAAGGGTGTGCATGTGTGTGGCTTATCTAGTGTCTTCACTTAAAAAGACAACACATTTTTCAGTTTGGCAGCATAAATTCTCCATTCACATCCCTCACCCAAACATTTCAATTGGAGTCTCCCCCTGTCACTCTTGGTCACCCTCAAATTGTACCATAATCCTGTAGTCATCAACTGCCCTCTTGAATGATCTCTTGTCAGGAAAGACCATGCCAGCCTTTAACATTCCAATCCCTCGCCAAGGGGGAAAGAGTTTTGATTCTATTTCTAATTTCAAATCAAAACAATGGTACATTGCAGACCTAACCCTCTTCTTCATCTTTTTATTAATTTCATCAATCCTACTCATATCCTTGTCACCTTTGTTTCTAACCAAATCTCTTTGAACAACTCCAATATCAATATTTGTATTATATGAATCATGGTAATGAGCCTCTGTAGACACCGGATTTTATACAGGGACAAGTGTACAAATCAAGCATAACAAGAAAAGAGGCTAGCATGAAAGAAAATCCAATGGGCCTTCCTCAATCAAGAGTTACCGGGCCAACCCACCACAAAAAGCCTTCATTTTCCACCTTTTCCACATACGTATGCCCAGCATTTCGAATCCCCATTTTTCCCCAAGTATCTTTGGCCCTATTTCTTTTGATGAGAGCAAAGTACACATCATAAGCTTTCCAACGCCTTTTGAATTGCCTCAATTGGAGTCCGGATGAAAGAGTTATGGCCGTCCGAAGTTGCACTTAGTAATTTCAAAACCCACGCGGGTTTTAATAATTCTCAGGCCAAGAACAAAGGCAGCCCAGAAGCGGAGCCGGCCCAGAAGCTACAAAACCCGCATGGGTTTTCTCTTGACCAAGACGTGTCGTTTTGATCAGTCCACTTCAGCGATCCGCGTGAAAGATAGAAAACCCGCGCGGGTTTTCTCTTCCAAAGTGTAACGTGGTTTGTAAGACCTCGGTATTGTCGTTCTCTCTCAGGGAGCTGGCGGCCTTGGTCATAGAAATTAAGTCAATGGTCGGGATGAGATTGCTAAGGTAAGGATATCGGTTTGAAGGGATCACAACACAAGAAACAAAACTAAGGTCGGTCAAGGAATGGAAAATGGGTTTCGGAGGTTTTCGGGATGCAAACAGGGATGAGGAAATGGGTTTCGCAACAAGAGAGTAACGAGAAGAGGAAATCAAATGGTAACTCCGTTAGAAAATACCCACCGGGCTTCCTCTTTCAAGGATAGTCCGGATTAACCTCCCCAAAGTCCATCGAGCATCCGGGAGTTCAAGGAACAGAATTTCCTAGTTAGTTTCTATTCGCTTTCGCGAACTAGAATACTAACTATCCTAATTCCTACCTTCCAACAAGTGTTGGATGTATTCAGGATGCTTTCACACCCAAATACATCCCACTTGAGGGAAGGATAGGATTGGGAAATTGATTTCCTAACTAATTACTCACTAAAATTGCTAACCCAAACCTAATCACCCATTCACACCCTTAATTACCCCCTAACCCATAGGGTTTCTAGCCACTAATCATGACACTAACTATGCTAACAACATCCAAACCAAACCTAAACATGATTTCTAACATCAAACAACCATAAACAAGCAAGATAATCAAATAACAAGCAAGAACAATTAAAGAACAAGCAAAGTAATTAGCAAAGTAATTAATAAAGGAGTTAAGGGAAGAGAAAACTTATCAAAGTGCTGTAGATGAACAAGAGAAAGCAATAAAAAGATGACCCAACAATCTTTCAATTGTTTGAATCTCCAAATCTTCAATAACAAACACAAATCTCCAAAACCCTAGATTAATCTCTCACTAATCTCTCTCTAAAACTCCTAATTACAAGTTGGAAATTATCTAAGTCTATCTCCCCTAGATACCCCTAAGAAATCGTCAACAAGGAGTATATATACAAGGCAAAACTGTTGGCCAAAACGCAGCACTTCAAGCCGAAAATACGCGCAGGACATAGGGAGACCGTGGCCACGGTCAAGGAGACCGTGGTCACGATCTCGTTCTGTCCAGTGAAATTTGTATGGCGATTTAGGGCAGACAAGTTTTCGCTCCTTCGCACCGTCGTGGCTACGGTCTCCCAAGACCGTGGTCACGGTCTAGCTCGGCTTTCCTTCCCTTTGTTCTTCCTTCTTCCCGAAGCATGTAACGCTCGATCCGAAGGTCGTAGCATATGTTACTTCACTAATTGGCACCAAAGGTCGGGAGTGTGGTCTCGGGTCGATTCCGTCTCGGTTTCCGGTCCGGCTCGGCTCGAGAAATCGGCAAGAATGCTATAAAAAGGCTCGTTTTGCTACGTTTTTTGTGAAAACTCCAAAATCTACAAAATAACCAAAAAACGCATTAAAAACTATGAAATTAAACCACGAAACGAGTTAAAAGCCTAAGGATTTAGGTAGTATTTAGACACAGAATTGGGTCTAAACACAAAGCTGGCGCCAAAAATCCCATGCAGACCCCTTGATTTTAGTTCACGTGGGATTGACTTTGCTTTGACTTTTCATAACCCGCACGGGTTACCTAATAGCGTGGAGATAGGGGCATGATCTTAGGGGTATGTTCCCTCATTTTCCCTCCTAAAACCTCACCTCATTCACCTATAAATACCCCTTCATTCCACCCTCATTTCATCAACAATCATCCTCTACCACCCTCACTCTACTAAATTTTCATCAACAACTCCCATAAACCACTACCATTATACTCAAATTCTCACCAATTATCATCATCATACTACCAAAACTCTCTTAAAATCTTTCCCCACCTATGTCCATACTCTCTTAAACCCACTTCTCTAATCACTCATACACTATTATTATCCATCCATTTCATCCATAATCCAAGTCCTATCCTACCGTACTCAAGTCTCCATTTCATCCAAGCGCCGCTCCAAGGATTTGTCAAGAGAAGTTCGGTCCATCCATCGCCATACCAATACTTTAAGTGAGGTTTGAGCATCTTTCATTTCAATCATGTAATTACATTTGTTTAGCGCTTTACATGTACATTATTATGTAAAACAATTCATTCAAATTTGCATGATTCGGAATATAATTTTGTGAAATTAATTAAACTTCTCCTCGCTCTATTTCATTTTAACATCGATTTTAGTAGAGTCTGTTTTCTAACAAGCGAATTCGAGAGTTCTTATAATTCTCGAATTCGTAACCTTACCCCCGAACTTAGAATCGGGTTTCGTAGACCAGAGTTATTTTTATCATTTTCATGGTTTGTCGATTTCCTTAAATCGACTGGCGACTCTTTTATTCTTTTTATAATCCGTTTAATTATTTAATATTGGAATTTACACTAAAATAATTAAATAATGGCTTAACATTTCCCTCTCACCCCATTCAAGGTTAAAACCGAGAGAAAGTGGGCTAGGAATCAATAAAACCCACGCGGGTTTTATTGTTTCCAACCCCTTTCTCTAGCCCGGGGAAACAGGCGGCCCAACCCAAGGTTTGTCAAAACGCGCGCGGGTTTTGGCAGGCTATGGTGGCCCGCCTGCTTCCTATTGGGCCTGAATTTGGTGTTTTGGGACGGTTAAAACCATTATTAATATAGTTCGGTGTAATTTCAAGTATTTAAATAATAAAAACGGATTTGTAAAATAAATAAACTTTCATCACTCCGAAAATGAATTTCGAAAATAAAAATATCCTTATTTAAGCATTAAGCAACCTTAGTCGGCTCCCGATCACTTAAGTAGCGCATCCGAAACAATTTCCCCGAATGGAAATTTTTCGGGTCCTACACTCTCTACCTTTTCACCATCAACTTCCCCAACATTCTCATCTGTAATTGCCTCCCTCTCATCTTCAACTGCCTCTTTCAATTGAATAGGCATATTCCTAGCCTCTAATTCCTCTTCATCATCAACATCAGAGCTACTATCACATGAAAAAATCCCAATATGTATACTCCTCACCATCTTCTTCAGGAAAATATTCATCATCATCATTATAATTATCATCATCATCATCGTCATCATCATCACCACCACCCTCCCTGTCCACTCCTCATGACAATCTATGTCATTCACCCCCTTACTTAGATCTTGTTCTTCATGCTCCACATATACAGAAACAGACTCATTACGAACCAACAATTCCATAAGATCCTTTATCTCATTGTCTCCATCAATAGCCACTAAACCACCCTATAATTCACAACCAGTTTTAACATACTACATTTTTTTTATACTGCGCCCTCGGTAACCTCTCTTCTCAACCATCTCCTTTAGATCATCTAGACTAATATAATCTGTGTCACATACCACTTCACTGCACTCTCCTTCACTGTAAACTAAATGGGGAGCCCTAACAAATTCACCCCATGGAACAACAATATTTGGAATGCCATTATATTCTAGGTTCCGCAATAAAACACTCTAATCAAATTGCATTCACTATGTTCAAACCATCAAATACAACCACATCTCATCAAATTCATTCTCAACAGTTTCAATTTTAGCAAAACACAAACCAGTACAAACAAAAATTTACAATTTTTCCCACAAATTAGACATCCATACAAATTTATGTTACCTTATTCCAAATTGCAGTGTTTCATCATAAGCTTTGATCGATTACAGCGACATCAGCATCGTTGACCTGAACCAATTCCGACCACCAGTCAACCTTCCTTCACTTCAGCCGTTATTGACTATGCCAGTATAAGGGTTTTGGGTTTTAGGTTTTAGGTTTTAGGTTTTATGGTTTAGGGTTTGGGGTTTACAGTTTGTTCTTTCAGGATGGTTGTGTGTATGAACTATGAAGACGAAAGGATGGAGTGTGGTCAGACAAGACAATAATGGATGGAAGGTAGGAAGAAGCTATACAATTTTTTTCTTTTTCTCCAATTTCTTATCACTTTTTCAAATTATTTCAAAAAATAAGTACTCAACTTGGTTACCGGTTATCATACCACTCAGGGGCATTTTTTTAATTCTTATGTAAACTTCAGTGGTGTTATTGAATAGTTTAATAGTTAAGGGGCATTTTTTGGTTTTATTTTCTAATTTCGGGGCAATTTTATCCAATCTGACACTGTGTTCATTGATCTGTGAATATTTAAATCTTCATTGGCGCCCCCATATTTAGAGTCACAATTCAGGGCATCACTTGATTCACTTCATGATATCATAGTTAATATTTAAGGCCATAGTTTGCTTTCTTTTTTTTGTACTATATGACTGATTTGGATGAAAATGCAAGTGAATGAAAAACCAAAAATCATATCAGAATGTGCCATTACCAAGTGAATATAAACCAAGAATACATTAGTTTAATAAACAACAATACATTAATCTCAACACCAATACATTAGTTATGGATAATTTGTCCCTATTTTAACAACACCACCACAAGTAATACTAAATACAACATCCCACCAAACTTAACCAAAAACCAAAAAAAAAAATTGTACAACTGTTTATGCAAGTCTTTTACAACTACAACAAACTCCTTTACTTCATCAATATTATCAACACGAGAATTTGCACCACAGTAACCATCGTCAAGACGAGAATTTGCACCGGAGTAACCATCGTCAATCACATCCCCTTGAGGTAACTCAATCAACAAAACTATTACAAACGTCACATTTGAAGTACAGTGAGTTAAGGTTGTTTTTTGATGATGAAATCTTCAAATCAGCTTTCCGACATCAACAATATCGATACTTTATATGTAATCGATCCTTCATGTTCAAGCTCGAGTTCCTTGATGACGTTGCCATATCTTACAAGTACCAACAAGCTCGAGTTCCTTCATGTTTGAGATCGAGTGAGTAAACATATGAACAATTAATAACCACAATTTAGACTAATCAATGTCAGTCATCACCATATCACCATAGCATACTCAATTGCAGTCATCACCCATGGCAATCATCAACAACATTTTTTACTAATCCTACGAATAATCCTCATAGCCAAATTTAGAAAAATCATACAATAATTTAGAAAACTTATCACTAATTCCCCCAAAAGAACCCCAAAAATCCGTATCTTTACCAAAGCCAAATAAAAGTTTCGGCACTATCTTCAAATCAACAACTTTCTCTCGTCAGTCATAACCATAGCCAAATTTGAAGGGATGGATCTGAAAAATAACCAATTTCCAGTTCTGAAAAAAGAATCCTCAAATCAATTCTTATGTTCCAATGTTTAAAAACCCTAAACACCCAAACCCGGATACAGAACTTCAAAAACCACACCCAAACCCTAAAAACTTAAAATAATCAATTTCCAGTTCTGAAGATTGAATCCTCAAATCAATTCTTATGTTCCAATGTTTAAAAAAACCACACCCAAACCCAGATATAAAACTTAAAAAACCACACCCAAACCCTAAAAACTGGTAAACAGGATCTACACTACAAAAAATGGAGATTAAATTTTATTTTTCGGAAAAACAAAGAATGAAGATTCAATCGGTGCATACCTTTTTCTAAATTTTATCTCTCTGATCTGCTTAATTTCACTTGCTCCTTTATCCTAATCGCTCTAATTCAGGTTGAGATGGTGCGGGTGATGTATCAGAGAAGGAAAAATAGAAGGCGAAGAACGGAGAAAGAAGAATCAGAGAAAAAATAATCTAGGAAAGAAGAAAATAGAGAAATGGAGAGCAAAGAAATTAATGTTATCATTTATCAGAGAAAGAGAAAGAGAACGAAATCGGGAATTGGGGTTTTCATTTTTTGGGAAGTGGTTTTTTTGGGGGGAGAGTCCAATGCCACACCTAGAGAGAGATGGGGGCAAAAAAAAAGAGGAGAGAGGTAACCACTTGGCACATCAGGCGTCCATGTCATATGCCACCGGGGGTGGGTCAATGACCCACTGGGTCAATGTATCATTGTCCTTCAAGAATGTGTTCCACAATTTTGAATTCTGACAGTTTATTAATGGTTGTAATTTTTACCTTTATGATCTTCAATGTTTCTCTTTAAATACAAAATATTATCTTTGTTTTTATTTAAGTGTTATAAAGGTAATTGTGTCAAAAAATTTCACCATTAATATCTTAATTTGTATAATAATTCATCAAACAAAATTGATATCATTAGATTTGTAATAAAAAGTACTATTGAAAAAATATAATATTATATTTTATATGAAAATATTATGTGAGAAATTGATGATTAAAAATGGACTCATCTATATACTATAAGTGGTTTGTTTCTTACATTTTGATTGGTGCTATTATAAAATAATTGACATAACTTTTTTTTTTTTTTAAAAAAAACACTTTTACTTGGTTTATAATTCATATACTTTTATTTATATTGTCAAATTTTGATATAAGACCCTGTTCTTTTATACGGCTGGTTGTGGTATGACGCGGTGTGGTGGGGTGGAATTATGGTGGAATTGTGGTGGATTGTGGTGGGTTATTGGTAAGTTGTGGTGGATTGTAATATATAATAAAGGTTGATTAGAGATCCAAGGTAATACTACATCCGTCCCAAAATGTTTGTCATCCTAACTAACTCCATTGTTCCAATTTGTTTGTCACTTTTACAATTCCAACAATTATGATTCCATTTTTGCCCTTAATTAATACACTATTTATCACTTTTTACAATTCCACCAATTATTATTCTCAATTAATATAAGAGTAATTTGGGAAAATTATAAATTTTTCACCCTAATTCCAAAATATTTTGATTTTCGCAAGTTAGGTAAATTGACAAAGATAATTGCAAAAGAAGCTTTTCAAATTTTGTGTCAGAAAGAGTGAAACTTTAAAATGTATAAAAAAAATTCAATCTACAGAAAAGAATATACTATTATCTTATAGGAAATGAGTGAACGTTGTAGTGGGAGAAGAAATTGTGAGCTTGTAATTGCAGTTGGTCTTGTCTGCAAAGTTAAATTGTAAAATGATTAGAAATGCAATATATTTTAGCTTGGAATTGAAGTTCACATAACCTAAATTTTAGAGCAGTGAAGATTGGAGTAATATTACCTAGATAATATGATTTGTGAACAGTAGAAAAATTTTGTAAGAATTAGGCCCCATTCTTTTATACGGTACCGCTGCGGTGCGGTTAGTTGTGGTAAATTGTGGTGAATTTAAAAAGTGGGTGTTGAAATATATTAATTAAAAAAGGGATTAAGGTAAGTTGTGGTGGATTGTGATAAGTTGTGGTGAGTTGCGGTAACTTGCGGTATCGCAAAGTCCGATACCGTATAAAAGAATGGGGCCTTACTGACATATATATGTGTGTATGCATGAAAGTGAAAATTTAGTCAATGGTGTAATTATTGTTATTAATAATAATAGTAATTAATAGTAATAATACGTATTAATAATTTGTGTGTGAGGGCAGAAGCCAGAGCTTGTAGATTGGCAATTGAAGCAACAAAGGAGTGGGGACTCACAAATCATATTGGAGGGAGATTGCCAAGCACTCATAACAAAACTCAAGAAGAAGGCTATTCCTAATACTGTTTTAGGTTTCGAAATTTCTGCAATTTTGTCACTAGTTAATTCGTTTAATTTATGTTCTTTTTCTTTTGTCCGTCCCGGGGGGAATAGGGGGCTCATACTCTAGCTCACCTGCAACCGTTTCATTTAGGACATCGGAGTTGGGCTTCTGATGGCCCAGATATTATTCAGGAGCTGTTGGTGGAGGACATTAGTCCTGTTTTTGATGAATAAAATTGACAAGCTTCTGATTAAAAAAAAAAAAATTTGTGTGTGAGGGGTGGATAATTGAGTGTGACATTTGAGTTATCTATAGTAATGACTGGATGAAATTGTGGAATATTTTGAATTAAATTGTGGAATATTGAATTAAGTTGTGGATTAGTGGATGCAATGACAAATAGCTAGAAATTCTAATTTCATTCTTTAAGTGCATTTGTGTTTCTGTTACTTTTTTGAAATATGTGATTATAAATTAAAAATCATATTTTATCTTTGATTGCCACGTTAATTTTTTTTTTTTTTTTCTGCAGGAGGGTTGCTCATAGTGCAGTGTGCACTGTGCAGAAATTTAATAGCCCCATTTCTCTTTTCTGAGTTCTGTAACCTCAAGACTTTCCGTTTCCTTCTTCCTACCTAGAGTTCCTTCTCCGGCACTGCACACAGACATAGACAGAGTCGCCGTTCTGCCTCAGGATTCATCGCCAAAATCTGTTGCCCAGCCCCTATTCACAAGCTTCGTAAGTTGCCCTTTCCTTTCTTCTTCAAGCCTCATTCTTGTTTTAATTCATCACTTCTTATTGAATTCAACTCCAAATTTGATTATCATTTTCAGCGAGTGTGAGGATGGTCGAGATGAAATTGAAAAATTAAGCTTATTTAGATGTTTTCCAATGCTCTTTTCCTTTAGGAATGTTTCAATTCTTGGTGTATGGGGAGAGAGGGACAAAAGACTCTGGCATGAATAAGAGATGCAGTTCTATTTCCTCATAAAAAAGTTAAGTATAAAGATAACAGAAAGAAAGAACATCAGCATTATGATTGTTGTCAGGCTAGTTCATGTAATCATGTCTGAACCTTGTCTTTTCTCCTTTCTAAACAATCCTGTGATCAACCAAGCAGTTTATCTTGTTCATTCAAATTTACGGCTTTGTTCATGCCATGTGATTTTGGTATACTCTCTTGTATTTTAAAGCTTATTCAAGATTTTATTCCTTAAGAAATATGATTGGGAGGCGGCAGTTACCATCGTGGATGCTAAAGTCAAATGCTCCTAATGAGGCTAGAAGCTCAGAAACCAAAGCAAATAAAGATGACTCAGGAGAAGCCCATAAGACAGCCGATAACACAGCTTGCAAGCTTCAGAACAAGTTTCAGAGGGAGCAATGTGATACAGGGGTGACATTACTTGAGAACAAATCGAGTTTGCTTAGAAAATGTGAAACAAGGAGGAAAAGAAAGTTGATCAAGCAGGGGGAGCGAGGGGTAAATGTGGATAAAACTGAGCAAGAGAAGAATGCTAATATTAAGCTAGTAAAGACATCTCAACAAGGGGATAAAGAACATTTGCTTGGCAAATGTGAGAAAACAAGAAGGAAAAGAAAGTCAAATAAGCAACCATGTGATCAGAGTCATGACTTCTGTGAAGGTGGCATGGAGGATCAAAGTGACATTCTAGCAAGGAAAAGATGCCAGAGTAATATCCCCATGAGGAAGAGGTGGAAGGAAACACATATCGTGGCGGGATCTAATGATGAGATAATTGATTCAATCGCAAGTGATGATGAAATAACTGTTGAAGATCTAATAAGCATTGCAGAAGAGGTGCATCTCTTTGTTGATGTGTACACTTTGAATCATTAAATGATAGGAGTTTGATCTACGTTAATTATTATTGTTTGTTATTTATGTTTTTCCTTGTTCGTTTTCTTCATCTAAGATAGATTATGTAGGTTGATGTGGTAATATACATTGTGTTTCTTAGACTTGAGAGACAAGTATGGATCCAAGAGTCAGACTCATCAAGTCCAAAAATTTTAGGATCCAGGGACGTTGTCCAAAACCTGAACATGGATATGTGAACTTGCCAGTTTACTTGTGAAAGAGATCGTACTTTCAAATTCACATTCTCTAGAATATTTCATTAATTATTTTTGTTGGATAAGTTCATTAACTAAAAAAATCCCCCCCCTCTCAAACCACTAAATAGTAAAGTACCCTTATGAATTAATTAATGAAGAAGGATGTATATATGTCTTATCTTTTCCACCCTTGGCACGTTAGGGTTTGGATATGCCTGTGTCCCATATTTTGTTCTCGAGTGTCTTGTTCAGCATGGAGATGCTTGTGGCTCTGATCATTTGTTTAGTGAGTTAGGATTGGAAGTGTCTTATGTATTGTCTGTTCCCTCCAGACCCTCCCACACCCCCCCCCCCCCCGGCACCCGTGAGGTGTGTGAGGGCTATCTGTCTACTTTAGTGATGTTCTTATTTTTATCTTCTAAAAAAGGTCATGACTTGTGAAGTAATTGGCTCGTTCATGCAATTTCATTTAGGAATGTTGTTGGTCTCTTGACCATCATGTGTGTAAGGATGCCTTTGTGAGGCCGGAATTGGGATCCTTTTGGCGCTAGGTGTATGGATGCTGGTTGGGCATTTTGTTAATTATCTTAAATTTTTTTTTTTCAAAATGTATTTGCACTTTTTGTTGTACAGGTACCTAGTTTTGTACATAAATTTGTCTCCACTTCTTGTATTTGCAGTACATAAATGCTGAAAAGGAAAAGCAGCTTCAAAAACTGCAAAATGTGAGATTTGAATCAGAAGTCAAACATCTATGTACGACCACTTTGAAGATTGGGTCAGAGATGAATCTAACAAACGTTGAAAATAGGATTTCTGTCACTACTGATAAGCCAAAGTTTACAGAGTCTTCTGTAACGAAACCTTTACTTAGTGGAGGAAGCATAAGTAATCCTGCTAGTTCTGGTGATCCAGCTCGAGATATGCTTGATTTGTTTCTAGGCCCCTTGTTGAAGACATCTGGAAACGTGGAAACGGAGGGCAATATTATGACCGAGAATCTAATTCTTGACAAAGAATGATACTGTACTAGAAGTGCCCACTGTGACAAAGAAGAAAAGCAGTCTTAAAGATAGCGTCGCTATGCTTTTGGATTGAATGGTTGAGCATTCTGACATGGAGTTGTAATTTTGGTTACTGAAGCCTTGGTGCTTATGAGGTATGGCTCCTTCTTTGCACACTCATTTTTTACCTGTCCAGCTAACCTTGAATTACAGAGCTTTTTGAATAGCATGTCCTGTAAAATATCTGTAGAAAACATAACTAAATAATGCAGTCTGTAGCACGACATTCTGTACTGAAAATGTGGGAAACAAATGTATATGTTGAAATGCCATTAGAACTGGGTCATGCTAATGATGGCATTGTTCATACTCTCCCTGATTAATTTACGCGTCTGAGTGGAAATTAAAGGCTAAGTTGTGCTGAGTGATGGAAATCAGAACCATGTTTGATATGAGTGTCCCTCTAGCTGCCCTTATCAGGAACATAGATTACGACTAGACCTGGCAATTTCTGACCTGACCGAACCCACCTGGAATTTTTGGGATTTGAACACGATTTTCTAAACTAAACCCGAAATACACCGAACGCGAAAATTAGCAGGTCAAACCCGACCCACGCGTTTGACCCAAAAAATTAATTTTTTAAGTTCAACTTTATAAGAATTTGTGACTTTTCATTGTCATTTTTAACTATTAAACTATAAGCGCAACTTATTTATTTGTTATTTCTCTAATTTAAGTTAAAATATTCTATCGTTACTAGAAAATAATCATATTTTATTATATATAATGTAAAAAAGTAGTATTTAGAGACCATTTTTTTAAAAGAAAACGGAAAAAGGTCACAATCATAACCCGTTGGGTTGACTTGAAACTGAAATACATCGCTCGTATTTACCCGAACCCGATAAATGTCCGACCCGAAACCCGCTTGAATTGACAGGTCTAACTACGACTTATCTCTTCAATTTAGCTTAAAGAGACCTTTGATTGCTCAACCCTGCTAAGCAAATTCTGGAGGTGATTAGAATCAATGACTTGATAAAAATCAAGTGACTATCCTGTCAAATTCACTAGAATTCATACCAAGGCAAATCTTGGTAAACAAGTAAATTAGAAGGGGTCATGTTACCTTAGTTTAAAAAAGATCCCAAATTGTCGTGCCTTGCTTGGGGATCCTATGTTTTTTTGGTGCTTCAAACTAATAGTCAAAGAGGTCGAAGAGTTTTGTCTTAACAAGGCATCAACCTTTCTTATTTTTTGTGATTTTTCTCTATTATTGTAATATTTCTCTCTTCCTTTTTGTGTATTTATGATTGTCTCTCTTTTATCCCTCTCTCTATCCATCTTAGTTCAAAGGAATGCGAAGCATGTGGTACATTTTGTTGTTATTTATCTCATGCGATATCTGACTTATTGTCAACAATCTATGAGTTAGGAATGATTTTTAAGCATTAGTATGAGGGTGCTTCTTATAAAAAAGCATGCAACTTTGCCTTAAAGGTCGGACCTTAAGATCTAATCCTTTGTGCTTTTGTGCCCCTTGAGCTTTTTAAACCAAGTGTTTTACATATTTTACCCTTCAGCACTATACAAGCATTTTGGTTATTTCTTGGTATTGGTAGCACATTTTATCCTATTTTAAGTGATCAAATGAGTATTGGCTTTAAGTGAACATGTGAGCATTGAAGGCCATTGGATCTTAAATCAATGGTTGAGATAAAAAGAGAGTTTGCCTTTTTTTTTTTTTAACTGTGGTGCACGTGAGGTTGCTTGATAGGGAAGAATGAAGGCATTTAGTGAAACATGGGGAATTGTCTAAAGCATGAAACTGATTATTATGTATCAAAAAAAAAAAAAAAAAACAGAGAGAGGCCTTGTATATTTTTGGTATTGTATATACTTTGTATATTTTTGGTGTTTCATTTTCATTTTCATTTTTTGCTTCTTATTTTTCATTCTATTTTTGCTTTATTTTTCATTTTTCTTTCATGTTTTTGCTTTCATTTTGCTTTATGTTTTCATTTCTTATTTTCTTTTGTGTGTTTGTTTTGATTTTGTCTTTCTTTTGAAAATTTTGAGTTTTTGAGTCTTTATTTTCTACGCTTTGGTGTGTTTTGAGTTTGCTACCTAGTTGTGGTTCTATTCCTTTTTTTTAAAATTTTTTTTTGAGTCCCTATTTTCCAAGTTTTTTTTTAAAATTTATTTTTAGGTTAGATAACTAGTAAAAATTGCATCCACCTAGATTGCATTAATTAGATCATGTTAGATTTTGTTTCTTTGTCTCTTTTCTTCAGATTTTAGCTTTTCTTCTTTAGTATTGCATCCACAAAAACAGAAAATGAACAAAAAAATTGCAAAAATCAGAAAAAGACCAAAAAAATTGAAAAATGAGAAAACGCAAAAAGAAAAATTAGGAGTAGGATATGTTAGTGAACAATAACCCTTATGTGACGATTTGTAAACTAATTAGACTTTCAACTTATCTTGTATGGCCTTGAATAGTTTAGTTGAGAACGAAAAGTTTTTGAAACTGAGTTGTAACTTGTTCTGATTTTGAGTTAAGCATGTAAGAGCGTCAATTAGCCACTTTGATAGATTTAGTGATGTAAATATGTGTGCCGCAAATCTTTGGGTTGGGTTTGGTGGATTGAGCCCTATCCTGTGAGTCCACATAGCCAAAATGTATAGTTCGATAATTTTTATCAATCTTTTGATTTCATGAGTGACTCCACCATAAGTTGCACCTCTAGAACTTGTTTTGCATTTTGTTTGAGCCCGCGTTTTTGCATTGCATATCGTGACAAAGTGATTGAGGCATTCATTTATACATTGATCAACATTAGTAAAATAATTGATAAATCGAACTTTTTGATCTTCTCTTTATTTGTAATCATATAAATTATTGTCAAATTTAACCTTTCTAATTGCCTATTACCAACAAAAGATATTATCCAATTGTTGTTTTAGACTCTCATTAATTGTACTGTTTGGTAAAGGCAATTGGCTTGACTGCTTAACTGTATAGCTATCCAACCAATAGCAACCCTTCAATTCGTGAGTCATGTTTGAATCCTCTAGAACATGAGATCCTAGGTTTGATTCTTCCTCCCCTGAATTGCCTATTACCAAAAAAAATAAAAATAAATCATTCAACTATGTTTCACTTTTCTTTTCATCCCTCTATTTTTTCAATATTCTAAATAGTTGTCTCCCCTTTATTTCATCATTATATAATTATTTATTTATTTTCAAAACTTAGAATAGTAATTAGTACTCCTATCATCCCTTTTTTATTTGTCTAAGTTACTAATTTTTTTTGGCTCCATTTTAAGTGTGTTTTGAAGAGTAATTTTCACAATTATTTTTATCTCGTTCCCTATTGATTATGATGTTAGATCATTAGGAATAGAAGCAATCGTAGTAACACGATTGAGGTGCACCGAGAGTGTAAAAATGTTAAATTGATTGAAAGAGTAGGCATATAAGTAAGATATTTACACCAAAACATGAGAGAAGAAAAATGGGAGGGAGCCAAAAAGGCATGTAGCTTTATTGTTTCACATAGTAATTATTAATTTAATATTTTTATGATATTTATTTTATTTTCTCGGGTATTCCATAAAGTTGGAAAAATACAAAAAATGTATAGGATTCATTTCAAATAATAATCAAGTTCTTTCTTATTTTTTCCTGTTTCAATCCTCTTCTTTTCTTTCTTCTTTCTTCTTCTTCGATAGTAAATAGGTGTGTGGATTTTTTCTGTAACTGATGTAGCGTATTATGAGAGTAGTAGTTGTTGTAATTGAAGATTGTAACTGACAGTTGTGGGGTTGAGGAATTGAAGAGTTGCTTAAATAAATTTTCTTTTTTTGAATAACTTTTTCTTGATGGTTGACACTTGGCAACTTCTTGTTGATTTGAGTTTTATTTTAATATAATTAATAGCAAAAACAAACCCAACCCTTGGACGACCTAACATCCTTTTTAGTGAGACAGTTGAGTGCGTAGTCTGAGCAAGTCCTCGAGAGAACAACCTTGATATACAACACAGTACCCTGTGCACTTGCGACATATCAAGTTTTTGGGGATTGGAAGGGTTTTGGTCGACAAGGGCGGTGACTTGGCTGGTGGGTTCCTTTTGTTTCTGCGATCGGCGGATTGCAAACGTGGAAGGGTTTTCTGGGCATGTGTTATGGACGTGCAACCCGCACTTTGTTTTTTTTTTTTTTGTTTTTTTTCCTGCTTGTGTCTTCTTTCTTCTTGTATGGGTTATGTCCAAAATATCTGGAACTTTGCCTTTTATTATTTTAGTGAGTTTCTTCTCCTAATTTTATAGTTTTTTTAGAAGAAAAAGTTAGCCTGGGAGAATATTTGGGAAGATATCTTACTTTATGCATTTTGATTTTGTGTTATAAGTGATTTTATTATCCTATTAATATCGAATAATTTTTTATATGCGACATTATGACTTAATAATGCATTTTGATTTTGTGTTTTAAGTGATTTTATTATCATATTAATATCGAATAATTTTTTATATGCGACATTATGACTTGATATTTTGGAAAAATACATTATGATGATATAATAATGTTGTAGTACTCTTTGATGGATTTTTCGTTATTATAGTAATGTCTAACCACTTATTTGATGTTATATTTAGCTTGTTATAAATAATTTTCTTTAAGTATTCTGAGTAAAAGTGCGCCTAATGTTCGAGAGACTCGTTCCTGGACTCTAGGACCCCTTTGCGCCCTTTTGCACGTAGGGTTTTTTTTTTAAAAATTTTTTTTTGTCTAAGGTGCAAGGAGTAAATATAAAGAACACTACACCCTGAAGCTCTCATTGATTGATAAAAATCCAAAAAATGTGAAATTTTCATCTCCCTTAGCAACCTACTCAAACTATAGAACATCCTTAAATGGCAGAGCTTGGAATCATGAAGGTACATAACTTTGTCTTGGGAATCAAAATCCGAACACCACAAACCCAACCTTTCTTTATCCTTATCTTATAAGCCTACACCACATCCTTTATAGTGCATGATTGAACAAAAGATTCCCCATCAATGAAATGACAATATGCCAAAGCAATGAAGCCCACAAACAATGCACAAAGAGATGATCCATATATTATTCTGTGAAGCATGTCAGTATGTAGGAATCTTATGCAGGTTGTTCATGCTAAACGAAGCTTTTGTGTGAGCTTTAGAATTCTATATGGACGTTCTAGGGGAAGTTGACTCCATTGTGCACAAGAAACGTGCTATAAGAGCTCTCTACAGTGAAGGCCTTTAAGAATCAAGATAGAAAATGACCATATTAGCAAGTAAAGCCAACAAACTTTGAAGCTATGCTCTTCCCAGCCATTAAAAAGATCTCACAGAAGTCAAATCCAAATGGATAAAGTTACCATTTAGTGAAACAAGTTGAAGCGTAGCCCCCTTTCCGGGCCATGCTGTAGAGAAAGAAACAATAACTGACCCTTAAGAGGACGGTCACCACACTAAACATCATGCCAAAATAAGACCATAAAGCCACTCTTTACCTCAGATTGCACCTGGGATTTGAAGCGCTCTAGACTCCCTGAGATGGACTTCAACAAATAGCCCTGTGGTGACATGTACTCTTCTTACTCTACCATCCCAAATCATCAAACACCATATTTAGTTGTTATAACGTTTTTCCATAAAGCATCATCCTTGGTAAACCTCTAAAGCCACATGGGCTTTAAAGCTTTTTCATTCTAAGTGACACAATGAAACCCAATGATAGAATTGTTCTTCGAATAGTTGAGAGGGGGCCCTTTCTACAAAAGCTTAGGTTTCCATCTTGCCAATCTCTTATCAAACCTCTCTTCTCCACTATAGTGTCCCAAACAAGGTTAAGACACTCCAAGAGGAGGACCAATGTAGAAAGAAGGGATATAATCAACTCCACACTCAGACAAATGAGCTTAAGACACCTTGTGATGAATACTAGGAGCCTCGCCAATAGGGATGAGTACACTTCTAGGGGAACAAAAAAATTTACTCTTAAGAACAGACATGGCTTCAAAAAGAAGGACACATCTCAAATAACCTAAACCACTATGGAAAACCAAAAACTCCTTGCTGCCATGATATCAGTATGACAACCTTCTAAAATGCCCATCTCAACAACTCTATTCATGAGTTTGCTGAAGGTCTTCAACACCAAAATGAACAACAAAAGTGACAAATGTTCACCTTTCCTTAATTAAGCCTCTAGAGCTTCAGTAAAGCACTACATTTCACCAATAATCAAAGCATAGAAATGCATACTGGAAATACAAATGACACCCAGTTTATCCACATCTGGAAATCCCCTCTTTTCAAGAAAGGGAAAGAGAAAACTCTAAGAGACATGATCATATGCCTTCTCAATTTGAAGCTTATAGAGCATACCTGACTGCTAGACTTGGTATTAGCATCAACACATTCATTAGCAATTGACAACGTTCGAAATTTGAGGTCTTGAAATGAAAACATGTTTGTTAAGACCAACCATTTTACCCACCAAAATCTTAGACTTTATATAAGCATCAACACATTCATTAGCAATAAACTGTCCAAAATTTCTTTATCTCCTTGGCACCGACCACTTTGGTAACAAAAGTAGCATTCAATTTTATCTTAATGCACCTCTATTATGAAAGTCTGCATGCATATCCATAATGTCATCCTTAATGCTCAAAGAAAGCTATATTGAAGTCGTCCAGTTCGGGTGCTCTCTTTGCCTCAATCATCGATTGCCTTCCGGACTTCCTCCTCCATGAAATCTCTAACAAGATGTGTTGCATTCTTAAATTTAAATGAGATTCCTTCGAGAAAAAGCCTTATAATCTCATCTTCATGACAAAGACTTTCATAAAAATGAATAATAGCCCTTTTGTTGAGGGCGCATTAGAGTACATCATGTCATCCACTTTAATGTTTTGAGTGGTATTGAACTTTCTTATACTAATAGGCCACTCTAGTAGAAGATGATGGTATTACAATCACTATCCACAATCATTGTCGCATAGCTCTTCGATGCCAGAAAATATTAATCTAGTTGTGTACCAAAGAAATCTCTTTCTTAACTTCTAATTTTTCTTTCAAATCTCTTAGCAAGAGAGTGATGTCGCTCCTTATCCAAACACTTATCTTAGAATGGAGATGGCCAAAGTCCTCTCTGTTTCACATTCAGGTTTGGCTCTTTAGATAATTTAACTTCTACGCTAGAATAAAACTAGGCTCACCAATAACATGCAACTCTTCCCAACATCATTTGAGGAGATCATAGACCTTCTACTTTAGGCCACATATTTTCATACCTGAAAGGATGATGGCGAAGTCCCCCACGTGTAAAAGGATAGGAAAGTGATCTCAAGTGATTACCGGAGGCAAGTATTTGGGTTCGGGTCAACTCGGGTTTGGGCAATTCGGACAAAATCCTCAAACCCGACCCTGCCCGAATTTAAAATTCGGACAATTTGTGATGTTCGAACCCGGACCTGAATTGTCCGAATTTGTCTGAACCCGAATTTGTCTGAACATGCCCAACCCGAATTCACACTAAATTTAGACACGATTTCAATATTTTCTCCAAATTTTTAATTCGGGTTAGGGTTCATACATTGTTGAATATGTCTGAACTTGAAGTTGACACAAAACTCGGACAATCCAATTTTCTTACTCCAAACCCGAACTCGACCCGAATTTGATTTCGGACATGACCGAATTGTCCGAATTTAAAATTCGGACAAGAAGTTGATGTCCAACCGCGATTTAATTCGGATCAGACAATTTCAGGTATTCAGGTCGGACGGATTTTTGCTGGCGCTACAAGTGTTCATCGGAAGGTTCACTAATGCTTCTCGAGAAGTAACTTCCCAGTCAAAAGAGAAAAGAAACCGATGAATGCAAGGAAGGATAATGTATCTTGTCTTAGATCCTTTATAAAGAACCACCAAGGATAATTTGTTGTGCTCATATATTCTTACACATTTTGTACCAGTTTTGATGTAGCCATTTTCGGTAAGTAGTAGCAAAACAAAATGTTTTAGATTGTTGATCTCACAGGGAAAACAGTGCAAGTAATATTATAACGCGATGGTTTAAAATCTTGATTAAAGTTCTAGTGAAAGTGATGTTATTCATCTTAATAAACCAAGGATTTTAGGATTCATGAATTAGTGAATGTCTTTAGGTTGTTGGGTGATTCATGAAGCCGACTAGGGCACTTTTCTCGAGTGACCGACTGCCCAACCCGGTCCCCTACACCACTATTCTCATTGGGTATAGTTGACTAGGCTCGATATCAGTAGCACCCAATGGGCTTAATGTACTTGGATGCTATTCTTATGCCCTAAGCTCGCCATTTCAATCCAAAGTCACTTACAATACTCAAACTCTCTCTTGGCAGTCTTAGATACCCGAAAAGTCAATAAAATGCTCACCAGGGCAATTCATCGAACATTTGGTGGACAAAGGTAAAACTTGATGAAATCATCTTTATTCAATCAACCAAATCCTATTCCATAATTTATAACATCAGCAACACCTAATCCTCCTGTTAAATTGAATGATCAGCCACAAAACGTAATTAAAAACCAATTAAAACAAGCAATAAACACCATAATAAAGAAAGCAACAAACCAAGTAAAGGAGAGAATGAAGAAAGCATCAAATTTAGGAGAGCAAAAAATGACTCAAATGGCCCTATGTTTTGCTGTAATTATTTTTAAGGGCCCTGTGTTTTCGAAAATAATTTTGTGTGACATTATTTTTGCTGTCATTATTTATGGTTGATTATTCGACATAATTTCTGGCTGAAGAGGGCTACTTTTGAAAACTCGGGACCCTTAAAATAATTACAGTAAAATGTAGGGCCCTTTGAGTCATTTTTTGGAAGGGGAGAGAGAAAACTTATGCTTGGATTAAGGCGGCACGGAACTGCTAATCTCGACGATGTTCAAAGGAAACAAACTAATTGTTCTCTAATATATTCCTAATCTATCTAATCCTAACCCTAATATTCATGAGAGAAATAAGCAAAGTCCTGGAAAAAATTAAAAATATTTCGAATAAAGGGGTCTATTTTAGATGTAGATGAATGTTGTGCTCAATGGGGGCTTGGCAAGCCAAAAGTGGTGGTTTTCATTACTAGTAGTTGACCTGGTTGTGTCGAAGCGTTACAGGCTTACAGCCGCACGTGCCATTTTGACATTTCCGTGTCTCAAAGATGCAACAGGGCGTGTTAACACCTGACAACAGGTTTCGCTACCTCCCTTTATTACAGGGACGACACGGGCATGTTGCATCAAAGCAACTGCTCTTGTTGACCTACAGTTCTTCATTTCTTATCTTAGCCTCAGTTTACTATTTGTGGATTCTGCTATGGATGATTCGAGACCTTTCTGGTCCCTGAGACTTCAATATCCTCCTTCCATGTCCCGATCCTGAAATCTTGACTATTCTAGACAAAAAAGAATAGTTTCCGCTTATTCATCACAAAATGGGGAAAATCTACAAACATCAAAAACTAGTAAAAACTAACAAAATTTTATTAAAATAGGACACTGAATCTAGGCAAAAGGCTGTAAAATGAGCAACAAATAATCAACTATCAAGTACCCCCACATCTAAGCTTTTTGTCATCCCAACCAAGAAAAAACAAAAAAAAAGCACATAAAACACAAAATAAACCCTTTCTCACTATTGTAGGAAGTACGGTTGCATTTTTGCATGCAACAAGCCCTTTAAAACCCTCGGCAACCCAAGTGATCAAGTGGGGTCTTATAAAGGTTTGTAGAAGCTATACCTTCAAAAGTTAATAAAAAGGAGAATTTTGAAGATTCATTGAAGCTATATCCCACAAATCCAAGAAAAAGAAGAATCAAATGGAGAAGGAACAAGAAAAAGTTTTTTTTGAAGTATGACCCCTAGTCCCCAAGTCCTTACTGTTTGTTTGGAATTGAAATAGTGTGTTTCTGTTGGGCATTGGACTTGAAATGTTGACTGCTAGTGTCTAATGGAGTACAAAAGGTAGGACAGTTAGTCGAGGCAGCTTCTTTTACTCCAATATAATGTATAACTTGATATTCATCCAAAAGTGATTTCTTCACCCATACAGAATGTATACATGTATTCGGATATATGATGACATTATCTTGTTTGCTGTTGTAAAAAAAAAAAAAAATAAAATTGAAAAATAACTTATAATATGAAGAAGACTTTAGTAGGTTTTATGTCTTGGTTTGTAGGCTAAGATGATGTTCTGGTGCGCTACAATATGTGAATCTACATTATGTGAATCTATAATCTACAATAGCAATCTACAGTATCTTGAGGGAATTATTGTCAATTCCTCCTTTTTGACAGGCTGTTGTATTTTTGGACAGACAACAATGCTTTTCTTCAGTGTCTTGAGCCCTTCAAACTCATAATTAGACAACTCACAGATTACTCCTCTCCCCCCCCCCTCTCTCTCTCTCTCTCTCTCTCTCTCTCTCTCTCTAAGCGCCAGTATGCTTTAGTTAGGTGTATCATCTCTGGCATGAAAGGAATTCAAGATTTCATGATAATACTTCAAAGGAGATTAAAGTTTTGGTTCAAATTATTTGTAATGATGTAAAAAGTAGATTAACTTAGCTTCATTTTTATAGGTGCTGATAGCTTTCTTGTTTTGGTGTCTGAATTGTCCTCAGTTGTATTTGGGTTTCTCAATTTTGTTAATGGAATTACTAATCGTTTTTCCAAAAAATATATATATATAAGGAACGGGCAACTTAGGTTAGGGTTCCCCCGTGGGGTTCAAAGGCTTTTTAAAAGCCTGAGTAGTTGATACCATAGTTAGAAAATAGCGAATCAACCCCAAGGCAGAACGAATGAAAGGTGGTGGTGGGGGGAATCGGGCGCTATTCCCCCCGGGATGTGACAACTGACCCTACACTCCAATAACAATATTCCACTTGCCTTGCGAGGCCCAAAAGCTCGGAGATTAGTTGGGATAAGGGGGAGGTGAATCAGAGCAGAGAAGCCCTCGCTACTTCATAGCGGTGCCCCCTAAGGAGCCCCTACTAATTCCCCTCACTAGATGACATCAGTCCTTTAAACTAGAGGACAACCTTTCCTTTAGGGCATTTAGCCTATTGTATTGTTTTAGAGCAGTCTCCGTAGCTCGACCCGATGCATGAAGCAGGAGGAAATCGGTACCCCGCAAGTCTATCAAAGAGCTTGCGTAAGCATTCAAAGCAAAAACAGTTTCTCTGGGTGTTCTTTCCAATCAAGCCATTTGATAATTTGCATGTTGGAGATATACGATGTAGCCTTCAAAAGGGATGAGGAGGCAAAGTTTTTTTTTTTTTTTTTATATTTAGATCCAACGACGGTGTGAACTGTCTATTTGGATCAAAATTTGGCATTAATTCAAGGCGACTTCTAACCCCCCCCCCCCCAGTCTTCTTGATTGTTAGTTTTGGTTTCTAAATTGGTGAGGTTGATTAGAATTGTGCAAATTATCAAATGGCTTGATAGGGAAGAACACCCAGATACGATGTAGATATACGATGTAGCCTTCAAAAGGGGTGAGGAGGCAAAGTTTTTTATTCAGATCCAACGACGGTGTGAACTGCCTGTTTGGATCAAAATTTGGCATCAATGCAAGGTGACTTCTACCCCCTCCCCCCTATCTTCTTGATTGTTAGTTTTGGTTTCTAAATTGATGAGGTTGATTCGAATTGTGGGTGTTGATTTTTTATTTTAGATAGTTGGTCGAAGGATCTGAGTATATACATGAGGGGTCGGTATTGTTGTTATTTTGGTCATTTGTTGAGGGGTTCAGTTTTTGGTGTGAATTTGTACTAAGTCACTATTGGACGAAAAGTTCATTTGCTTTGAGTTTTCTAGAGCTTGAACAAATGCAGGGTTTTGTTGGTACCATTACTTTTCATCATTCTGTAACGGGAATATGGAGTTTCCCCATTTTGATTTCCAATTAGGGACTTGAAGCATCAAATTTGATTCTAACTTGAACTCGATTGCCCTCTTTTTCATATTTAAATTTGTGCTAGGGAGAAAATTAAATGAAACAATACTAAATAGGTTTGCTTGATTGTCATTGATATCCAAAAATGACGGCATTGTGAAAGATGCCTTGAAATTTTTTTGTCAAAAATTACCATCAACTTCATAATTGTCGTATATAGGTATTTTGTTTATGGAGAAAGGGGTCTATATATTAGAACTGATAAAGAAGTATATGTCCAAAGAAGCTCTATCCACAATCAAACTAGGGACATTAGTCTCCCACACTCCTACCGATCACATATAGTTGCAGATTTGGAGGTGTGCACGATCATGGGCCACCATATTACACCCTTTTTTTTTTTATAAAAGATCAAGCACAAAAGGAAAAGGAAAATGAACTGGCTACTTCTAAAATGTCTTATAATGATCTAGGAAACCAATAAAGCTATCATGAATTTGACCTTTCTTGAGAGATTGGATCAATTGAAGTATTTTTTTTTTAAACGTCTACGGAGATCTAAAGCGTTATAGAGTCTAGAAAAGGATTGGTAACCACCTCTTTAGTATTTCTTCTCTCTTTTGTAGGATATAATTATCATATATTTAAGTAGGTTATATAGTTACCCATTTTAAATGAAATATGGATACCTTTTTCTTATAGAGTATTCAACTTTGATATAGTAACCTATGGGTCAAGAGCCCAATCTGCAATGTTGCATGTATACTTGTGTTTCGATGTCCTTGGT
Organism: Portulaca oleracea; assembly: GCA_029582165.1. Lineage (NCBI taxonomy): Eukaryota > Viridiplantae > Streptophyta > Magnoliopsida > Caryophyllales > Portulacaceae > Portulaca > Portulaca oleracea. The sequence continues at coordinate 34,889,377 of CM055888.1, read as the reverse complement.
CTATGAGAAAGACCTATCTCCTTGATCATAAGTGTAGTATAATAATCAATAAGGGTAAGAGAGACCACTAGCTATAATAGAATCTTTTTTTTTTTTTTTAGTTTTTTGGTGCGTCCTTAAAAGTACTCAACTTAAAGCCATGTTTGTTAAATACAAATCTTCTGTAACTTTTTCAATTTGATGCAAAATTTCAATTACTGCATTTCCTCTTAGTGCATCTTTTTTTGTTGATAGTCGGGTTGTTTCTATGTTTTAGTGAATATGATTGGGCTTGGAGTTGGATGACCAGCAAGGAAAGCGTCTAATCATGGACCTAATGAAAGCTTACTTGGCTTTTATTTTAAAAAAAGATGGCTACATGGAAATCTATTGCTAGCATACTACCTTCTCAAATTGCTTGATTTTTAATTTCTATTGAAAAGTCAGCCCATCTCGTAACATACATAAATAAGTTGGCAATAAGTTTTGTTGACATATTAGAATTTCTTCCTACATCAGCTCAAGATTGCGTTTGTGGGATGGCAAGCAAGTTGTTTATGCTGAAAGAGCTAGCTTCAAGTGTTATTTTGTCAAACTGCTCTACCCTACTGCCTACTTGCTGAAAACAAAGAGGATTGAGAAGGAAAAACAATGTTGCCTAAATCAACAACATTTCATGCTGCGTGGAATTAGCTCATATGATATATTGCAGTTTATATATGCTGCTTAGAACTGTTAGTGTTAGTTCCTACTCATACGAAATATTGTACTTCATATTTTAATAGTGTCACATGTATGATATGTATGTATAAGAACTTAATAGTTTGCTATTTATTGAATTGTTATGAGTAAGCCAAGCTCATTTTTGGATACTTGCAATGTTATTAATGGCTCGACTTTCCACGCCCTTGCAATAACTGATCCGATCAGCTTAAAAACTGAATGAAAGCCTGATGACTTTTATTATGGTTAGGTAAGTCAATTCGCTACTCGTACTTGGAATAAAGTGATTATGAACTCCAAACATTTCGTTATACTATCCACGCCCTTGTGGTTTATATTTGTTGTATGTTGGGGTTCCTATTAAACTGGATCAATTTGTTCAACTTTTATTTGCCATCAAACATGGTGATAAAATCATATAAATAGCAAATAGGGATGGCAACGGGGCGGATCGGGGATGGGGGAGTATACCCCCGTCCCCATCCCCGCTCCCAAAACTCATCCCCATCCCCATCCCCATCCCCGCTTCGGGGAATGATTCTTGCCCCATCCCCATTCCCGCGGATTCCCCATCCCCAGTGGGGATCCAACGGGGATTTTTTTAAAACTATCCTAAATTTAACAAAATTTTAATCGGATCCGGTTTTTAATCGAACCCGGTTTTTAACATGTTCAAAATACAACGTATTTAACTTGCTTAAGTAATAATACATCAACAAGTGAGAATAAATTGGAAAATTACTACTTTGTCCTTCCCATTAATATATATATTAAATTTGAATAAAGGTTATTTGGTAATTTTAACATTTTCGGGGATGGAGATTCGGGGATGGGGACGGGGAATTTACCCCGGCGGGGAAAATGGGGAAGGGGATGGGGAAAATTTTGTCCCCATCCCCGCCCCGTCCCCGAGCGGATTTTGGAAAACCGTCCCCGTTCCCGTCCCCATCCCCATCCCCAATGGGGGCGGGGATTTTTCCCCAGAGCGGGGCGGGGCCCTGACGGGTTTGGGGATTCCCCGCCCCATTGCCATCCCTAATAGCAAATCAATTTTTTATTACATTGCAAGCTTGATTAGAAGTAAGTATTGTCAGTTGAGCCTTGAATCATTGGGTTGATTTCTGTTACCATCCATGCATGGGAGATGAAGGGGAATAATTTCCTCTCGGATTGCTTTGAGCTTTATATTGTAAAATTGTTGGGTTTTTATTTTATTTTATTAATTTATTTTCCGCTTTTGATTGTGATTTTACTTTGGATAGATCGATAAAAGGAAGTAGCTTAAATTTTAGCTCATGTGACATTAATAAGCGAGTAATCTTATGGTTTACTTTGTAGATACAAGGGCAGATTAAATTGGAGTTGATGGGTAATAGAGCTTAAGGCTAGCTCAATATGCTATGTCAGAGTTTGGGTTGTTGGCTGAGGGATTATTAATGAGTGATTATGTAATAAAGGTATACTCTTTATTCAATCTTCCCCTGCTTCTTCTGAAACTAAATTCAATGGGATTGCAGTATTCAATGTGTAGCGTACCTTGTAATATATATGTTAAAACCCTTTGTTATGGGGTTATGGCCTTTACGTGCTAATTTTTCAAGTTCAGTTCATCCTTGAAGTTGTAGAGTATGTGGTTGAATAATATTAGCCCAAAATTTTCTTTGTGAATTCGTCTGATTATTTTGTTATTTGGTTTGAGGACAAAATATAATAATTGGGTTGCTCCTAAGGTTCTAGAGTGTAGGGGCAGGTTGCATCTATGTGTTTAACAACTCATTTGTCGTCAGCTTGTCTGTTAGAAGATTCTTATTGCATGGGTTTATGGTATAACACCATAACTTGTTGAAGAATATGAGCAGGCATGACTAGCTCTAGCTGGTCAACTTGCTGCATATAGCTTTGTTGGTTATAGATTTTGGTTTTTCATGGTGTCTACCAGTTGATGAACTTAATACTTACTGCATATAGCTTTGTGGGTTCTAGATTCTGATTGACTTTCATAATGTCTACTTTTCAACTTTTTTTTCTTCTTAATTTTCCTTGGCAATTTCTGTAAATTGTTTTGTTGCATTTGCAAATAAACTCCTGGGAAAAATTAAATAATGTGTACATACTTGTATAGTTATGATTTGAAACTTGATGTGTTTCCTTTAATCTTATTTTTATGCCGAATGCTAACTTTGAATGCTATTATTTTGTTTTACCGCAGCTGTATGGAGCCCTTCAAATGTCCGTGGAAATGTTTTTAATGTGGAACTCTGAGCTTCTGATAGATGGTAGTGGAGATATCAATCTTGGAACATCCTTGCTCGAGGACAACAATTTGCTGGTTCTGAGAGTAAGTTCTTTTTGCATCATGGAGTATATAATGTTAAACATAACATTGTTTAATGATCATAACATTGTTTAATGATCATTTCATTATGAGTCCTCACGTATATTATACCCTCCAATGCCAACTTGAAAATCCATGAATAAGGCTTATTAAATTTGACTGGTTCTGGTAATGAGATTAAGGCAAAACGTTTGGTACTGTCATTATTTTTATGGAGTTCATGTATTTGTGACTTCGTGGTTGCAAGTGCATTTTGTGATACGATTTATAGCAGCATTACAACACCAAACGTTTTCTTTTTCTTTGATAATGGAACAACAACAATCCAAACGATTTGTCATTTTATAATACAACCTATCATAAATGGAGTTTAAATTATATTATATTTAGGGGACCTTTAAAAGCATCCTATCATATATACTATGGATCTCTCGCATCTTCTTTACTATCATGAGACAATAAGGTTTAGTACGGTCATATTGTGCTAGAAGCGAGTGAGTTCCCGTGATATTGTGCTAAAGGCCAAATTGCAGCAATGCCACCACAATAATTTGAAGTTGAGGATAACTGTTAGTTTGTTGATTGTGTTTTAAGTTGATATTTAGATTGATGAGGTGGTGTTAGGTATTTCAGGGAAGGCGAGTATGCAAATTGTTCATTTGGTCTTAACTCTTAATTTCAGTTGGCTTTTTGAGCATGATACTTGTTAACTTTATAGCAACAATTTTGCCTTGTATGGTATGTAAAAGAGTGTATATAGAACTTACAATTGAACAAGTACATGTAGATTATAGATGGATATATATTTTGAACTTCTCATTCTTTGTTTCCCCCATCGTCATGGTTTCATAATGCAAGGGTTGAACATACAGTCCATACTCATTTGTAGCATATTGTTTAAACACATGATTTGGCTGGTAGAACTTGGCCGATGTAAAACTTGCCTACTTTACTTGATGAATGTACTTCGTTAAACCTAGCTCCGGGTCTACTGCGCGCATCGCATGCACCTTACGACTAGTTATAACAAAAATAAAAAGTTAAAGATTTCTCAACTTGTTGGTTAGGTGAATATTTGACATTGGCAATAGGGCTTGCAAGGTGATCTTTGAAGTCAAGCTAATGTTGATGAAGGTCGGCTAAAGTTGATTACAATTGGTGGCATTGCATATGAGAGGGGATGTGTACGAAATTTCAAACTTTCAGTTCATCATGTCAAGATGGCTAGTTTATCTCGCTTTGTCCATAAGAAGATGTAAATTTGACTTGGGACGCGCGCTCAACATTCGAACTATAGGAATTTGTTTGTGTTATCATCTTTGTTGTTCATACTTTTATTTTCCAACAAACGAATGCTGAAGTTATACATTTTGCATACATGATAATCTTTGTTGCTTTCCATACTTGAATTTCCTAACAAATTGTAGTCGAAGTGGAACAAAATCCTTCATTTGGCTTGGATAGGATAGTACGTACAAATCGGAGTTGAAGTTGAAGGTGCTTGGCTCTATACTCGTGTAGGTTTGCACGTGCAAATCTTGAAGAAACAGTGATGAAAAACATTTTGATTCTGCCTTGAATAGCCCTCACTTCCTTCTAAGTGTTTGGGACGGTTTTGGCTTGAAAGATCTCAAATTTGCTAAGATGCTCAGTTCTCTATATATCCTCATTTGCGACTGTGTTTCATGTTTGGATTTGTCAATGTCCACAATGTGAAGACTGAGGTGCACTTGGGTGATGTTTCCATACCCCCTCGTGCTTCTACATCTTGCTGTTTGGCAGAATGGGGACAAGAATTGCATCAGTGAATTTCTTGTGACAGAAAGCATTTTGTACCAACAATGTGAGTGCTGTTTTTTTTGCAGTTTTGCTATGCCATATGTAAATATTTTGAGATTTCAATTTGGTAATGGTAAGTTGCTAACCGTCGCACTTCAATAGCAGTGAACGTAATTTAAACTTGTTATATATTAGGGGTAAAGTTGGTGATTTTGTGCTATCCATTCATTTAAATTTCAGATTGATATCTGTAAAGTTTTTTGTTTTGGATTTCTTAAAATAACATCTAGACATGTTTCAAGTGTAAATTTACATACTTTACCAGTATACAGAACAGTTGTTGATTTGCTAGATGTTTACATCAATTATATGACAAACTTATTAACCCAACTTTTTTACTTACTTATTAATCTCAAGTAAAACCCTGGTTAGTTATGTTTATGTAGTGCATGATCAAGTAAAAGATAGGATTTTTGGATGGTAAGATACTGATCTTTGGGGACATTGGATTGTATTCTACCAACCTTTACTATTGGACAACCATGTACCTAACCTTTATACATAGGTGAGATTATTATACCAATAGTAACTAAGGGGGTGGTGAGCTGGTCTCCGGGCTGACGTGGCTGGTGGAGGAAAAAGAACTTGCCCCACCCCCATAACCCATTCGTTTTTCTTACTAACCCATGTTACAAGACATTAGTTGGTTGTGTGCCATGTCAGCACGGAAACCGGTTTACCGCCCCCTTAGTCACTGTGCTGTGGACAATCTTTGGGTCAGTGAGAAAAACGGAGGGGTTGACGTGGTTACTGTGCAACGAACGGTTGTTTTCCCACTGCTTGCCATGTCAGCACGGATACCAATTCATCGGTCATCATCTTCTAAGTCACTGTTGGTATAATAATCTCACCTAAGTATAAGGTCAGAGATATTGTTGTCCAATAGTAAACGTTGATATATTACAATCCAATACCCTCAAAGTTTGATATATTGTCATCCAATATACCTAAAAATATGTGTCAAAAATCATCAATCCCCTCCCTCCCCCCTTCACCTTTGGTGTCAAGTTTAGAAAATAGAGAATGATAAATAAAAAATATTCCTTTGAATTCTTTTGAAGGATAGATTGTTTAAGTAATGGCTGAAAAAGTATCGACAAAAAGTGTAGAATTTTGAAAAAACCGAATAATTTTGATAATGGGTGATATGAGCATTCGTTATATCAGTTGGAAATTATTGGATAAAGTAGTAATTAAATAGTTGCCACATACAAGGTAAATTTTCTATGTGTATGAGATGATTAAATTTTACAGTGACGTTGGCACATAGAAGGTATACCTCTAATGAGTGGAATAATTAAATTTTACAGTTACATAACTTGAAGTCTCGAACAATCTCATGAGAAATATTGGGGGTTTGGCTAGAAAGATTTGGTGTTTAGCGAAGCGAAAACTCGCGTGAAAAAGATTTGAGGTTGGCTGAATCGCGTTTTTGCTTAGCTGCAATTTATGTACCGTAATTCAAATCGAAAACGAGATCGAAGTTACATTTTGAATCTTTGATCGGAACCAGGTAACCTAGGTTAATTGCATCATAATGTACATAGTCACAACAATTACAACAAAATTAATGTGTTCTAAAAGGGATGCTATACCAAATTAATGTGTTCTGGAAGGAGCGAAGTCGCACCTTATGGATAAGAGAAGGGGATCAATGTACCAAATTCTTCTTCCAACACTATAAAAACCATCAGCAACACACGCTTATTAGAGGATTACGCCTTCCGAATGTACATGGAAGGCTGATCAAGAGGTTGTTAAACAACAGGCTTTTGAGTATTTTCATACTTTATATAATCCAAGAACGATTCTTCCTATGACGCGTAAAAGGTGTATGGAGCAGCTGCTTCAACAGTGTACGACTATTTTAACTAAAGGACATCGATGTTACTTACAAACTTTGTTTACAGCAGATGAGGTGAAACAAGCAGTTTTCCAGCTTAAAGCAGATAAGAGCCCTGGGCCGGATGGCGTTCCCCCAGCGTTTCACAGCAATATTGGCATTCTATTAACGAACAACTGGTGACTGCTGCATTATCATTTTTAAGTGATGACAAATTTCTGGGGGAGCTCAATAATACTTCGTTTGTCCTTATTCAAAAGAAAGCAGTCCCAAAGAAGATCAGTGATTAATGACCAATAAGCTTATGTAATGTTTTTTATCGTATAATAAGCAAGTGTATGGTTGATCGGTTGCGACCAGTGTTGAAGGAAATAATCAATAGTCGTCAAGGTGCTTTTCTACAAGGTAGGCTGGGGGTGGAACACTGTTTGGTTGCACATGAGATATTCCATACCGTGAGAAATAAAAGGCAGGGTCTTTAGTATGCAGAAATCAAGGTGGACATGAGTAAGGCTTATGATTGTATTCGGTGGGAATTTTAGAAGCAGTATTGAAGACTTTACAGTTCCCTTCTCATTGGATTGTTTAATAATGAAATGCATCACTACAGTTTGATATCCAGTCGTCATTAATGGAGATGTCACCGATTGGATATATCCCCAGGCAGGCCTGCGACAAGGTCATCCTCTTTCACTATATTTATTTATTTTGGTTATGGATATTTTATCGCAGTTATTACAAGAAAGTTAGAATAAAAGATTAATTAAGGGTATTAAAATTACAAGAGAAGCTCCAGAGATTACGCATCTATTTTTTTGCGGATGACTCCATATCTTTCATGGATATGGATCCAGAACATTATTTGGAGCTGAAGACTATTTAAGCGAAGTTTAATTACTGCTCTCGTCAAATGATCAATGTCGAAAAATCTTCAGTGATATTTTCGTTGGGTACTAAACAACAAAAAGAGGTGCAGTTTAAAGTGATTTTTGGTTACCAGGAATGTGAATATTTTACAAAATATTTGGGTAGTCCTCCAATAGTGTCAAGAAATAAAATAAGCCAATTTCAATTTATAGTGGATGCGTTTTTGAAAAAGCTCCAAGGGTGGCAAGCAAGTATCTTATTGCAGGCAGGTAGATTGGTATTAATACAAGGGGTTTTAGCAGCTCTTCATCAACATCTTTTCTCAATTTATCAAGTTCCGCAAAATATTTTGGAGAAATTAAATGCTCCGATAGTTCAATTTTTTTGGTGGAATTCGAGAGGAAGGAAATCTATACACTAGCTGCCGATAAGTCATTTATTTAGATTGAAAGGCATGGGTGGATTGGGAATTAGAGATCTTACTAGTTTTAATCAAGCACTCCTCTTGAAACAAGCTAGGAGGACGACAGTTGGGGAGGCATCTCTTCTTGCACAAAATTGGCATTCTAAATATAAAGTAAACTCACCTCTAAATACTCCGTCTAACTATAAACCCCCAATAAATTCATCTTATGCTTGGAAGAGTATTACTAAAGCAGTAACATTAGTCAAGGACCGTATTCGATGGCGAATTGGAAATGGAAGAACAATCAAAGTTAGGGACAACAGATGGCTAGGACAATGGACTCCTCGACTGAAGACGAGTGGGATATTGGATCAGTCAATTGCGTCACTTGTGGTTAAGGAGGGGGATGTTTCAACATGGAATAAACATTATATAGTATCAAATTTTGATTCCCAAACGGCTAAGCACATTCTTCAAACGCCAGTTCCTACCGAAGGGACAGAAGATCAAATTTGCTGGGGAGATACAAGTTCAGGTAAGTATACATTGAAAACAAGTTACAAAGCACTGGGAATGGTAAATGGTATTTTTGGAGGAAACTTACATACTGAAGGGGATAGAATGTGGAGCAAATTTTGGTATACAAATATACCTCCAAAGTGGAAGATATTTATCTGGAAGTGTGTTAACAATACGTTACCTATAGGGGCGAATAGAGAAATTAGAGTTCTTTCTGGGGAAAATTTATGTTGGGATGATGGGGAAATGGAATCGGTGTCATATCTTTCAGAAATTGTAGTGTAGCGAGACACTTGTGGCAAGCTAGTCCTCTTGGGAAACAAGATGTAGAGACGGACTTGGACTGATGTAAATGGCTAGAGGACTGGTTGAGATATTTAATGAATACAGATAAAGATGGAGGAACAAGGTTATTGAATTTCACAGTAGTTATATGGGCAATATGGAAGATACGTAATATGGCAAAAATTTAAAAAAGGAAAATTACGGGAACTATCATGGAGCACTGTTTACATAACGCTATCATAGAAGGCGATTTGTGGCTGCGAAGACCTCATAAACAGAATAAGCTTTGCTAATAAAACAAAAGTTATTCAGATTGCCAAATCACAAAATTGAATCCAATATTCATCAGTTAAATTCATCGTTGATGGAGCGTGGAAACAAGATTCGGAAAAGGCGGTGGCAACTTGGGTACAAATTGGTGAGGATCCAAGCCAAGCAGAACTGGAGGCTGTCAGACTAGCATTACAGGTTGCCAAGGCAAATAATTATCTGGCTATCGAAATCGCTACAGATTCAGAATTAGTTGTAAAATTCTTACAAAATCCAACTATGTGTTTTTATAGATGTTCTTCTTTAGTTTTTGATATAGTAGGTAGCTTAAATGATTTTAATATGTATAAAATTTATGAAGTGCATAGAAATGAGGTCAATAGGGCTCATAGGTTAGCAAAATACATTCTAAAACATTGATGTATTATAAGGTTTTTATCAATATACTGACTATTCTGGCAAAAAACAAAATGACAACAAAATAGAAAAGATACACAATGCAACTCAAATGATAACTATGGCGCGTTGAACTACAAATAATTTGCACATACCCCTCAAGATTACACATGTGCAGGGGTACAAACTCTCCGATGGCGGCAATCCCTAGGATTACACGATTCAGTTAAGCTTGTACACTATCAAATTCTTAGGAGTTGATTTTCCCCATGATGGGATATTTGTTAAAAGATTTCTCGATGAATCAACCTCATGCCTTGCTAATTCAAGAGAAACAAATTTAGATTTCATAGTAGACATGAAAGTAAAAGATAGCCTAGAAGATTTCTTAGATATGGCATAACCTACCATTGTTAATTTGTCGGCACTTGTTGAGTTGATTTCATCACTATCTGATACCCAATTATCATCATTATGTCCTTCTAAGAGAACAATAATTTTGCAAAAAATGCAAGTACCAACCCATGTTTTTTTTTTTATTTTTTTTATTTATAAGTTGCGATCATGAGAGCTCTTTTATTCAACAAGGGAAAGTGCCCACAAGCACAAAAGAGCAATAAGCTCAGACTGTTCAAAATACACCCAAAGAAGCCAATGCGCAAAGATACAATAACAATGGCACCCTAAACATTCAGCTGAGACAGACTAGGAAGACAAATATAGTACATGACAGAAGCACCCTAGCAATATAGTAAGACTTCACTGAAAGATAAAGATATTTGATTGAAATGGATAGCCAATTGGTCACTTGACAAGTTGTGAAATTCATTCCTTCCAGTAGACCAAAAAACCCACCAAATGACAGTATACAACACCATAACCATGCTCCAACCCATTTCAACAAAGTCACTGTTGGCCCACCCACTTCAGCCTCCAAAATTGAGCAGTAGCAGCAGCACAGAAAAGAGAAACAGAAACAACAGCTCATTGAAATATGACAGTGATTTGATGGAAATTTGTAGCAAGCTGATCTATTGAGTAGTTGTGTGAATTCTTCCACTCACAAGACCATAAGCTGACCCTCCATTTGACACTATGTAGCTCAAAAGACAATGAAAGGCCTGATGTGCAACTTCGTTGTAATCATTTCAATGCTAAAGTCTTGATTCTCCTTCACACCCCAATTGATCAACACTTGATGAAGCTATCCCAGTAAGAAGTGCCGGAAGAATTGTCATTACCAGACGGTAGAAGGCACCTCATGTTTAGTGAGGTAGATAACTGTAGGACGCAGAAAATTCCCGTTCGGGGAAATTGTTTCGGATGCGCTACTTAAGTGATCGGGAGCCGACTAAGGTTGCTTAATCCTTAAATAAGGATATTTTTATTTTCGAAATTCATTTTCAGGGTGATGAAACTTTATTTATTTTACAAACTCTTTTATATTATTAAAATACCCGAAATTACACTAAAATAATTTACTAATAAATTTAGTACCGGCCCATTATTACATCCAGGCCCAAGAAGTAGCAAAGGGACCGCCATGGGATCCTAAAACCCGCACGAGTTTTATGGTGCCATGGGCTGGGCCCTGTGCAGCTTTGACCCAGAGAAAAGGGGGTGAAAATTAATAAAACTCATGCGGGTTTTATTAATCTTCTGGCCCGTTTTCTCATGGGTGGCCTTAGATTAATAAAAAGTGATACTAATTATTTATAATTACTTTCGTGCAATTATCGTTTATTTTAAATAACCAAAAGGATTTGTAAAAGTGACAAAGAGTTGCCAGCCGATTTAAGGAAATCGACAAACCATAAAATTAATAAAAATAACTCCGGTCTACGAAACCCGATTCTAAGTTCGGGGGTAAGGTTACGAATTCGAGAATTATAAGAATTCTCGAATTCGCCTGTTTAGAAAACAAACTCTACTAAAATCGACATTAAAATGAAAAAGAGCGGGGAGAAGTTTAATTAGTTTCGCAAATTTATATTCTTAATCATGCAATATAAAGAATGAGGTTTTTGGTTTACAAAATATGCACATATAATGTAAAATAAAGTACGAATTACATGATTAAATGATAATAATGAAAAGAAACATAAAAGCGAACCTCTTTGATTTAGGAGCCCTAATGTGCCGATCGAAACACCTTGACTTCCCTCTACTTGGTGGATGGAAAGATGAGTATGAGAATGGTAGTAGGATAGTATATGAGTGATGATTTTGATAGAGTGAGTGGAATAGATAGAATGGTGATATTAGAGTGAGGATAGTAGAGAGGAATTTGAGGATAGAGAGTTTGGGTAGAATGATGGTATTAGTTGGTGGGATTATAATGATAGTTAGTGAAGAATGAATGGAATGGAGGGGGGTATTTATAGGTGAAGAAGGTGGTGCAAAGGAGGGAAATGGAGGGAAAATCATGAGGGACACATCCCCATGATCATGCCATGCAATCACAAAAGTCAAGGGAAGGAGTGAAACACATGGGGCTAATATCAAGGGGTTGATCAAGATTTTGGCGCCAAATTCAAAAAGAAAACCCACGGAGGTTTTAATTGATCTCGCACAGATCGTTGACGTGAACGAGGCAAAACGACGCGCTTGAGACAGTATAAAACCCGCGTGGGTTTTGAAGTCGCTAGGCCGGGGCGCGCTTTGGGCTTGTCTTACTTCTAGGCCGCTTTTGCCTATTAAAACCCGTGCGGGTTTTGTTCCTGGTACTGGGCTGCCTTGGGCTTGTCCTGCTTCTGGGCCAGATTTTTGGGCCTGGGATTAGTAAAACCCGCGGGGATTTTAAACTTGCTAAGTGTAACTTCAAATGGCCATAACTCTTTCATCCAGACTCCGATTGAGGCAATTCAAAAGGCGTTGGAAAGCTTATGATGTGTTCTTTGCTCTCATCAAAAGAAATAGGGCCAACGAGACTTGTGGAAAAAATGGGATTCAAAATGGTGGGCATATGTATGTGGAAAGGATGGAAAATGAAGGCTTTTTGTGGTGGGTTGGCCCGATAGCTTTTGATTGATGGAGGCTCAGTGGCTTGGCTTTCCTTCTAGCCTCTTTTCTTGTTGCTCTTGATTGGTACACTTGTCCCTGTACAAAATCCAGTGTCTACAGAGAACCCCCACTTTGATCGAGTCCGAATAGGATGAAGGTCAAAGTAGCCTGAGATGTTGTCTGCTTGATGTCTGACTTGAAGATGGATGCTGTCAGTGGTCTTTGTTTAGACTCGATTTCGTGTCTAAATACCGCCTAAATCCTTAGGCTTTTGACTTGTTTCGTAGTTTGTTTTAATAACTTTTAATGCGTTTTAGTTACTTTTGTAGTTTCCGAAGGGTTTCACTCAAAACGATTCCAAATGGGCCAATTTTGCACCAATCTTGGGAATCCCAAGACTCCCTAAGATTCCCCGAGCCCTGGTCGTGTTAAAGGTAGAGGATTAGAAGGGCCGGTCATGTCGAAAGGCAGCGGAAGCGGAGGCAACGACTGAAGAGTACTCTGAAGGGAACTGTGGCCTAGAGAGTCCGTGGCCACGGTCACATCGACCGTAGCCACGGTATGATGGAGCCAAGACCAAAGTGAAGAGGCCTTGCACCCGAACTAGACCGTGGTCACGGTCACTTTTACCGTGGTCATGGTGGGATCTTCACCCTGCCTAAGGAAGAAGCTGACCGAACTAGACCGTGGCCACGGTCTCCCAAGACCGTAGACACGACAGTGCGAAGGAGCGAAAAGTTGTCAGCCCTAATCGCCTAGACCGTGACCACGGTGCATGGGGACCGTACCCATGACAATGCGAAGCGAAGAGAAGAAATCGCCTGCCTTACGCAGATCGCGTGGCCACGGTCACAATGAGCGATTTTGTCTGTTGTGTAAAATGATGAGTTTTGAGTAACAACCTTGATTACTATTTAATGCATTTAGGTCATTTTAGCTGAGAGGGGGGATTAGACAGCAGCTTTACCTATCTTTTATGATACTTTAGCACTCTTTATCACATTTGAAGTCTTAGATTAGAGGGATTAAGGAAGATCTTTGCTGAGATTATTAGTTCTTGTATTGGATTCTCTTGATTATTTTTGGAAGTTTGAAGATTATTCTCGACTTTGGAGCATTGGAGCTTTATTATTCTGAAGTTTTCTCCCTTGTCATCACAATCAATGAGCATTTCTTAACCTTTCTCTCTCTAATTTATTGCTTATTTACTAATCTCTGTTTTGTCATTATTGATATTGTTGGTGTTATTGAATGTTTATTGTTATCTAGTTTATTCTTTTAAGCATGAATGAAGTTGTTGATGTTATTATCATGATAGTTAGGATGTTTAGTGGCTAGAACCTTATGGGTTAGGGAGATATTAAGGGTGTGAATGGGTGATTAGGTTTGGGTTAGCAATATTAGTGAGTAACTAGTTAGGAAATCAACTTCCTAATCCTATCCTTCCCTCAAGTGGGATGTATTTAGGTGCGAAAGCATCCGAATACATCCAATGCTTTTTGGAAGGTAGGAATTAGGATAGTTAGTGTTCTAGTTCGCGAAAGCGAATAGAAACTAACTAGGAAATTCCATTCTATTAACTTTCCCGGGTCTGTCTATGGATTTCGGGGAAGTTCATCCGGACTAACCTTGAAAGAGGAAGTCCGGTGGGTGTTTTCTAACGGAATTACCATTTGATTTCCCTTTCTCGTTACTCTCTTGTTGCGAAACCCATTTCCTCATTCCCGTTTGCATCCCGAAAGTCTCCCGACACCCATTGTTTCACCTTTTTGACTGAACATTGCGTGTTCGTGTTGTTTTCACTCTAAAGTCTTTCATCCTTTCATGATCATAAACCATACCTAGAGTCAACTAGTTGCAGCTAAGGCCCCTAGCTCCCTGTGGAAGAACGATAAAATGGTGGTCTTACAAACCATTCGACTAACAAAATGGCGCCGTTGCCGGGGAGCAAGCGCACCTAGCTTAGCTCTTTGTCTTTAGGTTGTTTAAGATCATTTCACTGCTAGAGATTTTGTTATCCTTGGTTACTGGAAATTTGATTCTTCTGTTTGTTCCTTTTGTGCATACGGACTCGCTCTCGACGAGGCCAAACTCCTGTAACTCCACCGAACCCAAATCCGGAGAGTATTATTCAACAAGCTAACGCCGGTTCAAGACGAGCTAGACAACAAAGGGAGCGAGAGACGATCGAAATTCCAATGGCTGAAGGAGAGCAAATTCCGCCCCGTACCTTAGCATCATATTCCTTACCATCGTAGGGTACGGGAGGCGATCCCATCACATTACCAGATTTACCACCGAATGCATCGTTCGAGTTCAAGCCGTATTTATTGGAGATATTTGAGAACACCCCGTACCATGGAGGAGAGCATGAAAATCCTATTGATCACATCAACAGATTCGAGCAACGTATCGGCTTCGTACAAATGAATGGAGTTTCCGCCGAATACATGAAGCTGAAGTTTTTCCCTCTTACCTTGAAGGAGAAAGCATTATTATGGCTTAACACGTGTCCGCCCGGAACTTATTCAACATGGGATGCCCTTAGCCGCGACTTTCTTCAAAGGTTTTTCCCAATGATGAGACGTGTCGGTTGAGGCAAGCCATCATGAGCTTCAAGCAAGAGCCCGATGAGTCGTTATTTGAAGCATGGGGGAGACTCAAAGGTCTCCAACGGAGGTGTCCACACTACAATCTTGAGGATTGGTTATTATTGCATCACTTCTATTCCGGATTGAGTAGCTCTTTGCGAGAATCCATCGATCATGCCTCGGGGGGCATGTTCCTCAAGAAGATGGCGGAGGAAGCAAACGTATTTCTTCACGAGCTATCTCAAAACTCTCCTCATTGGGGAGGCGGCCGTGGTCCAAGAATGGTCCTCCTCTAGAAAGCAACCCTACCATTAAATTTCTCATGAATGCCGTTCTTGAGATGCAACAAAAGGCAGCTTTGGAGGAAACGACGAGGCAAGTAAAAGCGTCCCAAGAAGTACTTATTCCGGATGCCCGAGCCTTGGTATGTGATTTTTGTGGAGGGCCACATTCTTCGAAGCGATGTGAAAAGTATCAAACCGAGCAAGTCCAAGCCATCTATCCCAACAATAACCTCTCCTACACCAATCAAAACCCCATTCGTCCCCGTGGGAATTACGCCTACAACCAACAAGCTCCCCTAAACCAAAACCCACCCCCCGGTTTCTCAAATCAAAATCGCCGCCAATACCACCAAAATCCTCACCAAGGTCAATCTTCCCAAGCACCCAAATTACCACAACAAGAAACCCTTGACCAAACCCTCCAAAAGTTGGCTCTAACTCAAGAGAAGATAGCTTTATCTCAAGAAAAGATGGCCTTAGACCGAGAAAAAGACCAAACTCGCATTAAGAACCTCGAGTTACTTTTGGCCCAATCGGCACAACAATCTCAACCTATCCAATCTTTGCCTAGCCAATCCCAACCTAACCCGAAGGGGCAACTTAATGCAATTACTTTGAGGAGTGGCAAGGAGATTGATGGACCTAGAATGGTGGGGGAGGAGGTCTCGGGTGACAAGGAAGGTGACGTGGTGGATATCTCGGAGGAAGAAGATTTGTTGGAGAAGCGGGAAAGTGAGTTAGTATTGGTTGAGGAAGTTGAGGGAGCACATGAAGATGAATTGGGAGAATCTAGTAAAGAAAGAGAGGAGATGGAGAAGTTAAGGAAAGGGAAAGGAAAAATGGTGGAAGAAGAACCCATCCAGACTATTGAGAAGCCCAAGCTACCACCAGTCCCTTTTCCCGATCGGTTGGCAAAGCCAATATCCGATGCAAAGTTTTCAAAATTTATTGAGATGCTCAAGAAGCTTCAAGTGAACATTCCATTTCTTGATGCCATTTCTGAAGTTCCGTCCTTCAAGAAGCATTTGAAGGAGCTTCTCACGAGCAAGAGGAGGATTCAAGAGAAATTTATGATCCATTTGACAGCAGATTGTAGTGCAGTTATCGATAACAAATCACCGGAAAAATTAGCCGACCCCGGAAGTTTTTCTATTCCATGCACCATTGGTGATATGCGGATTGGCCGTGCCCTTTGCGATCTAGGAGCAAGTGTAAGCGTCATGCCTTATTCGATTTGTAAGAAGTTAAATCTCGACGATCTAGCTCCTACAACAATTAACCTCCAATTGGCCGACCGTTATGTGCGAAGACCTTTGGGAATATTGGAAGACATCCCGGTCCAAGTGGGGCGGTTTTTGATTCCTTGTGATTTTGTGATCTTGGAGATAGAGGAAGACAACAACATCCCCATTATTTTGGGAAGGCCGTTAACTTGCTACGACGGGAGCAATTATCGATGTGAAGAATGGAAGCATGTCGTTGAATGTCGGGAATGAAAGCATAATTTTTCAACTTGAGGGGTCATTGAAAGGTCCTTCGTATGGGGACTCATGCTACGCTATTGATATGATGGAGTTTCTTGTTGATGAGTATATTGTGGACTCCCATTTCCTTGAATCTATTTGCTACGATCCCTTGGGAGCTTGCTTATTGGAGTCTTTCCAATTTGAGACCGACGACACCGATATTGCTTTCTTCACTAACCTTCTTAACTCTTCACCCATGCATGTGGAGATTATTATTTATGAACCTTATATGGAGTGCATGGAGATTCAAGATGCGATCTACAAAGGTATGTCTGCCTCTCAAATTCAATTTTCTACTCTTTTAGAGCTTAAAGCTTTACCCCCTTCCCTCCAATATGCTTTCTTGGATGATGAGAAATCTTATCCTGTCATTGTGAATGCGAATTTGAATGATTTTGAATTATCCAAGTTGCTTGATTTGCTTAGAAAACATAGGAGTGCATTAGGCTATAAAATAGAAGATTTGAAAGGTTTATCCCCTTCCATATGCATGCATTCGATTGACTTGCTAGAAGATGCCAAGCCTACTAGGCAACCCTAACGTCGTTTAAATCCCAACATGCAAGAAGTGGTTAAAAAGGAAGTAGTAAAGTTGCTAGCTGCTGGGATCATCTTCCCCATCGCAAATAGCGAATGGGTAAGCCGATTCGTGTACCCAAGAAGGGTGGATTGACCGTAATTGAAAATGACAAGAAAGAACTAGTTAGTACGGTATCCTTTGGTTGGCGGATGTGTATCGATTACCGTCAATTAAACAAAGTAACAAAGAAGGACCATTTCCCCCTTCCCTTTATTCACCAGATGTTAGAACGGTTGGCGGGTCATTCGCATTTTTGCTTTTTGGATGGGTACTCGGGTTTTTTTTCAAATTCCAATCCACCCCTCACATCAAGAAAAAACCACCTTCACTTGCCCATATGGGACATTTGCTTATCGTCCCATGCCATTTGGTTTATGTAATGCCCCTGGGACTTTTCAACGTTGTATGATGGCTATTTTTAGCGATTTCATTGAAAAATGCTTGGAAGTCTTTATGGATGATTTTTCTGTGTACGGTAATTCTTTCGATGACTGTTTGCTAAATTTGGAGAAAGTGTTAACTCGTTGTGAGGAAGTGGATCTAGTTCTGAATTGGGAGAAATGCCACTTCATGGTGGAACAAGGTGTCGTTCTGGGTCACTTAATCTCTTCTAAGGGCATCAAAGTAGATAAGGCCAAAGTTGAGGTTATAGAGCGCCTACCACCCCAGTTTCCATTAAGGGGGTGCGTAGTTTCCTTGGCCATGCCGGCTTTTATCGCCGGTTCGTTAAGGATTTTTCAAAAATTGCTCGACCTCTAACTGACCTCTTGTGCAAAGATGCCCCTTTCATTTTCACTGATGAATGCCTTGAGTCGTTTTATAGGTTGAAGCAGGCTTTGATTTCCGCTCCGGTGGTTCAACCTCCGGATTGGACGCTACCCTTCGAGATTATGGCCGACGCGAGCGACCTCGCCGTGGGAGCGTGTTTGACCCAAACAGTAGACAAGAAGCCAAGGGTCATCTATTACGCAAGCCATGCGCTTGATAGCGCCCAAACGAACTACACTACCACGGAAAAGGAGCTTTTGGCGATCGTTTTTGCGCTTAACAAATTCCGGCAATACCTCATGTTCTCTAAGGTGGTAGTCTACACGGATCTTGCCGCTATCAAAAACTTGATGGGAAAGAAGGAGACAAAACCGAGACTTATACGGTAGGTCTTGCTTATGCAAGAATTTGATTTGGAAATCCGCGACAAGGTGGGCACGAAGAATGTCGTAGCCGATCACCTTTCGAGGATCCTTGTCGACTTGGAAGACACCCAACCAATTGTAGATGCTTTCCCGGACGAGCGAATCTTGGCTATCAACTCGCATCCTTCGTATGCGGATATTGTGAATTATTTGGCGAGCGAAGTGATCCCTCAACACTTGAACCATCATCAAAAGAAGAAATTCCTCCACGACATGAAGCATTACTTTTGGGATGACCCTTTCCTCTTCCGTCTTGGAAATGACGGGATGTACCGGCGATGTATTCCCGAGAGTGAAGTGCAATTTATTTTGACCCATTGTCATGAATTTTCGGTGGTAGGTCACGGTGGCCCCGAAAAGACGGCGGCGAGGGTTTTGCGAACCGGCTATTGGTGGCCGACTCTTTTTCGTGACGCCCACTTGCATGTCAAGCAATGTGATAGGTGTCAAAGGTCCGGTAACATCTCCCGGAAGAATGAAGCGCCATTGAACTATATTCTTGAGGTGGAAGCTTTCGATGTGTGGGGATTGGACTTCATGGGTCCTTTCCCGTCGTCAAGGGGTTTCCAATACATCCTAGTGGCGGTAGACTATGTCACAAAGTGGGTCGAGGCCATACCATGTGTAAGATGCGATGGGAAATCCGTTTCGAAATTCTTGAAAAAGACCCTATTCCCAAGATTTGGCATTCCACGGGTCATCATTAGTGACAACGGTTCCCATTTCATCGAAAAGAGATTCGAGTCTTTCTTGGAGAAGTACGACATCAAGCATAAGAAGGGACTTCTTTACCATCCACAAACACAAGGTCAAGTGGAAATCTCCAACCGTGCCATCAAGGAGATCTTAGAGAAAACGATTAGCTCTTCAAGGAAAGATTGGGCAGAAAAATTGGATGAGTCTTGTGGGCATACCGCATCGCTTTCAAGACACCGATCGGCACTACTCCTTATCGTCTTGTCTACGGGAAGGCGTGTCACTTTCCCGTAGAACTTGAGCACAAAACCATGTGGGCAATCAAGAAGTTGAACTTCAATCTCAAGGCGGCCGGAGGTAGTCGGTTATTTCAATTAGAAGAGCTTGAGGAGTTGAGGCGTCATGCATATGAGAACAACAAGATCTACAAGGAGAGAACGAAGGCATGACATAACAAGAGGTTGAACCGACGTGAGTTTGTGGTAGGCGATAGGGTTCTCATTTTCAATTCAAGGCTGAAGTTGTTCTCTGGGAAATTGAGATCACGGTGGTCTGGACCATTCGAAATAGTTAGAATTCTTTCCGCCGGAGTAGTTGAGTTGAAAGATGCCCAAGGAAAGTGTTTCAAAGCAAACTCATCGAAACTCAAACCATACATCATGGGCGAGGAATATGTCGGGACGGTTGTGACATACCTCGCGGATTTTGAAGATTGAAAAGCATCGGAAAAGGTCGAGCTAGGACCTACAAAACAAGCACCCGAGAGAGGTATGAACTACTTCCCCCTCTTTTAGTGTTTTTCTTTCAATTTTTAGTTCTTTCATTTTTATTTCCTTTATTTTTGTGCATTTCTTCTTCCTTTGTTTTATCTTATTAGAAAAGATTTTTGAGTTAAAAAAAAATGAAAAAAAAAATCAGAAAAGTTTGAAAAGAAGAAAAAAATCGTGAGTGGTTCTATGAGAGTCGGGGTTTGAAAGTGTTCTTGAGCGATTGGAGAGTGTCCTTGAATGATAATTGAGCGAAAACGAAAAGGGAATGGATGACAAGAGGGTAGATTTTAGGACTTAACATTTTTTCTTCAAGTTTTGAGCCTTGTAGATGCTGGAAATGGACCGAAAGGGACCGTGACCACGGTAGAAGTCACCGCAGCCACGGCCAGCATACCCAAAGCTGCTCCTAGTTTAGCCAGGCCGAAGATCACCGTGACCACGGTGAAAGTCACCGCAGCCACGGTCTAATCGCAGCATGATTCTTGGAAATTTTGGTCCCGAACATCACCGTGACCACGGTGAGGTTCACCGCAGCCACGGTCTCCGCCCTACTTTTTCCCTTCTTTTTCCCTTGCCCGAATCACACCGTGCCTACGGTAAAATGGACCGTGGCGACGGTCTGTCGAAAAAACTGCGATATGTCGGGACTTCAATCTCATTTCCCCTCATTTCTCTTTCACCTTCTTCCTCACCCTCACACTCGAAAACCTCCCTAAAACCTTATAACACCGATTCCCTTCCAAAATTTGACAAATCTCTCGCCAATTCCTCCATTTCTTCTCCATCTCTCCTGCATATCGTGCCCTAGCTGCGCCGCTCGTCATTTTCAGGTCTTCTTCAAGAAAATTTCAGGTTTCTTGTTGCTTGTGGGGGTCGAAATTAGCAAGAGGAGTTCCCCATCACTTCAATCCAGGTATTCCTTGATTTATTGGTGCTTAAATACTAAAATTCTTGTTTATTTGGGTTGAATTTGGTGAAAAATGCTTGTTGGGTCTTGGTTGGGTGAGTAAGTAGAATTTGGGGTTGAAATTTTGATTGAAATTGACTGTTGGGAATTTTTTTGGTGAACTTGTGGTTGAATCTTATGTGAATTGCTTGTGGGTTTGGTTGGATGAATTGATTTAGTTTGGAGTTTGAGTTTTTGGTTGATATTGATTTAGGATTGAATCTTGTGGTTGGTTGTGAATTCGTGTTGCTCGAGATTTGTCGGTATTGGTTGTGTTGTGTTTCGGTGTCTGGTGGTTGATTTTCTTGTAGAGTATCCAATGGGTCGAGCGAAAAATTCCCGGACCGAACCGGAATCCACCCCCGCCCCATCAACCTCGGCTGAGCCCGATAAAACTCGGTACAAGGGTCAACCGGCCTCAATTATTCAATGCGACCCGAAAATTAAGGTCAATTTTCGGGACGATATGCACAAGGCCCGGTATGAGAGGCTAAAGAAGCGAAAAATTTGTGCTCCGGATCTCTATCCTGAGGAGACGACAAGGGATGTTTTCTGTAAACCGAGCATGGACTTCTTCATCAAAGTCATGGGATGGGAAGTCTTCGCCACAATCAACGAACCGATCATTGAGCAACCGGTGCTCGAATTCCTCAGCTCTTTGGTGGTAAAGGAAGACGGCACATCCAACGCCTCCTTTTCATACATCGTGAACAAAAAGGAAGTTGAGTGTACGCTCAAGGACTTATGCAACGCTCTAGGCCTTTCCTGAGGACGGCATACCCTGCGACAAGTGCGTCAAATTCGATGAACAAGAAGCTATGAAAGCACTCACTTGCTGGAGGAGATGTTACCCGAGGGTTCGATCGCAACGAGCAAAATACTATTGCCCAAGCAACTCCAAGGCGAGGGATTTCTGTAATCTGAGCGTCCGCATCTTCCACCACATCATCTCGAACTCTGTTTTTGGCCGTGACGCCGGGCATTCATGCATCCGGAAAGACGACCTCTTCATCCTCTTTAATGCGATCAACGGTCGCCGGGTGAACACTGGCTCGTGCACTCTCCATTGCCTTCGGGAAATAAGTCTCGAAACCCGGAACATGACTATTGGTATGGGTCACGTCATCACCCATTTCCTAAGGAAGCAAGGGTTTGAGTCCTATTTGAGCAAGTGGACTCCTCGTTTTTTCCCCGATCCCATCGACGGTGTTCGCCTACGAAAGATGGAATTCTTGGAGAAACACAAAACGCGAACACTATGCCGTCACGGGAACGAACCCCACAGCGTCATGATCCATTTGGGCGACGATAATGCCGAACAACGCCTAGATGTCTCCGACCAGCGTAATTGGTCGTGCGACCAAACCTTTGGGAATCGATTTGTGGTGGGTGGTCCCAGGGATCGAGCAGAGGAAGAAGAAGAAGAGGAAGAAGAAGAGGATAAAGAAGAAGGAGCTGAACAAGCACAAGGGGATGAAGCCGAGCCGATTCAACAACGGGACGCCGCTTTTGAGCATATCAGCGAACAAATCCAGGAGCTTCATGATGAGTTCCAAGTCCAACGGGAGCTCATCCAAAACCAGCAGCTATTGATCGAAAATTTGCAAGGATTGCTTGAAATCCAGCAGGAGACACTGACTAGCATCCTGTCGTACCTCCAACCCCGTTCTCCGCCGGGAGGGTCCGCTTGAGGACCATCTGTAAGCACCCCCACCCGGCCTTTATCATTGTTCTATTTACTTTATTTTGTGAAGTATAAGTGTGGGGGAGTGCTTCTTCGGGGTTTTCGAGTTGCGATGTCTGGTGGTTTTGGATTGTTGGTCTCTCAATTTGTTTTGGCACGAGCTCGCATTTTTTTAGGGATTGTTCGGTTAGGTTGCTCAAGTTTTTCCTTGTCCTGTTTGTTTGTCATGTATGGTTGTCTTAGGGTTGTTGGTTGGTTGTTTGATGGTTGTCTTATGGTTGTTTGTCGGTTGTTTTTGGTGGGTTGGACTGTTGTTTAAGCATTTCTCGATTGTATCTTGGGCATTGATGGATGTAACCGAATGTTTTTTTGTGATGAATGCAATGATTTAGATATTTCGGTTAGTGCGTATCGAGTTTCACCCTTATTTCTCGCCTCAACTAGTGAGATTCGGGGATAAGGTAAGTCACTGGCAATGTATATATTGTTCATATTTTCAGTTTTTCATCTTTTCAATTTCCTTTCATAATCTCTTAAGTTAGATTTTCCATTCTTTTGCTTTTGGTCTTGCATGCAAATTCTATAGTTATAAAGTCGTCTTTTATTCTAACATTGTTCTGACTCTCTTGAACGACGACTTCGGATCGCTATTTTCAACGCTTATGAAGAGGTTGAGGTTAATATCTTTCCACCTTACTCTTTTTATGTGAATCCTTATCATGATCCGTCGCATGATTGGTTTTCTTTTGGGTGGCGAACCCCTATGAGTGTCTGTGTTGGGATTTCGATTGCTGTTGGAGCCGTGTGGGCTCGGGCTCCACCATTTTCTACCTGCTAGTTATTTGGTTTGTTTGTGTTTTGTAGGCTCCCTATCCTTTTCATGCGACACCTTCCCACAATGAGGACATTGTGGCGTTTTAAGTGTGGGGGGGGGGGGGAAGATATTCTATTTCAAGGGTAGATCACCTAGTCGTTTCGTTCTTGGTTTCCTTGTTTTTGCTTAAAATTTAAAATTTTTTGTTTGAAAATGGAGAAAAAAGGGAGTGAAAACCTTTTCGTTTTTCTTTTCTTTTCGTTTTGTTTTTTTTTTGTTTTACTTTGTTTCCTGGATCTCATTATCGAAGTTGAGAAGCCATTCTTAAACTTCTTTCTAAAAGTAATCGGTTGGAGCATTTTTTCGACCCTAACTCGGGTTCTAGTCGAGACTTATCCTTAATAGACTCCCTTCATTAAGTGTCTTGTGAGACTCCCGTTCCTTTCTCATTTTGTTGGGAACCCGGAGATTCTAAGGGCTTGTGTCTGAGTTTGTTTTGTTTCTCGTTTAGCAAAAGCAAAAAGCGCAAAAAGAAAACAAAAAAAGAAGAAAGCTTTCATAAGACATAATAACCTGAATAAGTGGAGCGTGTCGCTGAAGACATTAACCACCATACACTTAGCCAACCTACACGGGCCCGGTATTCGTGGTACGGCACTGGATACCCCTTAACCCTCCTCCTATATCGCTTTGCGACGGAGAGGCGTATGGAAAAGACCGTGTTGGGAGGGTAAACCCCTTATATGGGCCGTCCAATTCCCGAAAGTAAGGCTAATACCGACTTTTAAAAACCAAAAAGAAATGAAAAAGAGAGAAAAAAAAGAAAGAAAAAAAAAAGAGTTTTGCTTCTAAAAAGAGAGCGGGGCCTCCCCTTGCATCACCTACGACCCTCACCAAGCCAAAGGCGATCAAATGCGAGGGAGGGCAACACTCCTCTTGGTGGTTTCGTTGTTTGCAAATTCGGATGCGAGTTTTTAGAGTCTCTTGGTTCCCGTTAAACCCTTGTTGTGCTTTTGCTGTGGGGTTTCGCATGTTACAAGGTGTAGGGAGTCAAAAATCTTCAAGATCGACCTTTTTTCTAAGTTTGGTGTTTGTGAGATGCTCCTAACGGTTACTTTGGGAGGTTTAATCGCGTTTTCTTAGTATGGATTGCGAGATCTTGCGAATCATAGCCCTTGTTTTTCGTTCTTTTTGTTTTCTTCGGTTTTGTTTTCACTTTCCCTCTCTCCTTCTTCTTTGGCTTTTGTGGGTACAGCCGCTACAAACCCTCACGAGTCCATCTCGTCCACCCGGGCTGCCGGGGGGTTCAAAGGGCTTGGTGCATACGCTAAATGCACTCGTTTCTCTGCCACGAAAGAGGAGTTTGTGTTAGTTAGTTTAGTTTAGTTTTGTTTTGCTCGGGACGAGCCAAAGGTTTAAGTGTTGGGGGGGGGGGGTGTTTAGACTCGATTTCGTGTCTAAATATCGCCTAAATCCTTAGACTTTTGACTTGTTTCGTAGTTTGTTTTAATAACTTTTAATGCATTTTAGTAACTTTTGTAGTTTCCGAAGGGTTTCACTCAAAACGATTCCAAATGGGCCAATTTTGCACCAATCTTGGGAATCCCGAGACTCCCTAAGATTCCCCGAGCCCTGGTCGTGTCAAAGGCAGAGGATTAGAAGGGCCGGTCATGTCGAAAGGCAGGGGAAGCGGAGACAACGGCTGAAGAGTACTCTGAAGGGAACTGTGGCCTAGAGAGTCCGTGGCCACGGTCACATCGACCGTAGCCACGGTATGATGGAGCCAAGACCAAAGTGAAGAGGCCTTGCACCCGAACTAGACCGTGGTCACGGTCACTTTTACCGTGGTCATGGTGGGATCTTCACCCTGCCTAAGGAAGAAGCTGACCGAACTAGACCGTGGCCACGGTCTCCCAAGACCGTAGACACGACAGTGCGAAGGAGCGAAAAGTTGTCAGCCCTAATCGCTGTCGCCTGCCGTGACGCGGTGCATGGACCGTCCCGTGACAATGCGGCGAGAGAAGAAATCGCCGCCTTACGCGGGGATCGCCACGGTCACCGCCGTGCGCCGGTCCCCAAATGGCCAGTTTTGTCTGTTGTGTAAAATGATGAGTTTTGAGTAACAACCTTGATTACTATTTAATGCATTTAGGTCATTTTAGCTGAGAGGGGGGATTAGACAGCAGCTTTACCTATCTTTTATGATACTTTAGCACTCTTTATCACATTTGAAGTCTTAGATTAGAGGGATTAAGGAAGATCTTTGCTGAGATTATTAGTTCTTGTATTGGATTCTCTTGATTATTTTTGGAAGTTTGAAGATTATTCTCGACTTTGGAGCATTGGAGCTTTATTATTTTGAAGTTTTCTCCCTTGTCATCACAATCAATGAGCATTTCTTAACCTTTCTCTCTCTAATTTATTGCTTATTTACTTGTCTCTGTTTTGTCATTATTGATATTGTTGGTGTTATTGAATGTTTATTGTTATCTTGTTTATTCTTTTAAGCATGAATGAAGTTGTTGATGTTATTATCATGATAGTTAGGATGTTTAGTGGCTAGAACCTTAATGGGTTAGGGAGATATTAAGGGTGTGAATGGGTGATTAGGTTTGGGTTAGCAATATTAGTGAGTAACTAGTTAGGAAATCAACTTCCTAATCCTATCCTTCCCTCAAGTGGGATGTATTTAGGTGGAAAACATCCGAATACATCCAATGCTTGTTGGAAGGTAGGAATTAGGATAGTTAGTGTTCTACTTCGCGAAAGCGAATAGAAACTAACTAGGAAATTCCGTTCTATTAACTTTCCTGGGTCTGTCTATGGATTTCGGGGAAGTTAATCCGGACTAACCTTGAAAGAGGAAGTCCGGTGGGTGTTTTCTAACGGAATTACCATTTGATTTCCCTTTCTCGTTACTCTCTTGTTGCGAAACCCATTTCCTCATTCCCGTTTGCATCCCGAAAGTCTCCCGACACCCATTGTTTCACATTTTTGACTGAACATAGCGTGTTTGTGTTGTTGTCACTCTAAAGTCTTTCATCCGTTCATGATCATAAACCATACCTAGAGTCAACTAGTTGCAGCTAAGGCCCCTAGCTCCCTGTGGAAGAACGATAAAACCGTGGTCTTACAAACCACTCGACTAACAGTCTTCTACGAAGATGACACCTTTCAACGGCGTCCTGAATGAAGATGGTCGCTTTCATGTCGTCGGAGGCCTTTAGGTGGCAACCGTTGGACGACTCGAGATGTCGATGATGATGTCGTCGGAAACCTTTAGGTGGCAACCGTCAGACGACTGATGCTGATGCTGATGTCGTCGATAACCTTTAGGTGGCAACCGTTGGACGACTGATGCTGAGAATGTTGTTGGAGACCTTTAAGTGGAATCCGTTGGATGACTAACGCTGATGATGAGGTCGTCGGTAACCTTTAGGTGGCAACCGTTGGACCACTGATGCTGAGAATGTCGTTGGAAACCTTTATGTGGCATCCGTTTGAACGAATGCTGTTGCTAACATTGTTAGAGACCTTTATGTGGAACCCGTTGGTCGACTGTTGCTAACGACATCGTTGGAGGCCTTTAAGTGGCAACCGTTGGACGACTGTCGCTGACGACATCGTTGGAGGCCTTTAGGTGGCAGTGGGGACGCATCGTCGATGGTGCTCTTTTATGTGGCTACCAGATGATGGTGCTCTTTTATGTGGCTACCGGATGATGGTGCTCTTTTATGCGGCAACGGGATGATGGTGCTCTTTTATGTGGCATCCTAAAAATCACAGAAAACCAAGTATTAGTTTTTTCAGAAATGTGAGGGGGGTTCAGATTTTTACCTGAGCGTTGGAAACCCTTGGGCCGCAGTCTTTGGGCCGTCAACTTTGGACTGGGTGGGTTGATGTTGTCGGTGCTCTTTTATGTGGCGACTGGAAGGTGGATGATGATGATGCCTTTTAGCGGCGACCTGGTGTCAACGGGTCTGAAGGATCCCGGGAACAATGATGGAGGCAACAGGTTTGAAGGATGCATTCCTTGAATGATCATGTAGATGACCTTGATTGCTTGAAAATGTATGCTGCTGTATGACAAGCCCCCGGTTTGATGTAGACTCTTGATGACACTATCCTACTTTGGAGAACACCTTGGAGATTTATAAGGCCCCAGTTTCGATGTGGATTGATGATGCATGGGGACTATAGAATAGGAGAAGGCATAATCCTTAGTAGTGAGTCTCAAACTCTCCTTTTGCCTAACGTGCCCAAAGGGTTTTCAAGTTAGCCCCTCTTTTCTCCCTCTTTTTTTTCTTTTTTTTTCCCTTTCTTTTCTCTCTCTCTCTCTCTCTCTCTCTCTCTCTCTCTCTCTCTCTCTCTCTCTTTTTTCTTATGAGACCACTATTAGGACGTCTATGAAGATGCAGGACCTGGTAGGATAGGGAGTAAGCGTCCCTCTTTGAAGCTATGTCTTGAACGATGTCACAAAGGTAGCGCGAGCCCCCAGTTTAGAGTAGCTTGTTTTTGAGTCTGTTCATGATCATATGGTTGCCAGTTAGCCACTTACTGATGTGGACGGTTTTTGCTCTTGCTAAGAAGTAAGCCACATTTAGGTGTGCTAAGAGATGGCATTAAGAACAGAGCCTCGTACTTGCATTAATGACTGAGCTGAAAAGTCCTCGGAGAGTGAGATGGGATGAAAGGGTTGGTTAGGAAGTGTTTGGGGAAAGAGATGGGATGTGGAGACACTTAAGAATGATCGTGTCTTGAAAGGGAAGAAGAGATGGTCAAATATGATAGACATCATCTCTTGAGAAAAGGTAGATGAGAGTTTATTGATGAATGAGATAGGGAGACACTCAAGAATGATCGTGTCTTAAAAGGGTGAAGAGATGGTCAAATGGGGTAAGACATCATCTCTTGGGAAAAGGTTGGAACATGGTTATGGAATGATGTCCAAGTCTCACGGAAGGAAGATGGAGGGTTGATGATGATGAAATCCAGGGTTTACTCTCCTTTTGCCTAACCTGCCTTGACGGGTTTTCAGGCTAGCCTCTCTTATTCTCTCACTCTCCTTTTTCCTAGCCTAGGATTCCAACCTAGCCTCTCTTATTATTTTTTTTTTCAAAGACCAACATTTTGAGGACAAAGGATGCTCCTTGTAGTGGCCGGGCCTCAAAGAGGTTTTCCTACCTATCCAAGGTAGAATCAGGCCAGTCGTAGTTCTTTAAAGCTTGATGGATAGTGCCTCGAGGAAGGCTTAACGGTTCGAAAAGATGGTTATGAAGGTTTGAGGGTTCATATGTAGGTTATGGATGGATGAAAGGTTTGTGAAGGTTATAGAAGGCTGAGGTGTATGGATGATGAGGTGAAGGTTCGAGACGAGATTTTCTGATGTCTGCATGACTCTTATTTTCGCATTCTCACTTCTTATTCTCCTCTAACCCCTTTTTTCTTCTTTCTTTCTTCCTTTTTCTCGTTTCATTTCCTTCTCAACTTCTCTGTTTTTTTTGCTTTTTTTTTGAACTCCATTTTTTTTGCTCTCTCTTTTTTTTTTGCTTTCAGTTTTTTCTTTTTACTTTGTTTTCACTTTTCTTTTTTTGCTTTTTCTTCTTTTTTTGACTTTCTTCTCCATGGTATTGACTCCTATTCGCCTTTCTGATGACATTAGTCACAACATACCTTTTGGCTTTGGGTAGATGTGGATTGGTCATGAGGAGAATGACCAGGTTGGTCAGGGCTAAGATTTCTTTTTTTTTTTCTTCTTTTTTTCCCCTTCAAACTTCTTCTTCATGGGTTAGCTCCTATTCTCCTTTGGTCATAGCACAACTTTTGGATTGGGTTAAGGTTTTGAAAAGGGTTGAGGTTTGATGGAGAGGTCAAAGATGTGAGTGGTAGGTGGTAAGTCGGGATTTGATGAAAAGATGAGGGTAATGATGTATAATGGAATCAATGGAATCTCATTATACTTGGAAACAGGATCTTTAAAAACCAAGATAAGAATCTTGCTTCTCAAAGTTCTTAAGGATCAACCAAATTGAATGAAAGAAGATGGAAAACGAAACAAGAAAGGAATTCGTTTACCAAAGATGAACGAATGATGAATGCTTGATTGATTGAATGAAAGTATGAATGAATGGATGATTGAACGAATGAAATGGATGAATGGAATGAATGGAACGATTGTGAGAATGAATGGAATGTAAGTTTCTTGAATGTTTGGGATGGTATGCGAATGATCTTGAGATTGAAACAATGAAGAAACAAAAACAAAATCAAATGAAAACTAGAAACTCACGAATTGAATGATTGATAATGGCTTTGAAGACTTCGTTGGAGATATAGGCACACCACTCCAAAGACTTCTCCAATTCTACCTTTCACCACCAAGGGATGCCAACCCAAGGCTAGAAGTAGAGATAGACGAAACTCCCTCAAGAGAATCGAAAACTAGCACAAAAGCTAGAGAGAAAACAACATCATGTGTGTTTGATTTATATTTGATATATTGAATGAATCAATTTACAAGGCACCCAAGGGGTCTATTTATAGTAGTAGAGAGGCCCCCTTGGCGTGTAGAATGAAAGAAATACAAGGGATCTAGCTTACATCATCTAATACAAGTGTGACATCATAAAGAATTAAAATGAACTGAGCTAGATTAAAACTTGAATAACTTGCTCTTCTCTTCTCCAAATTTCAAGATTCAAAAAGCATTGGAAAGCTCTTTGAATGGTCTATCTTTGACTCTAGGAGACTTTCACAATATCTTCATGGTTCTTGAAATATGGAGCAAATTACCGAGCTACCCTTGTTGAAGCCATTCGTTTGTGAAAGAGACATGAGTGAATGGAGCTCCTTTTCCATGTAATCCAGTATTTGGCTTCCATGATGTATATTTGATGTCTTCCTTGATGGCCTTGTTGTATATAGCTATCAAATATACATTAGGTAAGGTGGTGAAATGAAGGTTGGGTTCAAGCCCCCTGTCCTTGGCACATTTGGTTAGGCTGCTAGTCTAGGAGCATAGAGATGTCTATTTTCAAGAGACTGATGATTTTGGTCTTCTCTCCTTTTGCCCAGCCTGCTTGATGAGTGCAGACTGGCTTCTCTCTCTCTTTTTTTTCTTTAATTTAACCCTGGATTCGATAAAATAAAAGATGGGAACGAGGTACACAGCAAGGATGGAAGGATAAGAGAAAATGAATTTGTCAGACTTGGTTTGTACGGATGATGGATAGATGAGAGAACTTCTCATCTTAAGTAAAAAACACAAGCACGAAATTCTGTTTGATCAAAAAGCAACAAGAGCAACCGAATTCAAGAAACGAATGAAGAACTGACTCTAACAGACTCTGAGCATAAAATTCTTAACAACCAAGACTCTTGCTAACTCTAAAGCCCCTTGATGATGTGCCCTCCTTGTCCTCGTATGGGGAATCCATGTTATGTCTAGTCCTCTGTACTGCTTTCGGTGGGGGCAGTTTCCCTGAATGGATCATGTGATCCAAAGTCTAACAATTCTCCATGTTGTTCCCTCGTGATCTATGGTAGTTGTAGAATTTCCCGTCATCCTAATATTCCCTTTATGGTTAGGTCAGGCCTTGACCTTGACACTAGACAAATGAAGAAACACCCATCCCAATGCATGTATGACCTAAATGACCTGTATGGACTTCCTAAAATGAAAAACGCCTATATGTTGACTCGGGAGAGACTCACCCAGGACATGGGTTTGAAAGTGCTAACTGACCTACATGAGACTTCCTAGGATGCAAGACCTCTACATGCTGACTTAAGGAAAAGACTTACCCACGAGATGGGTCTTCATGTCCTAAATTCTATATGGGATTTCCTAAAGTGCAAATGCCTATATGCTGACTCAAGGAAAAGAATTACCCACGATATGGGTCTATATTAGACTTTCTAAAAAGACAGACACTCACATGATATGCCAACACGACAAAAGACTCACCCATGACATGGGTTTACACTAGACTTCTTAATAACAAGATATTTACATAATGACTCTAGACACAAACTTACCCACGACATGGGTTTTTATGACCTATGAACCTATATGAGACTTTCTAAAGAATGACACACACTTCCATGCTGACTCAAGAAAAAGACTTAACGACTCACCCATGACAATGGTTTGCATGACGTAGACCCTATAGGAGACTTCTATAATGCAAGACATTCATATGTTGACTCTGGAAAGGACTTACCCATGACGTGGGAACCTGTATGAGACCCCCTAAAGAATGCAAGACACTTATATGCAGACACTAACGCGAAGACTCATCTTAGACGTCATATGATACTTTCTAAAGAATGCAAGACACTTACATGCAGACACTAACACAAAGATTCATCCTAGACCTTATATGATACTATCTAAAGAAAAAGACATTCATATCCTGACTCTAAAACAAAGACTCGCTATGGCCTGGGTTTACACTGGACTTTTTAAAAGAGACAAGCACTCATTAACCAAGGAAAAGACTCACTTATGACCTAGACCAGAGACTCACTCATGACCCAGGTTTAGACTTCTAAAAAACAAAACACACATATTGACTTAAGAAAAGACTCACATATGACACGACCTTGTATGAGACTTTCTAGACATGAAAGATATTTACATGTAGACTCTGAAACAAAGACTCATCCAGGACCATTGTAAGACACTTATATACTGACTCAGGAAACAACAAGTTTGCGGGTCATAACCTCTATATAATCATAAGACAAACAACAACACTTTTTACAACAGGAGCATTATAAAGGGCCGGATAAAGTCAAATATAGCGAGTGGATCATAAATTGATAGGTTTAAGTCAGTGTTTCTCAATTCGGATGGGCCCGATCCACAGGCCGACCGTTTTAAGGAGAATCCGTAACTTGGCCCAACAATTCAGACAACTCAAACTATACTGGCGATTATGCGGACTAGAATAATGTTCAACAAGACTGACGACCCATTTTTCTTTTTTTTTTTTTTGTGACCCAACACATTTATTTATTTAACTCAAGGAAAGTGGATGTTGTAAAGGACCAAATAAAGCCGTCATAAGGCGAGTTAAAACAGAACTATAAACTCAATTATTAATTCCACCATGGATGGGCTTAACAACGGGCCGACCATGGATTTGTTAGACTTAATAATCAAATTTATAAATTTATTTTCTCTAACCTTGAGACTATTACGCGGGCTAGAACAACACACACTGACTTTGTTTGATTATTAATCAATTTTCTTTGGACCATGAATAAGAGAATATTGAGAAGGGCCGAATAAAATCATCAAAGGTTAAAATGAATCGATAAACAAGGATAATTAACCTTTAAAACGGATGGGCCTTACTACCGGGCCGACCGTAACATTTAATGGTCAATTAATCGAGTTTATAAATTTATTTCTTATCAACCCAACGATTATTACGCGGACTAAAATAATATCTCAAAATTAGGTCCGACTCTAATGAAGACCCAACATACAAACACATATTTACACATAATATACAACAAGCTTTATTTATTTACTCAAGGAAAACGGATATTGTAAAGGACTGAATAAAGCCAACAATATGCGAGTTATAATTAATTTATGAGTTTAATTGACAAATCCAATATGGTTGGGCCTAACAATGGGCCGACCATAAATGTGATGGATTTAATAATCAAATCGATAAATTGATTTACTCAAGCCTAGTGACTATTATGCAGTCTAAGACGCTATCCATTAACTTTATTGGACTTTTAATTAATTTTTGGACCTTTTGTTAAGAGAATTTCGTAAAGGGCCATATAATATCATCAAAGGTGAGTCAATTTTTATTTATTAATTAAAATAAGGAAAATTGGAATCTAATAAACCAAACTTTTGGTCCATTTTGATCTAGCAAACTAAACGTACCTTTTTGCTAATGGCATACCATACTTAACATTATATTTTTTTTTTGATTGAACCTGAATCCGATTGGAAGAGGGCTGCCAAGTCATAAAACACAAGCTATCAACATTTTTCTTTTATTTTTTGGCTATAAAACAGTCCACCTCAGCACACAAAAAATTCCACGTCATTTTTCCGGTGACCGGAAAGTGGTGGAGGTTCAATAAAAAAAATATAATGTTAAGTATGGTATGCTATTAGCAAAAAGGTAAGTTTGGTTTGTTAGATCAAAATGGACCAAAAGTTTGGTTTATTAGATTCCAATTTTCCTTAAAATAATCACCCTTCAAGCATGAATGGGCCCTTCCACTTGCGCTAACCATGATGCCTTTTGGGTTTGATTATCCTAATCAACAAATAATCATTTTCTCAACCCAATGAATTTTATATGGACTAGAACAAAACCTCTAAACTAGAGTCGACTCTAAAACAAAAGAAAAAAGGGAAGGGGTAGCACATAGCACATAGTATACACCATGAAGGGATACCCTAAACCAAAGTTCTATGTTCACAAATTTTTCTATGGTTGGATTACATGGCCTACCGCACGTTTTCATCTCCATGCTCCATACCCTTAGGTAAGGAGTGTGAGGTATTGCTCAAAGAACTTAAAAGAAGTCCTTTGAGTGTAACGCGGGGAGAGAGGGGATTAAATGCTTGGCGATGTAGGGTGCATGCCACAAGTAGTGGCCCGCCCGCTCTCGAAGGAATCTCCTAGGTATAACCTAACCGTCGCCTTTGTGCTAACGTGTCAAAAGACGCGATTAGTAGCCTGGTATGCAAAGGATGCCTAAAAAGAATTATAAAATTGCGAAATAAATCAACTTCTCCCTTTTGCAATTTCAAATTAATTCGATTTTTTCAAGTTTCTCTTTTTAAATTTAAGTCCCTAGTGGACTGGCCAATCTGTAGGACCCGGAAAATTCTCGTTCGGGGAAATTGTTTCGGATGCGCTACTTAAGTGATCGGGAGCCTACTAAGGTTGCTTAATCCTTAAATAAGGACATTTTAATTTCAAAATTCATTTTCGGGGTGATGAAACTTTATTTATTTTACAAACTCTTTTATATTATTAAAATACCCGAAATTACACTAAAATAATCTACTAATAAATTTAGTACCGGGCCATTATTACATCCAGGCCCAAGAAGTAGCAAAGGGACCGCCATGGGATCCTAAAACCCGCACGAGTTTTATGGTGCCATAGGCCGGGCCCTGTGCAGCTTTGACCCAGAGAAAAGGGGGTGAAAATTAATAAAACCTGTGTGGGTTTT
Organism: Portulaca oleracea; assembly: GCA_029582165.1. Lineage (NCBI taxonomy): Eukaryota > Viridiplantae > Streptophyta > Magnoliopsida > Caryophyllales > Portulacaceae > Portulaca > Portulaca oleracea. Next base: position 34,854,605 of record CM055888.1, on the reverse strand, counting down.
ATTAATCTTCTGGCCCGTTTTCTCTTGGGTGGCCTTAGATTAATAAAAAGTGATACTAATTATTTATAATTATTTTCGTGCAATTATCGTTTATTTTAAATAACCAAAAGGATTTGTAAAAGTGACAAAGAGTCGCCAGTCGATTTAAGGAAATCGACAAACCATAAAATTAATAAAAATAACTCCGGTCTACAAAACCCGATTCTAAGTCCAGGGGTAAGGTTACGAATTCGAGAATTATAAGAATTCTCGAATTCTCTTGTTTAGAAAACAAACTCTACTAAAATCGACATTAAAATGAAAAAAAGCGGGGAGAAGTTTAATTAATTTCACAAATTTATATTCTTAATCATGCTATATAAAGAATGATGTTTTTGGTTTACAAAGTATGCACATATAATGTAAAATAAAGTACGAATTACATGACTAAATGATAATAACGAAAAGAAATATAAAAGCGAACCTCTTTGATTTAGGAGCCCTAATGTGTCGATCGAAACACCTTGACTTCCCTCGACTTGGTGGATGGAAAGATGAGTATGAGAATGGTAGTAGGATAGTATATGAGTGATGATTTTGATAGAGTGAGTGGAATGGATTGAATGGTGATATTAGAGTGAGAATCGTAGAGAGGAATTTGATGATAGAGAGTTTGGGTAGAATGATGGTATTAGTTGGTGGAATTATGATGATAGTTGGTGAAGAATGAATGGAATGGAGGGGGGTATTTATAGGTGAAGAAGGTGGTGCAAAGGAGGGAAATGGAGGGAAAATCATGGGGGACACATCCCCATGATCATCCCATGCAATCACAAAAGTCAAGGGAAGGAGTCAAACACATGGGGCTAATATCAAGGGGTTGATTAAGATTTTGGCGCCAAATTCAAAAAGAAAACCCACGCGGTTTTTATTGATCTAGCACAGATCGCTGACGCAGATGAGGCAAAACGACGCGCTTCAGACAGTATAAAACCCGCGCGGGTTTTGAAGTCGCTAGGGCGGGGCGCGATTTGGGCTTGTCCTGCTTCTAGGCCGCTTTTGCCTATTAAAACCCATGCGGGTTTTGTTCCTGGTACTGGGCTGCCTTGGGCTTGTCCTGCTTCTGAGCCAGATTTTTGGGCCTGGGATTAGTAAAACCTGTGTGGTTTTAAAGTGGCTAAGTGTAACTTCAAACGACCAAAACTCTTTCATCCTGACTCCGATTGAGGCAATTCAAAAGGCGTTGGAAAGCTTATGATGTGTTCTTTTACTCTCATCAAAAGAAATAGGGCAACGAGACTTGTGGAAAAAATGAGATTCGAAATGGTGGGCATATGTATGTGGAAAGGGTGGAAAATGAAGGCTTTTTGTGGTGGGTTGGCCCGATAGCTTTTGATTGATGGAGGCCCAGGGCTTGGCTTTCCTTCTAGCCTATTTTCTTGTTGCTCTTGATTTGTACACTTGTCCCAGTAGAAAATCTAGTGTCTACAATAACACATTAAAATGATTGATCCCAACCAAAAAAGCTGCATCAAAATCTAAAGGTTGTGTGGTCTTGACAACTTGCCACACTCGCCAGATGGAGTTCACCAACAAAATTGGCCTCAAAAAATTGGCATAAGTACCAATCCATGTTATATCTCAAGTACTTCAAGAATCTTCTCATTGCATTCCAATGATTATCATTGGGATTATAAGTATATCTGCCAAGTCTACTAATGATAAGCAACGTGGAGTCTAGTGTAATTCACGAGAAACATTATACTACAATAAGCTTAGCACATTAAGGGCCTGCTTGGGAGAGGGGTAAAGGCGGGTTAGGAGGGGTAAAGGAGGGTCCTTACTCCTCCTTACCCCCGCTTGGGAAGAGAGTGAGGGAGGGTAAGGGAGGGTAAGAGGGAGTAAGATTTACACCCCTTTATCCCTCTTAACCCTTATTTTTCTAACACCCCAATTTGGGGTGTAAGCAATTGTTCAATTAAGTTATAATATACATACAATGGGACATGACCATAATACCCTTAACCCTAATTGAATTACATATAATATGAAAGGGTAAATATGTCAATTAACATTTTACTCTTATGAACTCTTCAAATTGTTCTCCCAAGTAGGTGTAAGTAGTTTACCCTTACTCACCCTCCCATGCTCTCACGCTCCTTTACTCTTATGAATTCCTACTCTCCATTTTTAACTCCCCTTCCAAGCAGAGCCTAAGTGTAACCCCCCCCCCCCCACTTTTGGGAATATGTCATATGTGTTTATTTTGTCTTTTTTTTAATCTTAATTTAGCAAGAGTTTAAGAGTTGAGACGCTACACCGTCCTCTTAAAGGGAGACACAAGGCTCATTATAAATAACAATAAGGAAAATGAAAAAGAAATTAACTGAAATAAATAATCATGAATTTTTATTTTAAAATTTGAATATTTGGTAGTCATTACTAATGTCAAAGTTACAAACAAGCTAAAAGACAATAGGGCGTAAAAAATTCAGTGGTTAGTAGAAGGTGTGGTAAATATTATTATTTGGTAAGTTATGGGAAAAGTGTTATGTTTTTATGTAGTGTCAAATAAATGTGGATTATATTTCAAAAAAATTTAAAAAGTTAAGGAAAATATATTGAAATTCAATTTTTTTTGGGGGGGGGGGGGAGGGGGGATAAAATTCTAGCTTTTCTTTTCTGAAAAAGGAAAAAACTTGTATGAATAGGTTCGTTGACATTCGGTTTTTGGTAGTTTCAGACGGTCATGATGATGGGGAAGGAGTTGTGGGATGGGTGAGTTGTGGCGACGGCTACGTGGGGGTGGTCGTTGATGGTGGGTCTCGCTGGTGGTGGTGGTCGTTTTTTGCTTTTGTAAATTGGTGGGTAGGTTTTCCTTATTTTGGTGTTCGGGAAAATTATGGTGGCAACAGTGGTGGAGAAGGAACGACGCTGGTGGTGTGGGGGTGGAATGGTGGTGGCGGTTACATGTGGATGGTTGGGTGATGGTGGGTCTCGCCGTCGATGGTGGCTTTTGGGTTTTGTCGATCAATGATCACAAGTTTGAGCAACTTCAGTTTTTGGCAGATTCAAGTGGTTCCGACAGCGCGGAAGGACTACCTCCGTTGGCATGGTGGTCGGCGTATGGTGGGTTTGTTGTTTAAATGTTCTAGATTGTCACATTTTAAAAAAAAAAATTGTAATTTAAATTTTTCGAAAATCATTTTTTTTTTCAAATTTTTATGGAAAATTTATTCAAAAGAAATGTATTAAAAATAATCCTAATTAACTCAAATTTAAATTTTTATACTTTTTATAGATTTTGATAAAATTTGATAAATTTTGGTAAGTTTTGGCAAACTTTTATCACAAGGGACTTACTAGTGAAATTTACAGTTCTAAGCATTACACCTCAACCAAACCCTTTCCTGAATTTTCTGAAAATGAAAAACATAAAAGAGTAAGCCAAACGGGTCTTTTACAATTGTAAACCCCAAAATTTGTTTAGTCTTTTAATTAATTTTCACGATTTATTGGCATATGGTTATTCCATTTTGTGCACCATTATAAATCGCTGGAGCTCGCTCGTTATGAGGGCAGTGGCAGATCCAGACTTTGTTATCAGGGATGGCCATTTGACAAGCTCATATTTGAAAAATAAAATCATTGAAATCGGTTCGTGCTCCACTTCTAAAGTCAGTCATACAAAGTTTCAAATATTTCAATAGTAAACCATTACGTTACACCCAATACTTTGTCACTCACTGAAAACAAAACATACAAACACAAATAAGAATATGAGACACGACTACTAGTGCAACCAAAGTCATAATCATACATGATATACCCGAATAAATTGACAGCAAACCAATTTGACAGCAAACTTTCTAATCAATAACACAAATTGACAGCAAACCTTCAAATAAATAACTCAAACATTCAAACTATAATGAAATCAACAATTCAACACAAATTGACAACAAACCAATTCATTATTGACAACACAAATGAAATCAACAAGGAAAATCATAACTTAATGTCTACAATCAATATTCAATATTCATGGCATGACAAACCAATTCAACATTTCAAGTTTCAACACAAACTAAATGGACAATAACAAGCAACTATAATGAAATTAGAAATAGTCTAATAGAATAATAGAATTTTTCTAATCAATAACTCAAACTAAATATGAAATATCCAACTTTACATTCTAAACCCTAAAACTGAAATAATGAAACTATAGTGAAAGTTAGAAAATTAGTATTAAATTGAGAGAAATTGAAACTCACAAGTGACAGCTCTGTCTCTGGTCTCCGTTCGCCGAAAGTGGTAGGTTTTGAACGGAAACAGTCGTCGCCCGCCGGGAAGGAGTCAAGGAGAGCTGGTGTTGCCTTCTGGGCGACTGGGCAGTGGGCGGGCCTATGGGCTCTGGCTAGAGGCTCTAGTCGATGCTGCTGTTGAGGACAATGTGAGGGAGTCGCCGGCTACGTTGACCGTCGACCGTCGATGGTGGTCGCGGCGGCTGCGCGACCGACGAGACAGAGGGTGCTAATTGGTTGTTCTGAGTGACTGGGCATTGGCCTGGGGCTGGGGTTCTCACTTCTCAACTTGGTTCTGTAACTTCTCTTTGAAATTGCAGACTTCACGTGAATAATCAGTGAAGAGGGAGAGAAAATATATTTAATTTTATTTAAAAGTCAAAAGTATAAATTTACAAAATAAAATAATTGAAATCAGTTTGGGCTGATTTATTATAAAAATTGGACACTTATACTAATTTTTTGGGCCTAATTTAAGGATGTCCATTTTGCCTTAACAATATATTTTGGTCCCAAGTTCAAATAAGGTGTCTAAACTTTTTTTTGGGCTTGGTGTGGCCATGGCCACCCTTGCGCCTGCCTGGGGTCCACCCCTGTATGAGGGGTTTGGAATGATTGATTTGAATTGAATTAAGTGGGTGATTAATTTGAATCATATATTTTACACACACATATATATCAAATCCGCTGCAAAGATTGAAAAAGAAGATGTCTTGGAAACAATTGAATTCTGGAACACAACAGTACTATGTTGTGTTCTAGGGGCAAATCCGCCTTATGAAGTAATCAATGGCTGATAAGTGTGTATTTTATAGTATTTATTAGGTCTTTAACTTGTATATTATAGTTAATTATATAATATAATCTTATATTTTTATATCAAATTCTGTGATTTCTTCACTTGGTTTGGAGATCGGTATGTTTTGCAGATTTGTTGGAAAATTCATATAAAACCAAGAAAGGCGAAGAAGAATATGAAGAAAAGAAGAGGAAAAGAGAAGAAAAAGAGGAGATAGTTCAAAGGAGAAGGGACGGAGAGGAATAAAAGTAGGCCCATAACATTCCCACGACCAATCTCAATTGAAGACATACCCTCCACCTGCAACTGGTCCAGATTAGCAGCTACGAAGCAAAATACTTGAGGCACTGGTGGCGCGCGCCTTTTGATGCTGGCAGCTTCTTCGACCTTCCTATAAAAGAAAAATCGCCGCATAACTTTAGGGCAATCCATTATTCCTTCAGTTATTATTATTCACGCTCTAGTATTAGGTTTCTTTATATTTTCCTCCCTTCAAGGAACCGTTTAATAGATTAGGAATAGAAGAGGTTGAGAAGGTGATTGATTTGGGTGACACGAAGAGATCAAATTCAAAGCCTTGAATATTCGATTTATTTTCTATTTTCGTTAAATATTCGGTTTATTTTCTATTTTCATTATCTTTTGCAATTCAGGTTACGTTACTATTTTGTTAGTTTCTATTATCATTAGTAGTTAGTTTCATTGTTTAGGGGATAAACTCTATGTTCCTTGATTGATTTATGGTGTGTGATTTCGGTTTTAGGGTTTAATACAATTGTTTAATCTTCGTGTTCCATATGTCATAGTAATTGATTGATCACCTCTTACTTGGTTTAGATTTTTAATATCGGATCGAAAGATTGTTATTTTGAATTGGATAAACGAAGATTGAATAGGCATAGAACAAAGTTAGAAATAATTGGTTCATGTTTAGGGTCGTGTTATAATCCGTTCTTATCTTTGATTGAATTAAATAGTCATGAGAATAGGTGTTTAGTTTAGTTACTAAAACTCACCTCGGATCGAAAGATTGCCGTGATAGGCCTTAGAAAAATTATAGACCCCGACATTATCAATACTACCTTGCATTGGAATTACCTTTTAATCGGTTGATTAACTAGTATGGACTCCCCTGAACTCCCTTAATTATCGGTTAGAACCATTAAAGTTTATAATTTTTCTTGTTTAAAATCTTATAAACACACTATCACTTTGGCCGATCTAGCATCCTTTGTAGTGAAATAGTCTCGTGAGTAGTTGAACAAGTCCCTGAGAGAACGACCTTGATATACTACATTGTACACCATGCACTTGCGGAGGTATCAAGTTTTTGGCGTCGTTGCCGGGGACTTGTTTCCCCAGCTACCATTAGTCGAAGACATTCTGGTTGACTAGGTTTTTATTGCTTTCCTAAAATCTAAAAGATCAAATAGAAATTAAAATTTTCAAAAAATAAAAAAATAAGGTGATTCTTGATTTTCCTCAATTTGAACATGAGTTATTTTGGCGTTATTTTGAGCGATTATATACTCTTCTTGTTCCATGTGATATCATGTTAGGAAAACCTGAAGTTCTTGATACTGTTTTTGAAGATGTGAATACAGAAACTCGTAATCTTTTGAATTATTTGTTTTTTTTTAATGAAAAATCTATTGATGAAGCTTGGGAATTACTTGAATGGCTAGCACGTGATATGTATGCTTTTCAAAATTGTCCATATGAGTATTTTAATCCTTGTGCATCTCATGCTAGTTCATATATTCAATCTCGCAATTCAGTTACTTGTGCTTTATGTTATTCTTCTTGACACGATGATTCTAATTGCCCTAATAATGATAGACTTGAATTTTTAATGAAGGCAATGTTAGAAAAACAATCTGAGACAATTTACTTGATGCTAGGTTGTGTTTTGCTGCATGATATTGACCATAGCTTTAATTTTTCCTATTTTCATGGTGGAATATGTGATGATAGTGAGTCCACCGTCCCTTTAGAAGCTAGTCTAGATGAAACTTAGGACCTTCCTGAGGAATCTTGGCCAATTGTTGATCCTTCTTGTCCTAGTTTACCTAAAAATACTACTAATGATGTTCTTGATTTTCATGATACTACCTTACCTTTTTCTCAGTCGACGGAGTTTGAGGTGAGTGAGAATTATGGGTTAGATGCTAGGTATGAAGAAGGTTTTCATCATGATTTAGTTGATATTCTTTATGAGAAAATAAGTGAGAAAATTGATAGTGAATTAAATTTTTCAAACAAGGACCCTGATAACAATGTACTCCTTGATCCCAATGACGTATCTCATGCTTATACTCCTTTTTCACCACCTTTAGTTTCACCAAAAACCCTTGAGGAACCCATACCTTATGAAAAGATCTTTGATGTTCAAGTTAATATAGGATATAAGGCTAGTTCTTGTGTTTTAATTGATGAAACCAACAATATTTTTAATGAATTATCCTCAAGTAAATTAAGAGGTTATGACCCCTCCCTTGATCCATATCATATATACCTAGAGGACCATCGTAGAAAAATCTTGTGGACCAAATATTTCGATTCTTTTGATTTCTCTAGTGAATTTGATCTGTTAAAGAGAGCATTACTAAAGTTTTATTTTATAAGTTTTCAATTGCTCTCTCATTCACTAGCTTGCAGATCGCATGAAGAAGAGTTTGACAAGCAACTAAGGGCGTTGACGGCGTCCAGAATAAAGACCCCGATCTTAACCATTTAACTGAATTTATTTTAATTTTCAGAGTTCTTAATTTGTCTTTGAATTTTTCTAACTTTTATTTTCGATTTTTATTCTTTCGTTGTTAATTAGAATTCTCTAATTTTTCTTCCTTTACGTGTGTGGGTTGACTTTACGTTAGGGAAGGAACGAAGGAACTAAGGAAAGGAAGAAACAAAAAGGGAAGAATATGATGAAAAGAAGAGACAACACCAACAACGTCTCAAAAATCCACGAGAAAAATTCCAAGTAGCAACACCAGCAGCGGCTCACAACCCCTAACCGCGTCCCTCACAGAGAAGAAGGAAAATAGCAAAATCACAGACACTGGCAGGGTCTCAAAGCCGTGCCTAGCGTCTCCCTGCTTCTTGCTTTTTAATCCCGATTCTTTCTCTCTTAGTAAAAATTTTGAAATCCCTAAACTTTTTAAAGTCTTCACGCATTCTTCTTCTTTTCAAACTCTCGATGCTACCATCCCCCTCCCCAAGACCCTTGCACCCCATCTTCCCCGAACGAGGATGAGTAGCCCTCCTCCCTAACCTTCCCCTCTTACCGATGTCCTTATCATTGAGGACAATGCTTCGTTCAAGCATTGGGGAGGGGGGGGGGGGAGGGGAGGTTTGAATTCTCTGTATATATTCAATGTTTTTCCTTTTATTTTTTCCTTTATTTTCGCGTTATTTTTTTCATTTGCTTTCTTTTTCTTTCCTTCCTTAGTTTAATTTCTGCGTTTTATGCTTGTTTCTCTTTACTATGTAGTTTCCTTTCATTTCTTTGAGTCTTCATGTTTTCAGTGTGTTTCTTGATTGCTTTGAGTTTCTCTTTTAAGTTTTTTTTTAGGTAAACCCTGCATTCACCTAGTTGCATTAGTTAGAGCATGCTATATTTTTCTTTCATATCCTTTGTCTTGGTCTTTCGTTTTATTTCTTTTTGCATCCATAAATTAGAAAAACTACCAAAAAAAATATAAAAATTAGCAAAAGACAAAAATAATTAAAAAGGGCAAGAAAAAACAAAAAAAAAAGGATAGGATTAGGATTAATAATCCGAAACATCTCTTGTGATGATTTGTAAACCAGTTAAACTTTCAGTTTGTCTTGCTTTACCTTGAGAAGCTTGGTTGAGAACGAAAAGTTTTTGAAACTAATTGTGCAAACTAGTCTGATTCTGAGACAAGCTACTAAAAGTGTGTTTAACTACTTAGATTGGCTTAGTGGTGTAAATATATGTTCCGCAAATCTTTGGGCTAGGTTTAGTTGATTGAGCCCTATCCAATGAGTCTACATAGCCTAAAAGTATAGATTGATCATCTTGATCGATCCCTTTATTTCTTGAGTGACTCCACCACTAGTTGTACCTCTAGAACTTGTGTTGCATCTTGTTTGAGACTGCACCTTTGCATTTGCATGCTGTAACAAAGTGATTGAGGCATTCATTTCTATATTTGTTGAACTACATAGCCAAATAGCCTCTCTAATAATAATATTACTACCGTTCTTTAGCCCCGCCTAGCCTTTGATTACCTTTTTTTGGTGATTGAACCCTAACAATACAAGCCTTGACCTTTATTAAATTCGTACCTTTTGCCTTGCTAGGATGTTTTGAAAGTTCGCTTGAGGGTGATGGTTGGCTCGATGTTGGTATGAATGAAGTAAGATGTTGGAAGGTGTTTATGATTTTGTTGAGTTGGGATGATTGCATTCCCCAATTTTCATGAATTCGACATGTTGGTAGTGTTGTTCATCAGATATACACCAAGGTCAAAGCTAGGTTTATACACTTGTTTTCTCCTTGATCACCCGCAAAAAGAGAAGCAGACAAACAAAACAAAAAAAAAAGAAGAAAAAATATACCGAAAAAGGGTGATTAAGGAAATTCTTTCGCACTTTATGAAAGCTTATGGTTTGATTATAAGGTTTGATGAGTTGCTTGATCTTAATAACGGAGTTAAGTGAATCCTTGCCTATATTCGACAAGTGTGCGAGTTGAGAGAGATATTTTGTGAGACTAAATCCAAGCATGGCTATTTAAGCTCCTCATACCCAAATACTACCACTCCTTTCCCCTTAACCTAAACCCCATTACAACCCTAAAAAGTCCTCTTGATTGTCACTTGTCCATTTGCATATTAGCAGTGGAGAGCGAGATTCTTACCAAGCCTATGGTAGGTCGCTTCTTCTAATCTGAGTGAGTGAACCCACTTGCATTAAAAAAAAATATTTAGAGTTAGAGTGTTGCACTTTACCCTAAAGTGAGGTTCGCTTATCGACTGGCCTACGTCCATAACCAACTGCGCATATTTGCATTCATCTTGAGACCGTTGGTGGCTTTTCGCATTTGAAGTACTTGTTCTCTTTCAAGGTTTCGAAAACTTCCCTCTATCTATTTTGCACTGGTTTTGTTCTCTTCCAGATTGTTCTTGGTGTTTGCTTGGTAGACTGATGTATTCTAATTGGTTAGCCTGAGGAGGTGTATAATTGTATTGGTAACCCTAACGCTAACCCTCTTTGTTCATTTTTCTTCCTTTTCCTTTTTCCCACTTGAATCTTTTCCTTTTTAGTTTGAGTCTTTCATCTCTCCCTACTGTTCTTATGTCAGTCTTGTTTGAGGGCAAGCAAGAGCTAAACTTGGTTAGACTGATGTGTTCACAATGTCGAGCCAACTCTATCATTGCTCTTGACTTGGCCAAACTTTAGAGTTTCATGGCGGCACGCAGAGGCTTGACTCGCCCGAGCCAGAGGGTGACTCGGGCGAGTCAGCCTTCTGACTTCACTTCTTCTTGGCTCAGCTATGTTTGCAAGTTGCATGCTTCAAGGCTCCCAGATGGTGGGCTCGGGAGAGCCAGGATATGACTCGAGCGAGTCATCCTGCTACCCCTCCTTCTGTTGCTTCCTCTATTTGATGAATTCTGCTCCGTTTTAGCTCCATCTTGGCTCAATCTCTCATTTTCCTATAAAACTAGAAAAACCTCATAACTAACATGATATACAGGGTTAGAACATGTCAAATTACCCTAATAAAGAGAAGAATTCGGCTAGGAACGAGACTGAACACTTTTCTTGTTTAAAATCTTATAAACACACAATCACTTTGGCCGACCTAGAATCCTTTGTAGTGAAATAGTCTAGTGAGTAGTTGAACAAGTCCTTGAGAGAAAGGACCCAGAAAAATTCTCGTTCGGGGAAATTGTTTCGGATGCACTACTTAAACGATCGGGAGCCGACTAAGGTTGCTCAATCCTTAAATAAGGATATTTTTGTTTTCGAACTTCATTTTCGGGGTGATGAAGCTTTATTTATTTACTAACTCATTTTTTATTATTTAAATTATCCGTAGTTACACAAATTAATTTAATAATAATTTAATCCCGACCCAATCACTAAATTCAAGCCCAAAGAGGAGCAGACGGGCCACCAGAAATTGCTAAAACCCGCCTAGGTTTTAGCAGACCCTAGGCTGGGCCGTCTGCGTCCCTGGGCCAGAAGAAAATGGGTTGAAATTAATAAAACCTGCCTAGGTTTTATTAATTTCTGGCCCATTTCCCTCAGTTCCAACCTTGAATTAGCAAATGAGATGAATTAAATTATTTATTTAAATTATTTTATGTAAAAACAGATATTTTAAATAATTAAACGCGTTTATAAATTGTAAAATAGTTGTCAGCTGATTTCAGGAAATCGACAAACCATAAAATAAGAAAAGCAAAGACTCCGGTCTATGAACCCGATTTCTAAATTCGGGGGTAAGGTTACGAATTCGAGAGTTATAAGAACTCTCGAATCCGCCTGTTATAAAACATACTCTACTAAAATCAACATTAAAAAGAAAGAGAGAGGGGAGAAGTTTGATTAATTTCATGGAATTATTATTAGAATCATGCAATACAAAAACAATACGGTTTTCATTTTACAAAATATGTACAAGCACAGAATTAAAGAAAGAATTACATGATTAATTACAAAAATATAAATAACGGAATCGAACCTTGTTTTAAGGTGGCGGATGCGATGAATTTGATCCCTTGAGTTGCCCTCGATTTGAAACCCGGATGAGATAACGCGAGTGGTTTGAAGAAGTGGTATATAGATGATTATATGGGTGTGATGGGTGAGATTAAGATGGGTTGGAAACGAATATGGATGCTGAAGTTTTGTGAGAGGATTTTAGTAGGGTATGAGTATAGTGGAAGATAGTGATGAAATGAGGGTAGAGTAATGGTAGTAGATGGTGAGAATGGTGGATGATGAAGGTGAAATGGAGGGGGTATTTTGATGATGGTAGTTGGTGATGAAATGAAGGTGGAAGGGGGGTATTTATAGGTGAAGGGGTGAAGGATTTAGAGGGAAATGATGGGGGACATATCCCACAAATCAAGCCATCAGAGACCAAAACCTAGGTGGGTTTTGGGTGATCAAGGGGAAGTCAAACACGTGGGGCAAAGATCAAGGGATCAGTTGCATGCATGCAGATTTTGGCGCCAACTACCTCAAAACCTAGGCAGTTTTGATATTATCAGCACATGGATCGGTGACGTTGAGCCAAACGACATCGCTCCGCTCTTCTTCTCAAAACCTAGGCGGGTTTTGAGACTCCTGGGCCGGGGCCTGCTTCTGGGCCTGTAAAATGTTAAAACCCGCCTGGGTTTTAAAATTAGCTAAGTGCAACTTCGAACGACCATAACTCTTTCATCCGGACTCCGATTGAGGCAATTCAAAAGGCGTTGGAAAGCTTATTATGTATACTTTACTCTCATCAAAAGAAATGGGGCCTACGAGATTTGTGGAAAAAATATGTTTTGAAATGGTGGGCATATGTATGTAGAAAGGGTTCAAAATGAAGGCTTTTTGTGGTGGGTTGGCCTAGTAGCTTTTGATTGAGGAAGGCCCTTTAGATTTTCTTTCATGCTAGCCTCTTTTCATGTTATGCTTGATTTGTACACTTGTCCCGGTACCAAATTCGGTGTCTATAGAGAGCCCCCACTTTAATCGAGTCCGAATAGGACGAAGGTCAAAGTAGTCTGAGGATATGACTTTGGATTGCAAAGCCTGGAGTGATGCTTGGAAGCTGAGTCCTGCATCACAGTTGCAGGCGGCATGCGCCTCTCCTGGTGATCTCGAGCAAGAATGATGCTCTACCTGACCGTTGATGAGTCGATGTTGATCTCGGGCGAGAATGATGCCTTACTTGAAGGTGCGGGTTGACACTTGGAAGCATCGTCCTGTGTCGTAGTTGTAGGCGGCATGCGCCTCTTTGGTGATGATCTCGAGCAATAATGATGCTCTACCTGACCGTTGATGAGTCGATGTTGATCTCGGGCAAGAATGACGCCTTGTTATCGGACATGATGTCGATGGTTCATGGAGTTTTCTAGTCTTTCCTAGTGTCGATTCCAGTCTTTCCCGGTGTTGGTTCCAGTCTTTCCCGGTGTCGGTTCCAGTCTTTCCTAGTGTCGGTTCCAGTCTTTCCTGGTGTTGGCTCTAGTCTTTCCCGGTGTCGGCTCCAGTCTTTCCCGGTGTCAGGTCCAGTCTTTCCTGGTGTTGGCTCCAGTCTTTCCCGGTGTCGGTTCTAGTCTTTCCCGGTGTCAGTTTTAGTCTTTCCCGGTGTTGGTTCCAGTCTTTCCCGGTGTCGGCTCCAGTCTTTCCCGGTGTCGGTGTTGATGATTGTTGGATTTTTCGATGCCGAAGGACTTCACCAGACGCGATGCTAATGGCCTTGGGTGTCGAGACTTCATCGGGCACGATGCCGATGGCTCGGAGATTGAGACATGTGTTACTACTACTCAACTTATCCATACTTGAGTAACAAGCATCACTAATGGGCATACATACTACATGACATGGGTTTACAGAAGTAATGAAGCGGAGGAGTGCTATATCCTCTGGAATGACATCCGTCACATAGCCGAATCAATGGACGCTCCTTGGGGCATCCAAGGTGATATCAATGCTATTATGAGTGCAGAAGGCAGAATAGGTAGCGCTCCTATCGAGGCCTTCATGACAAAACCTCTAAATGACTACATCACTAATTGTGGTCTCCATGAACCTTGGTATGAGGAGAGCTACTACATGGACAAATTCACACTTTTTCTCTCGTCTTGACAGCATGTTTGTTAATGATGAGTGGTACAATATGCCATATACCGCTCGAGTTTACTATAAATCCAGTGGCCTTTCTGACCACTCGACAATGACCATCACATTCTATGAAGACCCGAAACCCAAACTAAGTTTCAAATATTGTGATACATAGAGCTTATCTAAGGAGTTCAAGGAGATTACCAAAAATGCTCTAGCAAGATTGCCCATAGGATACAACATGTATAAGCTCGGACAATGTCTGCGAATGATGCAAGCTGATTTCAAAGCGCTACATAGGGATAAATTTGTGGATATTCACCACCAGGAACAGCTCGAGTGTGGGAAACTGGAATGAATCCAGTAGCAACTGATATCCAATCCTCTTGATGAAAACTTGATACAACGTGCGAAGAATGCCAAAGAGTGATAACACAATTCCAAGGTTGTCCTTCTCCTCAAGAAGCAGCAAAACAAGCTAGATTGGTCCGACATGAGGGACTCGTGCATAAAGCTATTCTTTGCAAAAATAAGATAAAGGAGAACACAATCATATTTCTATAGCATGCAGAACACAGACGATCAGCAAGTCACAGGTTTCTCTAAGGTGACGCCTCATGGCCAACTACTACAACACTCTTCTTGGTCCTCAAGGCAGCCTGCGTAGCAGAGCAAACTCAGAAGCTTTTAAAATGGGCCCTGCTTTAACCATATAACAATAGATGCACATCAGTAGATGCATTACTGACAAGGTGATCAAGGACGTGATGTTCCCTATCCCAAAACTCCTGGCCATGATGGATACTCCTGTTGGTATTTCAAGGCAGCCTGGGATCAAATTGGCACTCTAATAATAGCTGCAGCAAAAGAATTTTTCTCGAAGGGGACTCTACTGAAAGACTTAAATGCTACTAACCTTGTTCTGCTCCCTAAAGTGCCGAATCCAACTAGCCCTAATGAGTTTCGTTCCATATCCTGCTGTAATACATTTTACAAATGTATTTCAAAATTCTAGCTCACCGTATCAAGGAAGCACTATTGAATATCATTGATTAGCTAAGGAGCGTTTATCCTGGGCTGCAAGTTATTACACAATGTTCTTCTTTGCCAAGAGATTGCTAAAGGATATAATAGAACCTCAATCACACCAAGACGCATGATCAAGATCGACCTCATGAAAGCCTTTAACTCAGTTCACTAGTGTTTTGTTGAAGAAGCACTCATTCACCTCGGCTTCCCACAATGGATAATCAAATGCATTATGTGTTGTGTAACTAAAACAAGCTTCTTGGTATGCATGAACGGAGTGAAGTCGAATAACTTTAAAGGTGGCAGGGGATTGCGTCAAGAGGATTCCATTTCCCTCATTCTCTTCGTCATTACCATGGAGTACCTCTCACAGTCAATAGACTACTATATACGAGACAAATTCAAATACCATCCCAAATGCAGGGACCTCAAGCTAACACACCTCATGTTCGCTGATGACATTGCTATTTTCTCCACAGCCAACAAAAGCTCTATCTAGCTGATCATTCAGGCCTTCAATCACTTCTCTCAGGTGACAAGGCTTGAGGTGAACACTAAGAAATCAGAAGTGGTCTTTGGTTGCATAACCAAAGAATAGGCGTAACAACTCATAAATGAGACCGAGTCTGCTGTGGGGTCCCTCCCTTTCAAATACTTAGGGATGCCCATCTGTAGGACCCCAGAAAAAGGAGAAAAAGGTTGTAGGCCATTCCTTTTCCGGTTGTGCTACTTGAGTTGTGATTGGGAGTCGACTAAGGTTTCTTAACCCTTAAATAAGGATATTTTTGTTTGTCATAAAACATGTTCGGTCTTTTTTGGACCTTCTTCATGCTAACTCACTCAAAGACGAGTCAAATCGTTTTAACGATGCATCAATAACCGACCAGCTTCCATATTTGAGCAAAAAAGGATATATAGGCTACTAAAATTGTATTTGAAATGAAAAACATACTCTACTGAAACCGTATTTGAGCAAAGAATATCTTTTGTGGACCTTATTCTCATATTCGCCTGTCGTAAAAATATACTCTAATAAAATTGTATTTGAAATGAAAAAGAGCATAGAGAAGTTTTATCAAAGTTTCACAATATCATATTCTCATCATGCGAAATGTATTATTATTTACAAGAAGTGATGTACAAAATCTTACAATATGATTGTACGGTTACATAATAATGACAAATAAGATGACCGAACCTTGCTTGAGGGCAAGTGCTAGTCAGGATGAGCACTTTGGATGACTAATATCAGGATGTGTCGGAACTTGATGTATAAGAAGAGAAAAGATATTTGAGAGAGGAATGTATGAAAGTGGAGAGTGTTAATGGTGGAAGTTGATGATTTTAGAGGTGAAATGAAGGGGTATTTATAAGTGATGAGGGATATATGATCATGAAAGGAGAGGGGAGCATGAATGCCATAATCAATGTCATGGCCACATGGCCTTTGACTCTGTATGAGTCAAAGGCGCTATGGCGTTGATCAAGGGATCGGATGGAGAAGGAATTCGCGCGCGATTTTCAATCCGACATAACCAGGCCATGCGGCCAATGGTGATCAAGTGCAGGGATCGCTGACGTGGCGGGCGCAAACTCGATTTTTCAAAGCGAAGGCTATGTGGCAATGATGAGATCGTTGGGCCTAATTGTGCGCATTGGGCCTGAACTTTTTTCTGCCAAGGCCATACGGCCATGGCCTCCTTTTTATGGGCGTTCACTCACGTTTGGGCTTGCTTCTTTATATCTGCCAAGGCCACGTGGCTTTGGCAGCTAGTTTCGGGCCCAAACTTTGATTTTTATACTCAGCTTGCATCAATAGAATTCCTTGGTATAAATCCCGTTGTCTACAGAGAGCCCCCACTTTGATCAAGCCCGAATAAGGCGAAGGTCAAAGTAGCCTGAAGTGCTGATTACCTTTCTTTCTTTTCAGGATGAATGATGTTGGTGCTCTTTTGACGGTGGCTGGAGTGTGGATGCTGTCGGTGGTCTTTTAATGGCGATCGAGAGATGGATGTCAGCACTCGTTTACAGAAACTACAGAGATGTCGATACTCTTTTAATGCCGACCGGAAAGGTAGATGTGTTGACATTTTTTCTCGTCGTTCAGACTTTTGAACATCCACGGGATTGAGGTTTAGAGGTTTGTGCAGGGGTTTAACTTTAAAAAGCTCTTTAAGGGATTAATTGCACATTTCATGGATAATAGTCGTAAAATCACTTTCCCTTTACTTTATGCAACTCATGAGTAATTAAACTAAACCTCTAAGAGTGAATATCCACTTGTTCCAACTCTTCTAAATTTAATTCAATTTGCTCACACAATGTTAGGCTTGGAAGAAAGCAATTTAGGCTAGTATTATTTAGAAATACACAAAGAATATCTTAAAGTTACATCAGTACATTGTAAAACCATGTTAGGCACAGTTTAGGAAATCCCGATGTATTTTATTTCGAAAAAGAGTCGCCACCTGACTTTTTAAGGGAAAAGCCAAGACAAAACCACAAGGAAAATAAAGAAAGACTCCGCCTATGAAACCGAGAATGGATTCGAGGGTAAGGTTTCGAACTCGAAAGGTAAGAACCTTAAGAGTTCGTCTCTCACAAAAGGAAAGACTCTACTAAAAGTTTAAAGTGTGCTTTTAATAAGATTTGGAAGGGAGATAAATAAGAACATTATAGAATCATTCATTCAACATACAATATGAATTGAAAGATTACAATATATACAACATTTTATTTACATGAAAGAGAAAGACTTAAAAGCTTACATTGTGCCTTTTGAAGAACCCTTGCCTAGCCTTGAAGAAGCTTGAAAAGTCCTCTTTGAAGATGCTTAGAACACTTCTCTTGAAAAGTACCAAGGTAGTATCAAACATAAATAGGAAAAAAGGGGATAAAGAGATGGTAAAAAGATGGCGACAGAGGGCTTTTTTGTAGTGTTTTTGGAGGGATTTAAGTGAAGCTTTTCGTGGTGTTTTTGTGAGATATAGTAGGATGAGGGTTTTGAGAATTTAAGGTAGGATAGAAATGGAGATGACAGGGATAAGAAAGTAAGGGAAAGATAGTGGAAGAAAGAGTAGAGTAATGACTAGAATGGAGATTAGGATGATAACAAGAATGAGAGATTTGAGAGTGAAAGATTGAGTTGGTGAGAGAGGGAGATAGAATGAGTGATGGAGTGAATGAGAGAATGAGTGAGTTTGGCTTTGAGAGGAGTAGTATTTATAGGCTTAGGAAGGCTTCTTCATTCACGCACATACATTACTCCTCAACCAAATGCAATTCGGATTCAACTTGGCACAGATTACAAGGCAACAAAGGGGATGTTCTTATATGGACGGTAGCATGTGGTCAATGAACCCAATTGTGGCTACATTAAAGGTAGGTCGGTCGTCAATAGAGGGAGGGGATGAACCTTGGCTCATCCATGCATCTTTGGACGGTGTTATGTGAATACATCTGCCTTGGGATTTGGTGTTTCATAGTTGGACAATAATTGCATTCTTGTAAGCTTCTTAGAATGTTTTTGAGGTGCTTTTGTGAGGTTTCGAACTTGTGATCTCCTTGCATGTGTTTACATAGCTTTGCATGGCTTGATTTCTTACGTAAAATTTGTGCATGCAACTAGCTAATCTCACATGTGATCATACATGTGGCTTTAAGCGAATAATGTACATGTAAGTGCATGTATTTACGCTTTATTATTTGACTTATTCTTCGTTATTATAGTTTTATGCTATAGTTTATGCCATATATTATGATGCTAATACCCGATGTCTATAGATAACCCCCACTTTGATTGAGTCCTGGATAGGATGATAATCAAAGTAGTACTGATTTGATGGACACCGGTTGGGATATGACTTTGTAGAGTGCAAAGCCTAGGGTGATGCTAGGAAGCTAGTTCCTGCCTCACGGTTGGTGACTTGCGCCTTTAAAGGAATGATCTCAGGCGAGAATGGCGCCTTACTTTGAAATTGTGGGCTGACACTTGGAAGCTAAAGTCCTGTGTCGCGGTTGGTGACTTGCACCTTCACAATGATCTCAGGCGAGAATGACGCCTTACTTGCTGCGGAGACTTCATCAATCGCGATGTCGATGGCTCTGGAGGGTTTAATGTTTGATCGCAATTCAATGCTGAGGGATTTCACCGATGCTCTGCTGATGGCTTGGGGGTTGAGACTTCACTGGACACGATGCCTATGGCTCGGGTTTTAACTTTGATTTTGAAATTTTGATGGCAATTCAATGCCGAGAGACTTCACTGGACGTGATGCTAGTGGCTCTGATTTTGATGTTTGATTTTGATGGCAATTCAATGTCGGGATACTTCACTGGACACAATGCTGATGGCTCTGATTTTGGTGTTTGATTTTGATGGCAATTTAATGCCGGGAGACTTCATCGGACGCGATGCCGGTGGCTCTTATTCCTAAGATTTCGTCGAACTCGATGCCGGCGACTCTTATTTCTCCTGCACAATACAAACATTTTCTTGTTAGTTTTTATTAAATTGAAATTTTGATCCAGATGACTTACCTCGGATTGCTTCAGCATAATCGTGGGAAAATGCTCTTATTTGGGGACTTGATGCTTCAACCTTGAGTAGACCCATTTCATTTCATTGGGCACACTTAGTCATGCCCTTCTTTGAAAACATGTACCTTTGGTTCTTGGAAGCATGCATGAGAAAGAGACAAACACTCCCTCTTTCCCAAGGCTGATCAGACTTTAATAAAGGAGAGGAATCTTTTCTCGTACAATTCAGCCTTTCCAGGCCATGCAGGAGACCAAGTTGGCTACAATAATTGTGAGAGGCCTTAAGTCCGATCGGACTTTAGCTCTGGCCAATGAAAATTCACCACGTGGCTGAGTGAACCGAGCCACATTGTCTATAAATGGGAGCTTAGACTTCGGCATTTTTCACAATCTTTGCATTCGAGCTCCTCTTAGCTTACTTTCTTATTCTCTCTCTAGAAACTCTTTTGGTATTTTGGGTTTTATCACAAAGTAATAGCTTTTTTGTGGAGGGGACGTCGTCGGGCCACTTAACCAGCTATTAAAAAACGTCCGTATGTGGGGACGGTGCAAAGAGAATATCCCAGTAGGGGATTCAGACCGGCGCAGATGGTCTTCCGCCAGGATGAACATGCATGGTTCTTTCGTTCTCACATCTCGGTATACTTTATTCAAGCTTATTGTCATAGCATGTTATCTTTGAAGATGTTTGCATTCTATTGTTTATTTTTGCACTTTAAGTTGAATTTAAATTAGAATGGTTACTCTAAATTTTGCTTGAAGCACATTATTTTCTAGATCCACCACTTAGGCTCTTTTGTTGTTTTCGCCATAGGATGACTCTTTCAAAACATGCGGGAGCATGCAAAGTGTAGTGGATTTGTCCAAACATGAAAAGGTGGGGGAATTCTATACAACCACTGTAAGGAATGCATGTTCTAACCCTTTCTTGGCTTGCTTAGATGCTTGGAGGATTCGCAGCAGGAGGATATTTGGTCGTGCTATTGTGGAACATTTTTGGGATATAACCAATTTGTTTCACCTTCCTGTTGGTGAGATGATACTCACTCCAGTCGACTTTGTGATGATCACTGGCCTCAGCTGGGGTGGCCAGTTGCTGGAGTTTTGAAAAGTGAGGGTTTTCAGAATCTTCCTCTCCTTCAGTGTTAGTTTCTTGTCCTAGTACATTTCATCAATGCAACCATCTTCACAAATCGTGGGGACAAGATTACCCTTTCTTAGATGCACCACCTCCTGGACTATGGCGAGGTGAGGACTTTCAACTGGGCAACTAATACTTATGCTCACTTAGTGCCAGAGATGCGGGTTGCCTGCCGTCCTACTGGCTATGACACTGTGGGGCGCCCAAGGACCACAGAATCAAAGTTGTTCAACCTGGGTAGCAGCCTCTAGCGAGTCTTGGAGGTATGCTCTAAGACATTTCTTCTTAGAAATTTTGTAGTGTGCAAAATTCCTTTTTAATCCTATTAAGGCCTTTCTTGATGTGCAGGTGTGGGTCTTAGTGTATTTTCTCCCTGTTGTCGGTGGAACCAACAACAATGACTTGCGTGTCCCTGCTGCTCGACGTTGGTCAGAGTCGAAGGACTACCGTTGTTCGAAAGATCATTTCAAGGACCTGAATAGTCTCAGGAGGATAATTGACAACCTTCGACCGGTATGATTTACTTCTTTTACTCATTTTCTCCTTTTACACTCGAGCTTACTGTATCATGAATCCAATAAGAGGACATCGTCCGGTCTCCATAGGATGACTTTCATTTAGAGGACCTCCATTTTGATATTCGCTTCGCGAGGGAAGCAAGCCAACGTCACTTGTTGTTGGAAGGTCCTTCTGGCCTTGTTTTCTATTTGTAAGAGCGCTTCTTCTTCTTTCAACACACCGAGGAATGGCCCCCGAGGGTGCCTGTAGATCCTCTTGAGCTTATCTTTGATAGGCATGCTTTAATGGCGGACGAGATGGCGCGGGTAATGGCTGGGGAACCTGATGCCAACTTCATTGTTCCCACTAAGGATTTAGAAGAAGTAGTCGCTCATTATAGAGGACATTTGGTCTTTGCTCGGGTCCGATTTCTGACTTCCTACCCATGGCTTGATGTTTTTGCTTTCTTTGCTGATGATTCACGTTCGTGTAGCTGAGAGGATATTATGATCCTCTCCTGGATTAGCATGCAAAAGGTCCTGAGCATGCTGAGGGTGAAGACATGTTGTTTGGCTTCATCCCACTGGTGCCAAATGACCATGAAGTGTTGTATCTTTTCGACACTAATCCAGTAAGTCACACATCTTCGTACATCTTTCCATTTCGTACGAATTTTCATAGATCCTCTTTTCAATGTAGCAAGCATACGATCACATTCGTGTTTTGCTGAGAGAGGGTATAACGACTCGGGAGTTCATTGATCAGAACTTTGTGAATGGTCAATACCGAGGCCCAATGTCGGTTGTTGAGGATGATGACGGTGAAGCGCACTCTCACGTGAGTCTGCCATGTTTAGGGAGTTCCTCAAGGCGACCTCCTCACCATTCTTCAGCAGGAGAGATTAGTAGGCGAACTCGCCGTAGTGATCCGGGTGAAGGCCCGTCTCTTAGAAGGGATTAAATATGATAAGGGAGCAACAAGCTCCTCATGCCAGCTCTTCCAGGTCGTTTATAGGTTCTCCGCAAGCGGGTGCAATGTAGTATCAAGGTCATCTCTCAGGGACTTGTGTCAACTACGCACTAAACTAGTTCACTACAAAGGATGCTAGGTTGGCCAAATTGTTGTGTAAAAGAGTAAATTAATAAAATAACAAGGAAAGCAACAATCTTTATAAATTCTGCCAATTAATTAAGGGAGTTTAGAGGAGTACACTCTAGTCAGTCAACTAATTAATCAGCAATTCCAGTGTGAAGCGTTGTTAGGATTATCGAGGTCTATAATCTTTCTAAGGCCTTTCACAACAATTTTTCGATCCGAGGTGAGTTACAGTGATTAAACTAAAGACCTATTTTCATGGCTATTTAGTCCAATAAAAAATAAGCACTGATTATAATGTGACCCTAAGAAAGAAACCATTATTTCTAACTATTTTCTATGCCTATTCAATCTTCGTCTTTCCAATTCAAAATAACAATCCTTCGATATGATATTAAGAGTCTATACCAAGTAAGAGTTGATCAATCAATTACTATGAAATACATAATACAAAGATTAAACGAATAAATATAAGTTCACACTGAAATCGCATTCATAATCAATCAAACGGCATCGAGTTTATCCCCAAACAAAGGAATTTAGCTACTCATGATAATAGAAACTAACATCATAAAAAACGAATTCAAATTGCACGACATAATAGAAATAACCGAGTGTTCAAAGCGGCTAAATCGATCTCATCATGTCACCCGATTCGATCTCCTTCTCCAGTTCAATCACTCTTACAATCTCCAAAATGGTACTAAAGGAAAACTAAAACTAACAAAACCTAAGAAAACTAATGAAATCTGTGGAAGAAACGGAAGATAAAAGTTGTTCTTTTGATGGCAGGGCAAGAGCCCTTTTATAGGTTCGGATTAGGGCACTGGACACTGCCAATGGCGCTGGAGGCGCTGGCCGCGTATAGTGCCTCCGCCTTATTTTCTTGAAGTTTGGCGCATGCACTTTTCCTTTCCTCTTTGGCAGCATTTGGCTAAACCCAAAATTCTGGAGCTTCTGACTAAGGCGATCACAACGCTTGAGCAGACGCTGGTAGCACCTTGCCTCTCTGCCCTATTTTGGGCTGGGCCGTCTTCTGCCTTTCCTTTCCTTCTCTTTCAATTCTTTTTCTCATTTTCTTTCATTTTCTCCACTTTTTATTCAAATATTCAAACTTTAAAGTGGGATTTCCTTTAACCTGCAAAACATACCAATCTCTAAAACCAAGTGAAGAAATCACAGAATTTGGTACATAACCAAGTGAAGAAATGTACGCGTTTGAGTCCTAATAAATACTATAAAATATACACTTATCAAATCCCCCCCCCCCCCCATGCTTAGCTCTTGCCTGCCCTCAAGCAAGTCTGACTCAAGAACAGAAGGGAAAGAAGAAGGACTCAAACTAAAGAGAAAAAGACTCAAGGTGGAAAAAGAAACAGAAGAAAAAGAAGTAAAACGGGTTAGCGTTAGGGTTACAAATACAGTTAAACGCCCCCTCAGGCTAACCAATCAGACACATCAGTCTATCAAGTAAACACCAAGATTAGATAGGGAGAGAACAAAATCAGCGCAAAATAGAGAGAAAGAAGTTTTTGAAATCAAAGAAAGAGAACAAGTACTATATATGTGAAAAGCCGCCAACAACCTTAAGATGAATGCAAATATGCGCGGTAGGTTACGGACGTAGGCCAGTTGACAAGCAAACCTCACTTTTATGGTTATATGGAAATACTCTAACTCTCGAATTTTTTTATTTAAGTGGGTATTCTCTTATCTGACCAAAAGAGGCAACCTACCACAGACTTGTTAAGAATCTCGCTCTCCACTGCTAATATGCAAACACACACGTGACAATCAAGAGGACTTTTAGGGTTGTAACAAGGCTTAGGTTAGGGGAAATGAATTGTAAATTTTGGATATGAGGAGCTTAAGAGCCATGCTTGGATTGATTTAAAACAAAAATCTGCTCTCAACTCACACTCTTGCCGAATGTAAGCAAGGAACTCACTTTGCTCCCTCATTAAGAACAAACACCTCATCAAATTTCTCAACCGGGTCAAAGACTTTCACAAGTCTCAAATAAGACTCCTCAATCACCCTGTTCTTTGGAATTCATTTCTCTTTTTTTTTTCTTTTTGTTCTATTTTTCTACTTCTCTTTTTGGTGGGTGATAAAGGGAGAAGAAACACAAATGTATAAACTTAGCCTTGATCTAGATTCATACTGGTTGAACAGCACTACTAATCAAGCTAAAAATATATGAAAATCGGGGAATGTAGTCAGCCCAACTCATCAAAAGCATATACCCCTTCCATCACTTATTCATTCATACCAACACTGGGCCAATCATCGCCCTCAAAACAACGAACTCCTATAAACATCCAAGCAAGGCAAAGGGGTAGGAATTGTAATAGGCCGAGGCTTTTATTGTCAGGGTTTCATCACAAAACAAAAGGAAATCAAAGGCTAGGTGGGGGTAACGAGCGGTAGTAATAATATTATCAGGAAGGCTATTTGACTATGTAGTACAAAAAAATAAAAATGAATGCCTCAATCACTTTGTAATAGCGTGCAATGCAAAAGTGCAGTCTCAAACAAGACGTCAAAAACATTATAGAGGTGCAACTAGTTGTGGAGTCACTCAGGGAATAAAAGGATCGATAAAAATGATCAATCCATACTTTTCGGCTATGTGGATTCACGAGACAAGGCTCAAACAACTAAACCTAGCCCAAAGATTTGCGGCACGCATATTTACACCACTAAGATAGTTGTAACGAGTTTTGTATCAACCCAGTTTTTATCGTTCTTCTCAGCGAGCGAGGGGCCTTGGGTCATAGAATCTAGGTCATGACTAGGTTAAGATCGCTAAGGTAAAGAAACAGGTTGAAAAGGATCACGCAAAAAATAAACTAAGGAAGGGTCAGGATGGAACAAATGGGCTTCGAAGGCTTTTCAGGATGCAAACAGGAATGAGGAAATGGGTTTTGCAACAAGAGAATAACAAGAGGGAGAATCAAGTGGCGATTCCATTACCGGGCTTCCTCTCTCGAGGATAGTCCAGATTAACTACCTCAAAGTCCACCATGGACCCAGAGGGGTTTAATGAAACGGAATTCCCTAGTTAACCTCCTTCCACTTTCGTTGGTGAGAATTAACTATCCCAACTCCAACCTTCCATGACAAGTGTTGAATGTATTCGGGAGCTTTCGGACCCAAATACATCCCACTTGTAGGAAGGAAAGGAGCTAGTGAGAAATTGATTTCGCACCTAATTACTCGCTAAAATTGCTAACCCATACCTAATCGCCCATTCACTCCCTTAAATACCCCCTAACCCATACGGTTTCTAGCCACTGATCATCATCAAAACAAAGCTAACAACATCAAAACCAACCCTAAGCATGAATTCTAACATCAACAACCAAAATCCAAGTAAAATAATTGAAGGGCAATTAAGAGACAGCTAAAACAATTAACAAATAAGCAAGACAATTAAAAGAGAAGTTAAAGGGAACATAATACTTTTCAAAATCTGAGAATAAGCAAAGGAAAGCAATGGAGATGATGATCCAACAATCTCTCAATTGATTGAATCCTCAAATCTTCAATACAAACCAAAATCCACTAAACCCTATATTAATCTATACTAATCTCTGTCTAATGAAACCCTTAAAACTCACTAAATACTCAATGAGAACCTAATTTTCTACTTGATAACTACTAGATAATGATAAAGTCATCCCTTGGAGTATATATACAAGGCCTATTTGTGACATAAAACACTGTCGTTTTAGCCCAGAAATATGCGCTGACATTCAGTAGTTCGCGGGCGCGACCTCATAGGTAGTGAGTGTGACGGTGAGAAATCAGCCCAGGCAATTCCAGTTTTGCGCTAAGTTGCGGCTGTGACCTCCCAGTCACGGGTGCGATGACTTCCTTTCCCCTTTTTCCCTATCTTCTTTCTTTAGGTTATAGCGCCCGCTACAAGGGTTGTAGCGGGTGCTACGCCCCTCCCTTACTTCAAATAGGGGGAAAATGTTCCCTGGTCATCTCCGCTTCGGCTCTCGGCCCGACTTGGCTCGGGAAATCACTCGGGATTCCCTAAAAAGCCTCGATTTAGCACGAATTCGTTGTTTTTGCTCCAAAAGTGAGAAAACCTGCAAAATAACTAAAAAAGCTAGTAAAAACGATGAAAAAGACTTGGAATTGAGAAAAATTAGCAAGCCAAAAGGCGTTATTTAGGCCTAAAACCGGGCCTAAACACTCCCCCCACACTTGAACTTTTGCTCGTCCCGAGCAAAAACAAAACAAAAACTACCTAAAACTAAACACCAATTCCTTTGTTGTGGGAGGAAACGAGTGCATTTAGCATATGCACCAAGCCCTTTAAACCCCCTGGTAGCCCAGGTGGATGAAACGGTGCACTGCTTATCTTTGTTGGCGACTCGGTACTCAAAGTATGCATCCTCTTTTCCATCTTTGTAAACCATCAATAAGCTTAAAAACTCAAGGACAGGTTGGTCCACGATCGATTCATCGATCGTTAGGAACACCTACCACCCAAGGGTTTGAATGAAGTACATGACGCTTGGTTTGCAATAAACGGCTTCCACCGTCGCCGCATCGTAAAGGTCGGGTGCATAGATCTTTCGTGCTTAGAACATCTCATAGTGTTGTTTATGCGTGTCGCTCTGGAAAGTCACTTTTGCTCTTGGGTCACACTGAATTAGTGTGGCCGGTTGCGCTTTGTAACGCTCCTTTCCGGATGAGCATGATTCCGGTGGTGGTGAATTAGGTTCTTCAACACGAGAACGTTTGTGCCTTCCCATCTTTGAGCCAAATGTCATATCTTACGAAGCAAAAGAACTCACTACAGTGCCCTAACTCAAGAAATTGAAAAATCCTAAGCACAAGAACACACCAAAGTGAGTTTTGAAAACTGAATGGACAAGCTATGGAAGATGGTTACCTCAATCGTGGATTGTGAAGACTAAACTTTAGCAGCACAGTTGAATACTTTAAAGGACCTCAGAGAGCAGTGACCAATTTAGAGCAATTCGCGTGCACAGTGGCTCAATGCTCAGCGAAGCAAGTGTGCATGTATATGTACTGACAAGCACAAAGCAACAACCCAACACAATGCAAGTGAATATAAACTAAATTTCATGCAATACCTCCAGGAATAACCTCACTTGGCTGTGAAGGACGAGTTGCTTGCTGAAATTGCACGCTTGAACTGATTTTGGGTGAATTTAGGGTTCCCAACAGCAAAATGGAGAAAGAAAGAGGATGGAATTGAGGTTGGAGATGGAAGAATGGGTGTGAGAGTGAGAGTGTCGCGGTTGCTAGGGCAAAGAGAGAGAGGGAGAGTCGGGTGTGTGAGAAAAGAAGTGAGAAGAAAGAAAGGAAATCGGGATTTTAGGGCAGAATTATTTGCAAAACAGTGTCTAGTCGAGGGCGCGACGCACTGAAAACCTAGAATTTCTGAGCGAGCTCGTCGCGGACGCTACCTCGATCTGGAGGGAAACTTGAAGTTATCTGTAGCGGGCGCTACAGACTATATCGCGGTCGCGATGTCCTACTGGAGAAATTGCCTGCTGTTGTTTTCTTCCTGTAGCGGGTGCTACGCGCTAGGTAGCTCTTGCTACCAGCTCCTGCCATCTCCTTAACACCTCCAAAACTTCAAAACTTATGTGACTCCTAAGGCTTCTTTCCTTCCAAACTCATTTCTTCTATACTTTCCTCACACTTAACTCTAAAATTTTCTAATTCTCAAATTCTCTAAACACTCATATTCTTTTCAAAGCCTCACTCACTCACTCTTCTTTTCCTTCACTCTCAACTACAATTCTTTTTATTTTTCAACACTTTCTCTTTTTCTCTTTTTCACATCATTTTTCCTCTCTTTTTTTTA
This sequence comes from Portulaca oleracea, assembly GCA_029582165.1. Taxonomy (NCBI): domain Eukaryota; kingdom Viridiplantae; phylum Streptophyta; class Magnoliopsida; order Caryophyllales; family Portulacaceae; genus Portulaca; species Portulaca oleracea. The sequence continues at coordinate 34,826,550 of CM055888.1, read as the reverse complement.
AGCTTTTTTTTATTTTAATTCTAGAACTAATACCTCAAAAATACAAAATAAAGAAATAAAGAAAATCAAAAAGACAAGAAAAAGTGAAAACCTAAGGAAAACTAACATGAAAAATCAGAAAGGAAAAAAAGGAACAAAATAGAAAAGAAAATGAAAAACTTAAAACTAAAAGAGAAACAATGAAAAATATGGGGTGCCTCCCATAGAGCGCTTGTTTCAGGTCCCGAGCTTGACCTATGTACTTACTTGATTCTCGAAAGACGCGGTTTGCATGAGAGAAGCATGGTTAGCTTTTTCTACCAACTCTTCTTCCTTTTTCTCCTACACATCTTAATAAAGCTCAAGAGTGATCTGGAACGATACTCCGGTGGTCTAGTCAACCATAAAGGAGTTAAGGGTAATGGCTTCCTTATTTTACTCCACCAATGTTTCTTCTTCCTTTTCCATTGCTTCCTTTTCTTGCGCAAGTACGGAGCACACCTCCTTGGAGACTTAATAGGTCAGATAGAATAAGGGGATAACCTCGGCTTGATATTTGGTGGTTTGTCGGGTCTCGGGCCTTTGATGAAAACTGTCCCTTTAACTTTCATACTCTCAATATATGTTTCACTCAAAGCAATCTCCTTCCTCAAAGGCACGGTGTTGAGGAAGTCGTCACAAGAATTGTATCCATCTTCACAAAGCTTGAGATAAAAAGGCTTAGAGTGATTTTCTTTACCCCAATCATCTGGTTCCACAACAAGTAACCACGGCTCCTCTTGGTGCTCATCCATAATCCTAACCACTACATTGACCCTAAAACGTGACTCCTTGTGAGAGTTCATTGTCGAAGGATCAAGGTCAAAATCCATGCGTTCTCTCCCCATATGAAGAGACAAACGACCTCCTTTTACATTTATCATTGCTCCTGCAGTGGCTAAGAAGGGTCGACCTAGAATGATAGAATATTCAAGTCTTCATGCATCTCAAGAATAACGAAGTCACAAGGGATAAGGAAGCTTCCCACTTGAACTGGGATGTCTTTTTATATCTCCAAGGGCCTCCTAATAGTTCGGTCAGCAAGTTGCAAGTTTATAGATGTAGGGGTCAAATCATCGAGATTCAACTTTTTACATATCGAGTGTGGCATGACACTTACACTTGCCCCCAAATCACATACTGCTTTATCAATTCTCATATCACCAATTAAGCATGGTATGGAGAAACTACCAGGATCGGCAAGTTTCTCGGGGGTTTTACTCCCTATAATAGCATTGCAACTAATTGTGAGATGAACGGTCGACGACTCTTTGATTCTCCTTTTGTTTGTCAAGAGGTCCTTAAGATTTTTCTTGAATGAAGGAGCCTCTGACATGGCATCCAGAAAAGGTATATTAACTTGAAGTTTCATCAACATATCAATAAATCGCAAAAACTTTGCCTCTGCCTTATGTTGAATCAATCTCTCAAGGAAAGGTACTGGTGGTCTATATGGAACGGGTTTCTCCAATGGGTTTCCATGATCATCTTCCCTCAAGATTTCCTTCCCTTTCTCCCGTTTTTTCTCAAGTTCTACCCTCTCTTCCAACATCTCTTTTTCGTCTTCTCGTCATCATTAACCATGACATCATTCTCCTTCTCCTCAACCCTAGCTTGCTCAACTTCTAAGTCCTCCTCTTCAGTACTATCCGCCACAACTCCCTCATTCTCTCCCAAAGGTCTATCCTCTTCCACATTCTCCTCCACTCCTTAGGGTAATAGCATCAACTTGCACCCTTGAATAGGTTGAGGTTGAATGGGTTGAGAAAGGTAAATTTGTTGAGCAACTTGGGCCAATTGGGTTTCAACTTCTCTACCATAGAATCTTGGGATGGTTGAGAAAGTTGGGGTTGTGGGATAGATTGATGTGAGAACTCTTCTTGAATACACGAATGATGGTCATAGGGTTGAGAAATAGGGTCGAACACAGGATTGATAAACGTAGTATAACTATGATCATGATCTTCATAAGATTGGGAGAAGAGTTGGTTGGAATATGATGAATAGATAACATTCACATGCTCTACTCGACTAAACTCCGTACAGTGATGCTCGGAATGTGGATCAAAACACAACTCACAAGTATGCATATTAGGAACGGGAGTGGATGCAGGGATTTACATACCTTGAGCTACTTCCGACTGGTTGGAAATTTCATTAACCACCATCTTCTTTTGCAAATCAAGGATGGTGGCCATTAGAAGCTTAATAGTATGGTTGTCTTCCAAGGAATAATCCCCATCTCCTGAATTCTGGCCACTTCCTCAATTGGGTACATTTTGAGATAGTTCATGTAGAAAAATGTTGGCTTCCTCCGCGGTTTTCTTAAGGAACATCCCTCCGGATGCGCGGTCAATCGATTTTCTAAGAGGATCACGAAGCCCATGGTAGAAATGTTGAAGTAGCTTCCAATCCGGTAAATTGTGATGTCGACATTGGCATTGGAGACCTTTGAATCTCCCTCAAGCCTCGAAAAGCTTCTATTCGGGTTCTTGCTTGAAATACATAATAACTTGTCGGAGTCTATAAGTTTCGCTAGATGGGAAGAATCTGTAAAATCTCTTTTAAGTACCTCCCATAAAGAATAAGTGCTAGGAGGGCACGTTTGAAGCCATGTCTTCGCTTTACCCGAAGAGTTAGAGGAAAGAACTTCAATTTCATGAATTCTGAAGATAAGCCAGGAATTTACACGAAACTAATTCGATCTTCAAACTTATCGACATGTGTAATAGGACTCTCGGATTTGTCTCCATGAAACTGATTTCTTAAGAAGACTTCAGGTAAGTATTGTTTAAACTCGAACACAACGTCGGGTGGTAATAGTGGTAAAGTGATCGGGTTGCCTCAAGTACCCAATGATGGAATGACATATGATAGAAGGGTATGAGGTGAATCATCTTGTCTTTCAGCCATAAGGATCGAGACCTCCTATGAAGCTCAATAGGCACTAGGATGAACCAACATGCACCAAAGAGTACAAAAGAAGCATCAAATTCCTTTTAGACATCATACAATCTGATTTCTAGCGATGAAAGCAATCTCAAACAACCAAAAACCAATAAACTAAAACTAGGGGCGCTGGCTCCCTGGCAATGCCGCCATTTTATGTAACGAGTTTTGTATCAACCCAGTTTTTATAGTTTTTCTCAGGGAGCGAGGGGCTTTGGTCATAGAATCTAGGTCAAGATCAGGTTAAGATCACTAAGGTAAAGAAACAGGTTGAAAAGGATCACAACGCAACAAATAAACTAAGGTCGGGTCAGGATGGAACAAATGGGCTTCGGAGGCTTTTCGGGATGCAAACGAGAATGAGGAAATGGGTTTTGCAACAAGAGAGTAACAAGAGGGAGAATCAAGTGACAATTCCGTTAGAAAATACCCACCGGGCTTCCTCTCTCGAGGATAGTCCGGCAGGAACCCGGAGGGTTAATGAGACGGAATTCCCTAGTTAACCTCCTTCCACTTTCGTTGGTGAGAATTAACTATCCCAACTCCAACCTTCCATGACAAGTGTTGAATGTATTCGGGAGCTTTCGGACCCAAATACATCCCACTTGTAGGAAGGAAAGGAGCTAGTGAGAAATTGATTTCGCACCTAATTACTCGCTAAAATTGCTAACCCATACCTAATCGCCCATTCACTCCCTTAAATACCCCCTAACCCATACGGTTTCTAGCCACTGATCATCATCAAAACAAAGCTAACAACATCAAAACCAACCCTAAGCATGAATTCTAACATCAACAACCAAAATCCAAGTAAAATAATTGAAGGGCAATTAAGAGACAGCTAAAACAATTAACAAATAAGCAAGACAATTAAAAGAGAAGTTTAAGGGAACATAATACTTTTCAAAATCTGAGAATAAGCAAAGGAAAGCAATGGAGATGATGATCCAACAATCTCTCAATTGATTGAATCCTCAAATCTTCAATACAAACCAAAATCTACTAAACCCTAGATTAATCCATACTAATCTCTCTCTAATTAAACCCTTAAAAGTCACTAAATACTGAATGAGAACCTAATTTTCTACTTGATAACTACTAGATAATGATAAAGTCGTCCCTTGGAGTATATATACAAGGCCAATTTGTTACATAAAACACTGCTGTTTTAGCCAAGAAATACGCACTGAAATCCAATAGTTCGCGGGCACGACCTCATAGGTAGCGGGTGTGATGGTGAGAAATCAGCCCAGGCGATTCCAGTTCCGCGATAGGTCGCGGCCGCGACCTCCCCATTCGCGGGTGCGACGGCTTCCTGTCCCCTTTTTCCCTGTCCTCCTTCGTTGGGTTGTAGCGCCCGCTACAAGGGTTGTAGCACCCGCTACAAGGGTTGTAGCGGGTGCTACGCCCCTGCCTTGCTTCAAATAGGGGGAAAAGGTTCCCGGGTCATATTCTCTTCGGCTTGGCTCGGGAAATTACTCGGGATTCCCTAAAAAGCCTCGATTTAGCACGAATTCCATGCTTTTGCTCCTAAAGTGCGAAAACCTGCAAAACGAGTAAAAAAGCTAGTAAAAACAATGAAAAAGACTTGGAATCAAGCAAAAATAGCAAGCCAAAAGGCGTTATTTTGGCCTAAAACCGGGCCTAAACAATAGTCAAAGCAGTTAAACACACCTTTCATAACTTGTCTCGAAATCAGGAAGATTTGCAGACTTAGTTTCAAAAACTTTTTCCGTTCTCATCCAAACTTATCAAGATAAAGCGAGACACACTGAAAGTCTAATTGGTTTACAAATCATCACTAAAGGTGTTCCGGATTATTAATCCTAAACCTATCCTAATTTTTTTTTGCTTTTCTTGTCTTTTCTAATTTTTTTGGTTTTTTCCTATTTTCTAATTTTTTTTGTGATTCTTCTGATTGTTGATGCATAAAGGAAAAAAAAAGACAAACCAAAATAACTAAGAAAAGAAAAGAAAATGAAAATCTAGCATGCTCTAACTAATGCAACTAGGTGAATGCAAGGTTTTCGAAAAACATAAAAGAAAAACATAAAAGAAAACTAAAAACAAAAAAAAAGACACACTAAAGCATGAAAAACAAGCATAAAAACATGAAAAAGAAAGACGAAAATAAAAGAAAATCAAGGAAATAAATAAAAAAAATGAATATACACAAAATGGATATGGGCCCCTCATGCTTAAACATAGCATTGTCCTCAATGCTGAAGACAACGGTGGTAGGGAAGGGTGGAGCAAAGGATCAATCATCCTCGCTCGGTGTGGATGGGGCAGTCGGGTTTTAGGGCGGTGGTGGAGACTGGCGGAGTATGGTCTCGACGAGGCGGGAGAGATGAGATATGTACTCATCCAAACGTGTGTAATGCACGTCGGACTCTTGTCGCATCTCGACAAGGTAGGATTGCATCTCGTCTAGCCGGTGCTTGTTTTAGAAACCGCGAGCTGGAGGGCGTTGTAACGCGCCTCATGGCCGATGGGTGGTTGCTGGTGTTGGGGTTTGGGTTGAGGTTTGGGCTCGGGTACGACTTGGGTAAGGGGGACGGGCGGCAACCACAGATGGTTTGCTTGATCACGCACTGAGAAGTAAGGATGAGGTAGGGCTTGGGGGACATTGTTTGGATAAATCCAAAGGCAACGGTCATCACTATTAAATGTGCACATAGCAAATAAACGACACTGCTCGCCATCAATAAACATCTTCCTTGAGACTCGGTCGGGGGCGGTCGTGGTCGACCTAAACCGAAAGTGTCGGACAAGGCGGGTGATGTAGCCACCTATGGCTATCCCTGAGGTCGAGTTAGGGATGCGGGCAATGTGTGCGGCGAAAAGGGTGGCAGGGTCAGCTGTGTTGTCGCCGTTTAGCATGGCGTGCAACATGTATCAGTCGGCCTTTGCGGCCTTGTTGGAACTCCCAGGCCTCCTAAGGATACTGCAAGGTAGGATGCGGTGGGCATACCTCACTACGGGGTTTCAGATAAGGGCGGAGGTGGAGTTGCTAGGGTCCCACTGATCAAAACTGGAAATCCCTAAAGAAACCTACCCCATACCAGTTGTGCAGGATGGTCTGTTTATCCCTTCAAGTCCCCTCGGGAAGGCTAAAGACTCGCGCAAATTCAGATATGGTCATTTGTCTCAACTCCCAAAGGAGTTGAAACTGAATAAGCCCATTCCTCCCTTGGAGGATTACCTCTACGGTGCTTAAAAATTCTAAGGTAATTCCCCTGAAAGTAGGCTCGTTAAGCCTAGCCACATGCGCCATTTGACCATGGTTCAACAACCAAAGCATGTCATCAAGCATCCCACAGTTATACAAAAAGTTTTCATGGAAGTATTTCGTGGGAATCAAAGAGCGTTTAGAGAGCGAATCATACCAAGCTTTGATTTCCCTATCGAAGTTAAAGGAGTTGTTGTTCCGGGTGTCTCTCGGTGTGGTGGCTTTTTGCTTGCGTTTATCCGAGGTCGGAGCCTTGCGTTTCTTACTCCCGCTCCAACCTTCGTCGCCAGCGGGAGGTCCGGAGAAGCTCACGTTCTTAGTTCTAACCATCTGAAAACCATACAAAATTTAGTTTTATCTCCACCAAAAATGATTAAAGCATCAAAGAAGTATGAAAACAATATAAATTGACACAACTAGAACTCCCCCATCCTTGTTTGATTTAAGAAACAAAAGTATAACAATTCTAACCCTATAAAAACATGAAAACAGAGCATGGTAACTTAGGTTAGCACCAACCATGATCCATTCAAAAATTCTACTCCGTTACCATCACATTACTCCCATAACACTCACAACATCATAAAAACTCAACCTTTGGATAATTGAGGAACAAACTCAACCAATTTAATCATGCCCTAATTTAAGAACTATCATAAAAAACAAACCCAAAGAAGATAACTTGAAATCTTGAGCAAGAACATGCTATATCAAATAAATTCAATAAACTAACCAAGTAATTCATGAATTTAACCAAAAATATACCACAAATACTAGGAATTGTTAAAGAACCAGAGAAAGATTGAAGAACTATACCTTGACGGAGTTGTGAGGAGAAAGATTGAAATTGTAATGAAACTTGAAAGTGAGGGAGTAAAAGTGAAAGTTAGTTGAAGGAGGAAAGAAAATAAGAAAGGATGGTGGTTGTGCGGGTGTTGTCCGGCGTCGACAAGAAAAAAGAGGGGCAAAGGAGGGGGCGCTAGGCGTGGTGAGGCATCGGGGAGAAGAAAGAAGGGGGAGGAGTTGAGAGGTTTGAACGATTTTGAATGTATTGAAAAAAAAATTGTGGAGGGGGGTGTTTAGGCTCGGTTTTAGGCCTAAATAACACCTTTCAACTTGTTATTTTTGCTCGATTCCGAGTCTTTTTCATTGTTTTTACTAGCTTTTTAGATGTTTTGCAGGTTTTCGCACTTTTGGAGCAAAAACAAGAAATATTGATGTATAATGAGACCAAGGATGATCAAATTATACAAAAGCTAAGGATCTTTAAAAACCAAGATAAGAGTCTTGCTTCTCAAAGTTCTTAAGGTTCGAAAATGGGATGGAAATGGATAGAAAAGATGGAAAGAATTATGAAAGATGGTTACCAAAAATGTTGATGATGGACGAATTTTGATGAACGACTGACGTTTGGATGAATGAATAACAATGGCGACTTGAAGCTTCTTGGAAGGATAAAGGCACACCACCTTCAAGAGACCTTCAATTCCTTCCTATCACCTCCAAGGATGCCAACCTTGGATAGAAGAAGGGAGATAGTTTCGTTCTCCCTCAAGAGAAACGAGAAGACTAGCACAAAGCTAGAGAGAACAACAACATCATGTGTTTGTTTTGTATTTGATATTTGATTGATTTGGAATGAGATTAAAAGGCACCCAAGGGGTCTATTTATACTAATAGAGAACCCCCTTGGCGTGTACAATTCAAGAAAACAAGGGACTTCTAGCTTACATCATCTAATACAAGAATGACATCATAAAGAAACAAATGAACTAAGCTAGACTACATTTGATGATAACTCTCTCAATTCTTATCCAAATTTAAAGATTCTCGAACCATTGGAAAGCTCTTGGAATGTAGATCATTTCACTCTAGGACAGTTTCCTTGGTAGCTTCATGGTTCTTGAGTTAGAGAGCAAATCATCACTCCTTCATGGTTAAGACCATTCGAATGTGAATCAAATGTGATAGTTTCAAGCTCCTTTTCAATGTAGCTAAGTACTTGACTTCCATGATGTAGGTTTGGAACCAAATCTACATCATTCCCCCCTAGTTGAAAAGAGTTTGTCCTCAAACTAAGAAGTTCTCCAATATCTCCATAAAAGGGCTTGAGATCACTCACATTAAAAGTGCAACTCCCTTCATAATCTTCTCCAAGTTGCAATTTATACGCGTTATCACCAATCTTCTCCAAAACTTTATAAGGACCATCTCCCCTTGGTGCAAGCTTACCTTTCCTCTTAGAAGGAAATCTTTCTTTCTTCAAGTGAATCCAAACAAGGTCTCCCGGTTCAAATACAACCTTCTTCCTTGACTTATTCACCCTACTTGATACACTTGAGGTATACTTCTCAATTTTGGCTCGTACCTCCTCATGTAGCTTCTTAATCTCTTCCACCCTTTTGTTAGCTTCAAAACTAAACTTTGTTGATGTAGAGATGGGCGTGAGATCCATAGATTGGAGAGGGTTCCTTCCATAAACAACTTGAAAAGGTGACAACCTTGTGGCTTTACTTGGACTTCAATTAAAGGCAAATTCAGCATGACATAGAAGAGTATCCCAACCCTTCTTGTCTTTACTCACCAATATCCGAAGAAGAGCTCCCAAAGTTCGATTAGTCACTTCGGTTTGTCCATCCGTTTGTGGATGACATGCGGTGCTAAACTTTAATGTTGTACCAAGCTTCTTCCATAAAGTAAGCCAAAAATGACTAAGGAATTTGGAATCTCAATCACTCACCATGGTCTTTGGAATGCCATGTAGTTTCACTATATCTTCAAAATAAAGACTTGCAACTTTAGTATCATCATAAGTAGTATGGCATGGAATAAAATGAGCCATCTTTGAAAGTCTAAACTCACATCTTCCCATGGATGATGTGGAATGGGCAAAGGAGTATACAACCCTTGTGGCAAAGCATGTGCCTTGGCGATATTGCAAGTATTACGTCTCTTTACCATATGCTCAACATCTTTAATCATGCTTGGCCAAAAATAATGCTCCTTCATCATAAGGTAGGTCTTTTGAATTCAAAAGTGACCCGCCAAGGATCCTCCATGGACCTCCATGATCAACAACTCTCGAATGCTACTTTTAGGGATACAAAGTTGATTCCCTTTGAAGAGAAACCCATTTTCAATATGAAAAAGTTGATGAGGGTGCTTCTTACAAAGCTCATAAACATCCTTGAAATCCTCATCATTTTCATACAACTCTTTAATATGCTCAAAACCAAGGACTCTTGAATCTAAAACATGAGTAAGTAAGTACCTTCTTAACAAAGCATCCGCTACTTTGTTAAGATGTCCCGCTTTATGTTTGATCACAAAGTGGAATGGTTGCATATACTCCACCCATTTAGCATGCCTTGGGTTTAACTTGTGTTGCCCTTGGATGAACTTAAGAGCTTCATGATCACTATATAAGATGAATTCGCCACTTAGAAGATAATGCCTCCAATGTTCAAGAGCTCTTATGATGGCATAGAACTCTTTATCATAGGTGCTATACTTCCTCTTAGCTTCATTCAACTTCTCACTAAAGTAAGAAATGGGGCGGCCTTCTTGTGTTAGGACGACTCCAATTCCTACTCCACTTGCATCCACTTCAACTTCAAACACTTTGTCAAAACATGGTAAAGCAAGAATAGGTGCATGACACAATTTCTCCTTAATCACTTCAAACGCTTCATCAGCACCTCTAGTCCATGTAAACTCCTTTCCTTTCAACAATTCGGTCATAGGTGCAAGAATGGAGCTAAAGTTCTTTATAAACCTTCTATAGAAAGATGCTAAACCATGAAAGCTTCGTACCTCATGAATGGACTTTGGTGTAGGCCACTCTTGAATAGCTTTCACCTTCTCCTTGTCGACTTGTATACCTTCTTGTGAAAGAACATATCCAAGGAACACAATCTTGGATGAGAAGAAATGGCATTTCTCCAAATTAGTGTAGAGCTTCTCCTTCTCCAAGATGTACATGACCAACTCTAGATGTTTTACATGTTCTCTTTCACTTCTACTATATATAAGAATATCATCAAAGTAAACTACAACACATTTGCCAATAAGAGGCTTCAATACATGATTCATTAAGCGCATAAAAGTAGATGGTGCATTTGTAAGACCAAATGGCATCACAAGCCACTCATATAAACCCTCCTTGGTCTTGAATGCCGTTTTCCACTCATCTCCTTCATGAATCCTTATTTGATGATATCCACTCCTCAAATCAACTTTAGAGAACACAACACTTCCGTGTAGCTCATCAAGTAGATCCTCAAGGCGTGGAATTGGGAATCTATACTTGATTGTGATTTTGTTTATGGCTCGACAATCCATACACATTCTTTGAGACCCATCTTTCTTAGGCACAAGTAAGACTGGAACGGCCCATGGACTCATGCTTTCACGCACCAAGCCTTTGGATAAAAGCTCATCTACTTGCTTTTGTACTTCTAGAGCTTCTTTTGGATTCATTCGGTAGGCCGGTTTGTTGGGGAGCATAGAACCCGGAACTAGATCAATCTTGTGCTCAATTTCTCTTCTTGGAGGTAATCCCTTGGGCATCTCTTTTGGGAACAAGTGTTTGAAACGTTCCAAAAGAGGGTGAAGTCGTGCATTCTCAATAGTTGGGGTCGCTTCTTCCTCCTCCAAGTTTACTAGAATAAGATCTTTATGCTCTTGAAATTCATGATGTCCGGCCTTCATGAATGTCACAATGTTAGTCTCCTCCTTTTGTGGTTGTTGTTGGGGACGTATAATCGATGATGGTGAGAGAGGAGCTAAAGTGATCTTATTTTTGTTGAGAATAAACGAGTATGTGTTCATTCTCCCATCATGCGTGACATGCCTATCAAAAAGCCAAGGTCTCCCAAGCAAAATATGACAAGCATCCATTGGAATTACATCACACCAAATAGAATCTTTGTAGTTTCTACCAATGGAAAGACTTACAAGAACACGATGAACCACTCGAATTCCCTTCCCATGACTTAACCATTGGATGGTGTAAGGGGATGGGTGTGGACTAACCTACAATTGTAGTTTGTTCACCATGGTTATAGAAGTGGCATTAGTGCAACTTCCTCCATCAATGATTAGAGAACACACCTTGCTTTGAATAGTAAATCTTGTGTGAAAGATGTTTTCCCTTTGTTCTAGCTCGTTTGGGACACTAGCAACACTTAAGGCCCTTCTTACTACCAGCATTTCACCTTCATCGGCCTCTTCTACCTCTTCTTCCTCATTCATGTCACTTTCTTCTTCTCTTTCATGTTCATTTTCATGATACTCCGGTTCTACATACAAAGCACTTTGATATTCCATCAAAGATACTACCCTTTTGTTAGGATACTCCGAAGCATAATGTCCTAAGCCTTGACAACGAAAACACCTTCTTGGGGCTAGGGGTTTTGGTTCTTGGACGTGGGGTTTGGGAATGGATGGGGGTTGATTTTGTGGTGCTCTTGTGTTTGGTTGTTTTGTGGGGAATGTGGGTTTTTGTGATGGATTGTATGGGCGTGTGTTTTGTGGGGGTTTGTATGAGGTTTGGTACTTGGCCACATTTTCTTTTCCTCTTTCCTTTCTTTGCCTTTCTACCTTTAAGGCCAAAGAACTCAATTCGTCCAAAGATTGGTAAGGATGTAATTCAACAATGTTACGAATCCAATCATTTAGACCATATAGAAAACGTACCAAAGTTTGAGGTTCATCCTCTTGGAGATCACAACGCCAAAGAATATGCTCGAATTCCTTTGTGTACTCCTCAACACTTTTGCTCCCTTGGACCAAATGTTGCAATTTGTAATAGTTATCTTGGAGATAACTTGGTGGTAGGAACTTTTCTTGCAACTTCTTCTTCATTTTGATCCATATTTTGATCTTGTCCTTCCCTTGTATTTGCCTCTTCTTTTGCAAATTAATCCACCAAATGGACGAATGTTTTCGCAATTTAAGAGCCACATATTTGACCTTCTTTTTGTCTTGGACCTCCTTAAGATCAAATACACGTTCAACAGTTTGCATCCAATCTAAAAAGTTTTCAGGATCAAGATTACCGTCAAATTCGGGGATCTCCACTTTGAAGTCGAAACGTTCCTCCCTTGGGGGACGTCTTTGAGGGACTTCTTCATCACTTTCATTAATCTCACTATCTCCACGGTTCACCATATGTTGTAGATGCATGTATCTCTTAAGTTGGTCGTTGAGATAGGTGATTCTTTTCTTCAAAGCTTCAACATCTTCTTGGGGTTCCATTGGTGTAGGTGTGGACGTGCTAGAATCGTCCATCTTGATCAATCTTGGTGCAAAAAGATTGCAAGATTCACGATTTAGGGGTATTGGATGGGTAAAGGACGAGAGAGGTTTTGTGTTTGGGCGGAATGTGTTTGGGCTATGGGGTTTTTTGTGGAGTTTATGGTTCTTTATGAGTTCTTGATGGGTTCTTGTTGAGTTCTTGATGAGTTCTTGGAAGAACTTTGGTGGCGTGATGATGGTGGGATGGTGGGGATGGATTTTTGATGGAAAGATGGTGAAAAGATGGATCAAGAACTAAGAGAATCAATCTCCTAGGCTCTGATACCAATTTTGATGTATAATGAGACCAAGGATGATCAAATTATACAAAAGCTAAGGATCTTTAAAAACCAAGATAAGAGTCTTGCTTCTCAAAGTTCTTAAGGTTCGAAAATGGGATGGAAATTGGATAGAAAAGATGGAAAGAATTATGAAAGATGGTTACCAAAAATGTTGATGATGGACGAATTTTGATGAACGAATGAACGTTTGGATGAATGAATGACAATGGCGACTTGAAGCTTCTTGGAAGGATAAAGGCACACCACCGTCAAGAGACCTTCAATTCCTTCCTATCACCACCAAGGATGCCAACCTTGGATAGAAGAAGGGAGATAGTTTCGTTCTCCCTCAAGAGAAACGAGAAGACTAGCACAAAGCTAGAGAGAACAACAACATCATGTGTTTGTTTTGTATTTGATATTTTATTGATTTGGAATGAGATTACAAGGCACCCAAGGGGTCTATTTATACTAATAGAGAACCCCCTTGGCGTGTACAATTCAAGAAAACAAGGGACTTCTAGCTTACATCATCTAATACAAGAATGACATCATAAAGAAACAAATGAACTAAGCTAGATTACATTTGATGATAACTCTCTCAATTCTTATCCAACTTTAAAGATTCTCGAACCATTGGAAAGCTCTTGGAATGTAGATCATTTCACTCTAGGACAGTTTCCTTGGTAGCTTCATGGTTCTTGAGTTAGAGAGCAAATCATCACTCCCTTATGGTTAAGACCATTCGAATGTGAACCAAATGTGATAGTTTCAAGCTCCTTTTCAATGTAGCTAAGTACTTGACTTCCATGATGTAGGTTTGGAACCAAATCTACATCAAATATGTGCTAAATTGAGGCTTTTTAGGGAATCTCGAGCAATTTCCCGAGCCAAGCCGAGCCGAGGAGTAAAGCGAAGTCGACCCGAGAACTCTTTCCCTCATGTTTGAAGAAAAACAGAGGGGTAACACCCGCTACAACCCTTTTAGCGGACGTTACAGCCCAAGGAAGGAAGCAAAAGGGAAGAGGCATGAAGACGTCGCGGCTACTACCTTTATTGTGTCGCCCGCGACAAGCCTGTGACACCCACTGCATGCATTGTGCCGCCGCTACCCCACCGTTAACACTGATCACCCTGACTGGGCCAACAAGCCTTCGCACCCGCGAAAGGGGAGGTCGTGCCCGCGACCTAGCGCGGAGACTGAATCGCCTGGGCACTTTTCTCTTGGTCGCGCCCGCGACCTACTGGATATCGTGCATTTTCTCAGCCAAAACGGCAGTGTTTTATTTAACAAACATGCCTTGTATATATACTTCAAGTGACGGTTTTGTGATTATCAAGTAGGGAATTAGGTTTTTAGGGAGGCCTTGAGCCTTGAGAAAGGTTTTAGGGTTCCATTAGTGAGATTTCCATTTAGATTGTTACTTTGATTTGGGTTTTGTATTGTTAATTGAAGATTATTGCAGCATCTCTTCTCTTATTAATCCTTGCTCTTTGGCATCTTTGATAGGTGTTCTCTTTCCCAAATCTCTTGTAATTACTTGTTGATTTAATTGCATTCCTTTAATTAGTTCCTTGTTGCTTTGTTGTTCTTGATGCCTTTTTAATTGCTTTGCTTGAGTTTTGGTTGTTGGATGTTAGAATTCATGCTTAGGGCTGAGTTTGTTGATGTTAGCTTAGTTGTGATAATGATTAGTGGCTAGAAACCCCATGGGTTAGGGGGTAATTAAGGGTGTGAATGGGTAATTAGGCTTGGGTTAGCAATTTTAGTGAGTAATTAGGTGGGAAATCAATTTCCCACTCCCTTCCTTTCCTCAAGTGGGGTTTATTCGGGTCTGAAAGCTCCTGAATACGTTCAACACTTGTCATGGAAGGTTGGAGTTGGGATAGTTAATGCTCACCCACGAAAGTGGAAGGAGGTTAACTAGGGAAGTTTGTTTCATTAACCCTCCGGGTCCGTGGTGGACTTTGAGGTAGTTAATCCGGACTATCCTCGAAAGAGGAAGGCCGGTGGGTATTTTCTAACGGAATTGCCATTTAATTTTCCCCCTTTGTTTCTCTCTTGTTGCAAAACCCATCTCCTTGTTCCCGTTTGCATCCTGAAAAAGCCCCCGAAGTCCATTGTTCCATCTTGACTGACCTTAGTTCTATTTGCTATGTTGTGATCCCCTTTTCAACCATTTCCTTACCTTAGCAATCTCGACCATTACCACGATCTAGACTCTTTAACCAAGGCCCCTCGCTCCATGAGAAGAATGATAAAAGCGGTTAATACAAACCACATTTACACAAAATGGCGCCATTGCCGGGGAGCTAGCGCTCCTAGTTTTAGTTTCTTGGTTATAGGTTGTTTGAGATTGTTTTCACGCTAGAAATTAGTTTGTCCCAATCCCAATGAATTAATTTGATGCTTTTATTGGTTCTTGTTGGTGCATGTAGGTTCGCCTTAATGCCCTATCGAGCATCGTAGGAGGCTTCGAGTCTTAATGGGTGAGGTGCAAGCTGATTCACCCCGTATCCTTCTATCGTATGTCGTTCCATCTTTGGGTACGGGAGGCAACCCGATCATCTTACCACCACTACCACCAGACACGGTGTTCGAATTCAAGCCGTGTCTACTTGAAGTTTTTGAAAGTAACCCGTTTCATGGAGATGTTTCCGAGAGTCCTATTGCTAATATGGAGAAATTGGAAAAGTGTATCAGTTTCATGCATGTGCTTGGGATATCTTCGGAATATTTAAAGTTGAAGATCTTTCCTCCAACTCTAATGGGGAAAGCTGAGATGTGGCTTGACAATGCCCATCTCGATCTTATTCTTCATGGGAGGTTCTCAAGAGAGATTTTCTTCAAAGATTCTTCCCGGCCAAAGAAACTTGTAGACTCCGGCAAGCTATTATGAGCTTCAAGCAAGAACCCAGAGAGACTCTTTTCGAAGCCTAGGGAAGATTCAAGGGTCTCCAACGACAATGTGCGCATCACAATTTACCCAATTGGATGCTACTTCAGCACTTTTATGTTGGACTGGGGGAGATTTGCGGAGGTGATGAGGAGATGTTGGAAAAGGAGGAGGAAGCGACGTAGGAAGAAATGGAAGATGATATCATCATCTCCTCCCTACTCATAGTCAACTAAACGATCGGAAGGACGACTCAATTTGAGGTTGTCTAAAGACGGAGGGAGTTGGAAACGAAGGAGAAAGAAGCGAATTTGGTGGAAGAAGCTAACGATGTTCCTCTCATGTGCACCACATCTTTCTAGGATGAAACGGGTATTTGGGTCGAGCTAGGGACCTAAAACAAGCGCTTTATGGGAGGCACCCCATATTTTTCGTTGATTTTCTCCTAGTTTTAAGTTTTTCTTTTTCTCTTTACTTTTTCTATTTTGTTCCTTTTCTTTCTTTTTGGTTTTCTTGTTAGTTTTCCTTAGGTTTTGTCTTTTTAGTTTTCTTTATTTCTTTCTTTTTTATTTTGATGTTTTACTTCAAGGATTAAAAGAAAATGTTTGAAAAAAAAGAGAGAAAAAATGATGTGAAAAACAAAAGGAGAAGGTGTTGAAAAATAAAAGAATTGAAGTTCGGAGTGAAGGAAAAGAAGAGTGAGCGAGTGAGTTTTTGAAAAGAAAATGAGTGTTGAGGGAAAGTTTGAGAGTTAGAGTTTTTTGGAATTAAGTGTGACGAAGTAAAGAAAAAAATGAGTTTTGAAGGGGGAGTTTAGGAGTTAGATTAACTTTGGGTATTGGAGGTGTTAAGAGGAGATGCCCAGAAGCTGGTAGCAGGCGCTAGACAAAGCATATCACCCGCTACAGGAGACAAAACAGCAGCAGGGAACCTTTCTAGCAGGACATCGTGCCCGGGATATAGTCTGTAGCGCCCGCTACAGACAATTTCCAGCATCCCTCCAGGAGTGAGTAGCAGGTGCAAAGGAGTGAGTAGCGACCGCGACACGCTGCCCAATAGCTCCAGTTCTCCGATTTGTCATACCCGCCACAGAGCCTATAGCGTCTAAAATCCCAATTTTCTTTTATTTTTCTCATTGCCTTTCTCACAAACCCGACTCCCTCTCTCACTCTAAGCCCTAGCGACCGCGACACTCACTCTCTCACACCTACTCATCCATCTCCAACTTCAATTTAAGATCCCTCCTTCCTCCATTTTCGCACTTCAGACCTCCATCCTCTCAATTTCGTCTTCTTCTTGCTGCTGGACGCCGACAGTTCTCCAGAAACCAGTCCAAGTGTGCAAGTTCAACAAGCACTCGACCTTCACAACCAAAGTGAGATAATTCATTGTGTTGTGTGTGAAATTCATTTCTTCTCACTTGCATTCTGTTTGTGTGTCGTTCTTTGCTGAGTTAGAGAAGGTAGTTGTCAATACACACACGCACACTTATTCCACTGAAAGTTTCTGTCTAGAATCACAGCGCATACCTGCACTGTGCATTGCGTTTCTGTGATGTGTTCTTGTATTGTGCTTGTGTGTTGTGTTATTGCATTGCATTTGTCAGAATGCATACACACTTGCTCTGCTTAGTCATTGTGCACACAATTTCTCTGGTTACTGTCCTCTGTGTTTCTTCAAAGTGTTCGACTACTACTGCGAATTCATCTCCACAGTCCACGATTGAGGTAACCTTATGTCCATTGCTAGTGCATTCTAATTTTCAAGCTCACTTTGGTGTGTTCTTGTGCTTGGAATTTTTCAATTTCTTTGAGCTAGGTCACCACAGTGAGTTCTTTTACATCATCATATTTCACATTAGCTCAGTATCATGAGTAGAAGCAAGCGTTCACGCGTCGAAGAAGCCCCTCCACCACCACCACCGGGACTATCTTCGTCGGGGAGGGATCGATATAGGGCTCAGCCGGCCACTCTAATTCAGAGTAACCTAAGGGCTAGGGTCACTTTCTGGGAGGGTATTCATAAACAACGGTATTATAAGCTCCAAGAAAGAAAAATCTGTGCACTCGATGTTTATGATGCGATGACAGTCAAAGCCGTATTTTGCAAACCCAGTTTCCGGTATTTCATATGAACTCTGGGATGGAAAGATTTCCTCAAGATCGAAGAGTCGATCGTCGATCAACCCGTCCTCGAGTCTTAAGCTCATTATGGGTTCAGAAGGATGGCTCCCAGGAAGCTACGTTTGGGTATAGGGTGGCGAATCAAGAAAGGAAATGTATGGTCAAGGACTTGTGTGAAGCGTTTGGTCTACCCACGGATGGCAAGTTCTATGATCGGTGTAAAAACTTCGATGAGCAAGATGCAATGAAGAAGTTGATGTGCTGGACACGGGCGCACGTCGAATCAGGTGATGGATGAATACAGTATCATTGCCCCCGCAATTCGAAGGCGAGGGACTTTTGCAATTTGTCCGTCCGCACTCTATATAGGATAATGACGAGTTCGGTATTTGGACGACCAAAGGTCCGAAATGATGACCTGTTTGTCATTTACAACGCCGTTAGTAGTAACTGAGTCAACACGGGGTCTTCCATTCTTCACTGTCTCTGAGAAATCAGCTCGTAAGGTCAGCCCACCATGATAGGTATGAGCCACATCATCTATCACTTTTTCCGACAGCAAGGATTTGGTGACTACCTCGACAAGTTGACGCTGAGGTATTTCCCGGACCCTATAGACTAGAGCGTGGCGCGGTGGGAATGTTAATGATTTTAGCTTGAGTTGGAACCTTGATGCAACAATCGAACAAAACTTGAACAATAAAGGAAGGATATGACCTTGTGGCTAGGTAATCCACAACCCAAAGGCCTAACACTCCACAATGACTATCCAAGGTAATTGTTATTCGAGTGGTTTGTAAGACCACGGTTTTATCGTTCTTCCACAGGGAGCTAGGGGCCTTAACTGCAGCAAGTTGACTCTAGGTGTGGTTTACGATCATGAAAGGATGATAGAATTTTGGGTAAAAACGGCACAAACACACTATGTTTAGCCAAAAAGGTGAAACAATGGGTGTCGGGAGACTTTTGGGATGCAAACGGGAATGAGGAAATGGGTTTCACAACAAGAGAGTAACGAGAAAGGGAAATCAAATGGTAATTCCGTTAGAAAATACCCACCGGGCTTCCTCTTTCAAGGATAGTCCGGATTAACTTCCCCAAAAATCCATCGACAGACCCAGGAAAGTTAATAGAACGGAATTTCCTAGTTAGTTTCTATTCGCTTTCGCGAACTAGAATACTAACTATCCTAATTCCTACCATCCAACAAGCGTTGGATGTATTCGGGATGCTTTCGCACCCAATTACATCCCACTTGAGGGAAGGATAGGATTAGGAAGTTGATTTCCTAACTAGTTACTCACTAATATTGCTAACCCAAACCTAATCACCCATTCACACCCTTAATGTCTCCCTAACCCATTAAAGCTCTAGCCACTAAACATCCTAACTATCATGATAATAACATCAACAACTTCATTCATGCTTAATTGAGTAAACAAGATAACAATAAACACTCAATAACAACAACAATATCAAAAAAAACAGAGATTAATAAATAAGCAATAAATTAGAGAGAGAGATTAAGAAATGCTCAGGGATTGTGATGACAAGGAAGAAAACTTCAGAATAATCAAGCTCCAGTGCTCCCAAGTTGAGAATAATCTTCAAACTTCCAATAATAATCAAGAGAATCCAATACAAGAACCAATAATCTCAGCAAAGATCTTCCTAAAATCTCCCTAATCCAAGACTTAGAAATGTGATAAAGAGTGCTAAAGTATCATAAAAGATAGATAAAAGCTGTTGTCCCCTCTCTCTCTTCCTTTCTAAAATGACCTAAGTACATTAAATAGTAATCAAGGTTGTTACTCAAAACTCATCATTTTACACAACAGACAAAACTGGCCCGCAGGGGACCGTGGGCACGTCGGGTGGCCGTGGCACGATCTGCGTAAGGAGCGATTTCTCCTCTTAACCAGCGCTGCTGGTACGGTCCCCAAGCACCGTGGTCACGGTCAGGGCGATTAGGGCTAACAACTTTTCGCTCCTTCGCACCGCCATGGCTACGGTCATGGGAGACCGTGGCCACGGTCTAGTTCGGCCAGCTTCTTCCTTGGGCAGGGTAGGATCCCACCGTGGCTACGGTCAGAGTGACCGTGACCACGGTCTATCTCGGTTGCAAGGCTTCTTCCTTAGGTCATGGCTCAATCATACCGTGGCTACGGTCAAGGTGACCGTGGCCACGGTGTCTCTCGGCCACAGTTTTCTTCAGGAGGCTCTTCAACCATTGCTTCCGCTTCCGCTGCCTTTCTTCATGACCGACCCTTCTAATCCACTGCCTTTGACACATCCAGGGCTCATGGAAGCTTAGGGAATCTCGGGATTCCCAAGATTGGTGCAAAAATTGGCCCATTTAGAATCGTTTTGAGTGAAACCCTTCGGAAACTACAAAAGTAACTAAAACGCATTAAAAGTTATTAAAGCAACTGCGAAACAAGTCAAAAGCTTAAGGATTTAGGCGGTATTTAGACACGAAATCGGGTCTAAACACCCCCCTTACTTAAACCTTTGCTCGTCCCGAGCAAAACAGAACGAAACAAAACTAACTAACACAAACTCCTCTGTCGTGGGAGAGAAACGAGTGCATTTAGCGTATGCACCAAGCCCTTTGAACCCCCCGGCAGCCCGGGTGGACGAGATGGACTCGTGAGGGTTTGTAGCGGCTGTACCCACAAAAGCCAAAAAAAAGGAGAGAGGGAAAGTGAAAACAAAACCGAAGAAAACAAAAAGAACGACAAAGGGCTATGATTCACAAGATCTCGCAATCTAAACTAAGAAAACGCGATTAAACCTCCCAAAGTAACCGTTAGGAGCATCTCACAAACACCAAACTCAGAAAAAGGTCGATCTTGAAGGTTTTTAACTCCCTACACCTTGTAACTGGCGAAACCCCGCAACAAAAATATAACAAGGGTTTAATGGGAACCAAAAGACTTTAAAAACTTGCGTCCGAATTTGAAAACAACGAACAACCGAAAGGAGTGTTGCCCTCCCTCGCATTTGGTCGCCCTTGGCTTTGTGAGGGCTGTAGGTGATGCAAGGGGAGGCCCCGCTCTTTTTAGAAGCAAAATTTTTCTTTTCTTTTCTTTCTTCCTTTTTCTCATTTTTCTTTCTTTTTGGTTTTTAAAAGTCGGTATTAGCCTTACTTTCGGGAATTGGACGGCCCATATAAGGGGTATACCCTCCCAACACGGTCTTTTCCATAAGCCTCTCCGTCGCAAAGCGATATAGGAGGAGGGTTAAGGGGTATCCAGTGTCGTACCACGAATACCGGGCATGTGTAGGTTGGCTAAGTGTATGATGGTTAATGTCTTCAGCGACACGCTCCACTTATTCAGGTTATTATATCTTAAGAAAGCTTTCTTCTTTCTTTTTCCTTTTTCTTTCTTTTCTTTT
The DNA here is from genome assembly GCA_029582165.1 of Portulaca oleracea. Taxonomy (NCBI): domain Eukaryota; kingdom Viridiplantae; phylum Streptophyta; class Magnoliopsida; order Caryophyllales; family Portulacaceae; genus Portulaca; species Portulaca oleracea. Next base: position 34,805,354 of record CM055888.1, on the reverse strand, counting down.
CTTTTTGCACTTTTTGCTTTTGCTAAACGAGAAACAAAAACAAACTCAGACACAAGCCCTTAGAATCTCTGGGTTCCCAACAAAGTGAGAAAGGAACGGGAGACTCACAAGACACTTAATGAAGGGAGTCTATTTAGGATAAGTCTCGACTAGAACCCAAGTTAGGATTGAAAATGCTACAACCGATTACTTTTAGAAGGAAATTTAAGAACGGCTTCTCAACTTCGAACACGAGATCTAGGAAACAAAATGAAAAGAAAAACGAAAAGGTTTTCACTCCCTTTTTTCTCCCTTTTCACACAAAATTTTTTTAAAATTTAAGCAAAAACTAGTAAAAGTAGGAAACAAAGAACGAAACGACTAGGTGATCTACCCTTAAAGTAGAATATCCCCCCCCCCCCACACTTAAAATTCCACAATGTTGAAGGTGTCACTTGAAAAAGGGTAGAGAACCTACAAAACACAAACAAGCAAAAAACGACTAGCAGGTAGAAATGGTGGCGACCCGAGCCCACACGGCTCCAACAGCAATAGATATCCCAACACAGACACTCATTGGGGTTCGCCACCCAAAAGAAAACCAAGCATGCGACGGATCATGATAAGAATTCACATACTAAGAGTAAGGTGGAAAGATATTACCTCAAGCTCTTCATAAGCGTTGAAAATAGCAATCCGAAGTCGTCGTTCAAGTGAGTCGGAACAATGTTAGAGTAAAAGACGACTTTATAACTATAGAATTCGCATGCGAGGCCAAAAGCAAAGGAAAGGAAAAACTAACTTAAAAGATTATGAAAAGAAATGAAAAGATGAAAAACAAAAAATATGAACAATATATACATTGCCAATAAATAACTTACCTTATCCCCGAATCTCACTCATTGATGCGGGAAATAAGGGTGAAACTCGAAACGCACTAACCGAAATAGCTACATCATTGCATTCATCACAAAAATCATTCGGTTACATTCATCAATGCCCAAAATACAAACAAGAAACTCTTAAACAACAGTCCAACCCACAAAAACAACCGACAAACAGCCATCAAACAACCATCCAACACCCGATCATGCGTGACAAACACACAAGAAAAGGAAAAACCCGAGCAACCCACACGAACAATCCCCAGAATATGCGAGCTCATGCCAAAAGAAATTGAGAGACCAACAATCCAAAACCACCAGACATCGCAACTCGAAAACCCCGAAGAAGCACTCCCCCACACTTATACTTCACAAGAATAAAGTAAATAGTCAATGATAAAGGTCGGGTGGGGGTGGGGTGCTTACAAACGGTCCTCAAGCGGACCCTCCTGGCGGAGAACGGGGTTGGAGCTGCGACTGGATGCCAGCCAGCGTCTCCTGTTGGATCTCAAGCAATCCTTGTAAGTTTTCGATCAATAGTTGCTGGTTTTGGATGAGCTCCCGTTGGATCTGAAACTCATCATGAAGCTCCTGGAGTTGCTGGCTGATACGCTCAAGAGCGGTGTCCCGTTGTTGACTCGGCTCGGCTTCATCCCCTTGTGCTTGGTCGCCCTCTTCTTTCTCTTCCTCGTCCTCTGCTTCCTCCTCTTCTTCTTCTCCTCCTTCACCTTCTTCCGCTCGATCCCCGGGACCACCCACCACAAATCGATCCCCAAAGGTTTGGCCACACGACCAATTGCGTTGGTCGGAGACATCTAGACGTTGTTCGCCATGGTCGTCGCCCAAATGAACCACGACGCTGTAGGGTTCGTTCCCGTGACGGTATAATGTTCGCGTCTTGTGCTTATCCAAGAATTCCATCTTTCGTAGGCGAACACCGTCGATGGGATCGAGGAAATAGCGGGGAGTCCACTTGTTTAAATAGGACTCGAACCCTTGTTTCCTTAGGAAATGGGTGATGATCTGACCCATTCCAATAGTCATGTTTCGGGTTTCGAGGCTTATTTCCTGGAGGCAATGGAGGATACAAGAGCCGGTGTTGACCCGGCGACCGTTGATCGCATTATAGAGGACGGAGAGGTCATCTTTCCGGATGCTTGAACGCCCGGCATCACGACCAAAAACAGAGTTCGAAATGAGGCGGTGGAAGATGCGGACGCTCAGATTACAGAAATCCCTAGCCTTAGAGTTGCTTGGGCAATAGTACTTCGCTCGTTGTGATCGAATCCTCGGGTAACGTCTCCTCCAACAAGTGAGTGCTTTCATAGCTTCTTGTTCATCGAATTGACGCTTTTCGCCGTAGGGGATGCCGCCCTCGGGAAGGCCTAGGCGTTGCATAAGTCTTGAGCGTACATTCGACCTCCTTTTGTTCACGATGTATGAAAAGACGCGTTGGATGTGCGTCTTCCTTTACCAAAGAGTGAGGAATTCGAGCACGGTTGCGCGATGTTCGGTTCGTTGATTGTGGGGAAAATTTCCCATCCCATGACTTTGACGAAGAAGTCCATGCTTGGTTTACAGAAAACATCCCTTGCCGTCTCCTCATGATAGAGATCTGGAGCACAAATTTTTCACTTCTTGAGCCGCTCATATCGTGTCTTGTGCATATCATCCCGAGAATTGACCTTAATTTTCGGGTCGCATTGAATAATTGAGGCTGGTTGACCCTTATACCAGGTTTTGTCAGGCTCGGTAGAAGGTTGATTCCGCTCGGTCGGGCACGTTTTGCTCGACCCATCGGAGTTACTACAACACAAGCAACCACCACACACCAAAACACAACACAAACAATACCCAACAATTCCGAGCAGCACGAATTCACAACCAACCACAAAATTCAATCAAAAAGTTCACCAATAACACTCCCAACAATCAATTTGTATCCAAAACACACAATTAACCCAAAAATGAATGAAATTGGCTCCGAATTTCGACCCAAAAACGCAAGGGAATCAAAAATTTAAGCACACACAATCAAGGAATACCTGAGTTGAAGACTTTGAGAGCTTCCTTTGAGCGATTCGAGCCCCACAAGGAACAAAGAGCCAAGAACCTTGCTTTAATTGAGCCGGAAGTGGCGAACTTCAGCAGCTAGGGCACGAAATGGAGAAGAAATGTAGGAGAAATGGAGGAATTGGTGAGAGATTTGGCAAATTTTGGAAGAGAGTTCGAGAATTAGGGTTTGGGGAGGGTTTTCGAAGGTGAGAGTGAGGAAGAAAGTGAGAGAGAAATGAGGGGAAATGAAACGGAACCCCCGACATATTGCAGGTTCTCGACAGATCGTGGCCACGGTCCATTTGACCGTGGGCACGGTGTGATTCGGGTGAGGGAAAAAGAAAGGATAAAGCAGGGCGGAGACCATGGCTGCGGTAAATTTCAACGTGGTCACGGTCATGGTCGAGACCAAAATTTCCAAGAGTCAAGCTGCGATGAGACCGTGGCTGCGGTGACTTCAACCGTGGGCACGGTGGTCTTCGGCTTGGCTAAACTGGGACCAACTTTGAGTAAAAGAGGGGAAGTAAAAGAGGGGAAGTAGTTCATACCTCTCCCGGGTGCTTGTTTTGTAGGTCCTAGCTCGACCTTTTCCAATGCTTTTCAATTTCCAAAATCCGCGAGGTATGTCACAACTGTCCCGACATATTCCTCGCCCATGATGTATGGTTTGAGTTTCGATGAGTTTGCTTTGAAACACTTCCCTTGGGCATCTTTCAACTCAACTACTCCGGCGGAAAGAATTCTCACTATTTTGAATGGTCCTGACCACCGTGATCTCAATTTCCCAGAGAACAACTTCAGCTTTGAATTGAAAATGAGAACCCTATCGGCTACCACAAACTCACGTCGGTTCAACCTCTTGTCATGCCATGCCTTCGTTCTTTCCTTGTAGATCTTGTTGTTTTCATATGCATGACGCCTCAACTCCTCAAGTTCTTCTAATTGAAATAACCGACTACCTCCAGCCGCCTTGAGATCGAAGTTCAACTTCTTAATTGCCCACATGGTTTTGTGCTCAAGTTCTACGGGGAAGTGACATGCCTTCCCGTAGACAAGACGGTAAGGAGTAGTGCCAATCGGTGTCTTGAAAGCGATGCGGTATGCCCACAAAACTTCATCCAATTTTTCTGCCCAATCTTTCCTTGAAGAGTTAACCGCCTTCTCTAAGATCTCCTTGATGGCACGGTTTGAGATTTCCACTTGACCTTATGTTTGTGGATGGTAAGGAAGTCCCTTCTTATGCTTGATGCCGTACTTCTCTAAGAGAGACTCGAATCTCTTTTCGATGAAATTTGAACCGTTGTTAGTAATGGTGACCCGTGGAATGCCAAATCTTGGGAACAGGGTCTTCTTCAAGAATTTTGAAACGGATTTCCCATCACATCTTACACATGGTATGGCCGGACCCATTTTGTGACAAAGTCTACCGCCACTAGGATGTGTTGGAAACCCCTTGACGATGGGAAAGGACCCATGAAGTCCAATCCCCATACATCGAAAGCCTCCACCTCGAGAATATAGTTCAACGACGCTTCATTCTTCCGGAAGATGGTACCGGACCTTTGACACTTGTCACATTGCTTGACATGCAGATGGGCGTCACGAAAAAGAGTCGGCCACCAATAGCCAGTTTGCAAAACCCTTGCCGCCGTCTTTTGGGGGCCACCGTGACCTCCCACCGGAAATTCATGACAATGGGTCAAAATAGATTGCACTTCACTCTCGGGAATACACCGCCGGTACATCCCGTCATTTCCAAGACGAAAAAGGAAAGGATCATCCCAAAAGTAATGCTTCATGTCGTGGAGGAATTTCTTCCTTTGATGATGGTTCAAGTGTTGAGGGATCACTTCGCTCGCCAAATAATTCACAATATCTGAATACCAAGGATGCGAGTTGATAGCCAAGAGTCGCTCGTCCGGGAAAGCGTCTACAATCGGTTGGGTGTCTTTCGAGTCAACAAGAATCCTCGAAAGGTGATCGGCAACGACATTCTTTGTGCCCGCCTTATCGCGGATTTCCAAATCAAATTCTTGCATAAGCAAGACCCACCGTATAAGTCTCGATTTTGTCTCCTTCTTTCCCATCAAGTATTTGATAGCGGCATGATCCGTGTAAACTACCACCTTAGAGAACATAAGGTATTGCCGGAATTTGTTGAGTGCAAAAACGATCGCCAAAAGCTCAGTTTCCGTGGTAGTGTAGTTCCTTTGGGCGCTATCAAGCGCATGGCTTGTGTAATAGATGACCCTTGGCTATCAAGCGAAGTCGCTCGCGTCGGCCATAATCTCAATGGGTAGCGTCCAATCCGGAGGTTGAACTACCGGAGCGGAAATCAAAGCCTGCTTCAACCTATAAAACGACTCAAGGCACTCATCAGTGAAAATGAAAGGGGCGTCATTGCACAAGAGGTCAGTTAGAGGTCGAGCAATTTTTGAAAAATCTTTGACGAACCGGCGATAAAAGCCGGCACGGCCAAGGAAACTACGCACCCCCTTAACGGAAACTGGGGGTGGTAGGCGCTCTATAACCTCAACTTTGGCCTTATCTACTTCGATGCCCTTAGAAGAAATTAAATGACCCAGAACGATACCTTGTTCCACCATGAAGTGGCATTTCTCCCAATTCAGAACTAGATCCACTTCCTCACAACGAGTTAACACTTTCTCCAAAATTAGCAAACAGTCATCGAAAGAATTACCGTACGCAGAAAAATCATCCATAAAGACTTCCATGCATTGTTCAATAAAATCACTAAAAATAGCCATCATACAACGTTGAAAAGTCCCAGGGGCATTACATAAACCAAATGGCATGCGACGATAAGCAAATGTCCCATAGGGCAAGTTAAGTTGGTTTTTTCTTGATGTGAGGGGTGGATTGGAATTTGAAAGAAACCCGAGTACCCATCCAAAAAGCAAAAATGCGAATGACCTGCCAACCGTTCTAACATCTGGTCTATAAAGGGAAGGGGGAAATGGTCCTTCTTTGTTACTTTGTTTAATTGGCGGTAATCGATACACATCCGCCAACCGGTGACGGTCCGGGTACTAACTAGTTCTTTCTTGTCATTTTCAATTACGGTCAATCCACCCTTCTTGGGCACACACTGAACCGGGGTTACCCATTCGCCATTTGCGATGGGGAAGATGATCCCAGCAGCTAGCAACTTTACTACCTTATTTTTAACCACTTCTTGCATGTTGGGAATTAAACGGCGTTGGGGTTGCCTGGTAGGCTTGGCATCTTCTAGCGAATCAATCGAATGCATGCATATGGAAGGGGATAAACCTTTCAAGTCTTCTATCCTATAACCCAATGCACCCCTATGTTTCCTAAGCAAATCAAGCAACTTAGACAATTCAAAATCATTTAAATTCTCATTCACAATGACAGGATAAGATTTCTTATCATCCAAGAAAGCATATTGGAGGGAAGGGGGTAATGCTTTAAGCTCTAAAGGAGTAGAAGATTGAATTTGAGAGGAGGACATACCTTTAAAGATCGCATCTTGAATCTCCATACACTCTATATAAGGGTCATCAATAATAATCTCCTTATGCATGGGTGAAGAGTCAAGAAGGTTAGTGAAGAAAGTAATATCGGTGCCGTCGGTCTCAAATTAGAAGGACTCTAATAAGCAAGCTCCCAAGGGATCATCGCAAATAGATTCAAGAAGATGGGAGTCCTCAATATACTCATCAACAAGGAACTCCATCATATCAATGGCATAGCATGAGTCCCCATATGAAGGACCTTTTAATGACCCCTCAAGTTGAAAAATTATGCTTTCATTCCCGACATTCAACGACATGCTTCCATTCTTCACATCAATAATGGCTCCCGCCGTAGCAAGGAATGGCCTTCCCAAAATAATAGGGATGTTGTTATCTTCCTCTATCTCCAAAATCACAAAATCACAAGGAATTAAAAATCACCCCATTTGGACCGGGATGTCTTCCAATATTCCCAACGGTCTTCGTACGGAACGGTCGGCCAATTGAAGATTAATTGTTGTAGGAGCAAGATCGTCGAGATTTAACTTCTTGCAAATCGAATAAGGCATCACGCTTAGACTTGCTCCTAGATCACAAAGGGCACGACCAATCCGCATATCACCAATGGTGCATGGAATAGAAAAACTTCCGGGGTCGGCTAATTTCTCCGGAGATTTGTTATCGATAATTGCACTACAATCCACCGTCAAATGGATCGTAGATTTCTCTTGAATTCTTCTCTTGCTCGTGAGAAGCTCCTTCAAATGCTTCTTCAAGGACAAAACTTCAGAGATGGCATCAAGAAATGGAATGTTCACTTGAAGCTTCTTGAGCATCTCAATGAATTTTGAAAACTTTGCATCAGATTTTGGTTTTGCTAACCGATCGGGAAAAGGGACCGGTGGTAGCTTTGGCTTCTCAATCTTCTGGATTGGTTCTTCTTCCACCATTTTTCCTTTCCCTTTCCTTGGCTTCTCTATCTCCTCTTGTTCTTTACTAGACTCTCCCAATTCATCCTCATGTGCTCTCTCAACTTTCTCACCTAATACTAACTCACTTTCCCGCTTCTCCAACAAATCTTCCTCGTCCGAGATATCCACCACGTCACCTTCTTTGTCACCCAAAACCTCCTCTCCCATCATTCTAGGTCCAGCAATCTCCTTGCCACTCCTCAAAGTAATCGCATTAAGTTGCCCTTTTGGGTTAGGTTGGGATTGGCTAGGCAAAGATTGGATAGGTTGAGATTGTTGTGCCAATTGGGCCAATAGTAGCTCGAGGTTCTTAATGCAAGTTTGGTCTTTTTCTCGGTCAAAGGCCATCTTTTCTTGAGATAAGGCTATCTTCTCTTGAGTTAAGGCCAACTTTTGGAGGGTTTGGTCAAGGGTTTCTTATTGTGATGGTTTGGGCATTTGGGAAGATTGACCTTGGTGAGGATTTTGGTGGTGGTTTTGGTGGTATTGGCGGCGATTTTGATTTGGGAAACCGGGGGGTGGGTTTTGGTTTAGGGGAGCTTGTTGGTTGTAGGCGTAATTCCCACGGGGACGAATGGGGGTTTGATTGGTATAGGAGAGGTTATTGTTGGGATAGATGGCTTGGACTTTCTCGGTTTGATACTCTTCACATCGCTTCGAAGAATGTGACCCTCCACAAAAATCACATACCAAGACTCGGGCATCCGGAATAAGCATAGGTACTTCTTGGGTCGCCTTTACTTGCCTTGTGGTTTCCTCCAAAGCTGCCTTTTGTTGCATCTCAAGAACGGTATTCATAAGAAATTTAATGGTAGGGTTGCTTTCTAGAGGAGGACCATCTCTTGGACTACGGCCGCCTCCCCAATGAGGAGAGTTTTGAGATATCTCGTGAAGAAATACGTTTGCTTCCTCCGCCGTCTTCTTGAGGAACATGCCCCCCGAGGCATGATCGATGGATTCTCGTAAAGAGCTACTTAATCCGGAATAGAAGTGATGCAATAATAACCAATCCTCAAGATTATGATGTGGACACCTCCATTGGAGACCTTTGAATCTCCCCCACGCTTCGAATAACGACTCATCGGGCTCTTGCTTGAAGCTCATGATGGCTTGCCTCAACCGACACGTCTCATCATTGGGAAAAAATTTTTGAAGAAAGTCGCGGCTAAGGGCATCCCATGTTGAATAAGTTCCGGGAAGACACGTATTGAGCCATAATAATGCTTTCCCCTTCAAGGTAAGAGGGAAAAACTTCAGCTTCATGTATTCGGCGGAAACTCCATTCATTTGTACGAAGCTGATGCGTTGCTCGAATCTGTTGATGTGGTCAATAGGATTTTAATGCTCTCCTCCATGGTACGGGGTGTTCTCAAATATTTCCAATAGATATGGCTTGAACTCGAACGATGTATTCGGTGGTAATTTTGGTAATGTGATGGGATCGCCTCCCGTACCCGACGATGGTAAGGAATATGATGCTAAGGTACGGGGTGGAATTTGCACTCTGTCAGCCATTGGAATTTCGATCGTCCTTCGCTCCCTTTGTTGTCTAGCTCGTCTCGAACCGGCGTTAGCTTGTCGAATAATACTCTTCGGATTCGGGTTCGGTGGAGTTACAGGAGTTTGGCCTCGTCGAGAGTGAGTCTGCATGCACAAAAGGAACAAACAGAAGAATCAAATTTCCAGTAACCAAGGATAACAAAATCTCTAGCAGTGAAATGATCTTTAAACAACCTAAAGACAAAGAGCTAAGCTAGGTGCGCTTGCTCCCCGGCAACGGTGCCATTTTGTTATTCGCGTGGTTTGTAAGACCACGATTTTATCGTTCTTCCACAGGGAGCTAGGGGCCTTAGCTGCAGCAAGTTGACTCTAGGTGTGGTTTAGATCATGAAAGGATGATAGAATTTAGGGTAAAAACGACACAAACACACTATGTTTAGCCAAAAAGGTGAAACAATGGGTGTCGGGAGACTTTTGGGATGCAAACGGGAATGAGGAAATGGGTTTCGGAACAAGAGAGTAACGAGAAAGGGAAATCAAATGGTAATTCCGTTAGAAAATACCCATCGGGCTTCCTCTTTCAAGGATAGTCCGGATTAACTTCCCCAAAAATCCATCGACAGACCCAGGAAAGTTAATAGAACGGAATTTCCTAGTAAGTTTCTATTCGCTTTCGCGAACTAGAATACTAACTATCCTAATTCCTACCGTCCAACAAGCGTTGGATGTATTCGGGATGCTTTCGCACCCAATTACATCCCACTTGAGGGAAGGATAGGATTAGGAAGTTGATTTCCTAACTAGTTACTCACTAATATTGCTAACCCAAACCTAATCACCCATTCACACCCTTAATGTCTCCCTAACCCATTAAAGCTCTAACCACTAAACATCCTAACTATCATGATAATAACATCAACAACTTCATTCATGCTTAACCGAGTAAACAAGATAACAATAAACACTCAATAACAACAACAATATCAAAAAAAACAGAGATTAATAAATAAGCAATAAATTAGAGAGAGAGATTAAGAAATGCTCAGGGATTGTGATGACAAGGAAGAAAACTTCAGAATAATCAAGCTCCAATGCTCCCAAGTTGAGAATAATCTTCAAACTTCCAATAATAATCAAGAGAATCCAATACTAGAACCAATAATCTCAGCAAAGATCTTCCTAAAATCTCCCTAATCCAAGACTTAGAAATGTGATAAAGAGTGCTAAAGTATCATAAAAGATAGATAAAAATTGTTGTCCCCTCTCTCTCTTCCTTTCTAAAATGACCTAACTACATCAAGGTTGTTACTCAAAACTCATCATTTTACACAACAGACAAAATCGCAGGACAGGGACGGCACGTGGTGACCGTGGCCACGGTCCTGCGTAAGGCAGGCGATTTCTCCTCTTAGCTTCGCACCGCCGTGGGTACGGTCCCCAAGCATCGTGGTCACTGGCGATGACAGGGTCGACAACTTTTCGCTCCTTCGCCGTGGTGGCTACGGTCATAGGAGACCGTGGCCACGGTCTAGTTCGCCGGCTTCTTCCTTGGCGTAGGATCCCACCGTGGCTACGGTCAGAGTGACCGTGACCACGGTCTATCTCGGTTGCAAGGCTTCTTCCTTAGGTCATGGCTCAATCACACCGTGGCTACGGTCAAGGTGACCGTGGCCACGGTGTCTCTCGGCCACAGTTTTCTTCAAGAGGCTCTTCAACCATTGTTTCCGCTTCCGCTGCCTTTCTTCATGACCGTCCCTTCTAATCCGCTGCCTTTGACACATCTAGGGCTCGTGGAATCTTAGGGAATCTCGGGATTCCCAAGATTGGTGCAAAAATTGGCCCATTTAGAATCGTTTTGAGTGAAACCCTTCGGAAACTACAAAAGTAACTAAAACACATTAAAAGTTATTAAAGAAACTGCGAAACAAGTCAAAAGCTTAAGGATTTAGGCGGTATTTAGACACGAAATCAGGTCTAAACAGTAATCCACTAAATAATCACAAGGAATGACTTGCTAACACCACCATCCATAAAGGAATAGGTAAGAACAAGATTTTTGAGTGAAAATTAAGGGAGAACCCTTACAAATGCACTAGCATATATTCAAATGTCAAAAACTTCTCAACAATGCCAAGGGAGGGCGTATATATAGGAAGGGCGGAAAAAAAACAATGCGCAGCAACAGCAGTAGGTCTGGGAAAAAGGAGGTCACGGGCGCGACCCTAGGAGTTGCGGGCGCGAAGTCGCTGGGCAGCAGGGTGGCTCGGGCGAGTCACGAGACGACTTGGGCGAGTCAGTCTTCTCGGCAGCTTTTCCCTGCCGACATCAAACGCGCATAACTTCTTCATCTGAACTCCGTTTTAGACCCGTAAGATAGCGATGGAAAGCTCTCGGTGTGTACTTTAAGCTCCCAAATTTGAGACCCATCGAAGTTAAATTGAAGGAGTTATGACCCAAAGCGTGAAGGCGCGTCGATTCCGACAACCTACGTTGACCCTTTTCCGCTTATTCTTTTCGAATGACTCTGAACCCTTTTAAAGGCCGAAGTAGGTCCCGATGAGGACCCGTAGCTCCATTCCCATGGTCCGGGGTCCCATTTAAAGTGGATGCCACACCCGGTGATGATCGATTCATGCCTCTACGGTCCCGAGTCCACCTTGAAATGCACTCCACACCCGACCTTGGAGTTGATTTCTTCGTGTTGTTTGGAGGGGGTGAGGATAGACTTGGAAGCCATGGGTTTTGGGGATCGGGACCCATCCCGATACGCTTCATACTCCCCTTCTTGAAAAAGAGTTGCTCTCAACTCTTGGGAGTTAAAATGAAGGCTCGCTCCAAGGCTCGGCCAGCCGTTGCATGAGCTCTCCAATAAACCAATCATGGTCACACAATGAACTACACCCTTCTTGAACAAATAGGAATGAGTGAAGAGGTTTGGGGGTGAAGGACAAGGGATGGAAGTAGGTTCATTTTGTGGAGTTAGGAAACGCTCAACCTCACTAAGCTTGCCACCCGGTAAAGACAAAGCTATGGATCGCTTGCTCTCAACAAGAGCACACTCACCCTGTGTTTCGCTCGATAGGAGGTTCCTCAACTCACTTCCCACCCAGGTTTTGTTTTTGTGGGTTAACGGTGGTTTCAAAGGCAAAGGACGGACACGGTGTAGAAAGCACCAAATGAGGGCCACAAAAGCATCAACATGGCCTCGGGGTAGTGAAAGCATCAAGAGTGTAAGGAACAAAGACATATTCGACATCCGAATAGACTTCTCGAACAACCAATGACGACCAAATAACATGTATGACTCATTCAAAGACTTTCATGTCACCACGACCAACATTCAAACAATATCCATTGAGGGATGACACAAATAACGAGCCCATAAACATTGGTGGAACTAGAATCATGGCTCCATCAAACCCAAACTTGTCACTAGACACCAAAGGAACACCAAGATTCTTAGCATGCCACCCAAAACATAGAGAATTTTCAATCGTGGACATCGCATGCTCATCATATAACTTATCACGCCAACAAACATCATCAAACAACCAATGTCTCCCAAAGATCATGCACGACTCACCCAAGGACTTTATGTCGCAACATCCAACATCCAAGAAAGACTCATTGAACTTCATAGGTGAGTTTGAAATTACCTCATTCTTCTCATGGAGAAGAGTTCGAGTGCCCATGAGGTGAAGGGATTGTGAGTCATCTCCATTGATGTTTGATTCCTTGGTTGGTGGCAATGGTAAAACCAAAGGAGCTTCTTCTTGGGCTTCATCAACAAGGGTAAGAGGAAGGGCAAGGTCGATGTTCTTATCCTTCTCTTGGCATGAAGCTTCAACAACATCATTAATAGGCTCACAAGGACCAAGGGAAACTCCCTCGTTGGGCATGAGATCGACCTTCGCTTGCTTAACTTCTCCATGCCCATCAAGTGATGACTTGGCCTCATGGTTAACCTTACGCTTGCAAATGTTAGGCAAGAATTCTCGATCCCTCAATCGGTTTAGTCTTGTCCATGAGGTGATTTCTGATCGACCCTCCATAGTCCTTTGCATTCTGACGGTCGCAAACCACAAAGATGCGGAACTAGTGAGTTTCGATCTCGCAATTTTGAAGGCCCGTTCATCACTATACTCCTTAGTTGCAATGATTCTCTCCAAGGCTTGGACCCATTCACGATAATCACCGGGGCCGGTATAGCCATTGAATTCCGGGAGTTAGGCCTCGATATTAAGGAATTTATCTCGTGGGGGCTTCTCAACCGCTTCTCGTCGATGACGACATCGAAAGGAGCCTCTATCATCGTCACTCGACTCGTAGGAGGGAGGAGGACGGATAAGACTTCGTGCGGGTGTACGATGTTCATCTCGGGGTTGCCTTTGATACTCTTGGGCTAGGTTGTTCACTTTGACCTTAAGGTTGTCAAGAGTTCACTCGATGGTGGAGAATCGATTGTCAAGAGTGGTGGTGAGTCGGTCCCCGAGAGCTTGAAATTGAGAACTACGGTGTCGGCTTGATTCCTTTCGATCAGAGTTATGTTCATCATCCATATCGAAGGAAGGGTGAAGGACGGATTGTGTTTGGGATAATTTATGGAGTTTGGGGGTTCTTTTGTAGTTGGCTAGTGTTTGGCTAAGGGTTCTTTGTGATTTTCTCACTCAGACATTTCATCGAACACCTTGCGTGCACTATTTTCCATCTTCTTTTCAATGCACCAAATAGCTACAAATCCAACAAATCCAAACACAATACAATATTTTCTAACACACTTTGATAGCCCAAGGGATGGGGGTCACCAATATATACATGCAATCCACAAAATTCAATACTAGAGAACACTACTAGCACAACAATGAAAAAACTCAAGTTAAAACAAAAACCAAAGCTCTGATACCAAATGGAGCGTGGCGCGGTGGGAATGTTAATGATTTTAGCTTGAGTTGGAACCTTGATGCAACAATCGAACAAAACTTGAACAATAAAGGAAGGATATGACCTTGTGGCTAGGTAATCCACAACCCAAAGGCCTAATACTCCACAATGACTATCCAAGGTAATCCACTAAATAATCACAAGGAATGACTAGCTAACACCACCATCCATAAAGGAATAGGTAAGAACAAGATTTTTGAGAGAAAACTAAGGGAGAACCCTTACAAATGCACTAGCATATATTCAAATGTTAAAAACTTCTCAACAATGCCAAGGGAGGGGGTATATATAGGAATGGGGGGAAAAAACAACACGCAGCAGCAGCAGTAGGTCTGGGCAGAAGGAAGTCGCGGGCACGACCCTAGGAGTCGCGGGCGCGAAGTCCCTAGGCAGCAGGGTGTCTCGAGCGAGTCACGAGACGACTCAGGCGAATCAGTCTTCTGGGCAGCTTTTCCCTGCCGACTTCAAACGCGCATAACTTCTTCATCCGGACTCCGTGTTAAGCCCATAAGATAGCAATGGAAAGCCCTCGGTGTGTACTTTAAGCTCCCAAAATTTGAGACCCGTCGAAGTTAAATTGAAGGAGTTATGACCCAAAGCGTGAAGGTGCGTCGATTCCGACAACCCACGTTGACCCTTTTCCGCTTATTCTTTCCGAATGACTCCGAACCCTTTTAAAGGCCCGAAGTAGGTCCCGATGAGGACCCATAGCTCCACTCCATGGTCCAGGATCCCATTTGAAGTGGATGCCACACCCGGTGATGATCGATTCATGCCTCCAAGGTCTCGGGTCCACCTTTAAATGCACTCCACACCCTACCTTGGAGTTGAATTCTTCTTGTTGATTGGAGGGGGTGAGGATAGAACTGGAAGCCATGGGTTTTGGGGATCGGGACCCATCCCGATACGCTTCATAGACATAGTGCGAATGTAAAAGATGTACATCCTAGCCAAGGACCCGGACCAGATCATTTACTTGCACGGGTACGGTGTGAACAAAACTTTAGTCTATCTTGTTCCGGAGCGAGCCAAGGAGTGTCTTGACATCACCAACCCCAACAACTGGTCGTGTGGCCAAGACTATGGTGGCGACCGGAAGGTTGGTGGCCCGGATGTGCTCGGAGAAGGAGATGAAGAGGAAGAAGGAAGAGAAGAAGAGGAAGAGGAGGAGTATGCCAGCCAAGGTGAAGCAAGTGGAAGCGGGAGTAAACTGTGGGAAGCTTCACTTGGGCAACTCAACTCTCAATTCGAGCAGATGAGAGTAGATCTTCGAGAGCAACGAACCCTACTCCAGGGTCAACACAATTTGCTAGAGACCCAGCAAGATTTGTTACGTACCCAACAATCCACGGTCAACAATGTGCATGCACATCTTCAACGGAACGAGGATTACTTCCATCAACAAAACCAATACTGGCACGATTGGGGTTACTACCACTACTCCGTAGCCGGCCACATTTCAGCGCCGGAGGATTATGTAAACCCCCACTACCCCACCTACTACCCTTATTATCCATATCCTCCTCCGGGAGGATCCGAGCAGTGCATTGTAAGCATCTCCGCCCCCACTTTACTCTCTTAATTATTTCGATATGTATTGATAATGTTAGACAAGTGTGGGGGGTGCTTTATAGGGAAGTTTGGGGAAGTATGTCGCTTGGTTTGGTTCTGTTGGGTTTGTTGTCCCCATGGGCTGGTTGTCTCGCATTTATCGCTTCATCTTCCTCTTGCATGTTCTTAATTGTTTGAGTCGTGTTTCTTAGGTTATTTGGTGGCCGGGGATGGTATGGTTTGCGTTTGATTTTATCATTCGTAGGACTGGGTAGGTAAGTTGTTCCACCCTCAATTTCCGCCTCAATGAATGAGATTCGGGGTTGAGGTTAGTCCTTGTCAATGTACATGTTGTAAATATTTGAGTTTTTCTTTAGTTCTTTAGTCAGTAGTGTCTTGTATATATTTTTTATTTTTTCTTTTAATCTTGTATGTGAAAATTCATGCCTGGGATAGTTTTCTTGATTATTTCTAACCTAAAGTGTGATGTTCTCTAGATCGTGAATTGAGTTGTTTCTAAATGAAGACCTCGAGGTAACCTCTTTCCGTGCTCTTTGACTGATTATAGCTTTGATCCATGTTGCATGCTTGATTTTCTTTTTGGGTGGCGAGCCCCTTTGAGTGTTCGTGTTAGGATTATTTTGTTGTTGGAGCCGTGTGGGCTCGGGTCGCCACCACTTTTACTTGCTAGTTGTTTTCGTGAATGCTTTTTTTTGTAGGTTTTCTACCTTTCTTGCGACACCCTTCCCACAATGAGGACATTGTGGCGTTTTAAGTGGGGGGGGGGGGGAGATATTTATGTTTAAGGGTAGATCACCTAGTTTTTTATGTTTATTTTTCCTAGTTTTTTTTGCTAAAATTTTGAAAATTTATGTCAGAAAAAGGAGAAAAAAGGCGGTGAAAAACCCCTAAAGTTTTTGTTTTCTTTTGGTTTTTGCTTTGTTCATTAGATTTGTGTAGTCAATGTTTTGAAAACTTTGTTAATCTTCTTAAAAGAAACCGTTATGAGCATTGTCGTCCCTAGTCCGGGTGTTGTCATGACTCATTTGTTTTATATTTCCTTCGTTGATTACGAAATGAGATCCTTGTTTCTTTCACATTCTTTTTGAAACCGTGAGACTTTAGTGAATCACCCCGAGCTCATTGAAAAAGTGAGTTAATAAACGTAATTAATTTAATTGTCGGTGAAACCAACAAGGGTTGGTGTGAGTGCGCGGCACTCACGCCCCTTAAGTAATTCGTTACGTATGGAGTAACCCAAGTTGGGAGGGTGACCCCTTTTCGGAGGGCCATTCTAATTCCCGAAAAACCCGACTTAAAAATTTGAAGTGTAGTGTTAAATTTGGTTCACCAACATGGTTTGACGTGGGTGGTTGCGGCGCCCTTGTCCCTTAAGTACCGTATTACGTACGGAGCGAAACCACGCTGGGAACGTAAACCCCTTCACGGGCCGCGTTCAATCTCGAAACATGCCAACTAGAAAAAAAAATTAGTCGAAAGAAAAGAAAAAAGAAAAGAAAATAGCTTGTTAAGTGAATAAAGAGTGGAGTTTTTCCTTGTGTCTCCTCGGCCCTCACTAAGCCAAGGGTGGCACAAGCAAGGGAGGACATCGCTTAGTTAAACTTCTTGCTTCGATACGAGCTTGGGACGTGAATTTGCTACGAGTCAACTAGAATCAATTAGAATACACATGCACTTGTGCACATAGGGTCTTGTTTTGTAAGAAGCATTTGGAAGTTGAAAACCCTTAAGATTGGCAATGATTTGGATTAGGTGTTCTTGATGTGCTCATATCTATTCCTTTTGGTTGATTAGCATTGTTTTCCCTACTGCTGATTGCGTGTTTCTTTTGACAAACAGTTCTTTCTTTCTTTCTTTTTTAGCCTTTGTTTTGTTTTTACCTTTCCTCTCTCCTTTTTCCATGGCTTTTGTGGGTATAGCCGCTACAAACCCTCACGAGACCCACCTCGTCCACCTGGGCTGCTAGGGGGTTTAAAGGGTTTGGTGCATACGCTAAATACACTCGTTTCCTCCTACGACAGAGGAGTAGGTGTTTAGTGTTAGGTAGTTTTTGTTTTGTTTTACTCAGGACAAGCAAAATTTTAAGTGTGGGGGGCTTGCTACCTTTGTTGTGCCGCCCGCGATAAGCCTGTGACACCCGCTACATGCATTGTATCGCCCACTACCCCAGCGCTAACACTGATCACCCTGACAGGGCCAGCAAGCCTTTGCACCCACGAAAGAGGCGGTCGCACCCGCGACCTAGCGCGGAGACTGAATCGCCTGGGCACTTTTCTCTCGGCCGGGCCTGCTACAAGTGAGGCCGCGCCCGCGACCTACTGGATTTCAGCGCATTTTCTCGGCCAAAACGGTAGTGTTTTATTTAACAACCATGCCTTGTATATATACTCCAAGTGACGATTTTGTGATTCTCGAGTAGGGAATTAGGTTTTTAGGAAGGCCTTGAGCCTTGAGCCTTGAGAAAGGTTTTAGGGTTCCATTAGTGAGATTTCCATTTAGATTGTTACTTTGATTTGAGTTTTGTATTGTTGATTGAAGATTATTGAAGCTTCTCTTCTCATGTTCAACCTTGCTCTTTGGCATCTTTGATAGGTGTTCTCTTTCCCTAATCTCTTGTTATTACTTGTTGATTTAATTGTTTTCCTTTAATTGCTTCCTTGTTGCTTTGTTGTTCTTGATGCCTTTTTAATTCCTTTGCTTAAGTTTTGGTTGTTGGATGTTAGAATTCATGCTTAGGGTTGTGTTTGTTGATCTTAGCTTAGTTGTGATAATGATTAGTGGCTAGAAACCCCATGGGTTAGGGGGTAATTACGGGCGTGAATGGGTAATTAGGCTTGGGTCAGTAATTTTAGTGAGTAATTAGGTGGGAAATCAATTTCCCACTCCATTCCTTCCCTCAAGTGGGGTGTATTCGGGTCCGAAAGCTCCTGAATATGTTCAACACTTGTCATGGAAGGTTGGAGTTGGGATAGTTAATGCTCACCCACGAAAGTGGAAGGAGGTTAACTAGGGAATTATGTTTCATTAACCCTCCGGGTCCGTGGTGGACTTTGAGGTAGTTAATCCGGACTATCCTCGAAAGAGGAAGGCCAGTGGGTATTTGTTAACGGAATTGCCACTTGATTTTCCCCCTTGTTGCTCTCTTATTGCAAAACCCATCTCCTTGTTCCCGTTTGCATCCCGAAAAGCCCCCAAAGCCCATTGTTCCATCTTGACCAACCTTAGTTCTATTTGCTGCGTTGTGATCTCTTTTTCAACCCGTTTCCTTACCTTAACAATCTCGACCATAACCTCGACCTAGAGTCTTTAACCAAGGCCCCTCGCTCCCTGAGAAGAACGATAAAACCAGTTAATGCAAACCACGTTTACAGGGGGCGACTTAAGTCAAGGCGGGAAAAAAAATAGTTGGGTAATTTTCGTAGACGCTGCCAGCTGCCAGGAGGCGCAACCAGCGTCTAGAGATTTCAGTTACCAGGACTCTCTAGAACGGGCGCTACCAGCGGTTGAGGAGGCGCTGGCAGCGTCTCGTTTACTTGACATTTTCGCTATATTTTTTTCAACTTTTTGCTTTATTTCCTCCCTTCTTCATTAATTCTCCTCATTTCTTCCATTCTTCAACACCTTTAGGCTCCTATCTGCATCATACTTGCTCTACAATTATTAGGTTAGATAAAAATTTTACAAAAATATAAAATATTTTTCTTTCTTTTTCTCTACAAAATTAAAACAAAAATGTTAGTATAGTTATATAAATATAAATAATACTTAAAAATTGCTTAAATAAATAATAAAAATTGAGTGGGGAGGGGTATGTGATAGAAGGTTGAGGTATCCTCCCCGAAGTTCTTTGTTTAACGTCGTTAGCTCGATGTTGTTGATCCTAGTCTTTGGGGTCCTCAAGCCATCTCTAGGCCGATTGAAGAATTGAATCTTCAACGTTTCGAACCTTGTTCCGAACTTTGGCTGGTACACACTTGTCTGCCTATAACTTATATTCTACCATCGACTCTCCTAGCTCGATGATCATTGATTTTCCCTTCATGTCTATCATGTAATTTACTGTTGCAAGGAAGGGTCTGCCTAGAATGATTTGTGCAGAAGGGTCCTCCTCCGTGTCTAAGACCATGAAATAAACAGGGACACAATATTCTCCTAGTTTAAGAGGGAAATTCACTAAGACTCCTAGGGGTTCCCTAAGGGTCTTATCAGCCAAGTGAAGGGCTGCTTTAGTGACTTTTAATTCCTGCTGATCTATTTTCTTTAGGAGGGACTAGGGAAGGATATTCACCCCCGAACCAGTATCACATAATCCGTATTCTACCAATGTACTGTCCAACTGATAAGGAATGTGAAACTCCCTTGGTCATTCTCTTTTGGCATCACAAAGGTCGGTAAGGCTTTCTCGTTTTGATCGGACTCAATTCCTTTATTAGCCAATTCATGTGTTTCAGGCTCTCCATGGGCGTTACATCCAGGGTTATCTGTACGGCAGTTTATTGCATTACACTGGGCTCCTGGATTAGGTACAGGTCGAGGAGGTAAACTAGTGGAAGGGGTTACCGTGTTAGCGATTTGATTTTCTAGAATTTTATTGTGCGCCGCTAGGGTATCTACCTTCTCTATCAGGCTTTTTATTATCCCATCCTGCTTTTGCTGGTTCAATATTAGGCTCTCCATCATAATTTCTAAATTTGATTTTGGAGGAGGACCTTGAGGTGGAGGTCTTTGAAAACCTGGAGGTCTCTATCCTTGGTCTTGAAGGGGACCCGTAGGGTTATTATTTCTATAAGAGAAATTAGGGTGGTTCCTTAACCTTGGGTGGTATGTGTTGGAGTTAATGTCATAGTTCTGTCTCTCGTTGCCAACATAGTTGACTTGCTGAGTTTGGTCATCAATGACTACTCCTGAAGGACAGGCAGCGGTAACATGTTCGGTCGATTGACAAGAAGCACATGGTAATTGTGGGGTCGCAAGCAAATTTAAACAGCCCATCGTTTGCGTTAAATTATCAAACTTAGAAGATAATAAGGAAATTACATCAACTTCTAGCTTACCTCCATCTTTATGGCGGGGTTTAGACCATTGGTAGGAGTTGATCGCTATCTGCTCTATCAGGCATGTGAGCTGAGGCACAGTTTTGCTCATCAGGTCGCCTCCAGCTACTGAAAGTATGCTCCCTCTAGCTGATTCGCTCGCTTTGTTGTAGAATGGCTGGATTAGAACCCACGACTCAAATCCATGCTGAGGACACTGATAGACGAGGACTTTGAATCTCTCCCAAGCTTCATAGAATGTTTCATCGGGTTCTTGGACGAACATCGATATCTAATTTCTCAGACTAGTAAGCTTGCTAGGAGGAAAGTACTTAGCAAGGAATATGCTAGCAAGCTGATCGAATATGGTGATCGAGTTGGGTGGCAGCGAGTCGAGTCACTCCCATGTTTTTCCTTCTAAGGAGAACGGGAACAATCTCAATTTGATCGCGTCCTCCGATACATCGTTTGCATTGAATGTATCTCAGGCTTGGCGGAAGATGCGTAAGTGGCAGTTTGGATCTTCACTCAGATGTCTATGGAATGGAGCCTTGGACACCAAATTGATCCAGTCTTTGCTATTTCCTTCTTTCTCGCAAGGTTCGTTCGATCTCGGGGTCGAATTCGAACGAGAATTCTTTTTGCATAAACCTGAAAAAGAGCAAAAACAAGAATACCAAGCGTAATCAAAAGTGATAAAGAAAATTAAAAAAAACAAATAACCTAGTCAACAAGAGTGCTTTCGTTTAATGGCAGCTGGGGAAACAAATCCCTGGCAACGACGCCAAAAACTTGATAGGCTCTCCGCAAGTGTACGGTTGTCGTGTAGTATCACGGTCGTCTCTTAGAGACTTGTGTCAACTAGGCACTAAACTAGTTCACTACAAAGGATGTTAGGTTGGCCAAATTGTTGTGTGAAAGAGTAAATTAATAAAATAACAAGGAAAGCAACAATCTTTATAAATTTTACCAAATAATTAAGGGAGTTTAGGGGAGACCACTGTAGTCAGTCAACTAATTAATCAGCAATTCTAGTGTGAAGTGGTGTTAGGAGTATCGGGGTCTATAATCTTTCTAAGGCCTTTCATAGAAATCTTTCAATCTGAGGTGAGTTACAGTGATTAAACTAAACACCGATTTTCATGGCTATTTAATCCAATCCAAGATAAGCACTTATTATAACGTGACCCTAAGCAAGAAACCATTATTTCTAACCGGTTTCTATGCCTATTCAATCTTCGTCTTTCCAATTTAAAATAACAATCTTTCAATCCGATATTAAGAATCTATACCAAGTAAGAGATGATCAATCAATTACTGTGACATGCATAATACAAAGATTAAACGATTAGATATAACTTCACACATAATCGCATTCACAATCAGTCAAAAGACATCGAGTTTATCCGCCAAACAAAGGAATTTAGCTACTCATGATAATAGAAACTAACATCATAAAAACCGAATTCAAATTGCAAGACATAATAGAAATAACCGAGTGTCCAAAGCGGCGAAATCGATCTCTTCGTGTCACCTGATTCGATCTCCTTCTCCTCTTCAATCACAATCTCAAAAATAGTACTAAAGGAAAACCTCCTCTTTGGTAGCGTTTGGCTAAACACAAAATTCTGGAGCTTTTGACTCAGGCGCTGGCAACGCTTAAGCAGACGCTGGCAGCGCCTTGCCTCTCCACCCAATTTTGGGCCGAGCCAGCTCTGTTGGGCTGTCTTCTTTCTTTCCTTTCCTTCTCTTTCAATTCTTTTTCTCATTTTCTTTCATTTTCTCCACTTTTTCTTCAAATCCTCACACTTTAAAGTGGGATTTCCTTTAACCTACAAAACATACCAATCTCTAAAATCAAGTGAAGAAATCATAGAATTCGGTATAAATTGCAGTATTCAGGACATTAATCAGTCGAAATATACGCATTTGAGTCCTAATAAATACAATAAAATATACACTTATCAGTCATCAGGAGGTAAGAGGAGATCTCCCAGCATTCCAGAGCTCATGGTGGAAGGCTGCTCAGAATCTAGTGGATTCCAGGGTTCGGTGGATAGGGTGCCTAGTCCATGGGATTTCAGAGCTCATGGTCGGAGACATGCCTTCCATGCAGTTCTTGCTCGACCCTTCTGAGACTCAGGATGAATCCCTGCTGAGTTCTTTTGCGGACACAACATTTAGGAGCATCTTTGGCGGCGGCAGCTCCACCAGAAACTACTAGGCATTATCGGCAAGACTTATTTTCTTTTATTTTCACCAGCAGCAACAGATGCAATGTAGTGCAATGAATAATGCAAAAATGCAATCAAGCAGACTCTTCAAATTTATGCACGTGATTTGACTTCTAAATGCAATACGTATGCAAACCCCAATTTTTTTTTTAGTATACGGGTCAATCTCAAACTGTTACAAGAAATACAGTATACGAAAGGGAAAGGAAATACATAGTTTAACATAATACAACAATCCTAATAAAACTTTAAACTAAAAGACTTACAAATGTACAAAAATATAACATAAACACGTAAAAGACCCTAAAGCCGCGTTTGCTTCCCATGCATGTATGTAAGTTGGTGTGTGAACTCACAAAAAACGAGTTCCTCCCCCTGCTCAAGTTCGGCCGGCCGCCACACGGGGCAAGCCACCGTGGTTCATCTGCATGCGCGTTTGCCAGCCAGTGTCATCCCCTGTAGTCCGATCGAACATCACACGTGAGGGATGTATTCATGCAACTTTTCACATCATCAGCAATCACTATTTAAACATGCTTTGGCTGCCATTCAACATCACAATCTGTCCCATTCTGCTCTCCTTTCTTTCTTCTCAACCATGGCTTTTGAAAAAAACTCAACACGTGGATGAACACCCTTTCTAAAACCGAGAAACATCTTCTCGCTTGTTATAACCAAACCCTCATCTTATCCTTGAAACAAGTTAAAATAAGTTGGGATTTCCTCAAAGTTGCCTTTACATTTTGAGATCCCAAACTTCATGTATTTCGCTTTTCTTGAAATGAGCTTTGTCCACTTCCCGAGGAATGGGCTTGCATTTTCGGGTTCGACCTCTATGCGCCTCCTACAACACCCTCTCTCGACCATAATCATTGTGAAAAGTTCAAGGAAATGACAAACTTTAATCATTGAGCTTTAGGGCATATTTTGGTGGACAATATGGTCGACCTTCAAGCACTGGTGGAGTTCTTTTAGTCATCTGAAGCATTGAGACTTCGGCCAGCATCACGAGTGCGAGGTTTTGGTCTTTTGTATTTTGGCTGAATTTTTCTTTTATCATGAGGGTTCGGGTTTCGCTTCTCTTTCTCTTATCCATGTTGTGGATGAAATGTCTCGAGGTTACAACTCCGATCCAATAATGGTCGTGGAGACTTTTATCAGCCTCGATTCCTGAAATTCTCGCTAAATTTTCCGGGGAAGTCTTCTCGCTCTTCAAGTAAGTATCGACACTTTCATTTCTCTCTTTTTTTGTTATCATTTTTTTTTGGCATGGAATTGTTGATCGATTCCATGTGGAATCATTTGCCGATAATTATCTTGGTTGTGCTTCTCTTTTTTTTTCAACCAAGATGGTAATTCTTTTTTTCTTCTTTTCTTGGTAGATATGGCTCATTGAGCACCTTCATATGATCTACTCCCCTATCACGGCTGCGGAATTGGCCAACTTTTGTCAACGCAAGAGGAAATATGACATTCGTAGGAGCTTTGAAGAGTGGGTTATTTTCTTGAAGAACGACAAGGATATTCAGTGGTGGATCCAGTGGTGGAAAGTGCCTTGCTTCTCCAATCACTCTTGCAAGGCCGCTCACATCACCCTACTAGGCCTTACAGAGCTTACTTACTACTTTCATGATCGAGTTATGAGACAAATGGGCCACCTTAATGATATTCCTCTCACCCCATGTAAAATTCCTGATCTTTCTCATCTCCCCGGATCGTCATCGAATCATAGCTCAAATATTGGAATAAACGAGCCTGAATGGAGGTTCCGCCTCCTCATCCCATCATCACTTCTTCGACCGACGCTTATCGAAGTTGGCTCACCACCACCATCGGTGCCAGTCAATGGCATGACAAAAGACGATCTCGTTCACCCCTGATGTAACACCCCAACACCCTTAATCACAAGATTAACATTAATTATACACTAAACCTGTGATTAGCGCAGCGGAACACCTAGGGAGGAGGTATTACCGCCGTCCCCACTCGGGACAAGGCTACAAACCCAAACACACCATTACAGAACACTTAAATCACCAATTTAACATACAACAAACACTCCATACTTAGGAATCACCAAAACATGAGAATTAGAATTTACACAACCATCAAAGATATATATATATATATATATATATATATATATATATATATATATATATATATAACAACCCCTCTCCATAAACAAACCGGCCTTCAAACCCATAAAGACCACCGGAGTCGGCCAACAACGACATTCTTGACTACTTTGGTCGAGAAAACTCTTACTTCTGCTTATCCTTGCCTTTGCCTTGCGAGCTCGGACCGCTTAAAACAAAACATTAAAACAACGAAAAGTGAGTGGGGAAACACTCAGTACACCAACCTCCAACACGTCAAACCGTTCGAAAACTGTTGTAGTGCCGACATTTAAATTCATTTTGAAAACAGGGAAAGGGGTAAGCAACAATAACATAACTTGATTCATCAACAAAAAAGGTAAAGTACAAGAAAGGTAAGATAGGTACTAACACGTAAGCATTTGGTCCCTTACGATCGATGCAAAGCATCTCACACACGCGCATGCCCAAACCGATCGGAGTTTGGAATGGGTGATCAATAAATGACATCGCTGTGTCCGACACTCTGATCAGGAGTATCATACATAAAAAGAGAGCTAGCACCTAAAAGTAACTAGCACAAAGAAAACATAAAATGGGACCTTTTAAAACCGTAACATAAACATTAAAGCACAACTTAAAATAACCATGAAACATTAGATGATAATAAGGAGCGAAAAGTTGGACAACTCGCGTACCTTGGGTAGAAGAAAGATCTAGCGATGTGCCTCGAGCTTGGGACGGTTTGGGCGACTTGGAAACTATAATAAGAGCATAAGAAAATTGAGAACTTTAATAAAGTCCTTGAAATTTACAAGCTGGGATTAAAGTAATTAAAACTTGATAACTTAAAAGGGATGAGAAAATAGAAATTTCAGTTTTTGGATAAATCGATGATTTGATGATAACTTGAGCTAGGAAACTCGGATTTTTGCAAGCGAGTACTTTTCGGAAAGGGAAAATCACGCCCTACAACTTTGTCAACTGGCTCGAAGGCTAAAAATGAAGGGAAGGGCTCGAAAAATAGCCCGGACAGAAACAGAACATTTGGAATTAATCATGCAACTTGAAAAATTAAAGCGAAACCTATGGTGAAACTTGAATAGGGTCAAAGAGGCTTAAGATGTAAAAAGCATCCTTAATAACCAGCTTCGATGAGCATAGAATTGGAGTCCTTGAAGTCTTAAGAAGAGAAGATATTCGGTCATCGAAAACATGAAAGAAACGTTGTCAAGCGACGGAAATTAGATAAGGACATGATTATGAATTTTGGAACGTTTACGAACCGATGACCGGTGATTTGAAAACATAGAAGGAAAGGTCCTTGGACTATTTAGACATCGAGGAAGCCCATAAACTTGTTAGGAAGTCAAGGTACCACTTAGCCATCCACACCACTTATACGAACTTAAAACCTCATGGTTTGCTAGTATTTCCCATAAACCTTTAGGAGGTAATCCCAAACACTAAAATAGCTTAAATCAACTTAGAAAATCTACTCAATCCATCTTAATCAATGACACAAAGGTCGACATCTCATTACAGCCTCCTAGGAGATCAAATTGAAACCTTAAAGTTAGAATTAACTATTAAAATTATGGGCAGCGCCTTTGCTGACGACCCTCCTTCTTAGCCTCATACCTCACTCACCCGAAACCGTATGGACGCAAACTTTATGTTTCCGGAATGCTTGAAGAACGACCTAAAAATTTTCTGTAAAGCGAACAAAGTCTCTACACGGACGAAAAAGTAGCATTTAGCTACCGACTCCAGAAAACGTATATAAAAACACACCTTCACGGTTTTGGTCCTATCACGGGCTATACATATCGGAATCCCGAAATTCAAAAGCCGAGGGTTAGCTTACAACCTTGGCTATCTTTTAAAGTAGGAAACAGAGCTAAACTCACATTTTAAGTCCCCTGGAATTTTCAGATTACAACCAGCAGCAAACCAACTCTGAATTTCTCCTTAAATGCATCTTTTTGGCCATTAAACCTAATACTAATCCAAACGTAAAGTCCAAATTGAACATTAATCTTGATTTTCCAGAATATAAACCCAGAAAATACCCATTTTCTTCCATAAAAATTCACATGCAACCATAGCTAACATAAGTAATTCAAATGACACTTGAATTAACACTCTTTCACCCATTTCCACACTAAATTCATATCATCCATGTATATAATAACTTAATTAACTTAATAAACAACCCAAATCAGTCCCTTAATCATCATATCTCTCATCCAAAAACCACATGCAAGCAAGAATTTCAACATTCAACAAGAATTTAGCAAGAACTCATCCAAAATCCAATCAAACTATACATGCATCCTTCTCCAACTCAAACCCTAATTAATCCAATCAAAATTTGATTTATGAAATGAATTAAAAGACAGTCTCCTCCCCCTCTTAACTAAATAAAACCCCTTAAAATAAACAACTCTCTAGATTAGAAATTAACTTAGACAATTAGTAATATAAACTAACTAGATAAAATAATTGGTATCAACTAAATAAAATTAATTGATATGAGACTTGACAAAATAGTTTAGCAAATGATTAAATAAAATTACTTGAAAATAAACTGTGTAAAATTAACTAGTATTAAACCACATAAAATAAATTGGTTGGATAACCCTAATAAAATAACTCGAGCGATAGAATGTACTTAGGAAGGTTGGATAATATAAATCGTAACTGAAACGGAAATTAAAATTAATATAACCTTCTTCAGTTACTAACGTAAAATTGAGAACGATAAAATAAATTTTATAACTTATCACAAAAATATTCATAAACTCGTAATAATATTTATAACTTTAAATCCGAGATAACATAGAAATCAACCCATTTAACCATAGCCTTGCTCGAGACCTGTCGCGCATAAAAAGAATGAATAATAATAATAACTTCTGTAATAACGGAAAAGGAGAAAAGGAAAATATATTTAACAGCGTACTTTTAATAATTATCGATATTAAGGCCTTAATTAACACGGGTTTAGGGCGGGTCGTTACACCCGAAGTTGAGAAGTGTGGTAACCGTCGAGGATCCGGGGTCCAACTCCAACCAATAGGAATGAATTTTACCTTTAGAAATAAGATAACAAGTAAACTCTAGTATGTAAGCACTAGTAGGCCTAAGGACTCTGACTCAAACATAGGGTCAACCTGACATGTTTGACAAGTAGGATGGATGGGAAGAAATGGAATAAATGTAGGAAGAAAATGCGTGTGCTATTTATTTTTTATTGATGCCTTTCCTTTTTAAATTTAGTAAAATAGAAATGTAACAAAAAGATGTACTTCCTTTATTAAGAGGAGAAGCAATATACTACATTTTCATTTTCTAAGAATCAATACAAGCTATAATCTTCTCCTTCTCGATCTTCCTCCAAATTTGAAGGAACGTCTTCAACCACGATACTTTATTATCTCCTTTTACCTAACTTGTCCAGAAGGATTTTCAAGTTAGTCTCTCTTTTTTTTCTCTTTTTTTTTCTTTTTTTTTTGTACTCTCCTTTTGCTCGATTTGTCTCAAAAAGATTTTCAAATCGACTTCTCTATAGTTTTTCACTATTTTTTTCTCTTTTTTCTCTTTTTTCTCTCATAAGCAAGTAGCCTGTTGGCAATTCGGTTGCTTGCTTTTATAAGATAATACGTGCTCAAGTGGCTAAGGACATCTCAACCCTTAGTAGCTTAGGCATAATATCTTTTAAGTTGATCGAGGTTCACAGGCTGAATAACTTCTTCTCCTTCTGGTGTTGCCAATCGAGCAGCACCTTCCGGGGAGATGGAGATAATTACATAAGGACCCTTCCAATTGGGAGCGAATTTTCCTCGAGGGTCTTGGTGTGCGGACCTCATCTCTTGAAGTACTATGTCTCCTTCTCTCAATTCCTCACCCTTGACTTTCTTGTTGAATACTCGGGAAAATCGACTCTAGTAATGTTGAATGTTGTGCATGGCGCGGAGCCATCATTCGTCTAACAAAGTTAATTCTTTGTATCTAGCTCGAGCTCATTCAGCTTCAGGGATCTGGCTTTCAGCAATAATTCTCAATGAAGGAACATTGATTTCTACAGGCAAGACTGCTTTCATTCCGTACACCAAAGAGTATGGCGTAGCCCTAGTTGCAATATGAATCAAAGTACGATATCCCCATAAGGCAAAAGGAAGTTTGTCAAGTCAATCTTTGTAGGTAACAGCCATCGTCTTGATAATTTTCACCAGAATATTTTGTTCACAGCCTCAATTGCACCGTTGGTTTACGGTCGATATTGAGAAGCATGGAGATGTTGGATCTTGTACTTAGCCAAAAGAGTTGTAAATTCACCCATGAAATGGCTCCTGCTATCACTGATCACCTCAGGTGGCACCCCCTATCTACAAATGATGTTTTTCATCATAAACTTAGCCACATGCTTTGAAGTAATCTTTACATACGAAGCAGCTTCTACCCATTTAGTGAAATACTCCGCAACTACTAACACATACTCATGTCCTCCAGTATCTTGGGGCGAGATCTTCCTGACAATGTCGATTCCCCATACTGAAAATGGCCAAGGCGAGGCCAATGTGGTCAAGTAAGATGATTGTAGATGCTTAAGATCAGCATATTCTTGACATTTCGGTCATTTTCTCACAAATTGGAGACAATCCAATTCCATAGTCAACCAAAAATATCCTACCCTCTGGATCATCTTCACCAACATTCTTCCATTCATATGACGCCCACATTCTCCTCCATGGGTCGATCTCATCAATTCACTAGCCTCATCTTCATCCACACATAAAATTTAATCCCTGTGGCGGCCTTCTTGTATAGACGATCTTGAATAATACAGTACTGCGAGGCTATTCATCGGTTAGCCCTCCGAGCTTCGCTCCCTGTATCTGGTGGGTATGCACCACTCTTCAGAAAAGTATAGATGTCGAAGAACCATGCATCAGGATTAATGGAGCTCACTACCAAGGATTGATGGTAAGCTGGTTCAGCTTTTTTCTCTACTACTACTTTCAAGGATTGATCTTTCTCTTGCATAGCTACCATGGAGGATAATTTGGCCAATGCATTAGCCAATTCATTGTGACTTCGCGGTAGATACTTGAACTCAATGTGTTCGAACTGCCTAACCAAGTCGGATAAGTGCTGCTGGTATAATGTCAAGGATTCACTCTTCACCTTCCAGACATTGGTAACTTGGTTAACAATCAGACTCGAATCTCTAAATACTCGTAGTCGCTAGATACCCATCTCTAGAGTCGCGTGCATTCCCAGGACACAAGCTTCATATTCAACAGCATTGTTAGTGGCGTTAAAATCCAGCTTGACAGCCAAAGGAAAATGTAGACCTTCAGGAGAAATCGATAGAGCCCCAACTCAACATCCCATCTAGTTTGCAGCACCAACGAAGTATAGCTTTCGGATTTCCTCTTCTATTTGAAATACCTGTTCGGCACTGAATTCCAAGCCCCAGTGTTAGAATCCTCTTCTGGAAGTTCAGCCAAGAAATCAGAGATTGCTCGACCCTTTATAGATTTCTGATGTTGAAAGTGAAGGTCAGATTCGAAAAACATGACTACCCATCGAGCGATCCGGCTGTTGATAGTGGGTTGCTCCATGATGTATTTGACCGGATTGCTTGCTGCGATCACATAGACAATATGCGAGAGCTTGTATGGCGAAGCTTTTTTGTAAACTAGACCAATGCTAAGGCCATCTTCTCAATCTCAGAATAGCGGGATTCATACCCCAAGAACTTCTTGCTAATATAGTATACGCCCTTCTCCAAACAATCAATTTTCTGTGCCAGTATAGCCCCCAAGGCACTCTGATTAATAGTGAGATATAGCAATAAAGATTATCCCTGAATGGGCTGAACGAGTACTGGCGGATTGGTCAAATCTGCCTTGATTTCGTTAAATGTTGCCTAACATCGATCATCCCGTTCAACTTTAACACCATTCTTTAACTTCTTGAATAGTGGTTCATACGTCATGGTGAGCTTTGAAATAAACTTGCTCAGATATTGGACCCGACCCAAGAAACCACGAATCTCCTTCTCCGTGCGAGGCGGAGGCATCTCCTGAATTGCCTTGATCTTGGATGGATCAACTTCAATTCCCCGTTTACTGATGATATATCTTAGAAACTTCCCTAAAGTTAATCCAAATGCATACTTATGTGGATTCAACCTCATATTGTACTTGCAAAGTCTAAAGAAGAACTTATGGAAGTTAGGAACGTGATCTTCTCGCATCTTGGACTTAACAATCATATCATCCACATACACCTCTACTACATTGTGAATTATGTCATGGAGTAATGTGGTAGTGGTGCGTTGGTAGGTAGCACCAGCATTTTTCAGACCAAATGACATAACCACGTAACAAAACGTTCCCCACGAGGTGATGAATGATGTTTCCTCCATATCTTCTTCAGCCATTTTGATTTGGTTATAGCCAGCATACCCATCCATGAATGACAAGAACTCGTGTCCACAAGTTTAATCGACTAGGACGTCATTGTGTGGTAAAGGAAAGCAATCCTTTTGGTTGGCTTTGTTCAAGTCCTTGAAATTAACGCACATCCGCACCTTTCCATCCTTTTTCGTTACTAGGACAATGTTGGCTACCCACTCCAGGAATTCTACGATTCTGATGAACTTAGCCACTAATTGTTTCTGAATCTCATCATGGATTATGTGTGACCACTCATTCTTGATTCGACGTGGTCGTTGTTGCACTGGCTTGGCATCAGGATAAAGAGGTATAGCATGCTCGGCGATCTCCCTATCGATCCCGGGCATGTCCTCAAAAGACCAAGCGAAGACGCCGATAAACTCTCTCAAAATCTCGGAGAACTCCTGTTGCTCCTTCGGGGTTAATGATTCGCCAATTTTCAATTCCCGGGGAGTTTCAGGCGACCCCACATTGATGGTGATGGTTTCTTCAACAACCGCCATGTGATTCTCATGCTCGTTCATAGCTTGTGTTAATTCATTAAAATCTTTTAAAGGTTCAACATCAAATTCATAATTATTAGCATAACAAATTAGGGGAAGGGAATGAGAACAAAGATACTCAGAAAGGTTCAGTTCATTGAATGCAGAAACGGATACAGACTCATCGGACATGGGGCTAATCCCAGCTGACTCAGATTCGACTATAGACCCACTAGTGCTCAACACAGACTGGACCTTACAAGGTTCTCCTAACACTAGGGTACTTTTATTATTGGCAGAATCGACCCAGGACCCTTCATGGTGGCCCTCATCCGCAGAAATCATGGTGCTTGGATCAAATTCAGGATTGGACAACACAACAACCACCGAATCAGCTTCCCTTTCTTCTTGTGCATCGGAGCTTGCTCGCTCACCCGAGCTTTAAGGTGCTGAAGCTCCTCCAATGCATCGTTCAAAGCCTCTCGTTGCTGCTCCATTTACTGATCTTGACATTCAAGGTGTTCCCGGAACTTTTTATCTTGGCGGATAGTTGTATGCATGATCAAATCATGCATGTTGTCCTTCAGATAATCCAGACACCACTGAGTTATATTTCCACGATCACCATTACTTTCGTCATCGCTTACCCATATGCCATTCAGATGGGTCAAAAGTCTCCTATCCTACAAAAATAGCATGATTTGGGAGAGGATTGCTTTTGCTGTTGGACTTCTTGGCTACCTTGGGTAATGGAAACTCATTAGAACTAGGGGCGGATTTAGCAGGGTTTCACGTGGGGTCATGTGACCCCACTCTTAAAAAAATTATGAATTTCAGGTTTAAGAAAATATTGTGTTGTTTTGGTACATATAAAACATTAACAACTAAGATACTTGTAGGCGTCTCTAGTTGAGTGGTTGGCACTGTTAAAAGGTTGACGATGGTTGCGAGTTCAATCCTTGTATAATTTAGTTTCTCTTTTATTTTTCAATTTTTAAGTCAATTCCGTAAACCAATCTAATTTCAGTGTAATTTACTCAATTTTCAATTTAGATTAGTTTGAGTGTCATTATGTAGTATAATTCCTAGAAATATTACTCTGTTTCCTATTAGTTAGTTGATTTAGTGGAATTTATCTTCGAAACTTGAAAATTTAATTAGCCCGATAACCTTTTAAGTTTTATGTTGTTCACATCTCTTCTAATTTTAGTTTAAATTGTCCAATTTTTAATTTGGATTGATTTAAATATAATTAGTTTGAATGACATTTGCTTGAATTATTATTATTGTAATCCTTTTTTTTAGTTTAAATGGAAAGTTATATACTAAAAATAATACCTGCTCAAAAAAAAAATCACGATTAACCGTCAAGTTCTGTGAATTTTCCTTTGAAGGAAGAAAGTAGGAACATAGTCTTGAACCGCATCAACCAGTCAATGCAAATAATATTGTAGTGTTCTGCATTGTTGTTTTGACTATTTATATTTGACTTTGAACCCGCTTAATTTCGTTCTTGGATTCGCCACTGATTAGAACGGATCATCTTCTCAATGAGATTTTTGAACGTTCAGCATCGCTCGGTGTCGTGACCCCTCATCCAGTGATATTTACAGTACATAGCCTTATTCCACCCAGGTCCTTTCTCCTCAGGCTCCGACTTAGGTGTAAGCAACTGGATCTTGTTTGTTTTCAATAGTCACTCCAACGCCTCAGCGTAGGTCATATCCAGCGGAGTATATGTCTCATATTGAAAAGGTGATGGTATCTGGAAAGGGCCACGATTCACGTTTTGGATGACATTGGTTTCAATTGACTTTGGAGCATTAAAGGTTCTTCTTCCAACACTGACACCCTTCCAGCTCTAGGATGCAATGCTTCTCTCCTTGCTTGCCTCCAGCTTAGGGCACAACTTCTTCAAATATTCAAAGCTTTCAACTACATAAAAATCTAGTTGTTGTGCAAGACTTGGTTTCAATCCACGAACAAAGGTATCCAGCTGCATCTTTGTCGGGATAATGTCAATCACTTGGGACTTGGCATGCCACCTCTCATAATAAGCCGAAAACGACTCGCCATCTCCTTGACGGATGGCTATAACATCAAACAAAGTCACCTTGTCTTTCTGAATTTTGCTATAGTGTTCGATGAAAGCTCTTCGTAATGCAGTTCAATCTCCCCGAACCTCCAAAGGAAGAGTGTAATACCAGTCCAAAATGCCTCATCATTCAGCGACGATGAGAATAATTGCTTGTAATGCTCAGTACTAATGCCCCTGAGCGGCATCACTCGGTTGAACTCCCACACATGATGAGTTGGGTTCTCAAACGGACTGAACTGTTTAAGGGGTGTGGACATTTTTCCTCGCCGTTTGAGCTTCCGAATGTCCACGTGGATTGGGGTGTGATTTGGTGGTTTGTGCTGGGGTTTAATCTTTGAAAACTCTTTAAGGAATTAGTCATATATTTCATGAATAATATTTTGTAAAATCACTTTCCCTTTACTTATGCATTTTAAGAGTCATTGAATTAAACCTTTAAGAGTGAACATACACTTGTTCCAAACTCTTTTAAATTTAATCCAATTTGCTCATTTAAATGTTAGGCTCAGAAGAGAGTGATTTATGTAAATATTATTTAGAAGTAATAACATTTATCCCCCTCCAAGTTTTGTGAAAAGAGGATTTTACCCTTAATGTTTAGGAAATTACATTTATCCTACCTAACCTTTGCTGATATAATAAATGTACACATAATCCGATAAGTTGAAATTTAGGACGAAATTACCCTAATATTTTATTATGGATAGACGAAATTACCCC
Organism: Portulaca oleracea; assembly: GCA_029582165.1. Classification (NCBI taxonomy): domain Eukaryota; kingdom Viridiplantae; phylum Streptophyta; class Magnoliopsida; order Caryophyllales; family Portulacaceae; genus Portulaca; species Portulaca oleracea. The sequence goes on along the minus strand of CM055888.1, from coordinate 34,770,819 downwards.
TAATTTTTTAAATATAAACACTACACTACCCTCTCTTTCCTTTTATCTTGTTCACAATTCTATCATCATCATCTTCAATGTCATTCTTCTCATCTCCAATCTCAACCTTCATTTTCTCTGTCCTCACCTCCTAAACCCACCAGCAGCAGCATGCCTACCAAAGACATGTCGTACATAATGCTACCAACAGCTTCATGAATAGCAAAATACTTAGTCGGATCTTACTTTTACAATTTTGTGCAACTTTCAGATGCAGGACGAAATACTTATACACTAGGCTTACATAGTCTGAAGGTGTTGTAGCTAACCTAGTGAGCCAGGAATGGAACCACTAAGATTTTGTCCTTTCAAGGCTCTATTTCATGAGAATCAAGCGCATAAATAAGGGAAACAATTCACTAATTGAACCATGCAATAAGTTTCATTTGACTGACAATCATCACCAACATCATAATTATCATTGTTATTAGGAATGATTTTTCTGCAACATTATTGCTTTCGAATAATAGAGCAAAGGTGGAAATAGAAAGGAAAATGGGGTGATTTTTAGTATTTTAAACACAAAAAAAAAGTTTTATTTTAGGTTATTTATAGTGAGGGCATCTTAGATATTTCATGAAACAAAATATATAAGCAAATCTGAAAAAGTAAGATTAAATGTTAATTATAAAGGTTCGGTAATATATTTAATACAAGTGTTATAGATGAGGTAGGATAAATGTAATTTCCTAAATATCGGGGGTAAATTTCTCTTTTCACAAAACTTGATGGGAGTTAAATGTTATTAGTTCTTATTTAGAAATATAGGAAGAAAACCCAAAAGTTGCATCGATACATTGTAAAACCATGTTAACCATAGCTTATGCAACCTCGAGGTGTTTTGGTTCGAAATGGGTGTCGCCACCCGACTTTTTAAAGAGAAAAGCCAAGAAAAACTAGAAAAGAAACAAAGAAGATTCCGCCTGCGAAACCCAAGAATGGATTCGGGGGTAAGGCTACGAACTCGAAAAATAAAGACTTTAAGAGTCTGCCTCTCACGAAAGGAAAGACTCTACTAAAAGTTTGAAATGTGCTTTTAATAAAGTTTGGAAGGAGGATAAATAATAACTTTATAGAATTATTTCATGGAACATGCAAAAGAATGAAAGAAAAAAAGATACATCATGTACAACACTTTATTTACATAAAGAACACATAAAAGCTTACATTATGCCTTTTGAAGGGAAGCCTTGCCTAGCCTTTGTTGTAGTAGGCTTTGGATGCCTTGAATACTCCTCTTGAACATGCCAAAATGGTGTCAAAAGTGGATGGAGAAAAGTATGGAAAAGGGATGAGAAAAGGGGTAGGAAAAGGCTCTTTTTGTGGTGTTTTGGGTAGTAGAAAGATTAGGCTTTTTGTGGAATTTTTATGGTTTTATGGAAGGATAATAGAAGGAAGATGAGAATGGAGATAAGAGGGCTTAAAGAAGTGGAGAAATGGAGATAATAATTGTAGGAAAGTGATGAAGAAGGATAGGAAAAAGGTAGGAAAAAGGATAGGAAGAAAGGCTCTTTTTGTTATGTTTTAGGATAGTTTTGTGATGTTTTTGGGAGATTTTATGGGAGATTTATGTGGAGATGAAGGAAGACAGGATGAGAGTATGAATTAGGGGATTGAAGAAGGTGGAGGAATGGAGATTATGATGGTAAGAATATGGTGGAAAGATGATAGAAAAGGTGTAGGAAGAAATGCCTTTTTTGTGGGTTTTTATGGTGTTTTAGGATGCTTATGTGAGGGTTTTATGTTAGAATGATGGGGATAGTATGAGAATATGGATTAAGGGGTTTAAGAGGATGAGGATTGGGAGATTAGGATAGTAAGATAATGGTGGAAAGGTGATAGGAAAAGAGTGGTGGAATGATGATATTAGAATGGACATTAGTAGGGAGTGATGAGAGGAATGAGAGAATGGATGAATGAGAGTGTAGGGGGAAGGATGAGTGGATGATTGAGTGAATTTGGCTACAACAAGATGGGGTATTTGTAGGCTTTAGGGAAGGCTTAAGATACATGCATATACAATCACATACATCCACTCTTGCAAGTCGTAGTCAAATGCACAAGTTACTAGGCAGTAAGGGCGAGTGTCTTGGAGTGGACGGCAACACGTGGGTGAATCTATTTGGTGTGAGCAGCCCCAAGGCCGAACGACCATCAATCGAGGGAGGATGAACCTTGCTCTCATTCATGTATTCTTGGATAGTGAGGGTTTGAATGGAGTGCCTTCGAAGTCAGCTCGTTCACACTGGACGGTGGAAGCTTATTTGATGTATGTGAGATGTCTTTGAATGCTTTTGTGAGGCTTTGATCTTGAGACCTCTTGCTGGAATTTTGCATGTGATTTTTACTTAGCTTTTGCATGGAATGCATGGCTAAATGAGGCTTGATTGCTTACGTAAAGGTTGTGCATGCAATAAGCTAGGAAATTCACATGTAATGATGCATGCGTTTTTATACGAACTTGTGCATGTATAGTGCGTGCATGCAAGTCTTTTGGCTTCGGCTTTGGCTTCCCTTATTTTCTAATTCCCTAATTTTCTAACTAACAATACATAAAAAGGAAATAATAAAAATACACTTAAAAGTACATACAATCTATGCTAAACCCGGTGTCTAAACTAACTTATCGACTAACTTCTTTTTCTTTATTTCTGCTTCGTTTATATAGATATGCTATCTATTCATATGCCAAAATTCGGTGTCTACAGATAGCCCCCACTTTGATTGAATACTGGATAGGATGAAAATCAAAGTAGAACTGATTTGATGGACACCGGTTGAGGATATGACTTTGGAATGCAAAGCCTAGGGATATGACTTTGGAGTGCAAAGTCTGGGGTGATGCTTGGAAGCTGAGTCCTGCACTGTAGCTGTGGGCGGCATGCACCTCTGTCAAGGATGATCTCGAGGAAGTATGATGCTCTACTTGATTGTTGATGAGTTTTGCGTATCGTGTGCTGATCTCAGGCGAGAATGACGCCTTACTTGTTGTGATCTAGGGTGTCTGATGACGTCCTACTCGAAATGATCTCGGGCGCTGAAGGCGTCCTACCTGTAGGTGTGGGCTGACACTTGGAAGCTAAGTCCTATGTCGCGGTTGGCAAACTTGCGCTGATAGTTGATCTCAGGCAAGAATGACGCCTTACTTGTCAGAGAGACTTCATCGGACATGATGCCGATGGCTCTTGGAGTTGATTTTCTAGTCTTTCCCCGTGTTGGTTCCAGTCTTTCCCAGTGTCGATGTTGGTGTTCTAGTCTTTCCCAGTGTCGATTCCAGTCTTTCCCGGTGTCGGTTCCAGTCTTTCCTGGTGTCGGTGTTGATGATTATTGGCATATTCAATGCCGAGGGACTTCACCAGTCATGTCGATGGCCCTGGGGGTTGAGACTTCACCGAAACTCTGCCGATGGCTCAGGATTTGGACTGCATTGACACTCTGCCGATGGCTCTGGTTGTTGAGACTTCACCGAAACTCTGACAGTGGCTCTGATGCTGATGGGGACTTACGCCGATGGGCTACCCTGTTTTTGGATTTTTTGATGATGATGATGACAAACTAGACGCGAGGCCAAATGCTAGACTAACCAGACGCGAGGCTGGAGGCAAAAGGGACCGCACCGAAACTCTGCCGATGACCCTTATTCCTGAGATTTCATCGAACTCGATGTCGACGACTCTTATTGCTGAGACTGCATCGAACTCTGCCGGTGGCTCTAAGTTTGATTTTCAGTGGCAATTCAATGCCTGGAGACTTCATCGATTGCGAAGTCGATGGCTGTTATTTTCCTCATATTATGTCAGCATGATTATAGGGAAAATGCTCTTATTTGGGAACTTGATGCTTTATTCTGGAGAAGACCACCCCTCCTTATTGGGCACAGTTAGCCGCACTCCTCCTTGTAAATGTACTAGCTCGAGTCCTTGGAAACAAGCATGGAGAGAAGAAAAAGGCTCCTTCTTTCCCTAGGCCGGCCGGAAGCTAGAGAAAAGAGAGGAATCTTTGCATTCACTCGAGCCCTTGGCAACAAGCATGGAGAAAAGACAAAGGCTCCTTCTTTCCCTAGGCCGACCAGACACTAGAGAAAAGAGAGGAATCTTTGCATTCACTCCAGCTTTTGCAGGCCATGCAAGAGACAAATCTGATCACAATTATTGTAGATAGCCTAGGGAAATGAGGGCATGACACGTGTTGTGTGAACCGAGCTCTTGAGCTTATCAATTGGAGCTTCTCCTTGGCCTTCTTGTTTTCTGAATTTTCTTCCTTTTTGTATTTTCAGCTTTTATTAACAAGTGATGACTTCTTCCCCTCTCATTCCTCGGTATGCTTTATTTCTTCTACAAGCTTACTTTTATAATATGTTACCATTGAAATGACTTGTATGCTACTGCTTGTTTTGGCACTTTAAGTTGAATTTAAAGTAGCCGATACTTCAAATTTTGCTTCAAGCGTATAGATGCCAACATCTTCTTTGCTCATGGTTGCATGAGTTTGGAATTCCACTGGGGGAACATAGATTCTTGAATTTCACCGAGTCGCCGATCCGTGTAAGTCATGTGAAGAATCTGTCCTTCGTGTCGAACAGGTGCCATTCGGGTTCGGCTGATGATGCTCCTGTCATTCGTATCTGACAGGTGTCGTTCGTATTTGGCGGATGAAGATTTTATCCTTCGTGTGGGACAGTCGTCATTCGTGTCTGGCGGAAAAAGATTCATGACTTGACTGGATGTTAACTTGACTTTCTAGAGTTGGATTAGAAGTTGTTCTAATCTTGCCCTTAGTGAATGGAAAACCCTTCCTGAATGAGACGACATATGGGCTTAACCAGCCCCCAGTGTTGCGTTCTGGAGCAATGATGCGACTTCTTTGCTTTTTTTTGTTTTTGTTTTTGTTTTTTTCTTGATATGTCGAAATGTATGCAACTTGACTCTTTCACAAACAATGCATTTTTTTTACACAAATATTTATGCATTTATGCATAACTATGGACTTTATGCCTGATAAACTGACTCAATGTGACTCTGACATGACTTATATATGCAATGCAAACCTATTATGCTTAGATACGACACACATATGATGCTTTATGATTCTATACATGCAACTCTCTATGCAGGTAACCCCCCGGACTCTTTATTTAGACAATGACTTTTTAGGACAATGTTTTCGAGGACAATGATCTCCTACGACAAAAACTCTCTAAGGGTCAAGGCCACTTGTGGGGATTTTCAGGAAAATTCGGGATGAGGAACATTCGGTCTATGGGACAGGGAATGATGGCGGAGGCGCTAGGCCTAAAGGATGTGTTTCTTGAATGCTCATGTAGACGACCTTGATTGCTTGCAAATCTTTGATGATGTATGACAAGCCCCCGGTTTAGCATAGAACCTTGATGACACTGTCCTGCTTGTGAGAGCACCTTAGGGGTTTGCAAGCCCCCAGTTTCGTGTGGACTGGTGATGCATGGAACCTTAGAATAGAATGACGAATTGCCTCTCGTGCTGCACCGTGTTAGTCGAGTGGTTTGTAAGACCACGGTTTTATCGTTCTTCCACAGGGAGCTAGGGGCCTTAGTTGTAACTAGTTGATTCTAGGTATGGTTTATGATCATGAAAGAATGAAAGACTTTAGGGTGAAAACAACACAAACACGCTATGTTCAGTCAAAATTGGTAAAACAATGGGTGTCGGGAGACTTTCGGGATGCAAACAGGAATGAGGAAATGGGTTTCGCAACAAGAGAGTAACGAGAAAGGGAAATCAAATGGTAATTTCGTTAGAAAAAATACCCACCGGACTTCCTCTTTCAAGGATAGTCTGGATTAACTTCCCCGAAATCCATAGACAGACCCGGGAAGGTCAATAGAATGGAATTTCCTAGTTAGTTTCTATTCGCTTTCGCGAACTAGAATACTAACTATCCTAATTCCTACCTTCCAACAAGCATTGGGTGTATTCAGGATGCTTTCGCACCTAAATACATCCCACTTGCGGGAAGGATAGGATTAGGAAGTTGATTTCCTAACTAGTTACTCACTAAAATTGCTAACCCAAACCTAATTACCCATTCAAACCCTTAATATCTCCCTAACCCATTAAGGTTCTAGCCACTAAACATCCTAACTATCATGTTAATAACATCAACAACTTCATTCATGCTTAAAAGAGTAAACAAGATAACAATAAACATTCGATAACACCAACAATATCAAATAATAACAAACAGAGATTAGTAAATAAACAATAAATTAGAGAGAAAAAGGTTAAGAAATGCTCATTGATTGTGATGACAAGGGAGAAAACTTCAGAATAATAAAGCTCCAATGCTCCAAAGTCGAGAATAATCTTCAAACTTCCAATAATAATCAAGTGAATCCAATACAAGAACTAATAGTCTCAGCAAAGATCTTCCTTAATCCCTCTAATCTAAGACTTCCCAAAATGTGATAAAGAGTGCCAAAAGTATCCTAAAAGATAAGTAAAGCTGCTGTCTAATCTTCCCCCCCCCCCCCCCTTGCTAAAATGACCTAAATACATTAAATAGTAATCAAGGTTGTAACTCAAAACTCATCATTTTACACAACAGACAAAATCGCCGCAGGGACCGTGGCATGGTCGTGGTGATCAGGCCACGGTCTGCGTAAGCGCGATTTCTTCTCTTCGCTTCGCAGCACCGTGGGCACGGTCCCCATGCACCGTGGTCACGGTATAGGCGATTAGGTCTGACAACTTTTCGCTCCTTCGCACCGCCGTGGCTACGGTCTTGGGAGACCTTGGCCACGGTCTAGTTCGGTCAGCTTCTTCTTTCGGCCCGGTGAAGATCCTACCGTGACCACGGTCAAAGTGACCGTGACCACGGTCTAGTTCAGGTGCAAGGCCTCTTCACTTTGGTCTTGGCTCCATCATACCGTGGCTACGAACCAAATGGACCGTGGCCACGGTCTCTCTCGGCCACAGTTCCTTCCATGGTACTCTTCAGCCGTTGCCTCCGCTTCCGCTGCCTTTCAACATGGCCGGCCCTTCTAATCCTCTGCCTTTGACACGACCAGGGCTCGGGGAATCTTAGGAAATCTCGGGATTCCCAAGATTGGTGCAAAATTTGGCCCATTTAGATTCGTTTTGAGTGAAACCCTTCGGAAACTACAAAAGCAACTAAAACGCATTAAAAGTTATTAAAACAACTACGAAACAAGCCAAAAGCCTAAGGATTTAGGCGGTATTTAGACACGAAATCGGGTCTAAACACCCCGCCCCCCCCCCCCCCACTTAAACCTTTGCTCGTCCCGAGCAAAACAAAACAAAACAAAACTAACTAACACAAACTCCTCTGTCGTGGGAGAGAAACGAGTGCATTTAGCGTATGCACCAAGCCCTTTGAACCCCCCCGCAGCCCGGGTGGACGAGATGGACTCGTGAGGGTTTGTAGCGGCTGTACCCACAAAAGCCAAAGAGGAAGGAGAGAGGGAAAGTGAAAACAAAACCGAAGAAGACAAAAAGAATGAAAAGCAAGGGCTTTGATTCATAAGATCTCGCAATCCAAACTAAGAAAACGCGATTAAACCTCCCAAAGTAACTGTTAGGAGCATCTCAAAAACACCAAACTCAGAAAAAGGTCGATCTTGAAGATTTTTGACTCCCTACACCTTGTAACAAGCGAAACTCCGCAGCAAAAGCACAACAAGGGTTTAACGGGAACCAAAAGATTTTAAAGACTCGCGTCTGAATTTGAAAACAACGAAACAACCGAGGGGAGTGTTGCCCTCCCTCGCATTTGGTCGCCCTTGGCTTGGTGAGGGCCGTAGGTGATGTAAGGGGAGGCCCCGCTCTCTTTTTAGAAGCAAAACTTTTCTTTTCTTTCTTCTTTTTCTCTTTTTTTTTCTTTCTTTTTGTTTTTAAAAGTCGGTATTAGCCTTACTTTCGGGAATTGGACGGCCCATATAAGGGGTATACCCTCCCAACACGGTCTTTTCCATATGCCTCTCCGTCGCAAAGCGATATAGGAGGAGGGTTACGGGGTATCCAGTGCCGTACCACAAATACCGGGCCCGTGTAGGTTGGCTAAGTGTATGGTGGTTAATGTCTTCAGCGACACGCTCCACTTATTCAGGTTATTATGTCTTATGAAAGCTTTCTTCTTTCATTCTTTTCTTTTTCCTTTCTTTTCTTTTCTTTTTGCACTTTTTGCTTTTGCTAAACGAGAAACAAAAACAAACTCAAACACAAGCCCTTAGAATCTCCGGGTTCCCAACAAAACGAGAAAGGAACGGGAGTCTCACAAGACACTTAGTGAAGGGAGTCTATTAAGGGTAAGTCTCGACTAGAACCCGAGTTAGGGTCGAAAATGCTCCAACCGATTACTTTTAGAAAGAAGTTTAAGAACGGCTTCTCAACTTCGATAACGAGATCCAGGAAACAAAGCAAAACAAAAAACAAAGCGAAAAGAAAAGAAAAACGAAAAGGTTTTCACTCCCTTTTTTCTCCATTTTCACACAAAAATTTTAAATTTTAAGCAAAAACTAGGAAACAGAGAATAAAACGGCTAGGTGATCTACCCTTGAAACAGAATCAGGTGTTTAGAACCGATTTCGTGTCTAAATACCGCCTAAATCCTTAGGCTTTTGATGATGGTTCAAGTGTTGAGGGATCACTTTGCTCGCCAAATAATTCACAATATCCGCATACCAAGGATGCGAGTTGATAGCCAAGAGTCGCTCGTCCGGGAAAGCGTCTACAATCGGTTGGGTGTCTTCCGAGTCGACAAGAATCCTCGAAAGGTGATCGGCTACGAAATTCTTTGTGCCCGCCTTATCGCGGATTTCTAAATCGAATTCTTGCATAAGCAAAACCCACCGTATAAGTCTCGGTTTTGTCTCCTTCTTTCCCATCAAGTATTTGATAGCGGCATGATCCGTGTAGACTACCACCTTAGAGAACATGAGGTATTGCCGAAATTTGTTGAGCGCAAAAACGATCGCTAAAAGCTCCTTTTCCGTGGTAGTGTAGTTCCTTTGGGCACTATCAAGCGCATGGCTTGCGTAATAAATGACCCTTGGCTTCTTGTCTACTGTTTGGGTCAAACACGCTCCTATGGCGAAGTCGCTCGCGTCGGCCATAATCTCAAAGGGTAGCGTCCAATCCGGAGGTTGAACTACCGGAGCAGAAATCAAAGCCTGCTTCAACCTATAAAACGACTCAAGGCACTCATCAGTGAAAATGAAAGGGGCATCTTTGCATAAGAGGTCAATTAGAGGTCGAGTAATTTTTGAAAAATCCTTGACGAACCGGCGATAAAAGCCGGCATGGCCAAGGAAACTAGCACCCCCTTAATGGAAACTGGGGGTGGTAGGCGCTCTATAACCTCAACTTTGGCCTTATCTACTTCGATGCCCTTAGAAGAGATTAAGTGACCCAGAACGATACCTTGTTCCACCATGAAGTGGCATTTCTCCCAATTCAGAACTAGATCCACTTCCTCACAACGAGTTAACACTTTCTCCAAATTTAGCAAACAGTCATCGAAAGAATTACCGTACACAGAAAAATCATCCATAAAGACTTCCATGCATTTTTCAATGAAATCGCTAAAAATAGCCATCATACAACGTTGAAAAGTCCCAGGGGCATTACATAAACCAAATGGCATGCGACGATAAGCAAATGTCCCATATGGGCAAGTGAAGGTGGTTTTTTCTTGATGTGAGGGGTGGATTGGAATTTGAAAAAAAACCCGAGTACCCATCCAAAAAGCAAATATGCGAATGACCCGCCAACCGTTCTAACATCTGGTGAATAAAGGGAAGGGGGAAATGGTCCTTCTTTGTTACTTTGTTTAATTGACGGTAATCGATACACATCCGCCAACCAGTGACAGTCCGGGTACTAACTAGTTCTTTCTTGTCATTTTCAATTACGGTCAATCCACCCTTCTTGGGCACGCACTGAACCGGGCTTACCCATTCGCTATTTGCGATGGGGAAGATCATCCCAGCAGCTAGCAACTTTACTACTTCCTTTTTAACCACTTCTTGCATGTTGGGATTTAAGCGACGTTGGGGTTGCCTAGTAAGCTTGGCATCTTCTAGCAAATCAATTGAATGCATGCATATGGAAGGGGATAAACCTTTCAAGTCTTCTATCCTATAACCAATGCACCCCTATGTTTCCTAAGCAAATCAAGCAACTTGGACAATTCAAGATCATTCAAATTCGCATTCACAATGACAGGATAAGATTTCTCATCATCCAAGAAAGCATATTGGAGGGAAGGGGGTAAAGCTTTAAGCTCTAAAGGAGTAGAAGATTGAATTTGAGAAGAAGACATACCTTTGAAGATCGAATTTTGAATCTCCATACACTCCATATAAGGCTCATCAATAATAATCTCCTTATGCATGGGTGAAGAGTCAAGAAGGTTGGTGAAGAAAGTAATATTGGTGCCGTCAGTCTCAAATTGGAAAGACTCCAATAAGCAAGCTCCCAAGGGATCATCGCAAACAGATTCAAGAAGATGGGAGTCCTCAATATACTCATCAACAAGGAACTCCATCATATCAATGGCATAGCATTAATCCTCATACGAAGGACCCTTCAATGACCCCTCAAGTTGAAAAATTATGCTTTCATTCCCGACATTCAACGACATGCTTCCATTCTTCACATCGATAATGGCTCCCGCCGTAGCAAGGAATGGCCTTCCCAAAATAATAGGGATGTTGTTATCTTCCTCTATCTCCAAGATCACAAAATCACAAGGAATCAAAAACCGCCCCACTTGGACCGGGATGTCTTCCAATATTCCGAAGCATCTTCGCAGCAGTCGGCCAATTGAAGATTAATTGTTGTAGGAGCAAGATCGTCGAGATTTAACTTCTTGAAAATCGAATAAGGCATGACGCTTACACTTGCTCCTAGATCACAAAGGGCATGGCCAATCCGCATATCACCAATGGTGCATGGAATAGAAAAACTTCCGAGATCGGCTAATTTCTCCGGTGATTTGTTATCGATAATTGCACTACAATCCGCCTCAAATGGATCGTAGATTTCTCTTGAATTCTTCTCTTTCTCGTGAGAAGCTCCTTCAAATGCTTCATGAAGGACAGAACTTCAGAAATGGCATCAAGAAATGGAATGTTCACTTGAAGCTTCTTAAGCATCTCAATGAATTTTGAAAACTTTGCATCGGATTTTGGCTTTGCTAACCGATCGGGAAAAGGGACCGGTGGTAGCTTTAGCTTCTCAATAGTCTGGATCGGTTCTTCTTCCACCATTTTTCCTTTCCCTTTCCTTAACTTCTCCATCTCCTCTTGTTCTTTACTAGACTCTCCCAATTCATCCTCACGTGCTCTCTCAACTTCCTCACCTAATACTAACTCATTTTCCCGCTTCTCCAACAAATCTTCCTCATCCGAGATATCTACCACGTCACTTTCCTTGTCACCCAAGACCTCCTCTCCCACCATTCTAGGTCCATCAATCTCCTTGCCACTCCTCAAAGTAATCGCATTAAGTTGCCCCTTTGGGTTAGGTTGGGATTGGCTAGGCAAAGATTGGATAGGTTGAGATTGTTGTGCCAATTGGGCAACAGTAACTCGAGGTTCTTAATGCGAGTTTGGTCTTTTTCTCGGTCTAAGGCCATCTTTTCTTGAGATAAGGCTATCTTCTCTTGAGTTAGGGCCAACTTTTGGAGGGTTTGGTCAAGGGTTTCTTGTTGTGATGGCTTGGGTGCTTGGGAAGATTGACCTTGGTGAGGATTTTGGTGGTGGTTTTGGTGGTATTGGCGGCGATTTTGATTTAGGAAACCGGGGGGTGGGTTTTCGTTTAGGGGAGCTTGTTGGTTGTAGGCGTAATTCCCACGGGGACGAATGGGGGTTTGATTGGTATAAGAGAGGTTATTGTTGGGATAGATGACTTGGACTTGCTCGGTTTGATACTCTTCACATCGCTTCGAAGAATGTGGCCCTCCACAAAAATCACATACCAAGACTCGGGCATCCGGAATAAGCATAGGTACTTCTTGGGCCACCTTTACTTGCCTCGTGGTTTCCTCCAAAGCTGCCTTTTGTTGCATCTCAAGAACGGCATTCATGAGAAATTTAATGGTAGGGTTGCTTTCTAGAGGAGGACCATCTCTTGGACCACGGCCGCCTCCCCAATGAGGAGAGTTTTGAGATAGCTCGTGAAGAAATACGTTTGCTTCCTCTACCGTCTTCTTGAGGAACATGCCCCCTGAGACATGATCGATGGATTCTCGCAAAGAGCTACTCAATCCGGAATAGAAGTGATTCAATAATAACCAATCCTCAAGATTATGATGTGGACACCTCCGTTGGAGACCTTTGAATCTCCCCCATGCTTCGAATAACGACTCATCGAGCTCTTGCTTGAAGCTCATGATGGCTTGCCTCAACCGACACGTCTCATCATTAGGGAAAAACCTTTGAAGAAAGTCGCGGCTAAGGGTATCCCATGTTGAATAAGTTCCGGGCGGACACGTGTTGAGCCATAATAATGCTTTCCCCTTCAAGGTAAGAGGGAAAAACTTCAGCTTCATGTATTCGGCGGAAACTCCATTCATTTGTACGAAGCCGATGCATTGCTCGAATCTGTTGATGTGGTCAATAGGATTTTCATGCTCTCCTCTATGGTACGGGGTGTTCTCAAATATTTCCAATAAATATGGCTTGAACTCAAACGATGCATTCGGTGGTAATTCTGGTAATGTGATGGGATCGCCTCTCGTACCCGACGATGGTAAGGAATATGATGCTAAGGTACGGGGTGGAATTTTCTCTCCTTCAGCTATTGGAATTTCGATCGTCTCTCGCTCCCTTTGTTGTCTAGCTCGTCTCGAACCGGCGTTAGCTTGTCGAATAATACTCTCCGGATTCGGGTTCGGTGGAGTTACAGGAGTTTGGCCTCGTCGAGAGCGAGTCCGCATGTACAAAAGGAACAAACAGAAGAATCAAATTTCCAGTAACTAAGGATAACAAAATCTCTAGCAGTGAAATGATCTTAAACAACCTAAAGACAAAGAGCTAAGCTAGGTGCGCTTGCTCCCCGGCAACGGCGCCATTTTGTTAGTCGAGTGGTTTGTAAGACCACGGTTTTATTGTTCTTCCACAGGGAGCTAGGGGCCTTAGCTGTAACTAGTTGATTCTAGGTATGGTTTATAATCATGAAAGGATGAAAGACTTTAGGGTGAAAACAACATAAACACGCTATGTTCAGTCAAAATTGGTAAAACAATGGGTGTCGGGAGACTTTCGGGATGCAAACAGGAATGAGGAAATGGGTTTCGCAACAAGAGAGTAACGAGAAAGGGAAATCAAATGGTAATTCCGTAGAAAAAATACCCACCGGACTTCCTCTTTCAAGGATAGTCTGGATTAACTTCCCCGAAATCCATAGACAGACCCGGGAAGGTCAATAGAACGGAATTTCGCAACTAGAATACTAATTATCCTAATTCCTACCTTCCAACAAGCATTGGGTGTATTTGGGATGCTTTCGCACCTAAATACATCCCACTTGAGGGAAGGATAGGATTAGGAAGTTGATTTCCTAACTAGTTACTCACTAAAATTGCTAACCCAAACCTAATTACCCATTCAAACCCTTAATATCTCCCTAACCCATTAAGGTTCTAGCCACTAAACATCCTAACTATCATGTTAATAACATCAACAACTTCGTTCATGCTTAAAAGAGTAAACAACATGACAATAATCATTCGATAACACCAACAATATCAAATAATAACAAACAAAGATTAGTAAAAAAACAATAAATTAGAGAGAAAAAGGTTAAGAAATGCTCATTGATTGTGATGACAAGGGAGAAAACTTCAGAATAATAAAGCTCCAATGCTCCAAAGTCGAGAATAATCTTCAAACTTCCAATACTAATCAAGTGAATCCAATACAAGAACTAATAGTCTCAGCAAAGATCTTCCTTAATCCCTCTAATCTAAGACTTCCCAAAATGTGATAAAGAGTGCTAAAAGTATCTTAAAATATAAGTAAAGCTGCTGTCTAATCTCCCCCCTGCTAAAATGACCTAAATACATTAAATAGTAATCAAGGTTGTTACTCAAAACTCATCATTTTACACAACAGACAAAACTGGCCCGCAAGGGAACGTGGCCACGGTCACCCTGACCGTGGCCACGGTCCTGCATAAGGCAGGCGATTTCTTCTCTTCGCTTCGCACCGCCGTGGGCACGGTCCCCATGCACCGTGGTCACGGTATAAGCGATTAGGGCTGGCGACTTTTCGCTCCTTCGCACCGCCGTGGCTACGGTCTTGGGAGACCGTACACGCGTCTAGTCTCGACTTCTTCTTTCCACATGGTGAAGATCCTACGTGACCACGGTCAAAGTGACCACGATCTCCAGTTCAGTGCAAGGCCTCTTCACTTTGGTCTTGGCTCCATCATACTGTGGCTACGGTCTCTCTCGGCCACAGTTCCTTCCATGGTACTCTTCAGCCGTTGCCTCCGCTTCCGCTGCCTTTCGACATGGCCGGCCCTTCTAATCCTCTGCCTTTGACACGACCAGGGCTTGGGGAATCTTAGGAAATCTCGGGATTCCCAAGATTGGTGCAAAATTTGGCCCATTTAGATTCGTTTTGAGTGAAACCCTTCGGAAACTACAAAAGCAACTAAAACGCATTAAAAGTTATTAAAATAACTACGAAACAAGTCAAAAGCCAAAGGATTTAGGTGGTATTTAAACACGAAATCGGGTTTAAACACACCGATAGAGGTATACCTTTAGGTGTGAGTCTCGATCTCTCCTTTTGCCTAACTTGCCCAAAAGGTTTTCAGGTTAGCCTCTCTTTTTCCTTTTCTTTTCTTTTTCTTTTTTTCTTCTCTTTTTTCTCTTTTTTTTCTTTTTTTTCTTTTTTCTTTTTTTCTTTTCTTCTTTTCTTCTTTTCTTTCGAGACCACTATTAGGACACTAATGAGAATGAAGATTCAGGACCTCGTAGAATGGGGAGTAGGTGTCCCTCTTAGAAGCTATCCCAAAAAATGTCTTGAATGATGTCACAAAGGTAGCACGCGCCCCCAGTTAAGAGTACTTTGTCTTTGAGTCTACTCATGATCATGTATGTCCAGTTAGTTGATGATTCGATGTGAACGACTTTTGCTTTTGTTGAGAAGTGAGACACACTCATGTATGCTGAGAGTGGGCATTAAGAATAGAGCCTCATACTTGTAGTAATGATTGAGCTGAAAAGTCCTCAAAGGGTGAGATGGGATGAAAATGCTCAAAAAGGTTGGAAGATGATGCTTGGTGAAAGGGATAGTGGACAATGATCGTTAATGAATGGAGACACTTAAGAATGATCGCGTCTTAAAAAAGGAAGGAGAGATGGTTAAATGGGATAAACATCATCTTCTGGGAAAAGGTTGGAACATGAGGATAAAGAGACACTTAAGGATGATGGTGTCTTGAAAGGGTGAAGAGATGGTCAAATGGGGTAGACATCATCTCTTGGGAAAAGGCTAGAACATGGGTGTTGGAATGATATCCAAGTCTGACGAATGAAAAGAAAATGGAGGGTTGATGATGATGATAGAATCCAGGGTTTCCTCTTCTTTTGCCTAGCCCGCCCAAGTGGGTTTTTTTACAAGCTTTTTATTCTCTCTTTTTTTTTTTATTCTCTCACAGACCAGTTTATTCAATGACGGATGCTCTCTAAAATGAAAAGCATTGGGCCAGGCCTCGAAGAGGTTTTCCTACGTATCCAAGGTGGAATCAGGCCAGTCGTAGTTCTTTAAGCGCAACTTTGATGGGTAGTGCCTCGAGTAAGGCTTAATGGTTCAAAAAGATGGTTGAGGGTTCATATATGGGTTATGGTTGGTCATGAAAGCTTGAAGATTAGTGAAGGGTAAATGGTTTGATGAGGTGAAGGTTTGGGATCAATGGGATTTTTTCTGGTGTGCATGACTCTTATTTCTGCCTTCTAGCTTCTTATTCTCTTTTTTCCCTCTTCGTTTTTTGTTCTTCCTTTTCTCCTCTTTTTTTGCGATCTCTCTCTATTTTTTTGCTATCCCTCTCAACCTTTTTTTTTTGTTTCTCCTTTTTTTTCACTTTTTCCTTTGTTTTTTTTTTTTTGAACTCCTTTCTTTGAACCTCCTTTTTTTTCGAACTCCTTCACGGGTTACCTCCTACTCTTCATTGGTCATAATAGACCTTTTGGATTTGGTTTAATGAATGAAAGGGTTTTGAAAAGGTCTATATTTGACTGCAAGGTCAAAAATGTAAATGGTAGATGGCCAATCAAGATTGGCTGGAAGGTTTAAGGTAATGTGGATGGTGAAATGAATGTCGGGTGAAAGCCCCCTATCCTCGGCACATTTGGTTAAGCTGCGGCATTTCTAATGAGGAGTGTTCACTTTAGAGAGGTTATTGGACTTGGTCTTTCTTGACAACACTCTCTCGTTTTGCTCAGCCTGTTGGATGGGAGGTGTAGGCTGACTTCTCTCTACAACTTTATTCTCTCCTTTTGCCCGAGTTGCCTCAATGAGGTTTTCAAACCGGCCACTCCATAGTTTTTCACTCTTTTTTTCTAAATTCTTTTTTTTTAATCTCTGCCTTTATCTCTTTAACCCTGGATTTAATAAAAGAAAGGATGGGAATGAGGTATATGACAAAGATGGAAAGATAAGAGAAGGTGAATTTGTCAGACTTGGTTTGTGAGGATGGCAGATGGATAAGAGAACTTTTCAACTCAAGTCAGAAGCACAAGCACGAAATTCTATTTGAACAAATAGCAACAAGAGCAATTGAATTCAAGAAATGAATTAAGAACTGACTCTTAACCCTAATAGACTCAGAAAATGAAATGCTTGACAACCAGGGGTGTAGCTAACTTCTAAAGCTCCTTTGATGATGTGCCTCCGCATAGGGAATCCATGCTCTATTTGGTCCTTTGTCCTGCTTTTGGTAGGGGCAGTTCCCTAACTGGATCATGTCTTCAATCTTGTTCTTCAAAGTCTATCAATTCTCCATGTCGTGTCCCCGTAATCTATGGTAGTTGTAGAATTTCCTGTCGCCCCAATACTCCCTTTATTGTTGGCTCAGGCCTTGACCTTGACACTAGAAAAATGAAGAAAAACCCATCTCAATGCATGCGTGTCCTAAATGACCTATATGGACTTCCTAAAAATGAAATATGCTTATATGCTGACTCGAGAGAGACTCACCCAGGACATGGGTTTGAATATGCTAATTGACCTACATGGGACTTCTTAGAATTCAAGACTTCTATATGCTGACTTAAGGGAAAGACTTACCTACGACATGGATCTATATGTCCTAAAATCTATATGAGACTTCCTATAATGCAAATGCCTATATGTTGACCCTTAAAGACTAACCTATGACATGGGTTTACACTAGACTTCTTAGAAAAAGAAAGACACTCACATGATATGCCAACACGAAAAAAAGACTCACCCATGACATGGGTGTACGCTGGACTTCCTAAACAAAAGACAGGTATCTACATGACGACTCATACTTACCCATGACTTAGACCTTATACTAGAATTTCTACAAAAAGAAAAACACTTATATGCTAACTCTAGACAAAGACACACCCATGACATAGGTTTGCAATTGACAACCTTAAAGTGGAAGACACATGCTGACTTAGGAAAGAACCTACTCATGACTTAGACCCAATATGAGATTTTCTAAGGAATGAAGACACTTACCTGCTGACTCAAGAAATGACTTAACGACCCACTCATGGCATGGGTTTTACTTTGGACTTTCTAAAAAAGGAAAGACTCACATTGACTTAAGAAAAGATTCACCTATTACACGGAACTTACATGCGACTCCCTAATGACTGAAAGACCGTTACGTGCTAACCCGAGAAATGACTCAACGATTCAATTATGATTTGCAGGACCTAAACCCTATATGTGGCTTCTTAAAGAATGAAAGACACTTACACAATGACTCAAAGACTTACCCATGACCCCGGTATACATGGAACTTTCTAAAAATGACAGACGCATATTGACTCAAGAAAAGACTCGCCTATGACCTAGTCTTCGTATGAAAACTTCTTAAAGACTGAACGACATTTACTCACAGACGCTAATTCAAAGACTCATCCTAGACCTTTATATGAAACTTTCTAAAGAGTGCAAGACACTTTCATGCAGACACTAACACAAAAACTCATCCTAGACCTAGGTTTACATTTGCAAGACAAATATTAATTCGAAAACAAAGACTCACCCATGACCTAGGTTTACACGGACACATGTTGACTCAAACAAAGAATCACCCATGACCATGAGTTTACATTGGACTTCCTAAAAAGACGACCATATATTGACCCAGGAAAAGACACACCTATGATCTAGACCTTATATAAGACTTCCTAGAGAATGAAAGACATCCGTACACTGACTCTAAAACAAAGACTTACCCATGACATGCTAAAAAATAAAAGACACATGTTTGCTGACTCTAAAACAAATATTCTAAAATAAAGACACTTATTTACTGACATTGAAATGCAAGACAGTTACATGCAGACTCTGAATTAAAGACACTTACATGTTGACCCTGAACAAAGACTCACCCATGACTTGGGTTTGCATGCCCTATACACCTATATAAGACCCCTTAAAGAATACAAGACACTTACATGCAGACTCTAAAATAAAGACTTACCCATAACTTGGGTTTACTAGACCATATATGATACCTCCTAACGTGTAAGACACCTATACACTGACTAAGGAAATGACTCAACTATAACACAGGTTTACGTGTTCTAACTTCTATGTGACTCTAAACAACAACACTTTTTACAACAAGAGCATTATAAAGGGTCGGATAAAGTCAAACATAGCGAGTTGACATAAGTTGGAAAGCGCAAGTGAGTGTTTCTCAATTCGGATAGGCTTATCCACAAGCCGACCGTTTTAAGGAGAATTCGTCCCTCGAACTAACAAACTTGTGTTAACTCAAGTTGCGTTGGCTATTACACGGACTAGAATAATGCTCAACACACTAACAGCCTAACTTGTATTTACACACTCTCTTTTTTTAATTAAGACCCAACATATTTATTTATTTAAACTCAAGGAAAGTGGATGTCGTAAAGGACCGAATAAAGCCATCAAAAGGTGAGTTAAAACAGATTTATAAATTCAATTATTAAATCCAACATGGATGGGCTTACCAACGGGCCGGCCAAGGATTTTGTTTTAGACTTAATAATCGAATCTATAAATTTATTTTCTCTAACCTTGAGACTATTACGCGGGCTAGAACAACACACATTGACTTTGTTTAATTATTAATCAATTTTCTTTGGACCCTAAGTAAGAGAATACCGAGAAGGGTCGAATAAAATCATCAAAGTTGAGTTGAAATGAATCGATAAACAAGGTTAATTAACCTTTAAAACGGATGGGCATTACCACTGGGCCGGCCATAAAATTTAAGGTTAATCGAGTTTATAAACTCATTTCTTCTCAAACCCAATGATTATTATGTGGACTAAAACAACATCTCAAAATTAGGTCCGACTCTAATGAAGACACAAACAAACAAAGACATATTTATACCTAGCAAAGACACAACAAACTCAAACATGTATTTACAAAAACATGTATTTACACACACTTTATTTACTTTATACAGACCTAACTCTATATAGACCCTAAGGACAACTGATCATTATAAAGGGTCGAATAAAGCAAAACATGGCGAATCAGGACCTAGTATGGGAGTACAAGTTAGTGTTTCTCAATTCGGATGGGCCCCCATCCACAGATCAACCGTTTTAAGGAGAATACGTAACTTGGATTGCCTACTTAGACCAACTCGAGCCATGCTGACTATTACATGGACTAGAATAATGATCGACGGGACTGACAGTCTGACACTTTTCTATACATTTTTTATTCTATTTGTTTAGGAAAGTAGATATCGTAAAGAACTGGATAAAACCAACAACAGGCGAGTTGTAATTAGTTTATGGACTTAATTTCCAAATCCAATATTGTTGGGCCTAACCACGGGACGACCATAAGTATGATGGATTCAATAATTAATTCGGTAAATTAATTTACTCTAGACCGGTGATTGTTATGCAGTTTAAAACTTTATCCACTAACTTTGTTTTGACTTTAATCAGGTTATTGAACCTTTGTTAAGAAAATGTTGAAAAGGGCCAGATAGAATCATCAAAGGCGAGTTGAGTTTACTTTATAAACCAAGAGAATCGACCTTTATAGATAAATGGGCCCAACCACTAGGTTAACCATAATTTTTTTGAGGTTAATTAACTTAGTTAGTAAATATGACTCTTCTCAGCCTAATGACTACTACATGGACTAGAGCAATACTCCTTAACATGGGCAGACTCTTTACAACGAATTTAAACACATAGCACATAGCATACATATGAACAAGGGGTATCCTAAACCAAGGCTCTATGTACAAAAGGGTTTATTGGCTGGATAAGGCTTCACGGCTCATTTGCTCGCCCCGGTGCATTCTTGTTGTAAAGGCAACTTGAATGTGTGGGGTGTGCTCTTGGAGGCTCGAGTGGAGACCTCGTAGAATGATGCATGAATGGATGTGATGACTAATGCTCTCTCGGTATAAAGGCACAAATTGAGTATAGCCGGTCCAGCATCCCATGGGTTATTTTTTGTGGTTAAAAAAGAAAAAACCTAAACCGTCAATTTACGTGCTCCTACGACATATTACATGTCAAGGGAATGCCTCGATATATGCAATACATTATGCCTAAAAAGAATGACTTAATAATATAAAGTAAAAAGTCATTTTCCTTCCAAAAATTTTAAAGCACACTAAACTTTTTTCAAACTTTACCCACTTTAGAAAAACTCCCCATTGGAGTCGCCAAAAATCTTATGGACATTATACCTCGTCGTTCGTGTTTCCGAACGTCCACGTGGATTGGGATGTGATTTGGTGGTTTGTGTTGGGGTTTAACCTTTGAAAACTCTTTAAAGAATTAGTCATATATTTCGTGAATAATATTTTGTAAAATCACTTTCCTTTTACTTATGTATTTTAAGAGTCATTGAATTAAACCTTTAAGAGTGAACATCCACTTGTTCCAAACTCTTTTAAATTCAATCCAATTTGCTTATTTACATGTTAGGTTCGGAAGAGACTGATTTATGCAAATATTATTTAGATATATAGGAAGAAAACCGAAAAGGTGCATCGGTAAATTGTAAAACCATGTTAACCATAGCTTATGCAACCTCCTATATGTTTTGATTCGAACTGGGAGTCGCCACCCGACTTTTTAAAGAGAAAAGCCAAGAAAAACTAGAAAAGAAACAAAGAAGACTCCGCCTACGAAACACAAGAACGGATTCGGGGGTAAGGCTACGAACTCGAAAAGTAAAGACTTTAACAGTCCGCCTCTCACGAAAGGAAAGACTCTACTAAAAGTTTGAAATGTGCTTTTAATAAAGTTTTTAAGGAGGATAAATAATAATTTTATAGAATTATTTCATGGAACATGCAAAAAAATGAAAGAAAGAAAGATACATCATGTATAACACTTTATTTACATAAAGAACACTTAAAAGCTTACATTATGCCTTTTGAAGGGAAGCCTTGCCTAGCCTTTGTTGTAGTAGGCTTTGGATGCCTTGAATACTCCTCTTGAACATGCCAAAATGGTGTCAAAAGTGGATGGAGAAAAGTATGGAAAAGGGATGAGAAAAGGGTTAGGAAAAGGCTCTTTTTGTGGTGTTTTGGGTAGTAGAAAGATTAGGCTTTTTGTGGAGTTTTTATGGTTTTATGGAAGGATAATAGAAGGAAGATGAGAATGGAGATAAGAGGGCTTAAAGAAGTGGAGAAATGGAGATAATAATGGTAGGAAAGTGATGAAGAAGGATAGGAAAAAGGTAGGAAAAAGGATAGGAAGAAAGGCTCTTTTTGTTATGTTTTAGGATAGTTTTGTGATGTATTTGGGAGATTTTATGAGAGATTTATGTGGAGATGAAGGAAGACAGGATGAGAGTATGAATTAGGGGATTGAAGAAGGTGGATGAATGGAGATTATGATGGTAAGAATATGGTGGAAAGATGATAGAAAAGGTGTAGGAAGAAATGGCTTTTTTGTGGGCTTTTATGGTGTTTTAGGATGCTTTTTTGAGGGTTTTATGTTAGAATGGTGGGGATAGTATGAGAGTATGGATTAAGTGGTTTAAGAGAATGAGGATAGGGAGATTAGGATAGTAAGAGAATGGTGGAAAGGTGATAGGAAAAGAGTGGTTGAATGATGATATTAGAATAGAGATTAGTAGGTAGTGATGAGAGGAATGAGAGAATGGATTAATAAGAGTGTAGGGAGAAGGATGAGTGGATGATTGAGTGAGTTTGGCTACAACAAGAGGGGGTATTTATAGGCTTTAGGGAAGGCTTAGGATACATGCATATACAATCACATGCATCCACTCTTGCAAGTCGTGGTCAAATGCACAAGTTACTAGGCAGCAAGGGGGAGTTTCTTGGAGTAGACGGCAGCACGTGGGTGAATGTATTTGGTGTGAGCAGCCCCAAGGCCGACCGGCCATCAATCGAGGGAGGATGAACCTTACTTTCATTCATGTATTCTTGGACGGTGAGGGTTTGAATGGAGTGCCTTCGAAGTCAGCTCGTACACACTCGACGGTGGAAGCTTATTTGATGTATATGAGATGTCTTTGAATGCTTTTGTGAGGCTTTGATCTTGAGACCTCTTGGCGGAATTTTGCATATGATTTTTACTTAGCTTTTGCATGGCATGCATGGCTAAATGAGGCTTCATTGCTTAGGTAAAGATTGTGCATGCAATAAGCTAGGAAATTCACATGTAATGATGCATGCGTTTTTATACGAACTTGTGCATGTAGAGTGCATGCATGCAAGTCTTTTGGCTTCGGCTCTAGCTTCCCTTATTTTCTAATTCCCTAATTTTCTAACTAACAATACATAAAAAGGAAATAATAAAAATACCCTTAAAAGTACATACAATCTATGCTAAAACCTGGTGTCTGAACTAGCTTATCGACCGACTTCTTTTTCTTTATTTCTGCTTCGTTTATATAGATATGATATCTATTCATGTGCCAAAATCAAGTGTCTACAAGGGGTATGTCCATTTTCCCAAAAATATTGGAGTTAACCTCAGCAGGCGATTAGAACTCAACAAATTGGTTAGCGAACGCGAGGATTTGACTCACAGCATTCTTGAATACATTCAGGTGCGTTTTCATCTCTTGGATGACAGTCTCATCCTACAGCTTAGTCTCAGTCTTGATAGAAACAGCTTGAGGGGTAGCTACTGATGGTGGTAGCTTTGGTGGTGGGTTATCTGGCACGTGGATGGCCACTTCCGAACTAGAACCTTCCGCTAGCTTTCTTTAACCCTTATCAATAACGGATGCGTGGTTTGGGATAACATTTTCTTCTTCATCATCAATCATCCATACATGCATGTTGATGCGATGCAGAGCTTCTAAGACCTCATTCAAGGTCTCGTGTTTTTATTTTATGCGGTTATTCAGTTGTTTAATGAGTTCTAGTTGTTGAGTGGTGTGCTCTTCAACCTTCTTCACTTGTTGCAAGGTGGCAAAGGTAATCGAACTGTAGACGGCGAGAAGCTTTAGGTTTAGGTGTTAGAGGAACATAGCCCGGGTTGCAGACTAGACGGCCTGACAGATCATGGGATACAAGTTATGCTCGGGTCTCTTATTCTGACTAAGGGACACAACACACAGTTCAGAGATTGACCTTGAAAGGGAAACCCACAACCTATCCCAATGAAGGCATGACCTAATTGACCTACATGAAACCACCTAAGATGCTAGACCTACATAGTGACTCGAGGAAAAGACTCACCCAGGACACGAGTTTGCATGACCTAACTCTACATGATCCTAAGATGACTGAACATTATAAAGGACCGAATAAAGCCAAACATAGTGAATTAATCATAAGTTAGCTAGCACTAGTAAGTGTTTCTCAATTCGGATGAGCCACATCCACAGGTTGACCGTTTTAAGGAGAATCTGTAACTTAGGCTAATGAATTCAAATAACTCAAGCTATACTGGCTATTACAAGGACTAGAATAATGTTTAACAAGACTGACAATCTACACTTTCTACGTTTTTTATTTTATTTATTTACTCGAGGAAAGTGGATCTTATAATGGACCGGATAAAGCCAACAACAAACGAGTTATAACCAGTTTATAAACTTAATTGCCAAATCCAATATGGTTGGGCCTAACCATGATTCGGCCATAAATGTGATGGATTCGATAATTAAATTGATAAATTAATTTACTCAAGTTCGGTGACTATTACACAGCCTAAGACATTATCCACTAACTTTGTTTTGACTTCAGACAGATTTTTGGACCTTTTGTTAAGAGAGTATTGTAAAGGGCCATACAGGATCGTCAAAGGCGAGTTGAGTTTACTTTATGGACTTAGATAATTAACCTTTATACATAAATGGGTCCAACTACTGGGTTAGCCATAACATTTGAGGTTAATTAGCCTAGTTGTAAACATGACTCTTCTCAACCCAACGATCCTTACATGGATTAGAACAACACCTCTAAACTAGGGTTGACTCTTTACAACAAAAAGAAACATATAGCACATAGCATACACATGAGAAGGGTACCCTAAACCAAGGCTCTACGTACAAAAGAGGGTTTATTGGCTGGATAGGCTTATCGGCTCATGTGTCACCTCGGTGCATTCTTTTGACTCGAATGTGTGGGTGTTGCTCTTGAAGGCTCGTGTGGAGACCTCGAAGAGTGATGTATGAGTGGATATGGTGACTAAGGCTTTGATCAGTGTAAATGCACCGTTCTGAGTATAGCCGGTCACATCCCACGGGTTATTTTTTGTGGGTTAAAAAGAAAACCTAAACTGCCGCTTTTAGTGCAACCAAGACAACATTCGTGGCCAAGAGGTAGCCCGGTATATGCAATGTATTTATGCCTAAAAAGGAATGACTTAATAACATAAAGTAAAAAAATTATTTTCCTTTTGATGTATGCAAGGTCACGGAGATCAGAGTATTGACCTTACAAACATCGTGCAACACTTACACTTAGGGAATTTTGGGAAAGAACAAAGCTAATTGGATGCAATTAGCTGAAATGGATGATAAACCAACAAGGAAAATAAAGATAGGCTTGCTTACAAACTGATACAGACACACCACAGCTGCAAACAAGGGCAAATGACTCTCACAATCTAGCTCGTACAGACACACTAGAGACAGATTGATCAAGTTCAGCTAACACTTGTTGGATTCTTGCCAAAATCCAGTGGCAGGAGCTGAATTAACCAAGGGTTGAGAGTTATCTAGTACTCACAAAACATTCACTCATATTTCATTGACTGTTTTCTAACTATTACAAGGGTGCTTATATAGACGGCAAAGCAAGCAAGTAGCTCACTAAACTATCTAATTAGAGGTTTCCTAACAATGAAGTAACCTCTAATCTAGCTTAATTAGACTAATTAAATAATAATTATACTAATACATAACGTTGCTATGAAGTATTGAATCAGATGGGAGGCAGCAAGGACCAATCACAGCAAGACACATGGCACCTCTCCATTGGTTGATTTCCCTTCACTTGGATTCCAATATGCGGCTTCCAAGTAGAAAACACACATTGGTTTTCTTTCCCATTCAGCTGGAGCGTTCCTTGATTGTTATATAACATGAGAAAATCGAAACCCAAGTGAAAAGACCAAAGTAACCTTGCTGAAACACCAAAATTCCAAGCAGATTAGGTTTGAGCTCATTATCGCAGGGTCTGATTGAAACAACTGTGTAGAATTCAAATGAGCTCCAAATTGTTTGATCTTGGACATTTTGGAAAGCTCATTCATCATACTACAAAAGTATCCAAGTGCAAAAGTTGAGGAGAAGTCGAATTCAAGGTGAAAATACCCAAATAACCCTTTAAGATCAAAGCTGCCCAGAACAGACCCTTCCCTGACATACCCGGACTGATTGGGCTATAGAAAATGTCCCTAAAGTTCAGTCACGTGCACTTTTTGGACAGTGTTAGATGACTCATTAAGTGAACTAATGGTTCTGGAATCAACCATTTTGGACACCAAATGAGCATGTACGAAGCAAAACTCTACAGCATATAAAATTGATTTTTCTGGGCAAAAATAGCCTGTAAAATGCTTTGCTGAGAGTGATCCACATAAGCTTTAATCCTCAAACTTGGCTGAAAATTATGATAAATTATGAGGACCATGACTGCCAAATTTCAAGTTAAACGGACATCAAATGAGGTCTGTGAATTTTTCCCAAAAATTACGCCAAGGATGATGAACATACATCACCTTCCAAAAACTCCGCAGTGGAATCGCCAAAAATCCTGGGAACATTTTCTCTCGTAGTTCAGACTTCTAAACATCCACGGGATTGGGGTTTGGAGGTTTGTGCTAGGGTTTAACTTTAAAAAGCTCTTTAAGGGATTAATTGCACATTTCATGAATAATAGTTGTAAAATCACTTTCCCTTTACTTTATGCATCTCATGAGTAATTAAACTAAACCTCTAAGAGTTAACATCCACTTGTTCCAACTCTTCTAAATTTAATTCAATTTGCTCACACAATGTTAGGCTCAGAAGAAACCAATTTATGCAAGTATTATTTAGAAATACACAAAGAATACCTTAAAGTTGCATCGGTACATTGTAAAACCATGTTAGACACAGTTTAGGCAATCTTGATGTATTTTATTTCGAAAAGGAGTCGTCACCCGACTTTTTAAGGGAAAATCTAAGACAAAACCAAAAGGAAAATAAACAAAGACTCCTCCTACGAAACCGAGAATGGATTTAGGGGTAAGGTTACGAACTCGAAAGATAGGAACCTCAAGAGTTCACCTCTCACAAAAGGAAAGACTCTACTAAAAGTTTTAAGTGTGCTTTTAATAAGATTTGGAAGGGAGATAAGTAGGAATTTTATGGAATCATTTCATTCAACATGTAACATGAATTGAAAGTTTACAACATATACAACATTTTATTTACATGAAAGATAAACACTTAAAAGCTTACATTGTGCCTTTTGAAGAAGCCTTGCCTAGCCTTGAAGAATCTTGAAAACTCCTCTTTGAAGATGCTTTAGAACACTCCTCTTGAAAAGTACCTAGGTAGTATCAAAAATAGATAGGAAAAAGGGGATAAAGAGATGGTAAAAAGATGGTGAAAGAAGGCTTTTTTGTAGGCTTTTTGGAGGGATTTAAGTGAGGCTTTTTGGGGTGTTTTTGTGAGATATAGTAGGATGAGGGTTTTGAGAATTTAAGTTAGGATAAGATGATGGGTATAAGAAAGTAAGGGAAAGATAGTAGAAGAAAGAGTAGAGTCATGACTAGAATGGAGATTAGGATGATAAGAAGAATGAGACATTTGAGAGTGAAAGATTGAGTTGGTGAGAGAGGGAGATAGAATGAGTGATGGAGTGAATGAGAGATTGAGTGAGTTTGGCTTTGAGAGGGTAGTATTTATAGGCTTAGGAAGGCTTCTTCATTCATGGACATACATTACTCTTCAACCAAATGCAATTCGGATTAAACTTGGCACAGATTGCAAGACAGCAAAGGGAATGTTCTTGTGTAGATGGCAGCATGTGGTGAATGAACCCAGGTATGGCTAGGGATGGCAATGGGGCGGGGAATCCCCGAACCTGTCGGGGCCCCGTCCCGCTCTGGGGAAAAATCCTCGCCCCATTGGGGACGGGGACGAGGAAAATTTTCTAAAATCCGCTCGAGAACGGGGCGGGGATAGGGACAAAATTTTCCCCATCCCCGTCCTCATTTTCCCCGCCAGGGAATTCCCCGTCCCCATCCTCGAATCCCCGTCCCCGAAAATGTTAAAATTACCAAATAACCTTTATATATATTGAATATATATATTAATGGGAAGGACAAAATAGTAATTTTTGAATTTATTCTCAGAAACCCTAACCTAAATTGGCAGCCGCTTCCCTCCTCCTCCATTTTCCATTCGTTGAATCTCTCACTGCCTCACTTAGTCACTCAGACGCTCACTGCCTGCCTGCCTCACTCGCTCCTCCCTTCTCTAAAATCTGAATCATTGAATATCTGCTCCGCTCCCTCCTAAACTCTTTGGCCTTCACTGAATCGTTGCTCCCTCCTCTCAGTGCGTGCGTTCATTCTCTCAAGTCTCAGTGTGTTCGTTCGTTCGCTGAATCTGTGCTCGCTCGGTCAGTTCCTTTTGTTTTTTTCTATTACATTCTCAGATCTCCCTCTCATTCTCTCAACTCTCAGTCTCTCACTCTCACACTCTCATTCTCACAATATAATTACAATATAATTTCTTATGTAAGTGATGCTGAGATTATGTTATTTTCTGAGAAACTGTGCTCTTAGGCCATTGTGGGTGTCATCTGTTCGACTGATTTCTTCAATTGGAATTTATACTATGGATAGTGGTCTATACTAGGTTGCTGAATCGTGTGCATGTTTTGTTGGTGAAAGATTTGCAAGCATTGGACTGCTCTTATGCGTCAATTTATAAATTGTGCTCTTATGCTTCAAATATTCGTGTTGTTTGAAAATTGTAAAACCAAAGGTCTAACGAATGATGTTATGGTGTTAATTCATATGTTTATGTTCAATTATTCGTGATGTATTATTGTTCGATTTTGATGTATTATTGCTTTAGTAAGTTAAATACGTTGTATTTTGAACAGGTTAAAAACCGAGTTTGATTAAAATCGGATCCGATTAAAATTTAGTTAACTTTTTGACAAGTTTAAAAAATCCCCGTTGGATCCCTATTAGGGATGGGGATGAGGCAAGAATCATTCCCTGAAGCGAGGATGGGGACGGGGACGGGGGCGGGGACGGGGATGAGTTTTGGGAACGGGGATGGGGACGGGGGTATACTCCCCCATCCCCGATCCGCCCCATTGCCATTCCTAGGTATGGCCGCATTAAAGGCCGGTCGGCCGTCAATAGAGGGAGGGAATGAACCTTGGTAGGGATGGGAATGGATCGGAGGTGGGTACCTGCACCTTTGCTCCAATTAATAATCGGAGGTGGAGGTCCACCTCCAAATCCGATTAATCAGAGGTGGGGTGGACCTCCACCTCTGATTATAATCGGAAGTGGAGATTCTCATATTATAATCGAAGGTCCAATTAACATTTTGCATTATTTATTTTTTTATTTTTCTACTTTTTTGACAACATTTTTGTCGCAATTTAATATATCATACTCATTACTTGTAAAAAATCAAACACCACTTTCTGACCAAAAAAAAAAAATCAAACACCAATAACAAACCAAAATAAATTTTTATGTAACAAAATATATGACAACACAAAAAAAATATAACAGGTGAGAAAAAGCCTCTCAACCATCAAAATATTGGCAATATGCCCTTCCTTAAAAATAACTAAGGTTCAAATTCTTCCCTCAATTCTCAAATTCGGTCATATTATAATTTTTCATATTTTTTTATATATTTATTATTCTAATCGGACTTAATCGGACCTAATCGGATCGAAGGTGGTCACCTCCATATCCGCTCCAATTATAATCGGAGTCAGACTTTTTTAATCGGATTCGGATTTCTTTTTATCGAACTTGGATCGAATTTTCAGTTGCGGATTCGCTTCAGATTCAGATCTAACTGCCATCCCTAAACCTTGGTTCATCCATGCATCTTTGAATGGTGGCATGTAAGTACATCTGCCTTGGGATTTGGTGTTTCACACTTCGACAGCAATTGCATTCTTGTAAGCTTCTTAGAATGTTTTTGAGGTGCTTTTGTGAGGTTTCGAACTTGTGATCTCCTTGCATGTGTTTACGTAGCTTTGCATGGCTTGATTTCTTACGTAAAATATGTGCATGCAGCTAGCTAATATCACATGTGATTATGCATGTGGCTTAAGCGAATAATGTACATCTAAGTGAATGTATTTACGCTTTATTATTCAGCTTCTTCTTCGTTATTATAGTTTTATGCTATAGTTTATGCCATATATTATTATTCTATTACCCGGTGTGTACAAAAGGGTGGTTTACATGAATAGCCCCTGATGCTATTCAGGCTTTCCAATGCCCCGAGTACTTTGATGAGGTTGACGAACGAGGTATTATGTCCCTTGGTAAATTTGTAGTGGTGTATTTTGATGATATATTGGTTTATTCTAAGAATGAGGCGGAGTATGTAAAACATCTACAAGAGGTCTTCACAAGTTCTCTAGGTTCAAAGGTTGTATGGGAAACTTGAGAAATGGAATTTTTCTCCCCTAAGGTCACATTCCTAAGGTATGTTGTATAAAGAGATGGTATTTCTGTGGATGGATCAAAATTGAAATCGATCAAGTCATGGTCTACACCTATTATTATAGTCGAGGTTCGAAGCTTCCATGGCCTCACATCCTTTTATCATCAGTTCATCTAGAATTTTTCCACTTTGATAGTGGCAATCGTGGAATGTATGAACAAGGGAGTTCTCACTTTGACTCATAAGGATCAAACGACCTTCAAAACTCACAGGGAGAAATTATCTAGTGCTCATGTTTTGGCACTACCAAATTTTGAGCCACTCTTCGAAGTGGAGCTTGATGCTAGCCGGAGTTGGCATTGGGGTGGTTTTACTGCAAGGCAAGAGGTTGATTACCATTTATCATCAATTCATCTAGCATTTTTCCACTTTGATAACGCCAATCGCGAAGTGTATGAAGAAGGGAGTCCTCACTTGAACACATAAGGATCAAACGAACTTCAAAACTCTCAAGGAGAAATTGTCTAGTGCTCATGTTTTGGCAGTATCGAGTTTTGAGCAACCCTTTGAAGTGGAGTTTGATGCTAGCAGAGTTGGCATTGGGGTGGTTTTAGTGCAAGACAAGAGGTTGATTACCTATTTTAGTGAGATGCTCAATGAGTCAACTATAACACTTTTGACAAAGAGTATACTGGAGTCGTGTGGGCTTGGGTCTCCACCATTTTTTGTGTTTTTCCTTGTTTGTATATATGTGTGACCTTTTTGTTTTGGCTTTTTGCTCTCTCCCTTCATGACGCAGACATCGTTAATGTTAAGAGTGTGTGTGTGGGGGGGGGGGGGAGGGGGGTGTTCAATCCTATTTCGGGTGGTTAGGTCGTTACTTGTTTTCTTAGGTTGTTGTTGCTAGTTGTTTTCAAAAATCCAAAAAAAATGAAAAATTATTGAAAATGAAGGAAAAAAGTGAAAAGGCCAAGTGAAAGTTAAGAAAAAAGATTTTTTTTTTCCTTTTGAAAAGTAGCTTGTGTACACCGCTTTACAATGTTCAGCTAGATAGCTTAGTTGTTCAATCACAAACCGTCAATATGTGTGTGCCAAACTCCTTCCTTGTGTTTTACCTTGAATCACCTTAATTAACCCTTTCACTTATTACAAAGTGGTGTTTCCTTACTTCTTTTCACTTATGCTTTGCATTTCGTGATTTTCATGGTCTTGTAGACTTGTTTCCGGTTCTTTCTTGTGTTTTCATGCTCGTAGTGAGAGGTTGGTACACCAACATGGGTTAGCGTGAACGAAAGGGCGCTTTCATCCCTTAAGCACTTTGTATGCGTACATAGCAACCCATGTTATGTTGGAAGGGTAACCCAATTTCTTGGGCCGTTTAACTCCCAAAAAATACCGACCAAGAAAAGAAAAAAAGAAAAAAATGTAAAAATGTGAAAAAAAGAGTTGGTTTACCAATCGGGCCCGACATGAGTGGTACTCATGCCCCTTAAGCACTTCGCTGCATATGGAGAGGGCCGTGCTGGGAGAGAAAACCCCTATCGAGGCCATTCAATTCTCGAAACACGCCAATGCGGAAAAAAAAAAGAGAAAAAGAAAGAAAAAGAATAAAAAGAGTAAGTGTCAGGCTCCCTCTCCATGGAACTTGAGGCCCTCACCAAGCCAAGGGCGACATTAAATGGGGAGGGAGTGAGGTGCAATGAGTGGGTCTAATAAACGAGCATAAGTACGCGAGATGACCGGTTTTGGCTCACTGAACCTTGTTTTGATCGAGAGCAAATCAGAAAACACTTGCTAGAGCGTATGTGTGGAGGGGAAGAAGTAGCTTGAGTAGAAATTCACAAATCAACCAAGAACAATAGCTTGAACACCATATGATTGGATATGACCCTTGGATAAAGGAAGAAATCCACCACCAATGGCCTAGCACTCTACCATGATTAGCTAAATAAAGGTAATCCACCACTAATCAATAAAGAAATGACTTGTAACACCACCAATAATCAATTGGATAAAGTAAACAAGATTTGAGGAGGAATTAGGGGTATTCCCAATATCATGAACATAATAATCAAAGTCTCCTTGAAAACATGAAAGTAGAGTATTTGTACAAGGGGGAAAATCAGGCCTTAAACACAGTCGTTTTAAGCAGAAAACACGTGTAATTCAAGTTGGTCGCAGGCGCGACGGGTCGAAGTTGCAGGCTGATTCGGCAGTAGCGCAAGGTAGCAGACGCTACACTTCTTGTCGCGGGCGCGACACACCGGACGTAGCGGGCGCGACGGCGTGGCGTCGCAGGTGTCACAGCGTTATCCAACTTCACTGTATTGGCCCTCATGGCATCGTGGGCGCTACAAAAGGTGTCGAGGGCGCGACGTCCTGAGAGTTCCTTCCCCTGGGTTTAGCTACCATGGTCGCGGGTGCTACGAGTGTTGTAGCGGGCGCGACCACCTACTGTGCATGTTTTCTTCACTCAACTCTTTCTACCTTGCATGCTATTAACCAGGACTACACCCGAACCCCGTTACCACCTTTTTCAACTTCTCGAGACGGCCCGATCCGGTCCCGAGGCCTCCGGGGTTGGTGGATCACGCGAGCCTCCTTAGAAGGCCTCGGAGCCAATCCATTGGATCGCCGAGACTAACCTTGAATTTCCGGGTTTCACCATGAACTGAACTTCAAGGTTTGATGTAGCGGAGGCGGCTCGCTTAGCGAATGTAACGAGGGATGAGAACGGTACCCGGGACTCTTCGCTTGCACTTTGTGCACAAGGAGCTCGTTGGGCATGCACTGAATCAGGAGGAAAATCTTAAACATTGGTTTTTTCTGAGTATTGAGTTTTAGCATTTGCATATTTTTCTGTTTTTGGCTATTCAAGAAAACTTAAGTGGTTCTTGTGAGATTGCATGCATGCAGTAAATGCATCCGTGATTCCTGCAAAAGTGAGTTAGTTGTCTTGATTCTGTCTTTGTTTCTTAGTCTCTTTTTGCGTTGTTTTGCTCGGGACGAGCAAAAACCTAAGTGTGGGGGTGTTTACACTCGGTTTCAAGTCTAATTCATGCTCTTTCACTTGGTGTCGGTACTTATTTCCGCTACTAAAAATTTATCTTAGGTTTATTTTTGGTTTGTTGTAGGAAATATCGAGGTTAATAAAGAGTGGGAGATACTTTCGCGTCGAAGCATAGGGTTGCAATCCCGAGACGAAAAGGTTGACCACGTCACACATAAAGAGGACCCTACGGAAGAAGTCGGGCCAAGTGATCAAGTCAAATGGGCAAAGGATCCTTAAAGGGTCACGACCATGACCCCTAAAGCTCCCAAAAGTCTATTTGCACCCGAGGTTGGTCACGGGTGTGACCTCCCCAGGTCTCGACCGTGACCCATATGGAGGGAGGAAACAAAAAGGGGATGTTACGAGCGCTACATCCAGCCCTCATGCCCATGACTTAGCGAAAACAAAAATTGTACGGACTACCACGGGCGCTACACCTAGACTTCACGCCCGTGACACATGGAGATTCGATTTCCCTCTCAAGCTAGAGGTGTCACGCCTGTGACTCAGACATGTCACGGTCGTGACAACCCCAAAAGAAGGGAGTCACGCCCATGACTACCCCGCTTCTATGTATTTTTTTGTAAAGGAAACAACATCGTTTTTGGGATTTTTCCCACTTGTATTTAATCCCAACTCTTTTTCCTAATCTAGCAGCTTAGCATTTAGGAAACTTTTTATCATTCAACAACTTTTTCATATTTTAGGAGCTTTCCATTTTGTGTTCTATTCTAGGTTAGCACAAACTTCAAGAGATTTTCCTTTCCTCTTTTACTTTATTATTCCCCTCTTTTGTAATAGATGAAGTTTTAAAAGAAGATGAAGATTGATTATTGAAAATTATTGTTGGAGTGCTGGATTTCTTATTATCTTTGATATTAATCTATTGCAAATTGTATTCTTAACCTAAGTATTGGTAATCTTTCTTCTCCTTTTTTACAATTCCATTGCTTTGTTTATGATCTTAATGATAGTTTATGTGTTTAAGTGCTAGATTAGGATTAAGTGCTTTCTCTATTATGTTTAGTATCATGTTTAAGATGTTAGTTTTCGTTTACTTTCTTAAAATAAACATGTTTAGTGGCTAATACTCCTTAAGGTTAGGGGATACTTAGGGCCCCTAATGGAGGATTAGACTTAGATTAGTGAGATTAGGGTGATTACCTAGGTTATTAAATGTTTCCTTTGTTCTTTACCCAATGTGTAGGATTCTAAGACCGAGAGGTTATGAATGCTCCTCCAGACATTAAGGGCCTGTTCGACAATAGCATTTCATGTAGCGTTTAGAGTTTTGATTGGTCAAAACACTATTTTTTATTAATTATGTCTGTTCGGTAAATTAGCGGAACATATAAAAAAATAGCGTTTTACACCACACCCTCTTGACGTTAACCATGTTAACGTCTATGCCAGCTTATAGCTTTTTAATATTTTACTTCCAGAAATGCCCCTGATTGTTTTGGCTATATTAAATATGATACCATTGATCAAAAGGCTCTGCTCAATGGTCAAGGCTTCCAATTCAAATTCTTGATTGTTTATTCCTTTTTTTTTATTGCCTTTTCTCTCTTTTCATAAATATCATTTTTGTACATATTTTCACCCATTAATATGAGGTATTGAGGTGTAATATATGCACTCCCAGTTTATAGAATGATATATAAA
Organism: Portulaca oleracea; assembly: GCA_029582165.1. Lineage (NCBI taxonomy): Eukaryota > Viridiplantae > Streptophyta > Magnoliopsida > Caryophyllales > Portulacaceae > Portulaca > Portulaca oleracea. The sequence goes on along the minus strand of CM055888.1, from coordinate 34,735,741 downwards.
GTACACCCACACCAAATATACATGTATTTGTTTTAAATTAATTTTTCTTTGAATAAATAATTGGAAATTTTAACAATAAGAAATAAATAATTGAAAAACAATAATAGCAATAGTAATGATCATTAATAATTAACAATATATTATAATAATAATAATAATAATAGTAATAATAATAATGATAAAAAATAAATAATAAAAAATAATAAAAACTAATAGCAACAACAATGCTAATAATGATATATGGGCTTTTCCGTCATTTTAAATTCGATATATAATTCAACTGCTATCTTTACCGAACACTTATTATTAAAATACAAGTTAAACAGCTATCCGCTAACAGATAAATTATAAACGCTATCCGTTACGAAAACCGTTATCCGCTACTAAAACTATTATCCACTGCTCAAACTGTTAATTTTGCCAAACAGGGCCTAAGTTGAGGATTTTGGATGGACTAATTAGTTCTTAATCTTCATTAGCATGAGATTTCGGAACTAATTAGGATGGATTTCATTTGAATACTACTACGGATCATCATATGCGAGAGTGATGAAAGATTTTGGGAAGTATGCATTAAACTACCACTTGAGCGAGGGAAGTTTAATGTGGTTTTATTTATGGAATCCCCATACTTAATAACCCGAATACGAAATCATCCATAAAATCAGAAAAACTGAGTCTAGACCTTCATTAATTTGGCCTGTTGTTCCACCGAGCGCTTACCTTTATCATCTATCGACCTATACTTTTATCTGTTTTTTCGTAGTTTAGCCTAAAAATCTCTCTCACCTTGGTTACCTTTGAACCGAACCTGACGCTAATACTTGACCTTAGTAAAGGGCCCCAACTCCTCGAGTTTGACATGACCGGTATTTTAGCTTGCTAGAATATTGTTAAGCAATGGTAAAATTAAGCCTTCCCTTTATTGATTTGTTGTGGATTATCCTTTATCAAATCATGATGGGTTGATCAAATCTTGGTGGTGATTATCTTTATTCAAGATTATATTAGGTTTAAGGTTACTCTCTACTTGGTGTTCTTCAAGTATTATGTTGGTTTGATTATTATTTCAAGACTATTATCATCAGTTATTGAGTCTCACGCAAATATGTTATTTCTCCCATCACGACACTTTCCAAGGCTAGAAAAAAGATCTATGTCAGCTGGTTTGTAACAGCCCGGATATATGGTTAAATGTGGCTTAAAGGGATTGAAATGACTACTTATATCACCAAGGTGCACCTTCTTTTATGGTAGCTCATCCGTTGGGAACTCCTCAGTTAAGCGTGCTTAGCTGGGAGTAGTCTCGGGATGGGTGACCTCCTGGGAAGTTTTCCCAAGCAATGTGTGAGCGAGGATAAAGCAAGCTGGAAAGACTTGTGGTGATTTGTGGGGCCAGCCATCGTTGAAGCGATTATCGGTAATGTCCGCGGCCCGGCAGGGGTAGGGGCGTTACATGGTTCACCAAAACAAACAGTAGGAACCTCTAGCCCTACAACCTCAAAAACTCCTTCCTAAAAGAAGAAAGACAAAGGTAAGAAAGCCATGGAGCTAGATCCTAAAATGTTGAACATTATATCCATAGAGTTTCTTGGAATAGATGCTTTGAATATATAAGATATTGTAATGTTAGACGTACAAGAGAATGATATATTCTTTGAGGATGAGACTGAGGAAGTTGGATTTGATGAGGTAAGGAAGTAGGCGGTTGAAGTTGAAAGTGGTGATGAAGACTTTATTCCATTTGAAGAAGAAGATAGTAAGAGTGAGCATGAGTCATAGGTGAACTCAGACGATAATTGTGATGTAGAAGTCGATGGATATGAGGAGGTAGAAACAAGACAACAACTGAGGCACATGGTTGATGAAGAAGTTGAACCTCAAAAGTAGATTGTTGCAGGGAAGATGGCAAAATTGTACAGTGAAGGTGAAGTATGGACTAAAGGTAGAGATGGTAAGGTAGACATCAAATTTGGGGATTTGTTCAACTGCAAGGAGCAGTTCTTAAATATGATGAGGATTTACACAATTGAGAGAGGTACAATGTTGAAGAAGGCGAGAACAAGAAAAGGTACACTCAAAGATGCACAAACGAGAAGTGCAATTTCAGGATCCATTTTGCTAGTTAAACAGTTACGGTAAGTTATGAAATTTGACTTTTGAGTAGTATATGTTGACGCCAAACTTATGTGTAAATGAGCAGGTTTCTATTTGCTTATGAAGATCTTCCATTTGGGCTTGAATCATCATGATTCCCAATTGAACCAACAAGATGCTTGTTAAACAGTTATGGCAAGTAAGACGACAAACATAAGAGGCATCTACATTGTACATGGGATGGTTAGGATAAGTGGTAAATTTAGATAGTAGACCATAGTTCCATTGCCAACCTCTATTCATTCATAGCATTTCATTCAACAACAACCTACAGGTAGCTATTTACAATGATTTTCCAAAAAAATACTTTGCCAGAGGTACAATAATTTGCTACTTTCATCTGCTAACTGCTACCAATTGCCCTTACATACTACTAACATCCAACATACACACATAATACTACTGGATACATACATACTTAAGCCATATAATTAAAACTCGTAACTGTCCATTACAGACTTACATACTACTACCAAGGATGAAGAATGATCACTTGAAGAGAAACAGAACAACAACCACCAAAAACAACACAATCACCACCAAGGTTCTAATCCCCATCCCACACATGATCGTAAGCCCCATCACTTTGTCCCACATAACCTTGAGTTTAGCAGCCTTATCCACCACCATTGACAATTTCTCTGTCACCTCAACCATATCCTTGCTCGTTTCCCCTACTTTAAGCACCGGCACAACTATCTACATCCTGAGGGAAGCAAGCTCTTCAGTGGCATTGTTGTTAGCCATAATCATCTCCCTCACATCATTCTTGCATATATAAACCAACATTGTGCCTCCAAACCTTGCCATTCTGCTCCAACAGCTCAACACTACTGTCCCTTGGCATTGTTGTCCAAGGCTTCTTCTTCTTGCTGTTGACACTTGGGGCATCCTCACATTCATCCAACCATCCTACAAAATTTCCACAACACATGCTTGGGCATGTGCTATACACACGACATGAGTTCACATCACTCCTTGATATCTTCATAACACCATCGAGCCCACACTTTTTGCACATAAACTTGTTATTCATCCCATTTGTTCTTTTGTTGAATCATTCCATTCCTCTAGTATCTACATCCAATCCATCTATACATAACTAAACATGATAGTCAACAACCAATTTTTGCAAAATCAACCAAACACAAACAAAACATTCACCAAACCCTAAACACATTTATACAGAACCTGAACATGGAGTTCGATTAGGGTTTTCCAATCCCTAATTTTATGCACCACCAACCAACTTGAATGATTTCCATCAATATTACATCAAACCCACACACGATTTGCAGGAAGCACAAAGCAAGAAAAAAAAGATGAAGGAGTTCAATTAGGGCTTAGGGTTTATCTGCTATCTTCTTCAACATTCAATTGTTGAACAAGGAACCTTGAAGCTCTACTTGTCTCTCTCGTTTCTTATTTTGAGTTTAGCTTGTGTTTGGTTGGAAGGAAAATGATTTCGGAGGAAATCGTTTTCTAGGAGAAATGATTTTCTAAGGAAAATGGTTTTCCATATTAAATTTTCCTTTGTTTTGTAGGAGACAAATCGTTTTTTGGAAAATGACCATATATGTCGACATAAGTAGCGATATATGCTACAAATGAAAATATTTGAAGCTCAAATTCATATTTGAACTTTTTTTTAATCATTTCTATCGTATTGTAATGTTTCGTGACTAACTGAAAAAATTAAATTTTGCTGTTAAGTTTCAGTCATATTTAATCGCAAAAAATATCGGCAAAAGTGCCGATATATGTTACAAATAAAAATATTTGGAGCTTAAAATTCATATTTGAGCTTTTTTTTAATTATCTCTATTGTATTGTTAAGTTTCGTGACAAACTGATAAAATTGAATTTTGCTCTTAAGTTTCAATCATATTTAACTGCAAAAAAAGTCGACAAAAGTGGCGATATATGTTAAAAGTAAAACTATTTGGAGCTCAAAATTTATATTTGAGCTTTTCTTAGTCCATACTATCAAATCATAAAGTTTCAATTCAAACAGTTCAGTTTGAATTTTTAAAAGTTTCAGTTAGTTTTAGGGGCAAAAAATTCTAGTATAGATCGCGATAAATGTTATCAGATAAAAATATTTTGAGTTAAAATTTTATATTTGAGTTTTTTTAATCAATTCTATCGTGTTGCAAAAATTCGAGCAAAATCGTTGATGTTGAATTTCGCCCTCAAATTTCAGTTAGAGTTAATAATGAAAATCGATCCAATAATCAATGGTGGAAAATATTTTTTTCTAGGTTTAAAAAAGGAAGTGAATTTCCTTCCATCAGGGGAAAATGATTTTCTTTGGAAATGATTTTTCAAACTTTTTTTGTAGCAAATACTAGAAAATTGGGAAAATATTTTTCTAGAAAGTGTTTTCCCCCTACCAAACACACTCTAAATGAGGTTAAGTGGTTGAGAAGATGGATGTGATGGAGTTCAATTATATAAAGAAGAGAAATGGAGGCAAACATAGACAACTTGAATATTTTCCCTCGTCAATTCAAAATTTTAATTAACTATTACCAATTGTGACTGACTTTAGACAACTTTTCACATGAAAATCACCTTGAATGTATTTGTTTCAAGAGTTAGTCCCTTACGAGTGTAATAAATTAAAATAATGTGGTTCCCCTCCAATTGGCTTTTAAAAATACTAGCAATAAAACGCACACGCTGCGTGTGGTAGACTTGATGGTATACGAGATAAAATATATTGAAGTGTAGTTTAGACATGAGAAGAACTATTTTTACTTAGAGTAATCTAATAGTAATCCTAAATTATTTTTTTCTAATAATAATTTTCCTAATTTGTATAAATTAAAACACTCTACTTAATTAAGTAACATCTAATGAATGATTGTTCATGCATCAATGTAATGATCTTTACATTACATTATTTTTCATGTTTCAGTCCACCCGAAAATTGGTCATATGAATATGGATTCACCTTGTTGTTTTCAAGGAAAAGTAATCCTAGATTGTTTAGTTTTTTTTTTCCAAATAATATTTTAAACACTTCTATTGATTTTTTTTAGTTTTTTCATGGAAAAGTAATCCAAGATAATGAATTTTTATATCCGAATATGGACTCACCTTGTTGTTTAAGCCAGTTTTCAGTGATTAAAAATCTAAAAGAAATAAGTAAAAGTTTGTACAAAATAACAACCTATAGACTATATATTCACGTACAAGAGAAACAAAGTTAGAATTTCGTTTAATAGTCCCAAAAATTAGATTGTTTATTTCCACTGTTCTTTTTGAGATTCATAAATTAAAATTACGGTATAATTTGGTCTAATAGTACCAAAAAGTTAGGTTATTTATTTTAAACTTTATAATGTAGTAAAATTCATAAGGTACTACATTTTTGTTCAACGTATTTTCTTTTTATTACATTTTATTTTCCAACCATAACTACTAAAATAAAATTTCATATTTTTCATTCTAGTTAGTTTTTCAGTGATTAATATTCTAAAAAAAATAAGTAAAAGTTTGTAAATATATTAATAACATGTAGATTATTTACGTACCAGAAAAATAATGCTAGATTTTGTTGAATAGCTCAAGTATGAATTTTTTAAAACTCCAATTTTCCTTTTGAAATTTATAATACGAGATATTTTTGTTTAATTTATTTTATTTATTTGTTACGTTTAATTTTTCATTCAAAACTACTAAGAAAGGAAATTAAAAACAATTATAAATTATTGTACTAACTAATGACACAAACAAAAACTCTAGTCTAGTATTTTTTTTTTGAAACAGAAGAAGAAGATTATATTAACCGAGAGTCATTACACCATCATAGCCAGACACAAAAAACTCAGACCTAGCAATGATAAAACACAGATTACCCTGATTAGTAAGGCATCTAAGCCCACTGGAAACTACAGTACCTACTAAGGGCCCTAATAAACCAGGAGATATACAAAATAAAGAGACCCAATAAGTTAGAAAAGTACCCATCAAGATAGACTGAGGGCGATGGGAGACCAAAGGGTTAGAGATCCAACAAAAGCAGACGTTCAAAACACTAACATGCTGGCCCAAAATCCATGAATTCAGGCACCCAGCTTCATTCAGAGATGTAGTTGTTAACTTAGACAAAAAGAAAGATGGAGAGAGACTTGTGGAAAAAAAATTCAATTCTTGAAGTTAATTAAAAATAAAATCCATTATAATTAGGCATTCTACTAATGACATCAAAATTAATGAAATAGATGAATGTAAAAAGGTAATAGAATGAGGGAAATAGGAGGACATAAATGCAAATAATACAATAAATATACAAGAAGGTAAATATGTTTTAAAAAAAAGAAAAATGAAACACCGTGAATGGGGAAGCATAAGCATCCATTTGAGCTTTTGAACTAAAGTAACTAAGGGGGTGTTTGACTACCCAGCTTTTTGGGTAGTTTTTAGCTTTTTGGATAACTTTTAGCTTTTTGACCAATGTTAAAAAGTTATTTGAGATGTTTGGTAAGTAGTTTTTTATTTTAGCCTTTTGGACCTAATATGTTAGTTTCTAAAAAGCTACTTGATGAAACTTTTTGAGTTAGCTTCTCACAAAAAGCTACTTTATCAAACACTTTTCCTACAATCAGCTAACCCAAACAGTTAAAGTCAAATAGATAATTCAAATAACTATCAGCTAACAACTATAAGCTAACATCTAACAATTATCAGCTAGTGGCCAAACAGGGCCTAAAGTATTCCGAGTATAGTGCAGCACTCTACAGTACTCACAAAATCGACTCATTCATGGTTTTATAAGTGTATAGAATAGATAATATAGATATGATTTTTATTTTGTTTTTGTGTGTAATTAGCAATGGCCTAATATTCTCCCCATTTTTATTTTTGGGTAAATTCTTCTTAAAGCTCAAAGTGTAATGAGTAATCACAATCGTAACCCACATAAATGCGCAATTTGGGTTGGGGCCTCCAACTACCATACTTTCCGTCAGTCTCTTCGGTTGGCCTCACTCCCTCCTCAAACTCAGGTTTGTTTCATTCATTCACACCATTTCTTCTACTGATTCTTCCAACTTTGACTGAGACTATAACCATTCTAAGGCGCGATTATGTGACTGAGTTGCTTATTAGCCTCGTTGTGCTAGTTGCTTAACTTCTTTCTCACAGGTAGTTCTATGTGATGCTGTGAAAATCCCCTAAATATTGATGATAAGATAAACTTCATCCAGACACATATTGAGTTTTGTTACCGTTGAAAGAGATTGGAGGTCTGAAATTCTAGTGTAAATGGCTTTACAAGCTGGGATGCAGCGCTGCAATCTGACATCTTTGTCAATGGCCGGTCTTTGTCCTTGTGGACCATCTCCTCATTCTGCAGCCAAACGAGTAAAGCTTTCACCTATATCAATATCAAGAAAGTTGGATATTAACTTGGTGAATGGTATTCCACATGGGATTTTCTGGGTTCCTATAAGTTTATCTCACAACCATCGGGTGATTATGGCTGTGGCACAAGCAGAACCGGGCAATCTTGATGAAGGCAAGACTGTAGAGGTGGGTGCTTCTGCTATTTGATGCTATTATATTTGACCCTTAAGTAATCAACTAGAGTTGAAGAATAGGGAATTCTTTAGTTCCAAAATTTACATTGCCTTGGAACACATAGATTATCATATTCTATCTTTCCTTAGCCTGCAGATGTGTATCCCAAACTAACAATGCTTGCAAATTGTTTCCAAAGTTATAAACCTCGAAAGTTGGTTTAAGAAACTTTGAGGTGACACACAAATAGACTTTTCTAATAAAACTCGTGGAAGAAAAGCAATTTTGAAATGCTGTAATTTTATCCCCCTTTTCGGGAGAACATTGGCCTTTTGGAAGAACCTCTCTTCTTTTTCATCATGATTCACTTTCATTGTAACTATTGAGAGGTTACGCTGTAGGAAGCAGAAGAAGCTGTTGATTTGTTGAAACAAGAGGATATACATTCAGAGGGGAAGCATAAAGCTAGTCAGTTGAAGAAAAGAGTTTTCTCTGGAGTTGTCATTGGTGTTGGTGTTTGTGGAGTTGTACTAGCTGGAGGATGGCTTTTCACAGTTGCAGTTGCTGCTGCAGCTTTCACTGCTGCACGTGAGTACTTTGAATTGGTTAGAAGTCGTGGAATTGCTTCTGGAATGACACCACCTCCTCGTTATTTGTCAAGAGTGTGCTCTGTCATCTGTGCTCTTATGCCTGTTGGAACCTTGTAAGATCTATTGTAGGGCTTCTTTATTCTTTCCCTTAATTCATTGCATCACTTACTATTTCAACATTGATAGCTGTGGGTGATGGGTTGATGTAAATTGCTTGAACAATTTAGTTTAACCAATATAAACATTTTGTGTTAATGGATCTGCTGAGTACGGAGTACCCTCTAAATCATTAGCGACCATTCATATTTCTTTATCTAGATTTTGCCTTCACTGTATGATTTAATTACCACATCGATTGTCTGTACAAGTTAAAATGGCTAGCCTTACTAGCGTAACTGCCTAAGTGGTTGTCAAGCTTCCAAATAAATGCTGGGATGAACTTTTAATCCATAGGTATGAGCTCATAGCCTAGTACAACTAGGGATCTCTTTGAAAAAAGTATATTGGTCAATTTTCGGGTTGCTGCTTGTTAGTATGACAGAGCGTTTCCTGGAGAAATCTTTTTAGGGATGAACAAATGGTTGGTTGATGCATTTTCATCTTTCGAAAAGACCCCCCTTCTTATTGGTTTTAGGATTTCACACTCTCCATTGGTTATAGGTAGTTTTGATTGTGCAGTTGTAGCTGTTAGCTACAATGTAAACATCCTCTTCATTTGTGTGTATGCAGGAGTGTGTTTGTTCATACGCTAATCCTTTTTTTTTTTAAGTGGTGGAACTAATAATGAAGTGAACTCAACATAGCTTGAAGGCTATATGAGAAGCTTTTAAGTTACTAAAATTCTATATCTCTGTATTACTAATTAAATGTATCCTTTAATGTATTTATCCTATTGCACATTCAGTTTGAGCTAGAAAAAGCTATTTAGTATACTTTTCTCCTACAATAGTTTATTCAAACAAATTCAATTTCACATTTTAAGTTCCAGGAAGTAAAGAAAGACAATTTGATTGAGCTCACTTCAAGCTTGCAACTGCTTGAATTGACTTGCTTGTCAATTACTGTGCTAGCTGATTGAGTTGCGCCGCTTAGGGGTAAGGAAGATTAATCCTAAAGTTTCTGGTTTTAGTTTTCTTAATCTTTGCCCTATATCCTTTGTGTGAAGTCAGCTAATTAGACTATGTATATGGTGATAGTGACCTCTGGTAAGATCAGGAATATTACCTTTTTCTTTGTACATTTTTTGGGAGAAAATTATCTGTTGAACAATACAGAAGTCCTTTCGCCATTATTTGGAAGTCTTTCGCCCATTTGAAGGTTGCGTTCTTTTTTTGGGAAGCAACGCACAAGAACATCTTGACTTGTGATAATTTACAGAAAAGGGGGAGATTGTGGTAAATAAGTGCTTTTTGAAGGGGGATCTTGAATCGCCGGATCATTTATTGCTTCATTGTGACTTTGCTAGGTCGCTTTGGGATGTGACTTTTGGTTGCCTAGGTGTCACTTGGGTTCCTGTACAATTAGGAGCCATCTTCTTGCTTGGGAGGTGTCTTTGGTAGGAAACTGAAGAAGAACGCCATTGTTATACCTCATATGATTTTTGGGAGCATTTGGAGAGAAGGGAGCCGAAGGTTTTTGAGGGAGTTGAAGCTCCTCTTCAACGCTTGAAGTTGAAACACAATTTCATCAAATCTCTCTTCTTTTGGGTTAATGGAAGATTTACTCTTCTTCTTTGGATGTTGTAGATTTTGTGAATAGCCTACATTTTGGTTGCACATAACTTTGCAGATGCTTGCTGAGCATCTGTTCTTTTGATCCTATTATTAATATATATATTTATTTTTCCTGTAAAAAAAAAAAAAACAATATAGAAGTCCTCATACAAGCATAAGATTTTGTTTTAGCTTGAAAGAAATTCCCCTTGGTTTCAGCTCCTTCGTTGGACTTAGAGGCTGTTGCCTTCTTACATCCTACACTTCCTAAATTAAGCTTTAGTGTCCAAATTGAACATGGGTCTAACAGTAAATAAAGGATATTGCGCAAAATATGCAAGGCCTACTAAATTTAGGTCACTGTGTTCATTATGTTCCGTACTGTGGTTTGTGTCTCTAACATATACTCTATTATGATCTTCATGTAGTTTCTGGGATTCGTGAAGTAAAATGTTGGACTCTCACATGATGACATGTTAGTGGGGATAATGGATTCCTCTGGATCTTAGCTTTGCCCTCTAGAGGTTCTCCACTAGACAGTTGATTTAAAGGGATAGGCAAAGGTTACCTTAAAATCAAAGTCTCAATTGGTAGATGAAGTGTAAGCAGCAAGTAGGCCAATTGAGATGCAAATGCAATAACCTTTAAAGTACTCATGTTAACTTCGCTAGGATTTAGGATGTAACCAATCTTATTCTATTCCCAGAGTGCTTTCACTAGAAAGGCAACTTCAGCTCCTTAAAAGGTTCACACTAATTAGTCATATCGTTCTGTTTTGTTTCTCCTGCTCTTTTTTTTTTGTTCCTTTTTTTATTTTCTTTTCAAGGATAGCCTTGAAACTGAGCTCATTAAGGAAGCATCCCTTATTGCAAACTGTTTTGGAGGATGATTCTGGTTCTTCTATTGCAATCAGAAAATTTAAAAATGTCGGCTGCTCGGTGGTATTAGTATTAACCTGCCTCAGTGGGCCAGATGGGAATTGCCCTGTCATTTAGGCTATTGAATCATGTTTTCTAGCTTTCTTTTTACTGGCCATGGAAGACACTGCGGTACTTCATAAGCGTCCTGAGTATCCTTTGGCTGAAGCGATGAAGGACAGAAAGAGGAGATTCTGACAATGCGGAGCATATTCTATGGAAAATATGCCCCAATGAGCAAAATAATGATCTACTGTGAATACTGGAACATCTCTTACCTGTCTCTTATGTATCCCCTTGGACCTCTTCTCATTTTCTCCATGTAACTGATTTACCAAAACTCCATGTTCAGTGTGCTTATATTTGAACGTTAGTCATATCACAAATTCTCAACTTGCTTGTTGGTTTTACCAATGAAGTTGATGTGTTAGATTACAAGGCTTTTCTCCTTGATGCATGTTTTGCTTAGTTCATGATGGAAAATGAATACTTTCATGGATAGTTCAAGTTAATGCAGACTCAGCCACTGGGTGACCATTAAACAGACTAGACCCACATCTGAAGTGAGAGAGATGACCTGCTGTCAGCTCAACTTGACTGGATTTTATCCAAGATTCACTTTTAATATTGACTGTATTAGTGCAATAGTTGTCAGATGGCATAATGGCAATGTGGGACCCTTAGTTTAGAAAGGCAACCCTATGTGGCCAGTGCAGAACCCTCATCACCACTTCACTCAGACCTTGGTGCAGTGATTCCTCAAGGCAAGTACCTCTGTGCTTGCTTCATGCACTTTGTGCGCCTTGTGTGATCTCACTGTGATCTGTTAAATTGACAAAATTACCTGTTTATCAGGAATGAGGATAATAAACTCGATTCAGGAATGAGACCTTTTCTGTTTGTGCTCAAATTCAATCTGCTGACATTAATTCAGATCTATGGCTCTATTGTCAGAAACCATAGATTTTGAAAATTAAAGAGTCAATGCTGGAATCAATTGGTTAAGGGTGAGGACTTTTCACTGATCCAGGGTGGTGTGTCAGATGCTTTTTAGTGACTGGCTTTTGGCACTTTATATGTTCTGTTCTTCTTTTCTACTTCTTCTCTACTCATTATCTTCTCTATTTTCCCCTCCCTTGTTTTCTGCTTGCCTTCATTCTGTGTTATTTTTTTTTTGTTTTTAGTTTTTAGTTTTTTTTTTTTTTTTTGGGGAGGTGTTGATCAGAAAAGGTAAGAGAGTTAGTTCTTATCATATTGTTTTCTGGTATCTAATGGTTAGCCTTCACTAATTTCTAGAATGTTACTTATGAGCATTTTGTTTTCTGTTTAAATAATTAAAGGTATTGCCTTACTGTATTGAATTTTTTTGCCAATTTACATTGCAACACCTTATATTGACGCCAACTATATAGCTCATGTGTACGTTTTAATGTCTTTTGAGCAGCTTTTAAGTATGTTAATGAAACTAAATATGACCCTACGTGCACTATGCATGATTAACTAGACCCAAAAAACTAGTTTGCTAAGTTTGAGTGTTGGAAGTACTCGGAGCTATTTTTAGTTGATGGTAAGTGTAAGGACACTAGGTGGGGATTTGGTCACTTCCCTATAGATTTGGCAGAAATAAGTATGTGCATTTATCCCCTTTCTTTTGGTTATTGTTATGGATGAGCTGTGTAAAGGAGCCTTAGATGATTTACCATGGTGTATGCTATTTGCCTATTATATTGTTTTGATTGATAAGACTAGAGTTTGAATTAAGAGGAAGAAGGATACTTTTGATTCAAAAGGTTTTACACTAAGCAAATTGAGGACAAACTATTTAGAATGCAAGTTAGTGGTAGGAGGGGGAGATTGGTTTGGAAGTTTAGCATTAGTGACACTCCAGTTTGAAGGCTTGAGAAGTTTAGATTCTTAAGGCTGAGTAGTACAAGCTAAAGGGGATATTGATGAGGGTATTAGTAATTGTCTAAAGGTAGGTTAGCAAAAAGTAGAGACAAGCATCAAACATCAAGAGTTTGGTGTCATAAAAAGATACTAGTTAAAGGGAAAACTTTGTTTTAGGCCTACCTTACTATGTAGTTCGTAGTGAAAAATAGTCGAATCCAAAGGATGAGAAAAGATGGAGGTGAATGTGATGAGAATAATATGTTGCGTGTGTAGGCATACAAGATTAGATAGAATAATAAATGAAGTAATTTGAGAGAGCTGAGGGTTGCACCCACTAAGGACAAGATGCGAGAGTTGGGACTTGTATAGTTTGAACACATCAAGAACAAAAGTTTGGATGCACCTGCTAGGTGTATGAGTATGCATAAGCTAGATAGATGCACACCTAAGAAAAATTGGGATGAAGTTATCAAACTACATCTACTCATGTAAGACTTACGGAGGACATGATCCAAGCTAGGACTCTTAGGAGCCCATGGAGATCGAAGATTAAGTTTTTGACTTTTGATAATAGCCTTAGTCTTGTTTTGTCAATAGGATTAGTGATCGTAGGTAGCTTTTGGCAAATTTGTGTGGAGGTGGACCTTTTTTTCTTATAGTGAGTAAACATGCATGAGTTAATCTTATTATCCATTCTTTACTTGTCCTAGTAGGTGTTAAGGAGAGCTGGAGTATGTGGATCATTTACTTGTCCGTTGTTTATGGGTTTCTTTGCTTTGGAGCCTCGCTTTTTCATTAATGGGATTTCCTAGGTTTAAGCGAGTAGTGCGAAGGATGTGTTGGTGGCTTGGAAGAGAAGGATGAAGAAAGGTTGGATTCATGGTTTGTGGAATTTTGTTCCTTGAGTTAAGGTGGGCTACATGGAAGGAAAGAAATTGAGGGATTTCCAGGACAAAACTTTATCCCTTAATGATTTCAAGTTCTACTTTTTTAGGATGTTGTACAGTTGGAGTGCGGTGCTTAAGGGCGACAGAAACTTGGAAAGTTTGGATTTCATTGATAATATTATTGATGAGAGTCTCCTAGCCCAAAAAAAAAATGATGAGAGCTTGAGGACTTGAGTGTTTTTTGGGTGACATTTCCTTGGTATCTTTCCAATATGTCCTTTGATTACTGATCAAAAAAATAAATAAAAATGCACTGGTTATCTTATTGCATGATAACTATTAGAATGGTAAAGGATTTTATTACCTAATTGACCTAATACATTGCTATTTGCTACTAGTTATTCATTTGCTTGTCATATTTCTCTATCTTTTTGGTACTTATTTTGTTTGTTTATATTAGTATTTTGGCTACATAAATCTTACGCATAAATAATAAAAATTTAATCAATGAAAATTTAATCAATCTTCTTGCATGGCAAGGGTATGACCCTAGACCCTAGTACCGTGAGTAATTAGCCAAGTGTTTGGTTAGCTGATAACATTTCATGGGTGTGATTTATGTTGTCCTATCAGCTGGTGGTAGATCATCACTTTGGAAAATCTATGTTTTAAGCATTATATTTTATGCTGCTCTGCACTCCTTCTGCACCTCAGTCTTCCATGCTAACCTATTGCTCACTTCTCCTTTATGTTCTGTCAGATATTTTGGCCACATTGATGTTTCTGTGACATCTGCGGCTTTCATTGTTGCGACGGCACTTCTTTTACAAAGAGGAAATCCACGTTTTGCTCAACTCAGCAGCACAATGTTTGGGTTGTTTTATTGCGGTTATCTTCCTTGTTTTTGGGTCATGCTCCGATGTGGTTTGTCGACTCCAGTTAGCAGTACAGGTACTGTTCCAAATTTTATCTTGGTAAGCCTTGTGAGATGCAGTTAGATGGCAAATTATGTAAATGATTATTGTTGGATGCGTAGTAGATAAATTCTCCCTCCATCCCTAAATATAAGTCCACTTTAACAAGAAAGCTAAAAAACCAATAAATCATAGTTAGCTTTGCAGTTGAGATGTTTTTGGTAATCGTGCTAGAGAGAGAGTGGTGGTGTAATAATGAAAATAAAAAGATAAAGTTGGTTAAATAAATAAAATAAGTTGGAATATGTCATTGAGTTTCTAAAATGACAGATATTGTGGGAAAAGAAAAGTTGGTTAAAGTGATTTATATTTTGGGATGGAGGGAGTATGTTGCACTAGAAGTGGTTCAACATGCATTTTTTATTTCTTTTTTTAGGGGTGTTGCTAATGGGTAAGATCGGGGGTTGGGGAAATCACAGTGTGTGGGTTGCTACTTTTACTGGATTAGGAGTCAGTTTTTGAAAGACTCAGTAGATAGGAATGTTACTGGGAGGAATGGTAGCAGAGGTGTACCAGGATACTGATGAGCGTGCATACCAAGTGAGAAAATGTGGAAAGAACATGAACTAAACAGGTACTGTACCAACTTTACCTTGACGAGCCAGTGAAATGCAGTTAGATTGCAAATTTTGTAAATGACTATTGCTGTATGCATGCATATACTAGATAAATATACTGCAATAAACTTGGTTCTATGTTCTGTTTCTTTTCTGCTTGACTTTCATAATTATTTTAGGGGTCATATTACTTTGTTGCTAAAGCCTAAATGTAGCTAAAGTTTTTTTTTTGAAACCCTGCTAAAGTTTTATTTTTCCTGTGTGTTGTGAGTTTTTTTTTTTTTTTTTTTGGGGTGGTGGTAATTTAAAAGGGAATCATGGTGTGTAGGTTCTTGCTCCTTTATGGGTTTTAGGGAGCCACTTTTTGCAAGACTCAAAAGAAAAGGATGGTATAGTGAGGAATGGTAGCACAGTAGCAGATTTGCAAGTAGGATAGTGATTAGGAGGTGTATCACGTGAGAAAATGTTGAAGGTACAGGAACTAGACAGTAGTTTGTTTTATATTCTTGTATAGTTTTATTTGCTCTTATTTTATCCTGTTTCATGTTCAGATTATGCTGGGTTCCATGCTAAGTTCCGAGATATTGTATTGGTTTCTGTGTTCTTTCTTTCTTTCTTTGGCGTATCACGTGAGAAAATGCTGTTTTTCTTCTTTGTTTTAAAAATAGTCTTCATTTTGAGCCCCCCTGCCCCACCACAAAAAAAGATTACCACGTTTTCCATATGGATTCTAAGCTTATGCCCTTATGCTAGTTATTTTAGTGGTCAGTGACCCTTTTGCACTATGATCTTGAATTTTTGATGGGGTGATCAGGGATTGGTCTGAACTGTGATCAAGACATATAATGCGTACAGTTTGAGACTTTTGAGTAACTATTGATGAGGAAGTATTTGTAACTGGCTTTTTAATGCCATTAAGTATATTGTCATGTATCACAGGCTACATTTTCTATATAAAATTGTCTAATTCTTTAAATGCTGACAGAAATAGGAAGGCTCTGGCCAGTTCTTCTTGGCGGTCAAGCTCATTGGACTGTGGGCCTTGTGGCAACCTTATTATCTATGAGCAGCATAATTGCTGCAGATACATATGCTTTTCTTGGGGGCAAGGTAAAAGCTTTCAACTTGAGAGTTGTGAATTTCAATGCTGGTTGAGTGACTCATTGTTGAAAATTTGGCCATATTATTTAAGCTGCTCATCAGGCTTCAAAGTCTGCATGGGCCTAACTATGTCATAAACTTATGGGCAGTGACTAATATTATGTTTGAAAATGAATGTCTTGTGTACTATAATCAATAGTCATAATGCTTATGACAATCCTTGTTGGAGATAGTCAGTCCTGACTTTTTAGGTGTTGCCTATTTGTAAACAGATTCTTTTTACATATATGCCCCTTGTGGTTTGGCGTAATTACAAAGTGATCCGTTTGCAACTTAACTTTCATACCCCCTCACATTTGCTAATAAATACAATTCCGACCAAAACATGGTTTTTGAGGCTTACATAGACCAAAATAACGCTACTAATGTGTTTTTAGTACGCTCTGGTGGCCCCCTACTTTTTATTTTTATTTTATCTTCATTTACTTTAGGTTAATCGACTTTTTTGTTTCAAGTTGTAATTATTTTGATCCAGAAACACATTTATAAAATACGATTTTGGGTCGAAATTAGTGAAACAGTAAACAAAAGTTTATGTAGCACACATTGGCAGGGTCATTTTGTTTCATTCGAGTCTCAAAAACTATGTTTTGGATGGAAATTTATTTAGTAGTAAAGGTGAGGGGGTATGAAAGTTAAGTTGTAAACGACATGGGTCACTTTGTAATTACGCCAAACCTCAGGGGGTATAGGTGTAAAAAATCCATTCGTAAACACCCTGTGTGTAGGGTTACCATGGTCCTAGGACCATTAAGCATTGTGCTCCCAGTATGTCGATGCTCAAAAACATATATATGCCATGTTCAAAAACTTATATATACCATGTTTAAAGTATGACAAACACAAATTAAGTATCAAATATTATATGTTCAAACAGTTAACCCTATCATGTTCAAAATACCACAAACACAAATAATTAAATACGAAAAGTAGAATTTCAAAAAGTTAACTCTATAGTGTTCAAAAAGTTACACTAGCATATTCAAAATACCACACAGCAAATTAAACAAAAAAATATTAGTAGGCTCAAAAAGTTAAACGTAGCATATTAAAAATGTTGGGTTGGGTAGGCTGTGAGAGTTTCCAGGTCCCAGCCATACTTCTAATTTTTACTTTGTGTGCTGACAGGCAAAACTGGATGCTCTCGACTTTAGTATCCGGCCAGGCCAGGCCAATCTGTCATACCCATGTCCCATTCTTTGTTTGTTTCGTTGGTGAACATAATATTTAAGAAGACAATATACCGAAAAGCACTTAGAGTTAAATTATATAATAGTTGTGCTGGCTACTCTATTAGTAGTTGATGCAGTTACATGGAACCTTACTTTTGGATGTGTGAGACATTTAGATTATATATTGGTTGTGCTTGCTACTCTATTAGTAGGTGATGAAGCAATATGGAACCTTTCAGGTAGTTTCGTGGCCTTGTTTTTATTTTATTTTATTTTTTTTAAATAGAAAAACCCGAAACCAATACTCCAAAATTGTGCCCGAGCAAGGTAGGGAGGGTCACGTGTAGCAATCTTATCCCTAAATTTTGCAATTTAGAGAGACTGGTTCTAATTGACGTAAGATTTAGAAATCCTTTGCTATCTACTACTCCATGGAGCAGAAGTAGAGGTGGTTTAATGAGACATTTTACCATAGTCCATTACAATTCAAGTTGCAAAAAGAAGCCTTTTTCCACTATTCAAATTATGGACAAAGACCATTTTCTTAAAAAAGAAAAATCAAAATTGGAAAAGGTAATCATGGATGGCTGACTCAAACCATCATAAGGCTGAAGAATTTATTCTGTGCTTCTATGCTGCTGAAGTATCATGTCTAAAATCCCCCGTAACAGTCATATTTTGATTCTATGTTTGCGTTCTAATTTCCAAGTTTGATTTAGTTCAACTGATTGAGTCGCTTCCATCTTCTTTGAGTAAATCAGGTTCATGGTTTTGTTTATCAGTGTCTGTTCGTGAAGTTTGTTGCTCTCTAATGTCCTTGATATGTTTTTCTAGCATTGTGCTTCACATATAAGTGGGCATCTAGCTAAACTGTATCTGATGTGCTCATGTAGGCAATTGGCCGCACACCACTTATTAATATTAGCCCAAAGAAGACATGGGAAGGAGCTCTTGTGGGGTTGGTTGGCTGTATAGCCACTTCTGTCTTATTACCAAAGGTTCTTTCTTGGCCCAAATCATTGCTAAGGTACATTTTTTTGTTTGTTTGCTACATAATTGCTTTTCATCATTTTCAGTACCATGATTCGTGGTATAGGACCTCTAGGCAATCCACCTTACTTATGCTACGTGGCATCAGTTCATTTCTCTTTTCTTGGGTGGATGGCTTTGAGGACTTCTCATTACTCTTCCCCATAAGTTTGATGCGAGATGGAGGAATGTTAGGTAGTTGAGAAAGTTGAAGAACGCTGGCCAATTTTATGTACTAGCTCCGTGATAGAGTATTGTAGCACTGTGAGGTCAGATTTCTGAGGGTTATAATTCCATACTATCATGGTAGTTCCATATTACTATCTGACAATACCACATTTGGGTTTGGTCAGTTGGCTACTCAAGAATTGAATTTGTGATTTGTTTCACATATTGCAAAATCATTCTAATGCTGCACTACCGCTGCATATCACAGTTTTCAATGGGTTTTAAAATGGAGTTCAATTAACTTCTAAACTTTTAATTGTGGAACGGTTTGATTCCGTGGGTTACTTTGCCTTAATGTCTTGGACGGGTGTTGTTTTTCAATCTTATTATACACAGTCCACTAGTTCAGAGGTCTATTCTAGGCCTGTTGGTTTCTTAACCTCTTCCATCAGTTTTGTGCTCTGGCTATTACAGAATTGTAATACAATCTCAAGCTCATTGTGCAGCCTACATCGGAAAATTTGTTATGGACTTGTTATTCATGGTTATATTATCCCATGTGAGCGAGTGTTTTTCCTAAGTCCCTAAATTATAATTATCCTAGAGTGTTTGGATTTGAATAATATCAACTTTGGGCCATGACACCTCGAATAATTTGAACTTTCAGTATACATGGCAATAATTCAAACTTTGTAGGTGTTGGATTTCAATAGATTATCATTAAATTCTGACCACTTTAACCCGATTATAGGGAACATCTTCATGCGTCTCCTATTTTTGTGCGGGATGGTTTTGCCGATGAAGATTCTTTGGTGAACTTATTTAAGATCCTTAATGAGGCTTCTTTAGGAGTCTTTTCACAAGACATGGTGAGATGGAATTTGAGCAAGAATGGGATGTGTTTTGTTAGTTTGTTTTACTGAAAACTTCTTAAGCCACAACCTTCTTCGTTGTATCGTTTGGAGGATGGTCTTTTCCCTCCCACCATTATTTGGAAGTCTTTGGACACTTTGAAGGTTGCTTTCTTCGTTTGGGAGGCGACGAATGGTAGCATCTTGACTTGTGATAATTTAATTTACAAAA
The DNA here is from genome assembly GCA_029582165.1 of Portulaca oleracea. Lineage (NCBI taxonomy): Eukaryota > Viridiplantae > Streptophyta > Magnoliopsida > Caryophyllales > Portulacaceae > Portulaca > Portulaca oleracea. Next base: position 34,715,918 of record CM055888.1, on the reverse strand, counting down.
CAGAGGGGGGGATTTTGGCAGATAGATGCTTTATGTGCAAGGGGGATCTTGAATCGCCAGATCATTTATTGCTTCACTATAACTTTGCTCGATCTCTGTGGGAGCTGGCTTTTGGTTGCCTTGGTGTTACCTGGGTTGTTTCATGTTCAATTAGGAATCATATTCTTGCTTGGGAGGGTGTCTTTCGCAGGAAACCGAAGAAGATTGCCTTGGTTATACCACATGTGATTTTTTGGAGTATTTGGAGAGAGAGAGAGAGGAAACAAAGGGTTTTTGAGGGAGTGGAAACTCCTCTTCAGTGATTGAAGGACAATGTCATCAAAAGTCTCTACTTTTGGGTTAACGGGAAGACTTGCTCTCTTTGGATGTGAGAGTTTTTGTGGATAGTCTTTATTTTGGTTGTACTTAACTTTGTAGATGCTTACGGGGCATATGTTCTTTTGACCTTATGATTAATATAATTATATTTTCCTAGCAATTATAGTAGTAGGAATCTTGGTGGTAGTCGACTAAAATCCAACAAGCATAAAGTTCGGATTATTGTTGTGTATATTAAATTAAAAGTTTGGATTATTCGACATATTATGGCTCAAACATGGAATTAAATCCAGAAAATTATCCTGTGTTTCTTACTGCAGCTTCAATTAAAAGAACATAAGTTTTGAATATTTTTGGTGGAAAATTGGATTCTAATAATCCATACTTTCAACTTTTGTGTACTAATAATCCCTACTTTATTTTTGCATTCTGATGGTCCTATAAAAAACAAAATTGTATTCTGATAGGATACCACCGAGTCAGTTGGAGGTGACTCGATGGAAAGCTGACGTGTCGAACACACTCCTGTGGATACACATCGGCTTTCCGCCGAGTCACCGCCACTTAAATCTGCGGTGTTCCACCAGAATACAATTTTATTTTTTTAGGACCACCAAAATCCTAAAATAAAGTATGGATTATTGACATACAAAAGCTGAAAGTGGGGATTATTAGAATCCAATTTTCCTATTTTTGGTACCTGATGTTATGGCCCACATAAATGATTTTGTGGTTTCTGGATGTCACATCAAACTCTGCTGTATGGGCAGAGCCATAAGTTTGGAGTTTGAGATGGTTATTATGTTCATAACGGCAAGGCTGGTATGGAAATGATACTTAATGAGAAAAAGCATTAACATGTCACCTCTAAGCATTAAATTACAACGATGAGACAATTTCAGGTTTACAGAAACATTAGTCAATGGGAACTTTTGCTTGCTTGGGCAGTAGTTTTAAAATTTGTCATCTCTCATTGAGAGCTTGTGCTTGTAGCAGTCTTTCTTATCCCTTTGCTATATTTTTTCTTATCATTGTTTCACAAATTTCATTATCAGTATACTGTTCTGGTGCTTCTCAAAAATTGACATCTTCTCGGACAACTTGCAGTGCAGTCGCATTTGGGTTTCTTAATTTCTTTGGGTCTCTTTTTGGCGACCTCACGGAGTCCATGATCAAACGTGATGCAGGTGTCAAGGATTCTGGGTCTCTTATACCTGGACATGGTATGTCTTACTTTGATGGTCCTTGTTGCTTTGTTCATCCCCTGTTTCCTTTAGCTGATGGGTGTGACTTCTCATTGCTTTGCATGTTATTCTTGACGTTTACGTAATGTCTGTGAAGTGTGCCAGCTATACTTTTATCGTATTCAGCCTCTGACCAAGCATCTGGTTTGTGTCCTAGGTTGAAACTTGATATTAATAAGGATTGGGTGCGGCTGCTAAATGCTGTGTGTTGTCTGTTTGTGCTCCTCTATTGGCTATCTTCAATAAATTTGCTCATAGTCATGTCTACTTACGTAGTGTAATTTTTGTAGTTTTTAAGTTCAGTGTCAATTTTTTCCAGAGTAGAGACCATTGTCATGAGTAGGTAATATTTCAAGGTGGTACTATGGAATCTTCGGTGTCCAAAACTCAGGAAATGCAGAGATGATCAAGGTCCCCATAATGGTAGTGTGTTTTTGCTTCTTTAGTTATACAGGAGTGTTTGGTAATCAGACCATTGAACAACTTATTGGCAAAAGTTGTGTTTGGTAAAGATCTTATTTGGTTAAAGCATCCTATTAGAAATGACTTAGTGTAAAAAACATTTTAGTCCAAAAATTGTCTAAAATTACAAAGATTTCGTCCTAAATATTTGATACATATTTTATATTAGTTTCTGAATTCAAGATTTCTTCTTTTATTCATGGCCTCAATAAGCATCACTACCTGATTCTTACTAAGTAGAATTAGTAATACTGCTTATACGAAGTGCTCTAATGCCAACATTATATATCGTGTGCTGTCAAAGTGTGCCAATGATCCTTGACATGCCAGGATTTATAAATGAGGGGATGTTATGTTTTTTCATAAGGTCATTGAAACATCATTGCGTGCTTTTCGAATGCTTCTATGAAACAATAGTTTGCTACATATACAATAGCTTTTCAGATTCTGGATGCAGATATTGAATCTAGAAGAATTTAGGATATTCATTTGGTTCAAAGTTAGAGAGAGACGTTGAATCTAGAAGTATTTTGGATACTCATCTGGTTCAAATTTAGGGACAGACAATGCATTTTGGTGTAGCCCTCTGTAATGCGAAGCAATGTTTTCAACTCTGTGGAGTAGTTACTTGTGTGTAAAGTTAGGGTCTATCGGGGGTTACTCCTGTACAACCTTCCCTGGTCAGTACTTACTAGTGTGTAAAATTAGAGGTTAAATCCAGTTTGGTAAAAGTTTACGAGAACTTACTGAAACTTACCAAAATTTACCAAAACTTACCAAAATTTTACCAAAACTTACAAAAACACAAAAGTTTAAGTTTGAGTAAATTAGGGGTACTTCTAATAAATATTTTTTGTGATTGTGTTTTCGGAAAATCTGAAAAAAAAATCAAACTTAAAAAAAAAAAAAAAGAATCACAAAAATACCAAAAAAATTGAAAATCTGAAAAAGAAAGATACCAAAATCATCAGTAAATCCCGTTAGAATATTCACCACTAGCAGCGTGACCCACTGTCGTCTGACTACCCCAACCCAACCACCGTTAGACCAGGCGACCACCACTGGCTGTTCAAAAAATCCGGAACCGTCATACCGGACCGGGAACCGGCAAAACCTCGCCTAGAACTGGCAACACCGAATCACCTCAAAAATCCGGTGCACCGAACCGGAAAAACCGTATGCTAAACGGGGCGGTTTCGGTTTGGGATATTCAAACTGGCGGTGAACCGGAACCACACCGATAATATCTATATACATATATTTTTTTTGGGTGAAAACAATTTACAAAACAAATAACTAGTTAAAAAATTCTTAATCTGCCTTTAACAAAAAAAAAAATTACAGTATGATATGCCTGGGCTTGTTGGTGTCCATTGTCCACTATGCAGTCCACTAGTCCAGTCCGCCAAAGGAAAAAATTGGGGATGGGATTCCTTGTTCTATTTTCATGAGAGTGAAATTGAAAATTTTGATTTTTTTTAATGTTTTTCATTGACTTTAGGTTTAAGGTTTGTAATGTAATCTCTTTTTTTTTTTTTTTTGTTGATTGATTGCTGCTTGTCTACTGTTGATGGAAATTAAGGCTGTTCCGGTTAACCGGTGAAACCGTACCGTTAAAGTTGGTGCAACAATTTTGAAAAACCGGGTTATCTGGTTTCGGTTTATGATTTTAAAAAACCGTTTTGTCTGGTGCAATGCTTCGAAAAACTAGAACCGCCCCGCCCTGAACCGTGAACACCCATCAACACCACCCCTTCCCGACCAGAGCTGAACTCGGCATCGTGCGATTGCATCAATCTGGTCAATTCATTGGAGTGAGACGCAGCTCTAGCCTCTCAAAAAGCTGAGCCACCAAACCCTATATACTTAGACACTAGCCACTGTTGTACACCAGAATTTTTTTCTTACTTTTCTGCTTTCCTTTTTTGTATAAAAAAAAACAAATTTGATATAATTTTGTTACATTTTTTAGTTTTTGAAGTATACTTCACATATACTTAACATTATGTAAAACATAATATTTTCCCCAGACCTTATCTATATTTGCCAAAAATTACCAAAAGTTACCAAAACATAACTTTACCCACCATCTATTTACCTGCGAATTTTACAGGTGTTGTGCTTAGGTCCAAAGATGATGTGCTGTTCCAGGAGAATCGGACATTAATTCACTTTTGGTTTTGAGCGTCAAGCCTGTATTTGTATTCAGGGCTACGAAGTAGCTGATAAAAGCTGGTGATTTTGAGACTGAGTTTGGCAATCTTTGGTTTCTTTCTGAGAATCTACTACCATTAGGAGGAAAAGATATGCTTTTTTCATTTGTCTCTGTCTGTCACGTTTTATAGCTATTGTTGTCTTGGCTGCATGATTCTGGCTCAGAATGCTGCATCGAACTGTGTTATATAGTGAACTTCATTGTTTGTACTCTTCAGTTATTCGTTAGGGGCAATGTATGTACTATAACACCAATATAACACCTTCGTATAAAAAAATAAAAAAAAACACAATATAGCACCTAGTAAATTGCTATTTTCATCTGTTAATTGTGTTGGGTTACATCCGAGCAATCTCCTACACACTCTAGAGCAAGCTTGAGGGGAATTGTTTGTGCTGGTTTAGTGTGTTGGTGTTTTACCAAAATAGCGTAAAACGTTTGCAGATACTTTCTTTTTGTTTAACTTGGTTTTGGTTTGTAACTTGATTTCAGGTGGACTACTGGACAGGGTAGACAGCTACATGTTTACCGGTGCTCTAGCTTATTCGTTTGTCAAGACTTTCTTACCCCTTTATGGTGTTTAATCTAAACATCCTTATGAAGCAACCGCAGAAGTAACTGAAACAACCAGAGAAGTAAATTGACTGTTGGAATTTTCATTAGCTGCTTTCAGAGGGGCATTAAAATGGGTTGGAATGGGAATTAGCCAAAAGAAAGGGCTTGGAAAGTGCAACAACAAATTTGGGTCAGTTATGACAGGGATATGTATGACATAGTATAAAGTTTTTATGGAGAAGGAAGCCACGCTTGGTCAAAACCTGCCTAGTTGGCTTTGCCTGTGCTGCCCCTTTGGGTTGTACAGTTTTTGCATTCTTTCTGGTACAAAGTTGTTATGCTCAACATAGAATAAATTGTTTATGGTCCTCAATTCTTTAAACATTATAAGTGTATTCTTCCCTGCATTCTGTCGCGATGTGAGTTTATAAAAATCTGCGTCACAGCTCCCAGTTTTACATTTCGCAATTTGCAATTTATGATAAGACTGTCAGTGTGCTGTAAAGTATTCAGCTGTTCATCACAGATATACGGCTTACAGGCTTTATCCTTGTCAGCAAATTATCCCCTCCCTGCTGGTAATTAAGATCCAGTTCAACTTCATTTAGTGGAAGCATGCATCTTTGCATCGAGTATAATGTTACTTAGGTTTAAATGTTCAATTATTAGAGCCTGAGTTGTCTGTGTGCCTTATCTGAGTTGGCTCTATGAGTACATTGAGTAGTTCGCAAACACTTTGAAAAACATGTAGTAACCATCGCAAGGAATTGTAATCATAAAAGCTTGATGAAAATGGCTTTCTTATTATTATTATTATTATTATTATTATTATTATTATTATTTTTGCTTTGCTTTGCTACAAAGATTCTTAAAGTAATATAGTATATTTTACCTACATTTTATTTTTATATTATTTCAGCAAGTGTTCTATTTTTCAGCTTTATTTTTTGTCTTTCTAGAAGTCAGTTAGAGGAGGAAGTGGGTTGGTAGTTACCATATCCAACATGAATGTGGGAAATGGTTTCCTATTCTTAAGGCTATTCCCAGTAATGAAAAACTCAACTAGAATTTTGAGTCCAATCCTCTCTGTCTCAGAATCAGTCTCTCTCTCTCTCTCTCTCTCTCTCTCTCTCTCTCTCTACTATGAAAAATCAAAATACAGGCACTATCGAAATGCCTTTTCCCTTCTAAAATTCAGGTGGTTTCCTTGTCCTGCATCAGCGGTATCAGAGCATTGGTCTATTGGGGTTGAACAATATGTAAAACTGGTTCGCACAAGGAGTTTAGCAGCAATGGAGGAGTCGCTTAAGGCGCTTTTGGAAGAATAGAAACAATGGTTGCAAAAGCAAATCGAGGATCAAAATACAAAGATAGCAGAGCAGCCACGACGGTTCCTTGAGCAACAACAGGAAATGATGGCACAAAGACCTCCCCCTCACAACAATGGCTTCCAGGGAGGCCACAATTTGCAATTTAACCCAAAGGTTGAGTTTCCTGTTTTTGATGGCCATGATCCTAGGCGGTGGATTAAAAAGTGTACTCACTATTTTGCCCTATGTCGCATTCAGGACAATCAGAATGTTCATCTAGCCTCATTACACTTAAAGGGGCCTGCAGAAATATGGTTTGGTAGTTATATCATGGGTCGAAGGGATGTCTCTTGGGATGACTTTATTGTCGACATTTCTTCCCGATTCAAGGATAATTTGGTTGGAAAAGTGGTTGAAGATTTCAACAAACTTCACCAAGAAGGAACACTGGATGAGTACTTAGCTAAGTTTGAGGAGTTGAAGGCACTGGTCATGGTGAGAACTCCCCAAATGCTGGAGTCATATTTTTTAGAGAGTTTTATTGGAGGCTTGAAACCAGCGATTAAACCATTGGTAAGAGCTACTTACCCTCAAACTCTTGATGTTGCAATCGAGCAAGCTCAGTTTCACGAGGATCATGTTGCATCATTGAAATTAACCACTGAGAGAACATTCAAACCCCAAAAGGCCATCTTGCCTACACCAAATTCAAGCCACAAATTTCCTCCAAGGCCCACAACCACTTATAATACAGACACTCTCAGAAACCCACCTACTAATCTGCAAAGATCAACCAGATTTCTCCCTGCTGCTGAGAGGGCTGAAAAGATGGCCAAGGGTTTGTGTTTCCTATGTGATCAGCCGTATGAAAGAGGGCATAAGTGTACCAGTAAGGGGAAACAACTATTTTTAGTTGAAGTGTTGGATGAGGACGAAGAAAAGGAGGATCCGGAGGTCCTGGAAGAAATAGTGGAATTCGACCGCGAAGACACTACCCCTCAGATTTCTAATAATGCTATATGTGGAAATTCGGGGTTCAAAACAATGAGAGTTAATGGTCATTTTGGAAAGAAGACCCTCCACATCTTGATTGACTCGGGTAGTACTCATAATTTTTTAGATGAACAGACGGCAATGAAATTGGGGTGTAAGTTGGAGCCGATCGTTGAACAAGCTGTGGTTCTAGTTGATGGCAATTCCATGCACTGTCAATTTATGTGCAGAAATTTCAGATGGACTTTACATGGGACGGAGTTTGTATCTGACGTGTTACTTCTTCCTCTTGGCGGGTGCGATCTGGTCCTAGGGGGGTCCAATGGTTGGAGGCATTAGGAACAATCAAGTGGAATTTCCGGCAGCTAAGGATGGAGTTTAAGTATCGAGGACGGTTATACGTGCTGAGGGGAATCAACACCAAGCGGGCGCAATTCCTGTCACATGAACAACTTCCACGGGCGATGGACAATGCCTCCCAATTGTGTTTGATCCAAGTGGTTGTTGATCCCAACAGGAGTTGTTTCTCACTGGAAGGTGTAGAGAAACAGTCCACGCCATATGAGCTCCTGTTGGTACTCGATCGCTACTGTGACGTATTTCAGACTCCTACCTCGTTACCTTCCTCACGAGGGCTGTTTGACAACAAAATTCCCTTGAAAGAAGGTACTTCCCCTGTTAACCTTAGACCATATAGATATCCTTTGAAGCAAAAAGATATTATTGAAAAGTTGGTGGCAGAAATGATGGAGCAGGGAGTTATTCAGACTAGCTCTAGTCCATTTGGCTCTTCTGTAGTGTTGGTGGGAAAAAAAGATGGGAGTTGGAGACTTTTTGTGGACTATCGAGAGCTCAACAAAAATACAGTGAAGGACAAATTTCCTATTCCACTCATTGAGGAGTTGCTAGATGAGCTTGCTGGCTCCTGAGTCTATTCCAAAATTGACTTACGAGCTGGATACCATCAGGTACATATGGATGATGCTGATGTGCATAAAACAACTTTTAAAACTCACTCTGGTCATTATGAGTTTTTGGTCATGCCATTTGGCCTAACTAATGCCCCAGCCACTTTCCAATCTCTGATGAATGAAGTATTTCGAGCCTACTTAAGGAAGTTTGTGTTTGTTTTTTTTGATGACATTCTGATCTACAGTGCTAATATGTCTGATCATGTCAAGCACTTAGAAGCGGTGCTACCGCTAATGCGGCAACATGAATTGTATGCCAAACTCAGCAAGTGTTCTTTCGACATAACTAATGTGGAGTACCTCGGCCACTACATATCGGGTCAGGGAGTTGAAATTGATCCCAAGAAGATTGAGGCTATTGTACAATGGCCAGAACCAAAGAATCAGAAACATGTGAGAAGTTTTTTTGGGTCTTACGGGATATTATCGAAGATTCATCAAAGGGTATGCGATGATTAGCAGGCTGCTCACTGACTTGCTGAAGAAAGATGGCTTCCCATGGAAGGCGGAGGCTGCGCAGGCTTTTATTACGCTTAAAAATGCTATGGTAACAGCCCCTGTTCTGGCACTCCCGGATTTTGACCGAACATTCCTTGTTGAAACAAATGCTTCAAGTCATAGCATCGGTGCCGTTTTGCAACAAGGGAAGCATCCAATAGCCTTTATTAGTAGGAAGTTGGGTGTTAAATGGCAGAGGTTATCGGTTTATGAAAAGGAGTTGTTAGCCATTGTATTTACTGTCCAGAAGTGGGAGCAATACCTCATAAGAAGGCCTTTTATTATCAAAATCGATCAAAAGAGCTTGAAACACTTACTAGAGCAGAAAATCTCAACTCCTTTTCAATAGTTCTGGCTTTCTATGCTCATGGGATTTGATTATGTGATTCAGTATAAAAGTGGAGCGGAGAACACAGTGGCAGATGCTTTGTCTCGGGTATCAGGGGCCTCTTTGTTACTCATGGCCTTGACAACCATTCAATCAGACTTGCTGCAACTCATTGAGCAGTCATGGTTGTCAGACCCTCACTTACAGTACATCATTCAGGAAAAACAGGAAGATATCGGCAAATTTCCTAAATATCAACTGGTCAATGGTCAACTCAGAAGGAACGGAAAATTGGTGGTGGGGGAAGATGCTGATTGAGGACTAAAATTTTACAATGGGTGCATTCGTCGCCGCAAGGGGGACATTCAGGCAGGGATGCCACTCTGAAACGGCTGAAACAACTCTTCTTTTGGAAAGGAGTGACAAAGTCTGTCCAGAATTTCGTCCGAAAATGTGTGGTTTGCCGGGCTTGTAAGTACGACCCAAGTGCATACCCTGGTTTATTGCAACCCTTACCTATTCCCGAAGAATTTTGGGTTGATATTTCCATTGATTTATGGAAGGCCTGCCAAAGTCAAAGGGGAAATAAGTAATCTTTGTGGTGGTGGATAGACTCAGCAAATACGCTCATTTTGTGGCATTATCACATCCCTACTCTGCTGAAGCAGTGGCTCAAGCTTATCTCGACAACATTTACAAGCTACATGGGCTGCCTCGGACAATTGTTAGTGACAGAGACGCGTATTCCTCAGTAGCTTTTGACAATCCTTGTTTTCAGTTTTAGGGGTTGAACTTCGTTTGTCCTATGTCTATCACCCTCAAACGGATGGGCAAACAAAGGTTCTGAATAGGTGTTTGGAGAATTATCTATGTTGTATGGGCGCTCAAACCCCTCGTGACTGGGCTGGTTAGCTTCCGCTTGCTGAGTGGTGGTATAGTACTACCTTTCAGACCGCCATCCAGTTGACTCCTTTTGAGGTGCTCTACAATCAGCCTCCACCTATCTATCTTCCTTATTTGTCCGGGGAATCAAGTAACAGGGTGGTGGACAGAACATTGCAGAAGAGGGAGCTAATGATCAAACTTGTTCAGCTGAACATGGAGAAGGCTCAGGCAAGGATGAAACAATTGGCTGATAAGGAGTCAAATGAGTGTTACAACCTTATAAACAGATGAGTGTTCAGCATAGGTCTAATATTAAGTTAGGACCCAAATACTTTGGTCCCTTTCAGTTTGTGGACAAGATTGGTGCTGTAGCCTACAAATTGGACTTACCTGAAACTGCACAAATCCACCCCACAATTCATGTGTCTCAGCTAAAGGCTTTTGTAGGGAATTTACCTACTCAACCGTACATCCCTGCGTGGTTATAGGGTACTGATCCAAGTGTGCCACGAACACCGCTCAAAATCCTTGCCAGGAAGTTGGTCAAGCGAGGCAATACCCCAACAGTACAATATTTGGTTTGGTGGGAGGGTTTTACTGAGGAGCAAGCTACCTGGGAATATGCTGAACGTTTTGAGAAGGCCTGTCATGCCTTTCAGCCTTGAGGTCAAGGCTTTTCAAGGAGGGAGCAATGATATAGTATATTTTACCTACGTTTTATTTTTATATTATTTCAGCAAGTGTTCTATTTTTCAGCTTTATTTTCCAGCTTTATTTGTTGCTTTTCTATAAGTCAGTTAGAGGAGGAAGTGGGTTGGCAGTTGCCATATCCAACGTGAATGTGGGAGATGGTTTCCTATTCTTAAGGCTATTCCCTGTAATGAAAGCCTAAGTAGAATTTTGAGTCCAATCCTCTCTGTCTCAGAATCTCTCTCTCTCTCTCTCTCTCTACTATGAAAAATCAAGATATAGGCACTATCGAAATCCCTTTTCCCTTCTAAAATTCAGCTGGTTTCCTTGGTCCTGCATCATAAAGGCATGTCAATGAACTTTTGACAATCTTATAACTGAAAATGCAGAGACGCATGCACCCCTCTAAGATGGTATTTACTTGGGCTTTGTTTTGGATTAAATTGGATGACCTTCCTATGACATGAGAAACAGGTAGTTGGACATGAGGAACAGGTAATTCACACTTCACAAAGCATCTGGGTAATAAGGTAGGAAAATTTGTTGAGGTTGATCCATCTGACATACTCATTTCAACAAAAGACCTTAAAGACTGGAGCCATTTATGGTCTCATAAAGCCTGAATGTTGTGTATGGAGAGTAAAAATTGGATTGAAAACCTGGGACCACCTTAGTATTTGGTCCCAGCATAGTTTATAAGCATGCAAACCACTTCAGCAGATAAATCTGGTCCCATCCAAGAAATCGTAAATAAAACACTTCATTTTGCTCAACTAATGGCAATCAAACCTTGTTGAAATGTACTTCCCTGGTTGGCAAGTACTCTATCTTTCACCTTATCCACCCAAGTTTGATGCTTGGTGGAATAACTTTACCTCTAAACTCCATCACTTTTCCTCTTCCTCCTCCTCTCAATCTAACTTTTCCTCCATTAAAGCCCAAACATGTCATGATCAAATTCCACTACACATAAATCAAGATCAAGATTGAGATCAAATAGGTCCATACCAACGTTGCCATGTAGTCTGCGACTATCGCCTCCTTCAATGATCTGGATGATTTGGTGGCAGAGCGCATAAATGATGGCATTGGCAGATGTGGACTCGTCTCTGTACCACTCGATGAGATTTCTGCGCCTAGGAGGGCACTAGGGGTGGGGAAGGTTAACATCATCACCGGAACTACATCAATGATTCAGGTTCTATCGCTTACTACATACTGACATTCATGTAATTTCTGTGGAGTAGTCTACTACGTAGACTTATTCCCTTGATTTTCCTACAACTCTTTTGAATGCCTCAAATCACCCTCTTGAAGATGCCAAAATGATACCAAGAAGTAGATGAACAAGAATATGAGAAAAGGGGGTAAAAGCATGATAGGAAGGGGCTTTTTTTATTTTTTTTAATTTTTATATAGAGCTTTAGTAGGGTTTAGGGAGGCTTTTTATGAGGATTTTTGGGGGGATAAGATAAAATGAAGTTTTAGAGATTTAAGAATGGAAATGGAGATTATCATGGTAGGGAAATGATGTATTATAAGGTTGATATAGTAGAGATTAGAAGAAGATGGTATAGTAGAGATTAGGAGAGAATGATGAAAGAATAAGAGAATAGAAGTGAGAGAGTAGAGAATGAGTGAAGGATTGTGAGAATTGTGAGTGAGTTTGGCTTCAAGAGAGGTAGTATTCATAGGCTTAGGAGAGACTTCAACATGCATGCACATGCATACACATACATGCACTCCATTCACGCAATCAAACTGGTACAGAATCCTTGGTGGCAAAGGGGTGTCCTTGGTGGACGGCTGAATGTACGTGAATGAACTAAGGTGTGGACGTCTTAAAGGCCGATCGACCTTCAGATGGGGGGAGCGATGTATCTAGCTTTTTCTATGCATCTCTTGGTCGGCAAGTGTGAATAGATTGCCATCGAATTCAGCTTGTTCACGCCTTTGGATGGTGGGTCTCTTATTTGAGTTTTTAGGAATGTTTTTGTGAGGTTTTGAACTTGAGACCTCTTTTGCATGTAGCCTTACGTAGTTTGCATAGCTTGCATGCCTTCCCTCTTTACGTAAAAATTGTGCATGCAATTATCAAAATCTTCTACATATGATAATGCATGTGTTTTACGCGACCTTGTACATGTAAAAGGCATGTAATTACTTATAGATTAATTTCTTCTTCTTTATTTCCCCCTCGTACTATATAGTTTATGCTATATATCTATGTACAAGTTCCCGGTGCCTACACACGTGTCTGTGTGGGTCATCTCATAATGCTTATAAATGGGGAGCTTGAGCCTCGGCATTCTTTACCACTCCTATCCGAACTCTTTCTTTAGCTTTCTTCTTATTCTCTCTAAAGTTCTTTTGGGTACTTTGGGTTTTATTGCAAAGTAATGGCTTCTTGGTGGAGAGGACGCCGTCGTGCTACTCAACCAGTTGTTCAGGAACGTCCATATGCAAGGACGGTGCAGAGAGAATATCCCAGTAGGGAATTTACACCGGCGCAATTGATTTTTCGCCAGGATTAGCATGCGTGGTTCTTCCATTCTCACACCTCGGTATGCTTCAGTTTCTTTACAAGCTTATTTTCATAGCATGTTATCATTAAAAATGACTTGCATGCTACTGCTCGTTTTACCACTCTAAGTTGAATTTGAAGTAGGAGAATACTCTAAATTTTGCTTTAAGCGCACGTATGTTGCTTCTAGAATGACCACTGGCGAAAGCTCCAAAATCTACAAAAATAACCAAAACGCATTAAAAACTTATGAAATTAAATCACGAAACGAGTTAAAAGCCTAAGGATTTAGGCGGTATTTAGACACAGAATTGGGTCTAAACACCCCCCCACACTTAAACTTTTGCTCGTCCCGAGCAAAACAAAACAAGACAAATAAGAAAACTAAACACCAACTCCTCTGTCGTGGGAGGAAACGAGTGCATTTAGCGTATGCACCAAGCCCTTTGAACCCCCCGGCAGCCCGGGTGGACGACATGGACTTGTGAGGGTTTGTAGCGGCTATACCCACAAAAGCCAAAGAAAAAGGATAGAGGGAAAGTGAAAACAAAACCGAAGAAAACAAGAAAAAAGAAAAACAAGGGCTTTGATTCAAAGGATCTCGCAACCTAAACTAAGAAAACGTTATTAAGCCTCCAAAAGGAACCGTTATGAGCGTCTCAGAAACACCTATCTTAAGCAAAAGTCAGTCTTTGAGATTTTCGATGTCCTACATCTAATGTCAAGCAAAACCCCATGTGCGTAAGTGCTAGTGGGCTCCAACCGAATCCAAAAGACTCCAACGACTCATGCCCGAGCTCAAAAACAACGAAACTGTTGGTGTATTTTGGTTGGGCCTTGTTTTGGGCCGTTGCTTTTGGGTCGATCTCTTCTTGATTTTCTTTCCTTTTGTCTTTGTTTTGTTCTCCTATTTAAGTTAGGAGCTTGTTTTGTTCAGCAAGGCAGTTGCCTCATCTAATAAAACGTCCATTAGGGTTTTCTTCATTGCCTTTCTCAATTCTCTCACAAAACTTATCATGGTATCAGAGCAAGGTTGACACTTGCCTCTTTCCTTCTTCTTCCCCGATTAAAGACCATCTTCTACCTATTGTGCTTCCTCATCCATGGCGGAACCAAAGAAGCCTGTGGCTATCGACCCTTCCGATCCCCTTTTCATTCATCCTTCGGACCATCTCGGTCAATCACTCGTCTCAGAGCCTTTCGGCGGCGATAATTTCGAGAATTGGAAAAAGTCGGCCACAATAGCTCTGTCTGCCAAGAACAAACTGGTCTTCATCGACGCATCCTATACCCAACCAAGTGACGATTCACCTCTTTACCCTTTTTGGAAGCGATGCCAGGATATGGTCATCTCGTGGATTCTAAATTCCCTAAGTAAAGATATACGGGAGAGCGTTCTTTACTCGGAAACTCCCAATTTGATGTGGAAGGAGCTAATTGAAAGATATGGGCAGTCGAACAAGGCAAAGATGTATCAATTACATCACGCAGTCAACACACTGTCTCAAGAAAATCAAGATGTAGCTGGATACTTCAACAAGTGCGAGAAGGTTTGGGACGAACTTTCCTTGGTTGGAGGTCTTCCTCGATGTCAATGTGGGAAATGTACTTGTAAACCAAACATTAATGTGGTCTTACATCAACACGCAGAAAGTCAGAAGGTGATTCAATTTCTAATGGGATTAAACGAAAGCTACACTCAATTCAGAGGTAACATCCTAATCATGTCACCCTTCCCAAACTTGAGTCAAGTATACTCTATGGCCCTTCAAGAGGAACGACAGAGGCAGGTAAGACAGACGTCAAATTTTCTGTCAGAAAGTGCATCCTTCCAATCCTCATCCCTATACCCTGGGCCACCCAGGAAACTAGAGGTTAAGAAAGAAACAGTGATATGTGCATACTGCAAGAAGCCGGGGCACCTAGTTGAGAAGTGTTACAAAATTGTTGGATACCCAAACAAGAATTCCAGAGGAGGTCCATCCAACGGGGAAGAAATGGGGGAAATCAAGGGAGACGATTTGCTAATGCAGTACAAAGCGAAGAGGGGACCTGTGAAACACAACCATCTGACTTCACTTTTCCTGGTCTAGATGTTGGACAAACGAAGCATGTCATAGACTTCCTCTCAAAGCTGCAAGATAGATCCAAGAAAGGAGAACCTGCATCAAGATGAGATGAGGTCTGCGTTCATGGCAGGTATCACTACAATACACCCTAGTAATTACTGTTTAATGTCTACTATTGGTAGTAAAAATTGGGTGATAGATTCTGGAGCTTCTGATCACATGATATGTGAAAAATGTAATCTAATTAATTTAAGAAGACTTACTACACCTATCTCCATTGTTTTATCTAATCAAGAAAGGGTTCAGGTTACACAGTATGGGGACCTTAGTTTAAGTAATGATCTTGTTCTTTACAATGTGCTCTATGTGCCTTATTTCAGTTTTAACCTGATTTCTGTAAAAAGACTTAGCGAACAACTTAGGTGCAATGTGATTTTTACCTCCGAACATTGTACCTTGCAGGGCCCTTCTCTGAAGAGGCCTTTGGTTCTTGGTAGATGTACTGGAGGTCTTTATCTTCTTGATCAAGAGATAGCAAGAGGCATGGAAAGTAATGAAAGAGAAGACAATTCTAGATTAGACAAACATAAGAATGGTTTTAGTAGTCTTTTTGTTGAGGCAAATCATCCTGACATTTGTAAGTCTTGTATCCTGTGGCACAAGAGATTAGGACACATTTCTTTTAGAAAGCTAAACAAGTTACATGTTAACAACTGTGTGCACAACAAAAATATGGGCGTACCTGAATGTGAAGTCTGTCATAAGGCCAAACAACACAAACTACCTTTTCCTCGAAGTAAGATCACATCTAAGCAAGTGTTTAACCTAATTCACATTGATGTTTGGGGACCTTATTCCACTAAAACTTATACCGGACACAAATATTTCCTAACCATTGTAGACGACTTCTCCAGAAGCACTTGGACTCACCTAATAGTCACAAAGGACCAAGCCCTATCTGTGATAAAGTCTTTTGTTCTGATGATTAAAACACAATATGGGAAAACAATAAAAATTATATGGTCAGATAATGCTTTAGAATTGGGCCTCAGTTATGATGCAAAGAACTTTTTCTCTGAAAATGGGATTCTTCATCAAACAAGCTGTGTTTAAATACCCCAACAAAACGGGGTTGTTGAAAGAAAACACAAGCACTTGTTAGAGGTTTGTAGGGCACTTCTTTTTCAATCAAGACTCCCTTTAAAGTTTTGGGGAGATTGCCTAATGACAGCTACTTACCTCATCAATAGGATGCCCAGCAAGGTCTTGAATGATAAAACCCCTTTTTGAAGTTTTGAATGGGAAAACACCTAATCTGACTAACTTAAGAAATTTTGGGTGTTTGTGTTATGTCTCAACTTTAAAACATGGTAGATCCAAGCTTCAACCAAGGGCTGTACCTTGTGTTTTCTTAGGGTACCCTATGGGAAAAAGGCCTATAAGGTCATGGTGCTTGGCACCAATCAGTTTTTAGTTTCTAGGGATATAAAGTTTTATGAGGATATTTACCCCTTTGACAAAGAATATCAAAATTCTAATATTTTTCCTTCTTCCCCCAGTGTTGTCTCTGATCATGGGCAAGATTATGAGGTTGAGGAAAACAATCTTGTTAATAGGCAAGAAGGTACTGACACCAGTAATTCCCATCATCAGACTACCTCTACCCAAACAGAACACCTCACTGTCCTTGAAAACCAACCAGAAACCACAGTTATTAGGAGATCCACTAGGCCTCACAGAACACCCAGTTACCTAGAAGACTATACTTGTTCAGCCTATGAAAATGAAACTCAAAGTCTATGTTTAGCCACTACCACAAACTTGTGTCTACAAGAACCTATGCACAGCTATGACTATCATGCCCTTCACCTTGAGAGTCAAACCCTTTTAGAACACCTAAATTATAGAGAACCTACTTCTTACCTTCAGGCATCCCAACATCTAGGGTGGCAGGAGGTTATGAAGAATGAATTCCAAGCTCTTATTGCAAACAACACATGGGAAATTATAACCTTACCTCCAGGAAAGAAACCTATAGGATGTAGGTGGGTATATAAAGTAAAACATAGAGCAGATGGGACAATAGAAAGACTAAAAGCTAGGTTGGTGGTTTAGGGTTATACTCAAAAGGAGGCGATAGACTTCATGGATACCTTTTCTCCAATTGTAAAAATGACCACTATTAGGACACTAATGGCTATTGCCGTTAAGAAAAAATGGTTTTTGCATCAATTAGATGTTAACAATGCCTTCTTACATAGAGATTTGAATGAAGATATATATATGAAAGTCCCTCCAGGTTTGTCCACTCATATTCCTAATGCTGTTTGCAAATTAACCAAATCTTTGTATGGTCTCAAACAAGCCTCGAGGCAATGGTATGCCAAACTAGCTGAAACTTTATACAAGAAAGGGTACCATCACTCTGAGAATGATTATTCCCTATTTTATAAGAAAAATGGTGATTTAGTTGTTTTTTTGGCAGTATATGTCGATGATATCCTTTTAACAGGAAATGATCATGATGAAATAAGAGACATCAAGGAATACTTAGAGAGGACCTTTAAGGTGAAAGATTTGGGACATGTAAATTTTTTTCTGGGTATAGAAGTTCTGAGAACTTCACAAGGGTTGTTATTGACTCAACAAAAATTTGCAAAAGAGCTAATACATGAATTTGATTGTGATTCATTACCTACTGTGGTCACCCCTTTAGATCCCAACTGCAAGTTATTGCCAGATACAGGTGAGATTTTTGAGAATGCAACGCTTTACAGACAGGTAATTGGTAAGTTAAATTTTTTATCCAATACAAGACCTGATATTAGCTTTGCAGTACAACATCTTAGTCAATATATGCAGTCCCCAAGAGTACCACATTATCAAGCAGCACTTCGAGTTATTAGATATTTGAAGGGAAGTCCTTCTCTTGGTCTTTTACTTGATAACGATCCAGATTATACTCTCACTGCCTATTGTGATTCTGATTGGGCTGCTTGTTCCCATTCTCGCAGGTCTGTCAGTGGTTTTGTTATTTTCCTGGGAAAAACTTTGTTGAGCTGGAAATCCAAAAAGCAGCAGTCAGTGAGCCTATCGTCAGCTGAAGCCGAATACAGAAGCATCAGACGTGTTGTTGCTGAGTTAGCATGGCTGTCGAGACTTTTGCATGAACTGTCCATTACTGACATTCTACCTATACTCCAAAATGTGACAAACAGCAAAGAATCTATATAGCAAAAAACCCAGTATATCACGACAGAACCAAACACATAGAATTAGATTGCCATTTCGTTAGGTCTAAGCTTTTAGAAGGGCTGATTGTTCTTTCTCATGTTCCTACCAAACTTCAGCTCGCAGATCTTCTCACTAAACCCTTAAAAGGGACTCAACATCATGTAATTTTAGACAAATTGGGGGTTTATCAACCACCAATTTGAGGGGGGGTGTTGGTGTATTTTGGTTGGGCCTTGTTTTGGGCCGTTGCTTTTGGGTCGATCTCTTCTTGATTTTCTTTCCTTTTGTCTTTGTTTTGTTCTCCTATTTAAGTTAGGAGCTTGTTTTGTTCAGCAAGGCAGTTGCCTCATCTAATAAAACGTCCATTAGGGTTTTCTTCATTGCCTTTCTCAATTCTCTCCCAAAACTTGTCAGAAACGAACAAGGAACGAGTTGCCCTTCCTCGCATTTGGTCGCCCTTGGCTTGGTGAGGGCCGTAGGTGATGCAAGGAGAGGCCCCACACTTTATTAACGCTCAAACTTTTATTTTTGGGGTTGGGTAATCCCAACAAAATTGCTTTTTTTCTTTTTTTTTTCTTTTTATAGGTCGGTATTAGCCTTACTTTCGGGATTTGGACGGCCCATATAAGGGGTATACCCTCCCAACACGGTCTTTTCCATTCGCCTCTCCGTCGCAAAGCGATATAGGAGGAGGGTTAAGGGGTATCCAATGCCGTACCACGAATACCGAGCCCGTGTAGGTTGGCTAAGTGTATTGTGGTTGATGTCATTCAGCGACACGCTCCACTTAATCCGGTTATTGTAGCTTTTCTTTCTTTTTCTTTCTTTTTGACTTTGCAATTGCTAAAAAGGGAAACAAAACAATCTCGGACACAAACCCCAAGAATCTCCAGAACCTGAAAGGAATCGGGGGTTTCGCTAACCACTCAATGAAGGACATCTAAAGAGATAAGTCATGACTCGTACCCGAGACAAGGTCGAAAACGCTCAGACTGGTTTCTTTTAAAGAAGTTTAAGAACGACTTCTCAATTTCGACAACAAGATCCAAGAAACAAAGCAAAAACAAAGCGAAAACAAAACTGAAAGAAAAACTTTTAAGGTTTTCACTCCCTTTTTTCTCCTTTTTCATACGAAAATTTTTTAAATTTTAAGCAAAAACTAAGAAAACAAAGATCAAAACTACTAGGTGATCTACCCTTGAAACAGAATATCTCCCCCCTCCCCCACACTTAAAACGCCACAATGTCCTCATTGTGGGAAGGTGTCACAAGAATAGGGTAGAGAACCTACAAAGACAAACAAACAAAAACAACTAGCAAGCAAATGGTGGCGACCCGAGCCCACATGGCTCCAACAGCAATATAATCCCAACACAAACACTCTAAGGGGCTCGCCACCCAAAAGAAAAATCAAGCATGCAACACGGATCAATATATACACATTCAAAGAGTGCGGAAAGAGGTTACCTCGGGGTCTTCAAATAAATAGCGAACCAATCCGCGATCCAGGAAAACATCACACTCGGGTTAGGAATAAACAAGAAAAACATAATAAGTGTGAGTGTTCGCATGCATAAAAGAAAAAAAAGAACAAAAACAAAAACAAAACAAGACACTAGAGACTAAAAGCTAAAGAAAAGACAAACTATTCACAATATTTACATTGACACTAACTAACCTCAACCCCGAATCTCACTAGTTTGAGGCGGGAATTGAGGGTGAATCAACTCTCACAACCGGCCTAACCAATGATGAAGCAATGAAAACAAAACAACTCAAACCATGGGGACAACGAACTCAACAAAACCAACTAACCGACACACCTCCCAACTTTTCCATAAAGCATCCCCCCCCCCACACTTATCTAACACTAACAGTGCAAATAAAATCAATGAAGAGAGTAAAGTGGGAGTGGGGACACTTACAAATTATTGCTCGGATCCTCCCGGGGGAGGATATGGATAATATGGAAAGTAGGTGGGGTAGTGGTGGTTTATATACTCTGGTGGTGCCGGGGGATGGTTTGCAATGGAGTAGTGATAATACCCCCAGTCACGCCAATACTGGTTTTGTTGCTGAAGGTACTCCTCGTGCCTTTGAAGATGTGCATGCACATTGTTGAGCGTAGACTGCTGGGCACGTAGCAACTCTTGTCGGGTCTCTAACAGATTATGCTGACCTTGGAGTAGCGTTCGTTGTTCTCGAATGTCAACCCTCATTTGATCAAATTGAGAGTTGAGATGCTCAAGCGAAGCTTCCCATGGATGATTTCTACTTCCACTAGCTTCGCCATGGCTGGGATCCTCATCTTCTTCTTCCTCATTTACTTCTTCTTCCCCTTCTTCCTCTTCATTGTCCTCCTCTTCACCACTAGACACATCTGGACCACCCACCTTGCGATCACTAGGAACCTGACCACAAGACCAGTTGCGTTCCTTAGTGATATCCAACCATTGTTCAGCATAGTGCGGGTCCAAGAGAACCTCTGTTTTGTTGTCATGCCCATGGCAATAGATCGTGGCAGTTGGGTGATTGGCGAGGATATTCATTTTCTACAACCGGACTTTGTCGATCGGATCCGGATGATAGTGTTGAGTCCACTTCTTCAAATTTTTCCCGAAACCCTCTTGAACTAGGAAGTGGCAGATGATGTGCCACATCCCAACAGTAGTAGGTCGGGGTTCCATGCTAATCTCCCGAAGGTAATGTAGAATGCAAGATCCGGTGTTTACCTTTTTACCCCTCACTGCATTGTAGATCACAAAGAGATCGTCTTTCCGAACCTTGGGGCGTTCATCATCTCTCCCAAACACTGAACTAGTCACGATCCTATGGAAAATTCGAACAACTAGATTGCAAAAATCACGCCCCTTAGAGTTGCAGGAGCAATGATAGTATGGTTGTCCATTTCTCGTGCCATGATTCATCCTCCTTCAACAGGTCAAATCCTTCATTGCCTGCTGCTCATCAAAATTCGCACATCACTCATAAAATCTCCCATCCTCGGGCAACCCCAACCTTCGGCAAAAACGCTTCAAGGTGCACTTCTTATCTTTGTTGGCGACCCGATATTCAAAATGCGCATCTTTCTTGCCATCATTGTGAACTTTCAAGGAGCTTAAAAATTCGAGGATGGGCTGGTCCACAATCGGTTCATCGATCATGATGAATACCTCCCAACCAAGAACACGAATGAGATAATCGAAGCTTGGCTTGCAATGGATAGCTTCGATCGTTGCCGCATCATAACTATCCGGCGCACAAATTTTCCGTGCTTGGAGCGCTTCTTACCGTTGTCTATGCTCTTCATCTCGGAAAGTCACATCCGCATCAGGTTCACACCGAATTAGTGTGGCCGGTTGCGCTTTGTAACGGTCCTTTGCAGATAAGGATGGTCCTGGTTGCGATGAAGAACCTTCCTCGACTCGTGAACGCTTGCTCCTTCCACTCATGATGAACTAAAAGCAAGACGTGGCAAGAACCTTGCAAATATAGTGCCTAAACTCTAAGGTAAACCAAAAACAATCGACACAAGCAACAAACTCGTGAGTTTGAAAATATTATGCACAAGTTACACAAGGGATTACCTCAGATCGGAGCACTTTGAACTTGTATTCACCAAGGAGAAACGATTCTTGCTTGTCAAAATGAGCAATACACACAACACACAAATAGAATGCAAGAATAGCACAGAGACAACTTACTAACTCAGCTCACAATGCAAGTGTGTGTGAAAATCGACAGTCTTTTAGTGCAACTAGCATACTTATGCTTTGACAAATGAATTTCGACAGTTAATTGCACTAACCACTAGTGAATTAACACAGCTTGTACAAAACGAATTCCCAAAACAGCACACTCATATCATTCACTGTGTAGGTGTGTGCAAAAATCGACAAGAACTCTTAATGTAACAAGTGTATGTGTGCTTTGACAGGTGAAATGCAACAACCAAACACTCAAAACACTAAAACAAGGTGACAGTATTCGGACTCAGCGCATAGCAGGGAAAATTCATGTGTAAAAATTGACAAAATCAATTTCTAACTCAACAAGGATGACAAAAGAACCAATTGCAAGAGAAAGAGGAAAGGATTTTGCTCAATTGACACAAGAAATACCTCCTTTAACTGTGTAAAACCAGAGCTTGAACAATGTCGCAAGGCTTGGACAGATCTGGGCAGAAATTCGAACACCAACAGCAGATTTTCGCAGCAAGAAGAAGAAATTAGGGCATGGGTTCGAAAATGAGGAGAGATGTGGGAGGAATTTGAGAGTTGAGAGGGACGGAAGGGTGTGAGTGAGAGGGTTTCGCGGTTGCTGAGGGTTGTGAGAGAGAGAGAGTCGAGTGTGTGAGAAAAGAAATGAGAGAAGTGAGAAAAGTCGGGATTTTAGGGCCGAATTAAGCGTGGCGATGTCGTCGCGGCGCGACACTGGAGCGGCCTGGGCGTCCGGGCACCGCCATGTCGCCAGAGGCACGGTGCTTTCTACCGCAGCTACGGTGGGCTGCTGGTGAGCGATGGTAGCGGGCGCTACAGCATGTGCTCGCGCGACGCCGCTTGGAAGCCGTCACCACATTGCTTGTTGCGTAGTGGATGCTACGACTAAGGTAGCGCCTGGTACCTGCTATTACATTGTCAACTCCCAAACATTCAAAATTCCAACTCCTAAAAAATTATCATACTTTCAACACTCAATTTTTCATACTTCCTCACATTCAATCTAAGATTTTCCAACTCTTAAACTCTCCCAACACTCAAATACTTTTTTTTATTATTTCTTTTTCACATCTCACTTACTCACACTACTTCTTTTCACTCAAACTTCAATTTTCTTATTTTTCAACTCCAACTTTTTCTATTTTTCACATCATTTTTCCTCTCTCTTTTTTTTTTCAAACTTTTTCTTTTGAACTTAGAACTTATACCTCAAATTACAAAGTAAGAAATAAAGAAAAATTAAAAAGACAAGAAAAAAAAATAGAAAAACCTAAAGAAAACTAAAACGGAAAATTTAAAGAGAAGAAAAAGAATAAATTAGAAAAATTGCAAAAATTAAAAAGAATGAGAAAGGAACTTCAAAAATTATGGGGTGCCTCCCATAGAGCGCTAGTTTTAGGTCCTTAGCTCGACCTAAATACCCGTTTTATCCTAGAGAGACGTGGTGCACATGAGAGGTACATATTCAACTTCTTCCACCATGATCGCTTCATCTTCCTTCCTTTCCATCTCCTACCATCTTTGGACAACCTCAAGTCAAGTCGTCCTTCCGGTCGTTTGGTTAACCATGAGCGGGGAGGAGGTGATGATGTCTTCGATTTCTTCCAATGTCACTTCGTCCTCCTTTTCCAACACCTCCTCATCACCTCCGCAAATAGAACAAGGGTCTCCTCCGGTGGTTTGATTTGGTGATGGGGATGAAGAAGTAACTCAGGTTCTTCTTCAAGTGGTTCTCCAAGTTCCAGACACATGGAAACAATCTTCTCAATCTCTATGTCCTCAATATAAACTTCATTTCATGAGATCTCCCTCCTTAATGGAACAATCTTGAGAGAATCATCACGAGATATATCTTCAATAACCTCGGATTCGGGACATGAGGTCTTGGAATGATCGCTTTCATTCCCATTGTCGGGTTCCACTTCAAGAATATAAACTTCCTCTTTATGCTCATGAACAACCGTGGTTATTGAATTGACTTCAACACAAAGTGGCATGAGAGAAGGTTTCTCAATCGGAACATCATGCCTTAGATCTATATGCTCTACATCCTTCAAGTGTTGTATCAACCATTCGGGGAGTGGAATTTGCATTTGGTGGGAGTCAAATCGCTCTTTGGAGCATTCACGGATATTTCCTCTCACAATCTCTTCTCTTGGTTGTTCTTCCTTCTTTTCCTCATCCAACACCCTCTCTTCCTCAACTTAGCTTCCTCAACCATAACGACTCCCTCTTCAACATTCGTCTCTACCTCATTCTCTACTTTTTCCTCCAAAACACTATTCTCTACCCAAGAAAACTCATCAACTTCTTCCCCACTCCCTAGATCGACAAAATTTACTTGTACCATTGGAGTCGTTGAAGGTTGAGTGGCTTGAGAAATTTGGGGTGGTACAATGTCCTGCTGAGTTGAATGGGAGGATTCTTCTTGGACAAATGAGTGGTGGTCATAAGGTTGAGAAATGGGGTTGAATGTAGGATTGATAAAGGTGGTATAGTCATAAGCATGCTCTCCAAAAGAATGGGAGAAAAGTGGGTTGAAATATGATGGATAGATAGCGTTCACACGCTCTACTTGATTAAACTCCCCACATTGATGCTCGGGATGTGGACCCAAACACAACTTATGAGTATACATATTAGGAACAGAAGTAGATGTAAGGGTTTGCACACCTTGGCCCACTCTCAAATGCTTAGAGGTCTCCTCATTTTCCTTCTCTTTTTGTAATTCGTAGACTGAAGCCAAAAGGAGTGTAATAATAGGATCATGCTCTAAAGATAAATCTCCTCTACTAGATTTGCAACCTCCAAAATCAGGAGCATATTGAATGAGCTCATGAAGGAATTTGTCGACCTCCTCCGCAGTGTTCTTCAAAAACATCCCTCCGGATGCAATATCGATCGATTCTTTGAGAGAATCAAAGAGTCCACAATAAAAGTGCTGAAGTAGCATCCAGTTGGGTAGGTTGTGGTGCGGGCACTGACGTTGGAGACTTATGAATCTTCCCCATGCTTCAAAAAGAGTCTCTCCGAGTTCTTGCTTGAAGCTCATAATAACTTGCCGGAGTTGACATGTTTTATCAGCCGGGAAGAATCTTTAAAGAAAATCTCTCTTGAGAGCCTCCCATGAAGAATAAAATCCAGGTGGGCATATATCAAGCCACATCTTAGCTTTCCCTTTCAAAGTTAGAGGAAAGAACTTCAACTTTAGATACTCCAAAGATATCCCAGGGATATGTATGAAACTAATGCGCTTCTCGAATCTCTCCATATGAGCAATAGGACTCTCGTAAATATCTCCATGAAACAGGCTGCTTTCAAAAACTTCAAGAAGACATGGCTTGAACTGAAATACCGCGTCGGGTGGTAATGATGGTAAGATGATAGGGCTGCCTCCCGTACCCGAAGATGGAACGACATATGATAGAAGAGTACGGGGTGAATCAACTTGGACTTCACCCATTAGGACTTGAAACCTCCTACGATGCTCGGTAGAACATTAGGGCGTACCTACATGCACCAACAAGAACCAATAGAAGCATCAAATTCATTGGGATTAGCATAAACTAATTTCTAGCGTGAAGGCAAACTCAAATAACCAAAAACCAAGAATCTAAAACTAGGGGCGCTGGCTCCCCGGCAACGGCGCCATTTTGTGTAACGTGGTTTTGTGGACCTCGGTATTGTCGTTCTCTCTCAGGGAGCTGGCGGCCTTGGTCATAGAAACTAAGTCAATGGTCGGGATGAGATTGCTAAGGTAAGGATATCAGTTTGAAAGGATCACAACGCAAGTAACAAAGCTAAGGTCGGTCAAGGAATGGAAAATGGGCTTCAGAGGCTTTTCGGGATGCAAACGGGGATAAGGAAATGGGTTTTGCAACAAGAGAGTAACGAGAAGGGGAAATCAAATGGTAACTCCGTTAGAAAATACCCATCAGGCTTCCTCTTTCAAGGATAGTCCGGATTAACTTCCCCAAAGTCCATCGACAGACCCGGGGGTGTTCAAGGAACGGAATTTCCTAGTTAGTTTCTATTCGCTTTCACGAACTAGAATACTAACTATCCTAATTCCTACCTTCCAACAATTGTTGGATGTATTCGGGATGCTTTCGCACCCAAATACATCCCACTTGAGGGAAGGATAGGATTGGGAAATTGATTTCCTAACTAGTTACTCACTAATATTGCTAACCCAAACCTAATCACCCGTTCACACCCTTAATTACCCCCTAACCCATAGGGTTTCTAGCCACTAATCATGACACTAACTATGCTAACAACATCTAAACCAAACCTAAACATGATTTCTAGCATCAAACAAACATAAACAAGCAAGATAATCAAATAACAAGCAAGAACAATTAAATAACAAGTAAAGTAATTAGCAAAGTAATTAATAAAGGAGTTAAGGGAAGAGAAAACTTATCAAAGTGCTGTAGATGAACAAGAGAAAGCAATAAAAAGATGACCCAACAATCTTTCAATTGTTTGAATCTCCAAATCTTGAATAACAAACACAAATTTCCAAAACCCTAGATTAATCTCTCTCTAAAACCCTTAATTACAAAGCTCCCCAAATGTCTAAGTCTATCCCTAGATTCCCCCTAAGAAAACGTGAAAGAGAGATACATATACAAGTGAAAATTGGTTGGCAAAACGCAGCACTTCAGGCCGAAAACACGCGCAGAACGTAGGGATACCGTGGTCATGGTCTAGGAGACCGTGGCCACGGTCCCCGTCGGGAGCAGGAGGTCGCGGGCGCGACCCAAATGGTAGCGGGCGCTACCGTCTTCAACTGATTCAAGGTAGACTTTAAGCATAGCAGCAGGGGGGTAGCGGGCGCTACCATAGTGGTAGCGGGTGCTACGCCAAGGGTGGCGGGGACTACCCTACCTCTTTTCGTCCCTTTGTTTCCTCCTTCTTTCCAAGGCATGTAACACCCATTTTGAGGGTCGTAGCGGGTGTTACCTCACTAATTGGCATCAAAGGTTGGGAGTGTGGTCCCGGTCGACTCCGCCTCGGTTTCCGGTCCGGCTCGGCTCGGGAAATCACCAAGAATGCTATAAAAAGGCCCGTTTTGCTACGTTTTCGGCGAAAGCTCCAAAATCTACAAAAATAACCGAAACGCATTAAAAACTTATGAAATTAAACCACGAAACGAGTTAAAAGCCTAAGGATTTAGGCGGTATTTAGACACAGAATTGGGTCTAAACAGCACTCAGGACGAGTCTTAGCCTAGCTCCTTTATAGATGCAACATTCAGGAGTATCTTTGGCGACAGTAGCTCCAGCGGGAATTGCTATGCATCATTGGCAAGGCTTCTTTTTTTTTATTTTTTTTTATTTTAGCAGTTTAACTAATGCAATGTATGCGAACAATTAAAATTCACAAAGAAATGCAAGCAGGTAGACTCTTTTATTAATGCACGTGATTTGACTGCTAAATGCAATATGCATGCAAGCCCCAGTTTTTATTACACAAGTCAACCTCAGGCTGTCATAAATAGAAGTACATAAAGATTTAAAACATAACACAACAACCTAGCTAAACTTAAAAAAAAAAAAACAATTACACATGTAATTTTTTTTTTAAACAACGCTATTCACATGTCTAACCCAACCATGTTAAACTCCATGCATGCGCGTAGGGTGTGAACTCTCAAACGAGTTCTCCCCCCCCCCTTCTAGGACGATCGACCTTCACACGGTGGAAGCCACCGTGGTTCCTTCGAATGCGTGTCTAGTAGTTGTTAACCCCCCCTGAAGTCCGATCGGACTTCACACGTAGGAGATGTATTTGTGGAATCTTTCAAGGCCTTAGCAAGCATTATTTAAGGATGACCTTACTACCATTTGGTGTCACATTTTGTTTCACCCTGTTCCTTCTTTTCTCTTTAAATATGGCTTTCGAAAGAAAACTCAATACATGGATGAACACCTTAACCAAAACTGAGAAGCAACTTCTCGCATGTTACAACCTAACCCTCATTTTGAGCCTAAAACAAGTCAAAATCAATTGGAACTTCTTAAATATTGCACTTGCGTTCTGGGATTCAAAGTTCCATGTTTTTCGCTTCTCTTGGAACGAGCTTTGTACACTCCCCGAAGAATGGGCTTGCATTTTCTAGTTCAGCCTTTGTGCGCCTCCTACAACTCCCTCTCTCGACCACAATCACGAGAGAATTTCGAAGAATTGAGGAACTTTAATCATTAGGCTTTAGGGCACATTCTCATGGAGAACATGGTTGACTGACAAGCACTGGTGGAGTTCTTCCAATCACCCGATTGTAGACACTGGGATTTTGACGAAGTAATATATAACACAACAATATAAAAATAAAAGCGAAGAAAGAGAAGAAAACCGATAAATGCATGCATTTACATGAATTTTATCCATCTAAAGCCACATGCATGATCACATGTGAGTTTACCTAGCTACATGCACATTTTTTACATAAAAAGATGAAGCCATGCAAGTCCTAAGAGCAAAAGCTAGAGGTCGCGGGATCAAATCCTTACAAAAGCACTAAAAAAACACTCACAAAAATCAAATACAAACACTCCCTCTGTCCAGTGTAAATCGCCAACTCCCTAGGCAGATTGTCTTCACACACCACCGTCCATAAATGCATGGACGAAGCAGGTACATCCCCTCCCCCCTTTAGCTGGTGGCCGGTCAGCCTACAGCACCGACCACTCGTGGTCAATTGACCACGTGCCACCGTCCATCCTCATACAGTCCCCCTCCTGCATGGTGTTTTGTTCTGTTGACCAAGGGCTACGTGAAGGGGATGAATGTGATTGTATGTGCATGCATGTCTCCTACCTCCTAAGCCTGTAAATACTACTCTTCTCAAAGCTATTTCACTCACCAACTCACTCTCCAATTCATTCTTCCACCATCTCTCAATCTCTCTAATTTCTCACAAACTCTCTCTACTTCTCATACTTCTTCTCATACTTCTATATCATATCCTTCCTCTAACCATCATATCTATCACTTCTATCTTCTTTTACACACCATAATCTTCATTCTTCTATCATCACAAAAACCCTAAATACTCTTCTCATCCTACCCATTCTAAACTCCACAAAAAACCCTAGCCTAAACACATTCAAAACAACAAAGGAAGCTTTCTTACTACCCTTTCCACCCTCTTTTTATCATCTCTTCTAGCATCTTTTCTACTATTCTTTTGATCCATCTTGGTACTTTGAGAGGAGGTTTCTAAAGGCATCACCAAGGAGAGTTTTCAAGCATCAAGAGGCGAGGCAAGGCTTCCCCAACAAAGTCACAATGTAAGCTCTAAGTGTTCTTCTTTCTTGTAAATAAGTGTACCTTTTTTATCTTTTATTTTGTACAATTCTTGTTCCATGATTCAATGAAATAATTCTATAAAGTATTCATCGATTTCCCTTCCAAACTTTATCAAAAGCACTTCTTTGAACTTTTAGTAGAGTCTTTCCTTTTGTAAGAGGCGAACTCTTAAAGTCTTTACTTTTCGAGTTCGTAGCCTTACCCCCGAATCCATTGTTGGGTTTCGCAGGCGGAGTCTTTCTTTATTTTCTCTTTAGTTTTTCTTGGCTTTTCTCTTTAAAAGGTCGGGCGGCAACTCCCATTTCGAATCAAAACACATCGGGTTGCATAAACTATGGTAAAACATGGTTATATAATGTGCCGATACAACTTTAGGGCATTCTTGTTATATTTCTAAATAATATTTGCATAAATTGCTTTCTTCTGAGCCTAACACTTAAATGAGCAAATTTGGTTAAATTTAGAAGAGTTTGGAACAAGTGGATGTTCACTCTTAAAGGTTTAATTCAAGACTCATGAAATGCATAAGTAAAGGGAAGGTGATTTTACAAAATATTATTCATGAAATGTATGATTAATTTCTTAAAGAGTTTTCAAAGGTTAAATCCCAGCACGAATAAAAAAATCACACCCCAATCCACGTGGATGATCGGAATCCCGAACGGCAAGGAAAAAATGTCCACAGGATTTTTTGCGATTGCACTGGGGAGTTTTCTAAAGTGGGTAAAACTTGAAAAAAAGCTTAAAGGGCTTTAAAACTTTTGGAAGGAAAATGGATTTTTACTTTGTATTACTAAGTCATTCTTTTTAGGCATAATGTATTGCATATATCGGGGCACTCCCTTGACATGTAATATGCCGCAGGAACACGTAAATCGACGATTTAGGCATTTTCTCTTTAAACCACAAAAATAACCCATGGGATGCCGGACCGACTATACTCAATTGGTGCATTTACACCGAGAGAGCATTAGTCACCACATCTACTCATGCATCACTCTACGAGGTCTCCACCCGAGCCTCCAAGAGCAACACCCAACACATTCAAGTTGCCTTTACAACAAGAATGCACCGGGGCGAGTACATGAGCCGCTAAGCCTTATCCAGCCAATAAACCCTTTTGTACATAGAGCCTTGGTTTAGGATACCCCTTTGTTCATGTGTATGCTATGTGCTATGTGTTTAAATTCTTTGTAAAGAGTCGACCCAAGTTTAGAAGTGTTGTTCTAGTCCACACAGTAGTCATTGGGCTGAGAAGAGTCATGTTTACCAACTAAGTTAATTAACCTAAAAAATTATGGTTAACCTAGTGATTGGGCCCATTTATCTATAAAGGTTAATTATCTTGGTCCATAAAGTAAACTCAACTCGCCTTTGATGATTCTATATGGCCCTTTACAACATCTTCTTAGCAAAGGTTCAATAAACTTGATTAAAACTCCAAAGAAGGTTAGTAGGTAAAGTTTTAGACTGCATAATAGTCACTGAGCTAGAGTAAGTTAATTTATCGAGTTAACTATCAAATCCATCATATTCATGGCCGACCCGTGGTTAGGCTCAACCATATTGGATTCGGTAATTAAATCCATAAACAAATTACAGCTCGCTCGTTGATTTTATCCAGTCCTTTACGATACCCGCTTTCATAAACAAATAGAATAAAAAATGTACAGAAAAAGTGTCAGACTGTCAGTCCTATCGATCATCGTTTTAGACCGCGTAATAGTCAGCATGGCTTGAGTTGGTCTGAGTATGGAGTCCAAGTCACATATTTTCCTTAAAACGGTTGGCATGTGGATGGGGCCCATCCGAATTGAGAAACACTTACTTGTACCCTCATACTAGTTCTGATTCACTATGCTTGGCTTTATTCAACCCTTTATTGTGATCGATAGCCCTTAGGATCATATAGAGTTAGGATCATGTAAGTCCGTGTCCCGGGTGAGTCATCTTGTTGAGTCAGCATATAGATTGTGCACCTTAGGAAGTCTCATATAGGTCCATTAGGTCATGCATCCACGGGATGGGTTGTTAATGAAAGGTCAATCTCTTAACTGTGTGTTGTTTTCCTTAGTCAGTATAGAAGACCTGAACCTAGCTTGGATCCCCGGCCCGTCAGATCGCTTGATCTGTAACCTAGACTTCGTCCCGACATCACCTAGGTCTAAAGCTTCTCCCCGGTTGCAGTTCGACATGTCTTTTGGAGAGAATAGTTGGGACAATCAGATCCATGAGACTTTGGCTAAACTTCTTGAAGAGAAGTTCAAGCAAGTAGAGGGTTCAATTACTTTTGCTGCTTTACAGGAAGAGAAGAAAGCCGAGGAGCACACCGCCTAACAGCGGGAACTCATCGAGAGGCAAAACACTCGCATAGAGCAACAACAAGAGACCCTGAACGATGTTTTGGAAGCTATGCAACGTATCAACATGCACATGGGAGTGGTTGACAATAATGAGAACGCCATGGAAATCTGCCCTAACCTTGCAATTGACAAAGGCAAAGGAAAGCTAGGGGAAAGTTCTAGTGCTGGAGTGGTTATTCATGTACCCGATGATCCGGCACCTAAGTCACCAACATCAGGTGCTACCCCTCGAGTTGTTCCGATCAAAACTGAGCTGTAAGATGACCCTGTCATTCAGGAAATAAAGGCCGAATTGAACGTGTTCAAGGATGCTGTAAGCCAAATGTCAGCCTTCACTAACCAGTTCGTCGAGTTCGAACCGCCTGCTGAGGTTAATGCTAATGTAGTAGGGAAGATGGATATACCTTTGAAGAAGTTTTACACGTCTAACCCATCAGGTATGGGAATTTAACCGAGTAATGCCACTGCGGGGGCATCAGTACTGAACACTACCAGCACGTCTTTCCATCATCATTGAATGATGAGGCGTTGAACTGGTACTACACTCTTCCTCTGGAAGTGCGAGGAGATTGGACTGCCATTCGCAGAGCATTCATCGAGAATTATAGAAAAATTCAAAAGTTTACAAAGTAACCTTGTCAGATATCATGACAATCCGACAAGGAGATGACGAATCATTTATGGCTTACTACAAGAGATGGCATGCTAAGATGTCCCAGGTGACTAGCATTATCCCCACCGAAATGCAGCTGGACACATTCGTCTGTGGTGTAAAACCCAGTCTGGCGAAACAACTAGATTTCCATGTGGTTGAGAGTTTTGAATATCCAAAGAAGTTGTGTCCCAAATTAGAGGCACGCAAAGAGAGGACCGCGACGTCCCAAAGTTGGAAGAGCAACAACAAAGGAAGAAGGACCACTAGCGCTCTCAAGGCAGCTGAGGCCAACGTTGTCCAGAATGTGAATCGTGGTCCGCCTCCAAAACCGGCTTATTTTCAGTATGACTCATATATCCCACTGAACATGACATATGCTGAAGCCTTGGACCGATTGTTGAAGTCCGATAAGATTCAATTGCCAACACTTAGGCCTGAACCTGAGACTAAGGGATCAGGATGGAACAATAATGCTTACTGTAAGTACCACCGAGCTAGGGGTGATGATACCGAGCGATGCTAGACACTCAAGAACCACATCGAAAAGATGATCCATTTTGGAGAACTTCCATTACCCAAGGCTGCAAGTAAACCTAATAACAGAAGCAATCCTCTCCCAAATCATGCTATTTTTATAGGAGAGGATACTTTTGACCCATCTGAGTGTATTACCGATGAAGGAGCACCCGTACTCCTCCTTGAAGATTTGACAGCCTTTACTGTCAATGACATCTGGGTTAGTGACGAAGAGGACATATACGAAGAAGGTCCCGGTGATAATTTCTGGTCTGATAAAGAAGAAGAAGCCTACCTAGTGTTGCATTCCTAACTAGGTAAGGAAGGCACAATCATGCAAGAACTGAACCTGTGGTTCCTACGCCGAATCCAAGCCCTGCGAGAACATAAGCACTTGCCACCCCTGAGGATTTGACAACCTTTACTGTTAATGGTATATGGGCCAGCGATGACGAAGACAATTACAACCATGGGGAGTAACCCAACAACGCTTGGAGGAGCTGAAGAACAATCTGCATGATATGGTTATACAATCAGCTATCCGCCAGGATAAAAAGGTCTAAGAGCACCTAGAACGACAAGATCAACAAATAGAGCAACAATGAGAAACCTTAGATAACGTATTGGGGGAGCTTTAATGTCTTAAGGTTGGTTTCGATCAGCAAACCCCGCTGCCAAGGAAGTAAAAGAAGTTGACCCAGTGGTTATTGTGCTGTCTAATCCTGAATTTGATCTAAGCGCCATGATTTCTGCTGATGGGGGTTACCGCGAAGTGACTTAGGTCGATTCTGTCAACAATAAATGTACCCTAGTGTTAGGAGAACCTTGTAAGGTCCAGTCTAAGTCGAGCACTAATGGGTCTGTAATCGAGTCTGAGTCAGCTGGGATTAGCCCCAAGTTTGATAAGTTTGTATCCGTTTCTGCATTCAATGAAGTGAACATTTCTGAGTATCTCTGCTCTTCTTCCCTTCTCCCTAATTGCTGTGCTAATAACTATGAATTTGATGTTGAACCTTTAAAAGACTTTAATGAATTAACACAAGCCATGAATGACCACGAGAATCACATGGCACATGTTGAAGAGACCATCACCATCAATGTGGGGACGCCTTAAACTCCCCGGGAATTGAAAATTGGCAAATCATTAACCCTGGAGGAGCAACAGGAGTCCGCCGCGCTCTTGAAGGAGTTTTTCGATGTTTTTGCTTGGTCCTACGAAGATATGCCCGGGATCGATAGAGAGATCGCCGAACACGCAATTCCTCTATACCCGGATACAAAGCCGGTACAACAGCGACCTCGCCGAATCAAGAATGAATGGTCGGACAAAATTCACAGTGAGGTCAAGAAGAAATTAGAAGCTAAGTTCATTGGGGCCGTAGAATACTCGCAATGGGTGGCTAATATTGTCCCAGTGCCGAAGAAGGATGGAAAGGTGTGAATGTGTGTCGATTTTCGAGACCTGAACAAGGCTAGCCCAAACGATTGGTTTCCTTTGCTGCATATTGATGTCCTGGTTGATCATACATGTGGACACGAGTTGCTATCATTCATGGATGGATAAGCTGGCTACAACCAGATCAAAATAGCTGAAGAAGATATGGAGAAAACATCTTTCATTACCCCGTGGGGAACTTTATGTTATACGGTCATGCCTTTCGGGTTAAAGAATGCTGGTGCTACTTACCAACGCACCGCTACTACCCTGCTTCATGATATGATTCACGTGGAGGTAGAAGTGTATGTAGATGACATGATCGTCAAGTCAAAGAAGCGTGAGGACTACATTCCAAACTCACGCAAGTTCTTCCTTAGACTCCGCAAGTACAACATGAGCTTGAATCCGCAGAAGTAGGCATTTGGGGTCACTTCGGGAAATTGCTAGGTTATATCGTCAGTCAACAGGGAATAGAGGTTGATCCATCGAAGATCAAGGCTATTCAGGACATGCCTCCACCTCGGTCGGAAAAGTAGATCCGTGGCTTCCTAGAGCGGGTACAGTATCTAAGCAGGTTCATTTCCAAACTCACAATGACTTGTGAGCCATTGTTCAAAAAGTTTAAGAAGGGAGCGAAGGTTGAATGGGATGACCAATGTCAAGTAGCGATAAAGTTATGGCTTACTTTACCAACCCGTCGGTACTAGTCCCACCTGTACCAGGGGAGCCATTGCTGCTTTACTTGACCATCAGTCCAACCGCTATTGGTGTTATGCTAGCACAAGAAAGTGATGGTTTAGAACGAGCCATATATTATATCAGCAAGAAGTTTATTGGATGTGAGTCTCACTATTCCGAGATCGAGAAGATGGCCTTAGCATTAGTATGGTCTACAAAGAAGCTTCGCCACTACATGCTCTCACATACCGTGTATGTGATCGCAGCATACAACCTAGTCAAGTACATTATGGAACAACCCACTATCAATAGCAGGATCGCCCGATGGGTGGTCATGTTATTTGAGTTCGACTTACGCTTCCGTCATCCAAAAGTCCATAAAGGGTCGTGCAGTCTCCGACTTTCTGGCTGAGTTTCTGTGGACATTTTTCCTCGCCGTTCGAGCTTCCGAACGTCCACGTGGATTGGGGTGTGATTCGCGGATTTGTGCTGGGGTTTGAACCTTTGAAAAAGACCCTTTAAGGAAATTTACTTACACATTTCAGGAATAATATTTGTAAAATCACTTTCCCTTTACTTGTGCATTTTATGAGTCATTGAAATTAAACCTTTAAGAGTGAACATCTACTTGTTCCAAACTCTTCCAAACTTAACCCAATTTGCTCATTTAATTGTTAGGCTCAGAAAAAAGCAATTTATGCAAGTATTATTTAGAAATATATAAAGAAAGGACCTTAAAGTTGCATCGGCACGTTGTAAAACATTATTTTACCATAGTTTATGCAACACGATGTGCTTTTAGATCGAAATGGGCGTCGCCACCCGACTTTTTATGGGAAAAGCCAAGATAAACCAAAGAGAAAAACAAGAAGGACTCCGCCTGCGAAACCCAAGAATGGATTCGGGGGTAAGGCTACGAACTCGAAAAGTAGGAACTTTAAGAATTTGACTCTCACAAAAAGAAAGAGTCTACTAAAAGTTTTAAGTGTGCTTTTGATAAAGTTTGGAATAGAGATAAATAAGAACTTTATAGAATTAATTCACAAAACATACAAAAGAATAAAAGAAAGAAAGATACATCATATACACAACACTTTATTTTACATAAGGAAGAATATATAAAAGCTTACATTGTGACTTTTTAGGGGGGGGGGGAAGCCTTGCCTAGCCTTTGTTGTAGCTCCTTTGAATGCCTTGAATCACCCTCTTGAAGATGCCAAAATAGAACCAAAAGTGGATGGAGGAAAGTATGGAAAAGGGTAGAAAAAGGCTCTTTTTGTAGTGTTTTGGGGTATTAGATAGGTTAGGCTTTTTGTGGGGCTTTATGGAGATATAATGGAAGGTAGAATAAGAATGGAGATAAGAGGTTTAAAAGAGTAGAAAGATTATGAGGGTAAGAATATGGTAGAGATTAGAAATGGAGATGATAGAAAAAGAGTAGGAAATAAGGATAGGAAAAAGACTTTTTTTTTTATGGGATTTTGTGGTGTTTATGTAGAGATAAAAGGAATAATATGGAGATGAATATTTTAGAGTTTTCGGAAGGTGGAGAAATGGAGATTATGGTGGTAGAAAAGTGATGGAAAAGGATAGGAGAATGATAGGGAAAAGGAGCTCTATTTGTGGGTTTTTAGGATAGTTTTGTGATGTTTTTGGAAGGCTTTATAGGAGATTTATGTGAGGATAGTGGAGGATAGTATGAGAGTATGGGTTAGAGTTTTAGGAGGATGGAGATATGGAGTTTAGGATGGTAAGAGAATGGTGGAAGAATGATAGGAAAGATGATAGAATGATAATATTACAATAGAGATTAGTAGAGAGTGATGAGAGAAATGAGGGAATGGATGAATGAGAGTGTAGGGGGAAGAATGAGTGAATGATTGAGTGAGTTTGGCTTCAAGAGTGGTGGTATTTATAGGAGTAGGAGAGAGTAGGTAGAAGACACACATTCATGCACATACATGTACATGTATTCACGTAGTCAAGCTGGCACAGAATACTAGGTGGAGGGCGGAGTGAACTTGGAGTAAACGGCAGCTCATGGTCAATTGACCACATGCGATCGGTGGTCAAGGCCGACCGGCCTTGAGCACGGGGGAAATGTATTTGTTCACCGTCGATGCACCCATGGACGGTGGCACGTGTATAAACTGGCCTTGGGAACTGCTGGTTCACACTGGACCGTATGAGCTTATTTGATGTATATGAGATGTTTTTTGGATGCTTTTGTGAGTCTTTGATCTTGAGACCTCTTGTGGAATTTGCATTTGCTTTTACGTAGCTCATGCCTGACATGCATGGTTAGGGTTTAATCACCATTTTTACGTAAAAGTTGTGCATGCAATTTCCATGTAAACTAGCTTATGTAGAGTGCATGTATGCGAGTCTTCTGGCTTCGGCTTTAGCTTTGGCTTCCCTTATATTCTATTTCCTAATTTTCTAACTAAAATACATAAAAAGGAAATAATAAAAATTACATTAACGGTAAACAAAAACTATGCTAACATCTGGTGTTTGAACTAGCTTATCGACCGACTTCTTCTGCTTTATTTCTGCTTCGCTCATATAAGAATTCTATACATTTATGTACCAAATCCCGGTGTCTACAGAGAGCCCCCACTTTGATTGAGTCTTGGATAGGATGAAAATCAAAGTAGACTTGATTTGATGGACACCGGTCGGGATTTGACTTTTGAGTGCAATGCCTGTAGATATGACTTTGGAGTGCAAAGCCTGGGGTGATGCTTGGAAGCGGAGTCCTGCATCGTGGTTGTGGGCAGCATGTGCCTCTGTCAGGGATGATCTCGAGCAAGAATGATGCTCTACTAGAAGTGATCTTGGGCGTCGGATGACGTCCTACTCGAAGTGATCTCGGGTGCTGAAGGCATCCCTACTTGAAGTTGTGGGCTGGCACTTGGAAGCTAGGTCCTGTGTCGCGGTTGGCGAACTTGTGCTGATAGGTGATCTCAGGCGAACTTGGAGAACTTATTGAAGAGACTTCATCAGACGTGATCCCGATCGCTCCTGGAGTTTGATTTTGATGATGGCATTTTCGATGCCGATGGCCCTGGGGGTCGAGATTTCACTGAGCGCAATGCCAGTGGCTCGGATATTGAGACTTCACCGGGCACGATGCCGGTGGCTCAGGATTGGGACTGCATCGAAACTCTGCCGATGGTCCTAGGTGATGATGATGATGATGGTGGCAATTCACTATCGGGAGACTTCACCGGTCACGATGCCGATGGCTCTGTTGTTGGGGACTTATGCCGATTGGCGACCCTGTTTTTGGTCTTTTTGACGATGAAGGCATTTTTTATGCTGATCAGACTTCATTGGACGTGATGTCGGTGGCTCTTATTCCTGAGATTCCATCGAACTCGATGTCGATGACTCTTATTGCTAAGACTAATCCGAGTTCTGCCGGCGGCTCTAGATTTTTTATTTTCAGTGGCAATTCAATGCTTGGAGACTTCATCAGACGTAATGCCGACGACTCTTATTTTCCTCAGATTATGTCAGCATGATCATTGGGAGGATGCTCTTATTTGGGGACTTGATGCTTCATTCTTGAGAAGATCACCCCTCCTTATTGGGCACACTTAAACATGCTCCTCCTTGAAAATGTACAAGTTTGAGCCCTTGGAAACAAGCATGGAGAAAAGACAAAGGCTCCTTCTTTCCCTAGGCCGGCCGGACGCTAGAGATAAGAGAGGAATCCTTATATTCACTCGGGCCCTTGGCAACAAGCATGGAGAAAAGACAAAGGCTCCTTCTTTCCCTAGGCCGGCCGGACACTAGAGAAAAGAGAGGAATCTTTGCATTCAATTCAGCTTTTGCAGGCCATGTAGGAGACAAATTTGGTCACAATTTTGGTAGATAGCTCCAAGGTCGATTAGACTTGAGCCTAGGTAAATGAGGGCATGACACGTGGCTGCGTGAACTGAACTCTTGTGATCACAAAATGGATCTTCTAGCTACGACATTATTCACCGCTTCTCATTCAAACTTCATTTGCTTCCCTTTCTTATTTTCTCTCTTGAAGGTCTTTTGGGTATTTTCATTTTTATCACAAAAAGATGAATTTTTCGAGAACAAGACGCAGACGTGCTTCTCTGCTAGTAGTCCATAAAGACGATACAGTGGGAACATCCCAGTAGGGAATTCACGCCGGTACAATTGGTTTACCGATAAGATGAACATGCATCGTCCCTTCGTTCTTGTACCTCGGTTATGCTTTATTTCTTTGACAAACTTATTTTTATAGCATGTTGTTGTTGAGACGACTTGCATGCTACTGCTTGTTTTAACATTTTAAGTTGAATTTAAAGTAAATGATACTTCAAATTTTGCTTTAAGCGCATATATGCTGCCTTCAGAATCTCACTGGGGGAAGAGGGATCCTTGAATTGCGCCCGATCGTGGATCCATATCAGTCATTTGATGAAGATTCTGCCCTTCGTGTCGGATAGTCGCCATTCGTGTCTGGCTGAGGATTTCGTCTTTCATGTCAGACATATGCCATTCGTGTTTGGCGGATGATGATCCTGTCATTCGTGTCCGACAGGTGAAGATGATCCTGTCATTCGTGTCTGACAGTCGCCATTCGTGTCTGGCGGATGATTGATGACTTGACTGGATGCTAACT
The DNA here is from genome assembly GCA_029582165.1 of Portulaca oleracea. Classification (NCBI taxonomy): domain Eukaryota; kingdom Viridiplantae; phylum Streptophyta; class Magnoliopsida; order Caryophyllales; family Portulacaceae; genus Portulaca; species Portulaca oleracea. Next base: position 34,676,288 of record CM055888.1, on the reverse strand, counting down.
TGACTGCTAGAGTTGGATCAGAAATCACTCCAATCTTGCTCTTAGTGATTGACAGCCCTTCCTGAATGAGATGACATATGGGCTTCCAGCCCCTAGTGTTGCGCTCTGGCACTTCTTTGTTGTTTCTTTTTTTCTTTTCAATATGCAGGTATGCATGCAAATGGTGTACGAGACTCATGCACACACTTTTTTTTTTCCGACACAAGTATTTATGCACTTATGCATTTATGCACGACTACTGACTTTATGCATGATAAACTGACTCAGTGCATGAGACTCGAACATGCCTTATGGATGCAATGCAAATCTATTATGCTTAGCTAGGACATACACATGATGCTTTATGCTTTTAAACATGTAATTCTATATGCAGGTAACATCCCGACTCTTTATTTAGACAATGACTCTTTTTTTTTTTCGAGATAATGCTTTCCTAAGACAATGACTTCCTAAGGATCAAGGCCACTTGTGGGGAATTTTAGAAAAATTCAGGATGAGGACCATTTTGGTCCAGGGGACAAGGAATGATGGTGGAGGTGCTAGGCCTGAAGGATGTGCTTCTTGGATGCTCTCGTAGGTGACCTTGATTGCTTGCAAACCTATGTATAACAAGCCCCCGGTTTGGCGTAGACCCTTGATGACATTGTCCTGCCCTAGGAGGACATGTTGGGGATTTGCAAGCCCCCAGTTTTAATGTAGAGTCTGGATGACATTGTTCTGATTTGGAGGGCACCTTAGAGATTTGCAAGCCCCCAGTTTGATGTGGATTGACGATATGATGTACGAAGACCAAGAAATGGAAGGAGATATTGCTTCTTATGTTGCACTGATGGAAGTCTGGTATATCCTTAGTTGTGAGTCTCGATCTCTCCTTTTGCCTAATTTGCCCAAAGGGTTTTCAAGTTAGCCTCTCTTTTTTTCTTTTCTTTTTATCTTTTTTCTTTCCCTTTTTTTTCTTTTTTTTTTCCCTTTTCCGAGACCACTATTAGGACGTCAACGAAGATGCAAGACCATGTAGGATAGGGAGGAGGAGTCCCTCAGAGGAGCTACATTCGAAAAATATCTTGTTGTCAGAAAAGGTAGCGCAAGCCCCCAGTTTAGAGTAGCTTGTCTCTGAGTCTATTCATGATCATGTAGATGCTAGTGAGCCGCTGATTCGATGTGAACGACTTTTGCTCTTGCTTGGAGGTGAACCACACTGAGATGTGCTGAGAGTAGGCATTTAGAATAGAACCTCCTACTTGCAGTAATGACTGAGCTGAAAAAGTCCTCAAAGGGTGAGACGAGATGAACAGGCTTGAAAATATTGGAAGGAGTTTGGTGAAAGAAATGGTGAATGATGGCTGATTAATGAATGGGATATGGAGACACTTAAGGATGAACGTGCCTTAAAAAGGAAGGAGAGATGGTAAAATGGGATAAACATCATCTCTTAGGAAAAAAGTTGGAACATGGGGATAAAGAGACACTTAGGGATGATGGTGTCTTGAAAGGGTGAAGAGATGGTCAAATGGGGTAGACATCATCTCATGGGAAAAGGCTGGAACATAGGTGATGGAATGATGTTCAAATCTGACAGATGGAAAATGGAGGGTTAATGAAGATGCTGAAATCCAAGGGTTTCTCTAATTTTTCCTAGCCCGCCCAAGTGGGTTTTCGGACTAGCTTTTTATTCTCTCAAAGACCAATTTATTCAACGACGACATTCTCTAAAGTGAAAAATATTGGGCCGGGCCTCAAAGAGGTTTTCCTACGTATCCAAGGTGGAATCAGGCCAGTCGTAGTTCTTTAAGCAGCTTTGAAGGGTTAGTGCCTCAAGGAAGGCTTAGTGGTTGAAACATATGATTATGAAAGGTTCATATATGGGTAATGGATGGTTACTGAAAGACGGGGAAGATTATTGAAGGTTGAAAGGTTTGTATGGATGATGAGGTGAAGGTTTAGGATCAATGGGATTTTTTTTTTTCTGGTGTGCATGATTCTTATTTCTGCCTTCTAATTCTTATTCTTCCTCTTTTCTTTCTTTCCATTTTGTGTTTCTTTCTCTGTTTTTTGCTCTTCCTTTTCTCCTTTTTTTTTGCTACCTCTCTCTATTTTTCTTTCTTTTTTCTCACTTTTTTTTTTGCTTTCACTCTTTTTTTTTTTCTGAACTTCTTCTTCATGGATTGCCTCTTGTTCTCCATTGGTCATAACATACCTTTTGGATTTGATTTAATGAATGAAACGGTTTAGAAAAGGTCGAGGTTTGATGGAAAAGGCTAGAAATGAAAATGATAGGTTGTAAGTGGTAGGATGAAAAGACGAGGGTAATGTGGTTGGTGAAATGAAGGCTGGGCGGAAGCCCCCTGTCCTCGGCACATTTGGTTAAGCTGCGACATTTTTGATGAGGAGTGTTCACTTTAAAGAGGTTATTGAACTTGGTCTTTACTGACAACACTCTCTCCTTCTATTCAGCCTGCTGGATGAGGGTATAGGCTGACTTCTCTCATCGATTTTATTCTCTCCTTTTTTCGGTTTGCCTCAATGAGGTTTTCAAACCGACCACTCTATAGTTTTTCACTCTTTTTTTTAAATTCTATTTTTTTAATTTCTCTCTTTATCTCTCTAACCCTGAATCCAAGAAACGAAGGGATGGGAATGAGGTATATGACAAAGATGGAAAGATAAAGAGAAGGTGAAGTTGTCAGACTTGGTTTGTAAGGATGATAGATGGATTAGAGAACTTTTCAACTCAGATCAAAAACACAAGCATGAAATCCTGTTTAAACAAATAGCAACAAGAGCAACTGAATTCGAGTAAAGAACTAAGAACTGACTTTTAACTCTAACAGACTCCGGAAGCAAAATGCTTGACAACCAGGACAGTAGCTAACTCTAAAGCTCCTTTTGATGATGCACCCTCGCTGTCTTCGTATGGGGAATCCATGTTCTATCTAACCCTGTGTGCTGCCCTAGGTAAAGGTAGTTTTCCCTGACTAGATTAAGTCCTCAAAGTCTAACAATTCTCCATGTCGTGCCTCCGGGACCCATGGTAGTTGCAAAATGTCCTGTCATCCCGAAAATTCCCTTTATTGTAGGCTCAGGCCTTGACCTTAACACTAGACAAATGAGGAAAAACTCATCACAATGCATGCATGTCCTAAATGACCTATATGGGACTTCCTAAAGAATGCAAAACACCTATGCGCTGACTCATGAGACTTACCTAGGACATGGGTTTGAACGTGCTTATTGACCTACATGGGACTTTCTAGGATGCAAGACTTCTATATGCTGACTCAAGAGACTTACCTAGGACATGAGTTTGAACGTGCTTATTGACCTACATGGGACTTTCTAGGATGCAAGACTTCTATATGCTGACTTAAGGAAAAGACTTACTCACGACATGGGTCTATATCTATATGAAACCTCCTCAAGTGAAAATGCCTATATGTTGACCCGGAAAGACTAATCCATGACATGGTTTACACTAGACTTCCTAAAAAAAAGAAATGAAAGACACTCACATGATATGCCAACACGAGAAAAGACACACCCACGACACGGGTTTACGCTGGACTTCTAAAAAATAGGTATTTACATGATGACTCCAGACGCAAACTTACCTATGACTTAGACCTTATACGAGAATTCCTAACAAATGAAAGACACTTACATGAAAAAACGACTCAACGACTTACCCATGCCACGGGTTTGCATGACCTAGACCTTATATGAGACTACTATAATGCAAGGCATTCATATATTGACATAGGAAAAGGATTCGCCCATGACATGGGCTTACATTGGACTTTCTAAAAAAATTAAAAGACACATGCTTGCTGACTCTAAAACGAACACTCTGAAATAAACACACTTACATGTTGACTCTGAAATAAAGACACTTATATGTAGACTCTGAAATAAGGACACTTACATGTAGACTTTAAAACAAAGACTCATCCATGACTTGGGTTTAAAAAGGACTTTCTAAAAATGGAAGACACACGCATGCAGATGTTAACACAAAGACTCATCCTAGACCTTTATATGAAACTTTTCTAAAGAATGCAAGACACATGCATGTAGACACTAACACCAAGACTCACCCTAAACCTAGGTTTACATTTGACTAACTAAAAAAATGCAAGACACATATTGATTCTAAAACAAAGACTCACCCATGACCTGGGTTTACAAGGACACATGTTGACTCAAACAAAGGATCACCCATGACATGGGTTTACATTAGACTCTAAAAAAAAGACACATAGATTGACTCAAGAAAAGACTCTTATATGACAAGACCTTGCATGAAACATCATAAAGACTGAAAGACATTTACACACTGACTCTAAAACAAAGACTTACCCATGACCTGGGTTTATTAGACCATATACGATACTGACTCAGGAAGCGACTAAACTGTGACACACGTTTACGAGTCCTAACTTCTATGAGACGTCCTAAAGAATGAAAGACAATTACTTACTGACTCAGGAACGCTTAACCTTTATACAACTCTAAGCACACAACAACAACACTTTTATACAACAAGAGCATTATAAAAGGCCGGATAAAGTCAAACATAGCGAGTTGACATAAGTTAGAAAGCGCAAGTTAGTGTTTCTCAATTCGAATGAGCTTAAACCACGAGCCGACCGTTTTAAGGAGAATCCGTCACTTGAACTAACAAACTTGTGTTAACTCAAGCTATGTTGGCTATTATGCGGACTAGAATAATGCTCGACATACTGACAGCCTAACTTCTAGACTTCTATTTACACACTCTTTTTTGTTCAAGACCCAACATATTTATTTATTTAACTCATGGAAAGTGCATGTCGTAAAGGACCGACTAAAGCCATCAAAAGGCGAGTTAAAACAGGCATATAAACTTAATTATTAATTCCACCATGGATGGGCTTACCAATGGGTCGACCATGGATTTTTTTAGACTTAATAATTAAATTTATAAATCTATTTTCTCTACTCTTGTGACTATTACGCGGGCTAGAACAACACCCAATGACTTTGTTTTATTATTGATCATTTTCTTTGGACCCAAAATAAGAGAATACTGAGAAGGGCCGAATAAAACCATCAAAGGTGAGTTAAAATGAATCGATAAACAAGGCCAATTAACCTTTAAAATGGATGGGCCTCAGAACCAAGCCGACATAAAATTTAAGGTTAATTAATCGAGTTTATAAACTCATTTCTTCTCAAACCCAACGATCATTATGCAGACTAAAACGACACTTAAAAATTAGGTCCAACTCTAATGAAGACTCAACAGATACAAACACATATATACACAAACACATATTTACACCTAACGAAGATTCAACAAACTCGGCACGTATTTACATAAATACGTATTTACGCTTAACAAAGACTCAACAAACTCAAACACCTAATACAGACTCGTCAAACTCAAACACGTGGCACACAAACACATACACATGCACAAACACATGCACAGACACATACACATAAACATACACAAACACATGCACATGCACATCCACAGGCACAAACACATACACATGCACATGCACATGCACAGGCACAAACACATGCACAAACACATATACATACTCATGCACAGGCACAAACACATACACATGCACATGCACAGACACAAACACATACACATACTCATGCACAAACACATGTACAGACAAATACACATGCACATGCACAGGCACAAACACATGCACAAACAGGAATAACTACATTTACCCTACCTGACTTATGTGGTAAAAATTTTTGCACACCTGACATTTGAGAAATGATTTTCACCCTACCTGACATTTAAGGGGTCGTAAATTTAAAGCCCCTCAGGTATGTTTATAATTGATTTTTTATTGACTTTTCCGGTGAACTGTAAAAAATAAATACGAAGTGACCTTTACACCCTTGTTATTATTTCCTTTGACTTTCAATTAAATGCGAAATGACTTTTGTACCCTTAGTATTAATTGTTATGGCATTTTAAAACCCAACCACTCCACTGATTCCGTTGATTCCTCTCCCCATCCCCCCCCCCATACAGAAAATGAAAACCTAACCCCTCCCAAACCACCATGTCTATCTTCTACTCTCCAACATAGTCTTTTCCTTCTCAAATTAAAGGGCAGCATCGTAATTTCACATAGTGATATAGGGGTATTATTGTATTTTTTCATTTCCGATGACAAGTTACCGGATTCTAACACTAAAAATCACTTTCACTAAATGTCAGGTAGGGTGAAAATTATTTCCCAAATGTCGGGTGTGCAAAAATTATTACCGCATATGTCAAGTAGAGTAAATGTAATTAACTCTGCACAAACACATATTTACACATAGTCTATAACACATTTTATCTACTTTACGGACCTAACTCTATATGGACCCTAAGGACAAGTGATCATTATAAAAGGCCGAATAAAGCCAAACATGGCGAATCAGGACTGAGTATGGGAGTACAAGTTAGTGTTTCTCAATTCGGATGGGCCCCCATCCACAAGCCGACCGTTTAAGGAGAATCCGTAACTTGGACTACCTACACAGACCAACTCGAGCCATGCTGACTATTATACGTACTAGAATAATGATCGACAGGACTGACAGTCCGACACTTTTCTATATATATTTTTTTATTCTGTTTGTTTCGGAAAGTGGATATCATAAAGGACTGAATAAAACCAACAACAGGCGAGTTGTAATTAGTTTATGGACTTTATTGCCAAATCCAATATGGTTGGGCCTAACTACGGGCCGACCATAAGTATGATGGATTTCATAATTAATTCGATAAATTAATTTACTCATGTCTGGTGTTATTATGCAGTTTAAGACTTTACCCACTAACTTTGTTTTGACTTTAATCAGGCTTATTGGACCTTTGTTAAAAAGATGTCGTAAAGGGCCATGTAGAATCATCAAAGGCGAGTTGAGTTTACTTTATGAACTAAGATGATCAACCTTTATAGATAAATGTGCTCAACCACAGGGTCAACTATAATATTTGAGGTTAATTAACCTAGTTGTATACATGACTCTTCTCAGCCCAATGACTACTATATGGGATAAAACAACACTCCTAAACTTGGGTCGACTCTTTACAACAAAAGTAAACACATAGCACATAGCATACATATGAACAAAGGGTATCCTAACCAAGCCTCTATGCACCAAAGGGTTTATTGGCTGGATAAGGCTTATCGGCTCATGTACTCGCCCCGGTGCATTCTTATTGTAAAGGCAACTTGAATGTATAGGGTGTTGCTCTTCGTAGCTCGTGTGGAGACCTCGAAGAGTGATGCATGAGTGGATGGTGACTAAGGCTCTCCTGGTGTAAAGGCACCAACAGAGTATAGCTGGTCCTACATCCCATGGGTATTTTTTGTAGTTTTAAGGAAGAACATAAACCGCTGCATTAAGTGCAACCCAGCCCACATACGTGGCCGAGAGGTAGCCCGGTATATGCAATGCAATTATGCGTAAAAAGAATTACTTAATACTATAAAGTAAAAATTTATCTTTGTTCCAAAATTTTTAAAGCACACTAAACTTTTTTTCAAGTTTTACCCACTTTAAGAAAAACTCCCCAGTGGAGTCGCCAAAACTCCTGTGGACATTTTTCCTCGCCGTTCGGGCTTCCAAACGTCCACGTGGATTGGGGTGTGATTCCGTGATTTGTGTTGGGGTTTGAACCTTTGAAAAAAGACCCTTTAAGGAAATTTACTTGCATATTTCAGGAATAATATTTGTAAAATCACTTTCCCTTTACTTGTGTATTTTATGAGTCATTGAAATTAAACCTTTAAGAGTGAACATCCACTTGTTCCAAACTATTCCAAATTTAACCCAATTTTCTCATTTAAATGTTAGGCTCGGAAGAAAGCAATTTATGCAAGTATTATTTAGAAATATATGAAGAAAACACCTTAAAGTTACATCGGCACGTTGTAAAACCATGTTTTACCATAGTTTATGCAACCCGAAGTGCTTTTAGTTTGAAATGGGAGTAGCCACACGACTTTTTAAGGGAAAAGCCAAGATAAACCAAAGAGAAAAACAAGGACTCCGCCTGCGAAACCTCAGAATGGATTCGGGGGTAAGGCTACGAACTCGAAAAGTAAAAACTTTAGGAGTTCGCCTCTCACAAAAGGAAAGGCTCTAATAAAAGTTTTAATAAGTGTGCTTTTGTTAAAGTTTGGAAGAGAGATAAATAAGAACTTTATAGAATTAATTCATTAAACATGCAAAAGAATAAAATAAAGAAAGAAACATCATATGCAACACTTTAATTATTTACATAGGAAAGAACATAAAAAAGCTTACAATGTGACTTTTTAGCGGGGAAGCCTTGCCTTGCCTTTGTTGTAGCTCCTTTGAATGCCTTGAATCACCCTCTTGAGGATGCCAAAATAGAACCAAAAGTGGATAGAGAAAAGTATGGAAAAGGGATGCGAAAAGGGGAGAAAAAGGCTCTTTTTGTAGTATTTTGGGTATTAGATAGGTTAGGCTTTTTGTGGGGCTTTATTGAGATATAATGGAAGGTAGAATAAGAATGGAGAGAAGAGGTTTAAAAGAGTAGAAAGATTATGAGGGTAAGAATATGGTTGAAATTAGAAATGGAGATGATAGAAAAAGAGTAGGAAATAAGGATAAGAAAAAGGCCTTTTATGGGATTTTGTGGTGTTTATGTAGAGATAAAGGGAATAATATGGAGATGAATATTTAGAGGTTTAGGAAGGTGGAGAAATGGAGATTATGGTGGTAGAAAAGTGATGGAAAAGGATAGGAGAATGATAGGGAAAAGGAGCTCTTTTTGTTGGTTTTTAAGATAGTTTTGTGATGCTTTTGAAAGGCTTTATGGGAGATTTATGTGAGGATGATGGATGATAGTATGAGAGTATGGATTAGAGTTTTAGGAGGATGGAGAAATGGAGTTTAGGATGGTAAAAGAATGGTGGAAGAATGATAGGAAAGATGATAGAATGATGATATTAGAATAGAGATCAGTAGGGAGTGATGAGAGAAATGAGTGAATGGATGAATGTGAGTATAGGGGAAAGAATGAGTGAATGATTGAGTGAGTTTGGCTTCAATAGACGTGGTATTTATAGGAGTAGGAGAGAGTAGGTAGAAGACACACATTCATGCACATACATGTACATGCATTCACATAGTCAAGCTGCCACAGGATACTAGGTGGAGGGAGGAGTGAACTTGAAGTGGACGGTAGCTCGTGGTCAATTGACCATCTGCGGTCGGTGGTCAAGGTCGACCGGCCTTGAGCACGGGGGAAATGTATTTGTCCTCCGTCAATGCACCCATGGACGGTAGCACGTGTATAAACTGGCCTTGGGAACTACTGGTTCACACTGGACGGTGGGAGCTTATTTGATGTATATGAGATGTTTTTTGGATGCTTTTGTGAGGATTTGATCTTGAGAGCTCTTGTGGAATTTGCATGTTCTTTCATGTAGCTCATCCATGGCATGCATGGTTAGGGTTTAATAACCATTTTTACGTAAAAGTTGTCTATGGAATTTCCATGTAAATTAGCGCATGTAGAGTGCATGCATGCAAGTCTTCTGGCTTCGGCTTTGGCTTTGGCTTCCCTTATTTTCTATTTCCTGATTTTCTAACTAAAATACATAAAAAGCAAATAATAAAAATTACATTAACGGTATACAAAAACTATGCTAACATCCGGTGTTTGAACTAGCTTATCGATTGGCTTCTTATGCTTTATTTATGCTTCGTTCATATAGAAATGCTATACATTTATGTACCGAATCCCGGTATCTAGAGTTTCCCACCGGAAGTCCTGACACTGGGGACTTAGAATTCAGTGATGAACAAATATTTCAAGGTAAAGAGGAAACCTGGAAACTATACTTTGATGGTGCTGCTAACCAGATGGGGTGCGAGGCCGGAGCTATGTTGATTTCTCCTGAAGATGTACATTTTCCCTTAGCTGTCAAGCTTGACTTTGACGCTACCAATAACGCTGCTGAGTATGAAGCTTGTGTTTTTGGCCTGCATACAACCCTAGAGATGGGAATTAAGAGATTATGGGTGTTCGGGGATTCTAGTCTGATTGTCAACCAAGCTACTAGTGTGTGGAAGGTGAAAAGCGAATCTTTGGCACTAGATCAGCAACACTTGTTTGGTTTAGCCATAAGATTCAAGCACATTGAGTTCAGGTACCTACCTCGAAGCCATAACGAGCTGGCTGATGCATTGGAAAAACTTTCGTCCATGGTGGCTATGCGAGAGAAGGAGCAAACTTTAGCAGTATTAATGGGGAGGAAAACTCGTCCTGCTCATCAACAGTTAATGATCAGCTCTGTCAGCACTGATGCGTGGTTCTTCGATATTTATGCCTTTCTGAAAGATGGTTCATATCCGTCGAATGCCGAGCATCGACCTAGGAGGGCTATCTGGTTGGTAGCCTCCCGATATTGCATTATTCAAGACCGTCTGTACAAGAAGACCGCTACAGGGATAAACCTCCTCTGCGTTGATGAGGAGGAAGCTAAGGAGTTAATGAAATCCACTAATGGAGGAGAGTGTGGACCGCACATGAACGGAAGAATGCTAGTGAAAAAGATCCAAAGGGCAGGATACTTCTAGTCAACTATAGAATCGGACTGCCTCCAATTGGTGAGAAGATGCCCGAAGTGTCAAGAGTATGCTGATCTTAAGCGCCAACCATCCTCCTACTTGACTACTTTGGCTTCACCATGGCCATTTTCGATATGGGGAATTGATATTATTGGAAAGGTTTCGCCCCAAGGTACGGGAGGGCATGAATATGTACTAGTAGCTGTGGAGTACTTCACTAAATGGGTGGAAGCTGCCTCATATTCAAAGATCACTTCAAAACATGTGGCCAAGTTCATGCTAAGGAACATCATTTGTAGGTACGGGGTGCCACATGAGGTGATCAACGACAATAGGAGTCATTTCATGGGTGAGTTTGCAACTCTCTTGGCCAAATACCGGATCCGACATCACCATGCTTCTCCTTATAGGCCGCAGACCAATGGAGCAGTAGAAGCTGTAAACAAAACTCTAGTGAAAATTAGCAAGAAGATGGCCGTCACTTATAGGGATTGCCCCGATAAGCTTCCTTTCGCACTACAGGGATACCGAACGTCGATTCGAACCGCAACTGGAGCTACACCATATTCTTTGGTGTACGGATGGAGGCAGTTCTGCCTGTAGAGCTTGTTGTTCCTTCCCTGAGAATCATCGGTGAAAGTCAAATCCTTGAGGCTGAATGGGCCCGAGCTAGATATGAAGAGTTGGTTCTATTGGACGAACGAAGAATCCGCGCTTTACATAACATTCAACTCTATTAGAGTCGAATCTCTCGATCGTTCAATAAGAAGGTCAGAGATCGAGATCTAACAGAAGGTGACCTTGGGTTGCAAGAGATGAGGGCAGCACGCCAAGATCCTCGCAGCGAATTCGCTCCAAATTGGAAGGGTCCTTATATCATTGTTCCTATCACTCCAGGAGGTGCTGCTCGGCTAGCCACGCCTGAAGGAGAAGAACTTGTCCATCCTGTGAACTTGGACCAGGTGAAAAGATACTATGTTTAAGCCTCTAAGGGTTGAAACCCTTAGCTACTTAGGCATGCACTATCTTATAAAAGAACGCAACTGAACTGCCAATAGGCCACTTGCTTATGAGAGATTAAAAAAAGATAAAAAAAAAAGAGAAAAATGAGCGGCTGACTTGAAAACCTTTTTGAGGCAAGTCAGGCAAAAGGAGAGTAATGAAAAAAAAAGAAAAAACAAAAGAAAAAACAAAAAAGAAAAAGAAAAATGAGAGACTAACTTGAAAATCCCTCGGGACAAGTTAGGTAAAAGGAGAGAATAAAAGTGTTGTAGTTGAAGATGCGCTTATGAAAAAGGAGAAGAAGATCGTGGCTTGTGTTGATTCTTGTAAAGCATAATGTAATATCTTGCTTCTTATATCAATAAAAAAGAAGTACATCTTTTTAATACATTTTGTTTTAATTTTCTAAAGGAAAAACATCAAATAACAAAAATACATAGCACACGTATTTCTTTCACTAATTCCATTTCATTCCTTCCATCCTACTTATTTAGTACTAAGTCTAGTCTTAGTTGAGTTGGAGTCTTTTTAGGCCCATTAGTGGTCGTTTTTCCGGACTTGCTTGTTTCTCTTTCCCAGAGTGGATTTCTTGTTTGAAACCTGACCCGGGGTCATTAGCGATGATGATGCTCTTTAATTTTGGGGTATCTTGAACAGGCGAGCGCGATTGCTTTTCACGCCAATGGCTAGCACCGATGGTAGTACAGAGCCAACTTCGGTATCCATCCGTTGAGGCAGAAGAGAAACGGTTTGAGAAAGGAACTTCTACTCCTGCTCGTTTCTTCCAGTATTTAAGCCAGGATTCAACTACCGACCCTCGGAGATGAGTCAAGTCAGGAATCTGTCACGGAAGAAGGGGGATGTCTTGAGAATGCCCCATTTGCCGCATGACTGTATTAGGGAAGTAATAAGTAAGCTCCGTCATGCCAAGTAGAGTGATGTGAGCCGCCTTGCGAGAATGGTTGGAGAAACACGGCACTTTCCAGAATTGAACTCACAACCTGATCTCCTTGAGGTTCTTTGGAAAAATGATCCACTCGTTCAAATTGCAGCGAGTGTCGAATTTTCTCTTGCGCTAGCAAATGTTGGCTAATTCCGAGGAAGTAATGGGAGAAAATATCATGTCCAAGTTCTCCAAAAACCACATCTACAAGGAAACAGAAAGAAGTGAGAATTCGGTTGCAAAAAAAAAAAGAAAAAAAAAGAAAAGAAAATACAACCGAAAGAAAAGAAAAAAAGGAAAAATCGGCAAGTGATTCCACATGGATTGTTTGGACGATTCATGCAAAATCAAGAAAAAAGAGAAAAAGAAAAAAAAATATACAAAAAAGAGCTGATACTTACTTGAAGAGCAAGGGGGCTTCCCCGGAAGGTTTGCTTGGTGATCCATGAATCAAGGCCAAGAAGAGTCTCCGCAGTCATCAGATGGGCGGGGTTATAACCCCGAGACATCTTGTCTATAACATGGATGAGAGAAAGAGGTGCAAAACCCAAACCCCCATGATAAAATAAATATTCGGCCAAAATACAAAAAACCAAACCTATGAACTTGTAAAGCCGGGTTGAGTCTAAGCGCCTCTGGTGACTGAAAGAACTCCACTCAAGCCTGCAAGTTGACCGTGTTGTCCACCAAGATATGTCCTAGCGCCCGGTGATTGAAATTCATCAATTCCTCGAACTTTTTGCGGTAATTATGAGCGAGAGGAGGAGTTGTAGGAGGAGCGTAGAGATCAACACTGAGCATACAAGCCCATTCCTCGGGGAGGTGTAGACACCGGATTTTCGCACATAAATATATAGCATTCCTATATAAAATGAAACAGAAATAAAGAAGAAAAGTTGATCGATAAGCTAATTCAGATAGCGAATTTTAGCATAGATTTCATATACTTTTAATGTAATTTTGATTATTTCCTTTTTATATATTTTAGTTAGAAAATAAGGAAATTAGGGAAGCCAAAGTCAAGCCAAAGACCATCCACAACCAAGCCAAGAGAGTTGCTCGCATACACTTTACATGCACAATTTCGGATGAAAGCACATACACTTTTACATGTGAATTTCCTTGCCTATTGCATGCACAATCTTTATGTAAGCAATTAAGCTTCATGGAGCCATGAAAGCCATGCAAAATCTAAGTAAAAGATCACATGCAAAAGCCTCCAAGAGGTCTCAAGTTCAAGACCTCACAAAACATGCATAAAGCTTGCAAATAAACCCCCACCGTCCATGGTGTGAACAGTTGACTTCGAATACATCCCATTCAAACCCTCACCATCCAAGAATACATGGACGAGATCTTGATACATCCTCCCCTTTCCCAAGGCCGGTCGGCCTTTAGCTCCGTCCACACCCAGATTCAGCCTTCCACCTCCACCGTCCACTCCAAGACACCCCCCTTTGCTGCCTAGTGTTCTGTGCAGTTTGACTACGAGTTGCATGTGATTGAAGGGGAGTGTACATGATTATATGTTCATGAATCTCCTAAGCCTTCCCTCACCTATGAATACCCCCTCTTGCCAAGGGAAAACTCACTGAATCATTCACTCATTCTTCCTCTCCAACACTCTCATTCATCCATTCTTCCATTCTCTCATCATCTCTCTAATCTCTATCCTATTATCATCTTTCTACCACCTCCTCTATAATCTTTTCACCACTTTCTTACCTACATAATCTCTTATCCTATCCTACCTTAAGCCTTTAAGCCCTCATCCTATCAATCCTTATATAAACACCATAAAAGCCTAACCTTACACCACCCAAAACACTATTAAAAAGCCATAAAAGAGCCTTTCATCATCTCTAATCCCCACTATCTTGTTACCACCATTCTCCTAATTTCTTTATTTTATTAAACTCCTAATCCACACCCTTATCCTACCATTCCTTATTCCCACATAAATCTCCCATAAAACCTCCCAAAAAACATCACAAAACTATCCCAAAAACCTCACAAAAAGCCTCTTTTACCTACCATCTTTTTACCCTCCTTTTCCATATTTTTTCCATCCACTTTTGCCACTATTTTAGCATCTTCAAGAGGGCTATTCAAGGTATTCAAAGGAGCTACAACAAGGGCTAGGCAAGGCTTCCCTAAAGAAAGGTCACAATGTAAGCTTTTAAGTATTTCCCTTAAATAAATTGTTGTATATGATGTATCTTTCTTTATTTTATTCTTTTGCATATTCCATGAAATAATTCTATAAAGTTCTAATTTATCTCCCTTTCAAATAATATGAAAAGCACATTTAAAACTTTTAGTAGAATCTTTCCTTTTGTGAGAGGCGGAGTCTTAAAGTCTTTACTTTTCGAGTTCGTAACCTTATCCCCGAATCCATTCTTGGGTTTCGCAGGCGGAGTCTTCTTTGTTTTCTTCTTGGGTTTGTCTTGGATTTTCCCTTAAAAAGTCGGGTGGCGACTCCCATTTCGATCCAAAACACGTCGGAGATTGCAGAAACTATGGTTAACATGGTTTTACAATGTACCGATGCAACTTTTGGGCATTCTTTTTATATTTCTAAATAATACTTGCATAAATCACTCTCTTCCGAGCCTAACATTTAAATGAGCAAATTGGACTAAATTTAGAAGAGTTTGGAACAACTGGATGTTCACCCTTAAAGGTTTAATTCAAGAACTCATAAAATGCATAAGTAAAGCGAAAGTGATTTTACAAAATATTATTCATGAAATATATGATTAATTCCTTAAAGGTTTTTTTTTTCAAAGGTTAAACCCCAACACGAATCATCAAATCACACCCCAATCCATGTGGATGTTCGGAAGCCTGAACGGCGAGGAAAAATGTCCACAGGATTTTTGGCGAGTCCACTGTGGAGTTTTCCTTAAAGTGGGTAAAACTTGAAAAAAGTTTAGTATGCTTTAAAATTTTTCGAAGGAAAATAAATTTTTACTTTATATTATTAAGTCATTCTTTTTAGGCTTAATGCATTGCATATACCGGAGCACTCCGTTGACATGTAATATGTTGTAGGAGCACGTAAATTGACGGTTTAGGTTTTTTTCTTTTTAACCACAAAAAATAACCCATGGGATGCTGGACCTGCTATACTCAATTGGTGCCTTTACACTGAGAGAGCATTAGTCACCACATCCACTCATGCATCACTTACGAGGTCTCCACAAGAGCCTCCAAGAGCAATACCCCACACATTCAAGTTGCCTTTACAACAAGAATGCACCGGGCGAGTACAAGAGCCGCTAAGCCTTATCCAGCCAATAAACCCCTTGTTCATATGTATACTATGTGCTATGTGTTTAAATTCTTTGTAAAGAGTCGACCCAAGTTTAGGAGTGTTGTGCTAGTCCACAAAGTAGTCATTGGTAAGGGTGTTCTCGGTGCGATTTGGTGCGGTGACGGTTTCACAGAGCAATGCATCGGCCGAAACGGTTTTCCAAAATCATAATTTGGAACCGTAACCGGAACATCCGGTTGTTTTAAACTGGTGCACCGCATTTAACGGTGCGGTGTCACCGGTTAACCTGAAGTGCAGCCCTCACCAAGCCTAGGGCGACACTAAATAGAGAGGGGAACTACCAATAATTCATTAAATAAGAGCATGGGTGTTTGAGCAGTTATTTCTAACATATTGAACCTTAACTTGAACAAAAAACAAGACAGAAACACTACACTTGAGCACGAGGAACCCATCAAGCTTATGCATGAGTGAGGTGAAAATTGTGAAGTCTAGTAACAGTCTTGCTTGTTACCTTGATAGTACTTGTTAACTGTTCTTGGAAGAGTGAATGCATTGTTTGAGTAGTTAGCTTCGCGACCATGTGTGTGAACCCCCTTCGTGCTAATCCTTTTCTTGATTTCACCTCTTATCTTTACAAAGTGTTTCTCATCCCTTTTTCTTTAGTTTTTGAGTTTTCTTTATCTTCTTTTCTTTTCTTTCTTTTCTTTTCTTTTTCTTTGCATTTGTGGGTATAGCGTCTCTGGAGGTAAAATTTGTTGGCAAATCAGAAAATTACACGTGGAAAATAAATTAAATTTATTTGGCCAATTATTATCCTCCATGTGTAAAATTAATTACGGTGGTCCATTTAATTAAATTTTAAATGAAAATATATCATCGCCAATAGTATCGCGACACGTGTCAATTATGATGCAGAAAATCATAATTGTTTCTTTATTTAAAATTAAAGAAATAATTATTAATTTGGGACCAAACCCAAAGCCCGACTCAAACCCTAGGCAACCCTAGGCCTCCAGAGCCTATAAATAGGTGTCATCTCCCTCATTTTCAACACACACTCGGCAGTCTACACCGGCGGCATTCGGCATTCTACACTTCAGAGAATTCAGAAGCTTGAACTGCAAGCGGCCTCCAGCTCCCAAGCGCTAAGGATCAAGGTCGACAAAAGTTCAAAGTTCCAAGTTTCCTTCACATCAAGGTACAGACCTACAGCTGAGTTCTTCAGCTCGACTTGCATCTGAGATCGAGATCAAGCGTTCGCCCCCTTGGGTCACCCAGATTTTAAGAGATTGAATCAGAGGAATACTTTATTGTATTTAATACAGAGATTGTACCCGCATATCTTCAAATATTAATACAAATTAATTTGTTTCTCATATTTCTTGTCTTTATTTATTTTAGGCTCGAAATTTGTGTTTACAAATTTGGCACGCTCGGTGGGACCACTCTGCCTCTCTCTCTTTCTCCAAGAAGTTCAAATTCATCTTCAACTCAAGCGATGTGATGCCACCCAAGAAAGTTGTCTCTCAACCCTCAACAAAGTGGAGCGTTCAAGCTTCATCCCAAGGGTCGACGACTACGAGTGCTACATCAAGCGGAGTAATGACTCGAAGGATGGCGAAGGCTGCCGCCGCAATTTTTGCTCTGCTGGAAGAACCAACTACCAAGGCACCAACCCCGTCACGGAAGAGTCTGGCTGTTGATTCCAACCTTCAGGGAGTGCCTCAAATGACTCCTCGCTCTCGGAGGCTGGCATCGCAAATACCTTCGGCTCGACCATGACTACCGCGTGGAATAGGCGTACTCCAAACTCGCAACAACTCGATCTTGAGTCCGAGGACTTTGAAGGCCAAGACTACCCGTGAAGATTCTTCCCGATAGTGAAGAAGAATCTATCTTCTCGGAGGCTGAAATTGAGTCTACTCAAACTGTCATCATGCTAGTGATGACAACTGGCGCTTCCAACATGGAAGAAAAGATTGCACAGTTGGAGGCTACACTGAGAACACTTGTTAGGGAAAGCGAAGAAAAAGACAAAAAGCTCGACGAACAAAGCGAACAGATCGCGAAACTGATGAGAAAGATAGAGAAGCGCCCTTGTGAAGAGTCTGATGAAGAAACTGACAAGGAGGAATCTGACAAAGAGTCTTCTAAGGGTGATGGCGACGGTGAAATAAAGAAGATCTCGTCTTCAGGATCAATGACTGCGGAAGAGATCCAGAGTATGATTGTTAATGCAGTAATGGCTCAACTCGGAGAGGCATCGAACAAGAGTCACTTGTACACAAAGCCCTACACGAAGAGGATCGATGCGCTTCGGATGCCACTCGGCTATCAACCCCCGAAGTTCAACCAGTTTGATGGAAAGGGTAACCCCAAGCTACACGTTGCGCATTTCATCGAGACTTGCAGCAATGCAGGGACGGAAGGAGACCGACTGGTGAAGCAGTTTGTTCGATCATTGAAAGGAATAGCATTCGACTGGTACACGGATTTGGAACCCGAATCTATCAACAGCTGGGAAGAAATGGAGCGAGAGTTCCTCAACCGGTTCTACAGCACTCAACGTGTTGTTAGCATGACAGAGCTGACGAATACCAAACAATGGGAGGGGGAGCCAGTCCTTGAATACATCCATCGTTGGAGGGCTCTTAGTCTTGAGTGTAAGGATCGCCTCTCTGAGGCTTCGGCTGTCGACATGTGCACTCAAGGTATGTACTGGGACCTGCTCTACGTCCTCAAAATGGTCAAGCCAAGGACCTTCCAGGAGTTGGCAACCAAGGCACACGACATGGAGATTACCATAGAGAATCGACGGGGAAAATCTTCATCTTCGTCCGAAACAAGAAAGGGTACTAACGAGTATAAGAAGTGTGCGAAGCCAGCGAAGACTTCAAAGAGGGAGTCCATGTCTGTTTCAACTTCAACTGAGGAGCCAGTTCGAATCTCTGCCAAGCCCAAACAAGAAAGCAGAAAAACCACATTCTCGAGGAATGACGCTAAGAAATGTCCTACGTTGAAGGAGCTACAAGAGAAGGAATATCCGTTCCCTGATTCAGACTTGTCGGGAATGCTTGATGACTTGCTGGACAAGGGTGTTATCGAGCTCCCGCAACCAAAGAGGCCAGAAGAACCCGGAAGGACAAACGACCCGAGGTACTGTCGCTATCACAGGGTAGTCAGACACCCTCTCGAGAAATGCATTACCCTGAAAGAACGCATCATGAGGTTAGCTGAAGAAGGGAGGATAATATTGGACTTGGACAACAACGTCGAGACTAACTGTATTTCGGCACACCTGGCTCCATATGACAGAGAAGATCTTATGATGATCCAGTTCGGGAGCCAAGAACCAGTTTTTATCCCCATTTTAGCTAGGGCCTCTCAAAGGAAACATACTGAAGCGCCAGAAGGTCTAGAGGAGGAGGGAGGATGGACTCTCGTCACACGGAGGAAAGCTAGGAAGAACAACAAAGTTCAAGTACCATCGTCTCGCAAAAGAAAGCAACAAGGAGGGGAAAGAAGTTCCCAACCGGCTAGGCAAGGGAAAAGGGTCGACAGCGGTAGGAAGCAGTTGGTCAAAACCTCTGGGTCGTTCGAGCAAGATTCACGTCGTCCTCTCACCTTAGGCGAATATTTCCCATGGTACTTCCTACAAAAGGCTGACGAAGTTGTGCTGAACATGGTCTCCTGTTCCGAGCTCGAAGATGAGGACAACGAAGTAAAAAACCAAGATCGTCTTCAGGAAGCTACTGATAAAACTCTAAGGGTTGTGGAGGCCTTACCAACACGAATGGCATGGGAGAAAATCTTTCATCTTCCTGAAGAAATGCGTCGTCATGTTGTCACTACATTGCAGCATCCTGAGCTTTACACCGACAAGGTCCAAGACATGGGAGAATCGTCTAGCACTTTCACACAGTGTGCTTCTTGCAACACATCTATCACCTTCACGGATGATGACTTACTTCTGGGCTCCAAGCTCCATAACCGTCCTTTATTTGTATCTGGATACATCCGTGGATAGAAGATTAAACGCATTCTGGTTGATGGAGGATCTGCGGTGAATATCATGCCGAAGTCGACGATGTCTGAATTGGGGATCACAATTGAAGAACTCTCCAAGAGTCGTACAATGATACAAGGGTTCAACCTCGAAGGTCAACGAGCACTTGGCATGATTCGGATTGAGCTATCAATGGGCGACTTGTCTACAACTTCAATTTTCCACGTCATCGACTCCAAGACTTCCTATAAGTTATTGTTGGGGAGACCATGACTACATGAGCATGGCATAGTAGCCTCCACTCCACATCAATGTTTGAAGTATTATAGAGGCGGGGAAAGAAAGATTGATGGTGATGTTAAGCCTTTTAATAGGGCTGAATCCCACTTTGCAGATGTAAGATTCTTTGAAGAGACTGTGACGTTTAAGGAGGCGATGCCCTCGTCAATTGCCTCCACAGGAAAAGGGTCTTGAAGAAAGATGTTGAGGTAGTGGCAGACGATATATGGGAGGTACCTCATGAAGAGGAAAGGTCAGTGGCACTCTCCGAGCTGGCCAATAAGCAAGTTGCTCCATCATCTGGCGTAGTGCTACCAGTTCTAAGGTACATACCTAAGTCTCGCCGAAAGGAAGGGGAATCTCCTTTTGCCGAATATACAATTGAAAGCTCGAAGAACGCGTCTAGCAAGAAAGTCAGTGAAGAGGGTCTGAGTGAACTCAAAGCAAATGCGGTCATCCCTATCCTCCATCCACGACAAAATAAGACAAAGAAGCCACCTCTCGCCGGGTTTGTGGTGTCGTCTAAAGAGGGTGGCAATCTACCGACTCCAAGGACTAAGGAAGGGTTTGATCCGAAGGCGTACAAGCTTATGGAAAAAGTTGGGTATGACTTTCACAATCCGGCGCCCTTAGGGGAGGTAATTGAAGCCAAACCTTATGGCCTTAATGACACACAGAAGAAGATCCAGGAGCAAGGAGGTTCGGTAAGGGTCTCTAAGGTTGGTCTCGGTTATGAGCCAATACAACCAGTTAGAATCTCGGCTCGAAGAAAGGAGAAGAGATCTGAGGTTCAGTACATTACAGCTGAAGAGGCTGATGCCAGTGAAGAGGAAAACACCCAGCCTAAGCCAAGGTCCTCCGTATTCGATAGGATACATCCAGCTACTTCTAGTGAACGCCCCTCCGTCTTCACTCGAATAAGAGATACACTTAGCAGAAGAAGATCTGTTTTCAGCAGAATCAAGTGTCATTCTCAGCAAAAGCCTTCGGTGTTCACCAGGATAAAAGCTAGTGAGGAACTATTGGAGCCACAACTTTGTCGAGGAGACACTTCCGTGTTCGGACGCATAGGAGTCACAAACGACGTTTAAAGCTCCATCCCTTCTCGCATGAAGCGTCTCTCTACCTTGGATATAAAGACAGATGGTTCCCTTAGAGTCAAGAGGCGTACTGTGGTTCTGACAAGTCACCAGGTAAATACAAAATCTGAAAAGGAGTCCAGCAAAGAAGAATTTGTGTCAACCAATCATATTACCATCACAGAACACCAAGATCCTGAGGATGAAATAGAGCTTGCTGAAACTCCTAAGACTCTTGAAGATGGGGGCAAGCAACGGTCGACGATTTGAAAGAGTTAAATCTTGGAACAGTAGAGGAGCCTCGCCCTATCTATGTAAGCTCTCTGCTCACGTCGTAAGAAGAGGGGGAGTATTTCAGACTCCTTTCAGAGTATAAGGATGTATTTTCTTGGAATTACAAGGAGATGCTCGGATTAGACCCGAAGGTTGCTATTCACCGCTTGGCTATAAGGAAGGGCGTCTCACCCAAGAAGCAGCCTCAACGAAGGTTCCGCCCGTAACTAGTTCCAGAAATTGAAAAGGAGGTCGACAAGCTCATCGAAGCAGGATTCATTCGGGAAGTGAAGTACCCGACATGGATTGCAAACATTGTCCCAGTAAGGAAGAAGAACGGACAACTTCGCGTCTGTGTGGACTTTCGCGATCTTAATGAAGCCTGTCCAAAAGATGACTTTCCCTTACCTATCACTGAACTTATGATTGATTCCACCACGGGTCACGAAGCCTTGTCATTTCGGACACCAGAAGACCAAGATGCGACTTCATTTCGGACACCAAAGGGCATATTTTGTTACAAGGTAATGCCATTCGGCTTGAACAATGCCGGAGCGACATATCAGAGAGCGATGCAGAAAATATTTGGCGACTTGCTTCATAAGACAGTGGAATGTTATGTCGATGACTTGGTGGTTAAGTCAAGGAAGAGGGCGGATCACCTTCATGACCTTCGTCAAATTTTCGAACGGTTGAGGAGGTGTCAACTTAAGATGAATCCTCTTAAATGCGCATTTGGTGTTACCTCTGGAATGTTTTTAGGCTTCGTCGTTCGCCATAGAGGAATCAAGGTTGACGAAGCAAAGATTAAAGCGATCCAGGAAATGCCAGAACCTAGGAATCTCAAAGAGCTCCGCAGCCTTCAAGAACGACTAGCCTATATTCGAAGGTTCATATCAAATTTTGCTGGTCGTTACCACCCTTTCAGCCACCTCATGAAGAAGGGTGCTCCTTTCAAGTGGGATGACTCGTGTCAAAAAGCTTTTGATTCCATCAAGAAATACTTATCAACCCCTCCGGTCTTAGGAGCACCAATCCCTGGCAAGCCACTCATACTTTATGTTACGACGCAGGAGAGTTCAGTAGGGGCGTTGTTCGCTCAACACAATGAAAAAGGAAAGGAAAGAGCGTTGTATTACCTAAGTCGAACTCTGGTCGGAGCTGAGTTGAACTATTCTCCTATAGAAAAGATATGTTTAGCCCTGGTTTTTGATGTTCAGAAGCTAAGGCACTACATGCAGTCTCACACTGTGCAGGTCATCTCTAAAACAGATCCTATCAAGTACATCTTGTCAAGACCGGTGTTGAGTGGTCGTCTGGCAAAGTGGGCCATGATCTTGAAACAGTACGACATTGTCTATGTCCCGCAAAAAGTAATCAAGGGACAAGCATTAGCTGACTTCTTAGTCGAACACCCGATTCCTGACAACTGGGAGATAAGTGATGACTTACCAGGGGAGGACGTGTTCTTCGTAGACATCTTTCCATCGTGGGATATGTATTTCGATGGAGCTGCGAGGCATGATGGCGCTGGAGCAGGGGTTGTCTTTGTTTCTCCTGAAAGACATGTTCTAACATATTCGTTTGTGCTTACTCAATTATGTTCAAACAATATGGCGGAATATCAAGCATTGGTCCTGGGACTTCAAATGGCTACTGAAATGGGGATAAAGGAGCTCAACATCTACGGTGACTCACAGTTG
The DNA here is from genome assembly GCA_029582165.1 of Portulaca oleracea. Classification (NCBI taxonomy): domain Eukaryota; kingdom Viridiplantae; phylum Streptophyta; class Magnoliopsida; order Caryophyllales; family Portulacaceae; genus Portulaca; species Portulaca oleracea. The sequence continues at coordinate 34,653,112 of CM055888.1, read as the reverse complement.
GTCATTAAGCAGCTTCTTGAAGAGTATGAAGTTAAAAAGGAAGACTTGATGCCATACCACAGGCTGGCGTTGCAACTATTAGAGAAATTGGAAATAGTCAAAATAGAGCATGTTCCAAGGAGTTCCAACAAGATGGCTGACGCACTCGCTAATCTGGCGGCCACCTTAGCACTCAGGGCAAAAGAGAACATAACGATCCTAGTATGCAGCCGATGGGTCGTAGCACCGCCAGACCAACAGTTGGAAGAAGAGGTCAATGCAATCTGTGCTCTTGAAACCGAGGTGGAGGATTGGCGCCAACCCATCATGGACTACTTAAAGCATGGAAGGCTACCTAGTGATGTTAGGCATAAGACAGAAGTCCAACGGAGATCCTCTCGGTTCTTCTACTACAATGATACCCTCTATCGGCGCTCCTTTTCAGGACTCTGGTTAAGATGTTTAGGCTTGGACGAAGCAAAGCAAGTGATGGAAGAAGCTCACTCAGGGACATGTAGTGAGCATCAATCAGGTCCTAAGCTTCAGGATCGTGTCAAGAGGATGGGATATTATTGGCCCACAATGGTACAAGATTGCATGAACTATGCCAGGAGGTGTGACGCTTGCCATTTTCATGCCAACTTCATACACCAGCCTCCGGAACCACTTCATCCTACGGTGGCATCATGGCCGTTTGAGGCATGGGGTCTTGATGTTGTTGGACCAATTACGCCTAAGTCATCGGCTAGCCATTCTTACATCTTGGCCGCCACAGACTACTTCTCCAAATGGGCAGAGGCGATTCCTCTTAGAGAAGTCAAGAAGGAAAATGTAGTTGACTTCATAAGAACACACATCATCTACCGGTATGGCGTGCCTAGGTACATCATCACTGATAATGGCAAGCCATTCGTCAACAATTTGATGACGAGTTTTTGTGAAAAGTTCAAGTTCGCTCAACACAAGTCATCCATGTATAATGCTCCTGCAAATGGCTTGGCAGAGGCTTTCAACAAGACGTTGTGCAACTTACTCAAGAAGATCGTCTCAAAATCTAAGCAGGATTGGCACGAGAAGTTAGGAGAAGCTCCGTGGGCATACCGAACAACTTACAAGACGCTGACCCAATCAACACTCTTTGCTCTCGTGTACGGGGTAGAAGCTGTGGTCCCCTTGGAGATCCAAGTTCCATCACTTCGTGTTGCTATACAAGAGGGTTTGGCCGAGGACGAAAAGCTTCGCCTAGAGGAGCTAGAGGCTCTTGATGAGAAGAGGCTTCAAGCACAACAGAAGTTGGAGTGTTATCATGCTCGACTGTCGCGAGCATTCAACAAAAAGGTTCGACCACGCTCGTTCAGTGTTGGAGATTAAGTATTAGCTGTGAGAAGGCCTATCATTGTCTCGCGCAAGTCTGGAAGCAAGTTCACTTCTAAGTTGGATGGCCCCCATGTGGTGCGCGAAGTCTACACAAACGGAGCCTACAAGATAGTCGACGCAGAAGGAGTACAGATTGGACCCATCAACGGGAAGTTCCTGAAGCGGTACTACCCTTGAAGTTCAACAATTGTAAGCTCCCGAACAAGAGCCTAAACTGTTCAAAAAAAAAAGAGAGTCAAATTCTGTTTTATTTTCTAAGTTCTTTTCATTTCATTGTTGTAATACTCCTGGCCCGCAAGAGTATAAACTGTGTACGACAAAACAAAAAAACAAAAAAATGTAATACTCCTGGCCCGCAAGAGTATAAAATGTGAACGGCTAAATAAATAAAAATTCTTTCTTTTCCTCACATGAACTACGTGTAGCTTGATCCTTTTGGGATTTTGCATTCCCTTTAGGTACGTGGGCAACTTAGGCATATGCCTGGTACAGCCGTAAAAGAAAGCTAAATGAAGTTTGTTTCGTTTACAGTGTTGTCACACATGTTATTGCATAAACTAGAAGTTGGAGCTATTTTATTGCAATATAACTAACACTAACGATAACATATGATAAAATCAAAAAGATTAAGGTAACAGTCCGCTGGAAAAAGCCAAAGAAAATAAAAGATCCGACAAAATTCAAAAAAAAAGCGCTAAACAAATCTCAAGCGTCTAATCTCTTCAAGAGCTCTTGGACACGTCTCCTCGCTGTCACAACTTCATCCTTCTCTTTTTCAGTAGCTTGCGGTGTCTCCAAAGCACCAAGTTCCCGCTCAAGAACAGGCACCTTGTCCTTAGCCCTCTTAAGTGAAGCATCAGTCTCAGCCCTCAGTAATTCACGTGACCTCTTGCGATCAAATGTTTGGTACATTCTTTCTCCTGAAAGTTTAATCATTTTAGGAGAATGGTTGTCTATGAACTTAGGATGCTCGGAATGAGTCTCGAAATAGGTGCCCAACCAGCCATAAATATACTGCACAGGGAAAATAACCTCAAGCTTACTCAAATTCTTAGCAGAGGAGATCTTGTGCAAACCCTGGTAAGCACTAGCCAAAGTTGGGATAGCTAAATTCACACATTGCCCATGCGCAATCTGGCTGGCAACCTTGAACACACCAGGGCGGATGAGGTTAAGCTTGTCAAATGGTAGTGCAAAGCAACATAACCAGCAAGATATGAGGGCGGCTAGGTAAACTTCTTCAATCAGTGACTCGGGAACGCCGAGAAAAGCAAAAGGACCCCTTTCCTTCTTGGTCCGTGCTGGACATTTAGCGATGGATCCAGGAGGACAGTAAGTCTTTGGTGGAACTCCTTTCCGTCTTCTATTATCTCGTGGGGGAGGGCTTGTATACTTCTTCGAGCCACGATACCAGAAACGCACCCATTCGCTAGCAGGAAGTTGAATAGTGCCATTGACATCTTGACATTGGTTGCGAAACGCAGAAAATAGATAAATGCAGGACTTTGGTATGTCGCTATCTTCTTGGCCGGCAGACAACAACGCTTGGGCGGAAGGAACAATTTCTTCATAGTAAGACCCATTGGCCGGAAGCCCAGCTATTTTCCACATATCCCACAAGGAAATCGACGTTTCTCCATCCTCTGTGCAGAAGGTGTTATTAATAGAGCACCATAGTTCACAGAAAGTCTTGAAAACATTGAGGCTGAGGTCGTAGGTAAACAAAGACGCATATAATTCGTTGTAAATCCTCCAGTCTATGAGCTTGTCCTTATTACGACCAAGAACGTCCTCAAGCCACTCCCAGTAACATGGAATATAGAAGTTGTCGTTAGGCGAGAGCGTCCCCCATGTTATTGACCCATCTACAATGCGATGGTAAAGCAAAGGCAAAGGTTTTTGTACTGGAGCTGAAGCTCCGAACAGAGGAGAAATAAGCTTCAAAGCTTTACAGTTGTGTGTGATGGTGTCGTCTGAGTTCAGTACATCGCGGGTAGAAGTGACGCTCCAATGAGAATCTGTGAGCTTATCATTGAGCAAGGATTTCTTGGAGGGTAGCGGCGTCGACACATCAACTCGGAGTGTTATTCCATCCTCGATGGCGTCGTATTTCTTGTCCAAAATGGTGACAGATGGCGATTTCGAAGACGAGTCGACAAAGTACACCATGATCTCTATCGGCGATGTATAAAGCCTGAATATCACAGGGGAGTCCTCAAGGCTGGGCCGAATGACGACGTTGTCGACCCAGACAGTTCTAAAGAGAGTAGTCTAGCACTACTCTACGTCAGTACGCTGAGTAACCCAAGGAAGCCATGGCGATGACACTGTCGACCCAGACAGTTCTAAAGAGAGTAGTCTAGCACTACTCCACGTCAGTACGTTGAGGAGTAACCCAAGGAAGCCAAGGCGATGACACTATCGACCCAGATAGTTCTGAAGAGAGTAGTCTAGCACTACTCTACGTCAGTACGCTGAGGAGTAACCCAAGGAAGCCAAGGCGATGACACTGTCGACCCAAACAGTCCTGAAGAGAGTAGTCTATGACTACCCTACGTCAGCACGCTGAGGAGTAACCCAAGCAAGCCAAGGCGATGACACTGTCGACCCAGACAGTCCTGAAGAGAGTAGTCTAGGACTACCCTACGTCAGCACGCTGAGGAGTAATCCACCTGAAGTGAAGCGATGACCAAGTCGACCCTGGCTGTACTGCCGTTTTTGAGAGAGTTGTCCTAGACAACTCTACGCCAACAGCCAAGAGAGTAACCCACACAGGCTGAGACAACGACGCAGGTCTACCTTTAGAAGCCAACAATGATCAAGAAGAATCTCTCTCAAATCCCTGAAAAACAAATAAATAAATAAATAAATAAGTGAAGGAGATTAGCTATAATATATATATATATATATGAAGAGGAATTGAACCGTACAAAATAAAAGTCAAGGGATGACTTTCATATACCATAACAATTATTTTTTTTATTTAACGATGCAAGACACTATCAAGTGGGGCCCACATGTAAAAGTAAAAAAAAAAGAAGAAGTTAAATGTCACAATTTGCAAAGTTCACGTGGGTACAATGAAGTTCATCCATCCTAGGGGGCCCACACGCATAAAAGAAAAAAAAAGTTTTTTAAGACAAGAAACCAGTCAAATCGTTGGTTTATGTATCCTTTTATTAATAACAAATTTGGTATAGCATGGGAAGTATCAGAGAAAGGCATTAGAAAGTACAAACTTCTTTATTTTATACATACTCATATATGTATGAAACTGCTGGGATGAAGAATAAAGAAACCAGATGGACATGATGAAGACGCGAAGATTTCTTCTTAAAACTTTCCAAAGAAAGCCCTACCTCCACAAAACATGGTCAGGAAAAGAAACGAAAAGAAGATGATGGATATGACCATGTGAGGATATCACATGAAGATCAAGATGGTGTTCAAACTCAAAACAAAGGAAAATAAGGAATGATCAAGATCACCAAGACATCGAGACTTAATCAAGCATTCATTAATCACGATCATCAGGTATGATCAAGATCAATCCATATAATCAAGCAAAGAAAGCAGACAAAGAAAAAGCGAGCCCTACTGCTGCATCAATGGAGAAAAGCTCCTGGACAAAAAGAAAAAAGAAAAAAGGGAAAGGCTAAGGAAGATATAATACAAAGATTAAAATTTTAATCCGGAAATATAGGTAATGGCATCAATGGAGGTTTCCCCGTCTCGTCAACATGGCAGAGCAAAGCTTTCTTCCTTTAGAAAAAAAAAATCAGTTTGAAGAAGAATTTTGTCGATGAGTAAAAGACTGTGAAATAAATGGTTGTGAAGAAGTATGATGCGTCATCTCCTTTTATAGTGATCCGCCAAGATCCACCAAGATGGTCTTTGAATCCTAGTCCAACTCTACATTAACAATATTATCCGATAGAGTTCCATTCAACTACAAATTAGGATTATAAAAGAGGAGTTGCACTACCTAACAATCACGTTTCTCGGTGATTAGTTTCCAGGCTTTGAAAAAGACTTGCGTCAGGCTAAAAATATTCGAAACCCAACTGCTTCAAACACTAAAGATTCGTGTCCGCGGCTGACTCTCGAAGGGGACATCTGTAGGAGGTAAAACACGTGGAAAATAAATTAAATTTATTTGGCCAATTATTATCCTCCATGTGTAAAATTAATTAGGGTGGTCCATTTAATTAGATTTTAAATGGAAATATATCATGGCCAATAGTGTCGCGACACGTGTCAATTACGATGTAGAAAATCATAATTGTTTCTTTATTTAAAATTAAAGGAATAATTATTAATTTGGGCCCAAGCCCAAAGCCCGACTCAAACCCTAGGCAACCCTAGGCCTCCAGAGCCTATAAATAGGGGTCATCTCCCTCATTTTCAACACACACTCGGCAGTCTACACCGGCGGCATTCGGCATTCTGCACTTCAGAGAATTCAGAAGGTCGAACTGCAAGTGGCCTCCAGCTCCCAAGCGCCAAGGATCAAGGTCGACAAAAGTTCAAAGTTCCAAGTTTCCTTCACGTCAAGATACAGACCTACAGCTGAGTTCTTCAGCTCGACTTGCATCTGAGATCGAGATCAAGCGTTCGCGCCCTCGGGTCACCCAAATTTTAGGAGATTGAATCAGAGGAATACTTTATTGTATTTAATACAGAGATTGTACCCGCATATCTTCAAATATTAATACAAATTAATTTGTTTCTCATATTTCTTGTCTTTATTTATTTTAGGCTCGAAATTTGTGTTTATAGCGTCTATAAACCCTCACGAGACATTCCTCGTCCACTTGGGCTGCCAAGGGGTTTAAAGGGCTTGTTGCATACGCTAAATGCAACCGTGATTCCTACGAAAGTGAGTTAGGGTAGCTTAGTTTTCTTTTTATTTTTGTTTTAGTTTGCTCGGGGCGAGAAAACCCTTGTGTGGGAGTGTTGTTCGATTTCATTTCGAGCCGAATTGATACCGTAAATAAAGGGTTTTTGCTTGTTTTAGACCCCTAATTATTAGTAAGTTATAATGATTTTGTGTTCTGTAGGTTAAATCAAAGAATAGAGGGAAAAGAAAGCCTAAAAGCTCCAAAAACCCATCAACCAAGTGTGTGACACCCGCGACCATAGGCTTCGCGCCCGCGACGGTCAGAATTTTCGGAAATAAAGAGGCAGCGACTGGGTTTAGGGTTTTGTTATATTTTATTACTTTTTCCCTCTTATGTTTTATTATATATTAGGATCACTACAAGAAAGTTTGCTTCTCTCCACACTTAATTTAGCTTCCAACTACACTTATAAATGTGGAGACAATAGCTACCCACACTTATGGTAAGTGTGGGGAAGACAAGTGTGTAGAAATTCTCCCCACACTTACTAAAAATGTGGGCAGGGATCCATTCCCCACACTTACAACTGTAGCGAGTTATTACTATCCCCACATTTCATGTGTGGTCATTTCAAATTATGCAAACACAAACAAGTGTGGCAAGATAGAATTCCCTCCACACAAACAAGTGTTGTTGGTCTTATATTTTATATTAAAAAAACAATTGTAATTAATACACAACTCATTAATTAGAAAAATAAAACAACGATAAATAATTGTCATACCTTTCTAATTAACAAGTTGCATATAAATTACAACCACGATCCTACACATCTTAAGGAAATAAATTAATACTTGTAAATCAATCAAAAACTATAGCATGACAACATATATGTCGAAACCTGTATATATTATTAATCACGAACTGTCTTCAATGTTAAAATTTATATATAGCTAACATACATCAAAACCTACATATATCATTAATCACCAATTGTCTTCAAAGAAGAAAATCATAGCTACCATTTCATAACTAACAACTTCATATCAAATATTGTTAATATCCAGACAAAATGCTTTCGCTTTCACTGTACTTAATTGAACACAACATATAAAAGTATTTGCCTAAGGTAAATACAGTACTCTAAAAATGTAAATTTGAAGATGAATAACTTTATAATTGTGAAGCTTGTATCGCATCTTTCACATCGAGATCAATATTGGTCAGCAGTCCTAGAAGTAACACCTGTAATACAATTAATTAAAAGACAATTAAAAAATGAAAGCCAAAAAACAAATCAAAAAAATTGCAACGGTAACTTTAGTTAAAAGGTTCGAATAGATGTTTCTGAAGCTAGGAACCAATGAACCAAATCAGAAACAGCAAAACATCAAAGAAATTGCACTAAAGCTATATTGAAACTGCAAATGCAATAAAATCTAGAAAACTTATTCCCATCCGCCAACAATTTTTGAATGTGACAATCATAAAAGCAATATACTCTACTAAGGTTCAAATTTACAAACTTGGATGAATTAGGAGCCAAAATATCAGCTTGTTTTAGCTTTAATTCTTGGCGATGTAAGTGCATCACACAAGTAGTGACCGCCCGCTCTCGGGATAAATCCTAGGTTTAAACTCTAAACCAACACTTTTGTGTTCCCCTGCCATAAAGGCCCGAGAGCAGCCTGGTATGCAATATGCTTAAAATAGTAAAATTGTGAAATAAATTAATTCCTCCCTTTTTTATAAAATTCACGAAAATTCAATTTTTTTAAGTTTTACCCTCTTTTTAACTTTAAATCCCCAGTGGAGTCGCCAATCTGTAGACCCCGAAAAATTCTCGTTCGAGAAACTTATTTCAAAGTGCGCGCTACTTAACTTGGGAACCGACTGAGGTTGCTTAATCCTTAAATAAGGACATTGATTAAAATTACCAACAATTCTTATTAAACTTGAAGTTGTAAATTTAATTCGAGAATTTCAATAATTCAATTGAGTAATTACGATCAAAATTAGAACAATAATACGAAGAGAAACCTGACTTGACACAAACAGTCCACTGAACTGATACCCGAAGCCAGGCGGTCTTCAAGGTATCAGGCCAGTGGCCCAATCTACTCAAAAGGTGGGAAATCGACAATCCAGCAAGAGAAGCCAGGAGGCTTTTTTTGCTGTCTGTATCGAAATTTTCCTATTTTTCTGCGTATTATCATTTGATTTAAATCATTATTACAAGAATGAATTATCAAAACTCTATCAAATTAAATTATGCAAACCAAGTTCTAGAGAGTCGCCAGTTGCTTTTTAGAAGAAACAACAAACTTTTAAAAAAATATGACTCCGGCCTACCAATCCAGAAATCGAATTCGGGGGTAAGGTTACGAGTCTAATAATTAGAAAATTATCTGACTCGCCTATTTTTGAAAACAGACTTTACTAAAATTGAATTAAAGTGAATAAATAAAAGTGGAGGAATTTGTATAAATTTCACAAGAAAACTATTGTGTCATGCATTATAAAAATAAAAATAAAAAAGTTACAAGTTGTACAATTATTGATTATTCAAGTTTGCATGATAGTACAAGAATTAAAAAGAAAATAAAATGTTAGCTGATCTGATTAAGCAATTAGCATGCAAAAGTGAAGGTTAAGAGAGGGAGGGAGAATGATGTATTACGGGACAAAGAAAGATTCTTGATCCAATAATAATCAATACACGTGCAACCAATTCAGAAAAGTGGGGGTGATTCACGAGATTATGGAGGAAAGAAAGGGGAAGTTCTCGTGAAAACAGAATCTATGGAAGGCTATTTTGTCATGAGGACTTTTGTGGATTCAAGAAACAAGAAAGATTGATTCTTGCATAGGGAAAGAGGAGGGGTGATGGGAGATTGGATGGGGGAAAGGTTTGATGATGGCGTGAGGCCTTTTGTGAGAAAGAAGAGAATAGAAAGTTGTTGGGAGGAGAGAGGGGGAGTTTATTGGGAGTTTGTTATGGAGAGAGAAAGGGGGATGGATGAATTGAGAGAAAGAGGAGGGAGAGGGTGACGTTTGTGGGGGAGGAAAAAGAGGCTAGGGTTTATCTTAACTATATTGATAGAAAGATAAAAGTGTGATTATCTTAACTATATTGATAGAAAGATAATGACAGGATAGTTCAAGGGATCTATCTTGAATCCACAAGAAAGAAACCATAGGGCTAACTAGACCTTCAACCTAGGTTTAGGATCAAGCTCTTCCTAACCACTTGGTTGTCATACCAAGATACAATAGAAGAGATCAACGAGGTTCTCACGAAACACTCAAGGGGTAAGCTAAAAGCTTGATTGTATTCATATTTCAAAAGGGGTTGCCTTTGAAAGGCTACAAGCCTAGCTATTTATACTAAGAGAGTTCTAAACCTCCCTAGGGATTCTAACTAGGCGTTCAAGCCAAGGAATCCTAACTCTTCGCGCCATCTACTCTAATCTCCTCTTGGATTAGGATTCCTTATCCAAATGGGAGTTGGTTACAACAACCTTACCTAATTGAAATTGGCTTTCCTAATCCAATATGGATTAGTTACAGAATAGCCAACCATATCTAGGATAATAATAATCAAAATTGGCGCCTAAGCTACACACCACACGTGACACACACACACACACAAACCTTCTAGAACATTCTAGAACACCTTAGAACATTCTAGACTCGTGCTTAGACTCCTATGACTTGATGCTCAAGTTTATAACTTACTTGGCGTCTTACATGACTCTAAAATTATAAAGATAATATAAATCACACCAAAACTATTAAAACTAAATAGAAGAAAAGTTACATCCAAAAGATCAAAAATGTGAAATTCACTTGGAATCTTGAAATGATCTTGGACGTGGGCTTTGGCGTGGTATTGGGCCAATCTAGGATGTTTGGACATCCTCTTGAATAAAACTGCACGCCATATGAGTGAGCCTTTGTGTTTCCACATTGTATCCATCTTCTATGGCCCGTTCTACTTCCTTGTAAACAAATTGAACTTCTTGATTTAGGCTTAGTGTGGGCTGATTTCCATCATTCCCCCCTTGTTGGGAAGAGTTTGTCCTCAAACTAGGGAGGTCTTCGTTTTCATCATAGTAGGGTTTCAAATCAGCAACGTTGAAAGTAGCACTTCCTCCATAGTCTTCGTTCAGTGCTAACTTGTAAGCATTGTCTCCAATCCTTTCTAGAACTTCAAAAGGACCATCATCCCTAGGAACTAACTTTCCTTTCCTCTTGGAGGGGAACCTCTCCTTCTTCAAGTGAATCCATACTAGATCTCCTGGTTGAAAAATAATCTTCTTCCTCTTCTTGTTAGCTAAGTCCGAAACTGATTGAGTATACTTAGCAATTTTCTCTTTGACTTCTTCATGGAGCTTCTAGATTTCATGGGCTCATTTTTGGACTTCATGGCTGAACCTTATGGATCTATTGATTGGCGTGAGGTCCATAGGAGTAATAAGGTTCCTTCCATAGACAAAGGAAGGGTGAACGTCCCGTAGCCTTGCTAGGAGCCCTATTGAATGCAAATTCAGCATGTGGGAGAAGAATATCCCAACCTTTCTTGTTTTTGCTCACCAAGGACCTCAATAATGAGCCAAGAGTCCTATTGGGGACCTCGGTTTGACCATCGGTCTGTGGATGACAGGCGGTGCTGAATTTAAGCTTGGTTCCCAACTTCTTCCAAAGAGTAACCCAAAAGTGGCTAAGGAACTTGGCATCTTGATCCGAGACCATAGTCCTCGATATTCCATGGAGTCGAACGACTTCTTGGAAATATAATTCAGCCACTCTAACTACATCATAGGTGGTGTGGCATGGAATAAAGTGAGCCATCTTCGAGAATCAATCAACAACCAGCATGATTGAATCCTTCCCACGTTGAGTCCTAGGAAGTCCCACAATGAAATCGAGACTAATATCTTCCCAAGGACCTTCAGGATGGGTAAGGGCGTGTATAACCCTTGAGGAAGCACATGACTCTTAGATAAGTTGCAAGTAGAACACCTTCTAACCATATGCTCGATATCTTTGACATGTGAGGCCAAAAGTAGTGTTCTTTCAACATCAGATAGTCTTCTCAATACCAAAGTGCCTCGCTAGACTTCCTCCATGAACTTCTAAGATAAGAAGTTCTCTAAGACTGCTTTTGGGAATACACAGCTGATTCCCATGGAATAAGAACCCATGTTCCATGTGATACTGATCATTGGGGCGCTTCTTGTAGTCTCCACAGATCTCCTTGAAATCTTCATCTTCCTCATAGAGATCTTTGATGTGTTCAAGCCCTATCACACGTGAATCAAGGACTTGAAGGAGAAAATAGTGTCGAGATAGGGCGTCTGCTCCTTTGTTCAGATGGTCGGCTTTGTGCTGAATAACAAAGTGATAAGCTTGTATAAATTCCAACCACTTGGCATGACGCGGGTTTAATTTATGTTTGCCCTGAATATACTTCATTGCCTCGTGATCACTATGCAGGATGAATTCGTGACCAATAAGATAATGCCGCCAATGTTCTAGGGCACGAATAATAGCATAGAACTCTTTATCATATGTACTGTACTTCTTCCGGGCATCACTGAGTTTTTTGCTGTAGTAGGCCAAGGGATGGCTTTCCTGTGATAATACAGCTCCAATTCCAACTCCAGAAGCATCGCACTCCACTTCAAACTTTTTGTCAAAGCTTAAGGGCAAGAACAGGGGCGGTGTAGAGTTGATCTTTGATGGATTCGAATGCCTATTGTGCTGCTGGCGTCCAACTGAACTCCTTGCTCTTCAATAATTCGGTCATGGGAGCCATAATTGTGCTGAAGTTCCTCACGAACCTCCTGTAGAAAGAGGCTAGACCGTCAAAACTTCTAATGTCGTGAATACTAGCTGGTGTAGGCCACTCTTTGATTGCTTTGACTTTCTCTTCATCAACCTGTATCCCATCAGCCGAGAGTACATAGCCAAGAAAGACTAATTTGTTGGTGAAGAAGTGGCACTTGGCGAGATTCCCATAGAGCCTCTCGTGATCTAGCAGATCAAGGAATGACGTGAGGTGTTTAACATGCTCTTCCTCACTTTTGTTGTATACTAGTATATCGTCGCAGTAGACAACAACACACTTGCCAATAAGGGGCTTCAAAACCTTGTTCATTAGACTCATAAAAGTAGAAGGAGCATTAGTTAGTCCAAAAGGCATGACTAACCATTCATAGAGACCTCCTTTAGTTTTGAATGCAGTTTTCCATTCGTCTCCGGCTTGAACTCGAATCTGATACTACCCACTTTTGAGATCAATTTTCGAAATGACCTGGGCACCATAGAGCTCGTCCAGTAGATCTTCAAGTCTAGGAATAGGGAACGTGTACTTGATAGTAATCTTGTTTATGGCCCTGCAATCGATACACATTCGCTGACTTCCATCTTTTTTTGGGACCAATAACGCTGGAACGGCGCAAGGACTAAGACTTTCCTGGATCATACCCTTTGCTAGAAGATCATCAACTTGCCTCTGGATCTCCTGTGTGTCGCTAGGGTTCATTCTATATGCAGGTTTGTTTGGTAAGACTGATCTCGGGATTAGATCAATCTTATGCTGAATATCTCGCCCAGGTGGCAAACCTGGGGGCATCTCTTCAGGGAACACATGAGAATATTGTTCCAACAGAGCAGAAACAAGGGGGTGGACGTCCTTAGGGGATTCGTGGCTGGGATCTGTGTTTAGGTCTAAGAGAATGATCTCTTTATGTTCACTAAACTCATGATGTTCAGTGGACATATAAGGGATTGTGTTTGGATCAATCTCTTTAGGTTGGGATGGTTGGGTTACTTTAAGGGGAGCTAGGGTGATTTTTTTGTGGTTAAACCTAAATGTGTAGGTGTTGGCTTTTCCATCATGCATCACGCTCCTGTCAAATAACCACGGTCTTCCCAGCGGAATATGAAAAGCATCCATAGGCAATACATCATACCAAATAGAATCTTGATAATTCTTGCCAATGGAAAAGCTTACCAAGCATCGTTGAGTAACTTGTAATCATTTTCCCTGATGAAGCCATTGAATGGTATAGGGTTTGGGATGTGGACTGGTTTCCAGCTGAAGTTTGTCCACCATAGTTGTTGAAGCCACGTTGGTGTAGCTTCCTCCATCAATGATCAAAGAACAGGTCTTTCCTTTGATGGTGCGTCGAGACTGAAAAATAGCCTCTCGTTGCTGTTGATCTTCAGGAACAATCGAACTGCTGGGGATCCTCCTCATAAAGAACAATTCGTGAGCCATGGTAGGGAAGGGAATGGTTTAGATTTGAAGGTTAAGTGTTTGGACTTGCAGGTTATGTGTTTGGTATTGTAGTTTTGGCTTTTGGACTTGAAGGTTTGAAGGTTATGTGTTAAGGTTAGCTCTGTGGAGTTCAGGGTTACACTCAACAATAACCTAGAGCTCTTATACCACTTTTGATGTATTACGGGACAAAGAAAGATTCTTGATCCAGTAATAATCAATACACGTGCAACCAATTCAGAAAAGTGGGGGTGATTCACGAGATTATGGAGGAAAGAAAGGGGAAGTTTTGGTGAAAACAGAATCTATGGAAGGCTATTTTGTCGTGAGGACTTTTGTGGATTCAAGAAACAAGAAAGATTGATTCTTGAATAGGGAAAGAGGAGGGGTGATGGGAGATTAGATGGGGGAAAGGTTTGATGATGGCGTGAGGCCTTTTTGAGAAAGAAGAGAATAGAAAGTTGTTGGGAGGAGAGAGGGGGAGTTTGTTGGGAGTTTGTTATGGAGAGAGAAAGGGGGACGGATGAATTGAGAGAAAGAGGAGGGAGAGGGTGATGTTTGTAGGGGAGGAAAAAGAGGCTAGGGTTTATCTTAACTATATTGATAGAAAGATAAAAGTGTGATTATCTTAACTATATTGATAGAAAGAAAATGACAGGATAGTTCAAGGGATCTATCTTGAATCCACAAGAAAGAAACCATAGGCTAACTTGACCTTCAACCTAGGTTTAGGATCAAGCTCTTCCTAGCCACTTGGTTGCCAAACCAAGATACAATAGAAGAGATCAACGAGGTTCTCACGAAACACTCAAGGGGTAAGCTAAAAGCTTGATTGTATTCATATTTCAAAAGGGGTTGCCTTTGAAAGGCTACAAGCCTAGCTATTTATACTAAGAGAGTTCTAAACCTCCCTAGGGATTCTAACTTGGCGTGCAAGCCAAGGAATCCTAACTCTTCGCGCCATCTACTCCAATCTCCTCTTGGATTAGGATTCTTTATCCAAAGGGGAGTTGGTTACAATAACCTTACCTAATTGAAATTGGCTTTCCTAATCCAATATGGATTAGTTACAGAATATCCAACCATATCTAGGATAATAATAATCAAAATTGGCGCCTAAGCTACACACCACACGTGACACACGCACGCACGCACACGCACACACAAACCTTCTAGAACATTCTAGAACACCTTAGAACATTCTAGACTCGTACTTAGACTCCTATGACTTGATGCTCAAGTTTATAACTTACTTGGCAACTTACATGACTCTAAAATTATAAAGATAATATAAATCACACCAAAACTATTAAATCTAAATAGAAATAAAGTTACATCCAAAAGATCAAAAATGTGAAATTCACTTGGAATCTTGAAATGATCTTGGACGTGGGCTTTGGCGTGGTATTGGGCCAATCTAGGATGTTTGGACATCCTCTTGAAACAAACTGCACACCATATGAGTGGCCCTTTGTGTTTCTACATTGGATCCATCTTCTATGGCCCGTTCTACTTCCTTGTAAACAAATTGGACTTTTTGATTTGGGCTTAGTGTGGGCTGATTTCCATCAGAGAATACTGCTAGTATCAACACGCCAACCGAATTCCAAGGTCAAAAAAAATGAAAGAGGGGAGGCTTGTATTTATAGGTGGAGGATTGCGGATTAAATGAAGATTGCGAGAATAATCATAATATTCCGTAGAATAAAATAATTGAGATTATGATATGATTTTCCGCAATTAAATGATTCAAAATATTATTTTCCTAAAGAGAGAAACCTTGTATATTTTCACAATTAATCATGTGAAAATGATATTTCTTAAAGAAAAGCCTCCTGGCTTTTGCCTTAAAGTATGAAATTTTGACCCCGAATAATGTCAACCGAAATTTAATTATTTGGGATTAAAATAGAAAAGTCTGGAGGCTTTTTAAATAGAAATAAGGATATTTCGAATATTTTGAGGAAAATGTGGATGAAATAACCAACCGAAATTTGAATAATAGAAAAGTCGGACGGTATTTCTAATAAAAAAAAAGTATTTCGATTATTTCGATTAATTAATAACCAACCGAAATGTCATTGATGTGTATGTGCATCAGATAGTTGATTGCAAGATTGTGCTTCCTGGCTTTCTGGATGTTTCTGCCTTCATGTTATATGCTACCGACTAGGGGTGAGCAAAAATTTCGGGAATTCCGGTCTCGTCCCGCTCCCGGTCAAATCCTGGTCCCAAAATCCTGTTTCCGGTAGGAGCGGGACCAGGAGTGGAAGTCAAAATGAAGTCCTGGTCATCAACGGGACCAGGAGTGGGACTTAACGACATTTCCCGGTCACGGTCCCGATTCCCGATTTGTATATATATATATATATATATATATATATATATATATATATATATATATATATATATATATATATATATATATAATTTAATTTGTGTTCGTTCTGTATATTTATTTTATTTATTAGTATTTCGAACTTAGCATATTTTTTCCGGAGAGAAAACGTTTTATATATTGTGTAATTTTAATCCGGGAAAAAGTGACTATGTAAACAAACCAACACCCATATATGTGAAATTAAAGAAAATTTGTATAATTTTAGTTTGTTTTTATGGAAATAAATCAAATAATGGGTGGAAAAATATTAGGAAACCGGGACTAAAAAATTCTCGGTTGATTTCCCAATCCCGGTGGGACCGGGAGCGGGAGCAAATCTTTACTCCTGGTCACAACCAGGAGCGGGAATGGGAGCAAAGTTTTGCTCCCGGTCACAACCGAGACCGGGACCGGGACCTCCAAAAATTACCGGGATCCCGGTCCCGCTCACCCCTACTTCCGACATATGTGTCTTGCTGTCCAACTTGTGTTTTACTATAACTTGAGTGCTAATATTCTTACTTGCATGAGCTAATATTCTGTTTTACTATAACTTGAGTGCTAATATTCTTACTTGCATGAGCTAATATTCTGTTTTAATATTATGTTCAATTGTCTAAAGATGTTAAATAGCTGAGAGTTAATAGAATATGAAATTGAGTGCTAATATTTTGTTTTACTATAACTTGTAAAATTAGGTAGTGAATGGGCCCTTGAAAGACAACACAAGAATGCTAAAGTGTTATTAATATTCTGTTTTATTATTTGGAGATGTTGATGCTGATCCTTTTTCTTACTTGCATGAGCTGTAATTTTTGCCTTATGTAGGTCCCTTTTTCATTGTTTCTTCTACATCGCGGCCAAAGCATACAATGAATATGTTTTTAAGAGGGCCATGGAGAATTAAAGAACAAGATGTTGCTGCCTATCACTGGTTGCTGGACAACGAGCCTCTTGAGCATTGGGCAAGAGTTAAATATGATGAGGGCTTGAAGTCAGACGACAACACCAACAATTTTGTCGAAAGCTTCAACAATGCAATCATCATGTACAGAAAGAAGCCTATTTTGACTATGCTAGAAGAGATTAGGAAGCTTATCGGCCATAGGTTTCACAAAAGGTTCTCCAAGTCATCTGTGTGGGAAAGTAAGGTTACACCATATGTTCACAAGAAATTGACTTTAATTAAGAGTGATGCGAGAAATTGCATTAGTGTTTTACCTACAAGGAGTGGGAGTGATTACTTTGATGTTGTCGAAGATAGCACAAACTTCACAGTCAGCTTGAAGAACAAGTTTTGTGATTGTTGTAAATGGCAAGTGACTGGCCTACCTTGCAAACACGCTGCACGATGTATTCTGAGAATTAAGGAGCAGTTAGAAGACTATGTGGAAGAGTGTTTTTCGACTGACACATATAGAAAGTTGTATGATAATATCATTATCCCATCTCCGACCCAAAAATGTAGGGAGAAATACAAATGCCCACATTGGACTGATAGGTCGCAAGTGCACGGGTGAAATTGTAGTATAAATCAAGGTCGTTCCATTAGGGACTTTTCCTTTCAACGCACTGAACTAACCTTCTAGTTGATCGCTAAGTCGATCCTGTTTTTGGTTTGAAGCATCTAATTCTAATTCTAATCACAATCAAGAACTAAACAAACTAATATTCACACAAACTTTTCTGATTTAATCAAGGTAAAAGGACGTTTAGGGGATGAAACCTAAGTCAAATAACGAATCAACGATGTGGATTAAACATTCATTTCATTAACTTGGCCAATCAAGGTTCGATAATAGCATAAAACACTTCGCAATGAGATTTTGTCACTAGAGCGAATTGCCAAGACTAAACAAGCACCTACTTTCGTGGTTACTTCGATTTGGTCAAGGTTAAAGTTCTAATTATCTCAAGAACCCTAGTTAAAACTTCTATGTCTAGACAATTTTAACTAGTTTAATCTAGGTTTTCGGGTAATCAAACTTCTCCTCTCGGTACTTCATTCAACAACCTATTAACTTGCAATTGGTGATCAAGCAAAAGCAATAACAATTCAATTCAAAGACCAAATAGATTGAAACAAACTAAATACATGATAATTCAATCCAACAAAGTCAATTCATCAAGCAACTTCAAAGGTTCATCCCCTAAACTAAAAAGAACTACTCACTATTCATGTTTAAAACTACAAAGCAATTGAAATCTATTCTAAAAAGCATATGAAAATCTATGAGAGAATGAGAAATAAACCCAAGGGAAGAACAATCTTGCTAGGAATCAACTATGGAGAACTTTTGCTCCTCCACTTCAAAGTGTATTCAAGATGCTCTTCGATCTTCAATCTTCTCTCAATCTTCAATGGTGGATGGAATATGGATGATGAATGATATGATTAGGGCATGGAATGGAAGATGGTGGAATGATGATTGCCTCAAAAACAGCCGGAAACAACATAATATAGGCAAATTGCAACTCAAAACCGCCGAAAATGAAAAGACACAGGTGATACGGACCGTGCCAGGGGTGACACGGACAGTGCTCCATAATTACACGGACCGTGCCCCCCTAGGCACTACCCGTGTCGCTTCACTTCACACATTTCTTCATGTTCTGGTCATAGGCACTACCCATGCCATTGCAGACACCACCCGTGCCACTGCTAACTCGGGCCTAGGAGCTCTTTGGGCCATTGTTTGGGCCTTGGGTGATCCAACTCCACACTTCTTGGTCCTTTATGCATGCAACTTGGATCTACACTTGATTTTTGACTCGGTTTACATCGATTCTTCACAAATTCCCTACAAAACTCACCAAACTCCAAACCAAGCGTAATATGGGAAATTCGGGTATAAAATAATATAATCAAATCAAATATTCCCCAAATTTCTCATCATAACAACCAAGTTTTCATATATACAAGAAGCACCTATGAAAATCCCCCACGCTTAGTCCTTGCTTGTCCCTAAGCAAGTCCGAACTCAAAAGAAAAGGCAAAGAAAGAAAATGAAAGAAAATAAAAGAAAACGGGACAAAAAGACTCAAAGAACTCAAAGCAAAAATAAAAGACTCAAAAGTAAAAATTAACAAAAACGAAAATTTTTATTTAATTACAACTCCGCAGGATGGCAATGATAGAGCATTCAATCAGCCCAATCTAATCTAAAGTACAGCCCAAGAGTGAAAAAGAAGCCAACTTACACAAGTAAATGAAGACAAATTATTCAAGAATGGTACTCATCAAGTTCAACCAATCACCCTTAATCACCGAATGAGATAAGAAGGCACATGTTAAGCATGAAACTAGGTAAGAATGAAGAGCAAACTCACTTTTTGGGAATGTGGAAACACTCCTCTCATGTGTTTAAATATGAAAAATCATTGAAAGTTCGCTCAAATACTCAAACCAAAGCCACAACCAACCACGTATTTGCTAAGAATCTCAACTCTCCACCGCAATTTGCAAAGCAACAATGACAATCAAGAGGACTTTCAAGGGTTGTAACGGGGCTAGGGTTAAGGGTAAGGAGTGGATAATATTTAGGAATTGTGGAGCTAAAAGTCAAAGCTTGAAATTATTTCGCACCAATTCAACATACATTCACTCTCACCACTTATAATCAATCCAAAACAAACCCACAAACAATTGGAAACTCGCCTCATAACAAAACAAAACAAACCAAAAGTCAAGCACTTTATTCTCTTTTTTTTTCTTTTTTCGGAATTCTCCGATTTTTTTTCACTTTTTTTTTGTTTTTTTTTTCTTTCTAATTTTTTTCTTCTTTTTTCTTTCTTTCTCACCTTTAATTCAAATACACACACAAACAAACAACATCACACTTATATACAACTCACTAGGCAAGTTCCAATTCTAACCAACAACCTCAATGTACATAATTTGGGGAATCAAATAAATATTTACAACTCAAACCAATCCCCATCACAAACCAAACCACCAAAGTAACCATAATCAACCCAACTTCAAACTCAAAACATTTCAAGCAATGGCTTAAGGGTAGGAAATATATAATCGGCCAAGGCTTATAATGTAGGTTCAAGAAAAGAAATGGTCAAGGCAAGAAAGGGGCTAACTACGGATTTTCTGATATAATCGGGTGGTCAAGGCTTGCGGGTTCAATTCCTAATGCCTCTATCGTCTTGTCAATGTACAACGCATAGCAATTTCAAGGAGATGCAAAGCAAATGAAGGAGGATGCCACAATGGTGAGTCACTCATGGAAGTTAGGCTAATAAAAATGATTAGTCTTTTCTTTAAGGCTTATGTGGACTCACGGGTAGCGCTCAACAATCATTTCCCAGTTTAAAAGATATGCATATGCACAACTCACTCTTAAAATAGTGACAAAAGTAAACGGTCTCATTATCCTAGCACAATTCTCACAACATTTAGCTTCACAACTCGTGTCAATTCACAGTCTTTCACAAACGGGCTATACAAGATCAAATCAAGTCAAAAGAAAACTATCTCGCCAAATCCTATATCAAACAGTTTTTTTTTAAAAAAAAATTTCTAATTTTTTTCCTTTTTTTTCAAAAACTTTTACAAGACTCAAAATGAAAATATGAAAATAAGAAAATAAGAAAACGAAAACAACCTACGAAAAGAAGAAATTAAAAAAAAACAAGTTAAAAATCAAAAATAAAAACGACTCAAAACACACATATCCACAAAAAGTTTACACAAATTCCCCCCATGCTTGAACCGAGCATTGTCCGCAATGTGAAACATCACTCGAGAAGCAAAGGAAGAAAACACAAATCTAGAAAAATCAAAAATAAAAAGAAGAAAAATAAGGAAAAATTTTAGAAAATCCTAAAAAAAATAAAATAAAATGAAAATAAAATCGAAAAAGCTTGGGTTGCCTCCCAAGAAGCGCTTATTTACCGTCCTAAGCTTGACCAAGGTACCTCTCAACCTGGTGAATAGTCCATAACTCCATAGCCAAGGGCTTTTGGAGCTTCACATTGCATAGTACCTCCTAACATCTTCAAATTGACCCCACAGCTTGGGTCAAACTCATCACCTCCTTCAAAAATGGAGGGATCTCCATCATCAAACCTGAAAATCTCATCCAATGTACTCTTGTTAATAGCATAAGGCACGTTCTTGATGATGTTAGGTGGGAGCAAAATTTCTTTTATTCCCACCCGTGCATCGCCAAGTTCATGGCCTTTATCAATAAATAAACCACAAGAATTTGCAACAAAATGGTCACGAGATTTCTCAAGCTTTTCACTCTCCACTACATGCACACAATCATCTTTCTTTTCACAAATCAAACCATCAACATTCTTATCCTTCTCACCAAACACATCAACACCAAAGTAAGGGGAAACGCCACGTGGCAAAACATCACGGAATAAATCAAACTCAAGTTCATGTTCCCCTATCCTAAACTT
The DNA here is from genome assembly GCA_029582165.1 of Portulaca oleracea. Taxonomy (NCBI): domain Eukaryota; kingdom Viridiplantae; phylum Streptophyta; class Magnoliopsida; order Caryophyllales; family Portulacaceae; genus Portulaca; species Portulaca oleracea. The sequence continues at coordinate 34,631,826 of CM055888.1, read as the reverse complement.
CATCTTTCCACATTGTACATCTATCACACACCCTACGGTAGCAAGAAAATGTCTCCCCAAAATGATTTCGGTATGGGAATCTTCGGGCATATCAAGGATGACAAAATCAATCGGCACATAGCAATCACCCACCTTAAGGGGAAAGTCCTCCAAAATACCCTTAGGGTACTTGATAGAACGATCCGCCATTTGCAATGACATGGTAGTTGGTCTCAACTCTCCTAGATTCAACCGTTCATACAAAGAATAGGGCATTAAGCTTACACTCGAACCCACATCACACAAAGCTCGGTCAACGGTTAAGCTACCTAGGCCACATGGAATACTAAAGCTTCCCAGGTCCTTACGCTTAGGAGTAAGCTTGTTAAGAACCACGGAACTACGTTCTTCAGTCAAAGCAACTTCCTCAATTTCATCAATTTTCCTCTTTTTAGAGAGGATTTCTTTCAAAAACTTTGCATACAAAGGCATTTGAGATAAAACATACAAAAATGACACATTTACATTCAATTGCTTTAACATATTAAAGAACTTACCGAATTTTGCATCAAATTTAGCCTTAGCATATCTTTGAGGAAAGGGTAACGGTGGTTTGTAAACTCTAGGTGGAGATGAAGGTCGGGTTTCAGTGTTCTCTTTTGAATGCTCACTCTCAAGGTCTTTTTCTCTTTCAAAACCAACAACATTCTCACTAGGCCTCTCAACCTCTTTCTCAACCACAACTCCCCCATGCTTAGCATTTGGCACGCTAGGTCCCTCATATTGTGTCCCACTCCTCAAAACAATGGCATTACATTGTTCCTTAGGGTTAGGTTCGGGCTTTCCGGGAAGCATTCCCGGAGGGGTAGTGGAGGTACTAGCTTGAATGGCAATTTGATTCTCAAGCATTTGAGTGTGGGTGCTCATAAGGTCAACTTTAGTAGCTAAGGCCTTAATTACCTCATCTTTGCTTTGTTGATGCTCAAGTTGCCGTTGTTGGTGTTGTTGTTGAGACAACATCAAAGCTTGTATCATGGTCTCTAGGTTAGGCTTTTGGGGAGCTTGTGGTGGAGGTGCTTGGGGTTGTCTTTGTCCTTGGGGTTGACCCATTTGGTTATTGTTCCGGTAAGAAAAGTTCGGGTGGAACCTAAAACCGGGATTGTAGGTATTGGAAAAAGGGTCAAAGTTTTGCCTATTAGAAGGGTTACTAACATAGTTAACCACTTCAGTCGATTCATTGCTAACCAACCCACTAGGACAATTCAAGGTCTCATGCTCATATGATTGACACGACGCACATGGTTGGGGAGGGGAAGCATTCACATTCAACAAATCCATCTTCTTAGTCATGGCATCCAACTTAGCATTCAACATAGAAATAGCATCAACTTCATACTTACCTCCCGTCCTCTTGGAACGGGGCTTTGACCACTGGTAGCTATTGGTCGCCATCTCCTCAATCAAAGTTTGAAGTTCCGTCACTTTCTTGGACATGATGTTGCCTCCCGCCGCCGCTAAGATGTTGGCCCTCAAGTTGTCATCCACCCCGTTGTAGAAGGCTTATATCGGGACCCATGGTTCTAAACCATGGTGGGGGCATTGACGTAAGAGGTCCTTGAACCTTTCCCATGCTTCATAGAGGGACTCATCCGGCTCCTGGACAAATGTTGAGATTTGATTCCGGAGGCTCGTCAACTTGCTAGGAGGAAAGTACTTCGCCAAGAATAAGCTAGCAAGTTGGTCAAAAATGGTGATGGCAGAGCTTGATGGAAGAGCATCCAACCACTCCCAAGCCTTCCCTTCAAGTGAGAAGGGAAACAATCGCAGCTTGATTGCATCGGGCGTTTCACCATTTGCCTTAAAGGTCTCACATGCTTGGTTGAATAGGCGAAGGTGCCGGTTGGGATCTTCATTGGGGAGGCCATGGAATGGGTTGGCCTTCACCAAATTGATGAGTGAACTCCTCAGCTCGAAATCATCAGCGGCCACTCTTGGAGGATTAATGGCGGAGGGTTGATTTGTGACATTGGGCATCACATAAGAGCCAAGCGTGATTCTAGGCTCCTCGCCACCGCCACCGCCGGACATGGCGTTCTTTCGCTTGGAGTTCTCTTCCTGTCTTCTCCGGGCGTGCTCTAACTTTTGCTTCTTTCGCCAGGAGTGAAAGGTTCTTTCCATTTCAGGATCAAACTCAAAGAGTGGAGCCTTTTACATGCACGTAGAGTAAACCTGGCAAGACAAAAACCAAAACACCAAGGAAAATAGAAACAGAAAATAAATGACTTAGGCAACCTTACGGCGCCAAAAACTTAATAGGCCGCAAGTGCACGGGTGAAATTGTAGCATAAATCAAGGTCGTTCCCACAGGGACTTTTCCTTTCAACGCACTGAACTAGCCTCCTAGTTGATCACTAAGTCGATCCGGTTTTTGGTTTGAAGCATCTAATTCTAATTCTAATCATAATCAAGAACCAAACAAACTAATATTCACACAAACTTTTCTGAATTAATCAAGGTAAAAGGACGTTCAGGGGATGAAACCTAAGTCAAATAACGAATCAACGATGTGGATTGAACATTCATTTCATTAACTTGCACAATCAAGGTTCGATAATAGCATAAAACACTTCGCAATGAGATTTTTTCACTAGAGCGAATTGCCAAGACTAACCAAGCACATACTTTCGTGGTTATTTCGATTTAGTCAAGGTTAAAGTTCTAATTATCTCAAGAACCCTAGTTAAAACTTCTATGTCTATACAATTTTAACTAGTTTAATCTAGGTTTTCGGGTAATCAAACTTCTCCTCTCGGTACTTCATTCAACAACCTATTAACTTGCAATTGGTGATCAAGCAAAAGCAATAACAATTCAATTCAAAGACCAAATAGATTGAAACAAACTAAATTCATGATAATTCAATCCAACAAAGTCAATTCATCAAGCAACTTCAAAGGTTCATCCCCTAAACTAAAAAGAACTACTCACTATTCATGTTTAAAACTACAAAGCAATTGAAATCTATTCTAAAAAGCATATGAAAATCTATGAGAGAATGAGAAATAAACCCAAGGGAAGAATAATCTTGCTAGGAATCAACTATGGAGAACTTTTGCTCCTCCACTTCAAAGTGTATTCAAGATGCTCTTCGATCTTCAATCTTGTCTCAATCTTCAATGGTGGATGAAATATGGATGATGAATGATATGATTAGGGCATGGAATGGAATGGAAGATGGTGGAATGCTGATTGCCTGAAAAACAGCCGGAAACAACATAATATAGGCAAATTGCAACTCAAAACCACCGAAAATGAAAAGACACAGGTGACACGGACCGTGCTCCATAGTGACACGGACCGTGCCCCCCTAGACAATACCCGTGTCGCTTCACTGCACACATTTCTTCATGTTCTGGTCATAGGCACTGCCCGTGCCACTGCAGACACAACCCGTGCCACTGCTAACTCGGGCCTAAGAGCTCTTTGGGCCATTGTTTGGGCCTTGGGTGATCCAGCTCCACACTTCTTGGTCCTTTATGCATGCAACTTGGATCTACACTTGATTTTTGGCTTGGTTTACATTGATTCTTCACAAATTCCCTACAAAACTCACCAAACTCCAAACCAAGCGTAATATGGGAAATTCGGGTATAAAATAATATAATCAAATCAAATATTCCCCAAATTTCTCATCATAACAACCAAGTTTTCATATATACAAGAAGCACCTATCATGGACCCACCATTTGAGCTCAAGAAGAAAGGTCGACCAGAGAAGCATAAGAGAAGGGAGTCTCAGATTCCATTGTCGGAATCAGAAAACGCATTGTTAGGTTAGCCAAATGAATCTTTCCCTCTACTTGATAGCTCATTTCTTAATTAAAGGTCATGACCAGGTGAGGAAAAATTTGGAGTCTCTAATTCTGTTTATTGTACTATCTGATTGTACTATCTGATAAATGAATGTGGATTCTGTCGGTGTGAAATTTAATGTAGTTTGTTTGTTCATCATATTCAATGCCTATTTTCCCTGTCCAACAGGAACCACACGATGTACGGAGTGCCATTACGTCGGGCATAACAAGCGTACCTTTGGTAAGCTGAGAGACGGGAATGGAAACTTGATCAAACAAAAGAGGAAGAAAAAGAGCACTGGAAACCCAATCGGCAGGCCAAAGAAGTCGACCGCTTCAAGAAGTGCCACTTCTACTATCGTCATGCCATCCCAAGCTACTCAAGTTGTTACTCGCTCTACTTCACAAGCTAACTCTCGCTCCTCCACTATCTCAGCTTCACAAATTGGCACTTCAACTTCCAGGTCATCCAGGAGTGCTACCACGAGACCGGGGAAGAAAAGAAAGACCCCCCATTAAACCATTCTAAGTGAATTTGAATAATTATATGAAAGTCAACTTGTGACTGTTATGTCTTTTGCTCACAGTACACTTGGTTGGGTATAAGTCTTTTGGTTGTTTTTTGTGGATGCTGTAGTAGATGCTTGTCAATACTTGGGTGGGTATAGCTTCAATTTCTAAGTCAACGCTTGTCAATACTTGGGTGGGTATAGCTTCAATTTCCAAGTTAATGCTTGTCAAAACTTTGTTGTTTTTGTTGAGAATCTAGTTATGGCTCATCTTTTACTTACAATGAAGCTATTGATTGTCAAACACTTGGTTGGAAAAAACATTATCCAAATTTAGCTTGTTCCCTTTCAAGTTTATTTGCTTCATCATATGCTCTAATAGATCAATGAAACTCTTGGTTTTGTTTGAGGTAGAGATGAGAAGATATCGCTGAAGAGGTGTTGTTCAATCAGTCGTAGGGCTGTGGAATGTCTGCTGGGGACGAAGCAGACATCATTGGAGACTAGGGACAAAAGCTAAAGACACAAAGGAAGAGTAGTGACTGATTGACTGACTTTGATTTTGGATTTTGTGTTTGACAGATATATATATATATATATATATATATATATATATATATATATATATATATATATATATATATATATATAGACATGACAAATATGCAATCTGGGGGTGAAAAAAATATAGTGGTTCTATACTATATCCATTTACTGAATCTGCAATCTCAGATTCAAGAGTCATGACATAATTCAGGGGCACACTTACTTCTATTTCATATCCTTTTCATTTGTTTTCTAGTGAGGGAGTGTGTATAACACAAGCTACTGATCTATTCAAGTTAGACTTTGTTATGCTCTAACATGACATGCTCTAATAAGTGTTTATGCACATTACTTCATCATATGCTCTAATAAGAGTTTCATTAAACAAAAGCAACAAACACCAAGGAGTATGTAACGCCCAAAACCTTAATCACACAATTACCCAAACATTACGGTAATCACATGATTAGCGCAGCGGATAACGGCCTGAGACGCTACCGCCGTCCCACTAGGGACAAGGAAAAACCAACCAATCAACCAAGCACAACAACCATGGCAACCCAATAACAACAATAGAGCCACAAACATCAATACATCCTCAAACGTAAGGTGGTTTACAACAGCCACAAATGCTTAACTTTAACAGTACATAAACTCACATAGACCCACACGCTTATAGATCCTTATATATCTCCATACACCACTATCACTTGCTTTATAAGTAACCCTGTACGACGCAAAAGTCTACCTTTCACTTTAGAGAGTAAACTACTTCTGAGCGTCCTTTCCCTTTTCTGTGGAGCTCGGACCACCTAAAACAAAACAGTAAAACAACGCAAAAGTGAGTGGGGGAAACACTCAGTACACAAACCTCGAACATGTAAAACCGTTTCGAAAACGGTTTTTCATGCCGGCCTTTAAAACATTTCGAAAACGAGGAAGGGGCAAAATAACTCGTGCTAAACCAATGAAGTCTTTAAACTTTAAGAATTCTATGCATGTGTCGTGCTTTACTTTGAAAATATAACAATAATAAGACGTGGTATCCCTTACGATCGATGCCGAAACACCTCACACACGCGCATGCCCAAACCGACCGGGAGTTTGGATTGGGTGACTGCTAGGCAGTCGACACTGGCCAGGTCAAGCTTACTCCAATAGGAGCCTGTAAAATAATGCTAGGATTCACTCTAGCTACTGTAGAACTACGTCTCGGGACCACTTATAAAACAATAAAATCATTAGAATGTATCCATGCAATAAAACTGTACTTGACTGTAAGCATAAGAGTTGGACAATTTGCGTACCTTTAAAATACTGTGAACTTGGTGACAATCTGGCTCAAGGAATGGCGCGGGGCGGTGTTAAACTTTGAGCTAAGACGATAAAGGTTACTAATTAGTGCAAGGGCTATGAACAAAAAGGGTCGTAACGTCCCATATAAAGGATTTGAAATGCACATGTAAAAGAAATTTCAGGTTTTGAGGTAAGAGTATATTGGCTATAACCGGGGCTAGGAAACTCGGAATTTAATGAACGAGCACTTTTCGGAAAGGGAAAAATAAAATCTATAAGTTTGTCAACTGGATCAGATGCTAAAAATGATGGGAAGAGCTCGGAAAAGGCTCTGGACAGAAACAGCGAAAACCGAAATATTTTCTTTGTGCGGTTTTGGCGTTTAAACGGAATCGATAAAATTTTATGCACTTGCTCTAAACTCATAGGAGCTTTATGGACAGGAAGAAAAAAAAATACTTTTAGAATATGTACTCTTATTCTATCAAAGAGGCTTTAAAAAAAATTTGAGAGCGATACGAATTTTATTTCCTTTAAAAACGCGAGACTTCGGTAATAAAATACGATAAAATCAAATAACATAAACGACATCGAGGTCTCTTAAAGCCAAGTCCTATGGTCCTCAATCATCAGTTCCATCTTAACAACCATAATGTCACATTTAAACACCCAAAAACAACTCACAAGGTCACTATAACACTTTTGGTTCAAACTTAAAACAATATATTATACCCAGAATTTCCAGATTTGCAGCCCTTCTTCCGGGCTCTATAACTCACACTCCCGACGTCGGGTTGACGCATACCATACCATTTCGGAAAGCTTGCAAGGTCTCCTAAAACTCTTACGTTGAACACGTTTTCAAATTCAAACTCCACACAGACGAAAAATGTGCAACAAGTCATTGCCTCCAAAATCGTATATAATTGCATGCCTTTACGGTTTTGGCTCTAACTTGAGCTATACAAGTCGGAATCCCGAAATTCAAAAGCCCGGTGTTAGCTAATACCTTAGGCTACCTTTTTACACAAGAATCTGGGCTAAAAACTAATTTTACCATCTCCTATAAAAAGTGAATTTTGGGCAGAATGCACTGGGGTGTTTGAGCTCACATGCATGCTCCATTTTCATTCAAGTTTTGTACTAATTCTTTACCCAAATGAAGTTTACTCATATCACTACCATTTTCCAGAATTCAAACCTCAAAAATTATCATCCAAGCTTGCATAATACACATGCACAATCATCAAATTACATGCACTTATATTCCACCACAATTTTCATGGTTTCCATCACTATTTGCACATAAACACCCAATTAACATATTATTAGCTTAGTTACTCTTCCAAAACAGAAACTAAACTCTAAAAACTTCATCAAATTCTTCATGCAAATCCTTAGAACATTAATCTCTCAACAATATACACCATTGGCATGAATAATCCATAAAGAGAACACTTGCAACAACCACGAAACTTAACCATTCAAAACTATACTCTAAAATTCATGTAAATGGAGAATAAAAGGGATGAAAACAACCATTTAACATTTGAAAAACATCAAAACTCAGATTATAAAAAAAATGGAGATAGGGGGTGAGATGAATACCACTTGAAAGAGGAGATAAAAATGAACAAGGAAGTGTGGAAGTGGAAGAGGAACACTTGGCCGCCGGAATTCTAGCCGGAAACTCGCCGGCGGCCGGCGAATTCGCAGGTGGTGGGCTGGGGTGGTTCTCGGCGCACAGGAGGGAGAGGGAGGGCTGAGAGTTTGAGTGTGTTTTGGACAAAAATAATGACCCTATAGCTCCCCCATACCCCCTTTTATAATTACTACTCCCTCCACTTAACTTTAAAGAAATAAAAGTAATACTAATAATATCAATAGTAATACTACTAATATACTTAGTAAAAGTGTACAATAATTCTCTTAATTAAAAAGGTAGTAAAAAAAAATAACTTGTAAAGTGAATTTAATTGTTACGGTAAAAACGGTAACGATCGATATTTTTATTAAAATTCACCTTGCCGTAAAAATCGAAACGGTAATCAAACCGGTTTTAAAATAAACATTAGAACCTAAAATAATAATAATATGAGGTCCAAAAATGATAAACTTTAAAAGCACTAAAAAAATAATTCGATCGGTAATATTGACCGCTTAGCCATTTCCTCCGAGACCTGTCACCGTTAGTTAACTGTAAAAATTAAAAGAATTTAATAATCACATTTTAGCTAATTAAACAAATTTAATTACCCTAATTTCTATGATTTAGGGTGGTTTGTTAAATCCTTCCCCCCTTAAAAGGAGTTTCGTCCTCGAAACTCGCTGTTTATTAAAATTGCTGTGGAAAATACCTTAAAAGAGGTGGGGGTAGCTTTTCATCATATCCTCTTCAGTCTCCCAGGTGGCTTCCGAGGTTTCTTGGTTTGCCCAAAGGACCTTGACCAATGGGACTTCTTTGGTACGTAGCTGTTTGACTCTACGATCCAAAATTTGAATCGGCTGCTGTCCAAAGGTAAGATTTTCCGCTAGAAGAGGAGGTTCTTCCTTTAAGATATGCGTTGAATCCGGTACATACTTTCGGAGCTGGGAGATATGAAAGACGTCATGGATATGTCCCAGGTTGGAAGGTAACTCTAAACGATAAGCCGATGGATTAACTTTCCCCACAATAGAATAAGGTCCGATGTATCGAGGGCTTAGTTTACCCTTAACATTAAATCTCCTAATTCCCTTTGTAGGGGAAACCTTGAGAAATACTCTATCTCCTATATGGAATTCGAGTGGTTTCCGCCTTTTGTCGGCATAGCTTTTCTGTCTACTCGGGCACCGAATATGTCTTGAATCACTTTGACCTTTTCACTGTCTCTTGAATCAACTCTGGCCTATGACTAGTGCTTCATCTAGCTCATTCCAACATAAAGGTGTTCTACATTTCCCGCCATACAAAGCCTCAAAAGGCCATCCGAATAGTGGCTTGATAACTATTATTGTAAGCAAATTCCACGAGTGGAATATACCGATCCCAATTCCTTGAAAATCCGATACACATGCGCAAGCATGTCTTCCACAACTGGTTTACCCTTTCTGCTTGACCATCGCCTCGGATGGTAAGAACTACGAAGCTAAGCTTAGATCCCAGAGCCCTTTGTATAGCACTCCAGAACCTCGATTGAAACCTTGTATCCCTATCCGATACAATGTCCTTTGGAATCCCATGTAACCGTACTATCTCGCGGATGTAGATATCCGCCAACTTATCTACTTTCCAGCTCTCATGAATAGATATGAAATGCGCTGATTTAGTAAGACGGTCGACAATTACCCAAATGGAATTCCGTTTAGAAGCTGTGAGGGGTAGTCCCATAATGAAGTCCATTGAGATTAACTCCCATTTCCATGTGGGAATATCTAAGGGTCGGAGTTCGCCCGAAGGTCGTTAATGCTCAGCTTTCACCCTTTGGCAGGTCAGACATTTATCCACGAAGTTAGCTATGTCCCTTTTCATGTTAGGCCACCAGAATCGCTCTCTCAAATCCCTGTACATCTTCGTACCTCCAGGATGCACGAAGTATATTGACTTGTGGCCTTCTTCCATAACTCTTAATCTTAAGTCCCCTCTGTTGGGTACACAGAGTTTATTCTGAAACCTTAAAATCCCATCATCGTGGATCAGAAGGCCAGGCATTGCCTTGGTGGTCAGACTATCTACGATTCTCCTAAAATCCGGATCATTCATTTGCTCTGTCTTGATTTCATCAATAATAGACGGCTTTAAAGAGATAGCAGCCAATCTCTTGTCTGTATCTCCTCTACTCACCAAGTCGATGTTCTCCTTACTCAACTCTTGCCAAATTCTAGGATGAATCGTTAGACTCGATATAGACCCGTGCTAGGTCCTCCTACTCAAAGTGTCTGCTACTGAATGTGCCTTCCCGGGGTGATACTGGATATCCAGATCGTAATCTTTAATAAGCTCTAACCACCTTCGTTGTCTCAGATTTAACTCCCTCTAAGTAAAAATATACTTGAGGCTCTTGTGGTCGGTGAAAATAGTAGTGGAGACTCCATATAAATAGTGTCTCCAAATCTTGAGAGCAAGGACCACTGCTGCCAGCTCCAAATCATGTGTCGGATAATTCTTTTCATAAGGCTTTAACTGTCTGGAGGCATAAGCTATTACCTTATCTCTTTGCATCAACACACAACCCAGCCCCTGATGCGACGCATCACTATACACAATATATTCTTTCCGTTCCTCGGTAAGGATAAAACTGGGGCCGTCGTGAGTTTCTCCTTTAGAGTCTGAAACGCTTCTTCGCACTTATCGGTCCATTCGAACCGGGTGGTCTTCTTAAGGAGGTTTGTCAAAGGTAATGCCATCTTGTAAAAGTTTGGCACGAATCTTCTATAATATCCAGCCATACCTAAGAAACTTCTGACTTCTTCAACCGTAGTGGGTCTCACCCAATCTTTAACAGCTGATACTATTTGAGGATCCACTCGGATGCCTTCACTGGTTACAATATGTCCCAAAAATCCTACTTCCTTGAGCCAGAAATCACACTTTGAAAATTTGGCATACAGCTGTTTTTCTCTTAAAAGCTGAAGTACTTGCCTCAAATGACTTTCATGCTCCTCATAACTCTTTGAGTATACCAAAATATCATCAATAAAAACGACCACAAACTTATCCAAAAAGGGTTTGAACACACGGTTCATCAAATCCATGAACACTGCTGGGGCATTGGTAAGCCCAAAAGGCATCAAGGTAAATTCATAGTGCCCATACCTTGTCCTAAAGGCAGTCTTACGGATGTCCTCTACTCTTACTCTAAGCTGATGGTATCCTGACCTTAAATCAATTTTTGAAAATACTCCTGCTCCTTGGAGTTGGTCAAACAAGTCATCGATTCTGGGTAAAGGATATTTGTTCTTGATCGTCACTTTGTTCAATTCCCGATAGTCAATGCATAACCTTAAACTTCCATCCTTCTTTCTCACAAATAACACTGGGGCTCCCCACGGCGAGGAACTGGGTCTGATAAACCCTTTGCTTAAAAGGTCTTCCAACTGTATCTTTAGTTCCTTTAGCTTTGCTGGGGCCATTCTATACGGAGCTTTAGATATCGGCCTAGTTCCGGGAACTAGCTCAATTTTAAAGTCAATCTCCCTCCTCGGGGGTAGCTCCGTAATTTCTTCTGGGAAGACGTCCATAAACTCCCGTACAACCGGGATTTCCTCTACCTTAGGCAGACTCTGCGATACCTCCTTTAGAGAACACAAATAACCTGTACATCCATGATTCAACATTTTGCGCGCCTTTACATATGTTATGATAGGGCACGGGCTTAATCCTAGATCCCCAACGAAAAGGCACTCTTTCCCTAAGGCATTCTGTAGAACGACTATCCCCTCTCCACACTTGATTTGAGCCTGAGTCAAATTCAACCAATCCATCCCCAAAATAATATCGAACTCCTCTAAGTCTATCTGTATGAGGTTAGCTGGGAAAATTTCTTCATTCAGAACTAGGGGCACTTTCTCGAAACAAGTCTTACAAACTATGGTTTGTCCATTCGGTAAACCAATTAAAAAGTTTACTATGAGCTAACTTTTGTAAGTCTAAATTTAATGCAGCTTTAGAGGAGATAAAAGAGTGCGTTGCTCCGGAGTCAAATAATGCAATAAGGGGTTGAGCGTAAATGTAAACAGTGCCGGTAACAACCATACCAGACATTTACCGCTTCTCTTTCCCACGACGTAGGCCCGCCCACGCTTCCTCTGTGGAGCGGTCCTTCCGGCGGCGTTGGTCGTGTCGTGCCTTCGTGCCTTCTAGGCTTCTTCGTATTCACCACTTTGTGGTCACCCGCCGCAAAAACAATTGTTGAGCCTACCCGCAAGATGGTGGAGTTATTGGTCCTGCCGCACTTCTTACACGGCTCCCTGTTATTGGACGGGTTCGGCTGAGTCCTCGGAGCTAGGGGTGCTGGTCTCCTGACTTGATTTGCTTGTATAGGAGGCGAGGTAGGTACCCCACGCTCGTTCCACTTTCTTTTAGTGCCCGTTGGACCTCCCTGATTCAATGCCCTTAGCTCCTTCCGGACTCGCTCTACTTCTGCAGCCCTCTCATACATCTCCTGCGTCATGGCAAAATGGTGCGACGATAGTTGGCTACGTATGTAAGGCGCTAGGCCTCCCTCGTATCGAGACATCTTTAGCCCTTCAGTGGCTACATACTCGGCAAACCGATGACTCATGGAACTTGGACGTATCAGAACACCGAGATGTCCCTATTAATCATTGACCAATCTAGGAATTCCTTTTCCTTCTGCCTCCGAAGAGATATGGGATAGAACTGAGCCCTAAGCTCCTTTAAAAAGTCACTCCATGTCTTTCCGGTTTCAATGTACTTCTCTTTGATAGTCCTCCACCAAATATCCGCCTCACCTTTCAAGTAGAATGTCCCTATAGTCACTTTCTTCTCCTCGGGGACTTCAATCACCTCAAAAATCTTTTCCATATCTCGTACCCAATCCTCTAAAATGACAGGGTCATAACTTCCTGAGTAGGTCGGGGGGTTTCTTTTTGCTACCCGATCAGCGTAATTTTCTTTCCTATTACCCGTTGGTACTGTGGTTGGGTTTGGTATACGCTTAAGCAATTCATGTAATAACATCCCGAAATGGTCGGGGTAGACAGGTGGGTTTTGAGGAACGGATCCTAAGGATGTCTCGGGAAGTGATACCAACCCTGGACTAGGGTGGGGTCCTTGAATTTCCAACTGGTTTCCTTCGGTCTCTGGTGCTGGTTCGCCATGGGGTGAATTCCCCGACATTTGCGACATACTGCAATATCACAATAATAACAATGTTAATAGACCACTTGATTCGTAATTACCTTTTCTTTAACTTTCCTGTCCAACAATAAAGTCTTTAATACACACCCCTTAAGGTTTGTAGTACTTCAACATTAATACATATTCTATATAAATCGATAACGTTTATTTGGAACCACAATAAATTTTCTCCCTGTATTCACATAAGCAGGAAAACTCCCAATCTTCCACCTGTACCCTTCAAGTTACATGATCATTTTAAAACTCACAACATTCCCCTCATTCTTAGGCTCTTGGCCCAACTCACCCTTACCTTGGTCCAATTTAGGACCTTTCTCTTCCTCGGGATCCGACTTCGAAACCACAGGCTCCTGGCGCGGAGGTGGTACAATGGGGACCGGGCGTCCCGTGATCGGTGCCGCAAAATGGAGCTCCGTTCCCTTTGCCAGGGATGGGTAGACAAAAGCTGTGGTGGGTGTAGGCAAGGCTAGTACCTCATGTAAAGACGGTGCCAAATCAGTGGGATGCATTTGTAGGGCAAGTTCAGTCTGTGTGATAATAGCTTCTAAAGCTACCTGATTCCAGGCTCCCAAGTAATCAAGGCACCACGTGTGCCGGTCAAGATCCCCTCTAAGCAACAGTGGTTGGTACCTATCCTTGATCTCCCCCCATGGTTTCTCATGGGGTAACGTTGCCAGTAAACATCGTGCTCTACAGATGTCATCTCTATACTCGGTGTTCGGGTTCACCATACTGTACATGTCGAAGGCTTCTTGCAACTTCTTTAGGTGTTCGAACACATTTTCCGTGGGGTCCATGAACATGGCAAAAGGGTTGGGTAAAGAACCGCCTGTGGGATCCATCTACAGTATACAAAACAATAAAATAAAACTCCAATAAATTATCCCCTTAAAACTGGCTATAAAAAGAAACAATTAAGGTACGGTCCGAGACTCCACCCACTAAAATTCCATGAAGGAACCAACTTATTCCCATTTATTTTCAAGCTTGGCTCCAATTTACTTAATTATACTTTAGACACATAACTTCCAAATTTCGTCATAATTACTTTTGAGCATTCTTTAATTCATAGAGGAAGACAACAACACTCTATATACTTTCAACTTTACTTCAATGAAATCCATAATTGAACAAAAGAATTTCTCACTAACCCATCTGTTTTCCATTTCTTATGCAACCATTAATTTACACATAACATGTCTTCTTTTACCTCTACACATATTCCTTCCTTGTCTAAAAGATAGCTCTACTTAACATCCATCATTCACTTAACTCTTCCTATCATTCATTATGAATCCCATAAATTCCTAGGAAAAATTCTGACATTTCCCAGAAATAGGACTATTCCCAAATTTACATCCTTATTTTTTTCACCTGCAAAATACAATTTACATCACATAATCTCGACAGAGAGCTTCATGCTCAAGCTTCCATTACAACAATTCCTCTAATTAGGCCCAATTTGCCACGTAAGACACATATACTCTGCACCCAAACACATCTAAGTTTCAATGTTCTAATAGTTCTCTACATTCCCAAATTTTCTCCTTATAACTCCGCTCTGATACCACAACTGTAACGCCCCAAAACCTTAATCACACAATTACCCAAACATTACGGTAATCACATGATTAGCGCAGCGGATAACGGCCTGAGACGCTACCGCCGTCCCACTAGGGACAAGGAAAAACCAACCAATCAACCAAACACAACAATCATGGCAACCCAATAACAACAATAGAGCCACAAACATCAATACATCCTCAAACGTAAGGTGGTTTACAACAGCCACAAATGCTTAACTTTAACAGTACATAAACACACATAGACCCACACGCTTATAGATCCTTATATATCTCCATACACCACTATCACTTGCTTTATAAGTAACCTTGTACGACGGAAAAGTCTACCTTTCACTTTAGAGAGTAAACTACTTCTGAGCGTCCTTTCCCTTTTCTGTGGAGCTCGGACCACCTAAAACAAAACAGTAAAACAACGCAAAAGTGAGTGGGGGAAACACTCAGTACACAAACCTCGAACATGTAAAACCGTTTCGAAAACGGTTTTTCATGCAGGCTTTTAAAACATTTCGAAAACGAGGAAGGGGCAAAATAACTCGTGCTAAACTAATGAAGTCTTTAAACTTTAAGAATTCTATGCATATGCCGTGCTTTACTTTGAAAATATAACAATAATAAGACGTGGTATCCTTTACGATCGATGCCGAAGCACCTCACACACGCTCATGCCTAAACCGACCGGGAGTTTGGATTGGGTGACTGCTAGGCAGTCGACACTGGCCAGGTCAAGCTTACTCCAATAGGAGCCTGTAAAATAATGCTAGGATTCACTCTAGCTACTGTAGAATTACGTCTCGGGACCACTTATAAAACAATAAAATCATTAGAATGTATCTATGCAATAAAACTGTACTTGACTGTAAGCATAAGAGTTGGACAATTTGCGTACCTTTAAAATACTGTGAACTTGGTGACGATCTGGCTCAGGGAATGGCGCGGGGCGGTGTTAAACTTTGAGTTAAGACGATAAAGGTTACTAATTAATGCAAGGGCTATGAACAAAAAGGGTCGTAACGTCCCATATAAAGGATTTGAAATGCACATGTAAAAGAAATTTCAGGTTTTTAAGATAAGAGTATTTTGGCTATAACCGGGGCTAGGATACTCGGAATTTAATGAACGAGCACTTTTCGGAAAGGGAAAAATAAAATCTATAAGTTTGTCAACTGGATCAGATGCTAAAAATGATGGGAAGAGCTCGGAAAAGGCTCTGGACAGAAACAGCGAAAACCGAAATATTTTCTTTGTGCGGTTTTGGCGTTTAAACGGAATCGATAAAATTTTATGCACTTGCTCTAAACTCATAGGAGCTTTATGGACAGGAAGAAAAAAAAATACTTGTAGAATATGTACTCTTATTCTATCAAAGAGGCTTTAAAAAAAATTTGAGAGCGTCAATTTTATTTCCTTTAAAAACGCGAGACTTCGGTAATAAAATACGATAAAATCAAATAACATAAACGACATCGAGGTCTCTTAAAGCCAAGTCCTATGGTCCTCAATCATCAATTCCATCTTAACAACCATAATGTCACATTTAAACACCCAAAAACAACTCACAAGGTCACTATAACACTTTTGGTTCAAACTTAAAACAATATATTATACCCAAAATTTCCAGATTCGCAGCCCTTCTTCCGGGCTCTATAACTCACACTCCCGACGTCGGGTTGACGCATACCATACCATTTCGGAAAGCTTGCAAGGTCTCCTAAAACTCTTACGTTGAACACGTTTTCAAATTCAAACTCCACACAGACGAAAAATGTGCAACAAGTCATTGCCTCCAAAATCGTATATAATTGCATGCCTTTACGGTTTTGGCTCTAACTTGAGCTATACAAGTCGGAAACCCGAAATTCAAAAGCCCGGTGTTAGCTAATACCTTAGGCTACCTTTTTACACAAGAATCTGGGCTAAAAACTAATTTTACCATCTCCTATAAAAAGTGAATTTTGGGCAGAATGCACTGGGGTGTTTGAGCTCACATGCATGCTCCATTTTCATTCAAGTTTTGTACTAATTCTTTACCCAAATGAAGTCTACTCATATCACTACCATTTTCCAGAATTCAAACCTCAAAAATTATCATCCAAGCTTGCATAATACACATGCACAATCATCAAATTACATGCACTTATATTCCACCACAATTTTCATGGTTTCCATCACTATTTGCACATAAACACCCAATTAACATATTATTAGCTTAGTTACTCTTCCAAAACAGAAACTAAACTCTAAAAACTTCATCAAATTCTTTATGCAAATCCTTAGAACATTAATCTCTCAACAATATACACCATTGGCATGAATAATCCATAAAGAGAACACTTGCAACAACCACGAAACTTAACCATTCAAAACTATACTCTAAAATTCATGTAAATGGAGAATAAAAGGGATGAAAACAACCATTTAACATTTGAAAAGCATCAAAACTCAGATTATAAAAAAAGTGGAGATAGGGGGTGAGATGAATACCACTTGAAAGAGGAGATAAAAATGAACAAGGAAGTGTGGAAGTGGAAGAGGAACACTTGGCCGCCGGAATTCTAGCCGGAAACTCGCCGGCCGCGTCGCAGGTGGTGGGCTGGGGTGGTTCTCCGCGCACAGGAGGGAGAGGGAGGGCTGAGAGTTTGAGTGTGTTTTGGACAAAAATAATGACCCTATAGCTCCCCCATACCCCCTTTTATAATTACTACTCCCTCCACTTAACTTTAAAGAAATAAAAGTAATAATAATAATATCAATAGTAATACTACTAATATACTTAGTAAAAGTGTACAATAGTTCTCTTAATTAAAAAGGTAGTAAAAAAATAACTTGTAAAGTGAATTTAATTGTTACGGTAAAAACGGTAACGATCGATATTTTTATTAAAATTCACCTTGCCGTAAAAATCGAAACGGTAATCAAACCGATTTTAAAATAAACATTAGAACCTAAAATAATAATAATATGAGGTCCAAAAATGATAAACTTTAAAAGCACTAGAAAATAATTCGATCGGTAATATTGACCGCTTAGCCATTTCCTCCGAGACCTGTCACCGTTAGTTAACTGTAAAAATTAAAAAAAATTAATAATCACATTTTAGCTAATTAAACAAATTTAATTACCCTAATTTCTGTGATTTAGGGTGGGTTGTTACAGAGTATACTACATTGGAGACTAGAACAACAAAAACAAATGAGAAAACTTAATTAAGTTGCTTTGACAATATCGAGCATGCTACATTTAAGTCTACAACAACATAAGGATAGTACAACTTGTCAAAAACACAACTACAATTTAATGAAAAAACTACCTAAGTATGACTACAATGGCAACTAAAAGTATAACCAACAACATCACAACAAAATTCAACGCTTTTTGAATGTTCTTAAACGCATGAGTAACCTCCCTCAACTCATTCTTTACTTCATTGAACCCTTGCATCATCCCCAACTCCATGTCATGTAAAATCCTCACATCAAACTTCACAACACTTGTTTCTTTTTCCCAATCGATAAAGGCCATACACCTCATACACTTGTAGTAAGGTCTTTGAGGATTATCTCTTGACTGGGAGATCTTTTGGGTTAGCAATAACATTACATCTTCAGCAAACCACGAGTCCATCGTCATTATAAGGTGAACGGTTACTCCTTGAGCTTGAACTAGCCATTTTCAACTGTACGTTGGTGCATACACCACCACACATGAATCAGTCTACAAAGTTCATTCTGTCAAAGGCATCATCAAATAATGTTTATTTTACAAAGGTACTGACAAAATGTACTGTTATTTACAAATTAAATCAAAACAAAAAATACCAGTCATTTTGTCAAAGGTTTCCAGTTAGTGAGGGGTTGCATTTTCATCTATGAGGACCAGAGTACAAACTCCTCCAAGACAAATTTATTCACATCAAACGCATCATAAATTTTGCTATGAAAAAAAATGTCCAATTTACAATGAAAATCAATAACAGTCATAAGAGTCACTAAATTGCAATTTACATAGCAAATTGTTTGATATGTAGTCCGATTGTTTAATATGTAGTCGGATTAAACCCTAATTACCCAAGAACCCTAAACCCTAATTAAACCAAAATCCATAACCCTAATTACCTCAACTAGCCGAAAAAACCCTAAACCTTAATCCCAAAACCCTAAAGCCTAATTAGCTAAACTACAATCCAGAACCCAAATTCCTTTTATATCCTAAATTCGTTTCCAAAACCCTAAATCCAATTGACCCCCAAAATCACAAGTGAACACCATAATCTATTTCTGAATTTCGTTTTCGAACTCGTTTTTTGCAACCAATTTCACCACACTTTGATTTTATATCCCAAAAACGTTTTCAAAAATCGCAATTCCTCAGCCAAAATTTGACATGTACTAATACATACTTAGGCAAATGCATACCTTATCACTTCTTTAACCAAGCTATTCCTTTCAATGGCTTCCAATATTGTTTAACCAATCTTCTATTCCATGCCTGTGACTGACAAGTGACAGAGAAGAATACAGAAGAACATAAGAAGAAGAAACGAAGAAGAAGACAGTAGAAGAAAAGAAGAAGAAACGAAGAAGAAGACCGGAGTGTGGCGCGGTGGGAGGTGTTGATGATTTTAGCTTGAGTTGTTGTTGTTGAAGAGAAGAGAGCAATCCATGAACAAGGGAATAAGGGGAGAAAGATGAATATCTCAATCACCTATGCTTGAACTTCTCAACAATAGACTAGAACTTGAATAAGAACAAGAATAATAACCAAAATCAACCAATATCAATAACCTTGAACACCAAATGGGATTAGATATGACCTTGGATAAAGGTAGTCCACCACCAAAGCCTAACACCCCACCATGACCATCATAAAGGAAACATCCACTAAATGATCAATAAAGGAATGACTAGAAACACCACCAAAAGATTGGATAAAGTAATCTATATTTTGGGAGAAAACTTAGGGAAACCCTAACCAATGCAATAGCATGTTCATAATCATCAAAAGCTGCCTGGAAAACTGTGGTAAACAAGCTATTTATACTAAACAGGAAATTAGGTTAAAAACAGAACAAAATTAACGAAACAGCGTGTGTAAGGCCGCAGACTCGAGGGTGACTGCGGGTGCGACCTAGGACGTCGCGTGCGCGACATCTGTCTACCACGGGCGTGACAGGTTACATCTCGGGCGCGACCGTGAGCTGCCCTGCTTCCTGGCTGGGCCAAAGCAAAGGTCGCGGGCGCGAAATTTTTGGTGGCGGGTGCGACAACTAGCCCAGCTTGCATTCGCAGGCGTGATGACAGCGACTCGGGCGCGACGGGCGCCTGCTTGCTCTGCCGCTTCTTCACCTTGGGTTTTGTCAACTTGGGCCTCGTCCGAACCCCTTTTCCTTGTAGCTCCGCATCCTAGGACGGCCCCGGGTCCCACTTGAAGTGGACTCCACACTCGTCATTGGAGTTATTTTCATCGTGTTTCGTGGAGGGGGTGCGGGTCGGTTTAGCGATTATGAATCTCGAGGCTCGGGCCCCATCCTGATACGCGCGATACTCCCCCTCTTGAAAAACAGTTGCCCTCAACTCTTGGCAGTTAAAAGGAAGGCACATGCCAGCGCTCGGTTACCTATTTCTTGAACCCTCCAACACACCGATCACTATCACGCTATGAACTCCACCCTGCTTGAAGAGATAGGAATTCTTGAAGAGGCTTGGGGGTGAAGGACAAAGGACGGAAAAAGGATCATTTTGTGGAGTTAGGGAACGCTCAACCTCACGAAGCTCGATACAAGGTAAAGACAAAGCAAGAGGTCGCTTGTCCTCACCAAGAGCACACTCAACCCTTGTTTCACTCAAAAGGAGGTGCCTCAACTCACTTCCCACCCAAAGTTTGATTTGCTGTGGGGCTAAGGGTTTCACGTAATCACAACCAAACAAATGTTTTTCAGTCAACATGCTCTTCCAAAAACATTGCACACCAAGCTTCCAATAACACTCATTCAACGACATTACCTCAAATAACAAATGTCGACCAAACAACATGTATGACTCGTTCAAAGAGTTCTTACCACAAGACCCAACATTTACATAAGACTCACCATACAACTTGTCACGCCAACAAACATCATCAAACAACCAATGCCTCCCAAATAGCATATGCGATTTAATCAAAGACTCCAAAGTATATCCATCATTGAGTTTAGTCAAAGAATCTTGGATTACCTCATCGCTCTTATTGAGAAGATCATAAGTTACCAAGGCGTGAGAGGTGTTGGTGCCCACTTCGTTGCTGCTTAGCTCCTCAAAAAGCGATGTTGGGACGATCTTTGGACCTTCTTGATGGGATTCCTCAAGAAGGACAAGAGGAAGGGTAAGATCGATATTCTGGACCATTTCTTGGCTTGGGGCTTCAACAATAGTTTCGGAAGCTGCACAAGGTTCAATGGGAGCTTCATCGTCGGTTAAGGAATCGACCTTTTCCTACTTAGCCTCCTCTACCATGACACTTGTATGCTCTTCTTCGCCAAAAGATTTCTCAATCCAAGCTTCAACCATAGCCATTGTCAGACATTGCAAAGCATCGTGTCCCATACGTCGACATTTGACACACTTTCGAGACGTGACGGTCATTAGTGGGGAATAGTAGAATGGCTCCTCAATTGTTTCCCGTCAATGATGGCATCGAGGCGAACCTCTATCATCGCTCGACTCGTAGGAAAGATGATTACGGATAGGATACGAGTGGACCTCTTCGCTCGTCTCGGTGGACCTCGACGTTCTTGGATGAGATTGTCCGTCCGCATAATAAGTGCTTCCATGTTGCACTCGGCGAGAGAACCGATTGTCAAGAGCGGCGGTGAGTCGGTTCAGAGCTTGAAATTGAGAGCTACGGTGTCGCTTGATTCCTTTCGATCGGACCTATTGTCATCATCCATATTGAAGGAAGGGTGAAGGACGGATTGTGTTTGGGATAATTTTGAGGAGTTTGGGGGTTCTTTTGTAGTTGGCTAGTGTTTGGCTAAGGGTTCTTTGTGTTTTTCTCACTGGGCATTTTATCGAACACCTTGCGGGCACAATTTTCCAACTCATCCTCAAAGCTCCAAAATGCTTCGAAAATCACAAACACAATACAACAAAAGATTCTCTAATACACTTGGAGGCACAAGGGATGGGGAACACCAATATTTGCATTCAAATTACGAAAATCCAACAATAGAGAACAAACTAACAAGAACAATGGAAAAACTCAAGCTAGATGAAAAACCTTGGGCTCTGATGCCAACTGGAGCGTGGCGCGGTGGGAGGTGTTGATGATTTTAGCTTGAGTTGTTGTTGTTGAAGAGAGGAGAGCAATCCATGAACAAGGGAATAAGGGGAGAAAGATGAACATCTCAATCACCCATGCTTGAACTTCTCAACAATAGACTTGAACTTGAATAATAATAAGAATAATAACCAAAATCAACCAATATCAATAACCTTGAACACCAAATGGGATCGGATATGACCTTGGATAAAGGTAGTCCACCACCAAAGCCTAACACCCCACCATGACTATCATAAAGGAAACATCCACCAAATGATCAATAAAGGAATGATTAGAAACACCACCAAAAGATTGGATAAAGTAATCTAGATTTTGGGAGAAAACTTAGGGAAACCTAACCAATGCAATAACATGTTCATAATCATCAAAAGCTACCGAAAAGTGTGCTAAACAAGCTATTTATACTAAACAGGAAATTAGGTTAAAAACAGAACAAAATTAACGAAGCAGTAATGCGTTGCGAGAGGGTGACTCGGGCGAGTCACGAGATTCGTGGCGTGATACCATCGTCGGCCATGGTCCGTCGGGCCAGCGAGGTCGCGGCGTGACAGGTTACGTCTCAGGCGCGACCGTGAGCTGCCCTGCTTCCTGGCTGGGCCAAAAGCAAAGGTCGCGGGCGCGAAATTTTTGGTGGCGGGCGCGACGACTAGCCCGGCTGCATTCGCAGCGTGATGACAATGACTTCGGCGACGGCGCGCTTGCTCTGCCGCTTCTTCACCTTGGATTTTGTCAACTTGGGCCTCGTCCGAACCCCTTTTCCTTGTAGCTCCGCATCCCGGGACGGCCCCGGGTCCCACTTGAAGTGGACTCCACACTCGTCATTGGAGTTATTTTCATCGTGTTTCGTGGAGGGGGTGCGGGTCGGTTTAGCGATTATGAATCTCGAGGCTCGGGCCCCATCCTGATACGCGATACTCCCCCTCTTGAAAAACAGTTGCCCTCAACTCTTGGCAGTTAAAAGGAAGGCACATGCCAGCGCTCGGTTACCTATTTCTTGAACCCTCCAACACACCGATCACTATCACGCTATGAACTCCACCCTGCTTGAAGAGATAGGAATTCTTGAAGAGGCTTGGGGGTGAAGGACAAAGGACGGAAAAAGGATCATATTGTGGAGTTAGGGAACGCTCAACCTCACGAAGCTCGATACAAGGTAAAGACAAAGCAAGAGGTCGCTTGTCCTCACCAAGAGCACACTCAACCCTTGTTTCACTCAAAAGGAGGTTCCTCAACTCACTTCCCACCCAAAGTTTGATTTGCTGTGGGGCTAAGGGTTTCACGTAATCACAACCAAACAAATGTTTTTCAGTCAACATGCTCTTCCAAAAACATTGCACACCAAGCTTCCAATAACACTCATTCAACGACATTACCTCAAATAACAAATGTCGACCAAACAACATGTATGACTCGTTCAAAGAGTTCTTACCACAAGACCCAACATTTACATAAGACTCACCATACAACTTGTCACGCCAACAAACATCATCAAACAACCAATGCCTCCCAAATAGCATATGCGATTTAATCAAAGACTCCAAAGTATATCCATCATTGAGTTTAGTCAAAGAATCTTGGATTACCTCATCGCTCTTATTGAGAAGATCATAAGTTACCAAGGCGTGAGAGGTGTTGGTGCCCACTTCGTTGCTGCTTAGCTCCTCAAAAAGCGATGTTGGGACGATCTTTGGACCTTCTTGATGGGATTCCTCAAGAAGGACAAGAGGAAGGGTAAGATCGATATTCTGGACCATTTCTTGGCTTGGGGCTTCAACAATAGTTTCGGAAGCTGCACAAGGTTCAATGGGAGCTTCATCGTCGGTTAAGGAATCGACCTTTTCCTACTTAGCCTCCTCTACCATGACACTTGTATGCTCTTCTTCGCCAAAAGATTTCTCAATCCAAGCTTCAACCATAGCCATTGTCGGACATTGCAAAAGCATCGTGTCCCATACGTCGACATTTGACACACTTTCGAGACGTGACGGTCATTAGTGGGGAATAGTAGAATGGCTCCTCAATTGTTTCCCGTCAATGATGGCATCGAGGCGAACCTCTATCATCGTCACTCGACTCGTAGGAAAGATGATTACGGATAGGGATACGAGTGGACCTCCTTCGTTCGTCTCGGGTGGACCTCGACGTTCTTGGATGAGATTGTCCGTCCGCATAATAAGTGCTTCCATGTTGCACTCGACAGTAGAGAACCGATTGTCAAGAGCGGCGGTGAGTCGGTTCCCGAGAGCTTGAAATTGAGAGCTACGGTGTCGGCTTGATTCCTTTCGATCGGACCTATTGTCATCATCCATATTGAAGGAAGGGTGAAGGACGGATTGTGTTTGGGATAATTTTGAGGAGTTTAGGGGTTCTTTTGTAGTTGGCTAGTGTTTGGCTAAGGGTTCTTTGTGTTTTTCTCACTTGGGCATTTTATCGAACACCTTGCGGGCACAATTTTCCAACTCATCCTCAAAGCTCCAAAATGCTTCGAAAATCACAAACACAATACAACAAAAGATTCTCTAATACACTTGGAGGCACAAGGGATGGGGAACACCAATATTTGCATTCAAATTACGAAAATCCAACAATAGAGAACAAACTAACAAGAACAATGGAAAAACTCAAGCTAGATGAAAAACCTTGGGCTCTGATGCCAACTGGAGCGTGGCGCGGTGGGAGGTGTTGATGATTTTAGCTTGAGTTGTTGTTGTTGAAGAGAGGAGAGCAATCCATGAACAAGGGAATAAGGGGAGAAAGATGAACATCTCAATCACCCATGCTTGTACTTCAACAATAGACTTGAACTTGAATAATAATAAGAATAATAACCAAAATCAACCAATATCAATAACCTTGAACACCAAATGGGATCGGATATGACCTTGGATAAAGGTAGTCCACCACCAAAGCCTAACACCCCACCATGACTATCATAAAGGAAACATCCACCAAATGATCAATAAAGGAATGATTAGAAACACCACCAAAAGATTGGATAAAGTAATCTAGATTTTGGGAGAAAACTTAGGGAAACCCTAACCAATGCAATAACATGTTCATAATCATCAAAAGCTACCTGGAAAAGTGTGCTAAACAAGCTATTTATACTAAACAGGAAATTAGGTTAAAAACAGAACAAAATTAACGAAACAGCGTGTGCGTTGCAGAGGGGTGACTCGGGCGAGTCGCTGAGATTCGCGGGCGTGACAGTCCACTGTCAGCCATGGTCTGTCGCTGGCCAACAGGGGTCGCGGGCGTGACAGGTTACGTCTCAGGCGCGACCGTGAGCTGCCCTGCTTCCTGGCTGGGCCAAAAGCAAAGGTCGCGGGCGCGAAATTTTTGGTGGCGGGCGCGACGACTAGCCCAGCTTGCATTCGCAGGCGTGATGACAGCGACTCGGGCGCGACGGGCGCCTGCTTGCTCTGCCGCTTCTTCACCTTGGGTTTTGTCAACTTGGGCCTCGTCCGAACCCCTTTTCCTTGTAGCTCCGCATCCCGGGACGGCCCCGGGTCCCACTTGAAGTGGACTCCACACTCGTCATTGGAGTTATTTTCATCGTGTTTCGTGGAGGGGGTGCGGGTCGGTTTAGCGATTATGAATCTCGAGGCTCGGGCCCCATCCTGATACGCGCGATACTCCCCCTCTTGAAAAACAGTTGCCCTCAACTCTTGGCAGTTAAAAGGAAGGCACATGCCAGCGCTCGGTTACCTATTTCTTGAACCCTCCAACACACCGATCACTATCACGCTATGAACTCCACCCTGCTTGAAGAGATAGGAATTCTTGAAGAGGCTTGGGGGTGAAGGACAAAGGACGGAAAAAGGATCATATTGTGGAGTTAGGGAACGCTCAACCTCACGAAGCTCGATACAAGGTAAAGACAAAGCAAGAGGTCGCTTGTCCTCACCAAGAGCACACTCAACCCTTGTTTCACTCAAAAGGAGGTTCCTCAACTCACTTCCCACCCAAAGTTTGATTTGCTGTGGGGCTAAGGGTTTCACGTAATCACAACCAAACAAATGTTTTTTAGTCAACATGCTCTTCCAAAAACATTGCACACCAAGCTTCCAATAACACTCATTCAACGACATTACCTCAAATAACAAATGTCGACCAAACAACATGTATGACTCGTTCAAAGAGTTCTTACCACAAGACCCAACATTTACATAAGACTCACCATACAACTTGTCACGCCAACAAACATCATCAAACAACCAATGCCTCCAGAATAGCATATGCGATTTAATCAAAGACTCCAAAGTATATCCATCATTGAGTTTAGTCAAAGAATCTTGGATTACCTCATCGCTCTTATTGAGAAGATCATAAGTTACCAAGGCGTGAGAGGTGTTGGTGCCCACTTCGTTGCTGCTTAGCTCCTCAAAAAGCGATGTTGGGACGATCTTTGGACCTTCTTGATGGGATTCCTCAAGAAGGAAGAGAGGAAGGGTAAGATCGATATTCTCGACCATTTCTTGGCTTGGGGCTTCAACAATAGTTTCGGAAGCTGCACAAGGTTCAATGGGAGCTTCATCGTCGGTTAAGGAATCGACCTTTTCCTACTTAGCCTCCTCTACCATGACACTTGTATGCTCTTCTTCGCCAAAAGATTTCTCAATCCAAGCTTCAACCATAGCCATTGTCGGACATTGCAAAAGCATCGTGTCCCATACGTCGACATTTGACACACTTTCGAGACGTGACGGTCATTAGTGGGGAATAGTAGAATGGCTCCTCAATTGTTTCCCGTCAATGATGGCATCGAGGCGAACCTCTATCATCGTCACTCGACTCGTAGGAAAGATGATTACGGATAGGGATACGAGTGGACCTCCTTCGTTCGTCTCGGGTGGACCTCGACGTTCTTGGATGAGATTGTCCGTCCGCATAATAAGTGCTTCCATGTTGCACTCGACAGTAGAGAACCGATTGTCAAGAGCGGTGAGTCGGTTCCCGAGAGCTTGAAATTGAGAGCTACGGTGTCGGCTTGATTCCTTTCGATCGGACCTATTGTCATCATCCATATTGAAGGAAGGGTGAAGGACGGATTGTGTTTGGGATAATTTTGAGGAGTATAGGGGTTCTTTTGTAGTTGGCTAGTGTTTGGCTAAGGGTTCTTTGTGTTTTTCTCACTTGGGCATTTTATCGAACACCTTGCGGGCACAATTTTCCAACTCATCCTCAAAGCTCCAAAATGCTTCGAAAATCACAAACACAATACAACAAAAGATTCTCTAATACACTTGGAGGCACAAGGGATGGGAACACCAATATTTGCATTCAAATTACGAAAATCCAACAATAGAGAACAAACTAACAAGAACAATGGAAAAACTCAAGCTAGATGAAAAACCTTGGGCTCTGATGCCAACTGGAGCGTGGCGCGGTGGGAGGTGTTGATGATTTTAGCTTGAGTTGTTGTTGTTGAAGAGAGGAGAGCAATCCATGAACAAGGGAATAAGGGGAGAAAGATGAACATCTCAATCACCCATGCTTGAACTTCTCAACAATAGACTTGAACTTGAATAATAATAAGAATAATAACCAAAATCAACCAATATCAATAACCTTGAACACCAAATGGGATCGGATATGACCTTGGATAAAGGTAGTCCACCACCAAAGCCTAACACCCCACCATGACTATCATAAAGGAAACATCCACCAAATGATCAATAAAGGAATGATTAGAAACACCACCAAAAGATTGGATAAAGTAATCTAGATTTTGGGAGAAAACTTAGGGAAACCCTAACCAATGCAATAACATGTTCATAATCATCAAAAGCTACCTGGAAAAGTGTGCTAAACAAGCTATTTATACTAAACAGGAAATTAGGTTAAAAACAGAACAAAATTAACGAAACAGCGTGTGCGTTGCAGAGGGGTGACTCGGGCGAGTCGCTGAGATTCGCGGGCGTGACAGTCCACTGTCAGCCATGGTCTGTCGCTGGCCAACAGGGGTCGCGGGCGTGACAGGTTACGTCTCAGGCGCGACCGAGCTGCTCGCCTGGTGGGCCAAAAGCAAAGGTCGCGGGCGCGAAATTTTTGGTGGCGGGCGCGACGACTAGCCCAGCTTGCATTCGCAGGCGTGATGACAGCGACTCGGGCGCGACGGGCGCCTGCTTGCTCTGCCGCTTCTTCACCTTGGGTTTTGTCAACTTGGGCCTCGTCCGAACCCCTTTTCCTTGTAGCTCCGCATCCCGGGACGGCCCCGGGTCCCACTTGAAGTGGACTCCACACTCGTCATTGGAGTTATTTTCATCGTGTTTCGTGGAGGGGGTGCGGGTCGGTTTAGCGATTATGAATCTCGAGGCTCGGGCCCCATCCTGATACGCGCGATACTCCCCCTCTTGAAAAACAGTTGCCCTCAACTCTTGGCAGTTAAAAGGAAGGCACATGCCAGCGCTCGGTTACCTATTTCTTGAACCCTCCAACACACCGATCACTATCACGCTATGAACTCCACCCTGCTTGAAGAGATAGGAATTCTTGAAGAGGCTTGGGGGTGAAGGACAAAGGACGGAAAAAGGATCATATTGTGGAGTTAGGGAACGCTCAACCTCACGAAGCTCGATACAAGGTAAAGACAAAGCAAGAGGTCGCTTGTCCTCACCAAGAGCACACTCAACCCTTGTTTCACTCAAAAGGAGGTTCCTCAACTCACTTCCCACCCAAAGTTTGATTTGCTGTGGGGCTAAGGGTTTCACGTAATCACAACCAAACAAATGTTTTTCAGTCAACATGCTCTTCCAAAAACATTGCACACCAAGCTTCCAATAACACTCATTCAACGACATTACCTCAAATAACAAATGTCGACCAAACAACATGTATGACTCGTTCAAAGAGTTCTTACCACAAGACCCAACATTTACATAAGACTCACCATACAACTTGTCACGCCAACAAACATCATCAAACAACCAATGCCTCCCAAATAGCATATGCGATTTAATCAAAGACTCCAAAGTATATCCATCATTGAGTTTAGTCAAAGAATCTTGGATTACCTCATCGCTCTTATTGAGAAGATCATAAGTTACTAAGGCGTGAGAGGTGTTGGTGCCCACTTCGTTGCTGCTTAGCTCCTCAAAAAGCGATGTTGGGACGATCTTTGGACCTTCTTGATGGGATTCCTCAAGAAGGACAAGAGGAAGGGTAAGATCGATATTCTCGACCATTTCTTGGCTTGGGGCTTCAACAATAGTTTCGGAAGCTGCACAAGGTTCAATGGGAGCTTCATCGTCGGTTAAGGAATCGACCTTTGCCTACTTAGCCTCCTCTACCATGACACTTGTATGCTCTTCTTCGCCAAAAGATTTCTCAATCCAAGCTTCAACCATAGCCATTGTCGGACATTGCAAAAGCATCGTGTCCCATACGTCGACATTTGACACACTTTCGAGACGTGACGGTCATTAGTGGGGAATAGTAGAATGGCTCCTCAATTGTTTCCCGTCAATGATGGCATCGAGGCGAACCTCTATCATCGTCACTCGACTCGTAGGAAAGATGATTACGGATAGGGATACGAGTGGACCTCCTTCGTTCGTCTCGGGTGGACCTCGACGTTCTTGGATGAGATTGTCCATCCGCATAATAAGTGCTTCCATGTTGCACTCGACAGTAGAGAACCGATTGTCAAGAGCGGCGGTGAGTCGGTTCCCGAGAGCTTGAAATTGAGAGCTACGGTGTCGGCTTGATTCCTTTCGATCGGACCTATTGTCATCATCCATATTGAAGGAAGGGTGAAGGACGGATTGTGTTTGGGATAATTTTGAGGAGTTTGGGGGTTCTTTTGTAGTTGGCTAGTGTTTGGCTAAGGGTTCTTTGTGTTTTTCTCACTTGGGCATTTTATCGAACACCTTGCGGGCACAATTTTCCAACTCATCCTCAAAGCTCCAAAATGCTTCGAAAATCACAAACACAATACAACAAAAGATTCTCTAATACACTTGGAGGCACAAGGGATGGGGAACACCAATATTTGCATTCAAATTACCAAAATCCAACAATAGAGAACAAACTAACAAGAACAATGGAAAAACTCAAGCTAGATGAAAAACCTTGGGCTCTGATGCCAACTGGAGCGTGGCGCGGTGGGAGGTGTTGATGATTTTAGCTTGAGTTGTTGTTGTTGAAGAGATGAGAGCAATCCATGAACAAGGGAATAAGGGGAGAAAGATGAACATCTCAATCACCCATGCTTGAACTTCTCAACAATAGACTTGAACTTGAATAATAATAAGAATAATAACCAAAATCAACCAATATCAATAACCTTGAACACCAAATGGGATCGGATATGACCTTGGATAAAGATAGTCCACCACCAAAGCCTAACACCCCACCATGACTATCATAAAGGAAACATCCACCAAATGATCAATAAAGGAATGATTAGAAACACACCAAAAGATTGGATAAAGTAATCTAGATTTTGGGAGAAAACTTAGGGAAACCCTAACCAATGCAATAACATGTTCATAATCATCAAAAGCTACCTGGAAAAGTGTGCTAAACAAGCTATTTATACTAAACAGGAAATTAGGTTAAAAACAGAACAAAATTAACGAAACAGCGTGTGCGTTGCAGAGGGGTGACTCGGGCGATCATTTGAGATTCGCGGCGTGATACCATCGACCATGGTCTGTCGCCGTCAGCGGGTCGCGGGCGTGACAGGTTACGTCTCGGGCGCGACCGTGAGCTGCCCTGCTTCCTGGCTGTGGGCCAAAGCAAAGGTCGCGGGCGCGAAATTTTTGGTGGCGGGCGCGACGACTAGCCCAGCTTGCATTCGCAGGCGTGATGACAGCGACTTGGGCGCGACGGGCGCCTGCTCGCTTCTTCACCTTGGGTTTTGTCAACTTGGGCCTCGTCCGAACCCCTTTTCCTTGTAGCTCCGCATCCCGGGACGGCCCCGGGTCCCACTTGAAGTGGACTCCACACCTGTCATTGTAGTTATTTTCATCGTGTTTCGTGGAGGGGGTGCGGGTCGGTTTAGCGATTATGAATCTTGAGGCTCGGGCCCCATCCTGATACGCTCCAAAGACAGAAGAAGAAAAGAAGAAGACTGAAGAACACAAGAAGAAGATACAAATGGAGTTGGGGTGGGGGGCCTATTAACAACCTTTATGTTTGTTTTCTAACAAACAAAGGGCATTTTCATCCAAAATAAACCTTAATCAATTTCTCGCCTTAAATTCACCGGTGAATTCAAATTATTGGCAAGAAATTCACCTATTTATTACTAATCCTAAAAGTAAGGGTACTCAAAATTAGTTATGGAAAGTTGGGGTACCCGAAAAATATTTCACCAAAAGTTAGGGTACCTCTAACTAATTTTTTGTATTTTATTTGATTAATACAGTTTTCCCATTTACCTCAAAAAAAAAAAAAAAAGGGAGTGAGAACTGAAGAGATGAAAAAATGAGGCGCCTGAAAATGGGAGGGAAGGCTCTGAAATTGGGCATTAAAATGATGACAAAACATCTGCTTCTTCACATAACACAAAAAGCAACACCAGTGAGACTGGGACTGGGATTCCATCTCATTCTTTCCCGCCGAAATTTGTCTGTCTTCTACTGTTACCTAAACTCTATTACTATGCCGCCTTCTTCTTCTTCTTCTTCCAAAACCCTAATGGACTTCTTCCCGCTTAATCCCACTCGTAAATCTAAGCGCCTCAAAACTACATCAGCCTCCATCGATGATGGAAGTTCATATTCAGTCACTCCTCTTTCTCCCGACCACCCCTCTTCTCTTACGGACCACCAGAAATTCAGGATGGAATTCAGCAAATCCCTCGCTCATGCTAAAAGAAATCTCGCTATTTGCTCTCACAAGCTTCAACTTTCTAAAGGTTTGTTACTTCTATTTTAGTATCAATTTTACAACCAATCTTTATCTATCCCCCTTGTTCTTTCCCGGGGAGATTATGTCCGTATTTTTCTGGCTTTTTTTTTTTTTATATTTAAGAAAAAGAAAACTGTGATGGGGTTGGGTTTGGGAGGGGTACAATTCTAACCAGAGCCTTCTAGCGTTTGTTACTAAGACCCTTAACTTGGATGGATTACGGGTTTTGACATTCAGACAGTGTGTAAATCGTACCAAGAGTCAAGAAGTAGAAGACCCCCCCTCTGCTGTGCAGTCTATAGTAGCTAAAAGAATGGTACTGATATAGAACTTGCTCTACCAACAAATTGATAGAGAACGGAAAAAATTACAAAATATTAAGGATAAGAAATCAACATTCCCATGGTGGATTCAAGAGAAGAATCCAACATCTCTGTGCTGGATTGAATAGAAGAATTCAACATCCCTATGCAAAATTAGTCAGAATTCATAATATTCAGTATTCAGTAATCAAGGTAGAATATCTCAAAAAGGCCAGCAATGCCCTTTGTTCATACGTAAACAACCCTCCTAATATTAAATCTAATAGAAATAGTAAACTAGCATAACATTCCTATTCAAACTAGAAAGCTATAATATTCCCAATGAGAATAGAAAACTATATAAAATCATAAAATTTATTAAATATTATTATTCCTAAATATTCTAATTCTACTTTCCATCATTCTCCCCTGCTTGAAAAACTCTCCGTAAGAAAGTTTGCATGAAGATATGCAGCCATAAAAAATCAACGCTACAGATCTCCCAGTTGCAAAAAACGATGCCCTCTGGTTTTGTAGAAGTGTATAAGCACGAAAATTCTACAATGAGTAGATTCACTTTGCCACGCATGAGAAAATAGTGCCCTGATTTGAGCTTCTCCTGAAAAAGTAGCAATTGAATGATGGGATGAAAAAGTAGCAATATGTGTTGGATTGCTAACTTTTTAGTAAGTGTATTGATTTTAATGTTTCAGACCTTGACATTTTAATTTAAATGTTATGGCACTCGCATCAAAAGATGTCAGTAGTATTTGAGTCATCTTTACTGGTTTCAGTAAGATGTTGAATAGGCAAGTGTAAATCTAATGAAATTCCTCGACAGCCCGTTTTCTGTTAAACATTCTTCAGGAAGAAACAAATCAACATGCTCTATTTCGCCCTTGATTTCTCCACTGGTTTAATATGATGACTAAACAAAAAAATTTCGTAAGTAGGCAAGGTCTTTTAGTCATGTGTTGTTTCTGGAGACACCATATCTTCAATATTGACTTCACCATCATTGGTAGAAGGCAAATCGGGCGTCAATCTAGGCATTGTAAGAGATGAAGTCACAGAACCATATAGGATACATACAGAAAGCATGGGAGGCATGGGCGGCTCAAAAGAACCTTCGGAAAGTGTCAAATCGTCAGCATTGAAGATAGGAGGAATAGATAAATTAGGAGGTAACTAAGTAAGTCAACATTCAAGCGCAATTGTTCACCCTTAGTATCAATTGGAGATTGCATTTATCTCATAAGAGATGGATGACTCACTTCCTCTCCTTCATTCTCACTAGAATTTTCATGACTCTCGACTTGACTTCCAACTCCAAGACTCTCTTTTTGGAATGACTTTTGAAAGTCATCTATCCTAGAAGTAATTCTTTTGACAGTTTCTAACAAATGATCTTTATACTCCTTGTTTGAATCCTCCATCTTTTTACATATTTTTGTATCCAAGTTTGACTCTACAATACTTGTTTCACTTCCCTTGACTCTTCCTAACCACATCATTGTTCTAGAGAAGATTGTGCAAATTATTTTTTATTTTAAAATTGGAAAGTAATTTTAAAGCTCCAAGCAACTTAGTTAGCAACCAACTAATTATCAATTATCCTAAAATCAAAGCAAGAATTTAGCAAATTACCGAAATAAAAATGACCTTTGAAGAGTTGCGCAAAAGCACGAAAGCAGCCAACAAACCTTGCTAGCTTCCTGTTCCTGAAGCAGCAAAGCACAGTAGAAACCAACAACACATATAACACAGCAGCAATAGTCAGCTACAATTGGTGGTTTGGTGCTTCACGGGCTGAGATGAACTGGGACAGCAAGGCAGTGGCTGGGGTTGAAAATTTGAGCAGATCATTTTTACCCCCCCCCCCCCCACCCCAAGAATTGGATGGCAGTGGAAATTAGGGTTTGGGGAAGGCTTGGGATTGAAACTTGCTCTGACACTAATTTGATAGAAAACTTGCTGTGATGCCAAGTTGCTAAAGAACGGAAAAGTAACAAAATATAAAAGATAAGAATTCAACATCCTCGTGTTGAATTCAAGAGAAGAATTAAGCATTCCCGTGCTGGATTCAAGAAAAGATTAGTATCTCCTTGCATAATCAATAAGAATTCATAAGATTCAATGTTCAATATTCAATATTCAATATTCAATAATCGATGTAGAGTATTTCATAAAGGCTAGCAAAGCCCTTATTTATAGGTAAACAACCTTCCTAATGCTAAACCTAATAGAAATAGGAAACTAGCATAGTCTTCCTAATCAAACTAGGAAACTACAATGTACCTAATAAGAACAGAAAACTATATAAAATCATAAAATGTATTAAATATTATTATTCCTAAATATTCTAATTCTACTTTCCATCATCTAGTATAAGTAGAAAGGGAGAAAGCCTCAAATTCTATTTGTCATGATGAAGTTTGAGATATTCACCTTTGTCTCGCCAAACTTCCGAGGTATAATTTTTAGCCCCTCATTTTTTGGTATTTGTTTTTATCTTTCTTGACTTTCAATTAAAATAGTTGAGAACCGAAAAGGTTATTGAAGGACTGTGTTGCCCCCTTTACGTCAAAAAAGCAAATTAGATGACACATTAGACTATAAATGGGTGTGAAGTTGAATGCCTTTTTACCATCACAACATTCCACCATTGCTTCATTATATTCCTACGTATGTGAAATGGGGAAAAGTTTGAAATTGAAAGTGAAAAAAAAATTGAATCCTTAACGGCAAAGGCCCTTGATGTTCAAATATTAGTATTGTTGATGTTGTAGTCGACTATAGAGCTTGAAGTTCAAGAAAATTAAAGGGCAGGATCTTGCTTGAGCTAGCTTCATGTAAACTATGGCAAACCCAAGAGAAGAGGAGTGGGGACTTTTGAAATGAATTAGGGAAGTTGAAATGAAGGAAGAAAATATCTACTCTGAATGGAAAAAAATGGGTGTTTTTGAATTGTTCGTTACTTTCCATTGATTTGAAGCTTTGTAATCGTACATTAAATTGTTAAATAGTGATTCTCAAATGGGAATAGTGTTTTAACTTATTACATACTTCGCTTGGAAAGGTAATAATAAATACTAATAATAGGTGGAGGGTTAAAAAATTAATTCCTTAAAGGTGAGGGAAGTAAATGTGAATACCTCTAATGGAGTTGCATTATGATAAATTCTTAGGGTACTTTATAACACCCCACGACTCCCAAGCTTGCTCGTGTATCTTCTCATACTTCATCATTCTTTTGTATGAAACTCCCTGATGTGACAATGATGGCATAATTTTTTTCCATAGATCAGTAACTGAGTTTTTTCATGATCATTGACACCGTGTGCTTGCGAATTTAACAGCTGAAGGTGGTAATGGGTATGTAAAGCTGGAGGAGCTCCTGGTGGAGGAGTCATGGTTGGAAGCACTAAAGGGGGAGTTTGAGAAACCTTATGCAAGGAATCTGTGCAAATTCGTCGAGACTGAAATTTGCAGTGGCAGTCTACCCATATATCCTCCTCAACACTTGATCTTTAATGCTCTCAACTCAACTCCATTTGATAAAGTCAAAGTTGTCATCCTTGGACAAGTAAGTTTCACAGGTTTTGTTGCTACATGTTATGTATAGTTGCAATCATGTGATCCCATTATTTATCACTAGCGTGGATGTACTTGTTTTTGTGAGATCGAAAGAAAGATTTATGTAGATGAGTCACTTTCAATTCAGCCATTTGGATAATAGCTCATGTATTGTCATAGTTGGAGCTCTCTCATTCGTTTGAGCTTATGTAATTTAGAAGCTTTATGGATTTAGATGAATTATATGGATTGTACCTAATATGTAGTGCCCCTTCTATTGAAGGCTGACTTTAGAAAATATTTGTACTCTTGTACACTCATCAAGGTCTGGAAGAGATCCATATATATGCAGTTCTATATTTGAGAAGCTTGATGGCCAAAAAATTTTAGAAAATGCTTTTTGAGATGTTGTAACCTTGTCAAATTAATTCAAAAGATAGAAAAAAAAAGGAAGCTCCTACATAAACGTTTAGCATGCTGAGGCCTGCCTCATTTATGCATGGATACTTGTGGCAAATGGATGAGTAGTCATTTCTTATCTGTTTGCTTAAAATCCTTCTCCTTCTCTAATGATCTTAATGATAGGTTTTGGAATATTTTTGGCTCTGGCATGTATACTTGTTTTCCCCCATCATAGGAAAAATAAATATTTGTGGGTCTAGTGCTATCCAAAGAGGGGGGGGGGGGGGTTTCAATGGTTCACTTTGACCCTTGTTTTTGACAAAACTTCGAAAGTCTGGCACACAGGTGAACAGTTGCAAGGCGCTCCCTCCAAACATTACATCTTCTGTTCGAAATTAGGAGGATAACTGACATGGGTTCTGAAAATGCGTATTCATGAAATAGGCTGTCAAGAGTGTTTTGTCTGGTTGCGAACGTGCAATGTTGACTGTTTCAGGCCCTTTGCAGCGTTGAGTCTAAGTCCTGAGCTCTGGGAATCAATTGGTTTTAACATCTGGTGTATTTGGACAAAGTGAAAAATAGGATCACTAGAAACAAAGCTCTTTTAGAAGCACTTGTTTGGGGCTGAGCAATTTCTTGCCCTCTTTTTGGTGTTAGCTCAAAAAGTATGCTGTGCATGTCTTTATTTAAGCTACAAATGGATTTGACAGCACTTTGGTTTCTATAATTTGCATTCTCTAATCTGTATTGCATTTGTACGTTGCCTTTGTTTTCGTTAGCTTAGTGGTTTCTTATTGTAGAGGGTTGATTATGTGGACATTGCCTAGCTTTTAAGTTTTAATTAGACTCATATAGCATGTTAGTGTGTGATTAGTTGTGACTGAAATTTGTGGTAACTATTTGATATTTGATAATCATTCAGCCTCTTTAAACTTCAGGTTAATGTAAGGTTCTCCTGTGCAAGCAGCATTCTCTGCATTGCTGGTTCTTTGTAACTTTAGCTGTCAACAGAGATTTGAATCCTATAGTAGTCCTTTGGACATTTCATAGTAATTTATAATCAAGCTCATCCAGCAATCCAATAACCAAAACCAGATTTCTAAAATCTACTACTGGAATAAGAAATCTTTGCCATTGAGTACATTGTTTCCTTGTTCACTTTTTGTTCTCATCTAGTACAACCCAGGGTCTTAACTGTATGATATCAAGAGATTGAATTTTAAGAATTTATTTTTTGTTTTACACCAGGATCCTTATCATGGTCCAGGACAGGCTATGGGGCTTGCTTTCTCAGTACCAGAGGGTATCAAAATTCCTTCTAGTCTTGTGAATAT
This sequence comes from Portulaca oleracea, assembly GCA_029582165.1. Classification (NCBI taxonomy): domain Eukaryota; kingdom Viridiplantae; phylum Streptophyta; class Magnoliopsida; order Caryophyllales; family Portulacaceae; genus Portulaca; species Portulaca oleracea. Next base: position 34,594,408 of record CM055888.1, on the reverse strand, counting down.
TTTCAAGGAACTGAAGCAAGACCTGGGGTGTTCAATTCCATCTCATGGAAATTTAGAGAGGTGGACTGTAAAGGTGATAGTCTTAACCAGTATACTGCTTTCTTTTCTTTTTCTTACACATCTACTCTTACCGCTTTTTATGTTTTATTTAAACTGATACTGCATTACTGTGGTTAATTCTTATCAAGTTTTTGGATCTTGTTTTATTCATTTGATTTCTTACCTTTTAAAGGTTTATTATGACCCACCTTTTATTTCAATTTATTAATTTATTCATGAAACAGAGCTTTGCTGTTTCTATTGAGATTCAATTATTTGGCCACTCATAACATATTTAAAATGTAAAAGCAAAGTAATTAAGGAGTATTGATTTGCTGCAGGGTGTTTTGCTGCTTAACACAGTTCTGACTGGTATGCTTCTTTGTTTCACCTAGCAATCATGTATGTACTTGTGATATTAGTTGTCACTCTTCTATGTTGATGCTTAGCATTTCATTGATGATCTACGAGATACCTTAATCACCTATTTTTGTGGGTTTTTTTTTTCCTTGGTGATATTAAATAAGTATATATTTTTGATGAGTAGTCAAAATGTGTATCAAAGGAGTGTCGCAAAAGTAGGCTTAAACAAAGACAAAAGCCTCAATCCCTTTAAGCCCTCTACATTAATCTGATCCATAAAGCCAAAATGGTAACCTCTACAGTCAGCACACCTTCCCTGTACATGTATGTTGGCTACCCTAGAAGGTAATATTTCTTATGGGTTCCCAGGCCGTCTAAATCCTGCAAATGCTGTGCTCAAGTAGATTTATTTTGTTGGATCTAAACCCAGACAACACTCATGTCTTGTTTTCAAGTCTCTTTAAACCTGCTCCAGATCATTTTTCTGTATCCCTGAGATTGGGATGTTCTGAAATTGGTGGTGGAATGAAGGTCAAAGTGTGACTCTTTGCCACAACAAGTCAACTCAAGGTGGAAGTCAGGTCGGAACTGTTACTTTGTTACCATTTTGCGAAATTCTAAGTCATTGCCTTCCCTGGGAAGCAGAACAATGTGATGTTTTAGTTGTGTGGGTAGAAAATGGAAAAAGGGTATTCAAGTATCTTCTTTTCATCTCCTTTTGGGGGAAAAGAATCTCCAAACAAATACTCAAGTCTGAAATTAGTAGTTCACATGATAACAGACATTTACTTGAGGCTTCACAGTTTTTTGTCAAGAGAGATTGTTACCCATAATGTCCTTGGCCTTGGGTGTAGTTTCTTTGGAAATTGATTCCTTTAGCTATTTGCTAGGTCATTTCGAAGGGGAGAAATTGACATATATTTGTGGACAATGTTTTGTGCCCTGATGACTTCAAGCTCTAGCCTTTGAGGATATTGTATAGTTGGGGCTTGGTGCTTAAGGGTGATAAAAAATTGAACTTTCTGTATTTTGTTGATAATACTATTGATAAGAGCATGAGGGCATAATTATTTATTTATTTATTTTGTATTTTGCCCCATTTTGTGTATGAACAACCCCTGCTTGGTGTCTTTGCAACATACCTTTTGATTACTTATAAAAAAAAGCTTTGACGTATAAATCTCTCTGAATCCTTCTTTATTGGAGTCCACACTAGGAGTTGCCATCGACAATGAATAGTTATGTTGATACCTGGCACTTCACTGTACTAGTCATAAACATTAAAAAAAAATAATGCTCAATAATTGTATAGTTATTTCATGTAAGCAAGTATAATCTTCATTATTCACTTAACATTAATTACATTCTTGCAAGGAACTTAACTAGCTACATAATAAATATAGAGGTCCTACATTAAATTTGATTTTGGGTATTTCCGATTTGTATTTCTCACCTCTTTCTCGCTTATCAAAAACAAAGTTCCACCTCTTTCATGTGCATAACTGCATACAACAACAAACTCTCAGGAATAACTTGTCTGAACGCGGTATTGGGGATCCAGATGTGGGCGGTACCTCCACTACCCCCCCCCCCCCGGATTCCCCCTCCCAATACACACACACAAACTGAAGTTCATGGAAATTTTACCCTACTGGCAAACCTCAGTACCTCACCCTAGTACCTTAATGCTAGCCCTCCAAACTCCTCTATCTTGTGCCTTCCATGCCTGATTTAAATTTTATTTAAATTTTCAATTCTTTGATAACATGGATCCTTCTTTGCTCAGTAAGGCATCACCAAGCAAACTCCCATGCGAAGAAAGGGTGGGAGCAATTTACTGATGTTGTTATCCGAACCATTTCTGAAAAGAAAAGAGGAGTTGTGTTTATTCTGTGGGGAAATTCTGCTCAAGTGAAGTCCAGGTTTGTTAACTTAGTCTTTGCTACCTAGGAGTACTTTTTTTTTATTCATTTTACAAACCTTTGGATAAACTTGTTGGCAGCATCATTAACATAGTTACCTGTCATGTTCCGTATGGGTAAGCTGCTGATATAAATATCAATTGTCCTTGTAAGTTGTATCAGCTGTTGTGAATGCTTTGGTGAGGTTAAGCAGGATATGCTATATTGTAGAAAGAATGACATTCTCACCCCTCTCCCTTTTGGTACTAATATAATATAACTATATAAGCTCGATGAAATTTTTCAATTTGAAAATTTCCCTTCTGTGTGCTGTTTCCTATGTATTGCCATATTGGCGATTTTGCTTTCCCCTTTTTGGGTTGTGTTTTCCCTTAAACTTAGATTTTTATCCTACCTTAACGGATCTCCTGAGCTCAGTAGTGGGTGTTGTAGAACTCTAAAAGTGAAAAAGAAAAGGAAAAGAAACTTGTATAGTGTTCTGAACTACATTTATCATATTGTCATGACGTACAGGTTGATTGATGGGAATAAGCACCATATTCTTAAATCAGCTCATCCGTCTGGTCTATCTGCAAACCGTGGCTTCTTTGGATGCAGGTTAGTGCTTTCTGCTTCCGCAATACCTAATAGTATTCTCACAGAAAAGCTGTTGTTTACATCCAATTTTCTAGAGATTTTGGTTGCCAAGGTAAATGTATAAATGATACTTGAATGGTTCTTCAACACAATCTCTGACAAAAACTAGATGCTGATAGTATTTGCCAACCTCAGTTTTTTATTTTGAGATAAAATTAGTCTTGCTCGCTTCTTTCAATGAAAAATACAGTAAAATTACAGGATTTGAAGTTTCATGGAGCCTTTTCAAAATTCTTGCCGAATTACAAACTTCAGGAGAGAGAGAGAGAGAGAGAGAGAGAGAGAGAGAGAGAGAGAGAGAGAGAGGCTGGACTTTTATTAAGAGGGAATATGAAATATGTTGTGAGACTGAAATTAATAAAGTGAGATTTCAACAACTCTTTTGACAAATGAAAGATAAATATGGACTGATGTCTGTTTTCTCTGAACTTGTGAGCAGACACTTTTCTCGGACAAACCAGATCCTGGAACAGATTGGGGAGTCACCCATTGACTGGCAGTTGTGAATTGAAGATGAAGATCAACTCTGAATAATTTTGGTTATTTTTTTGGGTAGATTAGTGGATCCTTTCTTTTGCTGAAATGTCTACTGTGGTGATCATGGGCTGCATATTTTTGTTGTATCGGAGCATGCAGAGAAACATCCCATAGATGGTGACTTACCTATGGTTGATGGTCCATGATCTAATTGCAATGCAATAGGCTCTACTTGGTTATTTATGATGTAAGCTAAACTGAAATAGAGGTATAGGTAAGAGTAGGGTTGGCTGAGAGTATGCCAACGCTACAATATGCATGATCTTTATCAGCCTAATGTGGCTTTGGAACTACTAGTGTATGTCTAGTTTTCTTGTGAATGAAGTCATTGTGTGTGAGAGATCTTGCTCTTGAACCATAGTTGAGACAGTTGTTCAAATATAGCTATAAATAACCTCCCAATTTCATTTGATACTAACAATTGTGTGAATATCCATACTCTTACTTTTCTTAGTGTTGAAGACAGGGTCAAGGTTTTTCACCTCGCATCCACGAAGGACCTTTGGTTTTGATGAAAGTGAAAATCCGGAAAAGGAAAGTTGCCTTGTATAACCTGATTATATATTCTGAGTATATAATATATATTCTGATTATATACTCAAATTATGTGTATATAATATATATATTTTGATTATATATTATATATTCTTATTATGGGCATAATTCTTGTAGATATAAAAAGGAAATAAAAGGAAACAAATAAAGGGAAATCAATCATGATTATTGTAGCAACAAAAGGGAAGAAATCAACACACAAGGCAAGTTACCGTTGGAAGGTCTCAAGTCCAAGCATCCAAAGGCATTTATAAAAAGGACGGTAGAAGAGTTGAGAAGATAGGCGATTCCACGGAAGCAATCGCGGAGTCAGAAATCCGGTGTGATTTCTCCGAGTGTGTAACCAATGGTTCGGTGGTGAAGGTAGTCAGTAAAGGACCTCTGGTGAAGGTATAGCCAAGGACCTTGGTGAGCATTCATTGTGTCTACATGTGGTGGAGAGATGGTGTGTAGCAGAGCCTTGATGGACTAAAGCTGTGTGTGTTTGTGCTTCAATGTAATCCATCGTGTTCCAAATTGCCGCTAGGGTTTTTCCTACGATAATTCTTATCTGTAGCTGACTCAATGACATTCAGTCTTGGTCAGTGATCCTATCAGTAACTGTCTTCGGGCTGTTACATCTTGCTCTATTTTGTAAGTGTAACTTATTCTTTGATTGTTATAAATCTAATGAGGTATTTCAGTTACACTGTGTTTTAATCTTTGGCTTGAAACCAAGGAAGTTTGCTCTAACGTCCTTACCTAGTGTGTAGATCTTAATTGTGAACTTCACCCCCCTCTTGGACTCCAACACTTGGTAATGAAGTTTCTTAGCAATGGAGTATTCTTAGTGATGAAGTATTTTTAGTGATGAAGAATCTTTATATTATAAATACTTTCTTGATGGAAATGAAATATTCATTCCTTTCTTTCTTTCAATTTCTCTGTCTCTATTCTCTCTCTACTTTTTCTTATATTCATATATTTATAACACGTTATCAACACGATACTCTACTAATTTTGAGTGTTTTCCATATATTGATTCTAACGTATGATCGGGGTTGGATCTGGTCTGTTGGTAGGTGTCTTCTTCTGCAAATCGACCTTTTCCAGTTTGATAGAATATCTTTTGCCTGCGTGTTCTGGTACATCTCTGTCTCAATTGACTAATTTCTTGCTTCTACCTTCGTGATTTGGTAGACTCAGTGTATGCCTAATTTTGATGGAATATCTTTTGCTGCTTTATCACTTTATTCTGGATTATTATAACCTTCATCTAAATCCTTGCCGTCTAAAGCTTTTTTAATTATACAAATTATTCTTTTTCTTTCCGCTATCCAAATTACTCACTGAACATACATAAATTTTATTGGTGGATTTACTTTGATTGAATTTATGGTCAGTCATGACTTGCAACATATATGATTAATAGTAAGGTAATTAGTATTAGATTATTCTTCCACTCTTTTGTTTTTAATATGTTATGGACATCTTATTTCAGTGCCTTCATGGAAGAAAGAATTAAATTCACTAGCTATTTGCTCACGTTCACTTCTGTGTATATTTAATTTTTAGTATTTGATAGAATGCATAAACGAATGTTATGATATTCATTTATGAAGTTATTCATGAATTGGTCTTCTAAGGATAAGGGATGATTAAAAACTTTCTTTCAATAATACGAAGTCTATTTTATGTGAACCAGAAGTTCACTCCTACAATGAAAGTTCGTTTAATTTTATCTATGAACTAGAAGTTCACCCGAATGATAAGAAACTTACCTTACTTCATTAAGTGAATCGGAAGTTCACTTATATGTTGAAAATTTTATCTTATGAGTGAACTAGAAGTTCGCTCTAATATTGATATTGTTATTTAATTTTATCACTTAACGAGAAGTTCTATCCAATAATAAGAATTTTATCTTATTTTCATTAGTGAAACTGAAGTTCACTCTAATATTAAGAATTTTATCTACTTTTATTAGTGACCAGAAGTTCACTCTGATATTGGAAAAGGAAAATGATTACTTATCTCATTGGTGAACCAGAAGTTCATTGTACCACTAATATTGAATTTCGTTTCCGTTGATTACACGTATTAGTAGTGACCAGAAGTTCACTTCAATAATTGAAGCTCTATATAATCTTGTTGGTGAACCAGAAGTTTGCTTTCCTGCCAATTAGAGTATAGAGTTGTTAATTGGCATTGATAGGCCGCAAGTGCACGGGTGTACGTGTAGCAAGTATCAAGGTCGATCCCACAGGGACTTTACTAACTACACACCAAACTAGCTTCCTATTTGATTGCTAAATCGATCGGGTTTTTGATTGAGTATAACTATTTCTATTTCTAATCACTAAAAAGGTCAAAACCAACAAATATTCACACAATTCACAGGATGAAATCAATATGAGAAAAGCGTTCAGGGGATAAAACCTAAGTAACTGTATGAATCAAACAAGTGGAATGAACATGTATGTCACTAATTTGATACATTTTAGAGTCGATAATCGCATAATGTATTCCGTAGCGAGCTTTTGGCAATGAAACGGATTGCTTAGTAAAATTGATCTATTAGACTCTTTATTGTGTCAATTTTATCTAAGTTAAATATCAAATTATCCAATGACCCCTAGTTACAAAGTCTTCTATCTCTAGTTCACTTCATATACTAGTTTAATCCTAAGGGTTCCGATTATCGAATTTCTCCGTTCGGTACTTCATTCAACATTCTAAATCCATGCTAATGGTGATCAAGCAAAAGTAATGACATACATATTCAAAGGATAAATAACATGCATTCAAACTAGATAAACAAACTTGTTCAATCCAACAATACTCAATCCATAAGAGTAACTTGAAAGGGATTATCTCCCAAACTAAAAGAAACTACTCACAACTCATGTTCAAAACACAAAACATATCAAAATCTATTCTAGAAAGCATGAAATCTAAAAGAAAGAGAAGTAAACCGAGATGGAAATCATTCCTCGCTTGAATGGTAGTCGGTGGGGACTTTTGCTCCTCCACTTCAATGGATTTCTTGAGAATCGATCTTCGAACTCTAATAAACTCTCAATCTTCAACTAAGGATGAATGTGGATGGATTTGTGGAGGAAGGGATGGATGATGGTAGAGATGGAGATGGATGGTGAATGGGAGTGAATGAATGAAGGTGGATGGTGGATGAATCAGCCGAATCTACAATTATATAGCCATTAAGAGAAGTTGAAACGGCCAAATCGTCATAAACAGGGCCAACACGGACCATGTTGGTGTCAACACGGGTCGTGTTGATGGTTTCTAGGGAAATTGAGCTCTCTGGAGGCCAACACGGACCGTGTTAATGTCAACACGGGTCGTGTTGGTTCTGGAGTTTTTTGGGTCTTCTTGTTTCGGCCATATCTCCTTCGTCCGACGTCCGATTGACTTGATTCTTGACTTTTCGGAAAGCTCTAGAAGTTTACTTTTCATTGGCATAAGCCGCAAAGTCATAGCATACTTGTGGAAATGATGGTGACCAAAAGAGTGGGCATATATCAGTTTTCGCACACTTTCTACTATCTTACTCATAACTCCATCATCTCAACTCGGAATTGGCCTTATAATATATCGTCGGAAAGCTCTTTTAGTGATGAATCAAGTAATGGATGTGAGCTTTGGAGTTCATATCATAATCTGCAAAAATTGAACAAAACACACAAAACTTAGTTAAGATAGCGAAATAAGATCATAAAAGATCAATTAAGCACATTAATCCCCAAATTTCACTATCAAAATGCTTCCAATATATAGTCACTATATGCCCTCATCAGGCATAAGGATAGGCGATGATAATACACTTGAGGTTGACAAAGTTTATATCGTCGGTTAAATTGAGCATTTTTTTGTTATGAGTGTGGAGTTTAATGTTTAGATGAGAAATGTTTGATCTATGGGATCATTAGAACCCCCAAATGGTTTTGTCCCATTTCCTGAAGTGAACGTGGTTGGATATAAACTCAAGAATCATGAGCAAAACAAAGGTCAGGCCAGTAGCCGTGATAGTTGACATAGTCGTGATCATAGTCATGCTAATCTTTTAAAAGATGATATCCCTACCAGGAGTAGGAACACAAAATCAAAAAGTATGAATGATACAAAAATGAGAAATGTAGTATTAACGAGGAAATGGAAACTACACGTACCTGTTGTACGTCATAATATCTTGTTGAGCCTTATCAAGTTTAATAAAAAAGCACAAGATATTATTTTACAAACTTTTGATAGTAAGTGATATTATTGTTTATGTTGTGCACGTTGTTTTAAGCTGTTACATCTTAGATATCTCCCTCTTGGCATTGTTCAAAGACTTTAGTAATTGTTGTGTTTTAATTATTCTGCAACCCTTTTATTGATATGTACATAATTATGGATTAATATGAATCTTCATATGATACTATTATTTTATGGATATTCATATGATTTGATATGTATGCACCTTATTGAAAATGTTACGCATGCGAAATGCGAGTAATATGCTCTCATCTGTCTTATGATATCGATGATTTATTGAAATTAGTTGATCATATTGAATTATTAAGTATCATGAACATGACTGCTTGTTTCGTAATGTCTAATTACAAAGTGCATTGTTATTGATTGACCAAATATGCATGAACTTTGTTTCCTAAGCACAATACAAGTTATAATGCGTATTGGATATTTGATTGTGATACTATATGAGCATATGGATGAGATATATCTTTGTGAGAATTTAATGATATTCATGTGATTATTCATTATGCTCATAGACATGTTTTAAATGTAATCAATGATTTCGATATCCATGATTAATGCATATTCACTATGGAGTATTTAACTTTCAAGAGTCATGTATGTGCTTCTGAAGTGGAGTTTCTTTTTATAAGTGATTAAAGCACTTCCACTGTATGCTTTATATGCATTAATGTTATATTTATCTTGAAGTGAATTTCATGCATATTTACTTGATTAGAAGCATGAATAAATGATTAGAAGCATGAATAAATGAGGTAATAGATACGTGTCCTGCAAACACTAAAACAACACACTAGTGATAATAAATTACTTATTATCCATTGATGAGGGAATCAAATATCAAGCATCATATATATGACACTCTACTTTGATTAAAGGCTCCAGAAGAGCGCATATAATACAATTTGGTTGAACTAACTTTCATATTAGGGACGTATTTTTTCCATCAAGCTAGTCTCAAAGGAACTTATTAATTAAGTTTTAAAGGTATTCTTAGGAATGAATACCAATGTTGAGACAACTCGTATTCATATATTACGAAAATTGCTTTGAGCAAAACATGTGTGTTGAAAAGGATACCGTCCTTATTTTCTGGGTTATTTTACACAACTAACCCAATTTAAGCACATACTTTAGTAAACTAGAAGTTTACTATTACTAAGATTTTATCATAGTAGGAGCATCTTGGATCAATCCTCATAAGAAGAATTCATATGGATATATTTTAAAGGGTCAGAAGATCCTTAATCAAATGAGTTCTAATTAGCTACTCACTATCAAAGAAATTAATTATAACACCATCATTAGCAAAGATAGGGATCGTATCCCTTAGATATATGGGTTGTGTACAAGTGATATTTGTGTTGGTCTTGTAGACCCATATGTAAACCATTTGAATAAAGCATGACTTTACTTGATGCATAAATGAGATAGTCACTTGTATGTTTACTATCAACTTGCAACTTGGTGCTTGCAAGATTGTTTGCTCAATTTATTTAAGAGCACATTTCAAATTATTAATCAAGAAGATTCATCTTGATAATGATGGTGAAGACTTTTGATAGTTTTTGTATGCCAATGGACATAGATGTTAAGCATTGTATGTCAAATATTTATATGTGAAATGATCCTGTAGAATCATTAATATATGAGATGTTGAGTATATAATAAATGGCAAACCTATTACTTTCGAGAGGAGAGCTTACTACAATTGTTCAGGGACATGTCATGTTGTACCAACATTGATCCAAATAAGGCAAAGAGGTTATCATGAATGTTTATTTCTCCCCTACAATGGTTTCTGGCCATAAACCAAATATCTCACACTTTTGAATTTGAGCATGTGCGATGTATGCTCCAGGATCCGCACTGAAATGGGACCCCGAAGGAATCGGGAATATATGTTGGGTATGAATATCCATCCACATTTGGATATAATAGAACCATTCATTGGAGATATACTTATAGCACAATTTTCCGATTATGATGACAAAAGTTTCCCAACATTAGGGGGAGAAATCAAGTTGTTGGTCAAGGAAATAAGTTGGAACGAATTATTATGATCCTCATACAATGTAATGTGAACTGGAAGTTCAAAATATAATTCGTCTACGAACTTGAGCGAATCTACTACCGGTTATTCTACTGACCCACAAAGAGTTATTAAATCCTATATCCCAACTACTAATGCTCCTATTGATGTCCCAGTAGGACAAATTGAATTATTAATCAGTCTAGACCACATATGAAGCGTGGTAGACCAATTGGTTCCAAAGACAAAAGTCCTCGAAAAAGAAAAGGAGCAAACGATTAATGATAACCGAAATGAGGAAATTTTGACTTCAAAAGAGTCCTCAATCATGACATATGTGGAAGTTACACCACAAGCTCAGGTACCTGAAATTCGTGAAAATGATGAGATCTCAATTAATTATGTCATGAATTGGATAAGGTGGAACCGAAATGAAGTCGACGTCGATATCATATTTGATTATATAATATATCGCTCACTATTGTGAGTAATCATGAGGATCGTGAATTTAGGTCTGTAATGAATACAGACAAAGATGAGATTGGCCACGTGGAAAGATGCATTTAAGAATTAGATTCGCTTGTAAAATCGGAAATATCAGGACCTGTTGTCCATACACCAAATTGGTGTAAACTTGTGGGATACAGTTAAGTCTTTGTGTGAAAACAGAATGAGAAAAGGAGATTATGAGGCACAAGGAGCGACTTGTTGCATAAGTGTTTTCGCAAAGACATGGTATCGAATGTGAAGGGATATACCTCTTTGTAGTTTATGTAACTACATCACGGTGCTTTAAATTTGGTAGTACATGAAAAGCTAAGAATGCATCTTATAAATATCGCTATAGCTCTTGAAAATTTTGATAATGATATTTATATAAAACTCCCGAAGGGTTCAAAGTATCGAAAGCACATATTAAAATTCTCAAGAATATTGGTTACTTAGTTGATAGATATTCATGTGATTAATGCAATATGGATGCATATTGCATAATCAAATGAAATGATTAAATGATCCGGATCCTAATTGATTGTAAATGTTATTGATGGTTTGGACTCCCGAAGAGCCTCAAAAGTTGTGGATTGCTTTACAAAAGCATTTGGAATGAAAGATTTTGGTAAAATATGTTATTACCTTGGTTTACAAGTTGCACACTTTGAGAATGAAATTTCGTGCGCAAATCAATCTATGTAGCAAAGTGCTAAGATATTGTTGCATGAACAATGCACTCTTTATTAAGTACCCCGACAGTGGTACAGTCATTTGATATGAAAACTATCCCCCTTTGATCTTGAAAAGATGGTGAGAAATTCATCGGTCCTGAAGAATCGTTGTTAAGTCTTGAAGTATAGTATTTAAGTCATGAAGTACTGTATTTGGGTCCTGAAGTACCGTATTTAAATGATATTGAAACACTGACGTATCTTGCTAATCATACATGATCTAACCTATTTCGGAACCTCGAAGGAACTAGCAATTTAGATATTCATTATCCTCATCGGCTCAAAATTGATTTGATTAGCTACGCAAATCTTGGATATTTACCTAAATCCTATGACACTTGATCACATACTGGTTATGTGCACGTTGAAACAGATATTAAGCAAATTCTTTTCAGTTAGAATTAATATGATTTATGTATTAAGCCATTTTCGACTGCAAAGTTTAAAAGTCAACGATGAAGTTGAATTACATCAACTCAAAGATCTTCATTGATGTTCTCATCAGGGGGAGTAATACGCGATGTACTCTTTTTCCCTTATCTGAGGTTTTGTCCCATTGGGTTTTCCTTAGAAAGGTTTTTGATGAGGCAACATATCATGGCGTGTCAAGACTTGTGTACTCTTTTTCCTTCATTGAGTTTTTTCCCATTGGGTTTTTCCTAGTAAGGTTTTAATGAGGCATACTCTTTGGCAATGGACATTCAAGGGGGAGTGTTATGGAATAATTGTATGAATATCCATACTCTTACTTTTCTTAGTAATGAAGTTTCTTAGCAATGAAGTATTCTTAGTGATGAAGAATCCTTGTATTATAAATACTTCCTCGATGGCAATGAAATATTCATTCTTTTCTTTCTTTCTTTCAATTTCCCTGTCTCTATTCTCTCTCTACTTTCTCTTATATTCATATATTTATAACACTAACCAAAATTTCTGACTTTTTGAGCTGGGAGATTGCTTTAGAAGTTTCACAAATGCTTGATTCTCCGTTAGATTGCTTCAAAGCATGTGCTCCATATCTTGTCAGACCCAGACGGGTGACCAACTTGGTTGATGTAGTGGATCAATGGGTCAAGTAATCGAACGTTGTGACCTAACTAGACTGGTTGACCTGTTGAAATTAGGCATAATCCAGTAATGAGTACAATTTTTTTATATAGTTCTTAAGCAATTAATCATTAACTTTCATAATCTTGATCAAATTAAATCTATCTTGCTAATTATATGATCAAAGTCCTTGTAATATGGCTAGCCAACCAAAAACAAAAAAGGAAAAGAAAAGTATTAAACAAGTTATATAAGGCCTAAATATGATTGGCATAGAGTATGAAAATTTTATCAAAAAAGAAAAAGAAAACCAAATTAATGACAAACCCTACATTAATGTAATGGTGCTAGATCATGGTAGTCGCAATCCACATAATCTCCGTTCCCCACTCTCTCATTCACTCAACCCTCCTCTTACCCTCCTTTACTCTCACTTCTGAATCACATTTTTTCTTCTCATCTTTAACATGTTGAGCAGCAAGCCTCTAACTAATTCTATTTCTCTCACTTATGCTCTTACGAAGTCATTACTTATACTTCATCAACTTTGTGATCGTGTTAGGCTCTTGAGTCTTGACTTTAGATCAACAACCCCACAATTCTCTCTTATGCATTCATATGTCAGAATATAGAGCACAATAATAGTTAACTTCGATGGAGCAGCCATTGAAAAAGAAAAATGTAAGAGGCGGATAAACAAGTCGGTAGAAAAAGGGGTTGGGGGTTTGGGAGAGCATAACTTTATTTACATAAAATTCAAAGAACAAGTTTGTTCATGATTGGCCGAGTCAATCGATTTGTGACGATTTTTAATGGTTGAACCTGTTGGGAATGTCCCGGCAATGTTCAATTTCATCTGAGTACTCTAGCCAAGTTAATTCGATGATTAATGACTTTGCCAGAAGTCCACTTAATCAGTGATCAAATGGTTCGACCATAGCTATATTAGTTGATCTCATAGGGTTACACAAGTGAGCACCTTGAAGGCAATGTGTATATGGAAAAATGTATGGGGCACGAGATTGAACCAGGGGAAGCATGGAAGTCAGTTTTGGCACAATGCGTAGTGGGCCATCACGACACATGGTGGGGCACCACGGTCCTTGATGGTCCTCTAGGCAGCTGAACTTGCTTCTGTTGCTCACTACGGTCCGTGGTGAACTTCAGGCGCTCGTCCTACATTGGAAGAATACATCTTCCCATCCTTTTCTCTCTCCCACACACACACACACACACACACACACACACACAGATATATATATATATATCGGATTTGCTATACGTCGCCCTAAGGGCGACAAATAAGAGTCATATTATCAATTTCAAGTATTCTTAATTAGGAACATTATTAGAATCTTTATTAATCAATTAAAAAAAATATTGCATTTCACTAATTGAAACAACTGTGGAAAATTCTTGGGACATTTGTAATCTGCTCCCTCCTCTGTTAGCCATTCTTCCCGACTACCCCCTACCTCCGACGGTAACTACTGGCCTTGATCTGCTTTCACATTGGCTCATTTCAGTAATCACTAGGTTCCCATTGATTAGTATTGTTCATCCATCTATTTTGGTTGCCACTTGCCTTTCTCTATCAGTTGCCAGTGATTCCAATAAGAAGATATTTGAGTTCGATAATTTCGATATGCCTTCACCAATTTCCTGACGCCACTTTCATTTCCTTTCTATGTTCTATTGATATTAAAGCCAATTTTTAAGCCTAGCCTAAATTACAATTGCATATGACACTAATCACAGAGAGAGAAAGAGATGAAGGAGGAAGATTGTTGATATTTCGTAAGAATATATTAGTTTCTATATTTTGTTTCAATTGGGCAAATGCAAGTTATTTGAATTACCTTTTTTATTTGATTAATAAATATTCTAATAACAAAAGATGACCTTGAGGTACCCTAACTTTTGAAGAAACAATTTTTTGGTACCCTAACTTTTCAAAACTAATTTTGGGGTACCCTTACTTTTAGGATTAGAAATTACTAGGTGAATTTCCAGCGAAACTCCGATTCATTCAAATCATTTTCGTCCATAAAAACAAAGGGCATTTTCATCCACAAAAACACTTAATCAATTTCCCGCCAAAAACTCACCGGTGAATTCAAATCATTGGCCGGAAATTCACCTAATTATTTCTAATTCTAAAAGTTAGGGTACCCCAAAATTAGTTTTTAAAAGTTGAGGTACCAGAAAAACATTTCACCAAAAGTTAGGGTACCCCTTAGTAATTTTTTGTTCTAATAATGTTCCTAATTAAGAATACTTGAAATTGATCATATGACTCTTATTTGTCGCCCTTAGGGCGATGTATAGCAAATTCGCATATATATATATATATGGGAATAGATAGGGTGAGAATGGGTTTTTGGTGAGAATGAGAGAAGAGTCTTTAATAGCCATTAGATCATACATCAAGGGTCTATATTAATTCATCCTTTCTCCTTTTTCTTTTGGTGTATCACGTCAGTTTTGGATGGGAATAAAAAAGAAAAAGTGATTGTCTTGCCTGGGAATTCAACACTTGCCTGAGAATTCAACACATTCTCGAGTACCAAAAGCCACTCCTGGAAAACATTGCTCCCTTTTATCACAATTTGTTTTGCTTAACCGAGTAGACAAAGAGCTTCTCCTAAGGAACGGAGGAAGCTAAGGGAAGAGGATGAAAAAGGACAACTTTCAGTTTTCAACAGGCTTGATTTTGAATACAAGAGGTGGGATGCTACTCAGAAGAAGAAGAAAGAGGATATCACTGTGAAGAAGCCCCCAGCTCGACGTGGTACCAGGGAGCCTGCCTTGCCTTCTTTGGTTATTAGAGAGCCTAGGTCTCCTCCTAGAACAGCTGAACCCCAACCTTCTGGGAAGGGAAAAGGAAAGGAGCCTCGAGTCTACAAAGAGAAACTTAAGAAGAGGGAACGTCCGCCCCCAAAAGACAAAGATGCAGGTCCTAGCAAGAGGCCTGAAAAAGAGAAGAAGGATTGAATCTGCTCAAACCAATAGTTATTTTTAGTTTGATGCTAAATAAAGTTACAAGTGTGTTCTTGTAATC
The DNA here is from genome assembly GCA_029582165.1 of Portulaca oleracea. Classification (NCBI taxonomy): domain Eukaryota; kingdom Viridiplantae; phylum Streptophyta; class Magnoliopsida; order Caryophyllales; family Portulacaceae; genus Portulaca; species Portulaca oleracea. The sequence goes on along the minus strand of CM055888.1, from coordinate 34,578,733 downwards.
TTTTAGGACTATTATTATTATATTTAAATTTCGTTAGTGATTTATTTGTTAGGAGGAAACTAAAGCAGTGTAGTGAACTTTATTACATGAAATATCAATAATATTTATGAATTTCATTACATCAATTGCCTTCCAACAAAGGAAAAAAAAAATGATGTGGGCCGGACCCTCGCGGGCTTCCTACGTATCTACAGAAGTAGAATCAGGCCTTCGTAGTTCATCTCTCCTTTTTCTAAACATTGCTAAGTTTCTGGGCCGAATCCAGTGTCTTAGCTATGTCACTCAAACTCTCAAGCATAAAACTTTTTTAATTGATCCAAATTGGTTGGTTGAGACAATTCCTCTCCCTCGGGAGTAATTAAGATTGCAGCTCCTGCCGGTAATAGAGTCTTGATGATGTAAGGACCTTTCCAATTTGGTTTGAATTTTCCTCGGGGATCTTGAACTGGTGCCCTCATCTCTTTTAAAACCAAGTCTCCTTCTTTAAGGTTTCTAGGCTTCACTTTCTGGTTAAAAGCCCTTGAAATTCTATTCTGATAAACTTGGACATTATGCATGGCTCTCAAGCTTCGTTCATCAATCAAAGTCAGTTCTTCATATCGAGTTCTAGCCAACTCTGCCTCGGGGATTTGGCTTTCTACCACTATCCTCAAGGAAGGTATTGCTATCTATGGGTAATACGGCCTCCATCCCGTAAACTAATGAGTTTAGGGTTGCCCCAATAGCGGTATGAACTGACGTTCGGTACCCCCATAAAGTAAAGGGTAACTTATCAGGCCAGTCTTTATGAGTTACTGCCATCTTCTCAATGATTCTGGTCAGTGACTTATTTGCTGCCTCCACGGTGCCATTGGCTTGTGGCCTATAAACGGATGAATGACGATGCTGAATCTTGTGGTTTTCAAGTAATTCAGTGACTTCCTTCATGAAATGTCTTCCGTTATCACTTATTATTTCATGTGGTACTCCGTACCTACAGATGATGTTCTGTTGGATAAAATTAGCCACATGTTTGGAAGTGATTTTGGCGTAAGATGCTGCTTCAACTCATTTTGTGAAATAGTCAATGGCCACTAATACATATTCATGGCCCCAAGTACCGGTAGGAGATATTTTACCAATGATGTCTATTCCCCACATTGAGAAAGGCCACGGGGAAGTCAATGTTGTGAGATAGGTTGGTGGTTGATGTTGTAAATTCGCATAAATTTGGCATTTGAGACACCTCCAAACGAAAGCATGGCAATCCCCCTCCATAGTGGTCCAGTAATAACCAGCTCTTTGAATCTTTTTATTTAAGATCATGCCATTCATGTGTGGACCACATTCTCCACTATGTATAGCCTCCATAATCTTTTCAGCTTCTTCTTTGTCGAAACACAGCAAAGTCAAACCCGTGTTAGTCTTCTTGCAGAGTCTATCCTGAATTATGCAGTACTGAGCTGCCATAAGTCGAATAGCCCTTTGCGCCCTAGGTTCAAGTCCGTCTGGGTACTCCCCTTTTGTCAGATATATGTAAAGGTCATAATACAAGGAATCTGGGTTAATCTCCCACGTGTCTAGGGAGTATACATATGCTGGTTCACTCTTCCTTTGGACTATTACAGGCATTTTAGTTATCCCTGCCGGGATGGCCACTAATGATGAGAGCTTGGCCAAGGAATCGTCCAGCTCATTGTCTTCTCGTTTGTGATACGTGAAGGTGATGTAATCGAATTTTTCGGAAAGCTTAGTTAAGTATGCTTGGTAGGTAACCATATCTTCATCCCTCACTTTTCAATGATGATTGGCTTGATTGATCACAAGGTTGGAGTCTCTAGAAACCCTCAGCCTCTTGATGTTCATTTCCAATGCGGCTTGTATGCCTAGAATGCAAGCTTCGTATTCAGCTGCGTTGTTGGTGACCCCAAAGTCAAGTTTCACGGATATTGGTGTATGTGCTCCTTCGGGAGAAATTAGGATAATGCCGGCTCCACATCCTGTTTGGTTGGATGCTCCATCAAAGTGCATTTCCCATGTTTCGTCTTCTGTATTGAAGACTTGTTCATCGGGAAATTCTAATTCCACCGGGTGAGGTTCACTTGAAGGCGAATTAGCTAAGAAGTCTGATACAACTCTTCCCTTGATGGATTTTTGTGGAACGTATTTGAGATTAAACTCGGAGAGCATTACCATCCATCGAGCCACCCTACTATTGACTATTGGTTGTTCTAAGACATACTTGACTGGGTTCGTTTCTGCTATGATGTGCACCGTATGGGAAAGCATGTAGTGGCGAAGCTTCTTGGTAGCCCAGACGAGAGCAAGGCCATTTTCTCTATCTCTGTGTAGCGAACCTCATATTCCAAGAACTTCTAACTCAAGTAATAGATGGCCCTTTCTTGACTTTCAACTTTCTGAGCCAACGTTGCTCAATAGCTATATCAGTAATGGTGAGGTATAGAAGTAGTGGTTCATTCGGTATGGGCGACATTAGCACAGGTGGGTGTGTCAAGTACTCTTTGATCTTGTCAAAGGCATCTTGGCATTTTTCATCCCACTGTGGCTTTGTCCCCTTCTTTAGTTTCTTGAACAATGGCTCACATGTCATGGTTAGTTTCGAGATGAAACGACTTATGTATTGAACTCTTCAAAGGAACCCTCGAATTTCCTTTTCAGTCTGAGGTGGTTAGAGGTCCTGGATAGCCTTAATCTTAGCTGGGTCTACTTCAATACCTTGCGAGCTGGCCACAAAATCGAGCAGCTTGCCTGAGGTGACTCCGAAGGTACATTTGTGTGGATTCAGCCTCATATTGTACTTCCTTAGTCGAAGGAAAAACTTTCTCAAACTGGCAGTATGTTCTGTCCGTTCTTTGATTTGACGATCATATCGTCGACGTACACTTCTACTTCATTGTGCATCATGTCATATAGTAAGGTTGTGGCGGTTCTTTGATAAGTAGCCCCGACATTCTTTAATCCGAACAACATCACTACATAGTGGAAATTTCCCCATGGTGTGGTGAAAGCAGTCTTTTCCATGTCTTCTTCTGCCATCTTGATCTGATTGTACCCCGAATACCCGTCCATGAAGGATAGTAACTCGTGCCCACATGTGTTATCTACCAGAATGTCGATGTGAGGTAGTGGAAAGTCGTCCTTAGGACTTGCTTTGTTCAAGTCTCTATAGTCAACACACATTCTCACCCTTCCATCTTTCTTGGGTACGGGTACAATGTTGGCTAATCAGTCTGCATACTCGATCACTTTAATAAAACCTGCTTTTTGCTGTGTTACTACCTCGGATAAAATGTTACGTGACCATTCAGGTTTCATCCTTCTAGGTCTTTGCTTGACTAGCTTTGCATCCAAATATAGAGGGAGAGAATGTTCGGCTATCTCTCGGTCGATCCCCGGCATGTCCTCATAGGACCACGCAAATATGTCGACGAACTTTCTGAGCAACTCGGTGTATTCCTCTTGTTCTTCCAAAGTTGAGATTTCCTGAGTTTCAACTCCCAAGGGGTTTATAAGGTTCCAACGTTAATGCTTATTGTTTCCTCCATTATGGCTGTGTGATTTTCATGTTCTTCGACAGCTTTTATTAATTCTTTTGAGTCCATTAATTCAGCATCGCTATTGGCAAAAACAATTCAGGGAAGAGGGAGAAAGATATCAGGATAAGCAAACAAACATCCATTTTATTGAATCAGGAAAAACGGATACATCAAAGATAAATTCTGGGACTTACTCAATGGACTCTGACTCAACATAAGGGAAACTAGGACTAGACTTGCAGGACTCAGAATACTCTCCTAAGGCTACAGTGAACTTTTTTTCCAGCATCGGCGTCCACCCACGATATCTCACGGCAGCTTCCATCTTTAGTTATCAGCTTACTTGGGTTGAATCCTAGGTTAGACAGGGTTGCGACAAGGATGTTCCTCGGATCGTCGTTGTGATGAGCCTCTTGGCCAAACAGAAGACCAAAGATGCCACTTCCAGCTAAATGAGTCCATTCAAGAGGAGGTTTCTTATTCCGGATCGGGATGAAGTGTCCTTCCTCTAAGATCGTACAATCATTAAAAATTTCTAAGCCAGCTACTTGGATACCTTCCTCCTTTAGATAGTAAGGCTCCGGGAACCCATAGTAGGGAAAGTCATCTCCCTCTTTGATCCATTTCCCGTTAAGGGTCAAAGGATAAGGTCTGGTCTCGGATAGTAATGGTGGATCGTCAGCCTTCCTCTTCCTAGCAGATGCCCACTTAGCAAGTCTAATTTCTTCTTTGGTCGGGGTATACCCAAAACCAAAGGATTAAAAGCTTCTAGGCATTAGGGACGGGAAGTTAAACTTCCTGCTTGGATTCCCAAGAGATTGCCCTGGAAAATTTCCCATATTTTTCAAGATCGCGTTGATCTTGCGATTAGAATATGGATCAAAATCAAAAGGGGCCTCATCTAGACTCAGCATGGCCAAAAACTCAAAATTATGAAACTCTTCATCCATAAGTTGTGTTCAACTTCCAGCACAGGTGTTGTAGAGGTGACAATAGCAAAAATTTCCTCGCCTCCTATAGTGATGACTTGGCCTTGAATTATCATCTTCACCTTTTGGTGTAGAGTTGAGGCAACCGCCCTATTCTTAAGCAGCCATGGTCGGCCAAGTAGTAGATTAGAAGAAGCCGGGATGTTGATGACTAGAAATTCGACGTTCCGGGGAAGGTGCTCCATGGTTATGGGTAAGATTACCGAACCCAGAGTCCTTCTCGGGGAATTATCATAAGCCCGGAGTTGAAAAGTTTGTTGGGCCAGATGGTGCCGCTAAATACCTAACTTCTTGGCAGTTCTCCATGGACATATGTTGACCGCCGGCCCGTTGTCTACCAGCACAAGTGGGACAACCTTGTTGGAACACATGATGGTTAAGTATAGAGCCTTGTTGTGAGAATACCCTTCTCTGGGTAAGTCTCCCTCATCGAATGTGATACTCGACTTCGGTGTAGTCACAAATGCGACAAGATCTTCAGGCGGAGTGTCCGAGGGAACTTGGATTCGGTTCAGTGCATTCAAGAGCGCTTGACGATGTGTTTGGGAAGTATTTAACAGTTACCAAATTGTGAGGTCAACTTTAGTCCTCTTGAATTGCTTAAGGAACGCATCCTCTACAGGGATTGCCTCGGTTAGCTGTGTATTCACATGTGAAGGAGCAACTGGTGGTGGGGGAGTTGGGTCTTTCTGGTTGGTTCTCCCCGATTTGGTAAGAAAAGCAACATCAACATAGTCATCCAGCTTATGATCCTCCTGAGTGACCTTGAGGACCATCTTTGACTATTTGGTCTCTTTACTTAAATTTTCTTCTTCGTCATCGGGGTTTATCTTGAGTGGTTTGACCTTAGGAGTGATATCCTCGCATGTATCCTCAGGGTCAGAATCCCAGGAAGTCATGTCAGTTTGATATACGTCCTCTTCATCGCTATCCCATATTCCATTGACATGCTTCAAGTCCAAAGCGTAAACCTCGAATTTTGGAGCCCCTATGTCAGTGATGAAGATGGTGGGGTCCCATCTTCCTGAGGTGTTGGATATCATAGTGACCCCAAATGGATTATTCTTGTTGTTAGGCTTTTGTTGGGCCGCTTTGGGTAGGGGTAATGTCTTATCACGGATCATCCTCTCTATGAGATTTTTGAGGGTAAAGCACCTCTCTATATCATGACCTCGCATGCAGTGGTAATTACAGAACTTTCCCGCGTCCCAACTCTTCCCTTTTACTTGAGGTTCAACTTTGATAGGGGGAAGTTCAATCTTTCCCTTCTTCACAAGACGATCTAAGGCCTCGACATAAGAAGTGTCGATAGGCGTATAAGAAATGAACTTTTGAATGACATGTGCCTCGACCGTTTTTGGTTGCTGGTTGGATGTTCCACCAACCCTTTTGGTGGAAGTGGAGTTCTTCCTTCTGGATGATGTTGCAGACTTTTCCAGCTTAGCTTCTACCATTAATCCTAGTTTCTTCAGAGTTGAGAAATCTGGGATCAACTGGCATTCCATCATGTCAGCATACCTTGGTCTCAGTCCTTGTATGAAGATCTGGATCTGGTAATCCAAGGTTACCTTGTCAGTCATTAAGGCCTTTTGTGCATTCCAGCGGTGGAAGTAATTCGTGAATGATTCTCCTTCGCCTTGCTTGATTGCCGCCATATCACTCATGGTTACATCAGCGTCTTGGCTGGCTGCGTATTGTTGAATGAAAGCTTTATTGGTAGCTTCCCCGTTCTCTTGGACATCCAACGGTAAGGTGTAACACCATTTTAGGACCTCATCGCTCAAGGTCCACGGGAAAACATGAGCGTATAAGCTAGGGTCCACCTCCTTTAAGACCATCATGCGCGTGAAGCTACGCACATGGTGAGTAGGATTCTCCATGGCCCTAAATTTCTTCTCAGGCAAAGAAAACTTGTCAGGGAGCTTGGCTTGGGGAGTGCTTGGTAAGCCAATATCCAGAAAATGTTCCCTGAATTGAGGGATTGGTCTTAGCAGGTTTTGAAGATTATCGACCCTACCGTCCCTAAATGGCATGAACTGCTCATCCCGGGGTATAGTCTTTTCAGTATGCACATTTCTGTCATCTTCATCAGGGGTATCCTGCCCTATGCCTATCTTTTCATTGATCGTTTGAATGGCTTGGACAACACCCTCCATTCTATGATCTTGTTGGTTGGCCCTCGTATCAATCAGGCTACGAATATCTCGCACTAAGGTTGAGAGATCCGCTGCCGTAACAGGCTGGCCATGAGTTTCCTAATCTTGATCGTTAATCTCAGCCATGAAATCAGATGGAATGGACATAATGTCACTATCTATGAGCGAGGTTTGGGAGGAGGTATCCGAGTTGACGTCGGGGGCAGGCTCCGGTTCGGTGTTGCAGTCAGGATTGGTGAGAAACTTGTCAGCCTTCGAGATCCAACCCTAGCCCAGGACTTGACTCTTGACTCTTTAGGTCCTATTTTGCCTATATGGAAATTTCACATTAGAACAACGTCAACTCCCGACACATGCCTACCCAATGCATGCCATGACTTAATGACCTATATGAAACGACCTAATGCAGACCATGCTTATATGCTAACTTTTTTTTTCTTTTTTTTCGACTTGACTCACCCAACCTTGGGCTTGCATGATGACATCTAGCTTAGAATGAGACTATGTACGGGGAAGGTCCATTGGGCCATTATAAGATCGAGTCAACATTAAAGTCTTAATGAACTCAGATTCGAATAACGACCGGATACACGCTTTAGGCCCAAGTACAACCAAAGGTTGGAAAAAACCAAGCTAAGATCTCAGGCTTAATTAAACCCCTTTGATTCGGGCCCAAGAGAGACTTCTAGGTCTTCTTTAACTTTTGCTAGACTATTGCCCAAATTAAAGCGATATTTGGGGGGATTGAAACACAAGACCGACTTTTTTTTTTAAAAAAAAAGAAAACATGTAGCACATAATTTACACATATCATAATAAGAATGCACATAGCATACAAAATGGGTAATGCACCTAACCAAGGTTATATATTCACGGGTTTAAGGTCAGATACCTAAAACTAACATACTTATGTCTCTCACGTGCCACAAATTCTATGGAGTTCATAGTAATGTCACCCATGTGTTTCTCGCAAAATTAAAGGGAAAATGTAAATTCATAATCCCTAGAATTTTGGTTTGCTTCATGAGCGGGAAAGCAATTTGCGATCTTCTTGAAATGTGGAGTTCATTCCTTGAAGTCGGAAATATACTTTAACCGAAAGGGAAATTGGGTTGAAACCTAGACGTTACCTTTGGGTTCATCTCGATAAATAAAAATCGAGATGGAGGTCCATATGTTTGATGCCTAACTAAAAAATAAAAATTACACAAATTAATTTCTCCTTTTCTACTCAAAAATTTTGAAAACCGGCTTTTCAAGTTTTACCCTCTTAAAGTAAGTCCCCAGTGGAGTCGCCATTTGTGGGACCCGGGAAAATCCCCGTTAATGTCCCTCGCGGTAAAGAACGAGTCGAAAGGGGTGTCTTTCTTTGAGAAGATTTACTCGAATTTCCGGTAAATAAATTCAAACTAAAACTCAAATAAACTCTTTTTTAGAAATCTGAAATTTAATTAATCAGAAAAGAAACAGAATATAAACAAAAACAGAAGCTAGCGAAAGAAAGAAAAAAACAGAAACTCGAGATCGAACCGACATCTGGCACACTGGCGGTATTGCGGCACGGATCTGGAACTGTTTCAACCCGAACAGATCCGAACGGTGAATCGCATGCATACCGCCACGTATTGCACCAGTCACTGATTCGGGTTTCCAGTTATTTACTCTGAAAATTAAAATAAAAAAAGACCCGAGAGAGAGAAATAAAAAGAAAAAAAAAGGAAGAGTCGCCAATTAATTTTTAAACGAGAATTAATAAACTCAAAAAAATAAGACTCCACAAACCACGAACCACGAGATTCGGATCCGGGGGTAAGGTTACGAATTCGGGAATAAAAATTCCCGAATCCGCCTGTTCAACGAACGGACTTTACTAAACCGCTTAAATAAAAAGAAAGGAAAAGAGAAGGAGAAAGAGAGAGTAGAAACGGAGTATTAATTAGCGTGATTAATGTTATTTAGCTACATACAAAAAATGCGATAATAAAGCGAGAAATAAAAGAATAAACGTACTTTTATTCACAAGCAATCCATATTATTTTGGTCGAGTTTAGGGTTAACTCAAGTTACAAGATAATATGAGTGAAGAAAGGATAGAGATATATAAAGAAAACAAAATGCCAATTAAGTGTATGCAAAATGAGAGAATTAGAGAGGGAGAAGAGAAGATGAAATCACCAAGTGTCAATACGTCCGGGTGATTTCGGTGTAAAATGAAATGGAGGATGATTGGGGTTTTTATAGGAGAAATGATGGTAGGGATTTAGGTTAAAATGAAGGAATATTCTTGACAGAATACCGCCAAGTATCAAGGCCCAGCTGCGCTGACAAGATTAGGGAACATTTCTCGAGGTGAGCTAAGGCGCGCCGGGTCGGGCAGAACCCGCCCACAATGCCTGGCGGTATGTGGGCCGGATTCCGCCAAGACCGGCTTGTTACCACCTCAAGCTGCGTGCAAAGCAGGATTGGGCTGACTTTTTTTGTGGTTTCTTTTTTCTCTTTTGCATTTCACTTTTATTGGCATTTTTTCTAATAAAATAAAAAGAATAAAAATAGATAAAATTACATAATCATGAGACACTTTTTAGGTGTCTATAACGTCGGATTGTGAAAGTCATACCCAACTTTTTCCATAATCTTGTACGCCTTCGGTTCGAACCCTTCCTTAGTCCTTAGAGTCGGTAGATCGTCACTATCTTTAGACGATACCACAAACCCGGAAAGAGGTGGCCTCTTTGCCTTGTTTTGTTGTGGGTGGAGGATAGGAATGACTACGTTTGCTTTGAGAACACTCATACCTGCCTCGCTGACTTCCTTTCTAGAGGCATTCTTCGAGCTTCCAATTGTATATTCAACAAAAGGTGATTCCCCCTCCTTTCGACGAGACTTAGGTATGTGCCTTAGAACTGGTAGCGCCATGCCGGATGATGGAGCAACTTGCTTATTGGCCGGTTCAGAGAGTGCCACTGACCTTTCCTCTTTATGTGGTGCCTCCCTTATATCGTCCGTCACAACCTCAACATGTTTCTTCAAGACCCTTTTGCCTATGGAGGCAATTGACGAGGGCGTCGCCTCCTTAAACGTCACAGTCTCTTCAAAGAATCTCACATCTGCAAAATGGGATTTAGCCTTAGCAAAGGGCTTAACATCACCATCTATCTTCTTTTCCCCGCCTCTATAGTATTTCAAACACTAATATAAAGTAGAAGCTATGATGCCGGACTCATATAACCACGGTCTCCCCAACAACAACTTATAGGAAGTTTTTGAGTCGATCACATGAAAAAATTGAAGTTGTAGACAAGTCACCCATCGATAGCTCAATCTGAATCATCCCAAGTGCTCGTTGACCTTCGAGGTTGAACCCTTGTATCATTGTACGACTCTTGGAGAGCTCTTTAATTGTGATCCCCAATTCAGACATCGTCGACTTAGGCATGATATTCACCGCGGAACCTCCATCAACCAGAATGTGTTTGATCTTCTGTTCATGGATGTAGCCAGCTATGAATAAAGGACGATTATGGAGCTTTGAGCCTAGAAGTAATTCATCATTAGTGAAGGTAATGGATGTGTTGCATGAATCACACTGTGTGAAAGTGCTGGAGGATTCTCCCACATCTTGGACCTTGTCGGCGTAAAGCTCAGGATGTCGCAATGCAGTAGCAACATGACGATGCATTTCTTCAGGAAGATGAAAGATTTGTTCCCATTCCATTCGTGCTGGTAAGGCCTCCAAAACCCTTAGAGTTTTATCAGCAGCTTTTTGAAGATGCTGTTGATTTTTCACTTCGTCGTCCTCATCTTCGAGCTCGGAGGAGGAGACCATGTTTACCTCAACTTTGTCAGCCTTTCCCAGGAAGTCCCTCGGGAAATATTCTCCTAAGGTGAAAGGACGACGCGGATCTCGCTCAAACAACCCAGAGGGTTGGACCAACTGCTTCCTATAGCTGTCAACCTTCTTTCCTTGACTAGCTAGTTGAGAACTTCCCTTCCCTTTCTGCTGCTTTCTTTTGCGAGATGATGACACTTGAACCTTGTCCCCTGTTTTCATTTGAGGTTGAAATTGGGTTGAAAGAAAATGAGTCCATCTTTATGTATCTATGCTATTCACCACAAAAAAAAAAAGAATGAAAAGTATAAAAAAAAAGAAAAAAAAAGAGAGACGTTTTGAGGAATAAGGTGAATAGCATGGTGGTTTTCTTGCTTATATTGACTCTTCCCTTGTTTTTCCTTCAATGCGGGATGTATATTTGAACTTAATTGCGGTGTGAAGTAAGAGGTGTTGAGTTTTATGTTATGGGAATGTTGCTCTTTAGGTCCTTGGCTCTTAGCTCCACATTACCCAAATGAATTCCCTCCTTACCCTACACCTAAGCCCCATTATAACCCTTGAAAAGTCCTCATGATTAACATTTGTGCATATTGTCTATAGCGGTAGAGTTGAGAGTTTTGTCAAGCTTATAGTAGGTTGTTTACATTGGTTGAAGGTTTTGAGTGAACCGTCATACCTTTTTCAAACACATGAGGGGATTGATCCACATACCCTAAAGTGAGGTCCTACCGATCCCAACTTGTTCGCCAAGAATGTGAATGGATTTTGATTGCATTTGAGTTGTGATGGACTAGTTGTGTTGCTTCCTGGCTTGTGATTCTATTTCGAACAACAATTTTTGTTTCAATTTGATTCTTAATCTCGCTAGGGAGTCTCTTTGTGTACACTTGTTTTGGCTTTCTAATATGCCCTTTTTATTAGAGGAGGTGTGAGTAGATTTATTTTCCTTTTCAAGTCTTTTCATCTTGTTTTGAGTCTTGTACTTGCTTGGGGACAAGCAAGGAGTAAGCATGGGGGGATTGGATAACTGTGTTTTATGACTATGTTTTTGGGGGTTTTCAATAGTGAATTAGGGTTAATTTTATGTGTGAACCTTGATTTTTATTCCAATTTCCCTACTACACTTGGTGTTGTTATTTTTTATGTGAATTTGTAGGTTTTGAGTCCAAAACACCAATTTTCTCTCAATTTCTGGTAAGAGTAAAGTCACCACGGTCCTCTACATCTCGTACTTAGACTTTGGTACAAATTTGGGACGGAACGGATTAAGGAGCTCACGGCCAGGGGCCACCAGTCGGCCAGTGGTGAACCCCACGGTCCATGCTGACGCTTTTCACGTGTGCTAGCTATTTGGGAGAGTAAAAAGGAGCAATAACATTCTCTTGGGCCATTAATTCATATCATTCATTCATCCTTCAATCCCATTGGTCCAAGCCTCCATTCAGTCACACAAAAGGGAAAAAGGGAAGGAAATTAATTGCACTTGGCCCATCCTTCATGCGGCCCAGTAAAATGAAGAGAGAAATGGAGGAAATTATCTTGATTCCATTCTCCTCCACTCGGCCCAATGAAAAGGAGAGGAAGTGGGCTAAATTACTCCCTTTGTTGCATTGATTCACCAAACACTCCATTGCTTCCATGGGTTGACTCCTCAATTGGCCCAATCGTAAAGAAGAGAGTGGAGGACCATCTGTCTCCATTCGACCCAATCAAGTGAGGGAGGTGGAGAGTAACTGAATTCATTCGTCCAACGATTCACTCACTCGGCCCAAATTTCATTCACTCGGTCCAATTGAAAAAAGTGAAGTGAGGGCATTTGACTTTGGGCGGTCAACCAATTCAATCTGCCCAAAGACAAAGCCGATTTGAGAACAAAATAGGAAATGGAAGGCGTCGCATCACGGCTGGCACGGCCGTGAGGAAGACCACGGACCGTGGTTGGCTGCAGCTAGATGCGTGGTTTGTCCGTGACGCGCAAGAGAGGGGGAAGTGACGGTTGAGGGCTATCAAAGATTGCACTTGTTATTCGGGGATTCACTATTCATTGACGATTATTCACCCTTCCATGAAGAGAGCAAAAATCATCCCATCTACTCCTCTCCATTAATCAAGACCAAAATTAAGATTAATTCAAGAAGGTTGAAGATCAAGAATCAAGAAGAAATTATCGACGTTCGCGTGGAAGACACCACCCCGGGATCGAAAGACTCGACGGTTGTATTTTTCGCAATTATAATTCTTTTCGATTCCTTCTTTGTTTTGAGAATTAATCATGATGTTTGGAATTTGTGACGTGTTTTCATTGATCATGAGTGAGTAGTTCATCTGAATTCTAGGGTTTTGCAACCCGAAACAATGTAGTTTGATTGATTGTTATTAGTTTGTCCATGAATTCTTGATTAGAATCAATAGAAGGTTGTGTTTTCCATGTTTATGAGTATTCTTAAGGCCTTCAATATTTGTAAGTTTGAGATTAACCTAAGAAGTACTGAAAGGTTAATTAGGGTAATTTGACTACCAACCTGTCTACCTAGGATTGCGAAAGTTGAAAAAGGAGTAGTGAACTAGGGAATCATTAGATAACCTGACCTTTTGAGACCTTCAATTCTGTTTAACCTAAAAGGCATACGAAAGTTGTTGATTAGGTTGTTTAGAATAATTCTATTTAGCATCGAAAGGGCGATAGAATTCAGAGGTTGTCGATTCTTGATTCGTTCTTGAATGTATGATTGTGCAGGCTAAGTTTTAGTAATCGAACTCGTTGTTAGGTTAGCATCTCCCTAGAAGTCTTTCTCTCTTGATAGAATCCCTGATTAAACTTTCCTGCTTTATTAGTTTTAGTAGTTTGTTAGATCTTTACAAAACCCAAAAACCTGATTAGCTTAGCAATCGAAATAGAGATTAATTTATTGTGCTACTAAGTGAGTCCCTGTGAGATCGACCTTGACGTGCTACTACGTACACCGTGCGCTTGCGGCCCTGTCAAGTTTTTGGCGCCGTTGCCGGGGACTCTGTCCCTAGCAGTCGGTAAACGAACCCTCTTAGGTTGACTAAGCTGTTTTTTTTTCTTTTTTCTTTTTTCATTGATTTACTTGATTTTCTTGTTTCACTGCGTTGGTGTTCTTGTTTTTGTTTTGCTAGGATCTTTTGGTGTATGCGACTGATTCCGGAGTTCGAGTTCGATCAAGAAATAGAGAGGACTTTCCACCAGAGGAAGAGGCAAAGGCTAGAAGAAGCTAGAAAAGAGACACCCTCACAACAATCCAAGATGTCCGGAGAAGAACGTCCGAAGACACTGGCCAAATATGTGACTCTGAATGTCACAAACCCACCCACCGCCATCAAATTACCTGAAGTGGGGAACGATTTTAAGCTGAAGAATTCTCTCATCATCCTAGTACGTGTTACACCCTTCCACGGTCTCCCAAGCGAGGATCCTAACCGACATTTGCGCGTTTTCCGCCAAATATGTGATACCTTCAAAGCCAATGGAGCCTCGTCGGATGCGATCAAGCTGAGACTATTCCCATTTTCCTTGGAGGATCGAGCATGGGAGTGGCTGGATTCCCTTCCAGAAAACTCCATCACTACTTTCGATCAGCTGGCGAGCGCATTTCTTACTAAGTACTTCCCGCCGAGCAAGCTGACAAGTCTTCGGAATCATATTTCCACTTTCTCCCAAGAGCCGGACGAGTATTTATATGATGCATGGGAGAGATTCAAGGAGCTGCTTCGCCAATGCCCCCATCACGGATTCGAGCCGTGGGTCCCCATTCATTCCTTCTACAATGGGGTGGATGACAATCTGAGAGCGACGATCCTTGCTGCAGCCGGAGGAAACATTATGAGCAAGACGGTGGAGGAGTTGTACAAGCTGATTGATGAGATGGCATTGAACAGTCACCAATGGTCACGACCCCGTTCCACGAGAACGGGAGGTAAGTATTCTGTTGATGTTATCACATTGCTTTCTGCTAAACTTGATGCTATTAATGAAAAGATGGAAAGAATGCATGTGAATGCTTCCCCTCCTCCCCAATGTGCTTCTTGTTATTCTTTTGAGCATGCGACTCTATATTGTCCTAATGGGGTGGGTAGTAGTGCGCAACCTGACCAAGCCAACTTTGTTGGTAATCCTACCCATAGATCCCTCTTTGACCCCTACTCCAACACATATAACTCCGGTTTGAGACCCCATTCTAATCCTTCTTACAGAAACCAATTGGGTCACCCACAAGGACAAAGACCATCCACTCAACCTTACCAAGCCTCTCAAAATCCTGACTTAGAGGCCATGATGAAAGCCATGCTCCTGTCCCAACAAAAGCAATTTGAGCATCAACAAAAACAAGATGGGGTGATTAAGGCTTTAGCCACTAAGGTTGACCTTTTATCCACCCACAACCAAATACTTGAGAACCAGATAGCTATTCAGTCTGGTACTTCCACCACCCCTCCTGGTCCACCCATACCTAACCCTAGGGAGCATTGCAATGCTATAGTCTTGAGGAGTGGGACAAAGATTGAGGGACCCGAGATGCCAAATGCCAAGCATGGGGGGGGGGGGATTTGATTGAGATGAGTGCTGAGAAAGAGAGTGAGGAGGAGAAAGACCATGAGAAAGAGACCATCAATGAGGGTAGTGCTGAAATTCCTCAACCACCACCATCACCACCACCTAGAGTTTATGTGCCCCCTATTCCATTCCCTTCTAGGCTTGCTAAGTCTAAGATCGATGTTCAATTTGGGAAATTCCTTGGCATGCTGAAAAAGTTAAATGTGAATGTTCCTTTTCTTGATGCTTTGTCCCAAATGCCTTTGTATGCTAAATTCTTGAAGGAGATTCTCTCCAAGAAAAGAAAGATAGATGATTGCGAGGCAATTGCATTGAATGAGGAGTGTAGCTCTGTTGTCTTGAATAAGCTCACTCCAAAGCTTAAGGACCCGGGGAGCTTCACTATTTCTTGTGGCTTAGGAACCATGAACATCGACCGTGCCTTATGTGATGTGGGCTCAAGTGTGAGCTTGATGCCTTATTCCCTTTATAAGAGACTGAACTTAGGTGAGCTGAGACCTACTGCCATGTCACTACAAATGGCTGATCGTTCTGTTAAGTACCCAATGGGTATTTTAGAGGACTTTCCTCTTAAGGTAAGAGACTATTATGTGCCTGTAGATTTTGTGATTCTTGATATGGCCGAGGACACCCGTACCCAAATTATTTTGAGATTTTTCTGGTTTGATGTGGAAGATGAAAGAAACTTGGTTGTTTGTTTGACTTAGGTTGTTTGTCATGCTTGAAATTCATCTAGTCTTGATCTATTCTTGTGCATGATAATGAAGTTCTTGTGTTTGGTACATCAAAGAAACTAGTTGTAGTGATTGTGGTAGGTTAACCCGTGAGACTTCTTAAGCCTAAAAGACTATCATTTTTATAGTCTCATATTCTTTTGAGTGTGACCTTACCATGTTTGCATCTCTAGAACTTGATTTGACTCTCTTTGAAACTGCATTTGACTTGTGCATGGTGTTAATATGATTGAGGCCCATTTTGAAGCCACATAACCAAAAGCCACCTGACATCTTGACTTCTTTTTGCTATCCCTTGCGCAGTTTTTCCTGTCTTGATTTGCTTCACTTATATCGTGCACCTTTGACTTGTTCTTAATTCCATACCCTTTTAGCCAAGTTAGTGGAGCAACAATTCAGTTGGGGGACAGTTTTGTAGTCTATTTGTTGGTGATTTCGTTGGTTGGTTTACTTGATGAGGGAAGCATTACTCATAATCATTATTGTTCCCTTGTTTTCATTTGAGGTTGAAATTGGGTTGAAAGAAAATGAGTCCATCTTTATGTATCTATGCTATTCACCAAAAAAAAAAAGAATGAAAAGTATAAAAAAAAAAGAAAAAAAAAAGAGAGACGTTTTGAGGAATAAGGTGAATAGCATGGTGGTTTTCTTGCTTATATTGACTCTTCCCTTGTTTTTCCTTCAATGCGGGATGTACGTTTGAACTTAATTGCGGTGTGAAGTAAGAGGTGTTGAGTTTTATGTTATGGGAATGTTGCTCTTTAGGTCCTTGGCTCTTAGCTCCACATTACCCAAATGAATTCCCTCCTTACCCTACACCTAAGCCCCATTATAACCCTTGAAAAGTCCTCATGATTAACATTTGTGCATATTGTCTATAGCGGTAGAGAATTGAGAGTTTTGTCAAGCTTATAGTAGGTTGTTTACATTGGTTGAAGGTTTTGAGTGAACCGTCATACCTTTTTCAAACACATGAGGGGATTGATCCACATACCCTAAAGTGAGGTCCTACCGATCCCAACTTGTTCGCCAAGCATGTGAATGGATTTTGATTGCATTTGAGTTGTGATGGACTAGTTGTGTTGCTTCCTGGCTTGTGATTCTATTTCGAACAACAATTTTTGTTTCAATTTGATTCTTAATCTCGCTAGGGAGTCTCTTTGTGTACACTTGTTTTGGCTTTCTAATATGCCCTTTTTATTAGAGGAGGTGTGAGTAGATTTATTTTCCTTTTCAAGTCTTTTCATCTTGTTTTGAGTCTTGTACTTGCTTGGGGACAAGCAAGGAGTAAGCATGGGGGGATTGGATAACTGTGTTTTATGACTATGTTTTTGGGGGTTTTCAATAGTGAATTAGGGTTAATTTTATGTGTGAACCTTGATTTTTATTCCAATTTCCCTACTACACTTGGTGTTGTTATTTTTTATGTGAATTTGTAGGTTTTGAGTCCAAAACACCAATTTTCTCTCAATTTCTGGTAAGAGTAAAGTCACCACGGTCCTCTACATCTCGTACTTAGACTGTGGTACAAATTTGGGACGGAACGGATTAAGGAGCTCACGGCCAGGGGCCACCACGGTCTGACCGTGGTGAACCCCACGGTCCATGCTGACGCTTTTCACGTGTGCTAGCTATTTGGGAGAGTAAAAAGGAGCAATAACATTCTCTTGGGCCATTAATTCATATCATTCATTCATCCTTCAATCCCATTGGTCCAAGCCTCTATTCAGTCACACAAAAGGGAAAAAGGGAAGGAAATTAATTGCACTTGGCCCATCCTTCATGCTACCAAGAAATGAAGAGAGAAATGGAGGAAATTATCTTGATTCCATTCTCCTCCACTCGGCCCAATGAAAAGGAGAGGAAGTGGGCTAAATTACTCCCTTTGTTGCATTGATTCACCCAACACTCCATTGCTTCCATGGGTTGACTCCTCAATTGGCCCAATCGTAAAGAAGAGAGTGGAGGACCATCTGTCTCCATTCGACCCAATCAAGTGAGGGAGGTGGAGAGTAACTGAATTCATTCGTCCAACGATTCACTCACTCGGCCCAAATTTCATTCACTCGGTCCAATTGAAAAAAGTGAAGTGAGGGCATTTGACTTTGGGCGGTCAACCAATTCAATCTGCCCAGCACAAGAAGCCGATTTGAGAACAAAATAGGAAATGGAAGACAGTGCGCATCACGGCCTGGCCGTGAGGAAGACCACGGACCGTGGTTGGCTGCAGCTAGATGCGTGGTTTGTCCGTGACGCGCAAGAGAGGGGGAAGTGACGGTTGAGGGCTATCAAAGATTGCACTTGTTATTCGGGGATTCACTATTCATTGACGATTATTCACCCTTCCATGAAGAGAGCAAAAATCATCCCATCTACTCCTCTCCATTAATCAAGACCAAAATTAAGATTAATTCAAGAAGGTTGAAGATCAAGAATCAAGAAGAAATTATCGACGTTCGCGTGGAAGACACCACCCCGGGATCGAAAGACTCGACGGTTGTATTTTTCGCAATTATAATCCTTTTCGATTCCTTCATTGTTTTGAGAATTAATCATGATGTTTGGAATTTGTGACGTGTTTTCATTGATTATGAGTGAGTAGTTTATCTGAATTCTAGGGTTTTGCAACCCGAAACAATGTAGTTTGATTGATTGTTATTAGTTTGTGCATGAGTTCTTGATTAGAATCAATAGAAGGTTGTGTTTTCCATGTTTATGAGTATTCTTAAGGCCTTCGATATTTGTAAGTTTGAGATTAACCTAAGAAGTACTGAAAGGTGAATTAGGGTAATTTGACTACCAACCTGTCTACCTAGGATTGCGAAAGTTGAAAAAGGAGTAGTGAACTAGGGAATCATTAGATAACCTGACCTTTTGAGACCTTCAATTTTGTTTAACCTAAAAGGCATACGAAAGTTGTTGATTAGGTTGTTTAGAATAATTCTATTTAGCATCGAAAGGGCGATAGAATTCAGAGGTTGTCGATTCTTGATTCGTTCTTGAATGTATGATTGTGCAGGCTAAGTTTTAGTAATCGAACTCGTTGTTAGGTTAGCATCTCCCTAAGTCTTTCTCTCTTGATAGAATCCCTGATTAAACTTTCCTGCTTTATTAGTTTTAGTAGTTTGTTAGATCTTTACAAAACCCAAAAACCTGATTAGCTTAGCAATCGAAATAGAGATTAATTTATTGTGCTGCTAAGTGAGTCCTTGTGGGATCGACCTTGACGTGCTACTACGTACACCGTACGCTTGCGGCCCTGTCAACTGGCATGATGACAGTTTGAGTAGACTAAATCTCAGCTTCCGAGAAGATAGATTCCTCTTCAGACATTGGGGAGGAATCTTCGCTGGAGTAGCCTTAGCCCTCAAAGCTCTCAACCTCGAAGATCGGGTTGCTGCGAGTTTGGAGTTCGTCCATTCCTCACGGGGTAGTCATGACTGAGCTGAAGGTATTCACAATGCTTGGCTTCCGAGAGCGAGGAGTCATTTGAGGCACTCCCTGAAGGTTGGAGTCAACATCCAAACTCTTCCGTGACGGAGTTGGTGCCTTCGTAGTTGGTTCTTCTAGTAGAGCAGAATTTGCAGCATCAGCCGCAACAGCCTTCGTCATCCTTCGAGTCATCACTCCACTTGATGTAGCACCTGCAGTTGTTGATCCCTAGGATGAAGCTCAAGTCATCCTCCTTGTTGCGGGTTGAGAGACAACTTTCTTGGGTACCATCGCGTTGCTTGATTCAAAGGTGAATTGAACTTCTTGGAGAAAGATATGAGAGGCAAAGATGTCCCACTGGGCGTGCCAAATTTGTAAACACAAATTTCGAGCCTGAGATAAATAGAGACAGAAAATTGAGGAACAAATATAATTTATATTAATATTCGAATATATAAAAGGCACAATCTCTATTTTAAATACAATAAAGTAGTCCTCTGATTCAATCTCCTAAAATTTGGGTGAGCCGAGGGAACGGACGCTTGATCTCGATCTCGAATGCAAGTCGGGCTGAAGAACTCAGTTGTAGTTCTTTACCTTGATGTAAACGTGGTTTTCGTGATCCGGTATTTGTCGTTCTCTCTCAGGGAGCAAAGGGCCTAGAACAAAAGCGACTGGATCTAGGTAGGATTTAAGGTCACAAGGTATCAAAAAAAAGCTTTTAGGTGATAAACAGCGAAATCAAAACACAAACACAGACTAAGGTTCGGTCGATATGGGAAAATGGGTGTCATGAGATTTTGGGATATAAACGATAATAAGAACAAGGGTTTTGCAATTAGGGAGTAACAAAATAGAAGAATCAAGTGGCAATCCCGTTAAAGAAAACCCACCGGATTTCCTCTTTCGAGGATAATCCGGATTAACTTCCTCAAAGCCCACCACGGACCCGGAGGGTTAAAGAAATGGGACTCCTTAGTTAACCTCCTTCCACTATAACATAAACGAAAGCAAACAAAGAAAGAACAATTGAAAAGAAGCAAAATATGGGGTGCCTCCCATAAAGCGCTTGTTTTAGGTCCCTAGCTCAACCCAATATTCACTCACTTGATCCTTAAAAGGCGGGGTGTACATGAGAGAAGGGTTGTAAGATTCTTCCACCACTTCTTCCTTCTCTTCTTTCCACACTTCTCAATCATCATCATAGAAGGATTCAAATAACCTTTCGGTGGTCTGAGTAGTAGCAAAGGACATAAAGATAATCTTTTTCTCAGTCTCTTCCACCCACGCTTCCTTTTTCTTTTCCGTTGCATCCCAACTTTATGCAAATAAGAAATATGCCTCTTCGGAAGTTTAGGGGACCGGAAAGAAATAGAAGTCAACTTTTGCTTGATGTTAGGCGGTTTCCCGGGTCTGGAACCTTCAAAAATCACCCTTTTCACTTCCATGCTCTCAATGTAAGTTTCACCCATTGAAATCTCTTTCCTCGTAGGAGCAATATCAAGGAAGTTGTCACTAGGAATATCTCCAACCTCATCAAATACAGGTTGCCAAGCCTTAGAGTGGTTATTGTCACCCCAATCACTAGGTTCTATCTCAAGTAAATAGCCTTTTTGAAGGTGCTCATAATAATGATCTTCTAAAGCCTTTCCCTCTATCCCTACTCCTCCTTTGAATTTCTCGTCCTTCACATTACTCAAAATGGGAGGTATGGATTTAGGGTGATTACCTCCACCCCAATCATCCGGTTCTACTTCAAAGAAATAGCTCTCATAATCAACATCTTCTAAGGTTTTGCTCCCCTCAATTTCATATACAGATTCAAGCTCCACTTGAGGAAAAGAGAATGTTGAAAATGTCATACCTTCACTCATAATCTCTAGAAATTCCATACGTTCAAGAAAGGGCTCCACTAAAGGGATTTCATCACAAGTTAATTTTGAATCAAGAAGATTGGAGAAGAATGTAATATCGCTATCTTCGGGATCAAATTGGAATACCTCCATTTGGCTCTCCTCCAAAGGACTATCATAGGCCGACTTCGATATGTGTAACTCCTTAGAATAATCATCTACCTCCTCGAAGAAAGGCTCCAAGAGTGGCTCCTCTAATGGAATCTCGTCTCGTGTTGGTGTAGTATCGAGGAAGTTTGTGAATAATTCTACCTCGCCACTATTTGATTCGAATTGAAAAGTTTCAAAAAGAACTCTCCTCTAAAGAATAATTATAGCTGAGCTCAAGTAAATAGGATTCGTCCGAGTATTCATCAATCACCTCTTCTAATGCATCTACGACAAAGCATGGGTCCCCAACCGAGGGGTTCTTCATGGATCCCTCAATATTAAACTCTATGCTTGCATTGCCTACATGAAGAGTCATATGACCGTTTTTCACATCTATCATAGCACCGGCCGTAGCAAGGAATGGACGTCCCAAAATTATGGTGATGTTAGCATCTTCATCCATCTCTAAAATGATGAAGTCACATGGAATTAGAAACCTTCTAACTTAAACCGGTATATCTTCTAAGATACCCAATGGTCGCCGTATAGATCGATCGGCAAGCTGAAGATTGATTGAAGTGGGGATCAAATCATCAAGATTTAGCTTCCGGCATAGAGAATATGGCATAACAATCGCACTAACCCCCAAATCACATAAGGCTCGCCCAATCTTCATATCTCCAATAGCGCACGGGATGGAAAAACTCCCGGGATCATCAAGCTTCTCCGGAGTTTTGTTCTCGATAATAGCACTACAATCGGCTGTCAAGTGTATAGTAGATGCCTCCTTGATCTTTCTTTTGTTTGAAAGAAGTTCCTTCAAATGCTTCTTAAAGGAGGGAACCTCAGAAATAGCATCTAAAAATGGAATATTCACTTGAAGTTTCTTGAGCATCTCTATAAACTTTGAAAACTTCGCCTCTACTTTTGGTTTGGCCAACCGGTCTGGAAAAGGGACCAGTGGAAGTTGGGTCTTGGGTTTATCCATGGTGTGACTTGAATCACCATCTCTCATAATGCCTTTTCCTTTTCTTACTCTCTCCCTTTCGGCTTTTTCCTTTTTATCTAAATCATCCTCAAAACTGAATTTTTCTCCATGTTCTTCCTCACACATACCTCCACTTCCCTCTACTACCTCCAATTCCTCCTCCTCGGTAACATCAACTACATCTCCTTCTTTCTCTCCCAAAGCACTCTCCTTCACCCTCATAGGACCCTCAATCTCTCTCCCACTCCTCAATGTGATTGCATTTAGTTTACCCCTAGGGTTCGGTTGTGGTTGGCTAGGAAGAGATTAGATGGGGCTAATTTGTTGTGCAACTTGAGCTAATTGTATCTCAAGGTTTTTAAGATAGGCTTGATCCCTATCTTGGGTTAATGAAATGTTTTGCACCAATTGCTCAATGGAAAGTTCTTGAGGTGGTTTGGAGGTTTGGGATGATTGACCATGGTGGGCATTTTGTGGAGATTGTTGGTTTTGATGGTAAGGGCGGCGGTTTTGATTTTATGAGGGTTGTTGGTTATATGCATAGTTCCCACGAGGGTGAACGGGATGTTGAGTGGAATAGACAAGGTTATTGTTGGGGTACACGACTTGTACTTGCTCGAGTTGACATTGTCCTGAAAGGTGATGTTCACTTGAAGCTTCTTGAGCATCTCAATGAATTTTGAAAACTTTGTATCGGATTTTGGCTTTGCTAACAGCTCGGGAAAAGGGACCGGCGGTAGCTTCGGTTTCTCTATAGTTTGGATTGGCTCTTTTTCCACCATCTTTCCTTTCCCTTTCCTTAACTTCTCCATCTCCTCTCTTTCCTTGCTAGATTCTCCCAATTCATCCTCATGTACTCCCTCAACTTCCTCACCCAAGACTAACTCACTTTCCCGCTTCTCCATCAAATCTTCCTCCTCCGAGACATCCACCACATCACCTTCTTTGTCACCCAAGACTTCCTCTCCCACCATCCTAGGACCATCAATCTCCTTACCGCTCCTCAATGTAATAGCATTAAGTTGTCCCTTCGGGTTTGGTTGGGCTTGGCTAGGCAAAGATTGGATAGGTTGAGATTGTTGCGCCAATTGAGCCAATAGTAACTCGAGGTTCTTGATGCGAGTTTGATCTCTTTCTCGATCCAAGGCCATCTTTTCTTGAGATAAAGCTATCTTTTCTAGAGATAAGGCCAACTTTTGAAGGGTTTGGTCAAGGGTTTCTTGTTGTGTGGTTTGGGTGCTTGGGAAGATTGACCTTGGTGAGGATTTTGGTGGGGATTTTGGTGGTATTGTCGGCGATTTTGATTTGGGAAACCGGGGGGTGGGTTTTGATTTAGTGGAGCTTGTTGGTTGTAGGCATAATTCCCACGAGGACAAATGGGGGTTTGATTGGTATAGGAGAGGTTATTGTTGGGATAAATGGCTTGGACTTGCTCGGTTTGATACTCTTCACATCGCTTCAAAGAGTGTGGCCCTCCACAAAAATCACATACCAGAACTCGGGCATCTAGAATAAGCATAGGTACTTCTTGAGCTGCCTTTACTTGCCTCGTGGTTTCCTCCAAAGCTGACTTTTGTTGCATCTCTAAAACAGCATTCATGAGAAATTTAATAGTAGGATTGCTTTCTAGAGGAGGACCATCTCTTGGACCATGGCCGCCTCCCCAATGAGGAGAGTTTTGAGATAACTCGTGAAGAAATACGTTTGCTTCCTCCGTCGTCTTCTTAAGGAACATGCCCCTCGAGGCATGATCAATGGATTCTCGCAAAGAGCCACTCAGTCCGGAATAAAAATGATGCAATAATAACCAATCCTCAAGATTGTGGTGTGGACACCTCCGTTGGAGACCCTTGAATCTCCCCCATGCTTCGAATAACGACTCATCGGATTCTTGCTTGAAGCTCATGATGGCTTGCCTCAACCGACACGTCTCATCATTGGGGAAAAACCTTTGAAGAAAGTCGCGACTAAGGGCATCCCATGTAGAATAGGTTCCGGGCGGACACGTGTTGAGCCATAATAGTGCTTTCCCTTTCAAAGTAAGAGGGAAAAACTTCAGCTTCATGTATTCGGCGGAAATTCCATTCATTTGTACGAAGTCGATGCGTTGCTCGAACTTGTTGATGTGGTCAATAGGATTTTCATGTTCTCCTCCATGGTACGGAGTGTTCTCAAATATTTCCAACAAATATGGCTTGAACTCGAACGATGC
Source organism: Portulaca oleracea (assembly GCA_029582165.1). Taxonomy (NCBI): domain Eukaryota; kingdom Viridiplantae; phylum Streptophyta; class Magnoliopsida; order Caryophyllales; family Portulacaceae; genus Portulaca; species Portulaca oleracea. Next base: position 34,554,275 of record CM055888.1, on the reverse strand, counting down.
ATTCGGTGGTAATTCTGGTAATATGATGGGATTGCCTCCCGTACCCGACGATGGTAAGGAATATGATGCTAAGGTACGGGGTGGATCTTGCTCTCCGTCAGACATTGGAATTTCGATCGTCTCTCGCTCCCTTTGTTGTCTTCTTCGTCTCGAGCCGGCGTTAGCTTGGCGAATAATGCTCTCCAGATTCGGGTTCGGTGGAGTTATAGGAGTTTGGCCTCGTCGAGATCGAGTCCGCATGCACGAAAGGAACAAACAGAAGAATCAAATTTCCAATAACCAAGGATAACAAAATCTCTAGCAGTGAAATGATCTTAAACGACCTAAAGACAAAGAGCTAAGCTAGGTGCGCTTGCTCCCCGGCAACGGCGCCATTTTGTGTAACGTGGTTTGTAAGACCTCAGTTTTATCATTCTTCCACAGGGAACTAGGGGCCTTAGCTGCAACTACTTGACTCTAGGTAAGGTTTACGATCATGAAAGGATGATCGAATTCAGGGTAAAAACAGCACAAACACACTAAGTTTGGTCAAAAAGGTGAGACAATGGGTGTTGGGAGACCTTCGGGATGCAAACGGGAATAAGGAAATGGGTTTCGCAACGAGAGAGTAACGAGAAGGGGAAATCAAATGGTAACTCCGTTAGAAAATACCCACCGGACTTCCTCTTTCAAGGATAGTCCGGATTAACTTCCCCAAAGTCCATCGACAGACCCGGGGGAGTTAATGGAACGGAATTTCCTAGTTAGTTTCTATTCGCTTTCGCGAACTAGAATACTAACTATCCTAATTCCTACCTTCCAACAAGCGTGGGATGTATTCGGGATGCTTTCGCACCCAAATACATCCCACTTGAGGGAAGGATAGGATTGGGAAATTGATTTCCTAACTAGTTACTCACTAATATTGCTAACCCAAACCTAATCACCCATTCACACCCTTAGTATCTCCCTAACCCATTAGGGTTCTAGCCACTAAACATCCTAACTAACATGATAATAACATCAACAACTTCATTCATGGCTTAAAAGAGTAAACAAGATGACAATAAACATTCAACAATACCAACAATACCAATAATAACAAAAAAACAAAGATTAATAAATAAACAGTAAATTAGAGAGAGAAAGGTTAAGAAATGCTCATTGATTGTGATGACAAAGAAGAAAACTCCAGAATAATAAAGCTCCAATGCTCCAAAGTTGAGAATAATCTTCAAACTTCCAATAAAACTCAAGAGAATCCAATACAAGAACCAATAATCTCAGCAAAGATCTTCACTAATCACTCTAATCCAAAGCTTAAAATGTGATAAGGTATAAGCTAAAGTATGATAAAAAGATAAACAAAAGCTGCTTCATAAAAGTCCTCCAGCTAAAATGACCTAAATACATTAAATAGTAATTAAGGTTGTTACTCAAAACTCATCATTTTACACTATACATAAAAAAAGTGTCAGAGGGGACCGTGGGCACGGCCAAGGTGACGGTGGCGGTCTGCGTAAGCGTGCAAAACTTCTCTTCGCTTCGCAGCACCGTGGGCACGGTACCCATGCACCGTAGGCACGGTCTGGGCGATTAGGGCTGACAACTTTTCGCTCCTTCGCACCGCCGTGGCTATGGTCATGGGAGACCGTGGCCACGGTCTTGTTCGGCCAACTTCTTCCTTGGGCAGGGTAGTGATCTCACCGTGGCTACGGTCAGACTGACCGTGACCACGGTCCATCTCGGGTGGCAATGTCTCCTTCCACAAGGCTTCGGCTCAATCACATCGTGGCTATGGTCCACATGGCGTGGCGCCTATCTCGGCCACGTGTATTCTTGGTGTGCTCTTCAGGTTGCTTCACTCACGCTTTCGACATGATCGGCCCTTCTAATCCCGCTGCCTTCGACACGACCAGGGCTCGGGGAATCTTAGGGAATCTCAGGATTCCCAAGATTGGTGCAAAATTGGCCCATTTAGCATCGTTTTGAGTAAAAACTTCGAAAACTACAAAAATAACCAAAACGCATTAAAAGTTATTAAAACAAGCTACGAAACAAGTCAAAAGCCTAAGGATTTAGGCGGTATTTAGACACGAAATCTGGTCTAAATACCTCCACAATAGGCACAAACATTCATCTTAGCATCCAGAATGGGCATAAGCTTTTGAATCTCCTGGGCAACTTTCACTTGCCTCGTAGTCTCCTCAAGGGCTTGCTTTTGTTGCATCTCTAACATGGCATTCATGAGGAACTTAATAGTTGGGTTGTTCTCCAACGGTGCGCTTCCATCTCCGAAACCACGACCTCCTCCCCAGTGTGGAGAGTTTTGAGATAACTCATGTAGGAACACATTTGCCTCTTCCGCTGTCTTCTTAAGAAACATGCCTCCCGAGGCATGATCAATAGATTCTCGTAAAGAGCCGCACAATCCGGAACAAAAATGATGTAGAAGGAGCCAATCATCTAGATTATGGTGTGGACACCTTCGTTGGAGGCCCTTGAACCTCCCCCAAGTTTCAAATAAGGTCTCACCAGGTTCTTGTTTAAAACTTATGATAGCGTGCCGCAATCTACACGTCTCATCATTAGGAAAGAACCTTCGAAGAAAATCTCGGCGTAGAGCATCCCATGAGGAATAAGTGCCTGGTGGACAAGTATTTAGCCACAATAGTGCCTTCCCCTTCAAGGTGAGAGGGAAAAGCTTCAACTTCATGTATTCGGATGAAATACCATGCACGTGAACGAACCCAATGCGTTGCTCAAATCTGTTGATATGATCGATTGGGTTCTCATGTTCGCCTCCATGGTATGGGGTGTTCTCAAATATATCGAGCAAATAAGGTTTGAACTCAAATGATGCATTCGCTGGTAGGTTGGGTAATACGATGGGGTCGCCTCCCGTACCCGAGGATGGCAATGAATACGAAGCAAGGGTACGGGGTGGATCGGGTTGTCCTTCTCCCATTGGGAATTCAACTCTCCTTAGCCCCCTTTGTTAGTACAAGTCTGCATACACAAGAAAACATAGGAGAATCAACTCTTTATGACTTAATACACTAAATCTCTAGCAAGGAAAGTAATCTTAAACAACCTAAAACCAAGAAACTAAGCTATGTGCGCTTGCTCCCCGGCAACGGCGCCATTTTGTGTAAACGTGGTTTTCGTGATCCGGTATTTGTCGTTCTCTCTCAGGGAGCAAAGGGCCTAGAATAAAAGCGACTGGATCTAGGTAGGGTTTAAGGTCACAAGGTATCAAAAAAAGCTTTTGGGTGATAAACAGCAAAATCAAAACACAAACACAGACTAAGGTTCGGTCGATATGGGAAAATGGGTGTCGAGAGATTTAGGGATATAAACGGTAATAAGAACAAGGGTTTTGCAATTAGGGAGTAACAAAATAGAAGAATCAAGTTGCAATCCCGTTCAAGAAAACCCATCGGATTTCCTCTTTCGAGGATAATCCGGATTAACTTCCTCAAATCCCACCATGGAACCAGAGGGTTAAAGAAACGGGACTCCCTAGTTAACCTCCTCCCACTATCGTGGGTCCTATCTTCCAACACAAGTGTTGGATGTATTCAAGATCTTTTGATCCCGAATACATCCCACTTGAGCGAAGAATAGGAGTGGGAAATTGATTCTACTACTAATTACCTCCTAAACTTGCTAAACCGAGCCAAATTAACCATTCACATCCTTAATTTCTCCCTAACCCAAAGGGTTCTAGCCTCTTATCATCTCAATTAGCATACTAACTACATCAACAACTCCAACATTCATCATCAAAACAGAGAAATTAACTAGCAAAAGAAATAATCCAAGAATCACAAACACAAAACAATCCAATAGCAAACAAAGATTGAAATACTTAATAAAGCAAATTAAAAGAGAGTAGGGATTAAGAAATGCTCATTATATGATGATAATGGAATGGATGATCAAGAATGAATAAGACTCCAAGCTCCAATATAGAAAGAAATCTTCAAATCCTCAATAAAACTTCAATAGAATCCAATACAATTACAATAAACTTCCACTAATCACTCACTAATTAATATAAAATTTCTCTAATTCTACCTGTAATGGTGCTTTTCTCTCTAATAATCCAGCTCTAAGCTCCCCCAAGCTGCCCCCCTCAACTAATCGTTCAAGAGGGTATTTATACATAGCAAAAGAGGTTGAACAAAACGCAGCACTTCAAGCAACAACTCCGCGTGAAACCCAGGAGACCGCAGGTGCGGTCCTGCGAAGCTCTTTGGCGATTCTTCTCTCCTATGCTAGACAGCAGCTGCTGTCTTCCAAGACCGCAGGTGCAGTCTTCCCCTGGCCCAAGGCTCCTATGCAAGTGTTGAGACCCACCGCGGGTGCTGTTGTCTAGACCGCAGGTGCGGTCTTCTTCGGGGCAATCACTCTTCTGGGTGTACCGCCCGCTACAAGGTGGATTAACGGGTGCTACGGTCTTATTGCGCATAAATGAGCCTGGTAGCGCCCGCTACCCTGACCGTAGCGGGTGTTACCTTTGCAAAACTTGACCTTCGAGATACTTGACATGCCCGGCCTTGCTTCTCACTTAGCCCTTGACTCGGCTTTGGCCCGGGGAATCTCGGGATTCCCAAAAATGTTCCAAAATAGCCCACTTTTTGCTACGTTTTAAGTAAAAACACCAAAACCTACAAAATAACCAAAAACGTAGTAAAAGACATGAAAATAAACAAGAAACGAGTCAAAAGCCTAAGAATTAAGGCGTTATTTAGGCCCAAAAATGGGTCTAAACACTTGACGTGCAGAAAACTTGAAGTTTTTCATCTTGAACTTTTGTCGACCTTGATCCTTAGCGCTTGGGAGTTGGAGGCCGCTTTCAGTTCGAGCTTCTGAGTTCTCTGAAGTGCAGAATGTCGAACGCCGGATGTAGACTGCAGAGTGTTGAAAATGAGGGAAAGGACCCCTATTTATAGGCTTTGGAGGCCTAGGGTTGCCTAGGGTTTGAGTCGGCTTTGGGCTTGGACTTGGGCCCAAATTAATTAATTATCCCTTTATTTAAAATAAAGAAATAATTACTATTTTCTGCATCATATATGACACGTGTCACGATGGCATTGGCTAGGATACATTTCCATTTAAAATCTACTTAAATGGACTGCCGTAATTAATTTTACACGTGGCGGATAATAATTGGCCAAATAAACTTAATTTATTTTCCACGTGTAATTTTCTGATTTGCCGATGATTTTTTACGTCCTACAGAAGGCATCCGTGTTGTGGACCATTAGCGATTTTCTGGCATACGGAATGCTTTCTGGTTGGACCACAGCTGGGAAAATGTCTTGTCCCTATTGTTTGGAGAATACAAAGGTAGATGATTACAGCATGGTAGGAAACATTCTTGGTTCGATTGCCATAGACAATTTCTCCTAGAAAATCATCCATTTCAAAAAAATAAGAGCGCTTTCTCAAAGAATAAGGAAGAAAATTCACCTCCACCCCCTCGATTGAACGGGGAACGAATTTGGAATCGTGTATGTAATTTCCCGAGCTCCACGGAACAACATAACCGTGTTGAGGGGTATCTAGAGTCTCACAATTGGAACAAGAGAAGCATATTTTGGGAGTTGCCGTATTGGAAAGATCTTAAAATCTGACACAACTTGGATGTCATGCATGTTGAGAAGAATGTATTTGATCAAGTGTTGAGCACCGCCATGAGTGTTAAAGGGAAGATGAAGGACGATAAGAACTCGGGTAGGGTCCTAGCCACCCATTGCAAGCGTCGTCGGCTAAACATTCAAGAAACTCATCACGATGATGGGACAAGCACTGAAACTATGTCGAACGCTACCAATAAAATGAGTAAAGAAGAAGTTAAGGCCTTGTGTGAGTGGTTGAAAGACCTCAAACTCCCTGATGGCTATGCAAGCAACCTTAGAAGATGTGTCGATTCAAAAAATTCAAAATTGCATGGTTTCAAGAGCCATGATTGTCATGTATTCATGGAGAGGTTGTTACCAGTTGCAACCAAGGAGCTTCTTCCTTAAAAAGTTTGGAAACCATTGACTGAAGTCAGCTAGTTCTTTAGAGATTTATGTGCTTCTAATGTAAAGATGAGTGATATGATATGGTTAGAGAGAAACATACCGGAAATAATATACAAGTTGCAAATGATATTTCCCCTTGCCTTCTTCAATGTCATGGAACACCTTCCAGTACATCTTCCTTACCAAGCAGCAATGAGTCTGGACCTGTGCAGTACAGGTGGATGTATCCTTTTGAAAGGTACATATATACTTACCTTTCATAGTTAACATGATGTGAACTATGTATCTTAAGGAAACATCAATGTTTGTTACTTGTAAAATGTTGTAGATTTTTTGCATCACTTAAAGAAAAAAGTGGGCAACAAGGCACGAGTAGAAGGGTCTATCTGTAATGCATACCTATAGAGGAGACAGCAAACTTCTGTGCTGCATATTTTGCCCCCGAAGTTCAGACAAAGTCTAGGGAACTTAAAAGAAACGCATGCCCTAATGTGGAGCACGTTAACGATGTTAATGAACCCCTCCTTGATGTATTCTCCTCAAACATTGAATATGCTCCTAGTGAGGGTCAAAAGAGACTCCTCAACCAACAAGAGTATGTTGCGACGCATGCATACGTTCTTTCAAATAGTGAGTTGTTGGAACATTATGAAAGATATGTACGCTTGCACGCCGCTATGTGTATGTGCATGTTCTATGTAACTAATTACCTATTTAACACCTTAAATAATGTGTTGAAAAGCAATTTGAAGAAGAAATGATCCTATCTCATCCACGCACACAAATAGGGGATTTGTTGAGCAAATTTGACAAACAATTCCCTGAATGGTTTAGACGAAAGGTGAACAATCAAGTTTCATTAAATCAATAAGATTCTAGTTCAATTATCATAATGTTGTCAACTTGATGTTGACGACCTTGATAAAATTTTATTGTGGAGGCTATCAATTCAAATGAAACAGATGACTTTATTCTATCGTTAGCCTACGGTCCTAACAAAAATGTGCGTCGGTGGAACCATTACTACATAAACAATACAATTTTCAAGTTGAACGGCAAGGAAAGTCAAATGCCAACTCTGGGGTATATGTCAAATGAAATGCATGGCGTAGACTTCTACGAGACTCTTCAAGAAGTGATTCAGTTGGAATTACAAAGCAATTACAAAGTTGTTTTGTTCAAAGTTGATTGGTTTGACTCCGCCCATGGTTTGAATAAACATGAGCGTTACAATATCGTGGATGTCAACCACACAAAACAGTATCGAGTATATGAACCATTCGTGCTGGCATCCCAAGCGATACAAGTGTTTTATACTCGTTATTCTAGTACGAGGCGAGACAGAAGCCAATGTTGGGCGACACTCATCATAAAGCCAAGGTCAACGATTGACGGCATTGATGATGCCGCATATCAAGAGGATAACACTAAAAATCATCCCACACTATCTGGCATTGACGAGGACCAAATCGAAGATCGAGATGATTTAGTTGAAGAGTTAAACGATGAGGACCCCATGAACGATGATGCTAACGAATCCTATGGAGGAAGAGGGAGGGGGAATAGAGGGGGATAATATGTTAGACCCTATTTGTACCGAGATTATAAGTAGTGAGGATGAAGAAGAAAATTAGTAGTGAATTACAAACGTATGATTAATGTGTACAAGTTAATATTTGATATACATTACTAGTCATTATCATGTATTCCATTCGTACCGAGGTTCATATTTTTCTTGTATTAAATCAAATCAAGCATCGAGCTGATTTAGTTGAAGCCAATGTATTCTACTCTTACGCATGCTATTCTTTTTCATATACAATATTGGTACTAACTTGTGTTTTAATTTTACCTTGTATTGATTATTATATTAGGGGGAGACAACACAACAGTATTTGGCAGACCGCTGCACTGATAGACCCTAGCCAATACCCTAACAGGATACGACTTGAACGGGGGGAGCATTGGTAAGATGATCACATAAAATCCTATGTACATTCATCTAGAATTGGTTTTATTAACCTTATTTGTTTTTTTTTCGTAACGAATAAATAGGTTCGCAAACACGCGTTTAGCACGTTTTGTTGGAGAGCAAAGTCGTAGCCACGCAACTAGGAAGCCTGCATCGAAATGGAACAAAAGTGAGAAAGTTGCATTGTGGGCGGACTTCTGTGTAAGTAATTATGCAAATTGGAATATGATTTTCTTATACGTAATACTTGTTTAACTAATCACTAATCAATTCATTTTATACAGCAACATTATGTGTCGGATGAAGATCTTACACGAGACGTGTTTAATGGGTGGCACACGAAGTTGTGCAATTAGACCGCTAATTGTGGGTATAAGGTCAGGACGAAAAAGAGGTCGGATCCTGTTCTGTACATGAGTGACGCCGACCGTGATAGAATGTTGGAGGAAGCCCAATTTGAGGATTTCATTTGACGATCCACGACGGCCAAAGCAAACCGGAATTCGAAAAAGGCGGCCAATTGTAGGGTGCATGTCGGCTCGGTCTCGGCAGCGACATATATGAAGAAGAAGGTGAACCATATACTGGCACAATTAATAAAATTATATGTATACATTAACTAGTATGAACTCTTTAAACAATTGTTTGCAATTACTGTTCACACCCATATCCAATGTGGGCGAGATCCTACAGGGAATCCGGTGTGGAGTTCCACACTGTCCACCACACTCGATGTAAGTTTCATTTACACATATTCATCAAAAATTGTGTAGTGGAAATTATATATGAAATTGTGTTTGTGTTTGTGTAAGTGCTTGTGTTTGTGGTTGTGTTTGAACTCCGGCGTGTGGTCGTTGAACATATATAGTGCTTGTGGTTGTGTTTGTGCATCATGCGTGTGGCCATTGAACTTTTATTTGTGTTTGAGATTGTGGTTGAACTTCGGCGTGTGGCCATTGATAATATTTTGTGTTTGGGATTGTGTTTGAAGTCCAGCGTGTGGCCGTTAAACATTTATTTGTGTTTGTGCATGTATTTGAACTTCGGCGTGTGGCCGTTGAACATATATAGTGCTTGTGGTTGTGTTTGTGCATCCAACGTGTGGTCGTTGAACTTTTTTTTTGTGTTTGGGATTGTGTTTGAACTCCGACGTGTGGTTGTTGATCCTATTTTGTGTTTGGGATTGTGTTTGAAGTCTGGCGTGTGACCGTTGAACATTTATTTGTGTTTGTGCATGTATTTGAACTCTGGCGTGTAGCCATTGAACATATATAGTTCTTGTGGGTTGTGTTTGAATTCCGGCGTGTGGCCGTTGACCATATTTTGTGTTTGGGATTGTGATTGTGCATCCGGCGTGTGGCCGTTTAACTTTTATTTGTGTTTGAAAATGTGTTTGAACTTCGGCGTGTGGCCGGTGAACATATATAGTGCTTGTGCATGCGTTTGAACTCCGGTGTGTGGCCGTTGATCATATTTTGTGATTGAGATTGTGTTTGAAGTCCGGCGTGTGGCCGTTGAACATTTATTTTGTGTTTAGGATTGTGTTTGTGCATCCGTCGTGTGGCTAACTTAATATCTAGGTTGAGTAGTAAGTCAGTTAACATTTCTATTAGCTAAGAACTAGTTGAGTTTGAATGATTTTGGTAGTTATTAATAAACGAGTTAGTAATTATGTTTGGCTAACTTAATGTTTAGGTTGAGTAGTAAGTAAGTTAACATTTGATTAATGATGATATTGGGTCTTCTTTGATTTTTATTTATGTCTCTTGTATGGGTTAATTTATGTCACAACTGGCCATTGCATTCTAGTGTTCAAATTGTAAGGCTATATAGTGGGAAATATTCAGTTTTAGGGAAGGTTCTGCCGAATTTTCATCAGTTGATGTTTGCCCCAAGTTTATATCATTTACTAGTACTCAATACTCGTTTCTTCACATACATATATATAAACATGATTTAGTGCAAATTCTAAACTATATGATACTTCACAATTTGTATGCCTACAAGAAAAATTTCGCCAACAATGTTCTGAGCGTGGCATTCAGGAGAACTCCCCTAAAAGCCAGGGAGTTGTACCTCAAGTTGGCCGAGGGGTACAAACCTAAAGACTAGGGTGTTTATGGTCTTGGTAGTGCAACCTCAATGCTCTACCAAACTCCACCCCACCCCCCCACCCCCCCCCCCCCGCCCGAGGTAGTTTGCCTAGTCATGTCGGTGCAACCCCTTCCATGAATGTTGTATATATATATTGGGTAATATAATAATAGCAGCGACCGATAATTCATAAACATAGCGACCAATACAACGTGATTATAAACTATACTACCCCAATCTTGAACTTTTCAAAAAAAAAAAAATTAAAATCAGCGACCGATAGTGTATCAGTCGCTAAGTAATGGTCTCCAATGCCGACTGATATTTAGCGACCGATACGCTACATTTGCGACCGATAGCGTATTGGTCACTGATTAGCGACCGATAGCTATCGGTTGTTGTCTCGGATATCCATCGCAAACATAGCGACCGATACGTATTAGTCGCCCAGGTCGACAAACGATTAATATGCAGCTACCGATAGCTATCGGTCGCTAATATCGGTCGCCCGCCCTCTCCAGCGACCGATAGAGGCTTGTAGCGACCGATATGAACAGTCGCTGCCGGTCGCTTCTGTTGTAGTGCCTCCAGGGTAATGACCGTGACCTCTTTCGGTAATTTCCTCTTTTTTTCTTCTGATTTAGTTGGTCATGGGCGCTACACTGACGTCGCAGGCGTGACCCTTTTTTGGCAAAAATCTGGCTTCCTCGCTGCTGCCTTGGTCGCAAGCGTTACACCTTACTTCGCGCTCGCAGCCTATCTGAGGTGTTGGGTTCTTTTGAGCCTTTTGGCTCCTTTTTTCCGTTATTCTTTGATTAACCTACAAAAACACAAAATCATCATAATTAACTAATAATTCAGGGACTAAAACAAGCAAAACACTTTATTAAAGGTATCAATTCGGCTCGGAATGAGATCGAACACTTTACATAGGATAGTATCTTGAAAAGGACTAGAGATGTGTGGCGAATAACTCTTGTGAGCTTGAGATAAGAACCTCCTTTTCTTTATCACCTTCTTCTATTCTTTAATAAGACTTTTTTTGCGCTTGAGAGGAATGTTAGGATAGAGATAATTTGAACTAATTTGGAGTGAATGCGGATTAATATAATAGTAAGAAAAAGAAGGTCACCTTGCAGGGGGCTATGTAGGAGGAATCATGAAGCACCTTCTAAGTTGTTTGATTTGGTGTGTTATTTAGGCAATATATTTGGAGGATTTAGTAAGACTTGCAGGGGGCTATGTAGGAGGAATCATGAAGCACCTTCTAAGTTGTATTTGCACAAAAACAACCAAATTTTTGTGTTGCATATTTTTATGAGAAGATGGGAGGTGGTTTTTAGTTTTAATTTTTGATTTTTATTTTGATAATTGAATCCTCTACATAGCTCCTACATCTTTCTATTATTAACACTAATTCACATTTTAATCTTTGAATGAGTATAAACTGAATATTGTTTGTTTTTGGGCTCTATGGTGGCGTCAATTGTGGGTACTTTTAGACAAATTTTTGCTTAATTAAAAGCTAATAATTTCTTTGATTGATAAAATGTCCCCCCCCCAAAAAAAAACCTATTTCCATGTTATTATGTGCTTATAATCTTTGATCATTAGAGACATGTTTATCTTTGCATGTTTGACATGTTATTTATATATATATATATATATATATATATATATATATATATATATATATATATATATATATATAAATTAATCACCTCTAAGATGTCACCCTACATTGTACTCTTATCATGTAGTATCAGTCCTTTTTATGCTAATACCCTGTAACCACAAATTTTCAAGTCTAAAATAAATAAAGACAAGAATATAATGGACAAATAAAATTTGTATTGATTTCAAAGAATTTGGGTACAATCTCTATAATATTTGTTATAAGATGAACAAATAAAAAATCCTCCGATTCGATCTCTGTCGTCTTCTTGAAGGAGGGCCGATGTGGCTTGAATCTCGATCAAGTTTGTGTTGAATCTCTACAACAAACGACACATAATGAAGTGTTTGTTGTTTAATTCTAGAGAGAGTCTTCTTGAGAGTTGGATTTTTCTATCCTTCTAAATGAAAGTGAGTGGTCCTATTTATAGAAGAGACACTCCCTCTCTTGGATGACTTGTTAGTCTTCTTGGGCTATTGACCGGGCCTTGGGTTTATGACTTGGTAGTCTTTGTGGGCCGTTGTCCGGGCTATTGGTCTGAGTTGACTTGACAGTCCATTTGACTTTGACTTGGTAGTCTTTGTGGGCCGTTGTCTGGGCCTTAGGTTTGGGTTGACTTGACAGTCCATTTGACTTTGACTTGGTAGTCACTTGGGGTTTGACTTGGTAGTCGATTTGACCTTGACTTGGCAGTTATTCGAGCTTTGACTTGATAGTCAACTTGAGCCAATTTTAGTTAAATAAATCAAATTAGTTAATTTGGACCGACCCAAAATAATTTACTTAATTTATTTTATAACTTGACACTATTTTGATTTTTTTAGTGTCTACAAATTGCCCCCTCGAGACTAGGTCGTGTACATTGTCACGTGTTTAAGTACGATCAATGTCTCGATGCTTGTCTTGGGGCTAGACTGTTGAGTTGATCCGTCTTTTTTGTTGCTAAAGGGTCACGTACATGTTCAAGTGTTTAAACACAAGTGACATCTCAACACAATTTTCGGTACTTGTCTTGACAAATTGTTGACTTCATCCGTTTTTTCACCATTGAAAATATTTGTGCAACGTCTCAACATATTTGGTGTATGGGTTTTGGCCTTAGTAGACAATAACTTGTGATTTATCGTCAAACTCAATTTATAGTATCACAATCTAGAGCTAACACACGACATGCAAATGTGCCATGATAATTAGGAAGTTGTATCACCTAATATTATGTGATTGGGAGAGAATCTCTTAAGACAAATTTGTTAAGATAGCTATCCATACATGAGAGATATCGGTTATTCTTTCCCATATGATCAAATTTTATGGAGGAAACTTTTTGAAATCAGTGCCCTGTTGATGTTTTTATACACAATCGGTGAACAATAATAATTGGAGAACTCAATTATCGTTGCTCTTGCATTCTCAGTGCATGTAAGTCCCTCCACTTTCTTATTATGAAGTTTTCTTTCACAATAACCTAATACCCTTCACTTTTGATATATATGATTGAGCCTTTGAATTCCCATCTCCTTTCTTGGCACGTAACCCTTGTAAAAGAGATATCATTGATGTCATGTACATCACTTCATCCTGGTCCTTAATATAATGAATGCTACAATAGTCCACTGCCTCCTTGGCATGCACATGGACTCTCAATCAATAAACCAAATCCACATTGTTTTTTAATTAAATCTCCCACATCCTTCGATTATCCAATCACACTAACGCAAAGTAATTGCTTGCATCTCTCTGTGGGTTTGTCTCTTCTTTTTTTTTCCTTTTTTTTTTTTACAGCCGCGAAGTTGACTAGTACTTGATCTTCACGACGATTGGGCTTTGTCCTAAATAATTAGTGCCAACATCTTTTTGTTCGGTACTTCATCTCGCACTTTATCTTTGAAACCTTTTGAATGAGTGACTCCCCTTTTTCTTTGTGGGGTTGTCTTAATTATTTTGTAGGTGTCGAAGACCGAGTACCGCCAAAGACAAGGATAATGGGCTCCGCTTTTGCGTGAGGAGTTTATCCTTATTGGAGGTGATGAGTCGGGTAATTTTTTGGAAGACCGAGTACCGCCAAAGACAAGGATAACGGGCTCCGCTTTTGCGTGAGGAGTTTATCCTTGTTGGAGGTGATGAGTCGGATATTTTTTTTGAAGACCGACTACCACTAAAGACAAGGATAACGGGCTCCGCTTATGCGCGAGGAGTTTATCCTTGTTGGAGGTGTTGAGTCGGATATTTTTTGGAAGACCGAGTACCGCCAAAGACAAGGATAACGGGCTCCGCTTATGCGCGAGGAGTTTATCCTTGTTGGAGGTGTTGAGTCAGATATTTTTTGGAAGACCGAGTACCGCCAAAGACAAGGATAACGGGCTCCGGTTTTGCGCGAGGAGTTTATCCTTGTTGGAGGTGTTGAGTCGAATATTTCTTGGAAGACCGAGTATCGCCAAAGACAAGGATAACGGGCTCCGCTTTTGCGCGAGGAGTTTATCCTTGTTGGAGGTGACGAGTCGGCTTACCCAGTGCATGCCAGAACGACTAACCCCTCTGAGAGTCCACAAACCTTTTTTTTTTTTTTTTGCAGATTTGCGAGGCTACACAATGTACGTTACTTGTACATCTAGATGCCAAAAGATGGGCATGACTTGAACATGTTGGTTATCCCATGAAAGGATGACTTGTGATTTGAAGGAAGGAGTCGACAACCATATCGATGGCAGATGTAGCGCCACTGTTGGTGTAGCATGATTGTTGGCCTTGACATGAAAAGTATCACTAACAGTTGTAGTGATGCTATTGATGATGCAATGTTTGATGGTCGTCAACGATCATGGTCATGGCACAATTATCAATAAGGCTTGACTTAAAGTGGTATGTCAACAATGTTGGCGACACAATCGTCTAGTGACTTGAATTGGTATGCCAATAATGATAACGAACAATCATCAACGCCATATTGACAGTGGACGTCATAGCCATATTAGCGCATGTATTGACATTGACACTATGGTTACTAACAATTGTAACAGTACGAAAGTAGTGTCACTTGACAAAATGCTTTGTTGGCTCTACACTCTTATGAATGAATGGCTCAGGAGTAGATGAAAATTATGACTTGAGAGTCCACAGGCTTGATGACTTAGGAGTCTGGAATTTAGCAAACTCGAGAGTTTCCTATCTTCGTCAATCGCGACGACTTAGAAGTATTTTAACTCAAGTGTTCCTTTGTAGCGACTTGAAAGTCTTTGATAGTGACTTGAGAATCTTTGATGATGACTTGAGAGTCTTTCGGTGATGACTTGGAAGTCTGTCGATGATGACTTGAGAGTCTTTTTGATGATGACTTGAGAGTCTTTCGGCGATGACTTGAGAGTCTTTTTGATGATGACTTGAGAGTCTTTTGGTGATGAGTTGAAAGTCTTTTGCCATTTGATAGATCTTTCGGCGATGACTTGAGAGTCTTTTTGATGATGACTTGAGAGTATTTTGGTGATGACTTGAAAGTCTTTTGTCATTTGATAGACTTATGAGTCTTGTGCTTCAACTTGGGAGTCTCTTGATTAGGTTGACTTGGGAATCGTTGGTGGTGACTTGGAAGTCTTTGTGTACTTGGGAGTTTTTTTTTTTTATTTTGTTGCTTGAGTCCTTTTTTTTTAGGTGACTGCTCTTTGCCCCTAGGGTGTCCGCTCTTCTTGCGCGCGTTGCATCTAGTTAGACTTATGTGTGTCTTCTTCATGTAGTGTGATTTTCCCTTCCTTCACTAGCTGCATGACTGGCTCTTTGAATGCTCTGCACTTCTCTAGTGGGTGGCTGCCAATCTTGTGGTACTTGCAATACTTAGGATTGCTCATTTTTCCTACTTCTTCAAGGCGCTTCAGCTTAGGAGTTTATGAGTCCTTTCTCAAGGAGTTTGTCCAAATTTCTGGTGCATCAGAGTCAGAAAAACAATAGTCATCTTCAATCATAGGGTCTCTTCTTGGCATGACTTCATAAGAAGTTGTGGACATACTATTGTTAGAGTGTTTTCCATGGTTGGCAATTGTAAACTCCATGTCATGAGCTTGTGTCACCAAGTCTTTGAAGCTCTTAGGCTTGTTTACTTGCAAGGCATAGAGTATGTTCCAATCCATTCCTCGAGTGCACATGTCGAGTGCAGAGGTTTCTGACATACGATCCTTGTACATTAGGGAAAGAGCACGCCAACGGTTGATGTAGTCCACGACTGGTTCGTCATCCCATTGTTTGGCATTAGTCAATTCTGTCATGCTAATGACACGACTTGTACTGCAG
Organism: Portulaca oleracea; assembly: GCA_029582165.1. NCBI lineage: Eukaryota > Viridiplantae > Streptophyta > Magnoliopsida > Caryophyllales > Portulacaceae > Portulaca > Portulaca oleracea. The sequence continues at coordinate 34,538,242 of CM055888.1, read as the reverse complement.
AAACGATTTAAAAACACCTCCTCCATTTGCCCCCAACTATCAATAGACTAAGATGCAAGGTTGGTATACCAGTCAAACGCGGTTCTTTTCAAAGAGCGCACAAATTGTTTGACTAAGAGATCTACATTCGTGCCAGCGTTGTTGCATGTCTCCACGAAGTGCGCGACATGCTGCTTTGGGTTACCATGTCCATCAAATTGATGAAATTTGGGAGGTTGGTAACCATGTGGCATACGAAGAGTGCTAATTCTCTTAGTGTATGGCCTAGTGTACCTGTGAATTCTTGGTGAAGCTTCTCCTAATTGATCCTTGAGTGCCTTTGCAATCAAATTTTGGATTTGTTTCGCAGTCATTGAGCTTGGCGCTGATAATGGCCTGTTGCCCTTCTTAGACATGTCACTCTCAGCCTCACTTTCACTAGATTTGTTTTCTCCCTCTACGTCTGAATATTTATTGAGGGACTTTGTTGGTCGTTGCTTTAACTTCTTCTCCAACTTAGCAATCTTTCTATCTTGAAGCTTGATTTGCGCGTCCTTCTCTTCACTCTCTTGAGTAAGTTTCTGCAACACGGCTTTTATGTTAGCCATTTCTTCTTCTATAGTCACAACTCCTGTAACCATGACTGACATGGTAACAACACCAAATGACCTTGTTCTACAATGAATTTCCCTTGTCATGCCAGTAACCTTGTGGTTCATCTTCACATTTGTTGCGAGCTTTTCTTTAGAAGGTATATTGGTTGAAGTCTTCATAGCCATGTCTTATTCGTGGAGAGGTTCTTGAAAGTCTTGATTTCAAAGATGCAGATGAGAGGTAGAGATTGTCCCACCGAGCGTGCAAAAAATTGTAACCACAAATTTTCGGGTATAAAATAAATAAAGACAAGAAAATAATGGACAAATGAAATTTGTATTGATTTCAAAGAATTTGGGTACAATCTCTATAATATTTGTTACAAGATGAACAAATAAAAAATCCTCTGATTCGATCTTTGTCGTCTTCTTGAAGGAGGGCCGATGTGGCTTGAATCTTGATCAAGTTTGTGTTGAATTTCTTAAACAAATGACACATAATGAAGTGTTTGTTGTTTAATTCTAGAGAGAGTCTTCTTGAGAGTTGGATTTTTCTATCCTCCATATGAGAAGAGGTAGAGTCCTATTTATAGGGAAATGACTTGATCTCTCTCTTGGGCTTCTTGGTAGTCTTTGTGGGCCGTTGTCCGGGCCTTAGGTCTGGGTTGACTTGATAGTCCGTTTGACTTTGACTTGGTAGTCACTTGGGGTTTGACTTGGTAGTCAGTTTGACCTTGACTTGGCAGTTGTTCGAGCTTTGACTTGATAGTCAACTTGAGCCAATTTTAGTTAAATTAATTAAATTAATTAATTTGGACCGCCTAAATAATCAACTTAATTTATCTTAACTTTTGACACTATTTTGATTTTTTTTAGTGTCTACAAATTGCCCCCTCGAGACTAGGTCGTGCACATTGTCAAGTGTTTAAACACGATCGACGTCTCGACATATACTTTTCATCTCTTTTTTTTTATGAACATGATCTTGTATTTGTCTTGGTAGACCGTTGACTTGATCATTTATTTATCGCCATAAAAGTTGTGTACATGGTCAAGAGTTTGAGCGCGACCAACATTTCACACTCCCTTTTAGCGCTCTTGTGTTGATTCGAAACACAAATATATGGGAAGATAGTTTCCCTTAATTTGACAAAGGAAACAATTAAATGTGATTACAAGACCTTCCAATTTATGGTATAAATACTGTATTGAGGGAGATTTTATCTTCCAATAATATTTGAGAATGCACTCACCAAAAATCTTGATAAAACATTGTAGACATACACCTCTTTCCTTCAATCAATGCACCTCTTTTATTATATATCAAGGCATTGCAAAATCTCAGTGACATCTTGCCTTCACGGAACACCAACTTGACTCAAAAAGGTTGCCACCATGTTTTGCAAAGGTATTACTAGTAACTCTCCCATCCTTCTTTTTTTATCACCCTTTTTCCTCTATCTCATGGAATAATATGCCACAATTGAATAGTGTACTGTTGTTACTTTATGCAAATGGCCACCCTTTTAGGCTTATTTGTCTAACAAAAATACAGAGGTTCCCCCTTTTCTTTTAGGCACTAACATATTAGCCACAAGTAGTTTTTTTTTTTAACTTGTGGTGTATTGTTGTTCGTCTTTAATTTTGTAGGTATCAAGACCCGAGTACCGCCAAAGACAAGGATAACGGGCTCCGCTTTTGCGCGAGGAGTTTATCCTTGTTGGAGGTGATGATAGGATATTTTTTAGAAGACCGAGTACTGCCAAAGACAAGGATCACGGGCTCCGCTTTTGCGCGAGGAGTTTATCCTTGTTGGAGGTGATGAGTCAGATAGTTTTTGGAAGACCGAGTACCGCCAAAGACAAGGATAACGGGCTCCACTTTTGTGTGAGGAGTTTATCCTTGTTGGAGATGATGAGTCGGATATTTTTTTGGAAGATCGAGTACCGCCAAAGACAAGGATAATGGGCTCTGCTTTTGCATGAGGAGTTTATCCTTGTTGGAGGTGATGAGTCGGATATTTTTTGGAAGACCGAGTACCGCCAAAGACAAGGATAACGGGCTCCACTTTTGCGCGAGGAGTTTATCCTTGTTGAGGTGATGAGTCGGATATTTTTTTGGAAGACCGAGTACCGCCAAAGACAAAGATAACGGGCTCCGCTTTTGCACCTTGTTGGAGGTGACGAGCCGGCTTACCCGGGGCATGCCAGAACGACTAACCCCTCTGAGAGTCCACAAACTTTCTTTTCTCTTTTTTTTTTTGGTGCAGGTTTGCGAGGCTACACAATGTACATTGCTTGTACATCAAGGTGCCAAAAGATGGACATGACTTTAAGAGGTTCGTGATTTGAAGCAGTATCCAACAATCATGCTAGTTTCACATGTGACGCCACTGTTGGCCTTAACTTGATGGAAGCTGCCAAAATTGTGGGAATGACACAATTGTTGGCACGGAACACCGACTATGACGATGGCGTAAATTTTAACATAACACAATATTGGTGCGAACTTGTAATACGCCCATAATAAAGACGATGCAACTGTTGGCATAACACAACTGTTAGCCCTAACATGAGGGTGACTCTTTACAATTGGTAACACAACTGTTGGCCCTAACATGAGGGTGACACTTTACGATTGTGCGCGGCACAATTGATGGCACAATGCTTGATGGTTGTCAAAAATCGTGTTCGCGATGCAATTAGTAGAGACACATTGTCAGGCTTTCTTGAAGTGGTGTACCAGCAACTATGACGAACAATCATCAATGCTAACTTGACGAGGGACGCCCATAGTCATAGTGGCGCATGTATTGGCGTTGACACTATGGTCACTAACAATTGTAACAGTACGAAAGTTAGTGTCACTTGACAAAATGCTTTGTTGGCTCTACACTCTTATGAATGAATGGCTCAGGAGTAGATGAAAATTATGACTTGAGAGTCCACAGGCTTGATGACTTAGGAGTCTGGAATTTAGCTAACTCGAGAGTTTCTATCTTGGTCAATCGCGACGACTTAGAAATATTTTAACTCAAGTGTTCCTTTGTAGCGACTTGAAAGTCTTTGATAACGACTTGAGAGTCTTTGATGATGACTTGAAATTCTTTCGGTGATGACTTGGAATTCTGTCAATGATGACTTGAGAGTCTTTTTGATGATGACTTGAGAGTCTTTCGGCGATGACTTGAGAGTCTTTTTGATGATGACTTGAGAGTATTTTGGTGATGACTTGAAAGTCTTTTGTCATTTGATAGACTTATGAGTCTTGTGCTTCAACTTGGGAGTCTCTTGATTAGGTTGACTTGGGAGTCGTTGGTGGTGACTTGGAAGTCTTTGTGTACTTGGGAGTTTTTTTTTTTTAATGATGACTTGGAAGTCTATGACGATCACTTGAAAGTTTTTTTTGTTGCTTGAGTCCTTTTTTTTTTAGGTGACTGCTCTTTGCCCCCTAGGGTGTCCGCTCTCCTTGTGCGTGTCGCATATAGTCAGACTCATCAGTGTCTTCTTCATCTAGTATGATTTTCCCTTCCTTCACTAGCTGCATGACTTGCTCTTTAAATGCTCTGCACTTCTCTAGTGGGTGGCTGACAATCTTGTGGTACTTGCAATACTTAGGATTGCTCATTTTTCCTACTTCTACAAGGTGCTTCAACTCAGGGAGTTTTATGAGTCCTTTCTCAAGGAGTTTGTCCAACATTTCTGGTGCATCAGAGTTAGAAAAACAATAGTCATCTTCAATCATGGGGTCTCTTCTTGGCTTGACTTCATAAGAAGTTGTGGACATACTATTATTAGAGTGTTTTCCATGGTTGGAAATTGTAAACTCCATGTCATGAGCTTGTGTCACCAAGTCTTTGAAGCTCTTAGGCTTGTTTACTTGCAAGGCATAGAGTATGTTCCAATCCATTCCTCGAGCGCACATGTCGACTGTAGAGGTTTCTGACATACGATCCTTGCACATTAGGGAAAGAGCACGCCATTGGTCGATGTAGTCAACAACTGGCTCGTCATCCCATTGTTTGGCATTAGTCAATTCCGTCATGCTAACGACACGACTTGTGCTATAGAAACGATTTAAAAACTCCTCCTCCATTTTCCCCCAACTATCGATGGACTCGATGCAAGGTTGGTATACCAGTCAAACGCGGTTCCTTTCAAGGAGCGCACAAATTATTTGACTAAGAGATCTCCGTTCGTGCCAACATTGTTGCATGTCTCCACGAAGTGCGCGACATGCTGCTTTGGGTTACCATGTCCATCGAATTGATGAAATTTGGGAGCTTAGTAACCATGTGGCATACGAAGAGTGTTGATTCTCTTAGTGTATGGCCTAGTGTACCTGTGAGATCTTGGTGAACCTTCTCCTAATTGATCCTTGAGTGCCTTTGCGATCAAATTTTGGATTTGTTCCGCAGTCATTGAGCTTGTCGCTGATAATGGCCTGTCGCCCTTCTTAGACATGTCACTCTCAGCCTCACTTTCACTAGATTTGTTTTCTCCCTCTGTGTCTGAATATTTATTGAGGGACTTTGTTGGTCTTTGCTTTAACTTCTTCTCCAACTTAGCAATCTTTCTATCTTGACGCTTGATTTGCGCGTCCTTCTCTTCACTCTCTTGAGTAAGTTTCTACAACATGGCTTTTATGTTAGCCATTTCTTCTTCTATAGTCACAACTCCTGTAAGCATGACTAACATGGTAACAACACCAGATGACCTTATTCTACCATGAATTTCCCTTGTCATGCTAGTAACCTTGTGGTTCATCTTCACATTTGTTGCAAGCTTTTCCTTAGGAGGTATATTGGTTGAAGTCTTCATAGCCTCTTATTCGTAGAGATGTTCTTGAAAGTCTTGATTTCAAAGATGCAGATGAGAGGTAGAGATTGTCCCACCGAACTTGCCAAAATTTGTAACCACAAATTTTCGAGTATAAAATAATAAAGACAAGAAAGTAATGGACAAATAAAATTTGTATTGATTTCAAAGAATTTGGGTACAATCTCTATAATATTTGTTACAAAATGAACAAATAAAAAATCCTCTGATTTGATCTTTGTCGTCTTCTTGAAGGAAGGCCGATGTGGCTTGAATCTCGATCAAGTTTGTGTTGAATCTGTAGAACAAACTGTAAACACAAATTTCGAGCCTGAAATAAAAAAAACACAAGAAATTGAGAAACAAATTAATTTGTATTAATATTTGAAGATATACGGGTACAATCTCTGTATTAAATACAATAAAGTATTCCTTTGATTCGATCTCCTAAAATTTGGGCGAGCCGAGGGCGCGAACGTTTGATCTCGATCTCAGATGCAAGTCGAGTTAAAGAACTCAACTGTAGGTCTGTACCTTGACGTGCAGGAAACTTGGAGCTTTGAATTTTTGTCGACCTTGATCCTTGGCGCTTGAGAGCTAGAGGCCGCTTTCAGTTCGAGCTTCTGAATTCTTTGAAGTGCAGAATGCCGAATGCCGCCGGTGTAGACTGCCGAGTGTGTTGAAAATGAGGGAGAAGACCCCTATTTATAGGCTCTGGAGGCCTAGGGTTGCCTAGGGTTTGAGTCGGGCTTTGGGTTTGGGCCCAAATTAATTAATTATTCCTTTATTTTAAAATAAAGAAATAATTGATATTTCCTGCACCATAATTGACACGTGTCACGATGGTATTGCCAGGATACATTTCCATTTAAAATTTAATTAATGGATCGTTGTAATTAATTTAACACGTGGCGGATAATGATTGGCCGAAAATAAATTTAATTTATTTTCCACGTGTAATTTTTTAATTCGTCGACAAATTTTTGTCTCCTACAGATGCCCCCTTCGAGAGTCAGCCGCTGACACGAATCTTGAGTGTTTTTTTTTTTTTGAAGCGGTTGGGTCTCAAACTTTTGATTAACAGTTTGACATCTGAGATGAATCTTCCTCCAAGGCTCATTATATATATATTTTTTATTTTTTTTATTTTTTGCAATGACCTTCCAGACTTCATATGCATCTAGGACCTTCTTAGGAATTTGTTTCTCAAGCTGTTTGAATGACCACACAAGGGTTGAACTATATATATATATATATATATATATATATATATATATATATATATATATATATATATATATATATATATTTGCTTGTTTGTTTTAGCCAACACCAACGGTTCCCATGAGTATGAATATGACTCCTCCCTCTCCTATATCTCTTCAAATTGGATTTTTATCTAAAAATAAATAAATATTAATTAGATAAAATTCTTAGAATCACAATCATGAGTTAGAGTTGGAGTTGTGATAGGATTTGGATTTGGAGTTGGAAGTGGAGTAGGAAACTTGCTGGATCAACTACTATAAATTGATCCATTGTCTCTAATCATCCAACTCATCACCTATTGAATTCAATTCTCCGGTAACCATTTTACTGCTTCCCTTTCTTCCCCTGTTTTCTTCCTTGATCTGCACCAACTTTCGCCACCAAACTTTAATTTTTGAACCAACCAATTCAGCACCATCACCCTTGGTTTCAGATGTTTTTCTCTTCCTAGGCTTTGTTTTCTCTTTGAATCTATCTTGGGTGTTTTATTCACATCACTTTCTCCTTTACTTGATTTTGCAGTGGATTTGGTCATAGGTTCTTTTCCATCATCATGATGATGATCGTGGCGATGATACTTGATCACACTTCTGATCTTGATATTGTTCATGCTGTTGATTTTGATTTTTGGATGATGATTTGCAAAGTTGATTTCATCATGATTGAAACTAGGTTTTCTTTCCTTGGCTTTCTTGAAGATCACCTCTAATTTTTTATTTTCCAGGTCTGGATTTTTTTTTTGGAATCTCCAATCATCATAATTTTGATTTTGATGAACAAGATGATCTTGACGACGATGACTGATGACACTCCTTTCTCTTTTTTCCCTTAATCATGATTATGATCGTGATGATGATTTCCGATCATGCTCTTGATTCTGATGTTGCTCAAGTGCTTGATGGCTTTCCATTGTTTTTGATGATCATGATTGTGATGATGATCTTGATTGTGATGATGATCTTGATCGGGGAGGTTTTTTTTTAATGTGTTTTTATGGAGGTTTTGGGCCATGGAGATGGTAGAGAAAATGGAGGTCATGAATCATCTTGATCGAAAAGGCCATGTGAAGTGTGAGATATAGGCCAAATATAAAGAAGGATTTTTTTCTGTCCTTGATTTTTTTTTCTGGCACTTCACATGCTGTTTACCTTTTCTATATTTTATAACATTATAATCTATAGTGTATACCTGCAAGTGAAATATCCTGCACAAATTGACTCTTCACGTAAACTTGCACTTTTTTTAATTTGTCTTATTGTGTCTGCGGGCCCCACTTATTCCCAAATACAAGTATACAACAAATCTCACTTCATTTGTGTATACGAAATACGTGACAAAGTCACTTTTTCTTCTTCTTTTTTGTTTTTTTTAATTTGTTTTGTGGGTCCCACAATGAGTGTTTTCCCATCAAAAACAACATCAATCACGTGCACAAATTTTGCTGAAGGTTTTCTTTATATATATATATATATATATATATATATATATATATATATATATATATATATATATATATATTATATATTAATGATATGAACAAAGAGAAATGTGTCTATTTATTGAGTGCACCTGCGTAATTTTTTTTTCGCCACTTAATTTTTTTTTGGCATTTATTTATTTATTTCTTTTGCAGGTAGCTATGATTAACTGATATCGTCTATTTGAAGTTGTCCTCATCGTTGTCAGTGTCCTGCCTACTCCTCAGCGTGCTGACGTAGGGTAGTCCTAGACTACTCTCTTCAGGACTGTCTGGGTCGATAGCGTCGTCTTCTTCGCTTCGTTACTCTCCAGATCGACGTAGCGCATCGACGTAGGTAGTCCTCGATCGCTTCTTCAGACTTTCCGGGTCGATGCGTCTTCTTCTTCGCTGCGGTTACTCCTCGCGACGACGTAGGATAGTCCTAGACTACTCTCTTCAGGATTGTTTGGGTCGACAATGTCATCGCCTCGGCTTCCTTGGGTTACTCCTCAGCGTACTGACGTAGGGTAGTCCTAGACTACTCTCTTCAGAACTGTCTGGGTCGACTTTGTCGTCACTCCGCCCTGCTTTGAGTACTCCCCTGCGACATTCGAGCTTTTCACATCGCCGATAGAGATCATGGTGCACTTTGTTGACTCGTCTTCAAAATCGACATCTGTCACCATCTTAGACAAGGAAGGTGACGCCATCGAGGATGGAATAACGCTCCGAGTTGATGTACCAACACCGCTACCCTCCAAGAAATCCTTGCTCAACGATAAGCTCACGGATTCTCATTGGAGCGTCACTTCTACCCGCGACGTACTGAACTCAGACGGCACCGTCACCCGCAACTACAAAGCTCTGAAGCTTATTTCTCCTTTGTTTGGAGCTTCAGTCCCAGTAAAAAAAAACCATCACCTTTGCTTTACCATCATATCGCAGACGGGTCAATAACATGGGGGACTTTCTCGCCTAACGACAACTTCTATGTTCCATGTTACTAGGAGTGGCTTGAGGACGTTCTTGGTCGTAATAAGGACAAACTAATAGACTGGAGGATTTACAACGGATTATATGCGTCTTTGTTTTCCTACGACCTCAGCCTCAATGTTTTCAAGACTTTCTGTGAACTATGGTGCCCTACTACTAACACCTTCTGTACAGAGGATGGAGAAATGTTGATTTCCTTGTGGGACATGTGGAAAATAGTCGGGCTTCCGGCCAGTGGGTCTTACTATGAAGAAGTTGTTCCTTCCGCCCAGGCGTTGTTGTCTGCCGGCCAAGAAGATAGCGACATACCAAAGTCCTGTATTTATCTATTTTCTGCTTTCCGCAACCAATGTCAAGATGTCAATGGCACTATTCAAATTCCTGCTAGCGAATGGGTGCGTTTCTGGTATCGTGGCTCGAAGAAGTATGCAAGCCCTCCCCCACGAGATAATAGAAGACGGAAAGGAGTTCCACCAGAGACTTACTGTCCTTCTGGATCCATCGCTAAACGTCCAGCACGGACTAATAAGGAAAGGGGTCCTTTTGTTCTTCTTGGCGTTCCCGAGTCACTGATTGAAGAAGTTTACCTAGCCGCCCTCATATCTTGCTGGTTATGTTGCTTTGCGCTACCAACTGACAAGCTTAACCTCATCCGCCCTGGTGTGTTCAAGGCTGCCAGCCAGATTGCGCATGGGCAATGTGTGAATTTAGCTATCCTAACTTTGGCTAGTGTCTACCAAGGTTTGCACAAGATCTCCTCTGCTAAGAATTTGAGTAAGCTTGAGGTTATTTTCCCTGTGCAGTATGTTTATGGCTGGTTGGGCACCTATTTCGAGACTCATTTCGAGCATCCTAAGTTCAAAGACAACCATTCTCCTAAAATGATTAAACTTTCATAAGAAAGAATGGACCAAACATTTGATCGGCAGGGATCACGTGAACTATTGAGGCGTCCTGGGGAGTCACGTGTATATTGTATTGCTGAGGTTATGGACACCTGTCGAGAATTGACTGATACTCCTATATTGTCCACTGGCTGGAAGACTTACATGGTCTGCATGCGTAGCGGTTTTCTGACGCTACGCCAGGGGAGGACTATCGTAATAGAGTCGTACTTCCCTTGTAAATTCGAGCGTCAGTTTGGTTTTTATCAAGATGTGCTTAGTGATCCCAGCAAGACTGTTCGCGATTGTACTTTAGAAGACGCGACATGTTACTGGTACAATCTGACAAAGCAAGGGCTGAGATCCACAGTGACTATTCCTTGCACACCAGGCCCAAAGTCCATGATGGTTACAGTAGAGTATGCCAACTGGTGAAAATCTTATCGCCAGGATCTCTTTTCTTCGGAGACTAAGAAGCTCATTCATGCTGATATAACGCCACCTAAGGCTCGTAGGGTGAAGGTTAATGACGATGCCTCTGTTCTGGTTGTCACTGATGGGAAAGCAAAAGCACATAAGCCTGTCATGCCCCCTACTGTTCAAGTTGTTCCTCCTGTTGATGATCTTAGGGAGGAAGGAGATGGTAGCTCTTCTATTGGTCCGAACTTGTCTCCTCAAAAGAGTTCTCATGATTCACCTGGAAGGGAGAAAATTGAGGCTTTGAAAGGCTTAGATATCGCGCCAAGGTCAAGGGGTAAATCAAACAGCGTGACTAGCTTGTCTAAGTCCAAAAACAGAGCAAAGGCAAGTCTATAACTCATCAACCTACCCCTTTCTCCCTTTGTTTCTTTTGCTGATGGCGGATACGTAGATTGTTCGGCCTCGTTTCGAGCCGAATTTCTTCTCTTTTATAAGGTATATTTGCTTGTTTTAACCCCTATTTATATATTAGATATAATGATTTGGTGTTTTGTAGGAAAATAAGGAGTTAGAAGAAGTTTGGGCCTAATTGAAGGTTTTTAGGGAATCCCGAGCTATTTCCCGAGTCAAACCAAGTCAACCCGAGCCGAGACCCGAGTCAAACCAAGTCAACCCGAGCCGAGACCCGAGGCGAAACCGAAGTCGGAAATTCCATATCAAGATTGGCGCAAACAGGGGAACGGTACAAACTTAAAGGTTTGAAATACGTGTGCCTTCACCCTTTGGGTCATAACTCCTTCGTTACAAATCCGATAGCTCTGAAATTTTGGGAGCTTAAAGTACACACCGAGAGCTTTCCATCGATATCTTACGGGCCTAAAACGGAGTTCGGATGAAGAAGTTATGCGTGTTTGAAGTCGGCAGGGAAAACTGCCCAGAACGCTTGCTCGCCCGAGCCAAATTTCTCGCCGCCCGAGCAAGGGTTCGAGCAACCAAAACACCAGCCAGAACGCTGGCTCGCCCGAGCCAAATTTCTGCTCGCCCGAGCCACACTGTCTGCAGACGCGCGTGCTGCGATTGTTCTAGGGTTTTGGGGTTGTATTTTTCCTTCTTCTATAAATACCCACTTGTATTAATCTAAATAATGAATTAGCCTAGGTAGTTTAGGAGTAGAATTAGATTTAATTGCTTTCCTTTATTTGCTTTAATCTCTCTTAATTGTTCTTCAAGTTTTCAATTATTCTTCATTGTTCTTCAAGCTTTCATTGATTTCTAGCATTTGTATTCAAACTTTCTCAAGCTTTCTCAATTCAAGCAAGTTTCCATTGAAGTTTTACAAGCTTTCTCTCTCTTCTCTCTCTCTCTCTCTCTCTCTCTCTATAATTGCCATTGTTGACTTGTTTCCCAAGCTCTATAGTGTTAGCCACAATCAACTCCATTTTTAGTGGGGAGGAGGGTCAAGGAACTCCAATTCTACTTACTAGTGAGAATTTGGGGGATTCTTGGTAATCCAAACCACAATTTCTTGTTTGTTCAGGGGAAATTCAAGCGTAGATTGAAGGTTTATTGAAGATTAGTCATCAAAGGTATAATTTCTCATTCCCAATTTCATTGTTCATTCATTGTCTTCATTCATGCCTTTTAATTGCTTTCATCTTTAAGTGCTTTCTTTTAATTGCTTTCTTTATTATTATCATGTCTAGGTTAGATTTAAATGCTTTCTTTACATAATTTATTGCTTTCCGCATTGTGAGAAAACCCCCTTTCCACAAACCGATTACCCTTAATCAAGCCTCACACCCATCCCTGAGATCGACAATCCTTACTTAAAACCACAAAATATACAACCGAACATAGATGAACTGATATATTTTTCTTGCCTGTGCAGGAGTTGACTCTAACGAGCAAGGAGCTGCTTGAAGAAATGTTCGGTGATGATGGCAGCGAGAACACCTTGACGGCACCGCTCGCAAGGAGTCGTGAGCCAACTACATCAATCAACATAATGCCCCCACCGGTCCACGACGTCAATCGGGCTCATTCTCCTACTCCGTTTGCTTCCGCCTACTTTCCTGGAAAGATCTCTCATGGCTTGGCTGGTGAGGTGTGACGACGGTTTCTTCAACAATTAAAGAAGTATATTCCACGGACGGAAGATGACATTAAGAACCTGGGATTGGAGGCTGAGAAGTTCTATGGAACCTTGTCGTCTCTTGACACAGATCCCTCGGAGCTAAAGGAGCTTGTCGAAACATACTTGCAAGGAGCTAAACGGTGCCTTAAGTTAGAAGCTCAAGTGGAGAGGCGCATCCCTACAGCAGAGACTTTAGCCAAACGGGAAGTTTTATCTTCTGAACTCCGAGCAGCCCAAACCTCTGTTGCCAAAATTGACAAGCACTTTGATGAAGAGACTTCGGCTATATTTCGTGCTCATAAGTGTAGGAAGATACTTGAAGCTGAACTTGAGGAAGTGAAAGTGGACGAGCAAAAGTTGCATAGCAAGCTAGCTGAGGCTGATGCTTTACTTAAGAAGGCTAAGGACAAGGTGTCTGTTCTTGAGCGGGAACTTGGTGCTTTGGAGACACCGCAAGCTACTGAAAAAGAGAAGGCTGAAGTTGGACAGCGAGGAGACGTGTCCAAGAGCTCTTGAAGAGATTAGACGCTTGAGATTTGTTTAGCGCTTTTTTTTTATTTTGAATTTTGTCGGATCTTTTTATTTTCTTTGGCTTTTTCCAGCGGACTGTTACCTTAATCTTTTTGATTTTATCATATGTTATCGTTAGTGTTAGTTATATTGCAATAAAATAGCTCCAACTTCTAGTTTATGCAATAACATGTGTGACAACACTGTAAACGAAACAAACTTCATTTAACTTTCTTTTACGGCTGTACCACGCAAATGCCTAAGTTGCCTACGTACCTAAAGGGAATGCAAAACCCCAAAAGGATCAAGCCATACGTAGTTCATATAGGAAAAAGAAAGAACTTTTATTTATTTAGTTGTTCACAGTTTATACTCTTGCGGGCCAGGAGTATTACATTTTTTGTTTTTGTTTTGCCGTACACAGTTTATACTCTTGCGGGCCAGGAGTATTACATTGTTAGAAATGAACTGAAAATAAACTCTTTTTTTTTGTACAGTTTAGGCTCTTGTTCAAGAGCTTACAATTGTTGAACTTCAAGGATAGTATCGCTTCAGGAATTTCCCGTTGATTGGTCCAATCTGCACTCCTTCTGCGTCGACTATCTTGTAGGCTTCGTTTGTGTAGACTTCGCGCACCACATGAGGGCCATCCCATTTAGAAGTGAACTTGCTTCCAGATTTGCGCGAGAAAATGATAGGCGACCATCTCACAGCTAGTACTTGATCTCCAACACTGAACGAGCGTGGCCGAACCTTTTTGTTGAATGCTCGCGACAGTCGAGCGTGATAACACTCCAGCTTCTGTTGTGCTTGAAGTCCCTTCTCATCAAGGGCCTCTAGCTCATCTAGGCGAAGCTTGTGATTTTCCTCCTCGGCCAAACCCTCTTGTATAGCAACACGAAGTGACGGAACTTGGATCTCCAAGGGGAGCACAGTTTCTACCCCGTACAGGAGAGCAAAGGGTGTTGATTGGTCGGCGTCTTGTAAGTCGTTCGGTATGCCCACAGAGCTTCTCCTAACTTCTCATGCCAATCTCGCTTAGATTTTGAGACAATCTTCTTGAGTAAGTTGCACAACGTCTTGTTGAAAGCCTCTGCCAAGCCATTTGCAGGAGCATTATACATGGATGACTTGTGTTGAGCGAACTTGAACTTTTCACAAAAACTCGTCATCAAACTGTTGACGAATGGCTTGCCATTATCAGTGATGATGTACCTAGGCACGCCATACCGGTAGATGATGTATGTTCTTATGAAATCAACTACATTTTCCTTCTTGACTTCTCTAAGAGGAATCGCCTCTGCCCATTTGGAGAAGTAGTCTGTGGCGGCCAAGATGTAAGAATGGCTAGACGATGACTTAGGCGTAATTGGTCCAACAACATCAAGACCCCATGCCTCAAACGGCCATGATGCCACCGTAGGATGAAGTGGTTCCGGAGGCTGGTGTATGAAGTTGGCATGAAACTGGCAAGCGTTACATCTCCTGGCATAGTTTATGCAATCTTGTACCATCGTGGGCCAATAATATCCCATCCTCTTGACACGATCCTGAATCTTAGGACCTGATTGATGCGCACCACACGACCCTGAGTGAGCTTCTTCCATTACTTGCTTTGCCTCGTCCAAGCCTAGACATCTTAACCAGAGTTCTGAAAAGGAGCGCCGATAGAGGGTACCATTGTAGTAGAAGAACCGAGAGGCTCTTCGTTGGACTTCTGTCTTATGCCTAACATCACTAGATAGCCTTCCATTCTTTAAGTAGTCCATGATGGGTTGGCACCAATCCTCCACCTCGGTTTCAAGAGCACAGATTGCATTGACCTCTTCTTCCAACTCACGGTCCATGCATAACCCATCGGCGGCATACCGAGATCGTTATGTTCTCTTCTGCCCCCAGTGCTAAAGTGGCCGCCAGATTAGCGAGTGCGTCAGCCATCTTGTTGGAACTCCTTGGAACATGCTCTACCTTGACTATGTCCAATTTCTCTAATAATTGCGACGCCAGCCTGTGGTATGGCACCAAGTCTTCCTTTTTAACTTCATACTCTTCAATAAGCTACTTAATGACCAACTGTGAGTTATCGTAGATGTTGAGCTCCCCATTTCAGTAGCCATTTGAAGTCCCAGGACCAATGCTTGATATTCCGCCATATTGTTTTAACATAATTGAGTAAGAACAAACGAATATGTTAGAACATGTCTTTCAGAAGAAACAAAGACAACCCCTGCTCCAGCGCCATCATGCCTCGCAGCTCCATCAAAATACATATCCCACGATGGAAAGATGTCTACGAAGAACACGTCCTCCCCTAGCAAGTCATCACTTATCTCCCAGTTGTCAGGAATCGGGTGCTCGGCTAAGAAGTCAGCTAATGCTTGTCCCTTGATTGCTTTTTGCGGGACATAGACAATGTCGTACTGCTTCAAGATCATAGCCCACTTTGCCAGACGATCACTCAACACCGATCTTGACAAGATGTACTTGATATGATCTGCCTTAGAGATGACCTGCATAGTGTGAGACTACATGTAGTGCCTTAGCTTCGGAACAGCGAAAACCAGGGCTAAACATATCTTTTCTATAGGAGAATAGTTCAACTCAGCTCCGACCAGAGTTCGACTTAGGTAATACAACGCTCTTTCCTTTCCTTCTTCATTGTGTTGAGCGAACAATGCCCCCAATGACCTCTCTTGCGCCGTAACATAAAGTATGAGGGGTTTGCCAGGGATCGGTGCTCCCAAGACCGGAGGGGTTGATAAGTATTTCTTGATGGAATCAAAAGCTTTCTGACACGAGTCATCCCACTTGAAAGGAGCACCCTTCTTCATGAGGTGGCTGAAAGGGTGGCAACGACCAGCGAGATTTGATATGAACCTTCGAATATAGGCTAGTCGACCTTGAAGGCTGCGGAGCTCTTTGAGATTCCTAGGTTCTGGCATTTCCTGGATCGCTTTAATCTTTGCTTGGTCAACCTCGATTCCTCTATGGCGAATGACGAAGCCTAGAAACTTTCCAGAGGTAACACCAAATGCGCATTTAAGAGGATTCATCTTAAGCTGACACCTCCTCAACCGTTCGAAAATTTGACGAAGGTTCTGAAGGTGATCCGCCCTCTTCCTTGACTTAACCACCAAGTCATCGACATAACATTCCACAATCTTATGAAGCATGTCGCCAAATATTTTCTGCATCGCTCTCTGATATGTCGCTCCGGCATTCTTCAAGCCAAATGGCATTACCTTGTAACAAAATAAGCCCTTTGGTGTCCGAAATGCAGTCGCATCTTGGTCTTCTGGTGCCATCTGGATTTGATTATATCCAGCGGTGCAATCCATAAATGACAAGGCTTCGTGACCCGTGGTGGAATCAATCATAAGTTTAGTGATGGGTAAGGGAAAGTCGTCTTTTGGACAGGCTTCGTTAAGATCGCGAAAGTCCACATAGACGCGAAGTTATCCGTTCTTCTTCCTTACTGGGACAATGTTTGCAATCCATGTCGGGTACTTCACTTCCTGAATGAATCCTGCTTCGATGAGCTTGTCGACCTCCTTTTCAATTTCTGGAACTAGTTCCGGGCGGAAACTCCGTTGAGGCTAATTCTTGGGTGAGACGCCTTTCCTTATAGCCAAGCTGTGAGCAGCAACCTTCGGGTCTAATCCAGGCATCTCCTTGTAATTCCAAGCAAATACATCCCTATACTCTGAAAGGAGTATGAAATACTCCCCCTCTTCTTCCGACGTGAGCAGAGAGCTTACATAGATAGGGCGAGGCTCCTGTATTGTTCCAAGATTTAACTCTTTCAAACCATCGACCGTTGCTTGCTCCCCATCTTCAAGAGTCTTAGGAGTTTCAGCAAGCTCTATTTCATCCTCAGGATCTTGGTGTTCTGTGATGGTAATATGATTGGTTGACACAACTTCTTCTTGGTTGGACTCCTTTTCAGATTTGGTGTTTACCTGGTGACCTGTCAGAACCACAGTACGCCTCTTGACTCTAAGGGAACCATCTGTCTTTATATCCAAGGTAGAGAGACGCTTCATGCGAGAAGGGACGGAGGTTTGAACGTCGTTTGTGACTCATATGCGTCCGAACACGGAAGTGTCTCCTTGACAAAGTTGTGGCTCCAACAATTCCTCACTGGCTTTTATCCTAGCAAACACTGAAGGCTTCGACTGAGAATGACCCTTGATTCTGCTGAAAATAGATCTCCTTCTGCTAGGTGTGTCTCTTATATGAGTGAAGACAGAAGGGCGTTCACCAGAAGTAGCCGGTCGTAGCCTATCGAACATAGAGGACCTTGGCTTAGGCTGAGTGTTTTCCTCTTCACTTACATCAGCTGTGATGTATTGAACCTCAGACCTTTTCTCCTTTCTTCGCGCCGAGATTCTAACTGGCTGTATCGGCTCAAAACCGAGACCAACCTTAGAGACCCTTACCGAACCCCTTTGCTCCTGGATCTTTTTCTGTGTGTCATTAAGGCCATAAGGCTTGGCCTCAATTACCTCCCCTAAGGGCGCCGGATTGTGAAAGTCAGAGCCAACTTTTTCCATAAGCTTGTACGCCTTCTGGTCGAACCCTTCTTTAGCCCTTGGAGTCGGTAGGTCATCACCATCTTTAGACGACACCACAAACCCGACAAGAGGTGGCTTCTTTGCCTTGTTTTGTTGTGGGTGGAGGATAGGGATGATTGTGTTTGCTTTGAGAGCACTTAGACCTTCCTCACTGACTTTCTTTTTGGACACGCTCTTCGAGCTTCTAGTTGTATATTCGGCAAAAGGAGATTCCCCCTCCTTTCGGCGAGACTTAGGTATGTACCTTAGAACTGGTAACACCGCGCCAGATGATGGAGAAACTTGCTTCTTGGCCGGTTCAGAGAGTTCCACTGACCTTGCCTCTTTATGCGGTACCTCTCGTATATTGTCCGTCACTACCTCAACATCTTTCTTCAAGACCCTTTTGCCTGTGGAAGCAATTGACGAGGGCATTGCCTCCTTAAACGTCACAGTCTCTTCAAAGAATCTTGCATCTGCAAAGTGGGATTCGACCCTATTAAAAGGCTTAACATCACCATCTATCTTTCTTTCCCCACCTCTATAATACTTCAAACATTGATGTAGAATGGAAGCTACGATGCCATGCTCATATAGCCACGGTCTCCCCAACAACAACTTGTAGGAAGTCTTGGAGTCGATGACATGGAAAATTGAAGTTGTAGATAAGTCACCCATCATTAATACAACCTGAATCATCCCGAGTGCTCGTTGACCTTCGAGGTTGAACCCTGTATCATTGTATGACTCTTTGAGAGCTCTTCAATTGTGATCTCCAATTCTGACATCGTTGACTTTGGCATGATATTCACCGCAGATCCTCCATCAACCAAAATGCGTTTGACCTTCTGTCCACGGATGTAGCCGGATACAAATAAAGGACAATTATGGAGCTTGGAGCCTAGAAGTAAGTCATCGTCAGTGAAGGTGATGGATGTGTTGCAGGAAACACATTGTGTGAAAGTGACGGACGATTCCCCCACATCTTGAACCTTGTCAACGTAAACCTCGGGGTGTTGCAATGCAGTGGCAACATGACGACGCATTTCTTCGGGAAGATGAAAGATTTGCTCAGATGCAATTCGTGCTGGTAAGGCCTCCAACACCCTTAGAGTTTTATCCGTAACTTTTTGAAGAAGATTTTGGTTCTTCACTTCGCTGTCCTCATCTTCGAGCTCGGAATAGGAGACCATGTTAACCACAACTTTATTAGCGTTTCCTAGGAAGTTCCATGGGAAATATTCACCTAAGGTGAGAGGACGACGTGAATCTTGCTCGAACGACCCAGAGGTTTTAGCCAAATGCTTCCTAGCGCTGTTGACCCTCTTCCCTTGCCTAGCCGATTGGGAACTTCTTTCCCCTCCTTGTTGCTTTCTATTGCGAGATGATGGTACTTGAACTTTGTTGTTCTTCCTAGTTTTCCTCCGTGTGACGAGAGTCCATCCTCCCTCCTCCTCTAGACCTTCTGGCGCTTCAGTATGTTTCCTTTGAGAGATCCTAGCTAAAATGGGGATAAAAACTGGTTCTTGGCTCCCGAACTAGATCATCATAAGATCTTCTCTGTCATATGGAGCCAGGTGTGCCGAAATACAGTTAGTCTCGACGTTGTTGTCCAAGTCCAATATTATCCTCCCTTCTTCAGCTAACCTCATGATGCGTTCTTTCAGGGTAATGCATTTCTCGAGAGGGTGACTGACTACCCTGTGATAGCGACAGTACCTCGGGTCGTTTGTCATTTCCGCTTCTTCTCCAGCAAGTCATCAAGCATTCCCGACAAGTCTAAATCAGGGGACGGATATTTCTTCTCTTGTAGCTCCTTCAACGTAGGACGTTTCTTAGCATCATTCCTCGAGAATGTGGTTTTTCTGCTTTCCTGTTTGGGCTTGGCAGAGATTCGAACTGGCTCCTCAGTTGAAGTTGAAATAGACATGGACTCCCTCTTTGAAGTCTTCACTGGCTTCGCACTCTTCTTGTACTCGTTAGTACCCTTTCTTGCTTCGGACGAAGATGAAGATTTTCCCCATCGATTCTCTATGGTAATCTCCATGTCGTGTGCCTTGGTTGCCAACTCCTGGAAGGTCCTTGGCTTGACCATTTTGAGGACGTAGAGTAGGTCCCAGTGCATACCTTGAGTGCACATGTCGACAGCCGAAGCCTCAAAAAGGCGATCCTTACACTCAAGACTAAGAGCCCTCCAATGATGGATGTATTCAAGGACTGGCTCCACCTCCCATTGTTTGGTATTCGTCAGCTCTGTCATGCTAACAACACGTTGAGTGCTGTAGAACCGGTTGAGGAACTCTCGCTCCATTTCTTCCCAGCTGTTGATAGACTCGGGTTCCAAATCTGTGTACCAGTTGAATGTTATTCCTTTCAATGATCGAACAAACTGCTTCACCAGTCGGTCTCCTTCCGTCCCTGCATTGCTGCAAGTCTCAATGAAATGCGCAACGTGTTGCTTGGGGTTACCCTTTCCATCAAACTGGTTGAACTTCGGGGGTTGATAGCCGAGTGGCATCCGAAGCGCATCGATCCACTTTGTGTAGGGCTTCGTGTACAAGTGACTCTTGTTCGATGCCTCTCCGAGTTGAGCCCTTACTGCATTGGCAATCATACTCTGGATCTCTTCCGCAGTCATTGATCTTGAAGACGAGATCTTCTTTATTTCACCGTCGCCATCACCATCACTCTTAGAATACTCTTTGTCAGATTCCTCCTTGTCAGTTTCTTCATCAAACTCTTCATAAGGGCGCTTCTCTATCTTCCTCATCAGTTTCGCGATCTGTTCGTTTTGTTCGTTGATCTTTTTGTCTTTTTCCTCGCTTTCCCTAGCAAGTCTTCCCAGTACAGCTTCCAATTCTGCTATCTTTTCTTCCATGTTGGTGGCGCTAGTTGTCATTACTAGCATGATGACAGTTTGAGTAGACTCAATCTCAGCCTCTGAGAAGATAGATTCCTCTTCAGACATTGGGGCGCTGGAGTAGTCTTGGCCTTCAAAGTCCTCAGACTCGAAGATCGGGTTGTTGTGAGTTTGGAGTTCGTCCATTCCACGCTGGGTAGTCATGACTAAGCCGAAGGTATTTGCAGTGCTTGGCCTTCGAGAGCGAGGAGTCATTTGAGGCACTCCCTGAAGGTTGGAATCAATAGCCAGACTCTTCCGTGACGGGATTGGTGCCTTGGTCGTTGGTTCTTCCAGCAGAGCAGAAATTGCAGCAGCAGCGGCGGCAGCCTTCGCCATCCTTCGAGTCATTACTCCGCTTGATGTAGCACTCGTAGTCATCGACCCTCGGGATGAAGCTTGAACGCTCCACTTCTTTGAGGGTTGAGAGACAACTTTCTTGGGTGCCATCGCGTCGCTTGAGTTGAAGATGAATTTGAACTTCTTGGAGAAAGAGATGAGAGGTAGAGTTGTCCCACCGAGCGTGCCAAATTTGTAAACACAAATTTCGAGCCTGAAATAAATAAAGACAAGAAATTGAGAAACAAATTAATTTGTATTAATATTTGAAGATATACAGGTACAATCTCTGTATTAAATACAATAAAGTATTCCTCTGATTCGATCTCCTAAAATTTGGGCGAGCCGAGGGCGGGAACGCTTGATCTCGATCTCAGATGCAAGTCGAGCTGAAGAACTCAGTTGTAGGTCTGTACCTTGACGTGCAGGAAACTTGGTGCTTTGAATTTTTGTCGACCTTGATCCTTGACGCTTGAGAGTTGGAGGCCGCTTTCAGTTCGAGCTTCTGAATTCTCTGAAGTGCAGAATGCCGAATGCCGCCGGTGTAGACTGCCGAGTGTGTTGAAAATGAGGGAGAAGACCCCTATTTATATGCTCTGGAGGCCTAGGGTTGCCTAGGGTTTGAGTCAGGCTTTGGGTTTGAGCCCAAATTAATTAATTATTCCTTTATTTTAAAATAAAGAAATAATTGATATTTTCTGCACCATAATTGACACGTGTCACGATGATATTGGCCAGGATACATTTCCATTTAAAATTTAATTAAATGGACCGCCGTAATTAATTTAACACGTGGCAGATACTGATTGGCCGAAAATAAATTTAATTTATTTTCCACGTGTAATTTTTTAATTCGTCGACAAATTTTTGTCTCCTACACGAACGACACATAATGAAGTGTTTGTTGTTTAATTCTAGAGAGAGTCTTCTTGAGAGTTGGATTTTTCTATCCTCCATATGAGAAAAGGTAGAGTCCTATTTATAGGGAAATGACTTGATCTCTGTCGTCTTCTTGAAGGAGGGCCGATGTGGCTTGAATCTCGATTAAGTTTGTGTTGAATCTCTAGAACAAACGACACATAATGAACTGTTTGTTGTTTAATTCTAGAGAGAGTCTTCTTGAGAGTTGGATTTTCTATCCTTCTAAATGAAAGTGAGTGGTCCTATTTATAGAGGAGACACTCCCTCTCTTGGGTGACTTGTTAGTCTCCTTAGGGGCCGTTGTCCGGGCTATAGGTATGAGTTGACTTGACAGTCCATTTGACTTTGACTAGGTAGTCTTTGTGGGCCGTTGTCCGGGCCTTAGGTTTGGGTTGACTTGACAGTCCATTTGACTTTGACTTGGTAGTCACTTGGGGTTTGACTTGGTAGTCGATTTGACCTTGACTTGGCACTCATTCGAGCTTTGACTTGATAGTCAACTTGAGCCAATTTTAGTTAAATAAATCAAATTAATTAATTTGGACCGACCCAAAATAATTTACTTAATTTATTTTATAACTTGACACTATTTTGATTTTTTTAGTGTCTACATACCCATAATTGGGTTTCTTTGAATTACATAAAAGCTATAACTAATCCCATAGAAACTATTCTATAATTTCCAAATATTAATAATCGTATTTGAAATAAAAAAAAAATAATAAGAGGTGTTACAATTTAACTTGCTATGGTGACTATGTTATGACATTGTCTTTTTAGTTAATGCTTGTGAATCATTAGCTTACACAAGCTTTGGTTGCTGACAATCATTTGGGACCACTTACATCCAATTTTCTTAACTTTAGGACCACTGCAATTCAATTATGAATACTATGGGATTACCTAATTTCAACACTTCAAATTTTGGGAACAGTGATATCCAATTAAACATATTATGAACTACTGGAATGCAATATTCGAAAACAAATGATTATTATCACCCAGTACATTTGTTGGGTGTATTACTCATTTACAACATAATAACTTACTCACTAAATTTGCAAGAGTAGAGTACATAACAATATCATCTATTGTCTATTGATTGTAACAACTCACAAAAATCATTTGTTTACTAACAAAACTTCATTCATTTAGGTTCACTAAATTGAAATAAATAATTTGATACTATTCGATAGAAATAAGATACTTTCATTTCATTGGCCCATTTACTCCCAACAACCACATCAAATACTGTCTCCAACATCCACAATCATCTAAGCAATCCCTTAAATGATCCTATCTAATACAATATCTACCAAAATCAATGCCCTCACTTTCAGGCAAAACAACTCCTACTTTATAATTTTCAACTTTTGCTTCGCCGTTGCTTTCTTCATCTTCTCTTTTTATATCTTCTTCCTCATCCTTTCATTATATACCCTTCAACATTTCATTTTCACGAAGGAGGTCAGCTACAGTCCTTTCAATGTCAACCTTGTTGTCCTCCAAACAAGTTTGACCTCTATCAACCCAAGCGAATAAGTCACACCACAAAATTTCGTCCAGTCCACTCCAGTCCAAACAAACTCAACCCGACATTAAAATACATATAGCTGAAAGGTTTTAAGTTTCTCACTTCAAATTCAATTATAACATACTCATACTTTCCAAAAGGGACAACCATGGAATTTTCTCCCTTCATTGCTACTTTTCTTTCTACATGTCTGAAGTGTGGCGGGTATGCCATGCCCGCAATTTGGCCATGACACAATGTTTTGCAAGGAAGAACACTTTCTCCCGTGGCTCATGGTTGTTGTCGCTGCAAGCCCTTAGTTGCAAATTGGGGATTTCAGATTTCTACATATTGGGGAACGAACAAATTAGGGTTTTTAACCCAAATTCAGGAAGTAGGATTAAGAAGAAATTACGGTTCCTCAACCGAAATTGGGGAAAGAGGAAGAGGAACAAAGCAACAGCTAAGAGAAAGAATGAAAATGGTTCACTATATCTGAGGAGAGAGAGAGGGAGTAAAAAAAAAATGTGAAGAAGGATGAAGTAGGAGTTATTTTTTTACAGTTCAGTGTTGAAAAGATAAGAGAGAGAAATATGGGGGAAGGGTTAAATTTGAGTTGCCAACAAGGAGAGAGAATCAGTGAGAGTGTGTGGTATTCCATCTGATTTGACTGACACGTCATAGAAAATATGGGGGAAGGGTTAAATTTGAGTTGCCAACAAGGAGAGAGAATCAGTGAGATTGTGTGGTATTCCATCTGATTTGGCTGGCACGTCATAGATCAACTTCCTAATTATTGGTCAAACACACACTCGTCGGTACACGTTAGCAAACCAACGAGTTACTACCATTTGATTCGGTGACGTCCCACCAAAATACAATATTATTTTTTTGACCATGAGGATAAAAAAAACAAAGGTAAATGTAGTCAGTAATAAAATCCAATTTTCTTATAAAATTGTGAGTTCGAATTTTTTTTTAAAGTACCCCAAAATATGGAATTTTTTTTCCAATTTCCATTTCCATTTCCATTTCCATTTCCTAAAACATTATTGTTTACATTGTTGTGAAAGTCAAACCAATTTCGCCGCAGCAACATTAGCAGTTCATCTGTTATACACAGAGACACAAAAACAGACACAATTCCATTGAATTTGAAAAATCTTGCTGACTAGTAGTGCTGAGTGCAGTGCAGCGTGAAATTCACATTGATCTGATCCTATTGTTCAATTCAGCATAGGCATGGGATCATCGATGTAAAACCCTAAATGATGGTAGTGAAACCGAATTCCCATCTTCATCCTCTTGTCATCGTCGATGCTGATGATGTTGATGTCTCAGTCTCAGTCTCAGTCTCAGTCTCAGGCTCAACCTCAACCTCAACCTCAGTCTCAACCTCAACCTCAACCTCAACCTCAACCTCAACCTCAACCTCAACAGCAGTCTCAATCACAATCTCAACAATCCCAGTCTAACAACAGCGGCAACAATGGGAGCACACATGTTCAACATCTGCCATCGGCATCGCCACTGTGTCTGTCTCCAATATCCTGTTTCCCTCCTCTAACGGAGCTCATCCCTTCTAGGGTTAGGCTGTTTGATATCTGCCCCTACGATGGGGCCCCCTCCTCTGTGTACAACAAGGCCGTGGAGACTCTGTCATCCTCCCTCATGAGGCACAACGCTGCTGTCATCGACCTTGGCCCTCAGGATGCTGCCATTTTGCGTTGTGCTTTCGACTCTGCAAGGTTGTACTTCAGGACTAGGACTCACCCTGCTGCTATCGGAAAGCCTGCTCGTCGTGTTTATGTCTACAGGGCTGGAAGGTATTTATTTCCTCTCAAAATTGCTTCATTCCCTTATGCTTTTTGTCCCTTTTTAACCCACGTCTCATTCATATGTGCTTATGTTTCTCAAGGATACTTTATATGGGAACTGTTGAAGGCTTGTTTGCTAGATTTTCCACAACCCTGATTTGGGATTTCAAATTCATCTGGAATTTGCTATGTACTATGTCATTAAGTCTTTTTGTTTTGTTGCTTGGGTTCTTCACATGGATTTCAAAAATGCAGTCATTTCTTTCCTTTCAGGTCTACCATCGAATAGCCAAAGGTATCCCGTTCCACACACTTAGAATCCAACTCTTCTTCAATCTTCTTCTCCTAGCCGCTAGTATATTTCTTAACTCCTGAGGATGCACTTAACCAACCTCCACCAAAGCAAATGACAATTGCCATTGAGTGGAAGCCCAAAGATCAATGCAAAAGTTGGTTAATGGACTCTTCCTGTCCACAACACATAGATCACCTCTTGCTAATGCGAAGTGTCTCCTTTTAAGCATATCTTCGATGGGTATCTTTCCTTTAATGGCCGCCCAAGTTAGAAAACAAGCTTTGGTGGGAGCTTTAGACCAAATAGGTTGATGAGTAAAATCTCTATGCCGCAACTCGTTGAATGTCTCTCTGAAGAAACTATTCACAGTAAACTGGCCATTAGTGTTGATTTTCTTTTGTTATGTTCATAGCGAAAGAGAACTCAATTTACAAGTTTGTCGGATAAGAGGCCTGCAACATGGTGAGCATGAATATCCAAGCGATGCTTAAATAGGCACAGAGTTTTGGGTGTCAAGGATCTGTCTCCTGCATTTGGGGTTTCCTCGAAGCGGTGTTTGACATTCTTATCCTGCTGGAAGGTATAATTGCTAGGAATATTGTGAATAAAGTTCTGATTGAAAAAATATATTGCGAATAAAGAAAAGATAATGGAGTGATTTTATATGGAACTCTGTCATTTGATTGCTTTCTTTGTCACATGTTGAGGATGTGAATCTGTGGCATTCTTTTGGGTATGATTGCCTATCATTTTTACGTATAGAAATTGACTCTCTATCAGCTCTATTTGAAGGGTTTTGGAGGATAGCGACTCATCTCCTCCTTGCATGGCTGAGATTTTTAGATGCCTGGGTAAAGCTGCTCGTGCTGCTTTGTGCGCCATTGCAAGGCACCTTCGTTTACGTAGCGAGTATGGATATGACCTATTTTATATTTCTTATGCATGCTACTCTCTACTTGTCCTTACAGTTTGTTTAGTGTCCATTGTTGACTCACTAGTATTATCTTTTGTAACAGTGTTTTTAACCATCTGCTTGATGATGCCCCACTACCATCCAATGAGGCATCTTCCTCAGTGCTTGTGGCGACCTATTTTCATACCTCTGTGCAAAATGGGAAAGGTGCTTCTGGAGGAGCCAAGCTATCAACCACTGGTGAAGTTGAGAAGGGACTGCTAACTTTAATTTCTTCAGATAATCCCGGTCTTCAGGTTGTTCACTCAGATTTTTAATCTCAGTGCAATTTTCTGATTTTTCATTGGACTGTTCCCTTCACGAGAATGGTTATGTTGTTGCTTTCACACCCCCCCCCCCCCCCAACCACAGAGAGAGAGAGAGAGAGAGAGAGAGAGAGAGAGAGAGAGAGAGAGAGAGAGAGAGAGAGAGAGAGAGGATAACAAAAGACACTTGTTTTCGTGAATGATTTGTATCGGCTTGTTTCCACAGGTTTGTGACCCAAATGGCCGATGGTACCTGGCAGATAATGGGCTAGCTCCAGGATCAGTTTTGTTGCTAACAGGCAAGGCACTTAGTCATGCTACTGCTGGCCTCCGTCCTGCTGCATCTTATCGTGCTGCTCATGACGTCACATCAGGTGCTGGTTGTGGTGGGAGGTATGTGAAGAATTCATTCTAAACATTCAAAATCTTGGTGCTTTGCTTATTGTTGAATCTTTCGGGATCTTGAAACCTGTGACCTGGAATTAAAGATGGCTGTTGGGGGTGGGGACCTTGTGATGTGATCGGTATACAAGGAAGAAGAATGATATACTGATGTAGTAAAGATTCTTGTATTACAGGACTTCATTAGCTTTCAGGCTTATGCCTCAAAGCAATGCTATTCTGGACTGCTCATTAATGGCTGCTGCTGGTCATGTCATTCCCCAAAGCTATGTTCCTATCTCTGTAAGCCAGTTCATGGATGACCTTTCTGCTGAAGAAGATGCTTTGTGCAATCACACAGATAGTGCATATGTAAGTCTTGTTTCAGGCAACATAAGCTTTAATCATTGAAGAAATCAGAATATGCTGAAGGAATGCCATTGTAACCTGTAACATGCTACTTTGTCTTTGAATAACTCCTAGGTGTCTAGTGAGTATAGATAAAATTAGGGGCGAGTCGTTCTTGAACCTAAAACCCGGAACCTGACTTGAACTGGTCAAACGAGTAGGTTACAGAACCTGAACCTTGATTCAGGAATTTGTCCTGACAAGTAAGGGCAAGGTTCCCTAAACTGCTACCTTGAACTTAAACCGAAGAGGTTGAGGTTCCTGGAACCTAGAACCTGGAACCGAGGGTTACCGGAACCTGAACCTTGTTTTAATCAAAAAAATAAATTGGATTGTTAAAATTAGTCAATAGGCATTATTATGAGCAACAACAGTTGGTAGACTAATCTTGATTTTTGCTTGTCACTATGAGGTTGATAGGTTAAAACAATAAACTTCTTTGGATCCTCCTTGTGTTGTGTCCATAGTTACCTAAATCGGTGCTACCCCCTCAGATGCCTGATCCCAAATTGGTGTTCCCAATCGGAGTTCAAAATCGTTCCAGTTCGGTGGGGAACGCGATCCAGCTTGGTAAAATGTACTGGCCCCGATTGAACTAATGAAAGAAAGGGCAGACCATAGTTATCAAGAGTTATACTAATGGGGAAAACAGCACGACTGAGTTGAAGGCAGCCATGGATGCTTCTTGAGTTTAAAGAAAGCAGATGGAGAATTCATACCTTGAGTTTGGCATCTCTAGTTTTTCTCGTGCCCCCCTCTTTCTCAGAGACGCTGCTCTCTTTCCCAGTGGCGCTGTTCTCTTACTCTCTCTCTCTGTCTCTCCCCTCAGCGATGCTGCTAGGGTTTGAGGGCAGTGACACGTTCTGTGCTGAGGAAGATATGCCCCATTTATTCACATTACATACATACATACATACATACATACATACATACATACATACATATATATTATATATATACACATACATACATACATACATACATACATACATACATACATAGGAAAATTGGATTCTAATAATTCCTACTTTCACCAATTGTATAACAATAATCCCTACTTTCATTTTGGATTCTGGCGGTCCAAAAAAAAAATAAAATTGGATTCTAGTGGTACCAAATCCACCTCCAAATTCTTTTTATTTTTTTCATTCCTACCCAACATTGTTTTTGTTTTTTTCGATCCTGCCCCCAGAAAGTTAATGAAGTGTAGTTACTAAAACAATTTTTAAATTATTTTTTTGAAACTCTAAGAAATTATTATGATTTTTAAAAAGGAATAAAAGTGAAAAAATCATAAAAAATCGTAAAAATTTGAAAAAAATTGGGAGAAACGCCATAAATTCATTAAAAGTTATGGTAAAGTGTTATACTAAGTTTTGAATCAAACGCAACACAAAATCTATGAAATTTAGGGTATACTCTCGATGATGTCCCGATACAATCCAATTTTATTTTTTTTTGGACCACCGAAATCCAAGTTAATAGTAGGGATTATTGCTGTCCAATCGTGAAAGTAGGGATTATTAAAATCCAATCCTCCTCTATATATATATATATAGGATAATTGGATTCTAATAATTCCTACTTTCACCAATTGGACAATGGTGGACCGTACTTTCAATTTGTATTCTGGTGGTCAAAAAAAAAAATAAAATTGGATTATAGTGGTACCAAATCCACCTCCACATTCTTCTTATTTTTTTCATTCCTACACTATATTGTTTTTGTTTTTTTCGTTTCTGCCCCTAGAAAGTTAATGAATTGTAGTTTCTAAAACCATTTTTTAAATTATTTTTTTGAGACTCCGAATAATTATTATGATTTTTTAAAAATAATAAAAGTGAAAAAATCGTATTGGGAGAAACGCTGTAAATTCATTAATAATTATTGTAAAGTGTTATACTAAGTTTTGAATCAAATGCAACACAAAATCTATGATTCTCTTGAAAATATCCCACTACAATCCAATTTTATTTTTTTTTGGACCACCAGAATACAAAGTGAAAGTACGGTCCACCATTGTCCAATTGGTGAAAGTAGGGATTATTAGAATCCAATTTTCCTATATATATATATATATATATATATATAATATTGTTTTCTTCAAGGAATTAGGTGGGTTAGCCTGTAGTATATTATTTCATGGGCCTCTCTAAAAAGCCCAGTAGTTTAAAATTTTTAGTATATTGTTAAAGTGGCCCAAACGTGAACCTGAAATAAATAACATACATTTTTCTATTTGTAGACTTGTAGTAAGTTACTAATTTATACTTGAATGGGTAATTACTATTTGTCGATCAAATTGTTAAAACTCTTACTCTCTATCGATCCAAAAGATAATTATCGGCGAATTATGATCCCAACTACCATTACTATTGAAAGTACCCCCTCTGATCCAAGATTTTATCAAATCAACGATTTCGATCCTCGATCTACACGATCCCCTACCCTGGCAACTATGCTCCCACTGCTTTTGTTCCTTTTTTAATGGTTATAAGTATTTAGTACTTTCCTTTGGTCTTTGTGACCAGCCCTTCCCTTTCTCTTTAACCAAAGCCTAAAAAGGTGAATTTTAGAGAGATGTCATTAGCCCAGTGAGAAATTCTGAGCTGAAAACCTTATTGAGAGGCCATGAGAATGGGAAAGAGTAACTCATGAGGATATGCCCAACTCAATTTGCAGTAGCAGTGAAGATTTGGGTTTGGTAGACCGTAGGCCAGCAGCCAGAACATACAATGATATACGGCTGAAAGAAAGTAGATTTTACTTGAGGACGTCTCTGGAGTCAGGTCGGCAAGAAAAGATGATGCCCGCTAAAGATTCGGAGGTGTTGGTTGTCTGGGACTTGTGTGTCCATTGCGAGTCATCCTTGTGTCTGATGTTTACTTTGAAAGTTTTTTGGAGTACATGTTTCTTCCTGTGTCTTGACATGTATCTGAGGTGTGTTTGCGTGTGTCAGTTTTGGAGACGTTTTGGACACCGATACATGAGGCTAAAAGCGTACGTGCTTTCATAGCAGTGTTCGGCGTAGTTTAGTGCTTAGGTTGTCCCTCTCCCCCCTGCCCTTTAGCTCGCTAGGTCATATACCCTGTAGAGGGAGCCCAATGGGTGACGTCCTGTCTCCCTAGTAATGCATCCCAAAGCCCAATGAATTTGAGATTTTGTTAAAGTAACATCTTGTGAAGTGACGTCTCAGGCATATGTCCATGTTTTGTAGCCGAATTTATGGTATGGGTTCATTTTTTTTTCTTTTTTCTTTTTTTTGCTGTCTTTGTTGTTTTAATGCTTACCAGCAAACCCATGCTTTCTTAGTATTGTTCACTTGTGTTGTTTGTGTTTTATTTGTCACATGCATGATTAATTTATGAAAGCTACTTTTTCAGGCTTTCTTAGTATTAACTTATAAGTGGAGTATCATGAATTCTAACTTGCATCCAGCAGTGCCATTGTTCTAACTAAGTTGGACATGAATTTCAGCCTGAGCAAAACACTGTAAACAAGGAGCCATCATTGAGAAGTGTGCTTTCAGATCCCTTATCGTAAGTATATCTTTGTGATGTTCTTGTATTTCCATTCTGATTCCTAAATTTTCAAGCGTTCCATTCTGTAAAATGTGTTGGATTGCTAACTTTTTAGTAAGTGTATTGATTTTTAATGTTTCAGACCTTGACATTTTAATTTAAATGTTATGGCACTCGCATCAAAAGATGTCAGTAGTATTTGAGTCATCTTTACTGGTTTCAGTGAGATGTTGAATAGGCAAGTGTAAATCTAATGAAATTCCTCGACAGCTCGTTTTCTGTTACACATACTAATTGTTATTAGAAAACTATAACATTAAAGGTTAATAGTTGAACATTTTATAAAGTGCATAATTAAGAACGAGGAAAAATGAAAGTAGAAGATGGAAGGAAAAAAAAATCCAAAATGAAACTAAAAATAAATGTAAGTAAAACATTAAAAAAACTGACTCTACATTTCTCTAAATTTTGCAAAACACTTCACAAGGACAATGGTAAAACGATCATGCTTTGTAAAAGATTTTAGAGCCATGAGTGGAAAAATTTAAAAACATAATAATAGTAGAAAATTGATGAAGAGGAAAAATATATAATAAAAGAGACATTGAAATGGTAGAATCAAACTTTAAAAGTCTGAAAAGAAGTCAATTGGTCTTCATGCCTTGAATTTTGGGATGAATCAGCTTGTTAGCCCTCTTGACCTATGTTACTCAGACAAGGCTATTTGGCATGCCATGGCTGTGCCCACACTGCCCGAGATGGATCTGGACATGGAACATGAATCAGGTCCCCCAAAAAGTAGTGGACAAGGTGGTGAGTAGTGTGGGAATTTCAAATACATACTCAGCCTGATAATCTTCTGGAATGATCTACTCCTGCGAGGGTTATTAGAAGGCCACACATAGATGGGTTGAAGCGTTGTGCTCTTTGTTGGTATGGAGCTCGGGTTCGAAACGTTTGTACAAATACAGAGTGAGAGATGCACACGGGGAGAGGGTGGGGTGGGTGGGGGGGGGGGGGGTAATTGGTTTGCTAGTAAGTGCTTGCTTCAACAAGAACAACAAACCCAGAGGAAGTATGCGTGAGTGTGTTCTGTGGACCAGATGTAGGCAGCCTGTTTCCTTAAGGTTTGATTTTTATTTTCTCATGTTTCTAATAGTGGACTAGTGGTGGGCTCATTTAGAATGGGCTAAAATTGCTTTTAGATTTATATATAATACTTTTTATGTAATTTATGATGTTATTATACACATCAAAAGCAGTGTCCTTATGCTGTGTTCAACTTTGAGATTCCAAAATTTGGATCATGTTTTGACTTTCCGTATCCGAAATGTTGTGACTTCACATGTGTGACATTTGGATCCTTGTCTCCTTACTTCAGGTAACATGGCTGAACGGTGCCAATCACCTAACCCAGAGACACCCCCTAAACACCACCTGAACCACAATATCATCCCATCCGGGCAACCACCAGTGGGCTAATCCTATGGAAAACCTAATTGTGACATGTGCACAGGCACTCCCCCATAATAGTTGCCATCTCAGTCATAAGATGACGGCGTGGTTCCTGCCTTCCCCCTTTCCTCCGTCCACTGTGGTTTAAGTCCCTCCCCTTGTAACCCCTCGCCCAGCACACAAGAAAATCACTAATGCCTTTCATGTCAGTTAATTCCTAGTAAAGTACAATATTTGAGTGAGGAGCAAAGAGATACACAAAACTGATCCTAACGAAGAGCTTAGGAGTGGTGAGCCCATTGGTAACTAAACTGGCAGGGATGTTTTTGTGGCAAAGCTACAATTATACAACTTTCACTTCAAAGTTCAAAGTTTGTAGGTAGTCTGCTTGTGATTCCTTTGGTTCCTTTGAAACGTGAACAGTTAAACCGTAATAAGAATACTCATCGTGGCTTATGTGCCTCCTGGCAATTTGATTATAGAACATTTACATGCTGCTTTCATTTCTTTGAAGCTTGTCCTTTATGTGCATGCTACTCTTTATGTACTTTGACCTTTACATGTCATCTTGAAATATTAAACTTTCTCTGACTTGTAAATCCCAGTGGTGCATATCTTGACGATGCGATGGTTGTGTCTTGTGGACACTCGTTTGGTGGTCTGATGTTGAGAAAGGTCATTGAAACGGTACGACAGACCAACCTGGGTTCAAGAACTCAATATTTGTGTTGGGTTTCGTTTGACCTCATTTGTTTATGTATTTTCACCATTTATAATTGTGTTGAATATTTATATGACAGTCCAGGTGCATGCTGTGTCATGGAGAGATTGAGACAAGGGCATTGATCCCTAACCTTGGTATGCCATTCATTCAGTCCCATTTGTAGCTTCTAACACCCCCCTCCCCCCAAACTCACCCACACACTCAAAAAAAAAAAAAAAAAAAAATTTAAAAAAAAAAAAACACCAAAGAAATGAAAGAAAGAATGACTTTGCTTCTGCTCTCGTCACCTTCCTTCTCTTCCTCTATACTTTTTTAAGAAAAATATGAAAAACAGTGGAAAGAAGCCTCTTCCACTTCAGTTGAGGCCTTATTTTGTTGTCTTCAGTGTGTATGAACTGCCTTTTTGTACGTCCCTCTCCTAATTTGTTGTTTAGATATTCTGTTGATGACTGTTTGCTGATGGAGTTTTATGCAGCTCTAAGAGCTGCAGCAGCTGCTGTGAAGCACGAGGATGACAGGAGGCTTTTCCATAATGCTACGCTTCGGAAGCGGCGGAAAGAAGTTGGAGATCTAACAGATTTTGGAAGGAGGATTGGCAAGGTACTACTGGGGGGCGGGGGTTAGAAGTATTAAAGACTGTTACCATTTAAGGGCTGTTGAGCATTTTGAATTATTCACCGAGTCCTTTGTAAGAATCAAAGCTAAACAAAATTCATGCCCTTGAAAATTCAATCAAATCAAATTATAATATGCTTCTACCCGTAATGCTCCCATCATGTAAACAATAACAAAAAAACAAGGTGAAATTCCATCATATGAACTTATGGTAGTACAAAATGTTGTATGTAAGCCTGTTAGGGTTTTGTGGAAAGCTTATGTTGAATATGCAAAAGCTTAAGGGCATTGAGAATTCATCTAGCTCCCAAGAAACCTAAATGTGGAAGCCTTCCCTGAAATTCGAGGGCTGTCCATTTATGCCATTCTCATGAGAAGAAGTATTGGAGATCAACGCTGTGATTCAACATAGATAGTCAAAATTCGAGGTGTCTTAAAGTGAGACTTACAATGGCTAGAGTTTGAAAAAAAATAAAGAAAAGGATCTGTTTATTCTCTTTTCTATTCATATTCTCATACTTGAATTTGACAATTCTCTCCGTGACAACAATGCATGGTAAGCGTCATTCATTCCCTCAGTGAATTATCTAGAGCTAGGTAACAGGTTGTGTCGTGTTGGGTGTGTTCATGTCGGAGCTAAAAAGGTCGAAGAATCCAAAACCTGAAACCTACCCATTTAACAAACAGGTTGAAGTTTCTTGACCTGAACTATTTATTAAATAAATCGGTTGCCTAAACCTAAACCATTTAACTGTATGGGTTAAACTATCAGACTCGGGTAATCTGCTTATCTTTTAGCCGATATATATTATATAAGAAATGTTCAACTTGAGAAGACAAAATGCAACTTATTTTCCACCAGTTTGTTTTCATCAACCACTCATTTCCCTCCTAACAGTTGAAAACACAATTTTATTCTTTTCACCTTAAATGATAAACAATAAATGACAAACAGACTACCCATTATCTGGTTATTATACAGGTTAAATGTGGTTTTTTTTTTTTTTTTTTTTGTGTCGAGATTCTCGACCCAAACCTAACTCAATTATCGAAGCGGGTTTACCATGTCAATCCATTTAATTAAATGGCTTGAAATCCATAACCAAACCCACTTATCTTCGTGTCGGTTTCTGGTTGATAATTGTGTCATGTCAGCTTTTCCATCTATAGAATTATCTCTCTTTCTGCGAGAATAGGCACAACAGTTGAAAA
This sequence comes from Portulaca oleracea, assembly GCA_029582165.1. Taxonomy (NCBI): domain Eukaryota; kingdom Viridiplantae; phylum Streptophyta; class Magnoliopsida; order Caryophyllales; family Portulacaceae; genus Portulaca; species Portulaca oleracea. The sequence continues at coordinate 34,503,313 of CM055888.1, read as the reverse complement.
GGCAAGACCTGAAGAAAAGTTTGTGGAAAAAAGTTGAGAGCCTTGAAGAAGGGAAGAGGATTGGAAAAAGGAAAAAATGAACATAAAAATTAAAACATGTGATTCAAAATGTGAGAATGCAAGGGAGCTGTTATTCAAAGCTTGTATTCAAATTTTGGTTAAATTGATTAATCTTCAATGATAAAAAGAATTTGAAATTTTTCCAAAAACAATGTGTATCCCTGCATGTCTTTGTCCATTGTATCCAAGATTCTTTTTTAACTAGCATCTGTTACTTTCAGGAAAATGGGGATATTGCTCCTGATGGTGGGCTGCAGAGGCTTCAATATCCATTTTCAGTTAATGAGAAAGTAGTGATTAAGGTGAGTTGCAAAAAGATTATTTTCTTTTAATAGAGATCTTACCTTGGAAATTTTGACAGTATCTGCAAATGGCACAGGGCAACAGGAGAACGCCAGATAAGTTTGTTGGGAAAGAAGCTATCATAACATCCCAGTGTCTTAATGGCTGGTAAGTCTGCATCTCTTACTGATTTAGGGCATTCTTGTTCATAGGGAAAATTGTAGAGCGCTTTTGGTTTAGATTTGAATTGGGACTAGGGAGTCTTACCATAATGTTAAGAAGCCTGATTCATCTTGAAGCGTTTTACTGTTTTGCTCTTTATGATAATGGCAAACAGGCAGATGGAAGGTTACTAACAACCTAGAGTCAGTTTCATACTTGAATACCTATATCCAAAGGAATCTAAGGGTTAGTATGGTAGACCCTATTGCCAAGGTGAATGTATTAGTGTTGAAGTTTTCCCCAGTTAACCAAGTATGCTTTTGGGTTCTGTATTGTGTTGACCTGGCTACCATGAGGGACAACATGGGAGCTCCTGAGCTGAATACAACACATGGTTGCTAGCCATAAACGTAACTTTTAATGATTAGATGATTAAAAACTGTTGCCTGGTTGCTAGAAAACTTGGGGTTACTTTGCATCAGCAACACCTGCAAATTTGCTGTGGATGGGTTCTGCGGGAGAATTTATTTGTTCTCATCTCTCCTTGGTCTTCTGGACAACAGAACAGTTGGATCATAGTGAACAAAAGCAGCATGCATTATTATGTTATCCTCAATATTTCTACTGTAGAATACCAAGCTGCAATCAGGTTTTGATCTATAGGTCTAAACAGGCAGTCCTATCTAGCCCACTAAGACCTTCCCTGGCGGTAAGATGGTAAGACCATGTTGTGGTTTTGGAGTTGGGCATCTTGGGTTCTTTCACCTTCCCTTGGGAAATCAAAAGTATTGTCTACTGATGTCTTGAAACATGTTTCACATTTCAAGATTGGAAAAAGAATAGTAATATGTGGCAGTATGAATGATGTTATCTTGCTCGTATGTTGTGAGGATCTACATGCATAATATCGGGGCACCTTCTCCTTTCCTGGGAGAATGACCTGACACTATCCACTGATTGATTTTCTACTTAGTCATTGCTGTTATTTGAGTATACAGATGAAACCAACAGCCCATCACAGGACCTTAGAGTATTCGGAGCTGCATATTTTCAACTTGTGTTGGTGAAAGTGGTGAAATTTAAGATTTTGTGCTTAGCATTTTTTGTTCTGTGTTTCTTGTATGCTGTTTAGGTATTTGCTAAAGATCATTGGAAGTGAAGAAAGTGTTCGCTTGCAATATCGTTCTCTACGCAAGCTTACCAATTCCCAAGCAAATGAAGATAGAGGTGCATCAGAGCCTATTCAAAGTAGTAGCTGAATGCAAGCAGTATACTGGTCCTTCCCCCTTGCTGTGTGCGTCAACCCTCTTTTCCTTTAATTGTCATTGTTTTCTTTTCTATGTATATTTCCCCCAAGATTTTTCAATGTCTAAGGTGTAGTGGAAAGAATCTGAATGATGTTTAGGTAGTTTGTGCTGTGTCACCAAAATAGGTGAAATTGTATTAGCTTTTGGGTTTCTGCTTTCTCAGTTGTATAGATGGTGACTTTGTTCATGTGTCTGATCACCAATTTCATGTAAATCCCTGAAATATAGCTAAGGAGTGATTGGCTCAACTTTTGTTTCATTTCTTGGAATTTACGAGTGTAGAGTTCTGGATGTACGAGTGAAAATAATTGATATCTAGAAATGAAAGGGAATGAACTGACCATTATAATGATATGGTATGAGTTTCTCAAATTTGTCATTGTACTTGTAGTTCTACTGCTCTCTCAATCGAGTGTATTCATATGCTTCAAACTATTTTAAAATATGACATACTCTCAATATCTTGTTGCTTTCATATTTTCATAAGTGGTTGCTAAATTGATAATCATCTCTCCCATCTTCCAAGCACTTTGACAGGGCTTAATTCTTATTGGAAGCATAGTATTTCCCATGAGTGGAAGTTGTAGGGTTGAGGGGTTGTGCTTGTCATGGGCATTTTGGTATCCTAATCTCAGACCTATAAAATTTACTGATGGTTATCAGACAGAGATAAAATGATGAAATATCCATATATAAACAATGCTAAGTTTGCCTGTCTAAACATATAATTGGTAAAATCTTGAATGCCTTGCCCTTGAGCTATCACGTATAAATATCTTTGGTATGGTGCAATCTTCTGAATGATGTGATTTTTGCTTGCCTGGATGCCCATCTTGTCACTACCTTCTTTTTTTATGGCATTTTTTTATTTTGTTTATTTATTTTTTGCAACGGAGGTAGAAGAAATAGAAAAAAACCAAAAGCCTACACATGCCACGATAATCTAGCCTGAACAGCTAGAGCATGCGAAGGTTGAAACCTTACACATAACCCACCTACACAAGAAGATAAACTACCATCACAAACATAAGTACTAGGACAACTTTTACGTCTTTTCAGACGATCCTGGACATCTCCTAAAAGAAGCTCGTAGTCCTTCCTCTTGGCAGAAAATCCGAGAATGTCGCTTACTCAGTTCCTTGAGCTCTTGCACATGCAACCTCTGGCACCTCTACTTGTAGAGGTCTTTCGTGGGCATCTTTTGAGCTTGCGAGTTCTCTTGAACCCTAACACAAGAGAGGGTTGAAGTTTCCTTGAGCAAGCAGATTCAACTTTCATGTCATTGTGACCTGTTGGAGAGGTTAAGCAGCTGTTCCCACCCTCCTTGCTTGGCTCACAACTAAGTTGAGACCGTGCATCTTGTACCAAAAGTTGTTGCTCGTTTCCTTGTAGGATGTTGATAGAAAAGTGATCTTGGCACAACAGTTGCAATGGGATCTTCTGAACAGTCATGTAGCTTAGGCTAGCTAGATTGTACACCTCCACACAATTCCCTGCAATGACCTTTTCATACATGTGATGGGGTAAAGACATATATTGGTTTGGTATTCCTTTCTTTGAAAATTTCATTTTTTGGGGCACTCACAGATATTATCCCTTGAGTGGTTCACCTTTGCCGGAGATCTTGCAGGACTAAAATCAACCTTATCCTCCATGCTTGGCATAATGTTTATTTGTGACTTGTGACACTAAGTCATTGAGTAATCAAACAAACTCTCCCCAGAGAGTTGCTCATGCTCCTGGTCTTAGGAGCTATCCTCCACACCTATTGATGACATTGTAGCACAATAGGACATTGCATCTGCATCACGTAAATCCTCATTGGCCTTGGTACTCTCAAAAGACCCCTCATGATTCACTCTTTCCTCATCTTCCATCTGCGTTAAACATGACGGCCGACCTCATAACTCATCACACCCCATTGCAGGATCCCTCGTTTCCCTCTTGCAAGTCCCATCACTCTTAGCCAAACTAAGATCCTTAGAGTTCTCTCCCATTGTTACTTCATGATGGGAGACTATGTAACGCTCCTTTTCCTGGTTTAAGTTGGAGCTTTCATTAGGAGCACACCCTTCCTTAGTTTCTGATTTCGAAAGTTTACTCCAAATAATATCCTTCACTTTTTGAAGTTCATTAGCTACCTCATGAATTTTAGGATCAATCCTATGTGCTTGTTCCAAGTCTTTCACAATTGCTTCAAGTTGAGTCAACTTCTCCAAGGCCAACGCCCTCCGGAATAATGCCTCAACATTGTTTGGGTCAGTATACAGGACATCATTGCAAAATTTGAGTGTACGGTGGGAATCTTCTAACTTCAAACCGTAAGCAGCAAGACTTAGACATGACGAGATACCGACTGTGGACAACTCAGCTGCATCCACCTCACATTTAGGCATACACATACTAACAAATTGAAGAGCTTTATCATAAATCACAACAGCTCCCTGAAAGACACCTTTCCTGAACAACTTATTTCCTTCCTCCTTTACTTCCTTTGCTTTAATTAGAGCTTATTTAGGATGGGCCATATGCTCCAAGCACGAGAGGACATCATAATCAAAATCCTCCATAAGGCAGTCCATCAAACTACAGACACAAGCAGCACCTAAAGACTTATTTTTTTTTTTTAAAAAAAAAAACTACATCAATCTAGAAGGCAAAAAAACTTTGACTACTAAGGGCCTAAAGACAACAACGATACCTAACAAGGCTACCTAACAAGGAAACCTATCAAGTTGAGGAGACTAATAAGCAGTGGATAAACACACCACACTACAACACCCTTTGACCACTTCCACCAAATAAATACCACCTACACCCCACATCTCCAAAGCTACCAAAGCCTAAGCAAAAAATTACTCCACGGTACCCCAAAGTTTGGGAAAACTATTTTTTGGTACCCCAATTTTTCAAAACTCATTTCGAGGTACCCTTACTTTTTAAGTTAGGAATTATTAGGTTCTTTTCCGGCCAAAGTGTAGAAGTTTCCAATAGACTTTAGGCGAAAAGTGGATTGCGGACTTGAGTTAATTGAAATACCCTTTGGTTGTTACAAAACCTAAATTTTTTTCATTTGCTCTTACAAAGAAGCCCCCCCCCCCCCCAATGTCATTTCTTTGTCTTCTCTCTCCCTCACAACCAACAACGATGGAAGCCATTAAATGAAGCTTGGGGAAATGTCAGAAGGTATGCGTTTGGTTAACTAACATGGAATTTCAACAAAATTAACACTCACTAACCATTGTCGATTGCAGTGGGTGGTCGAGAATGGCGTTTTGCTTTCTTCATGGTAAGCAATAATCGCACATCACAAACAAAAAAATCAAACCTTTCTTTCCCAATTTGATTGTCCGTTACAATACTCTATTAAGGTAGCAAAAGAAGTGTAGCATAGAGATTGAAAGGGAAAGGGAAAGGAAAAGGGAATTAAGTCTCGATGGAAATGAGAAGTATCAAACATGTGACTCTAGTTTGGTAGAAGTATTTAATGCAGATAGTAAACGCGAACTTTCGGAAGGGTAAGAGCGTCTTTCTCTTTCAACAAGTAAGGGTATTTCGGTCAGTTAACAAAACTGATCAGACTTTAGCCGGAAAAAGCACATTATAATCACTAACCCAAAAAGTAAGGGTACCTCGAAATAATTTTTGAAAAGTTGGGATACCAAAAAAATATTTCCCCATATTTTGGGATACCTTCGAGTAACTTTTTAAAGCCTAAGTTACTAAGCACAATATCACGCAAAGAGCAAACAAGCCACATACATCTTAGAGACAAAGCATTACACAAACAATCAAACACCCAAACCTACAAAATCTGAATGATAGACTTAATTGAGCAAGCATACAAAGGAAAATGAAAAGTCAAGCAACACACACTCAAAGACCCACAAAGCCAAGCCCAGAATGTAACCACACTGAAGGAGCCACACCTAAGCAGGACATACCAAAGAACTCAAGCTGTCAACAATCAAACAAACTATAGAAGACTCAAACAAAGGTTAAACAGAGGGAAGGAGATGGCCAAAAAATTGCTAGGAGGTACCACACATTTCTAAAAATTGACCGGAAGGGGACCGCATTTTTTTAATGCACTCAAAGGGGATAATGTTTTCAAACAAATGGCTGCTAGGTGATTTTTAGGCGAGTTAACGCCGTAAATTGGGAAAAGACTTAAAAGCCCTTGACGTGTTAGGTGAAAGGACAAGACTACCCTTATGTTTGCCTACTCAAAATCTGCAACTTGACCCTAGTGTTCTTCATTTTGTGAATTTTTTACCATTTTGTAAATTTTTCTGAAAAATGAAAAATTATTTGAGAAAAATATAAAAATGACAAAAAATACCAAAATTCAAATATGAGGGACAAAATTCACGAATCGAAGAACTATAATTAAAAATTAATTACAAAAATGCCTAAATTATAAAAATTACAAATATACCAAAACATTTAAAAAATGAAAATTGAAACCTAGCCACCGTGAGATTCAAGAAGTGCTGAATCCACCTCCACTCACCATCGTCCGACCACCACCACCAAGCAACAGCCACCATGTCACTGCCCTGTTGCAAACGCCAAAATTTTTGGTGGAACTGAACCCTAACATCAATAACCCAAAGTGCGATGTTTGCGCCGCAAAACAAAGGAGAGAGAGAGCGGTTTTTGGGTTTTTTTGGCGACGATTTGGGCATTTTCCGGCAAGACTTTCAGCCATCCAAGGTGAGTATAACTCAGATTGGTTAATTATAGTTAGCTTTAAAATTTTTGATTTGATTTTGGTTAGAATCGAGATTAGAGAGATGGGTGTTTGATGAAATGGGTGGTTTGGTGTTTAGGATTTCGATGGGTGGTGACTAGATTTGGTGGCTATGGTGGTCACTGACTAAATTGTAGGCAGCGAAGATGGTTGAACGACGGTTGTCAGGTCGTGGTCTGATACAATTAACTCAGTCACTGTTAATAGCGGTAGTCATTGGGGGTTGTCCAGGTTGTGCAATGGTGATGATGATGGTGATTGTTTCTTGATGATAGTGGCCGACTCCAGTCTCCACAAGTAGCAAAAACATTGTTTACAAAAAAAGAAAAAAGAATTCTTGCCAAGAATAAAAATAAATTCTGAATTTTGATACATTTTTCCTTCATTTTTTTATTTTTTACATATATAATTGAAATAAATTTCACATTATGTTAATTTTGGTGAAAGTATTAAAATTTTGGATGAATATGGAAAAAAAAGATAAATTTAGGTTGATTGGTAAAATAGGGTAATAACAATAATGAATATTAAGAAATTCAGATTGAATGGTAAATTTAAGTTGAAGACAATTGGGTAATTGGGGAAGTGAAGAATTTTGTTATATAAAGGAGTGAAATGGAGGCAAACAAGGTCAAATTCGCCATTCTACATCAGAAATTCAAAACATTATTAACTCTCACCAACTGTCACCGTTTTTCGGCGTTAACTCGCCTGAAAATCACCTAGCAGTCATTTGTTTGAAAACATCGTCCCCTTTGAGTGCATTAAAAAAATGTTGTCCCTTCCAGTCAGTTGTTAGAAATGTGTGACACCTTCCACCAATTTTTTGGGAGAGGGCTAATAGATGGACTTTCCACGGAACTTAACACCTACTAAAGCCACCACCCAACAACCGAGCCCTTGATGCCATCAAGTCCAGAACAACCCACCTAAGACACGGACCGAGAAGAGACCTAAGCGTTGATTCCAGGAGACCCGAGCACTGAAAACATTTCGTTACACCCACCCAACACAACTAACGAACGAAACAAACCAGATGGGCTAGACTACCGACACGAACAAAGTCTCAAGCGAACAACTCAGTCACCTCCGTTAAACGTCGACCAACCAGGCTTTTGTTAAGAGATCGGAAGAGAAACCGTCGTACCAATGACGGCAACGCCGTGAGAAGGTCATCATCGACACCGGTTAACTGTCCAAAAACCACGTTTTGATGGCATTGTTATTACAATCTTAGTTAAACTTGTGAACACTACATCAATTACTACATTTGAACATCTCAAATATTGTGTAGTGCGTTAGACTCCACTAATATACAAGTGTAGTTGTACTCAACTGCTCATACCTTGAGTTTGCTAGCATAGTCTTAAAAAGTGAAGCTTCCTTCAAGACTAAGTTACAAATAAGCATTCAAGTACAATCAGACGTACCCCACAAATCCAAATCCAAATCAAAAGAAAAAGTGAAAACTTAAAACTAGACAACAACCTACTCTAAAAAAGAAAGAAAAAGATCGTGACAACACAACGTATACATGCATTTTTAGAGCCCTAATAATGTAGACATCATACATCATCCTCTAGATGCGATGTATCCTCAAAATACTACACAAAATTATCATTCTCCTTCATATATTCTCAATTGATCTAACAAGACATTTAACAGAGCATGAAATCTTGAATTTGAGGAACCTTGCAGGGCGGGCTACGGGAGAGCCACCTCACAAGATGAACTAAGGGGTTGCCCTTTTTGCTTGTATATGGCAAGCAACAAAGGGATTGAATATTAAAATTGATGCATCGTCATATTCCCTCATCTTGTCATGCTTAGTAGCCAAGCTAGTTAAGACCCCCCATTTTCCAAGTTTCGCACTTAGGTGATTCAGGTGAATGCAAATTTTTTTTCGATGTGTACAAATTTTGGTCCAATGTCGGGAGGAATCTATCATATCAAAAATTTTCCTATGATGGAGAATTTTTTTATTCTTTTTTTATTTTATTTTTATGAATGACATGCAGGTTCATCCATTGGATTTTTGACATCGCACAATTGTTGGCGTTGACTCAAAGTAATGTGTTGACTATCATGGCAAAGATGCAACTAGACCTGTCGATTCAGGTGGATGAGTTAAATACGGGTTGGTGTATTTTAGGTAGTTCGGGCAAATACATGTCAGATATATTTCGATTTCAAGCAGTTTAGGTGGGTTTTCGGGTTATGACTGACATTTATTTAAGTGTTTTCTGGGGCAAATATAGCTAAGTCTAAATATTCAAATTAACCCCCAAAGACAACTTCCTATTTTATAATGGTGTTATCGATGACTCAAGGCTTATATCCAGAGTTGATTGACAATTTTAAACAAACAAGACTCGAGACTTCGATATTATGCTTCTTAGGCATCCATAAGCCCAATGAACACTTGAATAAAAACTAAGTTGTTGAAATATCAAGCAAACAAGAACTCCAAAATTAAATATGATAATCATTGAGTTATATATAAGAACGGAACATTTACACAAATACATAATCAAAGAAACATAAAACATGCATACCATAACCAATACATTGCGCGGGCCCTATAGTTAAGTCATAAGTGACTCCTCACTTGACCCGTACAATTACCATTACCTTGCATTGGTGGTAGGCGACGTGCAATCAAAATAACACTTTCATTAAACGATTCCAAATATCATACTAATGCCTCAACTACTATATCTTCATCCTAATTTCGTGAGTAGATATAATTATAATCACCCCAATACCACTTACAGTTACTAGAGATAATTTGATTTTCAATCATTTTCGGTACTCTTTGCCCCCATTTATCGCTCAAAATATTTTAAACTTATTATCCGTCACTATTATAAGGAAGAATAAATACAAACGGGTATGTAAGGTATAGAATATTGAACATTTTGGTGGATAAAAACTATAGTTAGGAGTGAAAAAAGTATAAAGAAATGAAATGATGTAATAGTAAAATAGTTGATAAATGTAGAAAATCTTTAGTTTTTATTGATTTGAGGAACGGGTCAGGTTTGGGCTTGTTATTTTTTTTGGGTTTTTGGTTTCGGCTAATTTTCGGTTTTGGGTCGAGAAATTGTGTTCAAAACCCAAAATATTCGGGCGAGTTCGGGTGGGTTTTCAGGTTGAGTCAATTTTTGCCAGGTCTAGACGTAACAGTTAATGTCACACAATTGTTGGCGCCGATGTGCAATAGTACATTGACTACAATTGTCGACATTGACTTGAAGGGCGCCCCTACAACAAGGTGACACAATTGATGGCACAATGCTTGATAGTCTCCAATGATCGTGGTCATGGTGCAACTATTACTGTCACACATTGGTGGGGGTTGAACTGAAGTGGTATTCCTTCAATGATGATCACACAACCGTTAGTGCTAACTTGAAAAAAACCTGCCCCGAAATACCAGATCTGAAAACCCGTTTCCCGATCTCAAATTTCGGGTACCCGAACCAAAAAATTGATTTTGATAAGGTCGGGTACCCGAACCGGGAAAAAAATCCGGGTAATCAGTTCGGATACGGGTCGACCCCTAGCCAAAATCGGGAACCCAAATTACTCGAAATTAAAATAATAATAAACAAAATAATGAAAACGAAATTAATGACTTTAATTATAAAAACTAATTACTCGAATTACTCGAAATTAAAATGTATTTAACATAGTGTGACTAACTTTCTTTCAAATAATAATTAAATTAGTGGCTTTAGTTATAAATTTACAAATTAAAATTAAAAATAATAAAAGTGAAAACTCATAAAATTAGAATTAATCGGGTCTTTTAGTAAACCGGTATCCGACCCAAAACTTTCAGGTACCCGAAACTTCCGGGTACGATTACGGTTCGAGGGTATGGCCGACCCGAAAAATTTATTCAATTGGTTCGGGTACCCGATCCATGAACACCCCTAGTTGACGTTGTCTTGAAGAACGTCGCTAGCATTCAAGGTAACATAATTGATGGCGTTTTTGTTGGGAATGTCCCGACAATATTCGGTATAATTAGAGGTTAAGCTAAAATAATATAGTGATTATATGTCTTTTTAGAGACTTCTATATTCGGTAATTAAATATGTTTAATTATAACTATATTATTTGGTCCTACTGCGTCACACAAGTCAGTGCCCAGCCCAAAATAATAAAGTATTATTTTGGAAAAGTGAAGTTGATTTCTTGGAGAAATCAACACAACATGGACCGTGTTGGGTGAACACGGACCGAGTTGGGCCTCAGACGCTATTTTAAGAGAAGTTGGCTATTAGGGTTTAGGTTAACCGTTTCCCGAAGCCATCCAATTCCATAAAAGGGAGTCTCTCTGAGAGATTTAGATCGAGGGAACTGCTTGAGACTTTAGAGAGATACTAGGGTGATTTCCTGAGTTCATCTTTCCCCCATTTTGTAGTTATTGTTTCCTGAAACAAACCACATCATACCGAAACACATACATCTTAGATTGAGATCTGTCTCGATCGGGTTGATCTAGCAATTGAGTTCCCGGGGTGCTGCGTGGACCTACGGTAGAGGATTTCTTCATTCGAATCTCAAAGGTCAACCTCTGCATCAATTGGATTAGCGATCAGGTATTTCACTAAGCCACTGCAATTGTTTATTTCCTGGGTGATTAATTGTTTTGTAATCGTTTTGAATTTTCCGCCAATTAATCTATATCTGTTTAGGAAATAGATCACCTAAAACCCAACAGTGGTATCAGAGCCACCAATTGCATGCTGATGTTTTATGCCTTAATTCATAAAATTTTATCAATCATTGAGTTATATTATGAATTTGCTAGATTAGTTATTATGCCTAAATTTTGAAACTTTATGAAAGTTTTAGTCTTTATTATTCATGATAGTAGATCTGGAATTTTATTGTAAAGTTTCGTGCTTTATTGTTATTTATTTCCTTATTGCTTTCAATTAATCAATCTATGCTTGATTAATCGTTAAAATTAGCATTATCTTGATATATTTTAGATTGTCTTAGAAACGATCTTGTTTAATCTTGTTAAACAGAAGGCAATACCCGGAATAGTTGTTCGGTCTGGTTCCGAGCCGAATTAATTTATTTTATAAGGTGTTTTGCTTGTCTTTAATAACTATTTTAATATTTTTATTATGTTTTTATTCATTTTGCATTTTTATTAGATTTTATGCCATTTTATTTTTAGTTATTATTAGTACTAAAATGAATCAAAGTGATGAAATTTGAAAATAATTAAAAACCTGAATTTTCCTAATTTTCACCCAGCCCAAATTCTCCTTTCAACACAAATCCTCTCCCACAGGCCATTTGGCCAAACCCAGCCCACACCCCTCCTAATAGCCCAGCCCAAACCCCTTTGTTTCAGCCGAAGACAATCAAAACTCCAAACCCTAATTCCCTACTTCATTTCCCCCTTTTCCTTCGTTTCTCCTTTCTTCCTCTCTATTCTCTTTCTCTCTGGTTCCCTTTCTCTACAAGGCCCGACAAACACAGCCCCGAACGACACCACCACTATAACCATTCCTCAACTCCTCCTCTCATCTTATCATCTCCATCTCTCTTCTTCTCTTCTCTTCTCTTCTCTATTTCTCACGATATATTGTAATCTCATTCACTCACTCTCTTCTTATTTCTCTTAACAGATTGGGTTGAAGATTTGGATGAGAGAATGCACGCAAGCACCATCGACGCATCATCATATTTGCTATAACTATCGAAACGCATCTCATCCGTCCAGCTACAAGGAGATCGAAGGGCTGAGGTTTAAAGAAGAGGGTCGGTTTCGAGTATAAAAGGGGAAGAAGAGATAACAAAGCATCTATCTTAGGTAGAATTTAGATTTAGGTTATTATCCTTGCTTTAATTCATGTTTTGAATCTCTATTTTGGTATTAATATTCTAGGGTTTGTTCTTGATTTCGATTTCTGGAAATGTATGTTGATTCTGAGAATTTTATGTTAATGTTTTGGTTTGAATCAATTCGAATCTGAGATTGTGTGAATTTGGTTGAATGGGTGATGTTTCTGTTTCTCTTCTCTTCTGATTTCTGTCTCGTCTCTCTGTTCTCTGTTCTTCCTTTTCACTATATTTTTGTTCGGTCTCGTGCTCTGTTTCTGTTTATTTTCTTCTTTTCTTTTCTTTTCCTTTAGTTTCGGTCAGTAGTTTAAATAAGGTTTGGTTGTTGTTTTCCTTTGGTTCTGTCTTAGTCTCTTATTAAGATTAGTTAGATGTTACTAGTGTTAGTAGGGTCAGAGGATTCATTAGGGTTTTCTTAAGATTATTAATGTTAGGGTATGGTTTTGGTCAGCTTAGGTTAAGTTGATTTTGTCATGGAGTAAGTTATTAGGGTTAGGGTCTGTTTGGTCTTGGTTAGTTATTAGGTCAATTTAATGATTAGTTTTATTAGGGTTTTGTTTAGGGTTTGTTTAAGTGCAATTTCCCTAAAGTTCTTATTAGATTAGCCACAAAAACTCAATCCAACTTTTAGTGAGGAGGAGGATTAAGAGTCACAAATCCTACTTCAAAATGAGGATTTGAGGATTCTTACTAATCCAATTCACAATTTTCTTGTTTGTTCGGGGGAAAATTCCAAGCGAAGGTTGAAGATTAGAGTTAAGATTTGAGCATGCTAGGTATAATTTCTTTATCCTAATTTCATTATTCAAGTTTTTACATTAATTGCTTTTAATCGATTTCTTAGTTTAATTTGTGTTCTTGTTGAAATTAGGTTAGTTCATCTTTTCATGCTTACTTGGTTATTGTTATTTTAAATCCATGTCTAGATTAGTTTAATTTCTTTACATAATTTACTGCTTTCCCCATCTGAAAACTCCTTACGCAAACCAATTCCATTGTCAAGCCTAACACTCATCCCTATGGATTCGACAACCCTTACTTCACAAAAACCCAAAAATACACAACCGAACAATGGCGTCGTTGCCGGAGATGGCGTTATTTGGTACTTTAGGTAACTGGTTTGTTTGTGAATAGTTTATTGCTTTGCTAGATTAGTGCTTAAGCTTAAAATCAACTAAAAATTGAAAAATTGAGAAATCAACAAAAAGAGGAAAAGTGCAAAAATTTGAGGGTTGGGTTCATAGTTCTGTTACCAATCGACTGGTTAGGAAGGAGACACCCTTAGTTGAACCACCTAGGATGGCTGGAGGAGACGAACATAGGGTGACCCTTAATAAACAATTGTACCCTACCTATGACCCACCGCCTTCGTGTTTTGTTTTGCCGACTGTACCTCCAGGAGTGACCTTCGATCCAAGGCAGTACCATACCCAGAACCTACCACTCTTCACGGGAACTGGGTTAGCTCTAATATGGACCGCCGAATATAAAAGTACCTTAGCATGGTTACCCCTCCGGGAGTTCCTTTGGACTATGTGTTATTGAAATACCTGCCTTTTGCTTTAAGGGACGCCGCTAAGCAGTGGATGTACAGCATCAAGCCCAGGTCCATAGATTCGTGGGATAGTTTTCTTAAGGTGTTCATGAAGAGGTACTTTCTGAACTCATTAGCTGTCCGACTAAGAAACTCAATTCTGAAGTTTAGACAAGATAAGGGAGAACCTTACTGGAAGGCACGTTTCAAGAACTTGTTCCCAGTTTCCCCACCATGGTTTTGACTTGGTTAGATTGTGTCAAATTGTTTATGAGGGAGTTGACCAAGAGACCAAAGTTACGTTAGAATCAATGTGCCAAGGGCGTTTCATGGATAGGACTGCTGAAGAGGCTTGGGATTTTCTTGAGAGTATGTCTGAGAGGGCCATGCAATGGGGTACCACTAGAGATGAGTCCTTAGGTGCCCAGTTGTCCAATGTTAAAGGGGATGTGCATGCGGTGAGTGATAACACAAGTTATGAGGCTAGGTTTGTTTCTCTTGAGAATATGATTAAGACCCTAGCTCAACAACAATTAGCAGCTTTTAAATCCCAAACCTGTGCTCAGGTTAACTCTTGGGAACAACCTGTGACCCCGACCCCCAAGTCTCAAGTGTCATGTGCATGGTGCCAAGGTGTTGATCATGTGTACTCTACTTGTCCTCTTTTCATGCAACATGTGGCTTCTAGTATTGAGAATGTGAACGCTATGTACCACAATTACAGGCCTGACCAGTACCAACCTTACCAATACTAAGGGCTGCGCAAGCACCCTCTACCTTCTTATGGGCCAAATAACCAAAATGTGTTGAGACCACCACTTCATCAAGGAGGAGGTTTCCAAGGAAATCAACCTCCTCATCCTCATCCTCAACCTCAACCCCAACCTAGACCACCACCCTAGGTAGCTTATCAAGCTCCTAGAGGGCCACCTATCCAACCCCAAATTGCCCAAACCCGACCTCCACCCGGGTATACCAATGAGGATAGGCATGGTAAAGAGATTAGGGAGTTGAAGAGTAACATTAAGGATGTCAAGGATTCTTTTAAGAGTGAAATGGAGAAAATGCAAGAGAAAATGATGAAGCAAACTAATGAAAATTTCTCTCAATTGTTGATGGCTAATAGGGATAGAGGTTCCTTTCCTGGACAACCCGAGGCAAACCCCAATGGGCAAGCTTCAGGTTCGTCGTCTTGTGACCCTAGTCAGATTAGAGGCTTGAATGCTGTGATTACCCTTCATTTTGGGAAGGAGGTAAACAATAGGGTACAAATGAAATCTTCTGATGTGTGTGGTAAGCAAACTATGATTGATGAACCTGTTGATGAGCTTGTTTTTGTAGAGGATGAACCTTATGAGGAGAGGCCAACTACCATAGTTGAGCCTCCTAGTACAAAGACCTTGCCCTAAGTGACTCCTTTGACTAGTCCACCATCTCCAGTGGCTTACAAGCCTCCTCCACCTTTTCCTCAGAGGTTAAGGGGGAGTAAGGATAAAAAATTCTTGGACAAAATTAGGGAGACCTTTTCTCAGGTTCAGGTGAACATTCCTCTCTTACAGATCGTCCAACAGTGTCCTCCATATGCCCGATTCCTTAAAGAGATGTGTACCACAAAGAGAGCCACCCAAGTACCAAAGAAGGCTTTCTTAGCCTCAAATGTGAGCTCAATTCTTTCGAACCAAGTGCCCATTAAGTACAAAGACCCAGGATGTCCTACCATCTCCATTACCATAGGTGATAGTCTGATAGAGAGAGCTTTGCTTGACCTAGGAGCTAGTGTGAACTTGTTGCCTTTGCATTTGTATGAAATGCTTGGACTAGGTGAGCTTAAACCCACTAGGATGGTGTTGCAATTGGCTGACAGGTCAACTAGAGTGCCTAAGGGAGTAGTGGAGGACGTCTTAATTAAATTTGGGGAATTTGTGTTTCCGGTGGATTTTGTGGTGTTGGAAACCGCTAGCGTTCAAAGTGCCAGGGATGAGATTACTGTTATCCTAGCTACTTCAAATGCCTGGATAAACTACAAGGATGGTAGAATGAAGTTGACCTTTGGGAACTTAACCATGGAGTTGAACATTTTTCGATTTGCAAAAGTCACCCTCAGGTTTTGATGAGCATGAGCAGAGTGCATTGAATTGGGTTAGTGACTTTATGGATGATAGTGACGACCATGACCTTGTTGATGTGTCTTGTGTTGATAAGCTGACTGAATTAGGCATTAATCCTGACTTTGTGAATTCTTTGTGTGACTCCGATGTGTTTGATGGTGATTTGTTATATAAGTCCTTGTTTGCATCACAAACTGTGTCTGAGACAGTACAACCTGAACCACCTTCATCCACGTCTCTAGAGTTGAAACCCCTTCCCTCTGAGTTAAAATATGTTTATCTTGGCTCTAGTACGTGAGACCTATCTTGTGATTATTGCCTCTGACTTAGGTAGAGACCAAGAGAACCGATTGATTGAGGTCCTTAGGGCGAACAAGGGAGCTTTGGGGTGGACGTTGGGAGATATCAAGGGGATTAGCCCTTCTATTGTTCAACATAGAATCTTTTTAGAGGATGAGAGTGCTGCCCATAGGGATTCCCTTAGGAGGTTAAACCCACGAATGAAGGATGTGGTGAAAAAGGAGATTCTGAAGTGGTTAGACCATGACATCATTTACCCAATATCTGATAGCAAATGGGTGAGTCCCATTCATGTGGTTCCAAAGAAAGCGAGTTTGACTATTGTGGAAAACGAGCAAGGAGAGTTAGTGCCCACCCGCATTCCTTCTGGTTGGAGAGTTTGTATAGACTATAGGAAACTTAAGAAAGCAACTAGGAAGGATCATTTTCCCTTGCCGTTCATGGATCAAATGCTAGAAAAGTTAGCGGGGCATGAGTATTATTGCTTCTTAGATGGGTATTCCGGTGACACCCAAATTTCCATAGCTCCGTGTGACCAAGGAAAAACCACGTTTACCTGTCCATTCGGGACCTTTGCTTTCGTAGGATGCCTTTCGGTTTGTGCCATACTCCCGCGACTTTCCAACGATGTATGGTTTCAATATTTTCGAACTTAGTTGAGGACTGTGTGGAGATTTTTATGGACGATTTTTCAGTGTTTGGCACGTCTTTTGATGCATACTTGGTTAATTTGAGTTGTGTGTTGAATCGTTGTCAAGAAAAGAATTTGACTTTAAATTGGGAGAAGTGCCATTTTATGGTGCAAAAGGGGATTGTTTTAGGCCATGTGATATCTAAAGAGGGTAGACAAGGCAAAAATCAACTTAGTTAGGAGTTTGACTCCCCCCACTTCTGTGAAGGAAGTTAGATCTTTTCTAGGGCATGCCGGGTTTTACCGTAGATTCATCAAGGATTTTAGCAAGATAGCTTAGCCATTGTCTTCTTTGTTGGCCAAGGAGGTGCCCTTCAAATTTTCTGATGAATGTTTGAGGGCTTTTAACTAGCTTAAAGAAGCCCTCACTTCTTCTCCTATCCTCAAACCTCCCACCTGGGGAGAACCATTTGAGCTTATGTGCGATGCCTCTGAATTTGCTATTGGTGTGGTATTAGGTCAAAGAATCGATTAAAAAACCAGTAGTTATCCGTTATGCAAGCCACACTTTGAATGAGGCCCAGTTGAACTATACCGTGACCGAAAAAGAATTTTTAGCTGTGGTTTATGCTTTCGAGAAGTTTAGGTCTTATTTGCTTGGTGCAAAAGTCATAGTGTATACCGACCATTCGGCTATTAGATACTTGATGGAGAAAAAGGATTCCAAACCTAGATTGGTTAGTGGGTCTTGTTACTACAAGAATTCGATTGCGAGATTCCAGATAGGAGGGGAGCCAAAAACCCTGTCATGGACCATCTTTCTAGGATAGTGACCGAAAATGTGAGAACCAGTATTGGAGAGATTGGGGGTACTATCATTACTCTATCGCCCATCATCCACCGGCGCCGCCTGATTATGTCAATGAGTACTAGCCTACATATTTTCCTTATTACCCATATCCTCCTCCCGGAGGATCCAAGCAGTGATTGTAAGCACCCCGCCCCCTCTCATCTTTTTCATTGGTTGCACACAATTTCTACTTGTAAAAGTACATGTGTGGGGGGTGGTATTTGTGTTGGGGTTTGGGTAGGGAAAACTCTCTGATTTGGGATTGCATCAATAAGATGTAGGCATATGAGTTTGGCTTCACTAGCATGGTCATTGTTTGTATGAAAGTCATTTTCTTGGGTTTGTGTTGTGGAATTGGTATGGTTTGTGTATGATTTTATCATTCGTAGGACCGGGAGATGGCGAGATATTTTATCCTCAATTCCCGCCTCAATGAGTGAGATTCGAGGTTGAGGCGAACCATTGTCAATGTAAATTTTGTAAATAGTTTGTCTTTAGTTTGTTCTTTAGTTAGTGGCATGTATATTTGTTTTTCTTTTTGATCTTGCATGTGAACATTCACACATAATATGATTTTCTTGTTTATTTCTAACCTATGATGTGATGTCCTTTGGATCGTGGATTGGGTATGATTTTATTGAAGATCTTGAGGTAACTTCCTTCTACCCTCTCAATGTGTATACATCTTTGATCCATGATGCATGCTTGATTTTCCTTTTTGGTGGCGAACCCCTCGAGTATGAATGTTGGGAATATTTTGCTGTTGGAGCCGTGTGGGCTCGGGTCGCCACCACTTTTGCTTGTTAGTTGTTTGTTTTTATGTCTTTTGTAGGTTTTCTATCTTACCTGTGACACCCTTTTTCCCACAATGGGGACATTGTGAAGTTTTGCGTGGGAGTGGGGGTGATACTTCCATTGTTCATGGGTAGATCACCTAGCTTTTAGTCTTTTGATTTTGTTTTCGTACTTTTTACTAAAATTTGAAAAATTTTCGTGAAAATGAAAGAAAAAAGGGAAAAAGATTGTGAAAACCCCCCAAAAGTGTTTCTTTTTCTTTTTGAAGATGCTTTCGTTCACCATTGTGTAGGTAGTTGTCTAATTGGCTGATTCAATCATTTAGAAGTGGCCGATATGAATAATGATAGGCCTTAGGAAGGATTTCTGCCATGATTTATCTATATTAGACCTTGACATGGAATGTGAAAGTAGAATCCTCAACTCGTACACGCCCCGATTGTGAATTTCTTACCCAAAGTTAGACAGTCTTAGTTGTTTAATGCTCTTGCTCGTCTTAATTAATGAATTAATTAATTACTGTCGGTTCCACCGATGAGGGTTGGTGTGGGTGGACGGCGCCCATGCCCCTTAAGTACAATGTTTACGTATGGAGCAACCCGAATCAGGTAGGGTAACCCTTTGCGAAGGTCGGTCCTATTCCCGAACAAACCGACGCCGACGCCCTAAAATCTTACAAAACAGATTGAGAGTAAGGCTAAAGAAAGAAAAGAGTGAAGAAAAAAAAAGAGAAAGAAAGCAGAATAAAAAAAAAAGAAAGAAAAAGCAAAAGAACAAGAAAAAGTTGAGAAAGCGAAAAAGAAAAAGAAAAGAGAAGAAAAGTTGAAAGAAAAATAAAGAGTGAAGTTAGGTTAGCTAATAACCCCGAGCTTGAGCACGAAAATGACTTTGAATGTCTGGCTTAGGTTAGAAAGGATCGATTAGGGCCCACTTGCACTTGTGCACGAGGATTTTTGCTCATCATGAAGTGCCGGGGTTGAAAACCTCAAAGATTGGCAGTTTTCCAACCTTTATACCCTTGTTTGTTCATTTTGCTTCTTCCATTCGATTGTTGAGGCGGGTTGGATAATGTTGATTCATAAAATATAGTTTTGTAGAATTATTTTCTGATTTAGACTATTTACGATAAATATGATGAAAAATCAAAATAAAATATCAAACGAATTTGAAATTTTTTAAGAAAATTACTGGAGGCATTTGGATGTGTTTTGGACTTGCCCTAATTTTTGTAGATTTTTCCCAATTAAATAGATTTTTAATTGAGCTTTTTCAGATCTGACGAGAAATAAATTCGGTTAATTCTCTGAATTTTATAAATTTATAGAAATTTATAAAATTTCTGAAAAATGTACAGTAGGTTGGGTGACCATACTTTTAAGAAAAAGTTTTTCGTGAATTTATCCAATTAAAATAGATTTTTAGTTGAGTTTTTCAAATCTAACGAGAAATAAATTCAGTTGCTTCTCTGAATTTTATAAATTTATAGACATTTGTAAAACTTTTGAAAAATTTACAGTAGGTCACCGGGTTACAATAATTTGTAGAAAATTCTTTATCGTGAATTTTCGAATTCGTTAAGTTAGTTTTCAGATCTGCAGCAGAGTATAATCGTTTACTCTTCTGATTTTTTTTCGAATTTTTGAAATTTGATAAAATTTTGAAATATTCACAGTATCTCATGAGATGACTCTACTGTATGGGAAAATTATAAAATTTAATTTTGGAACTTATTGGACTGTTATCCATTTATTTTCCGATAAAACGGCGAATTAAATTAGTTTAATTCCCTAAATTTTACAAGTTTGTGTAAGTTTGATGAAATTCTGGAAAATTTCATAGTAGATCATTAGATGACTCCATTATATGAGAAATTTAGTGTTGGTAAGTTTTAAAATTGATTGGTATTTTATTTACTTTTTCATGCATGAAATAACCGACACTGAGAAGCAACACTGACCCTGTTGCCAGCAGTGTTGGCGAAAACGTGCCCTTTTAGGGTTAGTAATTAATTCTTTGAAAATTAATTATCGAATTCTACTTTTACTAAATCAGATGTTTGACATAAAATTTTATAAGAGTTTGTAAAGTTTAGGAAACTTGCAATTTTTAAAAGATATAGTATCGCATAAAATCTTATAAGAGTTTTGTAAAGTTAGGAAACTTGCATTTTAAAGGATATATTCTCTTTTGAAATACTTAATTTTAGGAAAATTGAGTAATTTGTATGTAAAGGTATTCCCAAATCCTAAATCTGTTTAGATAATTAAGATAAAATTTAGAATTTTGTTATTTTTCATGCAAATTGTTTAGGAAACTTTGTTTAATATTAGTTTCCTTATATGTGCTATATTGCAATTAAATATGTCTTCATAATTTGTTATTTAAAGCATGTGTTATATTTGATATAATTATTACAATATTGCTTGTTTGCATGTGCTCCTAGTATGGCCATATATAGTCGGTTTTACCGGTCTACGTACCGGGTTGGGTGAAATACGACCTGCGTGCCATCACTGAATTAATAAATTTAAATTTCAGTTGAATTTATTTTAATTCATGTAAAGTCTCCTTGAGAGGTCCCCTTTGTAAATTATTGTAATTGAAGACATCAAGTTGAGTGGGAGCCCAATAGTAATGGAGATATTGATCCAAGTGGGAGTCATATCCAAGGAAGTTGCAAAATTCAAGAAGGAGTTCTTGAATACTGTCAAGGCTTAGTTAAAATTAGCTTAATTAAGTCTAGGTGGCCATACTAGGTGTTTTATGTTATAATTTTGATTGTAATTGCAACAATTATAGATAAGAGATTGAGAGAAGAGAAAATAAGAAGAGAAAATGAGAGAGATAATGAGGGAGAGGATTTGTGTTATTGCTCATATTACAAGCTATTTATAGACATTACAAGCTTGGACTCCAAGCCAAATATAATGTAAACTAATGTAAAATAGCACATGTAAAATGGGTTATTCACAATAATATATTATAACACTCCCCCTTGAATTACCATTTTCAAAATTATGCCTCGTTAAAACCTTACTAGGAAAAACCCATTGGGAAAAACCCTAGTGAAGGAAAAAGAGTACATAATTCTTGATACGCCAATATATGCTGCCTCATTAAAAACCTTTCCAAGGAAAACCCCATGGGACAAAACCTCGGATAAGGGAAAAAGAGTACAGCGCGTATGAACTCCCTTTGATATGAGCATCAGCAGACATCTTTGAGGCGATGCAATCCGATTTTACTGACTAACTTCTCAAAAGTTGCAGTCGGTGGAGACTTGGTAAATCAACCAAATTCTCAATAGAACGGATTTGCTGAACATTAATCTCACATTTCTTTTGTAGATCATGAGTGAAAAAGAACTTCGGTGAGATATGCTTTATTCTATCACCTTTGATGTATCCTGCTTTCAATTGTGCTACACAAGCAGCATTATCCTCATATAATATTGTGGGAATATCCTTACCTGAAGATAAACCACAAGATCCCCGTATGTGTTGGATTGCAGATCTTAACCAAACACATTCTCTGCTAGCCTCATGAATTGCCAAAATTTCAGCATGATTAGATGAGGTGGCTGTTATGGTTTGTTTCATAGAACGCCCATGAAATAGCGATTCCACCACAAGTAAACACATATCCAGTTTGCGATCAAGCGTTTTATGGGGATCAGATAAGTATCTGACATTCGTATAGCCAGCCAAAAATGCTTTTACTTCACGAGGATAAAATATATCATATCGATTGTACCTCGAAAATACTGAAATGATGTATAATTAACGAGATACATCAATGCTCAAATAGCATGTAAATATGGTACTTCAAGACTCATATTGGTATTTCAAGAACCATATTAGTACTTCAGGACTTAAATATGGTACATACAAAGTCAAATACTATACCTCAGGATCGATATATACAGTACTTCCGGATAAGGTAATATATAGTACTTCTGGACCTAGATATGGTACTTCAAGACCATAAAGTTTCTCATCATCCTTTCAGGGTTTAAAAAGAAAGAAGATTACTAGTGTGCATAGTCTATATAGAACCTTTTATCACACTTGCTATATGACTTGATTGATGCACGAAAAATCATCCCCAATTTGTTCAACTTGTAGAGCAAGACAACATTTGCTTTTGGAATTGTCTTTCATTTCAAAACTCTTTCTTTAAGGAAACTGTAATGAGACTCTTTAGGAGTCCAAAACTTGGTTTTACCAAAACCTTTTATCTCAAAATAAGCAATCTATTGCTTTTGGAATCTCTTCTCGAGTTTGGATATCATTAAGATCTTTTGATACTTTCTTTGATTATACAATATGCGTCCATATTGTATAAACTCATATAAATATCTGCTCAATTTCACTGAGTAATTCTCTCGAAAGTTTCAATGTATGCTTCAGGCACCATTTGAATCCTTCAGGGATTTTCATGTAAATATCTTTATCGAATTTCTCATGAGCTATAGCAACATCTATAAGATGCATGTGAAATATTTCATGTACTGCGAGACTTGACAACATATATAGTAGCATAAACTATAGGGGAGTATATAATTGATACCTGGTTTTGCGAAAACCCTTGTTCAACTAATCATGCTTTGTACAGACTGCGGGTTTGATACTTCCCTTTTGTACGAAAATCTAATTCTTCACTAATCGCATCTTTCCATTTTTGCCAATCTTTTGTTTGCCTGGTTTCCTCAACAAATCTTGGCTCATGATCCTCATTTTCCTGCATGATATTCAGTGCTATATTATATGAAAACACTATATCGACGTCGATTTCACTTCGGTTCCATCTTGTACCAGTCATGACATAATTGATTGAGATCTCATCAATATTGTAATTGTCAGGTACCTGAGTTTGTGGTGCAACTTCCACATTTGCCATGTCTGGGGAGTCTTATGGAGTCGATATTTCATCGCGTTGGTTATCATTATTCTTTGCTCCTTTTCTTTTTCGAGGATTTTTGTCTTTGGAACCTACTGGTCTGCCATGCTTCAAATGTGGTCTAGACTCATTAGCAATAGCACTTTGTCCTGCTGGGATATCAATTCTAATAGGAGCATTAGCAGCTGGAATGTAAGATTTAGTGACTCTCTTTGGGTCAGCAAATGCGTCTGGCATTTGATTCGCTAGAGTTTGTAAACGAATTATGTTTTGAAATTCCAGTTCACACTGCTTTGTACGAGGATCTAGATGCTTTAGCAATAATTCATTCCAACTTATCTCTTTGCCCAACTGCTTAGATTCTCCCCCTAATGTTGGGAAAACTGTCTCATCAAAATGACAGTCGGCAAATCGTGCCGTAAACAAATCTCCAGTTGATAGTTCCGCATACTTAATTATAAATGGAGATTCATGCCCAACATATTTTCCCAATATCCTTTGGGGTCCCATCTTAGTGCGTTGTGGTGGGGCAATAGGTACATACACCGTACATCCAAAAGTTCGTAGATGGGAGATATTTGGTTCATGGCCAAAAACCAATTGTTGGGGAGAATATTCATGATAACCAACTGGCCTTATGCGGATCAATGCCGCAGCATGCAATATAGCATGTCCCCAAGCGCTAGTTGGGAGCTTTGCTCTCATAAGCAATGGCCTTGCAATTAGTTGCAAGCGCTTAATAAATGATTCTGCAAGACCATTTTGTATATGAACATGCGGCAGGATGTTCAACTTCTATGCCAATTGATATACAAAAAACATCAAAGGCTTTAGACTTAAATTCACCGGCATTATCAAGACGAATTCTCTTGATAGAATGATCTGGAAAATGTGCTCGTAGTATTATCAATTAAGCAAGCAATCTTGCAAATGCCAAGTTATTGGTTGACAATAAACACACACGTGACCATCTAGTTGATGCATCAATTAATACCATAAAGTATCTGAATGGTCCACATGGTGGTTCTCTAGGACCACAAATGTCACCTTGTATACGTTCCAAAAATGCAAGGGATTCAGCCCCAATCTTAGCAGGTGATGGCCTTGTGATTAATTTTCCTTGAGAGCAAGCGGTGCATGAGAACTCATTACTTTGAAGGATCTTCTGGTCCTTTAAAGTAAGTCCATATGAGTTCTTTAGGATTTTGCGCATCATAGCTGATCCGGTGTGCCCCAATCTATCATGCCATATAATAAATTCTTTATCATTAGCAAACTTCTGGTTTACTAGAATATGTTCCTCAATTGGGTTAATTACTGTGTAATATAACCCGGAGGAGAATGATGATAATCTTTTTAACACAAATCTTTTGCCCAAGGCAATTTTCGTGATATGCAAATACTCAATATTATTTTCACGAGTTGTCTCAATGTGGTATCCATTTCTGCGGATATCCTTGAAACTCAGTAAGTTTCTTTGAGACTTGGTGGAATATAATGCATTAACAATGTGCAAACTTGTTCAACCAGGTAGCACTATATGGACTCTTCTGGAGCCTTCAATTAAATTTGAGCTACCCAATATAGTACAAACATTTGTATCTTTCATTAATAAGTAATAAAAGTATTTCTCATAATGAAGTGTGCTATTATACTGCCTTCAGGGCACATATCTCCTCCTTCGTTTATGACACAAAACAAAGAAGTGTCCATGAAGTTTAATCAACGGAATGGTCATAATCATCATTACTATTCTTTTGCCCAAACTTTGTCTCTATCTGTTTTCTTTCGTTCTTTAATGATACTTGATAGAGGTCAACAAGATGTTTTGACGTACGACAGGTACATTGCCAATGTCCATTTTATCCACAATGATATCATGGACTTTCAACAGTATTCTTGCCTCAATCATTCTTGCTCCCCAACTTCTGGTGGGAAAATGATATTTGAAAAGGGATTACAATAGTTCATCACCACTATGTCCTATGACTTCTAGCATGACTTTTTGTTTGTTTCATAATCTTGCAGGTTATATATGCTACCACATTTACTTCTGGGAATGAGATATAACCAATTGGGTGGAGTTTAATAGTTTAACAACTCATTTATTTTGTAAATAACAAAATCATGTAAATCTCCAAAGATTAAACTCCACATATGAACATATAGTCATACTCAAATACAATAAGGCAATACAAATACTTGCAAGTCAAAATACTAACTTTAGCAAGCTTCATATACTTTTTCAGTCTCATGCATACCATAAATATTCTTTAACAATTAGGTATGCCAAGTAACAATTATACACTTTCAATTGACATTTAATGGCAGGACACCAAACAATTATTACTTCTACCATCTATTTTAATAATAATTCACATCATTAAGACATGTATAAATTGAGTATTCACAAAGATGAAAACATATATATCTTTGACCCTTTTATGTGTGAATCTCACAATCAATTAAACGAAATAGCATCATGACCTATCAATTAGGGCATGTATAGTTTGTACTAAAATGCATATACAAGTACAATAAGACTATATTGTACAAAATTATAAAGAGCCATATACAGAGTTATGAAGCTTCTTGGTATATCATGTACGCTTGAAATAACACACACAGTATCACAAATACTTGTATATACATGTATAATTTCAATAAATTGCTCCCATATGGATTAATCAAGCATATATATTCAAGTTATCATCAGGGGATATCATGAAATCCTCATGAAATGTGGTGTAAATAAATAACACAATGAACCATATGTATTTATCATGTGAACTTGGCCATTTCTCATTTATTGAATATCCATATAATGAAGTTCACGCAAG
Source organism: Portulaca oleracea (assembly GCA_029582165.1). Taxonomy (NCBI): domain Eukaryota; kingdom Viridiplantae; phylum Streptophyta; class Magnoliopsida; order Caryophyllales; family Portulacaceae; genus Portulaca; species Portulaca oleracea. The sequence continues at coordinate 34,476,921 of CM055888.1, read as the reverse complement.
GATGGGAAAAGTAATTAAATTCAAGCATGAATCATAATCATAATCTTTTTCTAATTAATCTTACTCAAAATAAAGTGAGAATTACTCACAACAATACTTGATCATCATGCTGGCATAAAACATAATTTTCATAACTAATAACCCAACTTAGCATACAAGCTGCCTAAATTACACCAAATTAGGCATATTTATCCAAAATTTCACAACTCTTGAAATAAACATCCAAAAAATTTCAAACTTTAGCCACAGCTACTATACAATATAGAGAGTATACAGTAAAATTTATACCGTCAAAACTCATGTACATAATTCAAGAGAAATCAGATAGTGAGATATTACTATTCATTTGAATGTCAATATTGTTAGTGTTATGAACTTCTGGTTCATCGACAATATTTGTATGAATTTAATTATCATTGAAGGTGAAGTGAACTTCTGGTTCATTCATAAAAATAAATTCAATATCGGAGTAGTGAACTTCTGGTCACTAATAAAATTTAGGTAATATCTCAACGTTGGAATGAACTTCAGGTTCATTAACAAAATTAAGCAAAATTATGTCCATGTTTTAGACTTGTGATTCTCGGGTTTTACAGAATGGGCCTTAGATGATTGGGGTCGATAAGGGGCTATTATCCGTCAACAACACGCCTATAACCCAGCTCCCATAGGTATTCCCTCGAATGCATAGCTTCGGGTTTCTCAGAATGGGTCACGAAATGGGGTCGGACGGGAATCATCCCTTAATTAATTATACGACTCTCCAATACTCAAGGCTCCCATAGTTAATCCCACGAATTCATTAAGAAGATTATCATTATTCAGTTATAGAGTGCTATAACAATAAATGAAGAAACTCAATTGTAGGACATATACAATTGATAACTCAAAAATACATGTCAATAATTCATAAATACATCATAGAAAAATCGAATTTAACTGGGCAGAATTATTTGCAAAATCATAACTCCAAAAATTACGAAATTTTTACACAGTGTGCCAAATATTATGGTTAACCTACAGTAAAATTTTCGGAATTTTTCGCCAAGCCAATTTTACGTAGAAATTCAAACAGTGGTTGAATTATTGTAAAATCCGAAAATTAAAAATGAAAATAAACCAAAATTACAAAATTATAACTTATAACAAATACCTTAGATTATGAAAGGGATAATGAAAGGTAGAGCCTGGTGCTTATAACGTGTTATAATTTTGATTGTAATTGCAACAATTAAAGATAAGAGATTGAGAGAAGAGAAAATAAGAAGAGAAAATGAGAGAGATAATGAGAGAGAGGATTTGTGTTATTGCTCATATTACAAGCTATTTATAGATATTACAAGCTTGGACTCCAAGCCAAATATAATGTAAACTAATGTAAAATAGCACATGTAAAATGGGTTATTCACAATAATATATTATAACATTTTATTTTATACTTTAATTTGTTATAGCATGTTGTTTTATTATGCCTTTTATGCTTTTTGAAAGAGTTCACCTAGAATTGCATACTTAGTATAAAAAAACTTACTCTCAAAATTGAATTATTGCTCAACCTATCGTACCACTACTTAGATGGAAAATAATATTGCCAAAGCGAATTATTTGTTCGTCGCTAAATAAGTAGGGTGGGAGTTAGATCAATTCCAAATTAGCTATCAAAACGGTTTTGGGCTAAGAGCAAAGGAAAAGAGATATTGCATTTGATATAAATTTCTTGCCAAGAGTCATTTTGAATGATCGATCATGAGATGATCCACCAAAGGCGACATGGACTTGAGTTTTGTTGGGCCAAAGTCCACTTGAGCCCATGAGTCTTGTGAGTCTTGGTTAAAATTAAAACACTAAGTGAGAGTTGATAAAGTGTTTTGATTTAAAATTAAAATAGTTTAATTTCTTTTGATGAATAATAAATAAAATGAATCAATTTGTCTCGTAGAATCTTTTATGTCTTTTCACTCAAACATTCACCACTAATCAAATATTGTTTTGTCCTTGAGAAAGAGAAGAACAATTGCACCAATTCCTTAATTGACATCGCCATTACAAGCTTGTCTTGGAGGCGAATAAAAGGAACATGTCTTTGATATAACATTGAGCTAGAGATCAATATTAAGAGGTCAATCAAGGCAAATGGGTACATGTAGTGTCATAGTATTCATGCGACTTTAACTTCAAAATGTTTGAAGATTAGAGGAAGGATTTCAATATTACCAACTCAAAACCAAGTTCAACGAACTGGTTAGAGTTGATAAATATGAAACCAATAACCAGATAGTTTCGATTAAGCTAGATAAGGGCCAACTGATGACGCTCATGTTCTGAAATTATTTGACTATTTTAAAACATGAGAAACCTCATATCCTCCTTTAGCCAAAAGGTTGGCGACCAGTGATAGTCTTTTAGTGAAAGAGGAAATAAGATTTAAGAAATCTATCGAAGACAAGATGTCAAAGGAAAGGTAAGGATAAATAGTTGTACATACCGAACTAATGACTGCTACCGGTTAACAACCAGATCATGTATGCTTTTATTGTAAAGGTATATGACGTTGGAAGCGTGAATGTCCAAACTATAAGGAAGGCTTGAAATGTAGTAATATGTTTTCATTTCTAGGTAAATGCGTATATGATACGCATTACCCTTATTAAACCCACCTTAGGTATTAGATACTGGCTATAAAACTTACACTTATGCAAATGTGCAGGATCTACAACAAAGTAGATGTGTTTGGAAGGATGAGAGTCAGACTACAAATAGGAGCATGCAAATAGTTGTAGCTCCTCATATAGAGTTGGCCGTTTATCCAATTCCTCAAAACTTATAACAGAAATTTATAGGTGATTCTATGTTCTCATTATAAGTAGAAATTTGATTTCAAGCTCTCAATTAGAGAGAGAGAGGATCTCGGATAAACACATCTAACACATCGAAACAAAAAGGTTTTAAAAGGAAGAACACATGTTCAAACATAACCTTGGAACTATTTATTAAGTCCTGTCTGCAAAGCATGCCTGTACCTTTTACAAGAAAAGGTGAACGTGCCAACAAACATTCATTCATATGTATGAAGACCATTGAGCACAAGTACAAGGGATGAATTACTTCAAATCTTCAAAGATGAACTACATAAGACATGGTGATTCATGTCTATGAGGTACATCTGGAGATGGAATGTTAAAATAGTTTAAAGATTTCCAGAATGAAGTAGTCTTGGTAAGATAGTGAGATCACACAGATACGATCGAAAGGGTGCTGATGATTGAGCCAAGAGTTTGAACAAATGACTCAAATGAAACATATAGTAAGCTAAGTCATATTAATCAGAAATGCATTCAGAAACTGTAGAGTGCAAGACTTCTGGAAACTTTAACTTCGAAAAGTTAGATGCTTTGTGAAGCATGTTTGATGGGACAGATGACTAAATGACCTCTTACTAGAATTGGTGATCGAGCTATTGACTTGTTAGGATGCATACATACTGATGTATGTGAGCTTATAAGCACTGGCGCTAGAAAAAGGTTTATCGTACTATTTCATCACTTTCAGTGACGATTTTAGTAGATATGGATATGTCTACTTAATACGCCACAAGTTCAAATCCTTTGAAATGTTCAAAGAGTGTCAAAGTGAAGTACAAACCAACTTGGCAAGAAAATCCAAACTCTTCAATCAGATTGAGGAGGTGAGTATTTGAGCCAAGATTCCTCTAACCATCATAGAGAGTGTGCGATTGTTCCACAACTCTCTCCTTCGGGAACACCATGGCACAATGGTGAGTCTGAAGTGAGGAATCACACCCTATTAGATATAGCGCGATTGATAGTGGTGAGCCACCATTACTAGTTACCTTTTTGGACACACACTATTAACCACAACTTTAAATACTGAACAAGAATTATTTAAAGCACTAGAGAAGACACCATGTTGACTTAACAAGACGACTCACCCGGGACACGGGCTTGCATGACCTTAATTTTACATGACCCTGAGGACTATCGATCATTATAAAGGACCAAATAAAGCCGAACATAGCGAATCAGAACCGAGTATGGGGGTACAAGTCTGTGTTTCTCAATTCGGATGGGCCCCATCCATAGACAGACCGTTTTAAGGAGAATCCGTAACTTGGACTACTTACTCAGACTAACTTAAGCCATGCCGAATATTATGCGGACTAAGACGATGATCGACAGGACTGACAGTATGACACTTTTCTATACATTTTTTTTTATCTATTTGTTTATGAAAGTGAGTATCGTAAAGGACTGGATAGAACCAACAGCGAGTGAGTTGTAATTAGTTTATGGACTTAATTGCCGAATCCAATATGGTTGGGCCTAATCACGTGCTGACCATAAGTATTATGGGTTTGATAATTAATTCGATAAATTAACTTACTCAAGCTCAGTGATTATTATGCAGTCTAAAAATTTACCTACTAACTTTGTTTTGACTTTAATGAGGTTTATTTAACCTTTGTTAAGAAGATGTCGTAAAGGGCCATATAGAATCATCAAAGGCGAGTTGAGTTTACTTTATGAACCAAGAGAATCAACCTTTATTGATAAAGGGGCCCAACCACTGGGTTAACCATAATTTTTGAGGTTAATTAACTTAGTTGGTAAATATGACTTTTCTCAGCCCAATGACTACTATATAGACTAGAACAACACTCCTAGACTCGGGACGACTCTTTACAACGAAATTAAGCACATAACGAATAGCATACATATGAACCAAGGCTCTATGTACAAAAAGGGTTTATTGGCTGGATAAGGCTTAGCAGCTCATGTACTCGTCCTGGTGCATTCTTGTTGTAAAGGCAACTTGAATGTGTGGGGTGTTGCTCTTGGAGGCTCGTGTGGAGACCTCGTAGAGTGATGCATGATTGGATGTGGTGACTAATGCTCTCTTGGTGTAAAGGCATCAATTGAGTATAGCCAGTCCGGCATCCCATGGGTTATTTTTTGTGGTTAAAAAGAAAAAACCTAAACTGTCGATTTACGTGCTCCTACGACATATTACATGTCAAGGGAGTGCCCTGGTATATGCAATGCATTATGCCTAAAAAGAATGACTTAATAATATAAAGTAAAAATCCTATTTTCCTTCCAAAAATTTTAAAGCACACTAAACTTTTTTCATGTTTTACCCACTTTAAGAAAAACTCCCTAGTGGAGTCTCCAAAAATCCTGTGGACATTTTCCCTTGCCGTTTGGGCTTCCGAACCTCCACATGGATTGGGGTGTGATTCGGTGATTTGTGCTGGGGTTTAACCTTTGAAAACTCTTTAAGGAATTAGTCATACATTTCATGAATAATATTTTGTAAAATCACTTTCCCTTTACTTATGCATTTTATGAGTCCTTGAATTAAACCTTTAAGAGTGAACATCCACTTGTTCCAAACTCTTCTAAATTTAACCCAATTTTCTCATTAAAATGTTAGGCTCGGAAGAAGGCGATTTATTCAAATATTGTTTAGAAATATAAGAAGAACGCCCTAAAGTTGCATCGGTACATTGTAAAACCATGTTTTACCATAGTTTATGCAATCCCTGATGTGTTTTGGTTCGAAATGGGAGTTGCCACCCAACTTTTTGAAGAGAAAACCAAGAAAAACCTAAAGAAAATAAAGAAAACTCCCCCTGTGAAACCCAAGAATGGATCCGGAGGTAAGGCTACGAACTCGAAAAGTAAAGACTTTAAGAGTCCGCCTCTCACAAAAGGAAAGACTCTACTAAAAGTTTAAAGATGCGCCTTTGATAAAGTTTGAAAGAGAAATGGATGAATACTTTATAGAATCATTTCATTGAGTCATGCAACAAGAACTTTACAAAATAAAAGATACAAATACACACTTATTTACAAGAAGAAGGAACACTTAAAGCTTACATTGTGACTTTGTTGGGAAAGCCTTGCCTAGCCTTTTGATGCTTGAAAACTCCCCTATGTGATGCTTTTAGAAACCTCCTCTCAAAGGGTCAAAATAGATAAATAGGATTGAAAAGATGGAAAAAGAGTTGGTGGAGAAAAGGGATAAAGAAAGCTCTTTTTGTGGTTTTGGATGTGTTTAGGCTAGGGTTTTTTATGGAGTTTAACATGGATAGAATAAGATAAGTGTTTATGGTTTTATGATGATGGGAGAATGAAGGTTATGGTGGTGAGATATATAGTGGAGATGGTAGAGAGGATAATAGAATGATGATATGAGAGATAGTATATGAGTATAGGAAGAAGAATGAGAAGTAGAGAGAATGGATGAAGAATAGAATGAAGAAGTGAGGGAATGGATTAGAGAGTGAGTTGGTGAGTGAAATACCTTTAAGAGGAGTAGTATTTAAAAGATGAGGAGGTAGTATATGATACATGCATCCATGCATACCTTGTAGTCTCCGGTCAGTCAACACAAATAGAAAGATGACCAAGGGGGATTGTCTTCTGTGGACGGTGGCACGTGGTCAATTGACCACGTGTGGTCGGTGCTGTAGGCCGACCGTCCACCCGGTGGAGAGGGGAAATGTATTTGCTTCGTCCATGCATGCATGGACGATGGTGTGCGAAGATAATCTCCCTAGGGAGTTGGGGATTCACACTGGACGGAGGGAGTGTTTGTATTTAGTTTTTGTGAGTGTTTTTTGAGTCTTTTGTGAGGATTGTATTCCGTGACCTAGAGCACTTGTTCTTAGGACTTGCATGGCTTCATCTTTTTATTTTAAAAATGTACGTGTAGCTAGGTAAACTCACATGTGATCATGCCTGTGGCTTTAGATGGATAAAATACATGTTATTGCATGTACTCATCAATTTTCTTCTTCTTTTTTGCTTTTATTTTTATAAGGATGTGTCATGCGTCAAAATCTCAGTGTCTACACCATGGAAGATAGCTTGGCCAGGGCATCAACCAACTCATTGTGACTTCGATGTAGGTATCTGAACTCAATATGCTTGAATCTCTTGGCCAAATCAGACAAGTGTTGTTGATATAATGCCAAAGACTCACTTTTCACCTTCCAAATACTGGTCGCTTGATTAACAATCAAACTTGAATCACCAAGTACTCGCAGCCTGTAAGTACCCATCTCTAGAGCTATATGTATACCCAGGATGAAAGTTTCATATTAAGCAACATTGTTGGTGGCGTTAAAATCCAGCTTGACCGCCAAAGGAAATTGTAGATCTTCAGGAGATACCAGCAGAGCCCCAGCTCTGCATCCCATCTGGTTTGCAGCACCATCGAAATATAGCTTCCAAGTCTCCTCCTCCACTTGGAATACTTGCTCATCACTAAACTCCAAGCACCCAGTATTAGAGTATTATATCGGGAGTTCAGCAAGAAAATTAGAAATTGCATGACCTTTTATACACTTCTGATGTTGAAAATGAAGATCAAACTCGAATAACATGACTACCAATCGGGCGATCCTGCTGGTAAAAGTAGGTTGCTCCATGATTTACTTGACCGAGTTGCACGCTGTGATCACATAAACACTGTGCGAGAGCAGGTAATGACGAAGCTTCTTTGTAGACCAAACAAGTGCCAAGGCTGACAGACCTAAAACTAATAGGTGTCTGTGTACCGCAAGTGTACGGGTCTGTGTAGTAATAACAATATCATTCTCTCTTAAGGACTTGTGTTCAACTACGCACTAAACTAGTTCACTACAAAGGATGCTAGGTCGATCTAAAGGTTGTGGTAACGGTTCAGATAATTAATTAAGGAAGCAGGAAACTAAAGGATGTAACCAAGTGATTAAAAGCGTTCAGGGGAGTCCACTCTAGTCAATCAATCAAATTAAGCGGGGATTCTAGTTCTAGGTAATTTTAGTAGTGTTGGGTCTATAATCTTTCTAAGCCTTATCACTTCGATCTTTCGATCCTAGGTGAGTTACAGTGTTTAACTTATCATTATTTGTAACTATTTAATCTAATCAAAGATAACAACTGATTATAAATTGACCCTAGGCAAGAATCATTATGTCTAACTATTTTCTAAACCTATTCAATCTACGCAATCCAATTCAAGACTCAAATTGTCGTTCTATTGTCGAGAATCTAAAACCAAGTACAGGCTATAACTGTCGTTCTGTTGCCAAATTACCATGACATACAATACACGCAGATTAAGCGACTGTATTAAAACCTAAAACTGAAATTACACACAATAAATTAATTGAAGAACATCGAGTTTATCCCCTAAACAAGTAATATAAGCACTCATAATAATAAAAATAAGGAAAACAATAATAAAATCTGAATAACGAAACATAAGGTAAATAGAAATTAAACCGAACGTTCGAGTCGTCGAATTCGATCTCTTCGTGTCACTCGATTCGATCTCCTTCCCCTCCTCTTTCATTCCTAATCTACTAGAATGGCTCCCTGAAGGGAGGAATTACAAAGAAAACCCTAAGGCTAAACGGCGGAAATAAAACTCTCAATCGTTAATCGTTGTCCAATTGAACGGCGAAGTAGTCCTTTTACAATGTGCGATTAGGGCACAAAACGCGGCCTGCGTTTTGGAAACGCTTGCTGCGTTTTGCCCAAAAGTGAAAGTCTCCGTGAGAGGGCGCTGGCTGCGCCTGAAAAATTCAACCTGCGTTTTGGTTCTGCTCGCTTTTTGGTGCTTCTGGACGAGGCGCGGGCTGCGTTTCTAAAATGCTGCTTGCGCCTTGTTCTTCCGCCCTAATTGGGTTTGGGCTGTGTGATTTTGGGCCGTTCTCCATCCTTCCTTTCTTTCTCTTCAGCATCTTTTTTTATTTTCCATGATTTTTGCTATTTCTTCTCCAATTTTTCATGCTTTTTGATATAATTCCACCAGTTCTTGTAAAACATACCAAACTCGCGAATAAGTGTATAAATCACGGAAATTGACATAAAAATAGGAGATATCGGATACAAAAAGCATGAAACTGATATGTTTTGAGCCCTAAAAATTCTATATAAAAACGAGTTATCAAATCCCCCCATGCTTAGCTCTTGCTTGTCCCAAAGCAAGTCAAAATTGGAAACAGGAGGATTAGGGCTCAAACAGGAAAAACAGAACCTAAGAAGAAAACGAATCGGAAAGAGTTTGAGGATTACAAAAACAGAATCTTAACACCCCTTCAGGCTAACCATTCTAACACATCAATTCAACAAGCAAGCACAAAGATCAGTCTATACAAGCTCAAAACTCGGTTCAAAAGAGAAAGGAAGAAATTTTAGAAACCAAAGAGGAGAGAATAAGTACTTCAGAAGCATAAATCTGCCAACAGTCTCAAGAATAATGCAAATATGCGCGGTTGGTTATGGACGTAAGTCAGTCAAAAAGAGCAGACCTCACATAGGAAAGAATAAAAACACTCAGTCACTCAAATTTTAATATGTATGTGGGTATTTCTCATACTTAGACCAATAGAAACAAACTACCATAAGCTTGGTAAGAACCTCGCTCTCCACTACTGGAATGCAATGCACAAGTGACAATCAAAAGGACTTTTCCGGGTTGTAACGGAGCTTAGGTTAAGGGTAAGGAGCGGTAAAATTTTTGAATGAGGAGTTAAGAGCCATGGTTGGATTTATTTTCAATGAGTATAACACTCTAAACTCTTCTTCTTGCTTAATGTATGCAAGGAATTTCACCTTTCTCCCTCAACAATATCAAAATCTCCACTGAATACAACCAGGTCAAAGTTTTCAGAACTTTAAATTGAATCTCCCTAATCTCCCTTTTCTTTTTGGAACTCTTTTTCTCTTTTTTTATTATTTCTTTTACTTCCTTTTTTTTTTCTTTTGGTGTGTGATCGGGGAGAAGAAAACTATGGAATTGTAACTTCGACCTCGATATAATATATGAACAACATAACCAAACACAAATTATTCAAGAGGTGGGACTTTCTGTTTCTCCCAACTTGAAACAATAAGTACAATCTCTCCCAAACTTCATATTTTTGTTCACAAACACACCATACCAACTGTTCCTTCCAAAATACGACAAACTCTCATTCAACCAAGCAGGGCAAAGGGATACTGAATATCAAAGGCCAAGGCTTGTATCGTCAGGGTTCAATCATGAAAGAAGGATAAACAATGGCTAGGCGGGGCAAAAAGAACGGTAAATATAATGTAAGGAAGGCTATTTGGCTATGTAGTTTAACAAAATAAAATGAATGCCTTAATCACTTTGTCACAGCGTGCAATGCAAATATGTAGTCTCAAGCAAGATGCAAAACAAGTTCTAGAGATGCAACTAATGGTGGAGTCACTAAGGGAATCATGAATTGATAAAAGTGATCAATTCGTAAATTTGGTAATGTGGACTCACGGGATGAGGCTTGATCAACTAAACTTATCCCAAAGATTTGCGGCAGGCAAATTTATATTTTCTAATATTGCCAAAGCAGTCAAATGCAACTTTCATAGCTTGACTCAAAATCAGAAGATTTGAAGGAAAAGGTTTCAAAATTTTTTGAGATCTCATCCATACTTTTCTAAGCGAAGCAAGTTAAACTGAAAGTATGAAAGGTTTACAAATCATCACCGAAGGTGTTTCCGGTTTTAATCCTAGTCCTACCCTATATATTTTTTTTTTGTGCTTTTCTAGTCTTTCCTAATTTTTTTTGTCTTTTTCTAATTTTCTGATTTTTTTTTGGATTTTTGAGTAGGTGGATGCAAAAGAAAGAAAAAAAAAACAAACTAAGAAAAGAAAGGAAAAGAAAATCTATATGCTACTAACTAATGCAATCTAGGTGAATGCAATTTAAAAGAAAAGAAAAAAAAATTAAGAAAACTAGAAAACAAAAGAAAAATACACTAGAAACTCAAATAAAAGTAAACAAACAAGCTAAAAACTAGAAAACATTCTAAACTAAGAAGAGGCAAATAAAAGAAACACACAAAAACAAGAGAAATCACACTAAAAACTGAAAAATAAGCATGAAACAAGAAAAATAAAGATGAAAATAAAAGAAAAATAAATGAAAAACAGAGAAATAAGAAAAATATTCACAGAATATTCAACCCCGCATGCTTAAATGTTGCATTGTCCTCAATGCAGAAGACAATGGTGAAGGGTAAGAGCAAGTAAAGGATCAAGGATCCTCGGTCGGTGGGGAAGGGTTGGTATGGCTTGGTCCTGGTGGCGCTTGTCGGGTTTGGGGAAAGGGGTCGAGGGGTTAGGGCAAAAAAAAAAAAAAACAAGGAGGGTCTTCTTTGTTTTGAAAGAAAGGAAAGGGCTCGACAAAATTAAAAGGGGCGGGCAAATTTTCTGGGCAAAAAGGCAAAACGCGGCCTGCATTTTTGAAATGCGGCCTGCGTTTTTGGATTACCTGGGCGTTCTGGACGATGCGCAACCAGCGCTTGGAAACTGCTGGCTGCGTTTTCCTACCTGATGCAAGTAATTCGATTTTCGCAACTTTTTCCTTGTTTTCTCCTTTCTTCTTTGTTTGCTCCTTATTTTCCCCACAATTTGACCTACCAAAATTCCCTACACACATCTACCAACTCAAAAATTATTATGTTAGAGATAATAATTTTAATAAATAACCAAAAACTTGACTAAAAACTTAAGGAATATAATTATCAAAGAGAAAATCAGAAACGAAAACGAAATTTAGCAAAATCGAACGGAAATTAAAAAAAACTCTAGAAAATTAAAATAGACTCGGTTAGAAGGTCAAGATCCGGGTCTTCGTTCCGGATGACGTCAAGGCCCTTAGGAGCTTGTCAAACTCCTTCGCATGTGGTTTGCAAGCTAGTAATCATGAGATACACAGAAAACTTATAAAATAAAACGTTAGTAAAGTTCTCAGCAATAAATTAAAAGATTCAAAATATTTGGTCCACAAGAATTTTCTAAGAAGGTCCTCAAGGTGTATCCAATAAGAATCAAGGGAAGGGTCATTACCTAAGGACAATTCATCAATAATACTGTTAGTTTCACTAGTCGAAACACAAAAATTAACCTCATCAAAGATATTAATTTGAACATCAAAGGTTTTTTCATCAGGCATAGGTTCCTCGAAGGTTTCTAGTAAAACTGAAGGCAATGAAAAAGAAATAGAAGCATGGAATAAATCACTGGAATCATGGAGTACAATATTATTAGGATCCTTGTTTGAAAAATTTAATTCACTAATAACCTTCTCGCTTGGTTCCTCATTAATAATATCAACAGAATCATGATGAAAATCATCCTCATACCTAGTATCTAACCCAGATGGTTCCCTCACCTCAAACACTGTCGACTGAGAAAAAGCTAAGGAAGTATCATGAAAATCAAGAACACCATCAGTAGTGTTTTCAGGTAAACTAAGGTAAGAAGAATCATCTAGAATGACTTCTAAAGGGGAGGGGGACTTGCTATAATCATATATTCCATCATTAAAATAGGAAGAATTTGAATTATGGTCAATATCATGGAATAAGTCACACTCTTGCATTAAAGTTCCAAGTTTAGCAACACCAAGGCAGGTAGAATCATCATGTTCAAAAGAACCACATAAAGCACAAGTAACTGAATTACGAGGTTGGATATAGGAATTAGACAGAAATGCATAAGGATTAAAGTACTCAGATGCACAATTAGGATTTTCAAAATAATAGTATCACGTGCAAGCCATTCAAGTAATTCCAAAACTTCATCAACAGATTTATCACAAAAACCCAAATAATCTAAATGACTACAGGTTTCTAAATTCACACCTTCAAAAACAATATCAAGAATTTCAGGTTTTCCTAACATGATATCACGTGAAACAAGAAAAGCATATAAACGCTCAAAATAATGCCAAAATAATTCACGTTCATCTAGAGGAAAACAAAAAGGTGCCATATTTTTGGATTTTTGAAATTTTTAATTTTTGATTTTTTAGAGTTTTTTTAAGAAAAGCAATAAAAACCTAGTCAACTAGAGTGCGTTCGTCTAATGGCAATTGGGGAAACAAGTCCTCGGCAACGGTGCCAAAAACTTAACAGACCTAAAACTAATAGGTGTCTGTGTACCGCAAGTGTACGGGTCTGTGTAGTAATAAAAATATCGTTCTCTCTCTGGGACTTGTGTTCAACTGCGCACTAAACTAGTTCACTACAAAGGATACTAGGTCGATCTAAAGGTTGTGGTAACGGTTCAGATAATTAACATAGGAAGCAGGAAATTAAAGGATGTAACCAAGTGATTAAAAGCGTTCAGGGGAATCCACTCTAGTCAATCAATCAAATTAAGCGGTGATTCTAGTTCTAGGTAATTTTAGTAGTGTCGAGGTCTATAATCTTTCTAAGCCTTATCACTTCGATCTTTCGATCCTAGGTAACTTACAGTGATTAAACTATCATTATTTCTAACTATTTAATCTAATAAAAGATAACAACTGATTATAAATTGACCCTAGGCAAGAATCATTATGTCTAACTATTTTCTAAACCTATTCAATCTACGCAATCCAATTAAGGATTCAATCTATCGTTATGTTGCCGAGAATCTAAAACCAAGTACAGGCTCAAACTGTCGCTCTGTTGCCAAATTACCATGACATACAATACACGCAGATTAAACGACTGTATTAAAACCTAAAACTGAAATTAGATACTATAAATTAATTGAAGAACATCGAGTTTATCCCCTAAACAAGTAATCTAAGCACTCATAATAATAAAAACAAGGAAAACAATAATAAAATCTGAATAACGAAACATAAAGTAAATAGAAATTAAACCGAACGTTCGAGTCGTCGAATTCGATCTCTTCGTGTCACTCGATTCGATCTCATTCTCCTCCTCTTTCGTTCCTAATCTACTAGAACGACTCTCCGAAGGGAGGAATTACAGAGAAAACCCTAAGGCTAAACGGCGGAAATAAAACTCTCAATCGTTAATCGTTGTCCAATTGAACGGTGAAGTAGTCCTTTATAATGCGCGATTAGGGCACAAAACGCGTTTTGGAAACGCTGGCTGCGTTTTGCCCAAAAGTGAAAGTCTCCGTGAGAGGGGGCTTGCTGCGCCTGAAAAACGCGACCTGCGTTTTGGTTCTGCTCGCTTTTTGATGCTTCTGGACGAGGCACGGGCTGCGTTTCTAAAACGCTGCCTGCGCCTTGTTCTTCCGCCCTAATTGGGTTTGGGCCGTGTGATTTTGGGCCGTTCTCCATCCTTCCTTTCTTTCTCTTCAACATCTTTTTTTATTTTCCATGATTTTTGCTATTTCTTCTCCAATTCTTCATGCTTTTTGATATAATTTCACCAATTCCTGTAAAACATACCAAACTCGCAAACAAGAGTATAAATCACGGAAATTGACATAAAAATACAAGATATCGGATACAAAAAGCATGAAACTAATATGTTTTGAGCCCTAAAAACTCTATATAAAAATGACTTATCAAAGGCCATCTTTCCGATCTCAGAATAGCGGGATTCGTACCTTGAGAATTTCTTGCTGATGTAGTATATGGCCTTCTCCAGATTGTCGACATTTTGAGCTAAATGGCCCCCATCGCGCTTTGATTGATAGTAAGATAGAGCAGTAATGGTTTTCCCGGCACAAGTGGGACTAGTACTGGCGGGTTGGTCAAATTGGCTTTGATTTTGTCGAAAGCTGCTTGACACTGGTCGTCCCATTCGACCTTTGCACCCTTCTTCATTTTCTTAAACAATGGTTCGCAGGTCATGGTGAGCTTGGAAATAAATCTACTCAGATATTGCACTCGCCTCAGGAAGCCAAGAATTTCCTTCTCCGTCCGAGGTGGATGCATGTCTTGGATAGCTTTGATATTGGATGGATCAACTTATATCCTCCGTTGACTGACGATATACCCTAACAACTTCCCTGATGTTACTCCAAATGCACACTTCTGCGGATTCAATCTCATGTTGTACATGCGAAGCCTAAGGAAGAGCTTGCGTAAATTAGGGATGTGGTCTTCACGTTTTTCTGACTTGACAATCATGTCATCAACATACACTTCTACCTCCTTGTGGATCATGTGATAGAGTAAAGTGGTGATGGTACGTTGGTAAGTGGCACTAACATTCTTCAGTCCGAAGGGCATGACCATATAGCAAAAGGTTCCCTACGGAGTGATAAAGGATGTTTTCTCCATGTCTTCTTCGTCATTTTGATCTGGTTATAGCCAACATACCCATCTATAAATGATAGGAGTTCATTTCCACAGGTATGGTCAACCAGGACGTCAATGTGTTGCAAAGGAAAGCAATCCTTCAGGCTAGCCTTATTCAAGTCCCTAAAGTCAAGGCACATCCCTACCTTCCTGTCTTTCTTCGGTCCCGGGACAATGTTGGCCACCCATTTCGGGAACTCTACAATTATAATGAACTTAGTTTCCAGCTATTTTTTGACCTCATCATAAATTTTATCTGACCATTGATTCTTGATTCTTGATTCTGTGTGGCCGCTATTGAACTGGCTTGGCGTCTGGGTAGAGGGGTATAGCATGCTCGACGATTTCCTTGTCGATCACAGGCGTATCCTTATAAGACCAAGCAAAGACGTCAATAAAAACTCTTTCAAAAGAGCGAAGAATTCCTGTTACTTCCCTTCGGTTAATGATTTGCCAATTTTCAATTCCCAGGGAGTTTCAGGTGTCCCCACATTGATGGTGATGGTTTTCTACAACCGCTGATATGTGGCTCGTTCATAGCTTGTGTTAATTCATTAAAGTCTTTTAAAGGTTCAACATCAAATTCATAATTATTAGCACAACAATTAAGGGGAAAGGAATGAGAACAGGAATACTCGGAAAGGTTCACTTCATTAAATGCAGAAACAGATATAGACTCATCAGACATGGGGTAATCTCAGTTGACCCAGACTCAACTATGAACAGGAATACTCAGAAAGGTTCACATCATTTGGCAAGTGCTTAATGACTGCTGAGGTGTGTTGTTGTTAGTGGAGTGGTTTGTAAGACCACGGTTTTATCGTTCTTCCACAGGGAGCTAGGGGCCTTAGCTGCAACTAGTTGACTCTAGGTATGGTTTATGATCATGAAAGGATCAAAGACTTTAGGGTGAAAACAACACAAACACGCTATGTTCAGTCAAAAAAGGTAAAACAATGGGTGTCGGGAGACTTTCGGGATGCAAACGGGAATGAGGAAATGGGTTTCGCAACAAGAGAGTAACGAGAAAGGGAAATCAAATGGTAATTCCGTTAGAGAAAAAAACCCACCGGACTTCCTCTTTCAAGGATAGTCCGAATTAACTTCCCTGAAATCCATAGACAGACCCGGGAAGGTCAAAAGAACGGAATTTCCTAGTTAATTTCTATTCGCTTTCGCGAACTAGAATACTAACTATCCTAATTCCTACCTTCCAACAAGCATTGGATGTATTCGGGATGCTTTCGCACCTAAATACATCCCACTTGAGGGAAGGATAGGATTAGGAAGTTGATTTCCTACCTAGTTACTCACTAAAATTGCTAACCCAAACCTAATTACCCATTCACACCCTTAATATCTCCCTAACCCATTAAGGTTCTAGCCACTAAACATCCTAACTATCATGTTAATAACATCAACAACTTCATTCATGCTTAAAAGAGTAAACAAGATGACAATAAACATTCAATAACACCTACACTATCAATAATAACAAAACAGAGATTAGTAAATAAGCAATAAATTAGAGAGAGAAAGGTTAAGAAATGCTCATTGATTGTGATGACAAGGGGGAAAACTTCAGAATAATAAAGCTCCAATGCTCCAAAGGCGAGAATAATCCTCAAACTTCCAATAATAATCAAGAGAATCCAATACAAGAACTAATAATCTCAGCAAAGATCTTCCTTAATCCCTCTAATCTAAGACTTCCAAAAATGTGATAAAGAGTGCTAAAGTATCATAAAAGATAGGTAAAGCTGCTGTCTAATCTCCTTCATGGCTAAAATGACCTAAAAACATTAAATAGTAATCAAGGTTGTTACTCAAAATTCATCATTTTACACAACAGACAAAAGCGCGCGAGGGACCGTGGATCGGGGTGACCGTGTACGGTCTGCGTAAAGCGGCGATTTTTCTCACGCCGCGCGGTAGGCACGGTCCCCATGCATCGTGGTCACGGTATAGGCGATTAGGGCTGACAACTTTCGCTCCTTCGCAAGTAGCTCTTGTCTTGGGAGACCGTGGCCACGGTCTAGTTCGGTCAGCTTCTTCTTTAGGGATGGTGAAGATCCTACCGTGACCACGGTCAAAGTTACCGTGACCACGGTCTAGTTCGGGTGGAAGGCCTCTTCACTTTGGTCTTGGCTCCATCATACCGTGGCTACGGTTCATGTGACCGTGGCCACGGTCTCTCTCGGCCACGTACAGTTCCTTTCAGGGTACTCTTCAGCCGTTGCCTCCGCTTCCGCTGCCTTTCGACATGGCCGACCCTTCTAATCCTCTGCCTTTGACACGACCAGGGCTCGGGGAATCTTAGGAAATCTCGGGATTCCCAAGATTGGTACAAAATTGGACCATTTAGATTCGTTTTGAGTGAAACCCTTCGGAAACTACAAAAGCGACTAAAACGCATTAAAAGTTATTAAAACAACTACGAAACAAGTCAAAAGCCTAAGGATTTAGGCGGTATTTAGACACGAAATCGGGTCTAAACACCCCCCCCACACTTAAACCTTTGCTCGTCCCAAGCAAAACAAAACAAAACAAAACTAACTAACACAAACTCCTCTGTCGTGGGAGAGAAATGAGTGCATTTAGCGTATGCACCAAGCCCTTTGAACCCCCCGACAGCTCGGGTGGACGAGATGGACTCGTGAGGGTTTGTAGCGGCTGTACCCACAAAAGCCAAAGAGGAAGGAGAGAGAGGAAAGTGAAAACAAAACCGAAGAAGACAAAAAAAACGAAAAACAAGGGCTTTGATTCACAAGATCTCGCAATCCAAACTAAGAAAACGCGATTAAACCTCCCAAAGTAACCGTTAGGAGCATCTCAAAAACACCAAACTCAGAAAAAGTTTGATCTTGATGATTTTTGACTCCCTACACCTTGTAACAAGCGAAACTCCACAGCAAAAGCACAACAAGAGTTTAACGGGAACCAAAAGACTTTAAAAACTCGCATCCGAATTTGAAAACAACGAAACAACCGAGAGGAGTGTTGCCCTCCCTCGCATTTGGTCGCCCTTGGCTTGGTGAGGGCCGTAGGTGATGCAAGGGGAGGCCCCGCTCTCTTTTTAGAAGCAAAACTTTTCTTTTCTCTCTTCTTTTTCTCTTTTTTTTTCTTTTTGGTTTTTAAAAGTCGGTATTAGCCTTACTTTCGGGATTTGGACGGCCCATATAAGGGGTATACCCTCCCAACACGGTCTTTTCCATACGCCTCTCCGTCGCAAAGCGATATAGGAGGAAGGTTAAGGGGTATCCAGCGCCGTACCACGCATACCGGGCCCGTTTAGGTTGGCTAAGTGTATGGTGGTTAATGTCTTCAGCGACACGGTCCACTTATTCAGGTTATTATGTCTTATGAAAGCTTTCTTCTTTCTTTCTTTTCCTTTTCCTTTTTTTTTGCACTTTTTGCTTTTGCTAAACGAGAAACAAAAACAAACTCAGACACAAGCCCTTAGAATCTCCGGGTTCCCAACAAAACGAGAAAGGAACGGGGGTCTCACAAGACACTTAGTGAAGGGAGTCTATTAAGGGTAAGTCTCGACTAAAACCCGAGCTAGGGTCGAAAATGCTCCAATCGATTACTTTTAGAAAGAAGTTTAAGAACGGCTTCTCAACTTCGATAACGAGATCCAGGAAACAAAGTAAAACAAAAAAAAAAACAAAACGAAAAGAAAAACGAAAAGGTTTTCACCCCCTTTTTTCTCCATTTTCACACAAAATTTTTTTAAATTTTAAGCAAAAACTAGGAAACAGAGAATAAAACGACTAGGTGATCTACCCTTGAAACAGAATATCTCCCCCCCCCCCCCCACACTTAAAACTCCACAATGTCCTCATTGTGGGAAGGTGCCACATAAAAAGGGTAGAGAACTTACAAGACACAAACAAACGAAAACAACTAGCAGGTAGAAAATGGTGGCGACCTGAGCCCACACAGCTCCAACAGCAAACAAAATCCCAACACAGACACTCATAGGGGTTCGCCACCCAAAAGAAAACCAAGCATGCGACGGATCATGATAAGGATTCACATACAAAGAGTAAGGTGGAAAAATATTACCTCAATCTCTTCATAAGCGTTTAAAATAGCGATTCGAAGTCGTCGTTCAAGAGAGTCAGATCAACGTTAGAGTAAAAGACGACTTTTCAATTATAGAATTCGCATGCGAGACCAAAAGCAAAAGAAAGGAAAAACTATCTTAAGAGATTCTGAAAAGAAATTGAAAAGCTGAAAGTATGAACAATATATACATTGCCAGTGACTTACCTTATCCCCGAATCTCACTCATTGAGGCGGGAAATAAGGGTGAAACTCGATGTACACTAACCGAAACAACTAATTCATTGCATTCATCCCAAATAACATTCGGTTACATCCATCCATGACCCAAAATACAAACGAGAGACGCTTAATCAATAGTCCAACCCACCAAAAACAACAAACAAACAACCCTAAGACAACTATCCAATGACTCGACAAACATAAATGATAAACAAGGCAAGGAAAAACCCGAGCAACTTAGCCGAACAATCCCCAAAATATGTGAGCTCATGCCAAAAGAAATTGAGAGACCAACAATCCAAAACCACCAGACATCGCAACTCCAAAACCCCGAAGAAGCACTCCCTCACACTTATACTTCACAAAATAAAGTAAATAGACAATGATAAAGGTCGGGTGGGGGTGCTTACAAACGGTCCTCAAGCGGACCCTCCCGGTGGAGAACGGGGTTGGAGCTGCGACTGGATGCTAACCAGCGTCTCCTGTTGGATCTCAAGCAATCTTTGTAAGTTTTCGATCAACAGTTGCTGGTTTTGGATGAGCTCCCGTTGGACTTGAAACGCATCATGAAGCTCCTGGAGTTGCTCGCTGATACGCTCAAGAGCGGCGTCCCGTTGTTGAATCGGCTCGGCTTCATCCCCTTGTGCTTGTTCTTCTTCCTCTTCATCCTCTTCTTCCTCCTCTTCTTCGTCTTCGTCTTCACCTTCCTCCGCTCGATCCCCGGGACCACCCACCACAAATCGATCCCCAAAGGTTTGGCCACACGACCAATTGCATTGGTCGGAGACATCTAGGCGTTGTTCGACATTGTCGTCGCCCAAATGAATTACGACGCTGTGGGGTTCGTTCTCGTGAGGGTATAATGTTTGCGTCCTGTGTTTCTCCAGGAATTCCTTCTTTCGTAGGCGAACACCATCGATAGGATCAGGGAAATAGCGGGGAGTCCACTTGCTCAGATAGGACTCGAACCCTTGCTTTCTTAAGAAATGGGTGATGATGTGACCCATACCAATAGTCATGTTCCGGGTTTCGAGGCTTATTTTCCGGAGGCAATGGAGGATAAATGAGCCGGTGTTGACCTGGCGATCGTTGATCGCATTATAGAGGACGAAGAGGTCGTCTTTCCGGATGCTTGAACGTCCGACGTCACGGCCAAAAACAGAGTTCGAAATGATGTGGTGGAAGATGCGGACGCTCAGATTACAGAAATCCCTAGCCTTAGAGTTGCTTGGGCAATAGAACTTTGTTCATTGCGATCGAACCCTCGGGTAACGTCTCCTCCAGCAAGTGAGCTCTTTCATAGCTTCTTGTTCATCGAATTTGACGCACTCGCCGTAGGGTATGCCGTCCTCGGGAAGGCCTAGAGCATTGCATAAGTCATTGAGCGTACATTCCACCTCCTTTTTGTTCACGATGTATGAAAAGGAGGCGTTGGATGTGCCGTCTTCTTTTACCACCAAATAGCTAAGGAATTCGAGCACCGGTTGCTCGATGATTGGTTCATTGATTGTGGCAAAGATTTCCCATCCCATGACTTTAATGAAGAAGTCCATGCTCGGTTTACAGAAAATATCCCTTGCCGTCTCCTCATGATAGAGATCCGGAGCACAAATTTTCCGCTTTTTTAGCTGCTCATACCGGGCCTTGTGCATATCGTCTCGAAAATTGACTTTAATTTTAGGGTCGCATTGAATAACCGAGGCCGGTTGACCCTTGTATCGAGTTTTATCAGGCTCAGCCGAGGTTGATGGGGCGGGGGTTGATTCCGGCTCGGTCCGAGAACGTTTCGCTCGACCCATTGGATACTCTGCAAGAAAATCAAGCACCAAACACCGAAACACACAACAACCAATACCCCAAAAATCCCGAGGAACACAAAACACAATCAACCACAAGATTCAATCCCAAAAACAAGCAATGCACTCCTAATCTCGGCAAAATCGACCAAAAACTCAAACTCCAAACTCAATCAATCCATCCAATCAAACCCACAAGCAATTTACATGAGATTCAACTAGAAGTTCACCAAAGACACTCCCAACAATCAATTACAATCCAAAATTCCAACCCCAAATTCCACTTACTCACCCAACGAAGACCCAACAAGCGATTTCACCATATTCAACCCAAATAAGCATGAAATCTAGTGTTTAATCATCAATAAGTCAAGGAATACCTGGATTGAAGTGATGGGGAACTCCTCTTGCTAATTTCGACCCCCACAAGCAACAAGAGACCTAAAATTTGCTTGAAGAAGGTCCGAAAAGGGCGAACACAGCAGTTAGGGCACGGTTATAGGAGAAAGTTGGGAGAAATGGAGGAATTGGTGGTGGGTTTGTCGAATTTTGGAAGAGAGTTAGAGGTTTAGGGTTTGGTGAGGGTTTTCGAAGGTGAGAGTGAGGAAGAAAGTGAAAGAGAAATGAGGGGGAAATAATATTAAACCCCCGACATATCGCAGGTTTTCGACAGACCGTGGCCACGGTCCATTCGACCGTCGGCACGGTGTGATTCGGGTGAGGGAAAAAAGAAGGGAAAAAGTAGGGCGGAGACCGTGGCTGCGGTAAACCTTACCATGGTCACGGTAATGTTCGGGACCAAAGTTTTCAAGAATCATGCTGCGATGAGACCGTGGCTGCGGTGACTTCCACCGTGGTCACGATGATCTTCGGCTTGGCTAAACTGGGAGCAACTTTGAGTATGCTGGCCGTGGCTGCGGTAACTCCCACCGTGGGCACGGTCCCTTTCGGTTCATCTCCAGCATCTACAAGGCTCAAAACTTGGAGAAAAATTGTTAAGTCTTAAAATCTACCCTCTTGTCATCCACTCCCTTTTCTTTCTCGCTCAATTATCATTCAAGGACACTCTCCAATCGCTCAAAAACACTTTCAAACCCCGACTCTCATAGAACCACTCACGATTTTTTTTTAAACTTTTCTAATAAGATAAAACAAAGGAAGAAGAAAGACACTAAAATAAAGGAAATAAAAATGAAAGAACTTAAAATTGAAAGAAAACACTAAAAGAGGGGAAGTAGTTCACACCTCTCCCGGGTGCTTGTTTTGTAGGTCCTAGCTCGACCTTTTCCAATGCTTTTCAATTTCCAAAATCCGCGAGGTATGTCACATCTGTCCCGACATATTCCTCACCCATGATATATGGTTTGAGTTTCGATGAGTTTTCTTTGAAACACTTCCCTTTGGCATCTTTCAACTCAACTACTCCGGCGGAAAGAATTCTCACTATTTCGAATGGTCCAGACCACCGTGATCTCAATTTCCCAGAGAACAACTTTAGCCTTGAATTGAAAATGAGAACCCTATCGCCTACCACAAACTCACGTCGGTTCAACCTCTTGTCATGCCATGCTTTCGTTCTCTCCATGTAGATCTTGTTATTCTCATATGCATGACGCCTCAACTCCTCAAGCTCTTCTAATTGAAATAACCGACTACCTCCGGCCACCTTGAGATCGAAATTCAACTTCTTGATTGCCCACAGGGTTTTGTGCTCAAGTTCGACAGGGAAGTGACACGCCTTCCCGTAGACAAGACGGTAAGGACTAAGGAGTAGTGCCGATCGGTGTCTTGAAAGCGGTGCGGTATGCCCACAAAACTTCATCCAATTTTTCTGCCCAATCTTTCCTTGAAGAGTTAACCGTCTTCTCTAAGCTCTCCTTGATGGCACGGTTGGAGATTTCCACTTGACCTTGTGTTTGTGGATGGTAAGGAAGTCCCTTCTTATGCTTGATGCCGTACTTCTCCAAGAGAGACTCGAATCTCTTTTCGATGAAATGGGAACCGTTGTCACTAATGATGACCCGTGGAATGCCAAATCTTAGGAATAGGGTCTTTTTCAAGAATTTCGAAACGGATTTCCCATCACATCTTACACATGGTATGGCCTCGACCCACTTTGTGACGTAGTCTACCGCCACTAGGATGTATTGGAAACCCCTTGACGACGGGAAAGGACCCATGAAGTCCAATCCCCATACATCGAAAGCTTCCACCTCAAGAATATAGTTCAATGGCGCTTCATTCTTCCGGGAGATGTTACCGAACCTTTGACACCTGTCACATTGCTTGACATACAGATGGGCGTCACGAAAAAGAGTCGGCCACCAATAGCCAGTTGGCAAAACCCTTGCCGCCGTCTTTTGGGGGCCACCGTGACCTCCCACCGGAAATTCATGACAATGGGTCAAAATAGATTGCACTTCACTCTCGGGAATACATCGCCGGTACATCCCGTCATTTCCAAGACGGAAGAGGAAAGGATCATCCCAAAAGTAATGCTTCATGTCGTGGAGGAATTTCTTCCTTTGATGATGGTTCAAGTGTTGAGGGATCACTTCGCTCGCCAAATAATTCACAATATCCGCATACCAAGGATGCGAGTTGATAGCCAAGAGTCGCTCGTCCGGGAAAGCCTCTACAATCGGTTGGGTGTCTTCCGAGTTGACAAGAATCCTCGAAAGGTAATCGGCTACGACATTCTTTGTGCCCGCCTTATCGCGAATTTCCAAATCAAATTCTTGCATAAGCAAGACCCACCGTATAAGTCTCGGTTTTGTCTCATTCTTTCCCATCAAGTATTTGATAGCGGCATGGTCCGTGTAGACTACCACCTTAGAGAACATGAGGTATTGCCGGAATTTGTTGAGCGCAAAAACGATCGCCAAAAGCTCCTTTTCCGTGGTAGTGTAGTTCCTTTGGGCGCTATCAAGCGCATGGCTTGCATAATAGATGACCCTTGGCTTCTTGTCTACTGTTTGGGTCAAACACGCTCCTATGGCGAAGTCGCTCGCGTCGGCCATAATCTCAAAGGGTAGCGTCCAATCCGGAGGTTGAACTACCGGAGCGGAAATCAAAGCCTGCTTCAACCTATAAAATGACTTAAGGCACTCATCAGTGAAAATGAAAGGGGCATCTTTGCACAAGAGGTCAGTTAGAGGTCGAGCAGTTTTTGAAAAATCCTTGACGAGCTGGCGATAAAAACCGACATGGCCAAGGAAACTACGCACCCCCTTAACGGAAACTGGGGGTGGTAAGCGCTCTATAACCTCAACTTTGGCCTTATCTACTTCGATGCCCTTAGAAGAGATTAAGTGACCCAGAACGATACCTTGTTCCACCATGAAGTGGCATTTCTCCCAATTTAGAACTAGATCCACTTCCTCACAACGAGTTAACACTTTCTCCAAATTTAGCAAACAGTCATCGAAAGAATTACCGTACACAGAAAAATCATCCATAAAGACTTCCATGCATTTTTCAATGAAATCACTAAAAATAGCCATCATACAACGTTGAAAAGTCCCAGGGGCATTACATAAACCAAATGGCATGCGACGATAAGCAAATGTCCCATATGGGCAAGTGAAGGTGGTTTTTTCTTGATGTGAGGGGTGGATTGGAATTTGAAAGAACCCCGAGTACCCATCCCAAAAGCAAAAATGGGAGTGACCCGCCAACCGTTCTAACATTTGGTCAATAAAGGGAAGGGGGAAATGGTCCTTCTTTGTTACTTTGTTTAATTGGCGGTAATCGATACACATCCGCCAACCGGTGATGGTCCGGGTACTAACTAGTTCTTTCTTGTCATTTTCAATTACGGTCATTCCACCCTTCTTGGGTACACACTGAACCGGGCTTTCCCATTCGCTATTTGCGATGGGGAAGATGATCCCAGCAGCTAGCAACTTTACTACTTCCTTTTTAACCACTTCTTGCATGTTGGGATTTAAACGACGTTGGGGTTGCCTAGTAGACTTGGCATCTCCTAGCAAATCAATCGAATGCATGCATATGGAAGGGGACAAACCTTTCAAATCTTCTATCCTATATCCTAATGCACCCCTATGTTTCTTAAGCAAATCAAGCAACTTGGACAATTCAAAATCATTCAAATTCTCATTCACAATGACAGGATAAGACTTCTCATCATCCAAGAAAGCATATTGGAGGGAAGGGGGTAATGCTTCAAGCTCTAAAGGAGTAGAAGATTGAATTTGAGAGGAAGACATACCTTTGAAGATCGCATCTTGAATCTCCACGCACTCCATATAAGGCTCATCAATAATAATCTCCTTATGCATGGGTGAAGAGTCAAGAAGGTTGGTGAAGAAAGTAATATCGGTGTCGTCGGTCTCAAATTGGAAAGACTCCAATAAGCAAGCTCCCAAGGGATCATCGCAAATAGATTCAAGAAGATGGGAGTCCTCAATATACTCATCAACAAGGAATTCCATCATATCAATGGCATAGCATGAATCCCCATACGAAGGACCGTTCAATGACCCCTCAAGTTGAAAAATTATGCTTTCATTCCCGACATTCAACGACATGCTTCCATTTTTCACATCGATAATGGCTCCTGCCGTAGAAGGGAACAGCCTTCCCAAAATAATAGGGATGTTGTTGTCTTCCTTTATCTCCAAGATCACAAAATCACAAGGAATCAAAAACCGTCCCACTTGGACCGGGATGTCTTCCAATATTCCCAACGGTCTTCGCGCGGAACGATCGGCCAATTGAAGGTTAATTGTTGTAGGAGCAAGATCGTCGAGATTTAACTTCTTGCAAATCAAATAAGGCATGACGCTTACACTTGCTCCTAGATCGCAAAGGGCACGACCAATCCGCATATCACCAATGGTGCATGGAATAGAAAAACTTCCGGGGACGGCTAATTTCTCCGGTGATTTGTTATCGATAAATGCACTACAATCCGCCGTCAAATGGATCGTAGATTTCTCTTGAATTCTTTTCTTGCTCGTGAGAAGCTCCTTCAAATGCTTCTTGAAGGACGGAACTTCAGAAATGGCATCAAGAAATGGAATGTTCACTTGAAGCTTCTTGAGCATCTCAATGAATTTTGAAAACTTTGCATCGGATTTTGGCTTTGCTAACCGATCGAGAAAAGGGATCGGTGGTAGCTTTAGCTTCTCAATAGTCTGGATTGGTTCTTCTTCCACCATTTTTGCTTTCCCTTTCCTTAACTTCTCCATCTCCTCTTGTTCTTTACTAGACTCTCCCAATTCATCCTCATGTGCTCTCTCAACTTCCTCACCCAATACTAACTCACTTTCCCGCTTCTCCAACAAATCTTCCTCATCCGAGATATCCACCACGTCACCTTCCTTGTCACCCAAGACCTCCTCTCCCACTATTCTAGGTCCATCAATCTCCTTGCCACTCCTCAAAGTAATCACATTAAGTTGCCCCTTTGGG
This sequence comes from Portulaca oleracea, assembly GCA_029582165.1. Classification (NCBI taxonomy): domain Eukaryota; kingdom Viridiplantae; phylum Streptophyta; class Magnoliopsida; order Caryophyllales; family Portulacaceae; genus Portulaca; species Portulaca oleracea. The sequence goes on along the minus strand of CM055888.1, from coordinate 34,450,305 downwards.
TTAGGTTGGGATTGGCTAGGCAAAGATTGGATAGGTTGAGATTGTTGTGCCAATTGCGCCAATAGTAACTCGAGGTTCTGAATGCGAGTTTGGTCTTTTTCTCGGTCTAAGGCCATCTTTTCTTGAGATAAGACTATCTTCTCTTGAGTTAAGGCCAACTTTTGGAGGGTTTGGTCAAGGGTTTCTTGTTGTGATGGTTTGGGTGCTTGGGAAGATTGACCTTGGTGAGGATTTTGGTGGTGGTTTTTTTGGTATTGGCGGCGATTTTGATTTGGGAAACCGGGGGGTGGGTTTTGGTTTAGGGGAGCTTGTTGGTTGTAGGCGTAATTTCCACGGGGACGAATGGGGGTTTGATTGGTATAGGAGAGGTTATTGTTGGGATAGATGGCTTGGACTTGCTCTGTTTGATACTCTTCACATCGCTTCGAAGAATGTGGCCCTCCACAAAAATCACATACCAAGACTCGGGCATCCGGAATAAGTATAGGTACTTCTTGGGCCGCCTTTACTTGCCTCGTGGTTTCCTCCAAAGCTGCCTTTTGTTGCATCTCAAGAACGGCATTCATGAGAAATTTAATGGTAGGGTTGCTTTCTAAAGGAGGACCATCTCTTGGACCACGACCGCCTCCCCAATGAGGAGAGTTTTGAGATAGCTCGTGAAGAAATATGTTTGCTTCCTCTGCCGTCTTCTTGAGGAACATGCCCCCCGAGGCATGATCGATGGATTCTCGCAAAGACCTACTCAATCCGGAATAGAAGTGATGCAATAATAACCAATCCTCAAGATTATGATGTGGACACCTCCTTTGGAGACCTTTGAATCTCCCCCATGCTTCGAATAACGACTCATCGGGCTCTTGCTTGAAGCTCATGATGGCTTGCCTCAACCGACATGTCTCATCATTGGGGAAAAACCTTTGAAGAAAGTCGCGGCTAAGGGCATCCCATGTTGAATAAGTTCCGGGCGGACACGTGTTGAGCCATAATAATGCTTTCCCCTTCAAGGTAAGAGGGAAAAACTTCAGCTTCATGTATTCGGCGGAAACTCCATTCATTTGTAAGAAGCCGATGAGTTGCTCGAATCTATTGATGTGGTCAATAGGATTTTCATGCTCTCCTCCATGGTACGGGGTGTTCTCAAATATTTCCAATAAATATGGCTTGAACTCGAACGATGCATTCGGTGGTAATTCTGGTAATGTGATGGGATCGCCTCCCGTACCCGACGATGGTAAGGAATATGATGCTAAGGTACGGGGTGGAACTTGCTCTCCTTTAGCCATGGGAATTTCGATCGTCTCTCGCTTCCTTTGTTGTCTAGCTCGTCTCGAGCCGGCGTTAGCTTGTCGAATAATACTCTCCGGATTCGGGTTCGGTGGAGTTACAGGAGTTTGGCCTCGTCGAGAGCGAGTCCGCATGCACAAAAGGAACAAACAGAAGAATCAAATTTCCAGTAACTAAGGATAACAAAATCTCTAGCAGTGAAATGATCTTAAACAACCTAAAGACAAAGAGCTAAGCTAGGTGCGCTTGCTCCCCGGCAACGACGCCATTTTGTTAGTGGAGTGGTTTGTAAGACCACAGTTTTATCGTTCTTCCACAGGGAGCTAGGGGCCTTAGCTGCAACTAGTTGACTCTAGGTATGGTTTATGATCATGAAAGGATGAAAGACTTTAGGGTGAAAACAACACAAACACGCTATGTTTAGTCAAAAAGGTAAAACAATGGGTGTCGGGAGACTTTCGGGATGTAAACGGGAATGAGGAAATGGGTTTCGCAACAAGAGAGTAACGAGAAAGGGAAATCAAATGGTAATTCCATTAGAGAAAAAAACCCACCGGACTTCCTCTTTCAAGGATAGTCCGAATTAACTTCCCCGAAATCCATAGACAGCCCCGGGAAGGTCAAAAGAACGGAATTTCCTAGTTAGTTTCTATTCGCTTTCGCGAACTAGAATACTAACTATCCTAATTCCTACCGTCCAACAAGCATTGGATGTATTCGGGATGCTTTCGCACCAAAATATATCCCACTTGAGGGAAGGATAGGATTAGGAAGTTGATTTCCTAACTAGTTACTCACTAAAAATGCTAACCCAAACCTAATTACCCATTCACACCCTTAATATCTCCCTAACCCATTAAGGTTCTAGCCACTAAACATCCTAACTATCATGTTAATAACATCAACAACTTCATTCATGCTTAAAAGAGTAAACAAGATGACAATAAACATTCAATAACACCAACAATATCAATAATAACAAAACAGAGATTAGTAAATAAGCAATAAATTAGAGAGAGAAAGGTTAAGAAATGCTCATTGATTGTGATGACAAGGGAGAAAACTTCAGAATAATAAAGCTCCAATGCTCCAAAGTCAAGAATAATCCTCAAACTTCCAATAATAATGAAGAGAATCCAATACAAGAACTAATAATCTCAACAAAGATCTTCCTTAATCCCTCTAATCTAAGACTTCCAAAAATGTGATAAAGAGTGCTAAAGTATCATAAAAGATAGGTAAAGCTGCTGTCTAATCTCCCTCATGGCTGAAATGACCTAAAAACATTAAATAGTAATCAAGGTTGTTACTCAAAACTCATCATTTTACACAAAAGACAAAGCGGCAGGGACCGTGGCACGGCAGTGGTGATCGTGTACGGCCCCGCGTCTGCGTAAACAGCGATTTCTTCTCTTCGCTTCGCACCGTCGTGGGCACGGTCCCCATGCACCGTGGTCACGGTATAGGCGATTAGGGCTGACAACGTTTCGCTCCTTCGCACCGCCGTGACTACGGTCTTGGGAGACCGTGGCCACGGTCTAGTTCGGTCAGCTTCTTCTTTAGGCATGGTGAACACGGTCAAAGTTACCGTGACCACGGTCTAGTTCGGGTGGAAGGCCTCTTCACTTTGGTCTTGGCTCCATCATACCGTGGCTACGGTTCATGTGACCGTGGCCACGGTCTCTCTCGGCCACAGTTCCTTCCAGGGTACTCTTTAGCCGTTGCCTCCGCTTCCGCTGCCTTTCGACATGGCCGACCCTTCTAATCCTCTGCCTTTGACACGACCAGGGCTCGGGGAATCTTCGGAAATCTCGGGATTCCCAAGATTGGTACAAAATTGGCCCATTTAGATTCGTTTTGAGTGAAACCCTTCGGAAACTACAAAAGCAACTAAAACGCATTAAAAGTTATTAAAACAACTACGAAACAAGTCAAAAGCCTAAGGATTTAGGCGGTATTTAGACACGAAATCAGGTCTAAAAAGTTGTCATCTGCACGGAGCAACACAACATCTTGAACCACTTGGTTCTTTTGCACTCCTAATTTGGCAGTTGTAGGCTAAGCACAAACATTTACAGCAGAACCATTATCTACCAAGATCAATGGAATCACTTTATTAGTACAAAGTGCCATTAAATACAAATCCTTGTTGTAGTTTGCACCAGATATAGGTAAATCTTCATCACTAAAAGATATTGCCCCTTAACTAGCAGTAACGTGAGAAACCAAGGCCTCTGGGGTTGTAGAAGTAGGAATGATAGCATTCTAGAGAGCCCCCAATACAAGCTCTCGATGTGGCTTAGAAGCACACATTAGTTGCCAAATGGAGACATTCGCCACCATCTTCTTCATTTGTGTGAGGACCGAATCCTCAAGTGCAGCTGGCATCTCCGTCCTAGGAGTGTTTGGTGTCGGAACCACAAGATTACTTCTAGGTTGATTATGTCTCCTAGACCTAGACAAAAATGTGGAGCTAGGCGAAACCTCTTCTTGATCGGACCAAAAGTCATCGCCAGGAATTCCTTCATAGACATCCTCTTCATCACTCACCTATATACCATTGACAGTAAAGGCTGGGAGTACAGGTGCTCCCTCGTCCGTAATACATTCGGATGGGTCAAAGGTACCCTCTCCTGCAAAAATAGCATGATTTGGGAGAGGATCGCTTTTGTTTGAGGATTCTTTGCTCACTTGGGTGCTGGTAATTCGCTGAGATTCTTGAGTGTATACCATCGCTCGGTGTTATGACCTCTCATGCGATGGTACTTGCAATACACATTGTTGTTCCACCCTAGTCCTTTGTTTTCAGGCTCCGGCTTGGGTGTAGGTAATTGGATCTTGTTAAACTTTAGTAGATGTCCAAGGCTTCAACATAAGTCATATCCAACGGGGTATAAGAATCATACTGGAAAAATATTGTCTTTTGAAATGGGCAACGGTTCACGTTTTGGATGACGTTGGTCTCAGTCTCCCTTGGAGCGTTGCCAGTCCTCCCTACCGTGCTGTTACCTTTCCAACTCTGAGACTCCGCATTTCTCTCCTTCCGTGCCTCCAGCTTAGGACACAACTTCTTTAAGTATTCAAAGTTCTCCACCACATGAAAATCCAACTGTTGGACCAGACTTGGCTTTAGACTACGAATGAAGGTGTCTAACTGACCTTCGTTGGAATTATGCTGGTTACATGGGACATCTTAGAGTGCCACCTCTCGTAGTAAGCCAAGAATGGCTCATCATCTCCTTGGCGAATGGCCATAACATCCGACAAAGTCACCTTGTCCTTTTGAATCTTGCTGTAATTTCGATGAATGCTCTACGTAAGGCAGTCCAATCTCCCCGTATCTCCAAAGGAAGAGTATAATACCAATCCAATGCTTCATCATTAAGTGACGATGGGAAAATTTGCTTGTAATGCTCAGTGCCGATGTCGCAGAGTGGCATCACTCGGTTGGACTCCCACACGTGATGAGTCGGGTTCTCAGAGGGACTAAACTTCTTCAAGGGTATGTCCATCTTGCCAGATCTTTTATCATTAATCTCAGCAGGCGGTTTGAACTCGACGAACTTATTGGCAAAAGCAGGAATCTAACTCACAGCATTCTTAAACACATTCAAGTGCGCCTTTATCTCCTGGATGATAGGGGTGTCTTGTAGCTCGACTTCGGCCTTGACCGACACAACTTGAGGGGTAGCCATTGGAGGTGGTAGTTTAGGTGTTGGGTCATTTGGCACATGGATGACTCCTCCCGTACTGGGACCTTCCCCTAGCTTTCCTTTGCCTTTATCAAAAGTAGACACAGGGTTAGGGATAATCTCCATAACATCTTCATCATCATTACTCATCCCTACATGTACGTTAATGCGGTGCAGGGCTTCCAACACATCATTCAAAGTCTCCTGATGTTGCTCGATACAGCTATTTTGTCTCTCGATGAGTTCACGCTGTTTGGCGGTATGCTACTCGACTTTCTTTTCCTGATGTAAAGTGGCGAAGGTAATCGAACCTTCCATCTGGTTGAACTTCTCCTCGAGAAATTTGGTCAGAGTAGAGTTGACCGAATTGTCACCATGGTTTTCGTTGGCAGACATGTCGAACTGTAGACGGCGAGAGGCTTTAGGTTTAGGGTTTTGCGGGACGTAATCCGGGTTACGGATCAAACGGCCGGACGGTCCTGGGATCCAAGCAAGACACAGGTCTCCTATACTGACTAAAGAAAACAACACTCAGCTCTGAGATTGACCTTTAAAGGAACACCACCCATCCCGATGAATGCATGACCTGACTGACCTACATGGGACAACCTACGGTGCACGACCTATATGTTGACTCAAGGAAGTGACTCACCCAGGACACGGGTTTGCATGACTTAACTTTACCTGACCCTAAGGACAACTTGATCATTATAAAGAGCCGAATAAAGCCAAGCATGGAGAATCAGGATTGAATAAGGGAGCACAAGTCAGTGTTTCTCGATAAGGATGGCCCCCATCCACAGGCCGACCGTTTTAAGGAGAATCCGTAACTTGGGGAACTTTATCAGAACAACTCGAGCCATACTGATTATTACGCGGACTAGAATAATGATCGACAAGACTTACAGTTACACTTTCTACACCCCTTTTTTTTTATTTCATTTTCCCAGGAAAGTAGATATTATAAAGGGCTGGATAAAACCAACAACAGGTGAGTTGTATTTAGTTTATGGACTTAATTACTGAATTCAATTTGGTTGGGCCTAACAAAGGGTCAGCCATAAATTTCTGACTGATTCAATAATTAATTCGATAAATTAACTTATTCAAACCCGACGATTATTATGCAGTCTAAGACTTTACCCACCAACTTTGTTTTGACTTTTAGTTAGATTTTTTTGGGACCTTTGTTAGGAGAACGTCATAAAGGGCCATGTAGAACCATCAAGGCGAGTTGAGTTTACTTTGTGAACCAAGATAATTAACCTTTATAGATAAATGGGCCTAACCATTGGGTTAACCATAAATTTTGAGGTTAATTAGCCTAGTTGTAAACATGACTCTTCTCAGCCCAATGATTACTATATGGACTAAAACAACGTTTCTAAACTTGGGTCGACACTTTACAACAAAAAGGAAACACATAGCACCTAACATATATATGAACAAGGGTACCCTAAACCAAGGCTCTGTGTATAAAAGGTTTTATTGGGTGGACAAGGCTTATCGACTCATGTACTCGCCCCGGTGCATTCTTGTTGTAAAGGCAACTTGAATGTGTGGGGTGTTACTCTTGGAGGCTCGTGTGGAGACCTCGTAGAGTGATGTATGAGTGGATGTGGTGACTAAGGATCTCTCGGTGTAAGGGCACCAATTGAATAAAGCCGGTCCACATCCCATGGGTTATTTTTTGTGGTTATAAAGAAAACCTAAACCGCCGCTTGTAGACAATGGGATTTGGCACATAAATATATAGCATACATATATGTAGTACGAGGCAGAATAAAGAAGAAGAAGAAACCAGTCAATAAGCTGATTCAGATAGCGGATTTTAACATAGATTTTATATACTTTTAAATGTAATTTTTTATTATTTCCTTTTTATGTATTTTTAGCGAGAAAATAAGGAAATTAGGGAAGCCAAAGCCAAAGCCAAAGCCAAATCCAAAGCCAAATCCGAAGCCAAAAGACTCGCATGCATGCACCCTACATGCTCGAGTTTATGTGGGAAATTGCATGCACAACTTTTATGTAATTAAAATTATAAATTAATGCATTCCATGCATGAGTACGTAAAAGTGACATGCAATGAAGCTCCAAGAGGTCTCAAGTTCAAAGCCTCACAAAAGCATCCAAAAACATCTCATGTACATCAAATAAAGTCCCACCATCTAAAAGTGTGAACCTGCTGACTTTGAAGTCTTCCTTTCACATTTCATCATCCAAAGAATGCATGAAACAATCAGATTCATCTCCCCTCCACCTGGTGGCCGGTCGGCCTTGAGGGTTGACCCCACGTGGTTCATTCACCACGAGCCACCATCCACCCAAGAACATCTCCCCTTTTGCTGCCTAGTGTTCTGTGCAATTTGACTATGGATTGCATGTGATTGAAGGGGAGTGTATGTGATTAAATGTTCATGAATCTCCTAGGCCATCCTACACCCATAAATACCCCCTCTTGCCAAAGCTAAATTGACGAACTCATTCCGTCATTCTTCCTCCTACACTCTCATTCTCCATCTCTCAATTTTGTCATTTTAATCTCTACTAATCTCCATCCTTATCATCATTATACCACCCTTCTTCTATCATCTTTCCACCATTCTCTTACCATCATAATCTCCAGTTCTTCATCCTCTTAAACCCCTAATCTATACTCTCATTTTACCCTCCCTTATCCCTATATAAGTCTTTCACAAAACCTCCCAAAGACATCACAAAATCATCCTAAAAACCCATAAAAAGAGTTCATTTTCCCTACCTTTTTCCTATCCTTCTCCATCACTTTCCTACCATTATTATCTCCATTTCTCCACTCCTTTAAGCCCTTTTGTCTATATTCTCACCTTACCTTCCATTATGCCCCCATAAATCCTAAAACTTCACAAAAACCCTATCCTAAACACATCCAAAAACACAAAAAGAGCCTTCTTCCTATCCCTCTTTTCACCCTCTTTTTCTTATTATCCTTTCCATCATCCTTTTGGTTCATTTTGGTACTTTGAGAGGAGGCATCTAAAGGTATCACAAGGAGGAGTTTTTCGAGCTACTACAAGGCTAGGCAAGGCTTCCCCTCCCCCCCCTAAAGGCACAATGTAAGCTTTGAGTGTTTCTTTCCTTCATGTAACCAAGTGTGTATATGTATCTTTTCTTTCTTATAAATTCATGTTGCATGTTCAATGAAGTAATCATATAAAGTTCTTATTTATTTCCCTTCCAATCTTTATCAAAAGCACATTTAAAACTTTTAGTAGAGTCTTTCCTTTTTTGAGAGGCGAACTCTTAAGGTTTTTGCTTTTCGAGTTCGTAACCTTACCCCCGGATCCATTCTTAGGTTTCACAAGCGGAGTCTTCTTTGTTTTCTTTTTAGTTTTTCTTGGCTTTTCTCTTTAAAAAGTCAGGTGGAAACTCCCATTTAGAACCAAAACACATGGGAGATTCCATAAACTATTGTAAAACATAGTTTTACAATGTACCGATGAAACTTTAGGGGGTTCTTTTTATTATTTCTAAATAATATTTGCATAAATCGCTTTCTTCCGATCCTAACGTTTTAATGAGCAAGTTGGGTTAAATTTAGAAGAGTTTGGGACTAATGGATGTTCACTCTTAGAAGTTTAATTCAAGGACTCATAAGATGCATAAGTAAAGAGAAAGTGATTTTATAAAGTATTATTCATGAAATGTACGATTAATTCCTTAAAGAGTTTTCAAAGGTTAAACCCAGCACAACTTACCAAATCACACCCCAATCCGCGTGGACGTTCGGAAGCCTGAACGGCGAGAAAAAATGTCCACAGGATTTTTGGCGACTCCACTGGGGAGTTTTTCTTAAAGTGTGTAACACTTGAAAAAAGTTTAGTGTGCTTTAAAATTTTTGAAAGGAAAATAAATTTTTACTTTATATTATTAAGTCATTCTTTTTAGGCATAATGCATTGCATATAACGGGGCACTCCCTTGACATGTAATCTGTCATAGGAGCACATAAATCGATGGTTTAGGTTTTTTAATTTCAACCACAAAAAATAACCCATGGGATGTCGGACCAACTATACTCAATTGGTGCCTTTTGTAACGTGGTTTGTATGTCCGGTATTTGTCGTTCTTCCACGAGGAGCTAGGGACCTAGGACTTGAGTTACTAGGTCAAGTAGGTCTAATGTTACTAAGGAAATAAGATTTTTTAGGTGATCTCTAGCAAAAACATAGCACAAAACAAACTAAGGTTCGGTCAAGATGAGGTAATGGGTTTCGAGGGATTTTCGGGATGTAAACAGAGATAATGAAGTAGGTTTTAGCAATGAGGGAAGTGCAAACGAAGGAATTCCAAATGGAGATTCTATTGAAGAAAGGCCACGGGATTCCCTTTCTCAAGGGTAATCCCGATTGACTACCTCGCAATCCACCACGGATTCCGAGGGTTAATCGAATAGAATCTCCTAGTTAGTCTCTATCTCACTCTCGTGAGCGAGTGCTAACTATTTCCTCTCCAACCTTCCATTAACAAGCAATGGATACAATTTGAGAGCTCTCGATCCCGAATACATCCTTCTTGAAGGAAGGATTGGAGTGGAAAAGTGGTTTCCCCTTTAAACATTTCCTAATTGATTAACTTACTCCTAGTCACACATTCACGTCCTTAATCAACCCCCTAACCCATAGGGTTTTACCCACTAAACATACTAATCATCATGCTAACAAAATCAAGAACTACAACATTCATAATCATCAGAGCAATAAAACAGTAACTAGCAAATGCAACACTCAAAGAAACAATCAAACACAAATAGAATGTAAAACTAACAATCAACACTAATTAAAAGAGATTAGGGATGAAGAAATGCTCAGCCAACTGATGAAAACCAATCGATGATCAAGCACCAAAGAAGAACTTCAAACTTCAATGAAAAAGAGAACTTCAATCTTCAAAATAGAACTTCATCCAACAAGAAATCCAAAGAAAATTCACTAATCAAGCACTAATTACTCACTAATTATAATGAAATTCTAACTAATCTTCTCTCTAATAGTGTTTCTATCTCTAAATGACCAATTCTCGGGCGTGACCAACCTGGTGGCGGGTGTGTGATGGAGACTATCATGAAGAACAACAAGCAGCAGCAACTTCATCAGCAAAAGAGGCCTCCATAGGAGCTTCACCAGCACGTTCAGCAGCAGCACAAGGAGGAGACCATGTTGAATTACGAAACTCAGAAACTAAGGAAGCATTTCCAGTAAACGATGAGGCTTCCAAACCCCAAAGAAGGAAAGCGAGTCATTCAAAGATGTCACTCGCTGATTACTCAAACAGAGGTTCACAACTTCACTAGCATCCACCAGCCCACCAACAGCATCCATCCAAGCTAATTACACACTTGTGAGGCAAGTCTTGGCACCTACAGCCATCCAACCCATCAGCATAGGTCATTGAAACCAAATTAAGTTCCTAGCAGCAACAGTCCAAGCAGTAGTCTTTCTCAATGCCCTATCTATTGATTGAGGAAGATTCAGCCAAGGTTCCCTAGGAGTTTTTTGTTCTTTGCCATGCCATTTTCAAGTCCAAGCCAAGTCCCACCATGTTCGAGCATGGCAACAGCAAATTTCAGATGCCAGAACAGAAAATCCCAACAGGGTTGTTTGTTATCAGTTTTTCCAGAATCTCAGTTCTGAGGCTAAGTCTTTTGTTATCTGTCCATTGGGGTTGTTTTTGTCTTTCTAGCTTGATCTTAACTTGTTGAGATTATATCCAGGTTAACTTTGGCGCGGGAATCACCTCGGTAACTTAAAGTTTACCCCCTTAGGCAGGAAAGCCCCTTATTGCTCCATTTTGCCACCCTTTTGGCATTTGGTCCAATCAGGTTTTAGCTAGCATTCTTCTTTTATTTTCTAAATAAATGTAATCCGGATCATACTAGCTAGCTTAGGATGTAATCATATGTATTTGTTTCAAGTATTGTAAGTTAGAATTAGTCCAGGGAGATTAGTCAGTTAGCTTATGCTTAAGCAACTGCTAATCAAACTAAGGTAGTCTTTATATTCTGAAGTTTCCAGCAATGAAAGGCATCTCAGTGTTCATTCAATAGTTGTCTCGAGTGTCTTAGAACCTCTATGTGTTTGTGATAGCAGATAACTCTCAAAGTCTTGGTTAAATCAGCTCCTGTAACTGGATTTTGGCAAGAATCCAGCAAGTGTCAGCTGTGCTTGATCATCCTTGCTCTGGTGTGTCCATAAGAGTATGAATGTGAGAGTCCTTTGCTCTTGATTGCAGTTGTGGTGTCTCTGTATCAACTGTAAGCAAGCCTATCTTTTATTTTCCTCGTTGGGTTGTCTTCTATTCCAGCGAATTATTTCCAATTAGCTATTGTCATTACAATCATTCTGGTGTATATGTGAGTTGTATGATGCATTCTAATTCAATACTCTGATCTTTGTGAGCTACCATACATCAGTGTGACGTAGCGAAAACTCTTGGGCGATTTTGATTTCTGCACTAGGTAGTGGGCACTACCTCCTTGGTCGCGCGCGTGACCCTCTGCTGGAGCTTTTTCCTATGAGGCATCTTCAACGGCCTTCACAGCCGTCACCACTTAGGTCGCGGTCATGACCTCCTTCTAGAACATTTTCCTTCAAAACTCTCTACAGCTGTCGCGGGTGTTACCTCCAGGGTCACAGGTGCGACCTTCCTCTAGATAAACCTTTCTTTGGTGTACCTCCCGCTACAAGAAGTGTAATGGGTGCTACTATTCTGGGCAATGACATCTAGGCCTTGTAACGTCCGCTACAATGCTGGTAGCGGGTGTTACGCTTGGTGAAAACGTCCCTTGGGAGGCTCTTTGTACCTGACCTTGTCTTCTACTTAGTCTTTGACTTAGCTTGGCCCGGGAAATCCCTCGGGACTCCCTAAAAGGCACCAAAACAGCTCCTATGCTTCGATTTCTTGTGAAAACCCCAAAACCTAAAAAATGACTAAAAACATAGTAAAAAGCACGAAAATAAACTGGAATCGAGTCAAAAGACTAAGTATAAAAGTGTTATTTAAGCCTAAAAATGGGCCTAAACACCCCCCACACTTAAACTTTTGCTCGTCCCGAGCAAAACGAAATGAAAACTATCTAAACTAACAACTACTCCGCTGTCGTGGGAGGAAACAGATGCATTTAGCGTATGCACCAAGCCCTTTAAACTCCTCGACAGCCTGGGTGGACAAGGTGAGTCTCATGAGGGTTTGTAGCGACTCTACCCACAAAAGCCAAAGAAAAAGGAGAGAGGGAAAGTGAGAAACAAAACAAGGGTTTGAAAAAGAAAAGAAAGAACAGCTTGCTTCAAGGGATCATGCAATCGCAGTCAAGAAAACGATACTAATCATCCAAAAGGAACCGTTATGAGCACATCGTAAACACCTTACTCAAGCAATTGCCAATCTTTAAGGTTTTCAATTCCCAAACACCTCATATAAAATAAGATCCTATGTGCTCAAGTGCTATGTGTTCTAGATGATTCTGATTGATCTAAAGCAAACTGACAATCCAAGCTTGTATAGAAGCAAGACAGATTATTTAGGTAATGTCTTCCCTTGCTTGTGTCGCCCTTGGCTTGGTGAGGGCCGCTGACAGACCTAAATAACATAAGGTGTCTGTGTACCACAAGTGTACGGGTATCTGTAGTAATAAAAATATCGTTCTCTCTCAGGGACTTGTGTTCAACTACGCACTAAACTAGTTCACTATAAAGGATACTAGGTCGATCAAAAGGTTGTTCTAATGGTTCAGATAATTAATTAAGGAAGCAGGAAATTAAAGGATTTAACCAAGTAATTAAAGACGTTCAGGGGAGTCCACTCTAGCCAATCAATCAAATTAACAACAATCTCGGTGCAGGTAACAAGGTAATTCGGGGTCTATAATCTTTCTAGGGCTTATCACTTCGATCTTTCGATCCTAGGTGAGTTACAATGATTAAACTATTATTATTTCTAACTATTTAGTCTAATCAAAGATAAGAACTGATTATAAATTGACCCGAGGCAAGAATCATTATGTCTAACTATTTTCTAAACCTATTCAATCTACGCAATCCAATTTAAGATTCAAACTGTCGTTCTGTTGTCGAGAATCTAAAACCAAGTCTGAGCTCAAACTGATTGCTCATGCCAAATTACCATGACATACATGCAATACACACAGATTAAATGAATAAAAAGATGACCTAACACCGAAACTGTATTCAAATTCAATCAATAGACATCGAGTTTATCCCCCAAACAAAGGAAATTAGCTACTCATAATAAAAACTAAGAAAGCGATAATAAAAACTGAATATCAAAATATAAAGAGAATAGAAATTAAACCGAACATCCGAGTCGTTGAATTTGATCTCTTTGTGTCACCTAAATCGATCTCCTTCTCCTCCTCTTTTGTTGCTAAACAACCAGAGCGGCTCCCCGAAGGGAGGAAAATTTAGAGAACCCTAATCTAAAAGACGGAAGGAAAATAAGACACTAAATATTTGATACATGAATAATAGAGGCGGGGGGTATTTATTCTGATCCGAAGGGAGAAAATAACTGTCGAAAACCCTAGATTAATATCTGATAATAATCATATCATGATGCGGCGGGCATTAATCTTTTATGCCAGACGGACAAGCGAGACGGATCAAACGCGGCTAGCGGGAAATGAACGCAGCCAGCGTTTCGGGCCATGAACCCACTGCCATAGGCGCTGCCAAGGTGCCTCCGTTTATTCTTTGGGCGATGGAGCTGCGTTGATGTCGATCATGCAGCTGCTTGTGATCAATCGTGATGATCATGCATGATGATGGTGCATGGGCTGATTGCATGGTATGTTGATGCAATTGCTTAGCTGGGCCGTGGAATGTGAGGAATTGGGTCGACCTTCTTCATCTATTACTTCTCTTCTTATAAACTAATTCTTCTCTTAAATTTATTCTTCTTAATTTCCTTCTTCAATTCTTTAATTCTCCTCTTCAATTTTCCTTCTCTAATTTCTTCATTTTTCTTGGATTCTAGGGGATTTTCACTAATATCTGCAAAATAAATCAATTCCCGACCAAGTGAAGAATATTACAGAATTTGATATAAAAAGATTAGATTATATTAGAAAATCGATTAAAATATACAAGTTAAACACCTAAAAAGTACTAAAAATATCTATATAAATTTCATTTATCAAATCCCCCCATGCTTAGCTCTTGCTTGTCCTCAAGCAAGTTTGACTTAAGAAAAGTAGGGAGAGAAGAAAAATTAAAAAGAAAAACACTCGAGAAATAGAAAGGAAAAAGAAACAAAGACAGTTAGCGTTAGGGTACAAATACAATTAAACACCCCCTCAGGCTAACCAATCAAACACATCAATCCATCAAGCAACACCAAGATTAATCAGGAAGAGAACAAAACATTGAGAAATAGACAGGATGAAGTTTTCGAAATCAAGTAAAGAGAACAAGTAATTCAAATACGAAAATCCGCCAACAGTCTTAAGATGAATGCAAATATGTGCGGTTGGTTATGGACGTAGGCCAGTCAAAAGAGCAAACCTCACTTTAGGTAAAAACTGAACGCTCAAACACTCGAATTTGAATGAATGTGGGTTTTTCTCATACTCAGACCAAAAGAAACAACCTACCATAGGCTTGGTAAGAATCTCATTCTCCGTTGCAAATACACAAGTGACAATCAAGAGGACTTTTAGGGTTGTAACGAGGCTTAGGTTAGGGGAAAAGAGTTGTAATATTTGGGTATGAGGAGTTAAAGAGTCATGCTTGGATTGATTTTCGACAAAGAACTGCCCTCAACTCACCTTCTTGCTTAATGTATGCAAGGAACTCACTTTTCTCCCTCATTGATATCAAACACCTCAACTAATCTTTACAACCAGGTCAAAAACTTTCAGAACTTTAAAATTGAATCTCCCTAATCACCCTTTTCTTTTGAATTTTTTTTTTTCGTTCTATTTTTCTACTTCTATTTTTGGTGGGTGATCAAGGGAGAAGAAATATAAAAATATAGCTTCGACCCTCAATATATCAAAAGAACATCATAACCGATTGGCAAACTCATAATTAATTGGGATATGTAATGTGTCCCAATTCAATCAAAATTAAAATTCACACCCCAATATCTCAATTCCATTCACATCAACACCAAACTATTTTTCGCTCCCGGAATAATGAACTCTCACATATCCAAGCAAGGCAAAGGGTAGGAATTAATAAATGCCAAGGCTTGTATTGTGAGGGTTTCATCACAAAAAGAAAGGTAATCAAAGGCTAGGCGGGACTAAAGAACGGTAATTAAATTGTCAGGAAGACTATTTGGCTATGTAGTTTAATTAATAAAGAAATGAATGCCTCAATCATATTGTAACAATATGCAATGCAAAAATGCAATTTCAAACAAGATGCAAACAAAGACTCAAAGGAAGAAAAAGAAATCAACTAAAACTTACAAAAGGGAAAAAAACGAAAACTAAACTAAGAAAAGATAAATTTGAAAGAAAAATAGTATATGTCACGCCCCGAACCCAGGGAGTGACAAACGCCGCACACCTGTAGGATAAGGTCCCACATGTATGCAAGGCTCAAAAGACAAAAACAAACCCAAGATACAAAATAGACTTAACTATACAGCAGAAGCTATTACGGATCGTGACAAAGCTTACAACTTCAATGAACAATTGAACAAGAAGAACAGAAGACACAAGTACTACCCAAAATCCTAGCCCATTACGCTTCCTTGCGCTACTCCAATATCATAAATAACTTAGATACCACCAAGAAGTCAAGATTCATAACCTGAAAAAATAGGAAAATGAAAGGATGAGCTCGAAAGCCCAGTAAGTAGCATAACACCCCCTTAGTTGGGTTAGGCATGCGGGTAAAACATAGGCTGGGTCAGAATTAATAAATAAATAACTTAATAACAAAATATGACTGGGTTTTACATACATTTTACTCGGCTCAAAACTTCCCGAAATACACATGAACATTAATCAAATGATTTCTGTCAAAGTAACACAGTGTATAACAAAACATAGCAATCAAAACCACAATGGTTAGGGCTAAGGTCACTATTGACCCAGTGACAAGGGCAACGATAAGCCACTATTGACCCAGTGGTGGGGCAACGATGTACCACTATTGACCCAGTGGCAGGGCAACAAAGAATTGGGCCCAACGGAACACATAGACATATCCAAACACACAATACCGCGCATACAAGTCGATCGACAGGTCCAGTGCGTACCTAACTGGCTAAGGCAGAAGACATAGCCCAAAAACAAAATAGTAACTTCAATATCAAAACATACAAAAGGTACATAGTCAAGCGATTTCAAATAATAATAAACCAAACCAACAACATGATTTAGAGACGGAAGGTTCAAATAATTTGCAAAACGTCTACTTTACAAATACACAAGTCAAATTATTATAAAAATCTCACTTGGTGTAAAAAGGACAAAATATGAAGTTAACGTCAAAGGGGGTACTTTTATAAACACGCGTATCAATACGGAAATAACTTAGTAACAAGATACTTGCAAATATTAATTAAAACTATTTCGAAGAGTTCCATTATTAAATATATGTCAAACTACGAACATAAATTACAAAACTGACATTAAAAGGCTCACCTCGTAAATATATAAATCAATACGGAGTCGGTCCAATCTTTCATATAAATATAACCAAAAAAAAAAATATACTTAAACAATAGCATGCCTACCCGATTTACTAAAATCACTTTACTAAAAGGATTTTGCAAAATAATATTTTGGGCACGAAGGAAGACTAAAAGAGTATCACACCACTTACCTAGAGACAGAAGAAACAGATGATCTACTCCATTAAACATGAATACCTATAATTTATTCGAAACGTAATAATTAATATTCGCATTTCTACTAACACAAACCCAAATAATATAAATAAAGCCTTAACAAAAGGTAAGACAAAATCCTACTCTCAATTACTTATATGCGAAAATCCAATATTCAATAGTGGAGTGCCCATATATATATGAATTAATACGGTACTAATTAATCCCTCTTAATTCAATACCCAACCGTCATTTCTCATGCTACGGAGTTCTACACTTCCTTTCCCACTTGATGCATCATCATCATCAATCATCAAGCATCATCATCATGATCATCATATAATATTCATATGAAATCTATCATAGAGTCACTTAGCATGCCATCATCGTATAACATTGTAAAGTCACTGCAAATCTCAAATATGTGTATTCCTTGTACGTGTCATTTGTATAATTTTCTCCCACCGCCAAGATTATCACTATCCCAAATTTTTATCATCAGACATATTAAATTCGTAGTATACAACCGATTAACATCAAACTTTGGATGCCTCAGCCGCCACATTCAAAAGGAAGAAGCAACTAGACCCATAATTAATATTGTTGACAAATACTATAATTCAAAGGATAAATTCTGGAGGTACTAACCTTGGAATCTCTATTGAGGACTTCGACCCTTCTTTTCTCAGCCTCCTCTTTTTCTTTGATTGATGGCGGTATTATTTTGTATAAATATATACAGGGTCTAGGTTGATTAGGGTTTGACTCCAACAAAATTATAAAGGGACTAAATAAATAGTACATAACACTAATAGCACCATTCTTTATTATTATTTTGGGTCGGGTTATTTCATTCTTCCATCCTTTAAAAAGTTTTTTCCTCAAAACTTGTTAGTATCCTTAAGTGCAACATAGACCAACAAACACTTATTTGAAATCCTTATCATTTATGATAAAATCCATAGATATTTCCTCAATCTTAATCGACTCCTTCAAATACAATATAACATTGAGCACCCAATGCATCACCACCGGAACATCTACCTATATAACGCAACCCGATCTAGGCAAAAAATTTCTCCTAACCAAGGGGTGTCCCACCTTTGTACCTAAATTACCAAAAATTCAAAATTTCTTGACCCCTGATAAGATATATAGAACAAAGAAACTTACGTCTGAGAATCCCTCCAATCAAATTCGTTTAATGACAACCCAAATATCCCACACATATCCAACATAATGTTAAAGAGCTTGCACAAATAATCTTTAAGAATTTTATAGATCAATTTTTGCTTCAAAAATTGCAACACATGACAATGTCTAGGTAAATAACTCAAGCTGTACTAAAAATATAAAATTTCAAGGCCTTAAAAACCAACAAATTGCCCAAGGGGCCATACATTAGAAATTGTCAAGTCTCCAAGAAGTTTAAGAGGTGCATCAACAATGGTAGAAGATACAAACTTTAAAGATCGACTTAGGCCAAAATCTCCTATATATATAATCCAAAAAGAGTTGAAGTCCCTTGAGACATTACACAATAACCAAATACATGAAATAATCTTAACTTACCGTACATCTATTATCAAGAGATCTCAAAACACCGTTATGGAATACCTAAGCATAGACAAATAAACTTCATTCTTATCGTAAATGCTAAGAGAATTGCACCGTTAACCTCTCCAATCAATATTGTACTCAACAAACATTTAAGGCCCAGCATTATACATCTTTCTAAGAACATTCCACAAGCATTTTCTTGAGTAACCCCACAAGTTGGTCTGTCCGAGGCGTCTATTCAAAGATAACTTGATAAACCACCAAATCATTCCAATCCGTATAATCAACACAATTAACTTATAGCATAGAGCAAAGCCTAAAATGTATAAAAAGGCAGATGTAGATCGGAGCTAAAGTGATTAGATCTGCAGAATCTCGAGATGAAACACAATTAAGGAGGGATCAAAATTTCAAGAGATTTAAACTTGAGATCTAATATATGACTCATAACTAAGCACCCTGACTATTGTCGCTTGTACCAAATGCCACACTACTCACTAAATCACATTACCAAAACTTCTCTAACGATAATAATATCTAATAGGAATTTTACGAACTTTACTTGGCAGAACAATCCCCAAGTATTTTACTAAAACCAACCAAAAGACAATAAGAATTTTGCTCACTTGGATCTTTAATAGAAAGCTTCTACACCCAACAATAGACAACACATGGCTTTCAATTCCCAAAAGTAATTCTTCAACAATGCTAACACTTAATCGGATTTCATGAACCTAAATTGACGAGAATAGGAACTTCCTAACCCCAAGGCACATTACAAACGTAATAATCCCAAAATATACTTCACTACAGACCAACAGAAAAATAACCGAAGGTTCACCAACTTGACATGACAGGGACAAGATTTTCTAAAACCGAAAATACCTTACACAAGGACTTCTAATCCAAAAATTTTTTTTTTTGTTTAAGACAAACCCAAAGACAGTAGGAGATTTGCTCACTTGGCTCACTAATATAAGACTCCTAGTCCCAAAAAACATGGTCACACAAAATTCTATTCCTTGAGATACTTCTCAGACAACACTCACGCTTAATAGGATTTCAAGAACCTGGCTCTGATACCACTAAATCTGTCGTGCCCCGAACCCAGGGAGTGACAAACGCCGCACACCTGTAGGATAAGGTCCCACATGTATGCAAGGCTCAAAAGACAAAAACAAACCCAAGATACAAAATAGACTTAACTATACAGCAGAAGCTATTACGGAGCGTGACAAAGCTTACAACTTCAATGAACAATTGAAGAGGAAGAACAGAAGACACAAGTACTACCCAAAATCCTAGCCCACTACGCTTCCTTGCGCTACTCCAATATCATAGATAACTCAGATACCACCAAGAAGTCAAGATTCATAACCTGAAAAAATAGGAAAATGAAAGGATGAGCTCGAAAGCCCAGTAAGTGGCATAACACCCCCTTAGCTGGGTTAGGCATGCGGGTAAAACATAGGCTGGGTCAAAATTAATAAATAAATAACTTAATAACAAAATATGACTGGCTTTTACAAAAATTTTACTCAGCTCAAAACTTCCCGAAATACACAAGAACATTAATCAAATGATTTTTGTCAAAGTAACACAGTGTATAACAAAACATAGCAATCAAAATCACAATGGTTAGGGCTAAGGTCACTACTGACCCAGTGACAAGGGCAACGATAAGCCACTATTGACCCAGTGGCAGGGCAACGGTGTACCACTATTGACCCAGTGGCGGGGCAACAAAGAATTGGGCCCAACGGAACACATAGACATATCCAAACACACAATAGCGCGCATACAAGTCGATCGACAGACCCAGTGCATACCGCTGGCTAAGGCAGAAGACATACCCCAAAAACAAAACAGTAACTTCAATATCAAAACATACAAAAGGTACATAGTCAAGCGATTTCAAATAATAATAAACCAAACCAACAACATGATTTAGAGACGGAAGGTTCAAATAATTTGCAAAACGTCTACTTTACAAATACACAAGTCAAATTATTATAAAAATCTCACTTGGTCTAAAAAGGGCAAAATATGAAGTTAACGTCAAAGGGGGTACTTTTGTAAACACGCGTATCAATACGGAAATAACTTAGTAAGAAGATACTTGCAAATATTAATGAAAACTATTTCCAAGAGTTCCATTATTAAATATATGTCAAACTACGAACATAAATTACAAAACTGACATCAAAAGGCTCACCTCGTAAATATATAAATCAATACCGAGTCGATCCAATCTTTCATATAAATATAACCAAAAAAAAAATATACTTAAACATTAGCATGCCTACCCGATTTACTAAAATCACTTTACTAAAAGGATTTTGCAAAATAATATTTTGGCCACGAAGGAAGACTAAAAGAGTATCACACCACTTACCTAGAGACAGAAGAAACAGATGATCTACTCCAATAAACATGAATACCTATAATTTATTCGAAACGTAATAATTAATATTCGCATTTATACTAACACAAACCCAAAGAGTATAAATAAAGCCTTAACAAAAGGTAAGACAAAATCCTACTCTCAATTACTTATATGCGAAAATCCAATATTCAATAGTGGAGTGCCCATATATATATGAATTAATACGGTACTAATTAATCCCTCTTAATTCAATACCCAACCGTCATTTCTCATGCTACTGAGTTCTACACTTCCTTTTCCACTTGATGCATCATCATCATCAATCATCAAGCATCATCATCATGATCATCATATAATATTCATATGAAATCTATCATAGAGTCACTTAGCATGCCATCATCGTATAACATTGTAAAGTCACTGCAAATCTCAAATATGTGTATTCCTTGTACGTGTCATTTGTATAATTTTCTCCCACCGCCAAGATTATCACTATCCCAAATTTTTATCATCAGACATATTAAATTCGTAGTATACAACCGATTAACATCAAACTTTGGATGCCTCAGCCGCCACATTCAAAAGGAAGAAGCAACTAGACCCATAATTAATATTGTTGACAAATACTATAATTCAAAGGATAAATTCTGGAGGTACTAACCTTGGAATCTCTGTTGAGGACTTCGACCCTTCTTTTCTCAGCCTCCTCTTTTTCTTTGATTGATGGCGGTATTATTTTGTATAAATATATACAGGGTCTAGGTTGATTAGGGTTTGACTCCAACAAAATTATAAAGGGACTAAACAAATAGTACATAACACTAATAGCACCATTCTTTATTATTATTTTGGGTCGGGTTATTTCATTCTTCCATCCTTTAAAAAGTTTTGTCCTCAAAACTTGTTAGTATCCTTAAGTGCAACATAGACCAACAAACACTTATTTGAAATCCTTATCATTTATGATAAAATCCATAGATATTTCCTCAATCTTAATCGACTCCTTCAAATACAATATAACATTGAGCACCCAATGCATCACCACCGGAACATCTACCTATATAACGCAACCCGATCTAGGTAAAAAATTTCTCCTAACCAAGGGGTGTCCCACCTTTGTACGTAAATTACCAAAAATTCAAAATTTCTTGACCCCTGATAAGATATATAGAACAAAGAAACTTACGTCTGAGAATCCCTCCAATCAAATTCGTTTAATGACAACCCAAATATCCAACACATATCCAACATAATGTTAAAGAGCTTGCACAAATAATCTTTAAGAATTTTATAGATCAATTTTTGCTTCAAAAATTGCAACACATGACAATGTCTAGGTATATAACTTAAGCTGTACTAAAAATATAAAATTTCAAGGCCTTAAAAACCAACAAATTGCCCAAGGGGCCATACATTAGAAATTGTCAAGTCTCCAAGAAGTTTAAGAGGTGCATCAACAATGGTAGAAGATACAAACTTTAAAGATCGACTTAGGCCAAAATCTCCTATATATATAATCCAAAAAGAGTTGAAGTCCCTTGAGACATTACACAATAACCAAATACATGAAATAATCTTAACTTACCGTACATCTATTATCAAGAGATCTCAAAACACCGTTATGGAATACCTAAGCATAGACAAATAAACTTCATTCTTATCGTAAATGCTAAGAGAATTGCACCGTTAACCTCTCCAATCAATATTGTACTCAACAAACATTTAAGGCCCAGCATTATACATCTTTCTAAGAACATTCCACAAGCATTTTCTTGAGTAACCCCACAAGTTGGTCTGTCCGAGGCGTCTATTCAAAGATAACTTGATAAACCACCAAATCATTCCAATCCGTATAATCAACACAATTAACTTATAGCATAGAGCAAAGCCTAAAATGTATAAAAAGGCAGATGTAGATCGGAGCTAAAGTGATTAGATCTGCAGAATCTCAGAGATGAAACACAATTAAGGAGGGATCAAAATTTCAAGAGATTTAAACTTGAGATCTAATATATGACTCATAACTAAGCACCCTGACTATTGTCGCTTGTACCAAATGCCACACTACTCACTAAATCACATTACCAAAACTTCTCTAACGATAATAATATCTAATAGGAATTTTACGAACTTTACTTGGCAGGAACAATCCCCAAAGTATTTTACTAAAACCAACCAAAAGACAATAAGAATTTTGCTCACTTGGATCTTTAATAGAAAGCTTCTACACCCAACAATAGACAACACATGGCTTTCAATTCCCAAAAGTAATTCTTCAACAATGCTAACACTTAATCGGATTTCATGAACCTAAATTGACGAGAATAGGAACTTCCTAACCCCAAGGCACATTACAAACGTAATAATCCCAAAATATACTTCACTACAGACCAACCGAAAAATAACCGAAGGTTCACCAACTTGACATGACAGGGACAAGATTTTCTAAAACCGAAAATACCTTACACAAGGACTTCTAATCCAAAATTTTTTTTTTTTTTGTTTAAGACAAACCCAAAGACAGTAGGAGATTTGCTCACTTGGCTCACTAATATAAGACTCCTAGTCCCAAAAAACATGGTCACACAAAATTCTATTCCTTGAGATACTTCTCAGACAACACTCACGCTTAATAGGATTTCAAGAACCTGGCTCTGATACCACTAAATCTGTCACGCCCCGAACCCAGGGAGTGACAAACGCCGCACACCTGTAGGATAAGGTCCCACATGTATGCAAGGCTCAAAAGACAAAAACAAACCCAAGATACAAAATAGACTTAACTATACAGTAGAAGCTATTACGGATCGTGACAAAGCTTACAACTTCAATATCATAGATAACTCAGATACCACCAAGAAGTCAAGATTCATAACCTGAAAAAATAGGAAAATGAAAGGATGAGCTCGAAAGCCCAGTAAGTGGCATAACACCCCCTTAGCTGGGTTAGGCATGCGGGTAAAACATAGGCTGAGTCAGAATTAATAAATAAATAACTTAATAACAAAATATGACTGGGTTTTACAAAAATTTTACTCAGCTCAAAACTTCCCGAAATACACAAGAACATTAATCAAATGATTTCTGTCAAAGTAACACAGTGTATAACAAAACATAGAATCAAAATCACAATGGTTAGGGCTAAGGTCACTATTGACCCAGTGACAAGGGCAACGATAAGCCACTATTGACCCAGTGGCAGGGCAACGGTGTACCACTATTGACCCAATGGCGGGGCAACAAAGAATTGGGCCCAACGGAACACATAGACATATCCAAACACACAATAGCGCGCATACAAGTCGATCGACAGGCCCAGTGCATACCGCTGGCTAAGGCAGAAGACATACCCCAAAAACAGAACAGTAACTTCAATATCAAAACATACAAAAGGTACATAGTCAAGTGATTTCAAATAATAATAAACCAAACCAACAACATGATTTAGAGACGAAAGGTTCAAATAATTTGCAAAATGTCTACTTTACAAATACACAAGTCAAATTATTATAAAAATCTAACTTGGCGTAAAAAGGGCAAAATATGAAGTTAACATCAAAGGAGGTACTTTTGTAAACACGCGTATAAATACGGAAATAACTTAGTAAGAAGATACTTGCAAATATTAATGAAAACTATTTCCAAGAGTTCCATTATTAAATATATGTCATACTACGAACATAAATTAAAAAACTGACATCAAAAGGCTCACCTCGTAAATATATAAATCAATACCGAGTCGATCCAATCTTTCATATAAATATAACCAAAAAAAAATATACTTAAACAGTAGCATGCCTACCCGATTTACTAAAATCACTTTACTAAAAGGATTTTGCAAAATAATATTTTGGCCACGAAGGAAGACTAAAAGAGTATCACACCACTTACATAGAGACAGAAGAAACAGATGATCTACTCCAATAAACATGAATACCTATAATTTATTCGAAATGTAATAATTAATATTCTCATTTATACTAACACAAACCCAAAGAATATAAATAAAGCCTTAACAAAAGGTAAGACAAAATCCTACTCTCAATTACTTATATGCGAAAATCCAATATTCAATTGTGGAGTGCCTATATATATATGAATTAATACGGTACTAATTAATCCCTCTTAATTCATTACCCAACCGTCATTTCTCATGCTACTGAGTTCTACACTTCCTTTCCCACTTGATGCATCATCATCATCAATCATCAAGCATCATCATCATGATCATCATATAATATTCATATGAAATCTATCATAGAGTCACTTAGCATGCCATCATCGTATAACATTGTAAAGTCACTGCAAATCTCAAATATGTGTATTCCTTGTACGTGTCATTTGTATAATTTTCTCCCACCGCCAAGATTATCACTATCCCAAATTTTTATCATCAGACATATTAAATTCGTAGTATACAACCGATTAACATCAAACTTTGGATGCCTCAGCCGCCACATTCAAAAGGAAGAAGCAACTAGACCCATAATTAATATTGTTGACAAACACTATAATTCAAAGGATAAATTCTAGAGGTACTAACCTTGGAATCTCTGTTGAGGACTTCAACCATTCTTTTCTCAGCCTCCTCTTTTTCTTTGATTGACGGCGGTATTATTTTGTATAAATATATACAGGGTCTAGGTTGATTAGGGTTTGACTCCAACAAAATTATAAAGGGACTAAATAAATAGTACATAACACTAATAGCACCATTCTTTATTATTATTTTGGGCCGGGTTATTTTATTCTTCCATCCTTTAAAAAGTTTTGTCCTCAAAACTTGTTAGTATCCTTAAATGCAACATAGACCAACAAACACTTATTTGAAATCCTTACCATTTATGATAAAATCCATAGATATTTCCTCAATTTTAATCGACTCCTTCAAATACAATATAACATTGAGCACCCAATGCGTCACCACCGGAACATCTACCTATATAACGCAACCCGATATAGGCAAAAAATTTCTCCTAACCAAGGGGTGTCCCACCTTTGTACGTAAATTACCAAAAATTCAAAATTTCTTGACCCCTGATAAGATATATAGAACAAAGAAACTTACGTCTGAGAATCCCACCAATCAAATTCGTTTAATGACAACCCAAATATCCCACACATATCCAACCTAATGTTAAAGAGCTTGCACAAATAATCTTTAAGAATTTTATAGATCAATTTTTGCTTCAAAAATTGCAACACATGACAATGTCTAGGTAAATAACTCAAGCTGTACTAAAAATATAAAATTTCAAGGCCTTAAAAACCAACAAATTGCCCAAGGGGATCCATACATTAGAAATTGTCAAGTCTCCAAGAAGTTTAAGAGGTGCATCAACAATGGTAGAAGATACAAACTTTAAAGATCGACTTAGGCCAAAATCTCCTATATATATAATCCAAAAAGAGTTGAAGTCCCTTGAGACATTACACAATGACCAAATACATGAAATAATCTTAACTTACCGTACATCTATTATCAAGAGATCTCAAAACACCGTTATGGAATACCTAAGCATAGACAAATAAACTTCATTCTTATCGTAAATGCTAAGAGAATTGCACCGTTAACCTCTCCAATCAATATTGTACTCAACAAACATTTAAGGCCCAGCATTATACATCTTTCTAAGAACATTCCACAAGCATTTTCTTGAGTAACCCCACAAGTTGGTCTGTCCGAGGCGTCTATTCAAAGATAACTTGATAAACCACCAAATCATTCCAATCCGTATAATCAACACAATTAACATATAGCATAGAGCAAATCCTAAAATGTATAAAAAGGCAGATCGTAGATCGGAGCTAAAGTGATTAGATCTGCAGAATCTCAGAGATGAAACACAATTAAGGAGGGATCAAAATTTCAAGAGATTTAAACTTGAGATCTAATATATGACTCATAACTAAGATCCCTGACTATTGTCGCTTGTACCAAATGCCACACTACTCACTAAATCACATTACCAAAACTTCTCTAACGATAATAATATCTAATAGGAATTTTACGAACTTTACTTGGCAGGAACAATCCCCAAAGTATTTTACTAAAACCAACCAAAAGACAATAAGAATTTTGCTCACTTGGATCTTTAATAGAAAGCTTCTACACCCAACAATAGACAACACATGGCTTTCAATTCCCAAAAGTAATTCTTCAACAATGCTAACACTTAATCGGATTTCATGAACCTAAATTGACGAGAATAGGAACTTCCTAACCCCAAGGCACATTACAAACGTAATAATCCCAAAATATACTTCACTACAGACCAACCGAAAAATAACCGAAGGTTCACCAACTTGACATGACAGGGACAAGATTTTCTAAAACCGAAAATACCTTACACAAGGACTTCTAATCCAAAAATTTTTTTTTTGTTTAAGACAAACCCAAAGAACATAGGAGATTTGCTCACTTGGCTCACTAATATAAGACTCCTAGTCCCAAAAAACATGGTCACACAAAATTCTATTCCTTGAGATACTTCTCAGACAACATTCACGCTTAATAGGATTTCAAGAACCTGGCTCTGATACCACTAAATCTGTCATGCCCCGAACCCAGGGAGTGACAAACGCCGCACACCTGTAGGATAAGGTCCAACATGTATGCAAGGCTCAAAAGACAAAAACAAACCCAAGATACAAAATAGACTTAACTATACAACAGAAGCTATTACGGATCGTGACAAAGCTTACAACTTCAATGAACAATTGAACAGGAAGAATAGAAGACACAAGTACTACCCAAAATCCTAGCCCACTACGCTTCCTTGCGCTACTCCAATATCATAGATAACTCAGATACCACCAAGAAGTCAAGATTCATAACCTGAAAAAATAGGAAAATGAAAGGATGAACTCGAAAGCCCAGTAAGTGGCATAACACCCCTTTAGCTGGGTTAGGCATGCGGGTAAAACATAGGCTGGGTCAGAATTAATAAATAAATAACTTAATAACAAAATATGACTGGGTTTTACAAAAATTTTACTCAGCTCAAAACTTCCCGAAATATACAAGAACATTAATCAAATAATTTCTGTCAAAGTAACACAGTGTATAACAAAACATAGCAATCAAAATCACAATGGTTAGGGCTAAGGTCACTATTGACCCAGTGACAAGGGCAACGATAAGCCACTATTGACCCAGTGGCAGGGCAACGATGTACCAATATTGACCTAGTGGCGGGGCAACAAAGTATTGGGCCCAACGGAACACATAGACATATCCAAACACACAATAGCGCGCATACAAGTCGATCGACAGGCCCAGTGCGTACCGCTGGCTAAGGCAGAAGACAT
This sequence comes from Portulaca oleracea, assembly GCA_029582165.1. Classification (NCBI taxonomy): domain Eukaryota; kingdom Viridiplantae; phylum Streptophyta; class Magnoliopsida; order Caryophyllales; family Portulacaceae; genus Portulaca; species Portulaca oleracea. Next base: position 34,422,232 of record CM055888.1, on the reverse strand, counting down.
AGCCCAAAAACAAAACAGTAACTTCAATATCAAAACATACAAAAGGTACATAGTCAAGCGATTTCAAATAATAATAAACCAAATCAACAACATGACTTAGAGACGGAAGGTTCAAATAATTTGCAAAACGTCTACTTTACAAATACACAAGTCAAATTATTATAAAAATCTCACTTGGCGTAAAAAGGGCAAAATATGAAGTTAACGTCAAAGGGGGTACTTTTGTAAACACGCGTATCAATACGGAAATAACTTAGTAAGAAGATACTTGCAAATATTAATGAAAACTATTTCCAAGAGTTCCATTTTTATATATATGTCAAACTACGAACATAAATTACAAAACTGACATCAAAAGGCTCACCTCGTAAATATATAAATCAATACCGAGTCGATCCAATCTTTCATATAAATATAACCAAAAAAAAAATATACTTAAACAGTAGCATACCTACCCGATTTACTAAAATCACTTTACAAAAAGGATTTCGCAAAATAATATTTTGGCCACGAAGGAAGACTAAAAGAGTATCACACCACTTACCTAGAGACAGAAGAAACAGATGATCTACTCCAATAAACATGAATACCTATAATTTATTCGAAACGTAATAATTAATATTCGCATTTATACTAACACAAACCCAAAGAATATAAATAAAGCCTTAACAAAAGGTAAGACAAAATCCTACTCTCAATTACTTATATGCGAAAATCCAATATTCAATAGTGGAGTGCCCATATATATATGAATTAATACGGTACTAATTAATCCCTCTTAATTCATTACCCAACCGTCATTTCTCATGCTACTGAGTTCTACACTTCGTTTCCCACTTGATGCATCATCATCATTAATCATAAAGCATCATCATCATGATCATCATATAATATTCATATGAAATCTATCATAGAGTCACTTAGCATGCCATCATCGTATAACATTGTAAAGTCACTGCAAATCTCAAATATGTGTATTCCTTGTACGTGTCATTTGTATAATTTTCTCCCACCGGCAAGATTATCACTATCCCAAATTTTTATCATCAGACATATTAAATTCGTAGTATACAACCAATTAACATCAAACTTTGGATGCCTCAGCCGCCACATTCAAAAGGAAGAAGCAACTAGACCCATAATTAATATTGTTGACAAACACTATAATTCAAAGGATAAATCTAGAGGTACTAACCTTGGAATCTCTGTTGAGGACTTCGACCATTCTTTTCTCAGCCTCCTCTTTTTCTTTGATTGACGGCGGTATTATTTTGTATAAATATATACAGGGTCTAGGTTGATTAGGGTTTGACTCCAACAAAATTATAAAGGGACTAAATAAATAGTACATAACACTAATAGCACCATTCTTTATTATTATTTTGGGCCGGGTTATTTCAGTATATACACCCCCCATGCTTAAACATAGCATTGTCCTCAATGTAAAGGACATAGGTAAAGGGGGAAAGGTCATTAACAATGTATAACTAATTCATAACAAACTTATAACAAACTTAAAACCAATTGGACTCCCCCATACTTGCACATTACTTAACTATCATTCAAGATTCAAGATTTCTCAATTTTACCATTCAAGAACAGAGTTTAACCAATTTAACATGTTTCCAAAACTAATACTTAATAATTCCAACTCTAAATCATGTGTGAAAACGACAAAGGTACCAACTTTTCAAACTTAACAACATAAATATACTAGCTAGTATCAAAAACTACTCAAGCAAGGTGCGCACCAAACTATGAGCATCAACAATGGTGAAGTGAACATATCCAAGTATGAAATATGCAAAAACACACCACAAATACTAGCAGGTAATAATGAAGTTGAAGAAGTAAATAAGAATCGTACCTTAAAGTCGCTTGAACACAGATAGAAGTACAAGAAATTCGGAAATTTTTAGATTGAGAAATTATTTATAGGTTGGAGTCTGGGAGAAAGATAGTTAATATAGAGGTTGGGGAAGTAAAAGAAAAATAAATAAAAGGATTAAAAGAAAGAGAAAAAGGAATTAGGAATTTCAAATTTGGAAAAAGGAAGGGATTCGATTTTAATGGGGAAGGTTTCCAAGCGCTGACAACGTTACTCAAGCGCTAGCAGCGTCTGTTGCATCACGATTTTCTTTCGTTTCTGTGTAAAACGCGGCCAATGCCCCATGAGGCACGACCAGCGTTTCTGAACCTGGGCATAACCGTAGCAATTTTTTGAGACAGCTTCAACGTTTGTTCTCTAATATCTTTTTATGCGTCACTTCAATCAAGAATTAAATCCGCCTACAAAATATTAGAAATCTAATTATTAAAGAGATAACTGAAAAATAAGACTTAGGAAAATCAAAGAGAATTTAGGAACTAGAAAAAATTAAGATAAACTCAGGGAAAGGGTTACGATCGGAGTCTCCGTTGCGGATGACATCAAAGCCCTTAGAAGCTTGTCAAACTCCTCTTCATGCGGTTCACAAGCTAGCTGGTTAGATATCAACTGAAAACTTATAAAATAAAACATTAGTAAAGTTCTTAGTAAATAAATCAAATTTACTAGAAAAATCAAAAGATTCAATATATGTTGTCCACAAGAATTTTCTAGGAATGTCCTCTAGGTGTATCCAATATAGATCAAGGGAAGGGTAATTACCTAACGACAATTCATCAATAATACTGTTAGTTTCACAAGAATTAACCTCATCAAAGATATTAATTTGAACATCAAAGGTCTTTTCATCGGGCATGGGTTCCTCAAAGGTTTCCTGTGAAACTGAAGGTGGTGAAATAGGAATAGAAACATGAAATAAATCATTAGAATCAGGGAGAATATTATCAGGATCCTTGTTTGAACCATTCAAATCAATATTAATTTTCTCGCTAGGTTCCTCATAATTAATATCAATAGAATCATGATTAAAATCTTCTTCATACCTAGTGTCTAACCCAGAAGGTTCACTTACCTCAAACCCTGTCGACTGAGAAAAAGGTAAGGGATTATCATGCAAATCAGAAACACATTTAGTAGTGTTTTCAGGTAAACTAGGACTAGAAGGATCATCAAAGCTGACTTCTAAAGGTGATGGGGACTTGCTATCATCATATATTGCATCATCAAAATTAGAACTAGATCTATTGGCCTGCAACAAGTTCGTCAAGTCAGTAAATTGAGTAGCTCCAGGGCAAGCAGAATCATCATGCTCAGAAGAATTACATAGAGTGCAAGCAATTGAATAAAAACCCAAATAATTCAGATAGACAATTAGAAATTTCAAATTTATAGGTGTCATCCGAAAGCAATCCAAGTAATTTCATAGCTTCATTAAAAGGTTTGTCACGTAAACCCAAATAATTCAGAAGATTGCGTGTTTCCGCATTCACACCTTCAAAAATAATAGCAAGAATTTCAGGTTCTCCAAACGTGATATGGTCTGGAACAGGAGCAGCAATTAATCGCTCATAATATCGCCAAAATAATTCACGTTTATCTTGAGGAAAACAAAGCATTGTCATATTTTTAGATTTTAAAAAAAATTTAATTTTTATTTGATTTTAGTGTTTAAAGAAAAGTAGTAAAAACCTAGTCAACCAGAGTGCGTTCGTCTAATGGCAGTTGGGGAAACAAGTCCCCGACAACGGCGACAAAAACATGACAGACCTAAAACATATAAGGTGTCTGTGTACCGCAAGTGTACGGGTCTGTGTAGTAATAAAAATATCGTTCTCTCTCAGGGACTTGTGTTCAACTACGCACTAAACTAGTTCACTACAAAGGATGCTAGGTCGATCAAAAGGTTGTTGTAATGGTTCAGATAAATAATTAAGGAAGCAGGAAATTAAAGGATTTAACCAAGTAATTAAAGATGTCCAGGGGAGTCTACTCTAGCCAATCAATCAAATTAACAACAATCTCGGTGCAGGTAACAAGGTAATTCGGGGTCTACAATCTTTCTAGGCCTTATCACTTCGATCTTTCGATCCTAGGTGAGTTACAGTGATTAAACTATCATTATTTCTAACTATTTATTCTAATCAAAGATAAGAACTGATTATAAATTGACCCTAGGCAAGAATCATTATGTCTAACTATTTTCTAAACCTATTCAATCTACGCAATCCAATTCAAGACTCAAACTGTCGTTCTGTTGTCGAGAATCTAAAACCAAGTACAGGCTCAAACTGTCGTTCTGTTGCCAAATTACCATGACATACAATACACACAGATTAAACGAATAAAAAGATGACCTAACACCGAAACTGTATTCAAATTCAATCAATAGACATTGAGTTTATCCCCCAAACAAAGGAAATTAGCTACTCATAATAAAAACTAAGAAAGCGATAATAAAAACTGAATATCAAAATATAAAGAGTATAGAAATTAAACCGAACATCCGAGTCGTTGAATTTGATCTCTTTGTGTCACCCAAATCGATCTCCTTCTCCTCCTCTTTTGTTCCTAAACTACTAGAGCGGCTCCCCGAAGGGAGGAAAACTTAGAGAACCCTAATCTAAAAGACGGAAGGAAAATAAGACACTAAATATTCGATACATGAATAATAGAGGCGGGGGGTATTTATTCTGATCCGAAGGGAGAGAATAACTATGGAAAACCCTAGACTAATATCTGATAATAATCATAATATGATGCGGCGGACATTAATCTTTTATGCGAGACGAAAAGCGAGACGGATCAAACGCGGCCAGCGGGAAATAAACGCAGCCAGCGTTTCGGGCCATGAACCCACTGCCATAGGCGCTGCCAGCGGGGTGCTTGGCGCTGCCTCCGTTTTATTGCTGGGCGATGGAGCTGCGTTGATGTCGATCATGCAGCTGCTTGTGATCAATCGTGATGATCATGCATGATGATGGTGCATGGGCTGATTGCATGGTATGTTGATGCAATTGCTTAGCTGGGTCGTGGAATGTGAAGAATTGGGCCGACCTTCTTCATCTCTTACTTCTCTTCTTATTAATTAATTCTTCTCTAAAATTTCTTCTTCTTAATTTCCTTCTTCAATTCATTAATTCTCCTCATCAATTTTCCTTCTCTAATTTCTTCATTTTTCTTGGATTCTAGGTCACTAAAATCTGCAAAACAAATCAATTCCCGACAAAGTGAAGAATATTACAGAATTTGATATAAAAAGATTAGATTATATTAGAAAATCGATTAAAATATACAAGTTAAATACCTAAAAAATACTAAAAATATCTATATAAAATTCACTTATCAGCTGCAGGAGACGCAAGGTAGAACTCCACAATTATTAACAGCTGAGCTTTTCTCTTTCTTTTCTCTGTTCTATTGTTTTTCTTCTTTTTGTGTTTCCTTTATCAAATTTAAATCAAGTTGGCATGTTTCGAGATTAACGCGGCCCGGGAAGGGGTTTACTCTACCAGCGTGGTTTCGCTCCATACATAAACAAGGTACTTAAGGGACGAGGGCGCCGCAACAACCCACGTCAAACCATGTTGGTGAACCAGCTGCGTTAAGTCGGGTTTTTCGGGAATTGACACGACCCTCCGAAAAGGGGTCACCCTCCCAACTCAGGCTACTCCATACACAAACGAAGTGCTTAAGGAGCGAGAGTGCTGCCCACTCACGCCAGCCCTTTGTTGGTTTCGCCGACAATTAAGGTTAGTTAAGGTTTATTTAAACTCACTTTTTCAACAAGCTCGGATGTGGTCTACTAAAGTCTAACAGTTTCAAAAAGAACGTGAAAGAAACAAGGATCTCATTATGCGCTTAATGAAAGGAAACTTAAATAGGTAAGTGATGACAACACTTGAACTAGGGAAGATAATGCTCAAACCGGTTTCTTGAATTAAGAAAGTCTTGGAAACATTGACAACATAATCCGAGAAACGAAGCAAAAACAAAAGAAAAACCAAAACTTTAGGGGAATTTTACTCTCTTTTTCTCCTTTTTCACGCAAAAATTTTCAAATTTTAGACAAAACTAAGAAAAACAAAAATGAAAATCTAGGTTATCTACCCACGAGCATGAAATGTCTCCCCCCCCCCCCCCCACCACCACCACTTAAAACGCCACAATGTCCTCATTGTGGGAAAGGTGTCACAAGAAAAGGGTAGAAAAACTAGATAAAACAAATATATACAAAACAACTAGCAAGTAAGTGGTGGCGACCCGAGCCCACACGGCTCCATCAACAAAATATACCCAACACATTCATACCAGATGCACGCTACCAAAAATAAAATCAAGCATGCAATAGATCATAATATTCATCTTGAAAAGAGAAGGGTAGAAAGATATTACTTCTAGCTCTTCTATTGCGTTCACTCAATCCATAATCTGAAGTCGTCAAGCAAAACGGGTAAGATTTTCAAAATAGAAAAACAACCTAAGCTTGATAATAATGCATGCAAGATTTAAAACAAGAAAATAAACTAACTAAAGCTAAGGACCTAAACATATAAACAATATAAACAATATATACATTATCAATGACTTACCTCAACCCCGAATCTTACTCATTGAGGCGGGAATTGAGGGTAAAACACTCGCCACACACTTGGTCCTACGTTCGATTAAATCGAACGTAAACAAAACCAACCCAACCAAGGAAAGACTTTAACACAAATACGAAGAAGACGCCAAGATAAGGGCAGATTGAACAAACTTGAAGCTAACCATGACCTGGCCCGATTACGGGCAAGACATGCGGGCCGGCAACTGCTTCCCCCACCAAGTCCCCGGTGAAGCACCCCGCCCCACACTTACACTACATGCAGAAAACATGCATAGTCAATTAAAAAGATTGAGTAGGGGCGGGGACGCTTACAACAATCATTGATCGGATCCTCCAGGAGGAGGATAGGGGTGGTACTGGAGTTGTGCTTAAACAATCTTAAGTGTTTCTTGTTGAGCACGGAGGAGGTCTTGTAAACTTTCAAGCAAATTGTGTTGGCTTTGAATCAATGCTCGCTATTCTTGGAATTCGGCATTCAATTGCTCAATTTGAGCGCTAAGACGCCCAAGTGAAGCATTTTCGGCTTAGCTTCCACTTGTATCTCCCTCTTGTGCATTCTCTTCTTCTTCCTCATTTCCATTTCCTTCTTCTCCTTCCTCCTCTTCTTTATCCTCATCATTATCAGACACATCCGACCCACCTACCAAACGATGGCACCCATGTTTTTGACCACACGACCAATTATACTTGTTGGTGATGTCCAACCAATGCACGGCGTGTTCGTGATCTAAGTGAATTGAGGCTTTAGTAGTTCTATGGCCATGTTGGTAAATGATACAGGTTCGGTGCTTTTCCAAGATCAACATCTTCTACAACCGGACACTATCAATGGGATCAGGAAAATATCTCGGCGTCCACTTGGCTAAATAAGACTGGAAATCCTGTTGCTTGAAAAAGTGACAAATAATATGCCCTATGTCAATTGTCGTGGGTCGAACCTCAATGCTTATTTCTTGGAGACAGTGAAGGATGCACGAACCAGTGTTGACACGACGTCCATTTACAGCGTTGAATATCACAAAAAGATCATCTTTACGAACTTTGGTCGCCCATCTTCTCGGCCGAAAACAGAGCTTGTGACGATACGATTAAGAATCCCAACATCCAAATTACAAAAGTCTCGAGCCATAGAATTCTTCAAAAAATGGAACTTCGAATGTTGGCTTCGGGCCTTTGAGTACATGCGCCTCCAGCAGGTAAGGGCTTTCATCGCTTCTTGCTCGTCGAAATTAGCATATTCTTCATAGTAAACTCCATCCAAAGGTAGACCCAATGCCCGACATAAGTCTTGTACTGAACATGTCACCTTCTTGTTTGCCACTCGATAACTAAAAGTTGCATTTGAGGTACCGTCATCCTCTACCCTTAAAGAACTTAGGAATTCAAGCACCGGCTGATCAACAATGGTATCGTCGATATTTCTTTTTGTGTTTCCTTTATCAAATTTAAATCAAGTTGGCATGTTTCGAGATTAACGCGGCCCAGGAAGGGGTTTACTCTACCAGCGTGGTTTCGCTCCATACATAAACAAGGTACTTAAAGGACGAGGGCACCGCAACCACCCACGTCAAACCATGTTGCTGAACCAGCTGCGTTAAGTCGGGTTTTTCGGGAATTGACACGACCCACCGAAAAGGGGTCACCCTCCCAACTCAGGCTACTCCATACACAAACGAAGTGCTTAAGGAGCGAGAGTGCTGCCCACTCACGCCAGCCCTTTGTTGGTTTCGCCGACAATTAAGGTTAATTAAGGTTTATTTAAACTCACTTTTTCAACAAGCTCGGATGTGGTCTACTAAAGTCTCACAGTTTCAAAAAGAACGTGAAAGAAACAAGGATCTCATTATGCACTTAATGAAAGGAAACTTAAATAGGTAAGTGATGACAACACTTGAACTAGGGATGATAATGCTCAAACCGGTTTCTTGAATTAAGAAAGTCTTGGAAACATTGACAACATAATCCGAGAAACGAAGCAAAAACAAAAGAAAAACCAAAACTTTAGGGGAATTTTACTCTCTTTTTCTCCTTTTTCATACAAAAATTTTCAAATTTTAGACAAAACTAAGAAAAACAAAAATGAAAATCTAGGTTATCTACCCACGAGCATGAAATGTCTCCCCTCCCCCCCACCACCACTTAAAACGCCACAATGTCCTCATTGTGGGAAAGGTGTCACAAGAAAAGGGTAGAAAATCTAGATAAAACAAATATATACAAAACAACTAGCAAGTAAGTGGTGGCGACCCGAGCCCACACGGCTCCATCAACAAAATATACCCAACACATTCATACCAGATGCACGCCACCAAAAATAAAATCAAGCATGCAATAGATCATAATATTCATCTTGAAAAGAGAAGGGTAGAAAGATATTACTTCTAGCTCTTCTATTGCGTTCACTCAATCCATAATCTAAAGTCGTCAAGCAAAAGGGGTAAGATTTTCAAAATAGAAAAACAACCTAAGCTTGATAATAATGCATGCAAGATTTAAAACTAGAAAATAAACTAACTAAAGCTAAGGACCTAAACATATAAACAATATAAACAATATATACATTATCAATGACTTACCTCAACCCCGAATCTTACTCATTGAGGCGGGAATTGAGGGTAAAACACTCGCCACACACTTGGTCCTACGTTCGATTAAATCGAACGTAAACAAAACCAACCCAACCAAGGAAAGACTTTAACACAAATACGAAGAAGACGCCAAGATAAGGGCAGATTGAACAAACTTGAAGCTAACCATGACACAAACTGATTCTGGACAGCACATGCCAGACCGGCAACTGCTTCCCCCACCAAGTCCCCGGTGAAGCACCCCGCCCCACACTTACACTACATGCAGAAAACATGCATAGTGAATTAAAAAGATTGAGTAGGGGCAGGGACGCTTACAACAATCATTGATCGGATCCTCCCGGAGGAGGATAGGGGTGGTACTGGAGTTGTGCTTAAACAATCTTAAGTGTTTCTTGTTGAGCACGGAAGAGGTCTTGTAATCTTTCAAGCAAATTGTGTTGGCTTTGAATCAATGCTCGCTATTCTTGTAATTCGGCATTCAATTGCTCAATTTGAGCGCTAAGACGCCCAAGTGAAGCATTTTCGGCTTAGCTTCCACTTGTATCGCCCTCTTGTGCATTCTCTTCTTCTTCCTCATTTCCATTTCCTTCTTCTCCTTCCTCCTCTTCTTTATCCTCATCATTAACAGACACATCCGACCCACCTACCAAACGATGGCACCCATGTTTTTGACCACACGACCAATTATGCTAGTTGGTGATGTCCAACCAATGCATGGCGTGTTCGTGATCTAAGTGAATTGAGGCTTTAGTAGTTCTATGGCCATGTTGGTAAATGGTACAGGTTCGGTGCTTTTCCAAGATCTCCATCTTCTGCAACCGGACACTATCAATGGGATCAGGAAAATATCTCGGCGTCCACTTGGCTAAATAAGACTGGAAATCCTGTTGCTTGAAAAAGTGACAAATAATATGCCCTATGTCAATTGTCGTGGGTCGAACCTCAATGCTTATTTCTTGGAGACAGTGAAGGATGCACGAACCAGTGTTGACACGACGTCCATTTACAGCGTTGAATATCGCAAAAAGATCATCTTTACGAACTTTGGTCGCCCATCTTCTCGGCCGAAAACAGAGCTTGTGACGATACGATTAAGAATCCCAACATCCAAATTACAAAAGTCTCGAGCCATAGAATTCTTCAAAAAATGGAACTTCGAATGTTGGCTTCGGGCCTTTGAGTACATGCGCCTCCAGCAGGTAAGGGCTTTCATCGCTTCGCTTTCGTCGAAATTAGCATATTCTTCATAGTAAACTCCATCCAAAGGTAGACCCAATGCCCGACATAAGTCTTGTACTGAACATGTCACCTTCTTGTTTGCCACTCGATAACTAAAAGTTGCATTTGAGGTACCGTCATCCTCTACCCTTAAAGAACTTGGGAATTCAAGCACCGGCTGATCAACAATGGTATCGTCGATATTTCTTTTTGTGTTTCCTTTATCAAATTTAAATCAAGTTGGCATGTTTCGAGATTAACGCGGCCCAGGAAGGGGTTTACTCTACCAGCGTGGTTTCGCTCCATACATAAACAAGGTACTTAAGGGACGAGGGCACCGCAACCACCCACGTCAAACCATGTTGGTGAACCAGCTGCGTTAAGTCGGGTTTTTCGGGAATTGACACGACCCTCCGAAAAGGGGTCACCCTCCCAACTCAGGCTACTCCATACACAAACGAAGTGCTTAAGGAGCGAGAGTGCTGCCCACTCACGCCAGCCCTTTGTTGGTTTCGCCGACAATTAAGGTTAATTAAGGTTTATTTAAACTCACTTTTTCAACAAGCTCGGATGTGGTCTACTAAAGTCTCACAGTTTCAAAAAGAACGTGAAAGAAACAAGGATCTCATTATGCACTTAATGAAAGGAAACTCAAATAGGTAAGTGATGACAACACTTGAACTAGGGATGATAATGCTCAAACCGGTTTCTTGAATTAAGAAAGTCTTGGAAACATTGACAACATAATCCGAGAAACGAAGCAAAAACAAAAGAAAAACCAAAACTTTAGGGGAATTTTACTCTCTTTTTCTCCTTTTTCACACAAAAATTTTCAAATTTTAGACAAAACTAAGAAAAACAAAAATGAAAATCTAGATTATCTACCCACGAGCATGAAATGTCTCCCTCCCCCCCCCCCCACCACCACTTAAAACGCCACAATGTCCTCATTGTGGGAAAGGTGTCAAAAGAAAAGCGTAGAAAATCTAGATAAAACAAATATGTACAAAGCAACTAGCAAGTAAGTGGTGGCGACCCGAGCCCATACGACTCCATCAACAAAATATACCCAACACATTCATACCAGATGCACGCCACCAAAAATAAAATCAAGCATGCAATAGATCATAATATTCATCTTGAAAAGAGAAGGGTAGAAAGATATTACTTCTAGCTCTTCTATTGCGTTCACTCAATCCATAATCTGAAGTCGTCAAGCAAAAGGGGTAAGATTTTCAAAATAGAAAAACAACCTAAGCTTGATAATAATGCATGCAAGATTTAAAACAAGAAAATAAACTAACTAAAGCTAAGGACCTAAACATATAAACAATATAAACAATATATACATTATCAATGACTTACCTCAACCCCGAATCTTACTCATTGAGGCGGGAATTAAGGGTAAAACACTCGCCACACACTTGGTCCTACGTTCGATTAAATCGAACGTAAACAAAACCAACCCAACCAAGGAAAGACTTTAACACAAATCTGGCGACGCCAAGATAAGGGCAGATTGAACAAACTTGAAGCTAACCATGACACTGGCGATTACGACGGCACATGCGGGGCCGTGAATCGCTTCCCCCACCAAGTCCCCGGTGAAGCACCCCGCCCCACACTTACACTACATGCAGAAAACATGCATAGTCAATTAAAAAGATTGAGTAGGGGCGGGGACGCTTACAACAATCATTGATTGGATCCTCCCGGAGGAGGATAGGGGTGGTACTGGAGTTGTGCTTAAACAATCTTAAGTGTTTCTTGTTGAGCACGGAGGAGGTCTTGTAATATTTCAAGCAAATTGTGTTGGCTTTGAATCAATGCTCGCTATTCTTGGAATTCGGCATTCAATTGCTCAATTTGAGCGCTAAGACGCCCAAGTGAAGCATTTTCGGCTTAGCTTCCACATGTATCGCCTTCTTGTGCATTCTCTTCTTCTTCCTCATTTCCATTTCCATCTTCTCCTTCCTCCTCTTCTTTATCCTCATCATTATCAGACACATCCGACCCACCTACCAAACGATGGCACCCATGTTTTTGACCACACGACCAATTATGCTTGTTGGTGATGTCCAACCAATGCACGGCGTGTTCGTGATCTAAGTGAATTGAGGCTTTAGTAGTTCTATGGCCATGTTGGTAAATGGTACAGGTTCGGTGCTTTTTCAAGATCTCCATCTTCTGCAACCGGACACTATAATTGGGATCAGGAAAATATCTTGGCGTCCACTTGGCTAAATAAGACTGGAAATCCTGTTGCTTGAAAAAGTGACAAATAATATGCCCTATGTCAATTGTCGTGGGTCGAACCTCAATGCTTATTTCTTGGAGACAGAGAAGGATGCACGAACCGGTGTTGACACGACGTCCATTTACAGCGTTGAATATCCCAAAAAGATCATCTTTACGAACTTTGGTCGCCCATCTTCTCGGCCGAAAACAGAGCTTGTGACGATACGATTAAGAATCCCAACATCCAAATTACAAAAGTCTCGAGCCATGGAATTCTTCAAAAAATGGAACTTCGAATGTTGGCTTCGGGCCTTTGAGTACATGCGCCTCCAGCAGGTAAGGGCTTTCATCGCTTCTTGCTCGTCGAAATTAGCATATTCTTCATAGTAAACTCCATCCAAAGGTAGACCCAATGCCCGACATAAGTCTTGTGCTGAACATGTCACCTTCTTGTTTGCCACTCGATAACTAAAAGTTGCATTTGAGGTACCGTCATCCTCTACCCTTAAAGAACTTAGGAATTCAAACACCGGCTGATCAACAATGGTATCGTCGATATTTGTTTTTGTGTTTCCTTTATCAAATTTAAATCAAGTTGGCATGTTTCGAGATTAACGCGGCCCGGGAAGGGGTTTACTCTACCAGCGTGGTTTCGCTCCATACATAAACAAGGTACTTAAGGGACGAGGGCACCGCAACCACCCACGTCAAACCATGTTGGTGAACCAGCTGCGTTAAGTCGGGTTTTTCGGGAATTGACACGACCCTCCGAAAAGGGGTCACCCTCCCAACTCAGGCTACTCCATACACAAACGAAGTGCTTAAGGAGCGAGAGTGCTGCCTACTCACGCCAGCCCTTTGTTGGTTTCGCCGACAATTAAGGTTAATTAAGGTTTATTTAAACTCACTTTTTCAACAAGCTCGGATGTGGTCTACTAAAGTCTCACAGTTTCAAAAAGAACGTGAAAGAAACAAGGATCTCATTATGCACTTAATGAAAGGAAACTTAAATAGGTAAGTGATGACAACTCTTGAACTAGGGATGATAATGCTCAAACCGGTTTCTTGAATTAAGAAAGTCTTGGAAACATTGACAACATAATCCGAGAAACGAAGCAAAAACAAAAGAAAAACCAAAACTTTAGGGGAATTTTACTCTCTTTTTCTCCTTTTTCACACAAAAATTTTCAAATTTTAGACAAAACTAAGAAAAACAAAAATGAAAATCTAGGTTATCTACCCACAAGCATGAAATGTCTCCCCCCCCCCCCCACCTCCACTTAAAACGCCACAATGTCCTCATTGTGGGAAATGTGTCACAAGAAAAGGGTAGAAAAACTAGATAAAACAAATATATACAAAACAACTAGCAAGTAAGTGGTGGCGACCCGAGCCCACACAGCTCCATCAACAAAATATACCCAACACATTCATACCAGATGCACGCCACCAAAAATAAAATCAAGCATGCAATAGATCATAATATTCATCTTGAGAAGAGAAGGGTAGGAAGATATTACTTCTAGCTCTTCTATTGCGTTCACTCAATCCATAATCTGAAGTCGTCAAGCAAAAGGGGTAAGATTTTCAAAATAGAAAAACAACCTAAGCTTGATAATAATGCATGCAAGATTTAAAACAAGAAAATAAACTAACTAAAGCTAAGGACCTAAACATATAAACAATATAAACAATATATACATTATCAATGACTTACCTCAACCCCGAATCTTACTCATTGAGGCGGGAATTGAGGGTATAACACTCGCCACACACCTGGTCCTACGTTCGATTAAATCGAACGTAAACAAAACCAACCCAACAAAGGAAAGACTTTAACACAAATACGAAGAAGACGCCAAGATAAGGGCAGATTGAACAAACTTGAAGCTAACCAGGACACAAACTGATTCTCGACAAAGACATGCGGACCAAGAATCGCTTCCCCACCAAGTCCCCGGTGAAGCACCCCGCCCCACACTTACACTACATGCAGAAAACATGCATAGTCAATTAAAAAGATTGAGTAGGCGGGGGCGCTTACAATCATTGATCGGATCCTCCGGAGGAAGGATAGGTAATCTTGGAGTTGTGCTTAAACAATCTTAAGTGTTTCTTGTTGAGCACGGAGGAGGTCTTGTAAACTTTCAAGCAAATTGTGTTGGCTTTGAATCAACGCTCGCTATTCTTGGAATTCAGCATTCAATTGCTCAATTTGGCTAAAGCGCCAAGTGAAGCATTTTCGGCTTAGCTTCCACTTGTATCGCCCTCTTGTGCATTCTCTTCTTCTTCCTCATTTCCATTTCCTTCTTCTCCTTCCTCCTCTTCTTTATCCTCATCATTAACAGACACATCCGACCCACCTACCAAACGATGGCACCCATGTTTTTGACCACACGACCAATTATGCTTGTTGGTGATGTCCAACCAATGCACGGCGTGTTCGTGATCTAAGTGAATTGAGGCTTTAGTAGTTCTATGGCCATGTTGGTAAATGGTACAGGTTCGGTGCTTTTCCAAGATCTCCATCTTCTGCAACCGGACACTATCAATGGGAGCAGGAAAATATCTCGGCGTCCACTTGGCTAAATAAGACTGGAAATCCTGTTGCTTGAAAAAGTGACAAATAATATGCCCTATGTCAATTGTCGTGGGTCGAACCTCAATGCTTATTTCTTGGAGACAGTGAAGGATGCACGAACCGGTGTTGACACGACGTCCATTCTGACGTTGAATATCGCAAAAAGATCATCTTTACGAACTTTGGTCGCCCATCTTCTCGGCCGAAAACAGAGCTTGTGACGATACGATTAAGAATCCCAACATCCAAATTACAAAAGTCTCGAGCCATAGAATTCTTCAAAAAATGGAACTTCGAATGTTGGCTTCGGGCCTTTGAGTACATGCGCCTCCAGCAGGTAAGGGCTTTCATCGCTTCTTGCTCGTCGAAATTAGCATATTCTTCATAGTAAACTCCATCCAAAGGTAGACCCAATGCCTGACATAAGTCTTGTACTGAACATGTCACCTTCTTGTTTGCCACTCGATAACTAAAAGTTGCATTTGAGGTACCGTCATCCTCTACCCTTAAAGAACTTGGGAATTCAAGCACCGGCTGATCAACAATGGTATCGTCGATATTTCTTTTTGTGTTTCCTTTATCAAATTTAAATCAAGTTGGCATGTTTCGAGATTAACGCGGCCCGGGAAGGGGTTTACTCTACCAGCGTGGTTTCGCTCCATACATAAACAAGGTACTTAAGGGGCGAGGCACGACCACCCACGTCAAACCATGTTGGTGAACCAGCTGCGTTAAGTCGGGTTTTTCGGGAATTGACACGACCCTCCGAAAAGGGGTCACCCTCCCAACTCAGGCTACTCCATACACAAACGAAGTGCTTAAGGAGCGAGAGTGCTGCCCACTCACGCCAGCCCTTTGTTGGTTTCGCCGACAATTAAGGTTAATTAAGGTTTATTTAAACTCACTTTTTCAACAAGCTCGGATGTGGTCTACTAAAGTCTCACAGTTTCAAAAAGAACGTGAAAGAAACAAGGATCTCATTATGCACTTAATGAAAGGAAACTTAAATAGGTAAGTGATGACAACACTTGAACTAGGGATGATAATGCTCAAACCGGTTTCTTGAATTAAGAAAGTCTTGGAAACATTGACAACATAATCCGAGAAACGAAGCAAAAACAAAAGAAAAACCAAAACTTTAGGGGAATTTTACTCTCTTTTTCTCCTTTTTCACACAAAATTATTCAAATTTTAGACAAAACTAAGAAAAACAAAAATGAAAATCTAGATTATCTACCCACGAGCATGAAATGTCTCCCTCCCCCCCCCCCCCACCACCACTTAAAACGCCACAATGTCCTCATTGTGGGAAAGGTGTCACAAGAAAAGCGTAGAAAATCTAGATAAAACAAATATATACAAAGCAACTAGCAAGTAAGTGGTGGCGACCCGAGCCCACACGGCTCCATCAACAAAATATACCCAACACATTCATACCAGATGCACGCCACCAAAAATAAAATCAAGCATGCAATAGATCATAATATTCATCTTGAAAAGAGAAGGGTAGAAAGATATTACTTCTAGCTCTTCTATTGCGTTCACTCAATCCATAATCTGAAGTCGTCAAGCAAACGGGGTAAGATTTTCATAATAGAAAAACAACCTAAGCTTGATAATAATGCATGCAAGATTTAAAACAAGAAAATAAACTAACTAAAGCTAAGGACCTAAACATATAAACAATATAAACAATATATACATTATCAATGACTTACCTCAACCCCGAATCTTACTCATTGAGGCGGGAATTGAGGGTAAAACACTCGCCACACACTTGGTCATACGTTCGATTAAATCGAACGTAAACAAAACCAACCCAACCAAGGAAAGACTTTAACACAAATACGAAGAAGACGCCAAGATAAGGGCAGATTGAACAAACTTGAAGCTAACCATGACACAAACTGATTACGATGCGATACGCCAAGAATCGCTTCCCCCACCAAGTCCCCGGTGAAGCACCCCGCCCCACACTTACACTACATGCAGAAAACATGCATAGTCAATTAAAAAGATTGAGTAGGGGCGGGGACGCTTACAACAATCATTGATCGGATCCTCCCGGAGGAGGATAGGGGTGGTACTGGAGTTGTGCTTAAACAATCTTAAGTGTTTCTTGTTGAGCACGGAGGAGGTCTTGTAAACTTTCAAGCAAATTGTGTTGGCTTAGAATCAATGCTCGCTATTCTTGGAATTCAGCATTCAATTGCTCAATTTGAGCACTAAGACGCCCAAGTGAAGCATTTTCGGCTTAGCTTCCACTTGTATCACCCTCTTGTGCATTCTCTTCTTCTTCCTCATTTCCATTTCCTTCTTCTCCTTCCTCCTCTTCTTTATCCTCATCATTATCAGACACATCCGACCCACTTACCAAACGATGGCACCCATGTTTTTGACCACACGACCAATTATGCTTGTTGGTGATGTCCAACCAATGCACGGCGTGTTCGTGATCTAAGTGAATTGAGGCTTTAGTAGTTCTATGGCCATGTTGGTAAATGGTACAGGTTCGGTGCTTTTCCAAGATCTCCATCTTCTGCAACCGGACACTATCAATGGGATCAGGAAAATATCTCGGCGTCACTTGGCTAAATAAGACCGAAATCCTGTTGCTTGAAAAAGTGACAAATAATATGCCCTATGTCAATTGTGGGTCGAACCTCAATGCTTATTTCTTGGACGATGAAGGATGCGAACCGGTGTTGACACGACGTCCATTTACAGCGTTGAATATCACAAAAAGATCATCTTTACGAACTTTGGTCGCCCATCTTCTCGGCCGAAAACAGAGCTTGTGACGATACGATTAAGAATCCCAACATCCAAATTATAAAAGTCTCGAGCTATGGAATTCTTCAAAAAATGGAACTTCGAATGTTGGCTTCGGGCCTTTGAGTACATGCGCCTCCAGCAGGTAAGGGCTTTCATTGCTTCTTGCTCGTCGAAATTAGCATATTCTTCATAGTAAACTCCATCCAAAGGTAGACCCAATGCCCGACATAAGTCTTGTACTGAACATGTCACCTACTTGTTTGCCACTCGATAACTAAAAGTTGCATTTGAGGTACCGTCATCCTCTACCCTTAAAGAACTTAGGAATTCAAGCACCGGCTGATCAACAATGGTATCGGCGATATTTCTTTTTGTGTTTCCTTTATCAAATTTAAATCAAGTTGGCATGTTTCGAGATTAACGCGGCCCGGGAAGGGGTTTACTCTACCAGTGTGGTTTCGCTCCATACATAAACAAGGTCCTTAAGGGACGAGGGCGCCGCAACCACCCACGTCAAACTATGTTGGTGAACCAGCTGCGTTAAGTCGGGTTTTTCGGGAATTGACACGACCCTCCGAAAAGGGGTCACCCTCCCAACTCAGGCTACTCCATACACAAACGAAGTGCTTAAGGAGCGAGAGTGCTGCCCACTCACGCCAGCCCTTTGTTGGTTTCGCCGACAATTAAGGTTAATTAAGGTTTATTTAAACTCACTTTTTCAACAAGCTCGGATGTGGTCTACTAAAGTCTCACAGTTTCAAAAAGAACGTGAAAGAAACAAGGATCTCATTATGCACTTAATGAAAGGAAACTTAAATAGGTAAGTGATGACAACTCTTGAACTAGGGATGATAATGCTCAAACCGGTTTCTTGAATTAAGAAAGTCTTGGAAACATTGACAACATAATCCAGAAAGCAAGCAAAAACAAAAGAAAAACCAAAACTTTAGAATTTTACTCTCTTTTCTCCTTTTTCACACAAAAATTTTCAAATTTTAGACAAAACTAAGAAAAACAAAAATGAAAATCTAGGTTATCTACCCACGAGCATGGAATGTCTCCCCACCTCCACTTAAAACGCCACAATGTCCTCATTGTGGGAAATGTGTCACAAGAAAAGGGTAGAAAAACTAGATAAAACAAATATATACAAAACAACTAGCAAGTAAGTGGTGGCGACCCGAGCCCACACAGCTCCATCAACAAAATATACCCAACACATTCATACCAGATGCACGCCACCAAAAATAAAATCAAGCATGCAATAGATCATAATATTCATCTTGAGAAGAGAAGGGTAGGAAGATATTACTTCTAGCTCTTCTATTGCGTTCACGCAATCCATAATCTGAAGTCGTCAAGCAAAAGGGGTAAGATTTTCAAAATAGAAAAACAACCTAAGCTTGATAATAATGCATGCCTCAACCCAACCAAGGAAAGACTTTAACACAAATATATACATTATCAATGACTTACCTCAACCCCGAATCTTACTCATTGAGGCGGGAATTGAGGGTATAACACTCGCCACACACCTGGTCCTACGTTCGATTAAATCGAACGTAAACAAAACCAACCCAACCAAGGAAAGACTTTAACACAAATACGAAGAAGACGCCAAGATAAGGGCAGATTGAACAAACTTGAAGCTAACCATGACACAAACTGGCTCGATTACGGGCGCACATGCGGCAATCGCTTCCCCACGAGTCCCGGTGAAGCACCCCGCCCCACACTTACACTACATGCAGAAAACATGCATAGTCAATTAAAAAGATTGAGTAGGGGCGGGCGCTACAACAATCATTGATCGGATCCTCCGGAGGAGGATAGGGGTAATCGAGTTGTGCTTAAACAATCTTAAGTGTTTCTTGTTGAGCACGGAGGAGGTCTTGTAAACTTTCAAGCAAATTGTGTTGGCTTTGAATCAACGCTCGCTATTCTTGGAATTCAGCATTCAATTGCTCAATTTGAGCGCTAAGGCGTAGTGAAGCATTTTCGCTTAGCTTCCACTTGTATCACCCTCTTGTGCATTCTCTTCTTTTCCTTATTTCCATTTCCTTCTTCTCCTTCCTCCTCTTCTTTATCCTCATCATTATCGGACACATCCGCCCACCTACCAAACGATGGCACCCGTGCTTTGACCGCGACCAATTATGCTTGTTGGTGATGTCCAACCAATGCCCGCGTGTTCGTGATCTAAGTGAATTGAGGCTTTAGTAGTTCTATGGCCATGTTGGTAAATGGTACAGGTTCGGTGCTTTTCCAAGATCTCCATCTTCTGGCCGGACATCACAATGGGATCAGAAAATATCTCGGCGTCCACTTGGCTAAATAAGACCGAAATCCGTTGCTTGAAAAAGTGACAAATAATATGCCCTAAGTCAATTGTCGTGGGTCGAACCTCAATGCTTATTTCTTGGAGCGATGAAGGATGCACGAACGGTGTTGACACGGCGTCCATTTACGTTGAATATCACAAAAGATCATCTTCTGAACTTTGGTCGCCCATCTTCTCGTAAAGCGAGCTTGTGACGATACGATTAAGAATCCCAACATCCAAATTACAAAAGTCTCGAGCCATAGAATTCTTCAAAAATGGAACTTGAATGTTGGCCGGGCCTTTGAGTACATGCGCCTCCAGTAAGGGCTTTCATCGCTTCTTGCTCGTCGAAATTAGCATATTCTTCATAGTAAACTCCATCCAAAGGTAGACCCAATGCGACATAAGTCTTGTCTTGAACATGTCACCTCCTTGTTTGCCACTCGATAACTAAAAGTTGCATTTGAGGTACCGTCATCCTCTACCCTTAAAGAACTTAGTAATTCAAGCCGATCGATCAATAATGGTATCGTCGATATTTCTTTTGTGTTTCCTTTATCAAATTTAAATCAAGTTGGCATGTTTCGAGATTAACGCGGCGGGAAGGGGTTTACTCTACCAAGTGGTTTCGCTCCATACATAAACAAGGTACTTAAGGGACGAGCGCGCAATCACCCACGTCAAACCATGTTGGTGAACCATGCGTTAAGTCGGGTTTTTCGAATTGACACGACCCTCGAAAGGGGTCACCCTCCCAACTCAGCTACTCCATACACAAACGAAGTGCTTAAGGAGCGAGTGCTGCCCACTCACGACCCTTTGTTGGTTTCACGACAATTAAGGTTAATTAAGGTTTATTTAAACTCACTTTTCAACAAGCTCGGATGTGGTCTACTAATATCTCACGGTTTCAAAAGAACGTGAAAGAAACAAGGATCTCATTATGCACTTAATGAAAGGAAACTTAAATAGGTAAGTGATGACAACACTTGAACTAGGGATGATAATGCTCAAAGGTTTCTTGAATTAAGAAAGTCTTGGAAACATTGACAACATAATCCGAGCGAAGCAAAACAAAGAAAACCAAAACTTTAGGGAATTTTACTCTCTTTTTCTCCTTTTTCACAACAAAATTTTAAAATTTTAGACAAAACTAAGAAAAACAAAAATGAAAATCTAGGTTATCTACCCACGAGCCTGAACTGTCTCCCCACCTCCACTTAAAACGCCACAATGTCCTCATTGTGGGAAATGTCACAAGAAAAGGGTAGAAAAACTAGATAAAACAAATATATACAAAACAACTAGCAAGTAAGTGGTGGCGACCCGAGCCCACACAGCTCCATCAACAAAATATACCCAACACATTCATACCAGATGCACGCCACCAAAAATAAAATCAAGCATGCAATAGATCATAATATTCATCTTGAGAAGGGAAGGGTAGGAAGATATTACTTCTAGCTCTTCTATTGCGTTCACTCAATCCATAATCTGAAGTCGTCAAGCAAAAGGGGTAAGATTTTCAAAATAGAAAAACAACCTAAGCTTGATAATAATGCATGCAAGATTTAAAACAAGAAAATAAACTAACTAAAGCTAAGGACCTAAACATATAAACAATATAAACAATATATACATTATCAATGACTTACCTAAACCCCGAATCTTACTCATTGATAATAATGCATGCCTCAACCCAACCAAGGAAAGACTTTAACACAAATATATACATTATCAATGACTTACCTCAACCCCGAATCTTACTCATTGAGGCGGGAATTGAGGGTATAACACTCGCCACACACCTGGTCCTACGTTCGATTAAATCGAACGTAAACAAAACCAACCCAACCAAGGAAAGACTTTAACACAAATACGAAGAAGACGCCAAGATAAGGGCAGATTGAACAAACTTGAAGCTAACCATGACACAAACTGATTCTGGACAGCACATGCCAGACCGGCAACTGCTTCCCCCACCAAGTCCCCGGTGAAGCACCCCGCCCCACACTTACACTACATGCAGAAAACATGCATAGTCAATTAAAAAGATTGAGTAGGGGCGGGGACGCTTACAACAATCATTGATCGGATCCTCCCGGAGGAGGATAGGGGTGGTACTGGAGTTGTGCTTAAACAATCTTAAGTGTTTCTTGTTGAGCACGGAGGAGGTCTTGTAAACTTTCAAGCAAATTGTGTTGGCTTTGAATCAACGCTCGCTATTCTTGGAATTCAGCATTCAATTGCTCAATTTGAGCGCTAAGACGCCCAAGTGAAGCATTTTCGGCTTAGCTTCCACTTGTATCACCCTCTTGTGCATTCTCTTCTTCTTCCTTATTTCCATTTCCTTCTTCTCCTTCCTCCTCTTCTTTATCCTCATCATTATCAGACACATCCGGCCCACCTACCAAACGATGGCACCCTTGCTTTTGACCACACGACCAATTATGCTTGTTGGTGATGTCCAACCAATGCCCGGCGTGTTCGTGATCTAAGTGAATTGAGGCTTTAGTAGTTCTATGGCCATGTTGGTAAATGGTACAGGTTCGGTGCTTTTCCAAGATCTCCATCTTCTGCAACCGGACACTGTCAATGGGATCAGGAAAATATCTCGGCGTCCACTTGGCTAAATAAGACTGGAAATCCTGTTGCTTGAAAAAGTGACAAATAATATGCCCTAAGTCAATTGTCGTGGGTCGAACCTCAATGCTTATTTCTTGGAGAGATGAAGGATGCGAACGGTGTTGACACGACGTCCATTTACTACGTTGAATATCACAAAAGATCATCTTCACGAACTTTGGTCGCCCATCTTCTCGGTAAAAGCAGAGCTTGTGACGATACGATTAAGAATCCCAACATCCAAATTACAAAAGTCTCGAGCCAGAATTCTTCAAAAATGGAACTTGAATGTTGGCCGGGCCTTTGAGTACATGCGCTCACAGTAAGGGCTTTCATCGCTTCTTGCTTCGAAATTAGCATATTCTTCATAGTAAACTCCATCCAAAGGTAGACCCAATGCCCGACATAAGTCTTGTACTGAACATGTCACCTCCTTGTTTGCCACTCGATAACTAAAAGTTGCATTTGAGGTACCGTCATCCTCTACCCTTAAAGAACTTAGTAATTCAAGCACCGACTGATCAATAATGGTATCGTCGATATTTCTTTTTGTGTTTCCTTTATCAAATTTAAATCAAGTTGGCATGTTTCGAGATTAACGCGGCCCGGGAAGGGGTTTACTCTACCAGCGTGGTTTCGCTCCATACATAAACAAGGTACTTAAGGGACGAGGGCGCCGCAATCACCCACGTCAAACCATGTTGGTGAACCAGCTGCGTTAAGTCGGGTTTTTCGAATTGACACGACCCTCAGAAAGGTCACCCTCCCAACTCAGCTACTCCATACACAAACGAAGTGCTTAAGGAGCGAGAGTCGCCCACTCACGCCACCTTTGTTGGTTTCACGACAATTAAGGTTAATTAAGGTTTATTTAAACTCACTTTTCAACAAGCTCGGATGTGGTCTACTAATATCTCACAGTTTCAAAAAGAACGTGAAAGAAACAAGGATCTCATTATGCACTTAATGAAAGGAAACTTAAATAGGTAAGTGATGACAACACTTGAACTAGGGATGATAATGCTCAAACCGGTTTCTTGAATTAAGAAAGTCTTGGAAACATTGACAACATAATCCGAGAAACGAAGCAAAAACAAAAGAAAAACCAAAACTTTAGGGGAATTTTACTCTCTTTTTCTCCTTTTTCACACAAAAATTTTCAAATTTTAGACAAAACTAAGAAAAACAAAAATGAAAATCTAGGTTATCTACCCACGAGCATGAAATGTCTCCCCCCCCCCCCCCACCTCCACTTAAAACGCCACAATGTCCTCATTGTGGGAAATGTGTCACAAGAAAAGGGTAGAAAAACTAGATAAAACAAATATATACAAAACAACTAGCAAGTAAGTGGTGGCGACCCGAGCCCACACAGCTCCATCAACAAAATATACCCAACACATTCATACCAGATGCACGCCACCAAAAATAAAATCAAGCATGCAATAGATCATAATATTCATCTTGAGAAGGGAAGGGTAGGAAGATATTACTTCTAGCTCTTCTATTGCGTTCACTCAATCCATAATCTGAAGTCGTCAAGCAAAAGGGGTAAGATTTTCAAAATAGAAAAACAACCTAAGCTTGATAATAATGCATGCAAGATTTAAAACAAGAAAATAAACTAACTAAAGCTAAGGACCTAAACATATAAACAATATAAACAATATATACATTATCAATGACTTACCTAAACCCCGAATCTTACTCATTGATAATAATGCATGCCTCAACCCAACCAAGGAAAGACTTTAACACAAATATATACATTATCAATGACTTACCTCAACCCCGAATCTTACTCATTGAGGCGGGAATTGAGGGTATAACACTCGCCACACACCTGGTCCTACGTTCGATTAAATCGAACGTAAACAAAACCAACCCAACCAAGGAAAGACGTTAACACAAATACGAAGAAGACGCCAAGATAAGGCGATTGAACAAACTTGAAGCTAACCATGACACAAACCGATTACGGACACACATGCGACCGCAATCGCTTCCCACCAAGTCCCGTGAAGCACCCGCCACACTTACACTACATGCGAAAACATGCATAGTCAATTAAAAAGATTGAGTAGGGGCGGGGACGCTTACAACAATCATTGATCGGATCCTCCCGGAGGAGGATAGGGGTGGTACTGGAGTTGTGCTTAAACAATCTTAAGTGTTTCTTGTTGAGCACGGAGGAGGTCTTGTAAACTTTCAAGCAAATTGTGTTGGCTTTGAATCAACGCTCGCTATTCTTGGAATTCAGCATTCAATTGCTCAATTTGAGCGCTAAGACGCCCAAGTGAAGCATTTTCGGCTTAGCTTCCACTTGTATCACCCTCTTGTGCATTCTCTTCTTCTTCCTTATTTCCATTTCCTTCTTCTCCTTCCTCCTCTTCTTTATCCTCATCATTATCAGACACATCCGGCCCACCTACCAAACGATGGCACCCATGCTTTTGACCACACGACCAATTATGCTTGTTGGTGATGTCCAACCAATGCCCGGCGTGTTCGTGATCTAAGTGAATTGAGGCTTTAGTAGTTCTATGGCCATGTTGGTAAATGGTACAGGTTCGGTGCTTTTCCAAGATCTCCATCTTCTGCAACCGACATCAATGGGATCAGGAAAATATCTCGGCGTCCACTTGGCTAAATAAGACTGGAAATCCTGTTGCTTGAAAAAGTGACAAATAATATGCCCTAAGTCAATTGTCGTGGGTCGAACCTCAATGCTTATTTCTTGGAGACAGTGAAGGATGCACGAACCGGTGTTGACACGACGTCCATTTACAGCGTTGAATATCACAAAAAGATCATCTTTACGAACTTTGGTCGCCCATCTTCTCGGCCGAAAACAGAGCTTGTGACGATACGATTAAGAATCCCAACATCCAAATTACAAAAGTCTCGAGCCATAGAATTCTTCAAAAAATGGAACTTCGAATGTTGGCTTCGGGCCTTTGAGTACGTGCGCCTCAAGCAGGTAAGGGCTTTCATCGCTTCTTGCTCGTCGAAATTAGCATATTCTTCATAGTAAACTCCATCCAAAGGTAGACCCAATGCCCGACATAAGTCTTGTACTGAACATGTCACCTCCTTGTTTGCCACTCGATAACTAAAAGTTGCATTTGAGGTACCGTCATCCTCTACCCTTAAAGAACTTAGTAATTCAAGCACCGACTGATCAATAATGGTATCGTCGATATTTCTTTTTGTGTTTCCTTTATCAAATTTAAATCAAGTTGGCATGTTTCGAGATTAACGCGGCCCGGGAAGGGGTTTACTCTACCAGCGTGGTTTCGCTCCATACATAAACAAGGTACTTAAGGGACGAGGGCGCCGCAACCACCCACGTCAAACCATGTTGGTGAACCAGCTGCGTTAAGTCGGGTTTTTCGGGAATTGACACGACCCTCCGAAAAGGGGTCACCCTCCCAACTCAGGCTACTCCATACACAAACGAAGTGCTTAAGGAGCGAGAGTGCTGCCCACTCACGCCAGCCCTTTGTTGGTTTCGCCGACAATTAAGGTTAATTAAGGTTTATTTAAACTCACTTTTTCAACAAGCTCGGATGTGGTCTACTAATATCTCACAGTTTCAAAAAGAACGTGAAAGAAACAAGGATCTCATTATGCACTTAATGAAAGGAAACTTAAATAGGTAAGTGATGACAACACTTGAACTAGGGATGATAATGCTCAAACCGGTTTCTTGAATTAAGAAAGTCTTGGAAACATTGACAACATAATCCGAGAAACGAAGCAAAAACAAAAGAAAAACCAAAACTTTAGGGGAATTTTACTCTCTTTTTCTCCTTTTTCACACAAAAATTTTCAAATTTTAGACAAAACTAAGAAAAACAAAAATGAAAATCTAGGTTATCTACCCACGAGCATGAAATGTCTCCCCCCCCCCCCCACCTCCACTTAAAACTCCACAATGTCCTCATTGTGGGAAATGTGTCACAAGAAAAGGGTAGAAAAACTAGATAAAACAAATATATACAAAACAACTAGCAAGTAAGTGGTGGCGACCCGAGCCCACACAGCTCCATCAACAAAATATACCCAACACATTCATACCAGATGCACGCCACCAAAAATAAAATCAAGCATGCAATAGATCATAATATTCATCTTGAGAAGGGAAGGGTAGGAAGATATTACTTCTAGCTCTTCTATTGCGTTCACTCAATCCATAATCTGAAGTCGTCAAGCAAAAGGGGTAAGATTTTCAAAATAGAAAAACAACCTAAGCTTGATAATAATGCATGCAAGATTTAAAACAAGAAAATAAACTAACTAAAGCTAAGGACCTAAACATATAAACAATATAAACAATATATGCTTTGAATCAATGCTCGCTATTCTTGGAATTCAGCATTCAATTGCTCAATTTGAGCACTAAGACGCCCAAGTGAAGCATTTTCGGCTTAGCTTCCACTTGTATCACCCTCTTGTGCATTCTCTTCTTCTTCCTCATTTCCATTTCCTTCTTCTCCTTCCTCCTCTTCTTTATCCTCATCATTATCAGACACATCCGACCCACCTACCAAACGATGGCACCCATGTTTTTGACCACACGACCAATTATGCTTGTTGGTGATGTCCAACCAATGCCCGGCGTGTTCGTGATCTAAGTGAATTGAGGCTTTAGTAGTTCTATGGCCATGTTGGTAAATGGTACAGGTTCGGTGCTTTTCCAAGATCTCCATCTTCTGCAACCGGACACTATCAATGGGATCAGGAAAATATCTCGGCGTCCACTTGGCTAAATAAGACTGGAAATCCTGTTGCTTGAAAAAGTGACAAATAATATGCCCTATGTCAATTGTCGTGGGTCGAACCTCAATGCTTATTTCTTGGAGACAGTGAAGGATGCACGAACCGGTGTTGACACGACGTCCATTTACAGCGTTGAATATCACAAAAAGATCATCTTTACGAACTTTGGTCGCCCATCTTCTCGGCCGAAAACAGAGCTTGTGACGATACGATTAAGAATCCCAACATCCAAATTACAAAAGTCTCGAGCCTTAGAATTCTTCAAAAAATGGAACTTCGAATGTTGGCTTCGGGCCTTTGAGTACATGCGCCTCCAGCAGGTAAGGGCTTTCATCGCTTCTTGCTCGTCGAAATTAGCATATTCTTCATAGTAAACTCCATCCAAAGGTAGACCCAATGCCCGACATAAGTCTTGTACTGAACATGTCACCTCCTTGTTTGCCACTCGATAACTAAAAGTTGCATTTGAGGTACCGTCATCCTCTACCCTTAAAGAACTTAGGAATTCAAGCACCGGCTGATCAATAATGGTATCGTCGATATTTCTTTTTGTGTTTCCTTTATCAAATTTAAATCAAGTTGGCATGTTTCGAGATTAACGCGGCCAGGGAAGGGGTTTACTCTACCAGCGTGGTTTCGCTCCATACATAAACAAGGTACTTAAGGGACGAGAGCGCCGCAACCACCCACGTCAAACCATGTTGATGAACCAGCTGCGTTAAGTCGGGTTTTTCGGGAATTGACACGACCCTCCGAAAAGGGGTCACCCTCCCAACTCAGGCTACTCCATACACAAACGAAGTGCTTAAGGAGCGAGAGTGCTGCCCACTCACGCCAGCCCTTTGTTGGTTTCGCCGACAATTAAGGTTAATTAAGGTTTATTTAAACTCACTTTTTCAACAAGCTCGGATGTGGTCTACTAAAGTCTCACAGTTTCAAAAAGAACGTGAAAGAAACAAGGATCTCATTATGCACTTAATGAAAGGAAACTTAAATAGGTAAGTGATGACAACACTTGAACTAGGGATGATAATGCTCAAACCGGTTTCTTGAATTAAGAAAGTCTTGGAAACATTGACAACATAATCCGAGAAACGAAGCAAAAACAAAAGAAAAACCAAAACTTTAGGGGAATTTTACTCTCTTTTTCTCCTTTTTCACACAAAAATTTTCAAATTTTAGACAAAATTAAGAAAAATAAAAATGAAAATCTAGGTTATCTACCCACGAGCATGAAATGTCTCCCCCCCCCCCACCACTTAAAACGCCACAATGTCCTCATTGTGGGAAAGGTGTCACAAGAAAAGGGTAGAAAAACTAGATAAAACAAATATATACAAAACAACTAGCAAGTAAGTGGTGGCGACCCGAGCCCACACGGCTCCATCAACAAAATATACCCAACACATTCATACCAGATGCACGCCACCAAAAATAAAATCAAGCATGCAATAGATCATAATATTCATCTTGAAAAGAGAAGGGTAGAAAGATATTACTTCTAGCTCTTCTATTGCGTTCACTCAATCCATAATCTGAAGTCGTCAAGCAAAAGGGGTAAGATTTTCAAAATAGAAAAACAACCTAAGCTTGATAATAATGCATGCAAGATTTAAAACAAGAAAATAAACTAACTAAAGCTAAGGACCTAAACATATAAACAATATAAACAATATATGCTTTGAATCAATTCTCGCTATTCTTGGAATTCAGCATTCAATTGCTCAATTTGAGCACTAAGACGCCCAAGTGAAGCATTTTCGGCTTAGCTTCCACTTGTATCACCCTCTTGTGCATTCTCTTCTTCTTCCTCATTTCCATTTCCTTCTTCTCCTTCCTCCTCTTCTTTATCCTCATCATTATCAGACACATCCGACCCACCTACCAAACGATGGCACCCATGTTTTTGACCACACGACCAATTATGCTTGTTGGTGATGTCCAACCAATGCCCGGCATGTTCGTGATCTAAGTGAATTGAGGCTTTAGTAGTTCTATGGCCATGTTAGTAAATGGTACAGGTTCGGTGCTTTTCCAAGATCTCCATCTTCTGCAACCGGACACTATCAATGGGATCAGGAAAATATCTCGGCGTCCACTTGGCTAAATAAGACTGGAAATCCTGTTGCTTGAAAAAGTGACAAATAATATGCCCTATGTCAATTGTCGTGGGTCGAACCTCAATGATTATTTCTTGGAGACAGTGAAGGGTGCACGAACCGGTGTTGACACGACGTCCATTTACAGCGTTGAATATCACAAAAAGATCATCTTTACGAACTTTGGTCGCCCATCTTCTCGGCCGAAAACAGAGCTTGTGACGATACGATTAAGAATCCCAACATCCAAATTACAAAAGTCTCGAGCCTTAGAATTCTTCAAAAAATGGAACTTCGAATGTTGGCTTCGGGCCTTTGAGTACATGCGCCTCCAGCAGGTAAGGGCTTTCATCGCTTCTTGCTCGTCGAAATTAGCATATTCTTCATAGTAAACTCCATCCAAAGGTAGACCCAATGCCCGACATAAGTCTTGTACTGAACATGTCACCTCCTTGTTTGCCACTCGATAACTAAAAGTTGCATTTGAGGTACCGTCATCCTCTACCCTTAAAGAACATAGGAATTCAAGCACCGGCTGATCAATAATGGTATCGTCGATATTTCTTTTTGTGTTTCCTTTATCAAATTTAAATCAAGTTGGCATGTTTCGAGATTAACGCGGCCAGGGAAGGGGTTTACTCTACCAGCGTGGTTTCGCTCCATACATAAACAAGGTACTTAAGGGACGAGAGCGCCGCAACCACCCACGTCAAACCATGTTGATGAACCAGCTGCGTTAAGTCGGGTTTTTCGGGAATTGACACGACCCTCCGAAAAGGGGTCACCCTCCCAACTCAGGCTACTCCATACACAAACGAAGTGCTTAAGGAGCGAGCGTGCTGCCCACTCACGCCAGCCCTTTGTTGGTTTCACTGACAATTAGGTTAATTAAGGTTTATTTAAACTCACTTTTTCAACAAGCTCGGATGTGGTCTACTAAAGTCTCACAGTTTCAAAAAGAACGTGAAAGAAACAAGGATCTCATTATGCACTTAATGAAAGGAAACTTAAATAGGTAAGTGATGACAACACTTGAACTAGGGATGATAATGCTCAAACCGGTTTCTTGAATTAAGAAAGTCTTGGAAACATTGACAACATAATCCGAGAAACGAAGCAAAAACAAAAGAAAAACCAAAACTTTAGGGGAATTTTACTCTCTTTTTCTCCTTTTTCACACAAAAATTTTCAAATTTTAGACAAAACTAAGAAAAATAAAAATGAAAATCTAGGTTATCTACCCACGAGCATGAAATGTAAACCCCCCCCCCACCACTTAAAACGCCACAATGTCCTCATTGTGGGAAAGGTGTCACAAGAAAAGGGTAGAAAAACTAGATAAAACAAATATATACAAAACAACTAGCAAGTAAGTGGTGGCGACCCGAGCCCACACGGCTCCATCAACAAAATATACCCAACACATTCATACCAGATGCACGCCACCAAAAATAAAATCAAGCATGCAATAGATCATAATATTCATCTTGAAAAGAGAAGGGTTGAAAGATATTACTTCTAGCTCTTCTATTGCGTTCACTCAATCCATAATCTGAAGTCGTCAAGCAAAAGGGGTAAGATTTTCAAAATAGAAAAACAACCTAAGCTTGATAATAATGCATGCAAGATTTAAAACAAGAAAATAAACTAACTAAAGCTAAGGACCTAAACATATAAACAATATAAACAATATATACATTATCAATGACTTACCTCAACCCCGAATCTTTCTCATTGAGGCTGGAATTGAGGGTAAAACACTCGCCACACACCTGGTCCTACGTTCGATTAAATCGAACGTAAACAAAACCAACCCAACCAAGGAAAGACTTTAACACAAATACGAAGAAGACGCCAAGATAAGGGCAGATTGAACAAACTTGAAGCTAACCATGACACAAATCGATTACGGATGACACATGCGGCCGCAATCGCTTCCCCACCAAGTCCCCGGTGAAGCACCCCGCCCCACACTTACACTACATGTAGAAAACATGCATAGTCAATTAAAAAGATTGAGTAGGGGCGGGGACGCTTACAACAATCATTGATCGGATCCTCCCGGAGGAGGATAGGGGTGGTACTGGAGTTGTGCTTAAACAATCTTAAGTGTTTCTTGTTGAGCACGGAGGAGGTCTTGTAAACTTTCAAGCAAATTGTGTTGGCTTAGAATCAATGCTCGCTATTCTTGGAATTCAGCATTCAATTGCTCAATTTGAGCACTAAGACGCCCAAGTGAAGCATTTTCGGCTTAGCTTCCACTTGTATCACCCTCTTGTGCATTCTCTTCTTCTTCCTCATTTCCATTTCC
The DNA here is from genome assembly GCA_029582165.1 of Portulaca oleracea. NCBI lineage: Eukaryota > Viridiplantae > Streptophyta > Magnoliopsida > Caryophyllales > Portulacaceae > Portulaca > Portulaca oleracea. The sequence continues at coordinate 34,390,195 of CM055888.1, read as the reverse complement.
TTCTTCTCCTTCCTCCTCTTCTTTATCCTCATCATTATCAGACACATCCGACCCACCTACCAAACGATGGCACCCATGTTTTTGATCACACGACCAATTATGCTTGTTGGTGATGTCCAACCAATGCCCGGCGTGTTCGTGATCTAAGTGAATTGAGGCTTTAGTAGTTCTATGGCCATGTTGGTAAATGGTACAGGTTCGGTGCTTTTCCAAGATCTCCATCTTCTGCAACCGGACACTATCAATGGGATCAGGAAAATATCTCGGCGTCCACTTGGCTAAATAAGACTGGAAATCCTGTTGCTTGAAAAAGTGACAAATAATATGCCCTATGTCAATTGTCGTGGGTCGAACCTCAATGCTTATTTCTTAGAGACAGTGAAGGATGCACGAACCGGTGTTGACACGACGTCCATTTACAGCGTTGAATATCACAAAAAGATCATCTTTACGAACTTTGGTCGCCCATCTTCTCGGCCGAAAACAGAGCTTGTGACGATACGATTAAGAATCCCAACATCCAAATTACAAAAGTCTCGAGCCATAGAATTCTTCAAAAAATGGAACTTCGAATGTTGGCTTCGGGCCTTTGAGTACATGCGCCTCCAGCAGGTAAGGGATTTCATCGCTTCTTGCTCGTCAAAATTAGCATATTCTTCATAGTAAACTCCATCCAAAGGTAGACCCAATGCCCGACATAAGTCTTGTACTGAACATGTCACCTCCTTGTTTGCCACTCGATAACTAAAAGTTGCATTTGAGATACCGTCATCCTCTACCCTTAAAGAACTTAGAAATTCAAGCACCGGCTGATCAATAATGGGATCGTCGATATTGACAAACACTTTCCAGCCCAAAGTTTTTATAAAATAATCCGTACTAGGCTGGCAATAAACTGACTTTGCTGTCCCTTAGTTGTAAACATCAGGGGCACAGATTTTCCGTTGCTTGAACCTCATGAAACGTTGTTTATGCATATCATCACGAAAAGTGACTTTTACTTTCGGGTCACTTTGAATGAGCGTAGCCGGCTGAGCCTTATAACGATTTTTGTCTAGCACAGAGGGCTCGAGTGGTGGAGAGGGAGATTGTTCATCAATTCGGGCTCGTTTTGATCGACCCATTACAAAAAGTGAAGAGCAAGGAACAATTGGAGGGTTTAACTCAACCCAAAACCTAAATCTCAGCAAGACAACAACATAGGCAACACACAAAGTAAGCTAGAAAATGAATTTATCACACAAGGACTCAAGAAATACCAGAAATGGAGACTTAGGAGTGTTGCTCTACTTTAGTCGTCTCTCAAGAAAGGATACTCACAGAATTTCGCACTTGGAGAACCCATAAGAAGCGAATATGGCTGGAAATGGCGTGGCTAGGGCACGAATTTCGCAAAGCGGGAGAGGGAGAGGTGAAGTTTGTGAGGATTTGAGAGCTTGGGTCGTGGGTGTTAGGGTTTTAGAGAGGGAAATAGTCGTTTGAGAGGGAAGGATAAAGAACAATTGTATTAGAATAAGGAGGAAAAGGGTTTAAAAACCCTGACAAATTGCGCAGTTTGATAGGTCGCGGCTGCGAAGGAGAGTTGTCACGGGGGTGAACTTCATCTGGAAGGAAAATGGGGAAAAATCAGGTTGTACCGGTCACGACCGCTAAGAGGAGTGGTGCCGGCTGCGACCTTATTTTGGCAGAAATCTGGGTAGAGCGTTGCGTGCGTTACTGCCGTGATGTCGGGCGTGACGAAACTGCATTTCAGCACTTTGAAGCTCTTCCAGGCAGATGTAGCGGGTGCTACCAGACCTTTCGTGCCTGCTACCTTGCTCTATCCTAAAACCTGAAATTGTCTGTTTTTCCAAAATAAATCTAAGTCCTAAGACTTCTACTTCCTCTTATCATTAAGCCATCTTTTCTTCACACTCTTACACGCTCAAAAACATATCCTAACACTCAAAAACATCATTCACATACTCTCTTCACAAAGAATTTACCTCTCACTCTCACTTTCACTCTCAATTTTCTGTTCTTTTCAATTTTCTCATTTTTTTTTTCTTTTTTCTTTCTCATATTCTTTCTTCCTAGAACTAATACATCAAGAAAAATGAAGAAATTCAGTGACTCGGGACCACTCTCCCTTCATTTGGTGTAAATCAGTGAGGTAACACCTGCTACGACCCTTGTAGCGGGCGTTATGTGCCTTGGAATGAAAGAAGGAACAAAAGGAAGAAAGTCGCAGGGTAGCGCCCGCCATCCTGGGCGTGGCACCCGCTACCCCTGGCTGCTGTCAATCGAAGCTCAGAATCGCCCATCAGTCCTCGCGGGTAGCGCCCGCCACCCTGCTGGTGGCACCCACGACCACCCTGGACAGCAAGAGACCGCACCTGCGGTCTCCCCCATTTCTACGCGTGATGTTTGGCTTGTGCGACGACCTTTTGCAACCTGTTTTGCCTTGTATATATATCCCTTTTGACGATTATCTTTGGGAATATCTTTGGTCATTTTTGGATACTTGGACTTTACATTCAGCTTGTATTAGAGAGAGATTAGTGAGAGATTAATCTAGGGTTTTGGAGATTTTGTGGTATTGTTGAAGTTTTGGGGATTCAAACAATTGAGTGATTGTTGGATCATCTTTTTATTGCTTTTCTTTGTTCATCTACAGTATTTTGATAAGTATTCTCTTCTCTCAACTCTTTCATTAATTGCTTGCTAATTACTTTCCTTGTTATCTAATTGCTTTGCTTGTTATTTCCATTGTTTTGCTTGTTCTTGATTGTTGGATGTTAGAAATCATGCTTAGGGTTGGTTTGGATATTGTTAGCTTAGTTAGTATCATGATTAGTGGCTAGAAACCCTATGGGTTAGAGGGTAATTAAGGATGTGAATGGGTAATTAGGCATGGGTTAGCAATTTTGGTGCGTAATTAGTTGGGAAATCACTTTTCCCACTCCAATCCTTCCCTCAAGAGGGATGTATTTGGGTCCGAAAGTCCCCGAACACATCCAACACTTGAGTTGGAAGGTTGGAATTGGGATAGTTAGTCCTCTACTCACGAAAGTGAATAGAGGCTAACTAGAGAACTCCGTTTCTTCAACCCTCCGGGTCCGTGGTGGACTTTGGAGAAGTTAATCCGGACTATCGCTCGGTTGGTATTTTCTAACGGAATTGCCACTTGATTTCCTTCCTTGTTGCTTTTTTGTTGCGAAACCTATCTCCTTGTTCCCGTTTGCATCCTGAAAACCCTCTGAAGCCCATTTTTCAATTCCTTGATCGACCTTAGCTTTGTTTCTTGCATTGTGATCCCTTCAAACCGATATCCTTACCCTAGCAATCTCATCCCGACCATTGACCTAGATTCTTTAACCAAGGCCCCTAGCTCCTCGAGAAAGAATGATAAACAAAACCAGGGTACAAAAACCACGTTACACAAAATGGCGTCGTTGCCGGGGAGCCAGCGCCCCTAGTTTTAGTTTTGTTGGTTTTTGGTTATTTGAGATCGCTTTCACGCTAGAAATTAGTTAGTGTTAATCCCAATGAATTTGATGCTTCTATTGGTTCTTGTTGGTGCATGTAGGTACGTCCTAATGTTCTATCGAGCATCGTAGGAGGCTTCAAGTTCTAATGGGTGAAGTCCAAGCTGATTCACCCCGTACTCTTCTATCATATGTCGTTCCATCTTCGAGTACGGGTAGCAATCCTATCATTTTACCACCATTACCACCCGACGCGGTATTTGAGTTCAAGCCGTGTTTTCTTGAAGTTTTTGAAAGTAACCCGTTTTATGGAGATATTTTCGAGAGTCCTATTGCTCATATAGAGAAATTCGAAAAACTTATTAGTTCTATACATATGCCCGGAATATCTTCGGAATATTTGAAGTTGAAGTTCTTTCCTCTTACTCTAAGGGGAAAAGCTGAGATGTGGTTTAATATATGTCCACCTGGATTTTATTCTTCGTGGGAGGTTCTAAAGAGAGATTTCCTTCAAAGATTTTCCCGACCGACAAAACTTGTAGACTCCGGGAAGATATTATGAGTTTCAAGTAAAAAGCCAGAGAGTCTCTTTTCGAAGCATGGGGGAGATTCAAAAGTCTCCAACGTGAGTGTCCGCACCACAATCTACCTAACTGGATGCTTCTGCAGCACTTTTATTGTGGACTCTTTGATTCTCTCAAAGAATCGATCGATATAGCATCCGGAGGGACATTTTTGAAGAAAACTGCGAGGGAAGCCGAACAATTCCTTCATGAGCTCGTTCAATATGCTCCTGATTTTGGAGGTTGCAAATCAAGAGGAGGAGATTCATCTTTGGAGCAGAATTCTATTATTGCATTTATTTTGGCTTCTATTTACGAATTGCAAAAAGAGAAGGCGAATGAGGAGAATTCTAAGCATTTGAGAATGGCCCAAGAGAAGCAAATTTTCAATTTACAAGTTGAGCAAGTGAGTCTCGTTCATTCTTCCCATGTTGAACAAGATCCCATTTGTTATGACTTTACCACCAACCAACACCTTTCTACTTTTCAACCTTTTGACCATTACCCATTCATTCAAGAAGAAACCTCTCATCTAACCCAACAAGACATTCCACAACCCCAAATTTCTCAACCACCCCAAAAATCCTCATTTGGGTTGATGTTGGAGCGAATTATGGAAGACTGAGAGGAGGATCAAGCTTATATCCAAAGTCTCGAGCTCGAATTGGCTCAAGCCAACCAATTTCAACTTGCATCTATCCAACCTATTCCTATCCAAGAAGTGGAGGTGAGTGCTATAATTTTGCAGAGTGGAGGAGAAGTTGAGGAACCTGAGATGGTGGAGGAGAGAACTCTTGGAGAGAATGAGGGAGATGTTGAGGGTATGATTGAAGGAGAGAGTATGGAGGTTGAGCAGTTGGTTGATGATGAGAAGGAGAATTTAATTGATGAGGAAGTTAATCGCGAAGAAGAGAAGGTGGAGGAAGAGCAAGATTTAGTTTTGAATGTTAGTGAATGCCCCGAAGAGCAATTTGATTGCCACCAAATGCAAATTCCTCTCCCCAATTGGTTGATTCAACACTTGATTGATGAAGGACATATTGAATCAATGTTTGATGTTCATATTGAGACACCCTTCTTCATGCCGCCTTGTGTTGAAGTCAATATGATAGAAATAGTTGTTCATGAGCATCAAGAGGAGGTCCACATTCTTGAAGTGAATTCTGATAATGGGAAGGACAATAATCATCCCAAGGCCTTATGTTCCGAACCCGAGGTAAATGAAGATGCATCTCGTGATGATTCTCTCAAGATTGTTCCTTTGAGGAAGGAGATCTCATTGGATGAAGTTTATATTGAGGACATAGATATTGAGAAGATTGTTCCCAAGTGCTTGAAACTTGGAGAACCACTTGAAGAAGAGCTTGAGTTGCTCCTTTATCCCCATCACCAAATCAAACCACAGGAGGAGACCCTTGTTCTATTTGCGGAGGTGATGAGGAGGTGTTGGAAAAGGAGGAGGAAGCGACATTGGAATAAACCAAAGATATCATCACCTCTTGCATGCTCATGGTCAACTAAACAACCGGAAGGACGAGTTGACTTGAGGTTGTCCAAAGATGGAAGGAGTTGGAGAGGAAGGAAGAGGAAGCGATCACGGTGGAAGAAGCTAATTATGTATCTCTCATGTGCACCACGTATCTCTAGAATCAAATGGGTATTTAGGTCGAGCTAGGGACCTAAAACTAGTGCTCTATGGGAGGCACCCCATAATTTTTGAGTTTCTTATTTCAATTTTTAGTTTTTTTGCATTTTTCTAATTTTATTTATTTTCCTCTTTTTAATATTTCCTTATTTCTTTCTTTTGTAATTTGAGGTATTAGTTCTAAGTTCAAAAGAAAAAGTTTAAAAAAAATTGAAAAAAATGATGTGGAAAAATAGAAAATGTTGGAGTAGAAAATAAGAAAATTGAAGTTTAGAGTGAAGGAAGAATGTGTGAGTGAGTGAAGTTTTGAAAAAAAAGAAATAATATGATTGTTGAGAGAGTTTGAGAGTTAGAAATTTTTGGATTAAATGTAAGGAAGTATCGAAAAATTGAGTGTTGAAGTGTTCAAATTTTTAGGAGTTAGATTTCATTTGGAGTTTTGAAAGAGTGACAGCAGGTAGCAGGCGCTACCAACAGTGTAACACCCGCTACGGCAAAGAAGAACAACATAACGCCCAAAGACCCAACTAGGAATATCGTCGCACGACCGCCAACGAACGCCCGACAACTCCCAGACCAAGCACACCGCGCTTGCGACGGTGCCGGTCGCGCCTGCGACCTGACACTGTCAGCGTGTTATTTTTGCCCCAAATTCCCGACTTTTCTCACTTCTCTCATTTCCTTTCTCACTCAAACTCAACTATATCCCTCTCTAACAGCCTTAGACCGGCAAAAACCTTCACACCCACACTCATTATTCTCTCTCAATCATCAATTCAACCCTCACTTCCCTCCATTTTCGCACACCTAAACCCTAATTCCTCTCATGTGCTGCGAAATTATGCTGCTTGGGTTCGAATTTCTGCCAGATTCATCCCAAAGCGTGCGACATTGTTCAAGAACACATTCTACACAACTAAGGGAGGCACTATTATTGTCAAAAATCTTGCCAAGTCTTGCTTTTGTTCATCATGAGTGCAAGGAGCAAGCGTTCACGCGTCGAGGAAGCTTCTTCATCGCAACCCGGATCATTTTCATTTACAAAGGATCGTTACAAAGCGCAACCGGCCACACTAATTCGATATGAACCTGATGCGGATGTGACTTTCCAAGATGAAGATCATAAACAATGGTACGAAGCGCTCCAAGCACGTAAAATATGTGCACCAGATATTTATGATACGAAACCGATCGAAGCCATCCATTGTAAGCCAAGCTTCGATTATCTCATTCGTGTTCTTGGTTGGGAGGTATTCATCATGATCGATGAATTGATTATGGACCAGCCCATCCTCGAATTTCTAAGCTCCTTGAAGGTTCACGATGATGGCAAGAAAGATGCGCATTTTGAATACCGAGTTGCCAACAAAGATAAGAAATGCACCTTGAAGTGTTTTTGCTAAAGGTTGGGGTTGCCCGAGGATGGGAGATTCTACGAGCGGTGCGCAAATTTTGATGAGCAAAAGGCAATGAAGGACTTAACTTGTTGGAGGAGGATGAATCATGGCACGAGAAATGGAGATCATTTGCCACTTTCTACATTGTCTTCGAAAAGGTAAACACCAGATCTTGCATTCTACATTGTCTTCGAAAGATTAGCATGGAACCCCAACCTACTACTATTGGTATGGGGCACATAATTTGCCACTTTCTAGTTCAAGAAGGTTTTGGGAAATATTTGAGGAAGTGGACACCGCACTATCTTCCGGATCCTATCGACAAGGTCCGGTTGCAGAAAATGAATATCCTCGCCAAGCACCCAACTGACACGATCTATTTCCATGGACACGACAAACCGAAGATTCTCTTTGATCCGGACTATGCCGAGCAATGGTTGGATATCACTAAGGAGCATGACTGGTCTTGTGGTCAGGTTCCTAGTGACCGTAAGGTGGGTGGTCCAGATGTGTCCGATGGTGAGGAAGAAGAAGAGAACAATGAAGATGAAGGGGAAGAAGAAGAAAATGAGGAGGAAGAAGAGGAGCACACTGGTCATGGCGAAGCTAGTGGAAGTGGTAGTCATCCATGGGAATCTTCATTTGAGCATCTCAACTCTCAATTTGAGCAAATGAGAGTTGATCTTCGAGAACGACGAACGATACTCCATGGTCAGCACAATCTATTGGAGACCCAACAAGTGTTGCTACGTGCCCAGCAGTCTACGCTCAACAATGTACATGCACGTCTTCAAAGGCACGAGGAGTATTATCAGCAACAAAACCAGTATTGGCGTGACTGAGGGTATTATCACTATTCCATTGCAAACAACCCCTCGGCACCACCAGAGTATATGAACCACCACTATCCCACTTATTTTCCTTATCACCCATATCCTCCCCCGGGAGGATCCGAGCAATGATTTGTAAGTGCCCCCACTCCCACTTTACTCTCTTTATTGATTTTATTTACACTGTTAGTGTTAGATAAGTGTAGGGGGTGCTTTATGGGAAAGTTGGGGAGGTGTGTCAGTTAGTTGGTTTTGTTGAGTTCATTGTCCCCATGGTTTGGTTGTTTCATTTCATTGCTTCATCATTGGTTAGGCTGGTTATGAGATGTTTCACCCTCAATTCCCGCCTCAAGCTAGTGAGATTCGGGGTTGAGGTCAGCTAGAGTCAATGTATATTTTGTAAATATTTTCGCTTTTCTTTAGTTTATAGTCCATAGTGTCTTGTTTTTATTTTTGTTTTGTTCCTTTTCTTTTATGCATGCGAACACTCACACTTATTATGTTTTTCTTGTTTATTTCAAACCAAGTGTGACGTTTTCTTGGATCGCGGATTGGGTTCGTTAATTATTTGAAGACCCCGAGGTAACCTCTTTCCGCACTCTTTGAATGTGTACATATATTGATCCTTGTTGCATGCTTGATTTTTCTTATGGGTGGCGAGCCCCTTTGAGTGTTTTTGTTGGGATTATATTAGGGTTGGAGCTGTGTGGGCTCGGGTCGCCACCATATTTATGTGCTAGTTGTTCTTGTTTGTTTGTTTTTGTAGGTTCTCTACCCTTTTCACGTGACACCTTCCCACAATGAGGACATTGTGGCGTTTTAAGTGTGTGTGTGTGGGGGGGGGGGGGAGATTTTTGCTTAAGGGTAGATCACCTAGTTCTTATGTTTGTTTTTCGTAGTTTTCGCCTAAAATCTGATTTTTTTTTGCATTAAAAAGGAGAAAAAAGGGAGTGAAAGCTGTTAAAAGTTTTCTTTTGTTTTCGTTTTCGCTTTGTTTTTGCTTTGTTTCTTGGGTCTTGCTGTCGAAATTGAGAAGTCATTCTTAAACTTCTTTAAAAGAAACCGGTCTGAGCATTTTCGACCCTGTCTTGGGTGCTCGTCATGACTTATCTCTTTAGATGTTCTTTATTGAGTGTCTAGTGAGACCCCCGATTCCTTTCACGTTCTGGTTGAAACCGGGAGATTCTAGGGTTTTGTGTCCGAGCTTGTTCTTTTTCCCTGTTTAGCAAAAGCAAAAGCAAAGTCAAAAAGAAAGAAAAGGAAAGAAAAAAACTAAATAATCGGATTAAGTGGGGCGTGTCGGCTGAACGACATCAACCACCATACACTTAGCCAACCTACACGGGCCCGGTATTAGCGGTACGACACTATTGCCCCTTAAGCTCCTCCTATATCGAATTGTCGATGGAGGTGTGTATGGAAAAGACTGTGTTGGGAGGGTAAACCCCGAATTATGGGACGTCCAATTCCCGAAAGTAAGGCTAATACCGACCTTTAAAAAGCAAAAGAAAAAAAAAGGAAGAGAATTTTTTTGGGATTACCCAACCCCAAAAAGAAAGTTTATAGTGTTAATAAAGTGTGGGGCCTCTCCTTGCATCACCTACGGGCCTCACCAAGCCAAGGGCGACCAAATGCGGGGAAGGGCAACTCTTTTCTTTCCTTGTTCGTTTCGTTGTTTTTGAGCTCGGGCATGAGTCTTTGGAGTCTTTCGGGATTGGTTGGAACCCACTAGCACTTATGCACATGGGGTTTTGCTTGACGTTAGGTGTAGGACATCGAAAATCTCAAAGACTGACTTTTATTTGGGATAGGTGCTTGTGAGACGCTCCTAACAGTTCCTTTTGGAGGTTTAATAACGTTTTCCTAAATTAGATTTCGAGTTCCTTTGAAGCGAAGCTTTTGTTTTTCTTTCCTTTAATTTCCTTTGGTTTTGTTTTCACTTTCCCTCTTTCCTTTTTCTTTGGCTTTTGTGGGTATAGCCGCTACAAACCCTTACGAGTCCATCTCCTCCACCCGGGCTGCCGGGGGGTTCAAAGGGCTTGGTGTATACGCTAAATGCACTCGTTTCCTCCCACGACAGAGGAGTTGGTGTTTAGTTTTTCTTATTTGTTTTTGTTTTGTTTTTGCTCGGACGAGCAAAAGTTTAAGTGTAGGGTGGTGTTTAGACCCAATTTTGTGTCTAAATAACGCCTTAATTCTTAGTCTTTTGACTCGTTTCGTGTTTATTTTCATGGCTTTTTAGTATGTTTTTGGTTATTTTGTAGGTTTTGGCATTTTACTCAAAAACGAGGTAAAACGGGCCATTTTAGAGCATTTTTGATGATTTCCCGAGCCGGGCTGGACTGAGAGCCGAGGTGGAGTTGACCCGGGATGACTCTCCCTTCATTTGGTGCAAATCAGTGAGGTAACACCGGTTACGACCCTTGTAGCGGGCGTTACGTGCCTTGGAATGAAAGAAGGAACCAAAGGAAGAAAGTCGCAGGGTAGCGCCCGCCACCCTGGGCGTGGCACCCGCTACCCCTGGCTGTTGTCAATCGAAACTCAGAATCGCCCATCAGTCTTCGCAGGGTAGCGTCCACCACCTTGCTGGTGACACCCGCGACCACCCTGGACAGCGACAGACCACACCTGCGGTCTCCCCCTTTTCTGCGCGTGATGTTCGGCTTGTGCGATGACGTTTTGCCAACTGTTTTGCCTTGTATCTATATCCCTTTTGACGATTATCTTTGGGAATATCTTAGGTCATCTTTTGGATACTTAGACTTTACATTCAACTTGTATTAGAGAGAGATTAATGAGAGATTAATCTAGGGTTTCGGAGATTTTGTGGTATTGTTCAAGTTTTAGGGATTCAAACAATTGAGAGATTGTTGGATCATCTTTTTATTGCTTTTTTTTGTTCATCTACAACATTTTGATAAGTATTCTCTTCCCTTAACTCTTTCATTAATTACTTGCTAATTATTTTCCTTGTTATCTAATTGCTTTGCTTGTTATTTCCATTGTTTTGCTTGTTCTTGATTGTTGGATGTTAGAAATCATGCTTAGGGTTTGTTTGGATGTTGTTAGCTTAGTTAGTATCATGATTAGTAGCTAGAAACCCTATGGGTTTAGGGGGTAATTAAGGGTGTGAATGGGTAATTAGGCATGGGTTAGCAATTTTAGTGAGTAATTAGTTGGGAAATCACTTTTCCCACTCCAATCCTTCCCTCTAGTGGGATGTATTTGGGTCCGAAAGTCCCCGAACACATCCAACACTTGAGTTGGAAGGTTGGAATTGGGATAGTTAGTCCTCTACTCACGAAAGTGAATAGAGGCTAACTAGGGAATTCCGTTTCTTCAACCCTCCGAGTCCATGGTGGACTTTGGAGAAGTTAATCTGGACTATCTTCGAAAGAGGAAGCTCGGTGGGTATTTTCTAACAGAATTTCCACTTAATTTCCTTCCTTGTTGCTTTCTTGTTGCGAAACCTATCTCCTTGTTCCCGTTTGCATCCCGAAAAACCTCCGAAGCCCATTTTTCCATTCCTTGACCGACCTTAGCTTTGTTTCTTGCGTTGTGATCCCTTCAAACCGATATCCTTACCCTAGTAATCTCATCCCGACCATTGACCTAGATTCTATGACCAAGGCCCCTAGCTCCTCGAGAAAGAACGATAAATAAAACTGGGGTACAAAGCCACATTACACATATAGAATACGGCACCACATTCACGCTAGCCCCAAATCACATAAAACACGACCAATCCTCATATCTCCAATTGTGCATGGAATAGAAAAACTCACGGGATCAGCGAGTTTCTCCGGGGATTTGTTTCCAATAATGGCACTACAATCGGTCGTCAAGTGAATGGTAGACTTCTCTTGGATTCTTCGCTTGCTTGTAAGAAGTTCCTTTAAATGCTTCTTAAAGGTGGGAACCTCCCAAATGGCATCCAAGAATGGAATATTCACTTGAAGTTTCTTTAGCATCTCTATGAACTTAGAAAACTTAGAATCCGACTTTGGTTTGACCAACCGCTCGAGAAAAGGAACCTGCGGTGGTTGGGTCTTTGGCTTCTCTATGGTATGACTTGGACTTTTCTACTTTCTCTTCCTCACACACTTCCTTATTCCCCACTACTAATTTAAACTCACTCTCCTTTTTTTTTTTTCCAAATCGTCCTCCTCCGTAATAAACCACATCACCTTCTTTATCTCCCAAGACACTCTCATCCACCATTTTGGGACCTTCAATCTCCTTCCCACTCCTCAAGGTAATTGCATTTAATTGCCCCTTAGGGTTAGGTTGAGGTTGGCTAGGAAGAGATTGGATAGGTTTGGCTTGTTGGGCCATTTGAGCCAATTGCATCTCAAGATTTTTAATATGGGCTTGATCTCTATCTTGAGTCAAGGAAATCTTTTGCAACCATTGCTCAATGGAATGTTTTTGAGGTGATTATGAGGTTTGGGATGATTCACCATGGTAGGTGTTTTGTTGGTTTTGATGGTATGAATGGTTTTAGTTTGGAAATCCAGGAGGTGGGTTTTCGTTTTGGGGATTGTTGGTTATATGTATAGTTCTCACGAGGGCGAATTGGTTCTTGGTGGGTGTAAGAAAGATTGTTGTTATGATAAACAACTTGCACTTACTCAGATTGGCATTCACCGCATTGTTGTGAAAGGTGCGGTCCTCCACAATAATCACAAACAACAACTCTAGCATCCGGGGTAGGAATAAGCAATGACATCTCTTAGGCAGCTTTGATTTGCCTTGTAGTCTCCTCAAGGGCCTTCTTTTGTTGCATCTCCAACACGCATTCATGAGAAACTTGATTGTCCGGTTGCTCTCCAAAGAAGCACCTCCATCTCTAGAACCATGGCCCCATCCCCAGTGTGGAGAGTTTTGAGATAACTCATGTAGGAATACATTTGCTTCTTCCGTTGTTTTCTTTAGAAACATGCCTCCTGAAGCATGATCGATAGATTCTCGCAAAGAGCCACATAATCCCGAATAGAAATGATGTAAAAGGAGCCAATCTTTTTTATTGTGATGAGGACACCTCTATTGGAGGCCATTGAACCTCCCCCATGCTTTAAATAAAGTTTCACAAGGGTCTTGTTTGAAACTCATGATCGCTTGCCGCAATCACATCGGTAGGAAATAACCTTTGAACAAAATCACGACTAAGAGTGTCCCATGAAGAATAAGTACCCAGTGGACAAGTATTGAGCCATAATAATTCCTTCCCCTTTAAGATGATAAGGAAGAACTTCAATTTCATGTATTCGGCGGAAACACCATTTATATGCATAAACCGAATATGTTTTTCAAACCTGTTGATATGATCGATGTGGTTGTCATGTTCACCTCTATGGTATGGGGTTCTCTAAAATATATCAAGTAGATATGGTTTAAACTCGAATGACGCATTTGCAGGTAACTCTGCTAATATGATTGGTTCGCCTCCCGTATTCGAGGATGGCAATGAATACGAACCTAAGGTACGAGGTGGATCGGGTGGTACGCCAGCCATTTGGAATTCAAGTCTCCTTTGCTCCCTTTGTTCTCTCTCTCGTCTCGAACTAGTGTTCGCCTGGCGAATAATATTCTCCGGGTTCGAATTCAGTGGAGTAGATGGTGGTCGGCCACGTCGAGAATGAGTCTGCACACACAAGAGAACGACAAGAGAATCAAATTCTTCACGACTTAAGACACCAAATCTTTAGCAAGGAAAGTAATCTTAAACAACCTAATACCAAGAAACTAAGCTAGGTGCGCTTGCTCCCCGGCAACGACGCCATTTTGTGTAACGTGGTTTGTATGTCCGGTATTTGTCGTTCTTCCACGAGGAGCTAGGGGCCTAGGACTTGAGTTACTAGGTCAAGGTAGGTCTAAGGTTATTAAGGAAACAAGATTTTTTTAGGTGATAGCTAGCAAAAATAAAGCACCAAATAAATTAAGGTTCGGTCAAGATGAGGTAATGGGTTTCGGGGGATTTTCGGGATGTAAATGGAGATAAAGAATTAGGTTTTAGCAATGAGGGAGTGAAAACAAAGGAATTCCAAATGGAGATTCTATTGAAGAAAGCCCACGGGATTCCCTATCTCACGGGTAATCTCGATTAACTACCTCGCAATCCACCATGGATTCCGAGGGTCAATCGAATAGAATCTCCTATTAGTCTCTATCTTACTCTCGTGAGTGAGTGCTAACTATTCCCTCTCCAACCTTCCATTTACAAGCAATGGATGCATTCGAGAGCTCTCAATCCCAAATACATCCTTCTTGAAGGAACGATTGGAGTGGAAAAGTGGTTTTCCCTTTAAACATTCCCTAATTGATTAACTTACTCCTAGTCACACATTCACATCCTTAATCAACCCCCTAACCCATAGGGTTTTAGCAACTAAACATACTAATCATCATGCTAACAACATCAAGAACTACAACATTCATAATTATCAAAGCAATAAAACAGCAACTAGCAAATGCAACACTCAAAGAAATAATCAAACACAAACATAATGTAAAACTAACAATCAATACTAATTAAAAGAGATTAGGGATGAAGAAATGCTCCGCCAATTGATGAAAACCAATGGATGATCAAGCACCAAAGAAGAACTTCAAACTTCAATGAAAAAGAGAACTTCAATCTTCAAAATAGAACTTCAATCCAACAAGAAATCCAAACATTCACTAATCAAGCACTAATTACTCACTAATTACAATGGAATTCTCACTAATCTTCTCTCTAATAGTGTTTCTATCTCTAAATGACTAGCTCTCTAATCTAATTGTAACAAAGAGTACTTATACAAAGCTTAGGAGGTTAATCAAAACGCATCACTTTAGCCGTAAAAAACGCGTGAAAGCTAGGTGGTCGCGGGCGTGACCAACCTGGTGGCGGGTGCGACCTAGCGAAAACTCTTGGGCGATTTTGATCTCCGCGCTAGGTAGCGGGTGTTACATCCTGTGTCGCGAGCGCGACCCTCTGCTAGAGCTTTTTCCTTTGAGGCATCTTCAATGGCCTTCGCGGCCGTCACCACTTAGGTCGCGGGCGCAACCTCCTTCTGGATCATTTTCCTTCAAAACTCTCTACAACTACCGTAGGTGTCACCTCCAGGGTTGTGGGTGCGACCTTTCTCTGGATGAACCTTTCTTGGGGGTAGCGCCCGCTACAAGGAGTGTAACGGGTGCTACGGTCCTGGGCAATGACAGCTAGGCCTTGTAACGCCCGCTACAATGCTGGTAGCAGGTGCTACGCTTGGTGAAAATGTTCCTTGGGAGGCTCTTTGTGCCCCGCCTTGTCTTCTACTTAGTCTTTGACTCGGCTTGGTCCAGGAAATCCCTCGGGACTCCATAAATAGCTCCAAAAAATTAAGTTTATCAATTAGTTACAACTTGCCTATTGTAAATAAATAAAACTTGTTGTACTATGTGTAAATATATGTTTGTCTAAATACGTGTTTGTTGAGTCTTCGTTAGGTGTAAATACGTGTTTGTGTTTGTTAAGTCTTCATTAGATTCGCACCTAATTTTGAGATTTGTTCTAGTCCGCATAATAATCGTGGGGTTTGAGGAGAAATGAGCTTATAAATTTGGTTAATTAACCTTAAATCTTATGATCGGCCTAGTTGTGAGGCCCATTCATTTTAAAGGTTTATTGGCCTTGTTTATCGATTCATTTTAACTCACTTTTGATGGTTTTATTCGGCCCTTTTCAATATTCTCTTACTTACGGTCCAAAAAACTTTGATTAATAATTAAACAAAGATAGTGTGTGTTGTTATAGCCCACATAACAGTCTCGAGGTTGGACAAAATAAATTTATAAATTCGGTTATTAAATCTAAAAAAAAAGTTCATGGTCAGCCCGTTGGTAAGCCCATCCATGTTGGATTTAATAATTAAGTTTACAAGTCAGTTTCAACTAACCAATGAAGGCTTTATTCGGTCCTTTACGACATCCGCTTTCCTTGAGTTTAAATAAATAAATATGTTGGGTCAAAAAAAAGGATGTGTAAAAAAAAGTCAGTCTGTTAGTGTGTCGAGCATTGTTCTAATCCGTACAATAGCCAATTTAGCTTGAGTTAACACAAGTTTGTTAGTTCAAGTGACGAATTCTCCTTAAAACGGTCGGCTTGTGGTTTAAGCTCATCCGAATTGAGAAACACTCATTTGCGCTTTCCAACTTATGTTGTCTCACTATGTTGGACTTTATCTGGCCCTTTATAATGCTCTTGTTGTAAAAAAAAAAAAAAGTGTTGTTGTTTGTCTTAGGATCACATAGAGGTTAGATCACGCAAACATGTGTCACAGTTGAGTCTTTTCCTGAGTCAGTGTATAGGTGTCTTATACGTTATGAGGTATCATATATGGTCTAGTAAACCCAGGTCATGGGTGAGTCTTTGTTTCAGTCAATATGTGTCTGTCTTTTTTTTTTTTTTTAGAAAGTCCAGTATATACCTGTTTCATGGGTGAGTCGTTGAGTCTTTTCCTCGAGTCAATGTGTAAGTGTTTTTCATTCTTTAAGAATTCTTGTGTAAGGTCTAAGTCATGGATAAGTATGTGTCTAGAGTCATCATGTAAATACCTTTCATTTTTAGAAGTCCAGTGTAAACCCAAGTCATGGGTGAGTCTTTGTTTTAGGGTTAAACATGTAAGTGTCTTTCATTTCAGAGTGTCTTGCATTCTTTAGGAAGTCTCATATAGGTTCGTAAGCCATACAAACTTAAGTCATGAGTCTTTGTTTTAGAATCTGCATATAAGGGCTTGCACTTTAGGAGGTTTCACAAAGGTCAGTTAGGTCATGCATTCATTGGGTTGGGTTTTGGTTAATAAGAGGTCAATCTCTGAAGTGTGCGTTGTTTCCTTTAGTCAGAATGGGAGACCCGAGTGTAACTTGGATGCCCTGGACCATTAAGTCGTCTAGTCCGCAACCCGAACTTCATCGCATTGGCACCTAGGTCCAAAGCTTCTCGTCGTATGCAATTTAACATGTTTGCAAGTGAGAACAATGGTGAGGACTAAGTCAACTCTACGCTGGCTAAGAACTTGGAGGTGAAACTCAATAAGGTGGAAGGGTCAATCACTTTTGCTACCACTCAACGAGAGGAGAAAGTTGAAGGGCACATTGCTAGGCAGCAGGTACACATCGAGCAGCAAAACGAAAGGATTGCATAACAACAAGAGACCTTGAATGGGGTCTTGGAAGCTCTGCAGCGTGTTAATATGCATGTTGGGACAAACGATGATGAAGAAGATCTTGACAACATTGTTCCAAGACCAATGCCAATTGTTGCCAAGGGTAAAGCCAAAGTAGGGGAAGGTCCCGGTACGGGAGTGGTCATCCACATGACCGATGACCCAACACCGAAGCTACCACCCCCAGTAGCTACCCCTCACTTTGCTCCAACCAAGGCTGAAGTGAAGCTGCAAGATGATCCTGTCATCCATGAGATGAAAGTGCAGTTCAACAGACTCAAGAATGCGGTGAGTCAGATGCCAGCATTCGCTAATAAGTTCATTGAGTTTGAACCACCTGCTGAGGTCAATAATGATGTTTATGGAAAGATGGATATACCACTCAGGAAGTTCAGTCCATCTGAGAATCCAACGCATCATGTGTGGAAGTTCAACTGGGTAATGCCGCTCTGGGGCATTGGTACTGAGCACTACAAGAGAGTTTTCCCATCATCGTTCAATGATGAGGTTTTAGATTGGTACTACACCCTTCCTTCGGAGGTACGAGGAGATTGGACGACCTTATGGAAAACCTTCATCGAGCATTACAGTAAGATCCAGATCGAAAGACAAGGTGACCCTGTCGGACA
Organism: Portulaca oleracea; assembly: GCA_029582165.1. Lineage (NCBI taxonomy): Eukaryota > Viridiplantae > Streptophyta > Magnoliopsida > Caryophyllales > Portulacaceae > Portulaca > Portulaca oleracea. Next base: position 34,372,476 of record CM055888.1, on the reverse strand, counting down.
TTATGGCGATTCGCCAAGGAGCTGATGAACCATTTCTTGCTTATTATGAGAGATGGCATGCCAAACTATCCCAAGTGACTATCATCATTCCTACCAAGATACAGCTAAACGCCTTTGTTCGTGGTTTGAAACCCAGTCTAGCACAACAACTTGATTTTCACGTGGTGGAAAGTGTTTTGACTATCTGAAGAAGTTATTCCCCAAGTTGGAGACACGAAGGGAAAGAAATTTCGCCTCACAAGGACGGAAAAATGTTAGTTTAATTAAATCAGGGGACCTCCAATGATATTTCAAAGGTTGTGGAAACCAATACTCAAGACTGGAGCCTTGTCTCAATACCTCCTGCTAAATACGAGAGTTTTACGCCTCTTAATTTTACCTAATCTAAGGCATTAAGTGGGTTGCTAAAGAAGAAATTGATTGAGTTGGCAGCGCGGAAACCCGAACCAACAATAGAGGGAAAGTGTTGGGATGACGGGAAATTCTATGGCTACCATAGATCCCGGGGACACGACACAGAGAGTTGTTGGGCTTTGAAGAATAAGATTGGGGACATAATCCAGTTAGGGAACTGCCCCTACCAAAAGCAGCACAAAGGGCCATATAGAACAAGGATTCCTCAGACGAAGACAGGGAGGGCACATTATCAAAGGAGCTTTAGAAATTAGCTATAGTTTTGATTGACAAGCATTCATTTTCGGAGTCTGTTAAAGTTAAGAGTCAGTTCTTAATTCATTCCTTGAATTTAATTGCTCTTATTGCTATTTGTTCAAATAGAATTTAATGCTTGTGTTTTGACTTGAGTTGAAAAGTTCTCTCATTCGTTCGCCATCTTCATAAACCAAGTCCTACAAATTCACTTTCTCTTATCCTTCCATCTTTGTCATATACTTCATTCCGATCCCTTCATTTCTTGAATCCAGGGTTAGAGAGATAAAGAGAGGAATTCAAAAAGAAAAAAAAGGGATAAGAATAAAAAAAAAAAGAGTGAAAACTATAGAGTGGCCGGTTTGAAAACCTCATTGAGGCAAATCGGACAAAAGGAGAGAATAAAATTATAGAGAGAAAATCCAATCTCAAACCTTTACCTCATCATACCTTTCATCCTTCAATAACCTTCTGTAGGACCCGAAAACTTCCCATTCTGGGAATTGTTTCGGATGCGCTACTTAAACGATCGGGAGCCGACTAAGGTTGCTTAATCCTTAAATAAGGATATTTTTATTTTATGAAATTCATTTTCGAGGTGATAAAACTTTATTCATTTACAAACCTATTTTTTATAATCAAAATACCCGAAATTACACAAAAAATATTTTACTAATGCTTTAAGACTAACCCATTTACAAACCTAGGCTTTAGAGGAACAACATGGGGCACCAGGGGGTGTTGTAGGCCGTTGACCTACGACAGTCCCATGGTTGGGACTGTTCTTCCCCGGCCAGTGAAAGTGGATGAAGAAAATAACATAGGTCAAGCAGCCTATGCTATTTTCTGGACCATTTTCTCTTGGCCGAGGCTGAAGCTTATATATGGGAATGTAAGAAAACATTAGTAAACATTTTTATATGTAATCAAGTGTATTTATGATCATTAAAAAATAGATTATAAAAGAAAGAAAGAGTCGCTCGTAGATTTAAGGAAATCGACAAACCAAAAAGATAACTTCGATCGACGAACCCGAATTCTAAGTCCGGGGGTAAGGTTACGAATTCAAGAATTAAAATAATTCTCGAATTCGACTGTTTGAAAACAGACTCTACTAAAATCGAATTTGAAATGAATTGAGCGGGGAGAAGTTTAAATTTCACAACATTATATCCTTGATCATGCAAATTTAAAATATGATGCTTTCTTTACAAAATATGTACAAGTAAGAATTTAAAGCATGAATTACATTGTTAAACACAATTAGTAAAGATGAGCAAACCTTGCTTAACAAGTATGGTGGATGGATGGTCGATCCCTTTTTGATGATGCCTTGATTACGACGCCAGTTTGGAATGAAGATATAATGGAAGGTATATGAAGGTGGTGAAAAGTGAAGTTTATGGATAGTGAGGTAATGATGGTGGAAGATAAGATGAAGGGATTTGAGAGAGTGAGAAGAGTAGAAGATGAGTTTTGATGATGATTGTTGGTAATGAGAGTTGATCAAATGAGGGTGGAATGATGGGGTATTTATAGGTGGAGAGGTGAGGGATGAAGATGGAAGGGTGAGAGACATGATCCAAAAATCATGCCTCACCATGCAACCTCATAGGTCACACGGCCTATGGCAATTTCTTGGTCAACAAGGTCAATCTCCGAGGCTATGATCAAGATATGTGATGATGATGATTCTGGCGCCCAAATTGAATTTATATTGCATAGGCTAAGCGGCTATAGCAGAAGAAGACAAGGATCGGTGACGTGGCGAACGAAAGCGAGCCGCTTCTATCTACATAGGCTAAGCGGCCTATGCTTCTTCTTTCTGGGCTCGGACCACCTTCTAGGCCTTGTTCCTGAGCCTGGGAGTTGGTGTAGGCCGCTTAGCCTATGTAACTGGCTAAGTGCAACTTCGAACGGTCATAACTCTTTCATATAGACTCCGATTAAGGCGATTCAAAAGGCGTTGGAAAGCTTATGATGTGTACTTTATTCTCATCAAACGAAATAGGGCCAATGAGACTTGTGGAAAAAAGGAGATTTGAAATGGTGGACATATGTATGTGGAAAGGGTGAAAAATAAAGGCTTTTGTGGTGGGTTGGCCCGATTGCTTTTGATTGAGGAAGGCCCATTGGATTTACTTTCATTCTAGCCTATTTTCTTGTTGCTCCCGATTTATGCACTTCTCCCGGTATAAAATCTGGGGTCTATAGAGAGCCCCCACTTTGATCGAGTCCGAATAGGATGAAGGTTAATGTAGCCTGATATGTAGATGACTTGCAACCTGGAGATGGTTGCTGGCAGTCTCTTAGCGGCGGTGGGATAATGACTGCGCCTTTTAGAGGTAACTGGAAGAGGATGATGCCTTTTAGCGGCAGCCTAGCAGCAGCAACCTTTCAACGACAATTGGATGAAGGTGGTCCCTTTTAGCGGGTTTGGTCGACACCAACCTTTTAGTGGCAAATGGATGAAGGTAGTCCCTTTTAGCGGGTCCGGGCAACAACAACCTTTTAGCGGCAGCTGGATGAAGGTGGTCCTTTTTAGCGGATCCGGGTAACAGCAACCTTTTAGCGGCAGCTGGATGAAGGTGGTCCCTTTTAGCGGGTCCGAGCAGCAGCAACCTTGTAGTGGCAACTGGATGGAAGGTGGCCTCTTTTAGCGGTGACCTGAAGGATGTCAGCGACCTTTTAGCGGCAGCTGGATGATGGCGGCATCTTGAAGGATGTCAGCGACCTTTTAGCGGCAGATGGTTGATGATGTCCCAATTTTCCCGGTGTCGGTGATGGTTCCCTGCATAGAAATTAAAGGAGAATGTTAGATCATTTTGAACAATCATTAGAGATATAGAGAATTACCTGTCTGATAGATTGATCGTTGTTGATCTAAACTTTCTTCGATGCTACTGTCGATGATGCCCAATGGATTTTCCCGAGGCAGATCGTATTTTCCCGATGTTGATGATGCCCAATGGATTTTCTCGAGGCGGATCGGGTTTTCCCGATGTTGATGGTGCTCAACGAATTTTCCCGAGGCGAATCAAATTTTCCTGATGTTGATGATGCCCAACGACTTTTCCCGAGGCGGACCAGTTTTTCCCGAAGTAGATGATGCCCAAAAGATTTTCCCGAGGCGAAGCAGTTCATGATGCCTAATGGATTTTCCCGAGGTGAAGTAGTTGATGATGCCCAACGGATTTTCCCGAGGTGAAATAGTTGATGATGCCCAATGGATTTTCCCGAGGCGGAACGGATTTTCCCGATGGTGATGATGCCCAACGGATTTTCCCGAGGCGAAGCAGTTGATGATGCCCAATGGATTTTCCCGAGGCGGATCGGATTTTCCCGATGTTGATAATTCCCAACGAATTTTCCCGAGGCGAAGCAATTGATATACCCAACGGATTTTCCTGAGGCGGATCAGATTTTCGCGATGTTGATGATGCCCAACGAATTTTCCCGAGGCGAAGTAGTTGATGATGCCCAACGGATTTTCCCGAGGCAGATCGGATTTTCCTGATGCAGATGATTGTGTTGGTGACGTCCATGGCAACTTTTGTTGCTATAAGATCATCATAAGGATGAGTTTTGGACGATAGTTGCTTGAACTGGATAGATATCATTCAGAGTGTGATTAGAACTCCCTCTAATCTTGCTCTATATGATTAGCAGTCGAGTCGAGCCTCTGTGTGAGATGAATTTCCTCTTTTCTTGATGAGCATGTATCACTTGGTCTTCTAGACTCTAGACTCTTGTGGACTTATGAACCTGTTAACTTTATGCATGACCTCATGATGCAATGCAATGTCTAGGAGAAAATGTACATAAATGGTATTTTACAATGCATGTGACTCAATATGCAAACAGCCCCCAATGCCAAGACAAGGACGATGATTCCCTAAGTGTCAGAGCAACTCGATATGCAATTTCAGGACAAGGCTGGATAGGTGAGGCTTGTGACGAGGCACGATGATGAAGGCGTTATCTTGGATGACTTGTCTTGTCCTCTTGCTTCCTTGGTTCATTGTGGAAATAGGTAGAGTCCCGTTGCAGGTAAGGGTTAGGGGAGCCCTCAATTCAAATGAACTCTTCTGTTGAGTCGGATGCGGTTTGCAATTAGCCATTGATGTGGCTGATTTCTTGTCCTTGATGGATGAGCCTCGCTCAGATTTGCTAAGAACGGGCCTCGAAATATCGAATCTTGCACTTGCACTAATGATTGAGTCAAAAAGCTCTGGTGGTATGGGAGGATGAAGAAGGTTGGCAAAAGATAGGGTAAGTCTGATGATGGTCAGACGGGTTCATGACGCACTTGGTGAAAAGGAGATGGTGGTTGGTCGATGGTCGAATCTGGGTCTGTCATGATTGATAAATGACTATGTTATAGCTAAGGCTTGATGGTTAGCAAGGGTTAAGTCACCTCATACGAGAAAAGGTGAGGGAATGGTTGAGATGGATTCGTGTCACATGACGAAAGGTGGTTGGCTATTTGGATGTGAAGGTGATCCAAGTCTGACGAAAAGAAGTTGGGGAATTATGATGGTAGAGATGTGAAAGAACTTCAAAATCCAGGGTTTACTCTCCTTTAACCTAACCTTCCTTGACGAGTTTTCAGGCTAGCCTCTCTTATTGTCTCACTCTCCTTTTGCCTAGCTCAAGATTTCAAGCTAGCCTTGCTTGTTCTCTCACTCTCCTTTTGCCTAGCTTAGGGTTCCAAGCTAGCCTCTCTAATTTTTTTTCTCTCAAAGACCAAAATTTTATGACAAAAGAGGCTCCTTAAATTGTAGTGGTTGGGCCTCAAAGAGTTTCTCCTACGTATCTGATGTAGAATCAGGCCAATCATAGTTTATAAGGTGCAACTTCAAAGGATTGGTGCCTCGAGGAGGGCTTCGTGAGGTAGGCTTTGTGGATGGTTATGGATGCAAAGGTATGATGACGATGTGAAGGCTTGGGGCGCAAAGCTTGAGAATAATTCGGAAGGTTTATGAAGGCTTAAAGGTTTAAAGGTGTGATGATGATATGAAGGCTTGGGGCGTAAGGCTTGAGAACAATTTGAACGACTTTTTTTTTGGTGTGCATGACTGTTAGCTCCGTCTCCAGTTTCTCACCCTCTCTTTTTTTTTCTCTTTTTTTTCTATCTCTTTTTTTCGCTTTCTTATTCCTATTTTTTTTTGTTGGCATGCTTCGATATATGGACGGCCCAAACGGGATTTTACTCTCCAAGCACAGGTTTTTCCATACGCAAACAAAGTGCTTAAGGAACATGAGCATCGTACCACTCATGTCGACCCATGTTTGTGGACCAACTAGAACTCTCTCTTTTCTTTTCTTTTCTTGTCGTTTCTTTTTCTTTTTCTTTTTTTTTGCCTTCTACTCTCTCTTCTTTTTTTTCACCTTTATCCGTCATGGGATATACTCCTGTTCGTCCTTCTAATGATATTAGTCACAACAAACCTTTTGGCTTTGGGATAGATAGGGAATGGTCATGAAGAGAATGACCGGTTGGTCAAGGCTAAGGGTTTCCAAATGGTGTCTGTTATGGGTGATGTAAAGATGGATGACTTAGTGAAGAGGAACTTAGGATGGAGATATAGGTGATAAATATGGACAAATGTTAGTGAATGGGAAGGTAATAGGTGATACGGATGCTGATGTGGGTGGTGAGGCGGTAGCCCCCCCTGTCCTAGGCACATTTTGTTCAAGCTGCTGGTCTAGGAGCATAAAGATGTCCACTTTCAAAAGACTGGTGGTTTTGGTCTTCTCTCCTTTTGCCCAGCCTGGTTGATGAATGCAAGCTGACTTCCCTCTTTTTTGTTTTTTTTTCCTTTTTCTCTCTTTTCTTTAATTTTATTTTAAACCCTGGATTCGTAGGATGAACACTTGATGAATGGAAGGGTATGTGGGGGTGATGATAGACTTGGATGTTAAGGCTAATGATTGGGTGAAGAGCTTTTCAACTCAAGTTAAGAGTGCAAGCATGAGATTCTCAAACAATCATGTTAGGTTTTTTGGGTGTTTGAAGGTAAAAGAATTATGCGGAAATGGAGGAAGGATTGTATAAAGGAGAAGCTTTTCTTATTGATGGAGGGAGAATTGCTTACAAATCTTTGTTGATGATTGATGCAAATGAAAGCCCCACCACCTATATTTATACTTGTAGAAAGGAGGTGGTGGTAGGAAAAATCTAGAAAAGAAAATCTGGAAAGGAAAAATCTAGAGCATGCTACAACTCTACAACAATAGCTCCTCAGATTATCTAGATTTTTCGTGGAGATTTTTCTAGTATTTCTCAACAAGATTTTCTAGATTATTCATTACTTTTAACAGTCCCCCTTAATCTAGAAAAATCTCGAACCCCGATCTGTTGTCAGAAGTAATTAAACTTCTCACTTGGTAGTGCTTTTGGGAATATGTCTGCCCGTTGTTCATCCGTTCTGCAAAACTCTAGCTTGATTTCGCCTTTGTCCACGTGTTCGCGAATGAAGTGATGTCTAATCTCAATGTGCTTTGTGCAACTGTGGAATACTAGATTCTTCATCATTGATATTGTTGACATTTTGTTGTAGAGAAGCGGCGTTGGTTCTTCATCGCCTTGTATTAGATCTTGTAGTATTCTTCTCAACCATACCGCTTCACATGCTGCACTTGTAGTTGCAATGTACTCTGCTTCTGCGGTTGATAATGCTACAATATGCTGCTTCTTTGATGTCCAAGAAATAGCCTTGGTGCCAAGTTGGAACAAGTGTCCACTTGTGCTTTTTCTATCGTCGATGCACCCAGCCCAATCACTATCTGTGTACCCAGTGAGTTTGGGGTCTTCCTCTGTTTTATACAGAAGACCATAACTCTTCGTTCCTTTGATGTATCTCAAAGTTCTTTTAGCTGCTATGAAGTGAGCGTTACTTGGCTCACTCATGAATTGAGAGACGATGCTAACCGCATGAACAATGTCTGGTCGAGTGTTTGTTAGATATATTAATGAGCCAATCAGACTTCTATATAGTGATCCATCCATCCTTTCCTTGCCATCATTTTTGGAGAGTTTCTCATTTGTGGCCATAGAGGTTGATATCGGCTTGCAATCCAACATATTGAACTTTTGAAGAAGATCTTCAATATATTTCTCTTGAGAGATGAAGATCTCACCTGGGCTTTGCTTCAATTGCATCCCGAGAAAGTACTTCATAAGGCCCAAATCCGTCATCTCGAATTCAACCATCATATCCTTCTTGAAATCTTGAATCATCCTTTGATTTGTGCCCGTGTATATAAGATCATCAACATAGAGGCACAAAATTAGAAGATCTATACCTTGGGTCTTGACATATAGAGATGGCTCACTTGGACTCTTTTTGAATCCGCTATGAAGGAGATACCCATCGATTTTACTATTCCAAGCTCGTGGTGCTTGTTTGAGACCGTAGAGTGCTTTCTTGAGTTGATATACTTTATTTTCTTCTCCTTCAATCACGTACCCTTGGAGTTGCTCCACGTATACCTCTTCTTTAAGCTCGCCATTTAGAAATGCTGACTTGACATCAAGCTGAAATACTTGAAGTTTTAGTTGTGCTGCAATGGCAAGCACAGTTCTTATTGTCCCCATGCGTACTACTGGAGCAAATGTTTCGTTGAAATCGATTCCCGGTTGTTGTGAGTACCCCTTGGCAACCAATGGAGCCTTGTATTTATGGATTGAGCCATCCTCATTGTACTTGATCTTGTAGACCCACTTGAGCCCAATGACTTCTTTATCTTGAGGCTTCTCCACTAGCTGCCATGTGTCATTTTTCTCGATCATTTTGATTTCCTGGTCCATAGCCTCGATCCATTTCTCATCTTGTGATGCTTCTTGAAATGTTGCTGGCTCGCTGGCAAAGAATGCTGTAATTACTTGGCCACACTCATAATCTTGTAGATAAGCAGGTGGACGTCTTTCTCAGTGAGACCTCCGAGTTGGCTGTGGAGAGTCGCTTAACTCCATAGTAGGAGGTGGTGCGCTAGCTCTATGAGAAGATGGAGTTGAAGATGGACTGTTGTCACTTGGTCTTCCTTCTCTTATTTCTTAAATGTGATGGTCTTCATGTGCTGACTCTTGGTATGTGTCTTCCGGCCATCTCCATTGGGATGCTTCATCAAATATGACATCTCGTGAAATAATCACCTTCTTTGTTTCTAGATTATAGAGGCGGTATCCCTTCGACTCTGCGCTATAGCCAATAAAGATGCACTTCTCGCCTTTGCCACCCAGTTGTTCCCGATTCTCTTTTGGGATGTGTGAATATGCTATGCAGCCGAATACTTTGAGATGATCCACCTTTGGCTTCCTCCTGCACCATGCTTCATATGGTGTTCTGTTTGGAATTGCCTTTGTGGGAGACCGGTTGAGAATGTAGACGACTGTGTTTACTGCTTTTGCCCAAAAGTTCTTCGGAACATTTTTACTTTGCAACATGTTGCGGGCCATCTCAACTATTGTTCTGTTCTTCCTCTCTACAACTCCATTTTGTTGTGGAGTGCGTCTTATTGTGAGCTCCCTTTTTGTGTCGTGTTTTCAACAGTAATCATCGAACTCATTATGATGGAATTCTCTCCCACGGTCAGTCCTCAATATTTTGATATTGTGCCCACTATGTTTTCTGTAAGAGCCTTGAATTCTTGGAAATATGAGAATGCTTCTGACTTTTGTTCGAGGAAATACACCCACATCATGCGATTGTAGTCATCCACGAACAATAAGAAGTATCTTTTACCACCCAGGCTAGGGTTACGTGCTTGACCCCAAATATCGGCATGGACCAGCTGTAAGGGCGTTTAGCTTTCCACGTGGTTTTAGTGAATGGTAACCTATGCATTTTTCCATTATGCAGCCCTCACATATATTCCTTTCGTTTTCTATTGTGGGCAAACCAATAACCATGTTCTTTCGCTTCAAGACTTTAAGACTGTCAAGGTTTAGATGACCATACCTTTGATGCCATAAGGTTGTGGCATCCGTGATGGAGTTGAGGGCCACCTTCTCTTTCGTTGGCATTGATAAAGGGAAAATCCTGTTGGGCTCCATTGCGATAGATGCTATCACTTGGTGCGACTTCTTATCAATTATGATGCATCTACCGTCATCAAAGTTGACCTGATAGCCTTTTTGAAGGAGTTGTTCTACACTTAGGAGATTATGAGCTAGCCCGGGTACATATAGGACGTCTTGAATATACTTGGTCGAGCCATTTTTTGCCTTTACTGCGATTGTTCCCTTGTCGACGGCTTCACGTGTTCTCCCGTCACCAAGCGTGATGTTGGATTTTATGTCTTCATTTAACTCAACGAAGGAATATCGATTTCCCTTCATATGGTTGGAACAACCGCTATCTACGTACCATGAGTCTTGTGCTTCTTGCGTGGCGTTCAGACATGAGTAGAATACGTTTTCACTTGGGTCGCCTTTCTCTGTGAAGTTGGCCTCATCCCGTTGTCGGTTCCTACAATCTCATACATGATGTATGTGCCATGTACATTTCTTGCATTTGAACCGACAATATGTTGTATCATGGTTAGACATCTTGCATATCTTGCAGTATGGCCCTGGTTTTTGATCTCCATAACTTCCTTGATTCTTGTGACTTCCTCTCCCCAGCGACGGTTATTGGATAGTGTCTTCCTACCATGGCTATTCTCCTTTTTATTCTCATGGTTGGAGAATTTTAATTTGGCTTGAAAAGCCTGCTCTAGTGGCTGGTGTGTGAATCTACGCATTCTCTCCTCATGTGCTTGGAGAGACCCTACTAACTCGGTCAGGGTGAGCGTAGATAGATCTTTAGATTCTTCGATTGCAGCCACTATATGATCAAACTTTGGTGGAAGGCTCCTTAGTACCTTTTGTATCACCTTCTTATCTTCGATCATGTCACCATATATTCTAATTTTATTTACTATGCTAGTGACACGATTGAAGTATCCTTGAATTGTTTCATCCTCCTTCATCAATAAGGTATCAAAATCCTTCCACAAAGTTTGAAGTTTAATGGATATTACCTTGTCAGTGTCATGGTATGCCTCCTTCAAGATTATCCAAGCCTCCTTGGCCGTTGTCGCAGCCATGATCCGAGGGAAGGTTGTTGGGGTGATTGCTTGATAGATGTGATGAAGGGCCGTAATACCCCTCTTGTAATTCTCTTGATATTGTCCCTCCTTACTTTCATCCTATGATGATTTTCCTGCTTCCCCTAGCTTTCCTTCTCCATCTTTCTCGTTCTCCTTAGGTGGTTTATCATATCCCTTTTCTACCACATCCCATAAACCTTGCGCCATGAAGAATGTTTTCATTTTAATACTCCACATTTGATAATTCTCCCCATCAAATATGGGTGGCCTCAAATTTGGGAGATAGTTGAAAGTTGTGATTGGGGTTTAAATGGAGGCCATGTTTAATTTTTGTGGAGTTGGATATGATGGATGGTTTATTTGAGAGTTGGAATATGGCTTGAAAGTTGATGATTAATTTTTGAAAGATGTGGTTTTATAGGAGGATTTGGGTTAGTGTGGTTTTGATACCACTGTTAGGTTTTTTGGGTGTTTGAAGGTAAAAGTATTTTGTGGAAATGGAGGAAGGATTGTATAAAGGAGAAGCTTTTCTTATCGATGGAGGGAGAATTGCTTACAAATCTTTGTTGATGATTGATGTAAATGAAAGCCCCACCACCTATATTTATACTTGTAGAAAGGAGATGGTGGTAGGAAAAATCTAGAAAAGAAAAGTCTAGAAAGGAAAAATCTAGAGCATGCTACAACTCTACAACAATATCTCCTCAAATTATCTTGATTTGTCTTGGAGATTTTTCTAGTATTTCTCTACAAGATTTTTCTAGATTATTCATTACTTTTAACAAATCATAATCAAATAGATGCATCTTATTGAATTCAAAAGACAAGCATATCAAAGACCAACTCAATGCCACACCTAAATGACTCTGAAAACATGATGCTTGACATATTTGGGACCCTAGCCAACTTCAAACTTCTCTTCCTGTGGTGTTGCATTTCCCTATTTATTACTCATGTAGGGTCATTGATCTAGTTGGCTTTCTGTGCTGCTTTTGGCAGGGGCAATTTACCCGACCGGATCATACCCTCAATCTTATTTTTCAAGGCCCAACACTTCTCGGTGTCATGTCATTTACACCTGTGATAGTTATAGAATGCACTGTCATCCCAGGTTGGGTACTTCGTTTTTGGCTCTGGTCTCAGTAAAGACAATTCAATCATGTCTTTCCTTAATATATGATCCAAAGCATCATCATAGGTGGTGCCAAGTGGGGTGTAATGGTCGTACTTTGGTTTGATTCCTGACTGAATTACATTAGTTTCAGCGCTCTTAGAAGGGTGCTGGGCGAACCAGTAGCCCTCCTATTAGGACTGGAATTCCCCAACCCTTGGGTGGCGGCCTTCTCATTATTCATGGTTTCAAGTTGGACGCAAAGATCCTTCAAGTAATCGAAGTACTTGATTACATGGTATCCCAAGTGCCAAGCCAAGCTACGCTTGAATCCCTGCTTGAATGTAGTCAATTGTAGGTGCAAAGGTATAGTCTCATTGATGTGAGACAACTTGGTATGCCACCTTCTACAATAGTCCAGGAAAGACTCGCCTTCCCTTTGCTTCATCGTAGTCAGGTCATCTACAGTGGCCTGCTTCTTGTGGATGCGACTGTAATGGTTGATGAAAGCCTTAAACAACTCGTTCTAATCAGCCTTGACTACATAAAAACAAGCCATGCGAGTTCAATGCCAAGAGGTCACAAGTTCGATTCCTCACAAAAACACCTTGCAAACACCTCATGAAACTCAAATGCAAACACATTGCCCTCCAAGTGTGAATCAACATTTCCATAGGCAAATATATTCATTCCCCCATAGTCCATAGATGCATGGACGAGAGAAGGATTCCTCCCCCACGTGTTATGGCCGGTGAGCCTTGACCACCGACCACACAAGGTCAATTGACCTCGTGCCACCGTCCACCCCAAATACACCCCCTCACTACTAGGAAAGTGTGCCTTGACTACCTTGGACGAGAGGGCATGTATGTGCATCAATTTGCATAAATCTCCTTCTCCCTCATTCACCTATAAATACTACTCCTCTCAAAGTCAAAACACACAACAATTCATTCCGTTTCTCTCTTCTACTCATTCACTCACCTATTCTCTTATCTTATTCTTTCATTCTCTCTAATCCCTCTTCTTATCTCTATTCCCATATCACTATTCTACTCATCTTTCTTCTAAACTTATCATCATTTATACCTATCCATAATCTATCTCCTTACCCTTTCTTGATCCCCTAAACCTATTCTATCCAAAACCCTACAAAAAACTCTATCCTAAACTCACAAATAGCTACAAAAGAGCCTCTTTTCTATCCTATTTTTCACCACTTTTTCTCCACTTCTTTTGGTTCATTTTGGCATTGGTGAGGAGTAACATCAAGGAGTACTAAGGGGAGCATCATCAAGTAAAAAGGCAAGGCAAGGCCCTTCTTCAAGTTAGCTCAATGTAAGCTGTAAATTTCTTAGTTTTCTTGTAAATAGAGTGTATATGTTGTACTTTTCTTTCTTATACTTTATGTTGCATGTTCAATGAAATAATTCTATAAAGTTCCTATTTATTTCTCTTCCAAACTTTATCAAAAACACACTTAAAACTTTTAGTAGATTCTTTCCTTTTGTAAGAGGCGAACTCCTAAAGTTCCTACTTTTCGAGTTCGTAGCCTTACCTCCGAATCCATTCTTGGGTTTCACAAGCGGAGGCTTTCTTTATTTTATTTTTGGTTTGTCTTGGCTTTTCGCTTGAAAAGTCGGGTGGCGACCCCCATTTTGAACTAAAAGCACATATGGTTACATAAACTATGGCAAAACATGGTTTTACAACGCGCAGATGCAACTTTAAGGTTTTCTTTATGTATTTCTAAATAATACTTGCATAAATTGCTTTCTTTCGAGTCTAACATTTGAATGAGCAAATTGGGTTAAATTTAAAAGAGTTTAGAACAAGAGGATGTTCACTCTTGAAGGTTTAATTCAATGACTCATAAAATGCACAAGTAAAGGGAAAGTGATTTTACAAATATTATTCTTCAAATGTGTAATTAAAAGTCCTTAAAGGGTCTTTTCCAAAGGTTCAAACCCCAGCACAAATCATCAAATCACACCCCAATCCGCGTGGATGTTCGGAAGCTCGAACGGCGAGGAAAAATGTCCACAGGATTTTTGGTGACACCACTAGGGAGTTTTAAAAGTGGGTAAAACCTGAAAAAAAAGTTTAGTGTGCTTTAAAAATTTTGGAAGGAAGATAAATTCTTACTTTATAGTATTAGGTCATTCTTTTTTAGGCATAATTGCATTGCATATACCGGGCTACCTCTCGGCCACATATGTGGGCTGGGTTGCACTTAAAGCGGCGGTTTAGGTTTTCCTTAAAACTATAAAAAATACCAATGGGGTGCAGGACTGGCTATACTCCACTGGTACCTTTACACCGAGGGAGCCTTAGTCACCGCATCCACCCATGCATCACTCTTCGAGGTCTCCACACGAGCCACGAAGAGCAACACCCCATACATTCAAGTTACTCTTACAACAAGAATGCAGCGGGGCGAGTACATGAGCCGATAAGCCTATCCATCCAATAAACCCTTTTGTACATAGAGCCTTGGTTTACTTTTGTTGTAAAGAGTCGACCCAACTCTGGAGATGTCGTTCTAGTCCATATAGTAGTCATTAGGCTGAGAAGAGTCATGTTTACAACTAGGTTAATTAACCCCAAAAATTATGGTTAACCCAGTGGTTGGGCCCATTTATCTATAAAGGTTAATTATCTTGGTTCGTAAAGTAAACTCAAACTCGCCTTTGATGGTTCTACATGGCCCTTTATGGCATTCTCTTAACAAAGGTCCAGTAAACTTTACTAAAGTCAAAACAAAGTTGGTGGGTAAAGTCTTAGACTACATAATAATCACCGAGCTTGAGTAAGTTAATTTATCGAGTTAATTATCAGACCTATCACACTTATGGTCGGCTCGTGGTTAGACCAAACCATATCTAATTTGATAATTGAATCTATAAATAAATTATAACTCGCTCGTTGTTGGTTTTATCAAGTCCTTTACAATATCCACTTGCCTGATAAATATAATAAAAGAAATATAGAAAGAGTAGACTATCAGTCCTGTTTATCATTATTCTAGCCCGCGTAATAGTCAGTATGGCTTGAGTTGGGCTGATAAATTTTCTGAGTACGGATTCTCCTTAAAACGGTCGGCCTGTGGATGGGGCCTAACCGAATTGAGAAACACTAACTTGTAATTCCTTATTCAGTCCGATTCGCCATACTTGGCTTTATTCTATCCTTTATAATGATCAAGTTGTCCTTAGGTGCATGTAAAGTTAGGTCATGCAAACCCATGTCCCGGGTGAGTCTTCCTCTGTGTCAGCATATAGGTCATGCATCTTAAGGTGGTCTCATATAGGTCGATTAAGTTATGCATTCATTGGGGAGGGTTGTTCTTGCAAAAGGTCAATCTTTGAGCTGTGTGTTGTTCCTTAGTTAGTATAGGAGACCCGAGTCTAGCTTCGATCCCAGGACCGTCAGGCTGCCTAATCTGCAACCTTGATTACATCTCGCAGAACTCTAATTCAAAGGTCTCTCGCCGTTTGCAATTCAACATGTCTACTAATGAAAATCAAGCCGACAACTCGGGCAATGCTGCTTTGACCAAGTTCCTCGAAGAAAGGTTCAACAAGATGGAAGGATCGATCACCTTCGCCACTATGCAATAATAAAAGAAGGTCGAAGAGCATACCGCTCAACAGCGGGAACTCATTGAAAGGCAGAATAGTCGTATTGAGCAACAACAAGAAACTTTGAACGGAGTAGTTGAAGCTCTGCAGCGTATTAGTGCACATGTAGGGATGAACAATGATGATGAGGATGCTATGGAAATTGTCCCTAAATTTGAGCCTGTTGTTGAAAAAGGTAAAGGAAAAGTAGGGGAACGTTCCAATACGGGAGGAGTCATCAATATTCTAGATGACTCCACACTTAAGTCACCACCTCCAATGGCTACCCCTCAGGTTGCATCGCTTAAGACGGAGTTTGGGTTACAAGACACTCCTGTCTCCTGCTATCCGCGAGATGAAGGCATAGTTGAATATGGTCAAGAATGCTATGAGCCAAATGCCTGTTTTCGCTAATAAGTTCGTTTAATTCGAACCACCCGCTGAGATTGATGACAAGATGGCTGGACAAATGGTCATACCGCTAAAGAAGTTCAGTCCTTTTGCAAACCCCACACACTATGTATGGGAGTTTAACTGGGTGATGCCGCTCCGGGGCATCGACACTAAGCATACCAAACAAGTCTTCCCATCATCGTTGAATGATGAAGCACTGGACTGGTGCTATATCCTTCCTTTGGAGACTCGAGGAGATTTGACTACTTTGCGTCGAGCATTCATTGAACATTACAACAAGCTACAAAAGGACAAGGTGACTGTAACTGATGTTATGGCTATTCACCAAGGAGATGATGAACCGTTCTTGCCTTATTATGAAAGATGGCACTCTAAGATGTCCCAGGTGACCAACATCATCCCAACAGAAATACAGTTAGACACCTTCATTCGAAGTCTGAAATCGATTTTGGCACAGCAATTAGACTTTCATGTTGTGGAGAACTTTGAGTATCTGAAGAAGTTGTGCCCAAAACTGGAGGCACAAAAGGAGATAAATGCGGCATCTCAGGGATGGAAAGGTGGCAGCACTGCATGAAACACCATTAGCTCTTCGAGAGCGATGAAGACTAATGTCATCCAGAATGTGAACCATGGTCCGTTCCAAAGGTCAACATTTCTCTAGTATGATTCTTATACCCCGCTGGATATGACTTATGCTGAGGCCTTAGACTGGTTATTAAAGTCGGACAAGATTCGGTTACCTACTCCTAGGCCGGAACATGAGAACAAAGGGCCTGGATGGAACAACAACGCATATTGTAAATACTATCGTACTAGAGGACACGATACCGAGCGGTGTTATGTGCTCAAAAACCTCATTGAGAAAATGATTCGCTCAGCGAATCTCTCCAACACCTATGTTGGCTAAGAAACCCAATAACAAAAGCAATCCTCTCTCGAATCATGCTATTTTCGTAGGAGAGGGTACTTTTGACCCATTTGAGTGTATCACGGACGAGGGAGCACCTTTACTCCCCCCTGAAGATGTGGCAGCCATTACTGTCAATGACATATGATCAAGGGATGATGAAAGCATCAAGAATCTCATAAACCAGCAGCGCTTGGAAGATATAAAAAACAGCATGCAAGACCTGGTCTTGCACACAGATATCTGTCGGGACAAAAAGGTCCAAGAACACCTTGAACATCATGATCAGCAAATAGAACAGCATTGGGAAGCTCTGGATAAAGAATTGAAAGAGCTTCAGCACCTTAAGGTTTCCAACGACGAGCAAGCTCCGCTGTTAAAGAAGGAAAGGAAGTGGACCCGATGGTTGCTGTGTGTAGACATTTTTCCTCGCCGTTCGGGCTTCCGAACGTCAACGTTGGCTTGGGGTTTGATTTGGTGGTTTGTGCTAGGGTTTAACCTTTGAAAACTCTTTAAGGAATTAATCATACATTTCATGAATAATATTTTGTAAAATCACTTTCCCTTTACTTATGCATTTTATGAGTCCTTGAATTAAACATTTAAGAGTGAGCATCCACTTGTTCCAAACACTTCTAAATTTAACCCAATTTGCTCATTAAAATGTTAGGCTCGGAAGAGAGTGATTTATGTAGATATTCTCTAGAAATATAAGAAAGAATACCCTAAAGTTGCATCGATACATTGTAAAATCATGTTGACCATAGTTTATGCAATCCTCATTGTTGTTTTGGTTCGAAATAAGAGTCGCCACCCAACTTTTTAAAGGGAAAAGCCAAGAAAAAGTAAAGGGAAAATAAAGAAAGACTCCGCCTGCGAAACCCAAAAATGGATTCGGGGGTAAGGCTACGAACTCGAAAAGTAAACTTTAAGAATTCACCTTTCAGAAAAGGAAAGACTCTACTAAAAGTTTAAAATTGCACTTTTGATAAAGTTTGGAAGGGAAATGAAGGAATACTTTACAGAATTATTTCATTGAATCATGCAACAATAATAGAAGATACAAGATAAAGAATGCAAATATACACTTATTTACAAGAAAGAAAAAATACTTTGAAGCTTACATTGTGACCTTGTTGGAGAAAAGCCTTGCGTAGCCTTTAGATGCTTGAAGAATTCTCCATGATGCCTTTGCAAACCTCCTCTCCAAATGATAAGATAGTGATAGAAAAGATGGTAAAAGATGATAAGAAAGAGGGTGGAGAGAGGTTAATAAGAAGGCTTATTTTTGTGGTTTTGAAGGTATTTAGGCTAGGGTTTTTTGTGGAGTTTAGGATGAATGAGATATGATATGTGTTTAGGGTTTTTGTAAGGATAAAAGATGAAGGTTATGAATGGAAGATAGGATAGAGTAGAGGATGGATAGGATAGAAGATGAAGATGAGATGAAGAATATAATAAGAAGTAGAGAGATTATAAGAGATTAGAGAGAGTAAGAGAATGAGTAGAAAGGGATAGATGATGAGTGATTTGGTGAGTGAAATGAGTGTTGAGGGGAGTAGTATTTATAGGCTAAGAGAGACTTGGAGATACATGCATACACCACTCATCCACCTCGTAGACTCCGGACTGGCACAGAACACTAGGGCAGTAGGGGGGATGATCTTGCATGGACGGTGGAAATGGACCACGTGTGGACGGAGCCACCAAGGCCGACCAGCCACCAAGCTAGGGGGATGAATCCCTCTCGTCCATGCATGCATGGACAGTGATAGTATGAAGGTAGACTACCTAGGGAATATGAGGTTCACACTGGACGGAGAGAGTGTTTGTATTTAGCTTTTGAGAGATGTTTTTTTGAGTGTTTTTGTGATGATTTGACCTCCTGACCTCTGGCTTTGGCTCATAGAACTTGCATGGCTTCATTTTTATAAAAAAAAAAAAATTACATGTAGCTAGGAAGAATCACATGTGATCATGTATGTGATTTTAGGTGAGCAAAATACATATAAATGCATGTATTTATCAAATTTCTTTTATTTCTTCCGCCTTTATTTTCATATAATTTATATGTCAAAATCCCGGTGTCTACACTGTGCGGGCCAGTCCTGAATTTGATCCAAGCTCCATGATTTCTGCTGATGGAGGTCGCCGCGAGATGTCCTGGGTCGATTCTGCTAATAATAAATGTACCCTACTGTTAGGAGAACCTTGTAAGGTCTTGTCTGAGTCGAGCACTAGTGGGTCGTCTATAGTTGAGTCTGAGTCATCTGGGATTAGCCCCATGTCTGATGAGTTTGTATCCATTTCTGCATTCAATGAAGTGAACCTTTCTGAGTATTCCTGTTCTTCTCCTTCTTTTTGCTGCGCTAATAATCATAAATTTGATGTTGAACCTTTAAAAGATTTTAAAGAATTAATGCGAGCTATGAATGAACATGAGAACCACATGTCAGCAGTTGAAGAAACCATCACTATCAATGTGGGGACGCCTGAAACTCCCCAGGCATTGAAAATTGGTAAATCATTAACCCAAGGGGAGCAACAGGAGTTCTCCGCTCTCCTGAGAGAGTTTATCGACGTCTTCGCTTGGTCTTATGAGGACATACCTAGAATCGACCGTGAGATTGCTGAGCATGCCATACCTCTCTATCCGGATGCTAAACCTTTCTAGCAGCGTCTGCGCAGAATTAAGAATGAATGGTCCGATAAGATCCACGATGAGTTTCGGAAATAGTTGGAGGCCAAGTTCAACAGAATTGTAGAGTTTCCGCAATGGGTAGCAAATATCGTCCCCGTGCCAAAGAAAGATGGGAAAGTACGGATGCATTGATTTTAGGGATCTGAACAAGGCCAGCCCGAAGGATTGCTTTCCTTTGCCACATATCGATGTCCTGGTTGATCATATCTATGGTCACGAACTCCTATCATTTATGGATTGGTATGCTGGTTACAACCAGATCAAAATGGCTGAAGAAGACATGGAGAAAACATCTTTTATCACTCTCTGGGGAACCTTTTGCTATGTTGTTATGCCATCTGTGCTGAAGAATGCCTGTGCTACTTACCAACGCACCGTCACTACCTTGCTTCATGACATGATCCACAAGGAGGTAGAAGCATATGTTGATGACATGATCGTCAAAGCTGAATGGCGTGAAGACCACATCCTCAACTTGCGCAAGTACTTCCTTAGGCTTCGCAAGTACAACATGAGATTGAATCCACAGAAGTGTGCATTTGGAGTAACCTCGGGGAAGCTGTTAGGATATATTGTCAGTCAACGGGGGATTGAAGTTGATCGATCCAAGATCAAAGTTATTCAATATATGCCACCGCCTCGAACGGAGAAGGAGATAGTGGTTTCCTAGGGCGAGTTCAATATCTGAGCAAGTTCATACCCAAGCTCACCATGACCTATGAGCCGTTGTTTAAGAAATTGAAGAAGGATACAAAGGTTGAATGGGATGACCAGTGTCAGGCAGCGTTCGATAAGATCAAGGCCGATTTGACTAGTTTGCCAGTACTAGTTCCACCTGTGGCTCGAAAGCCGTTACTACTTTAGCTTACCATCAATCAGGGTACGATGGGTGCCATGTTGGCTCAAAAGGTCGACATTTTGGGAAAGCAATATACTATATCAGTAAAAAGTCCTAAGGGTGTGAATCCCGTTACTTTGAGATAGAAAAGATGGCCTTAGCCTTGATTTGGTCTACGAAGAACCTACTGTGAACAACCGAATTATCTATTGGCTCACACTGTTTACGTGATTATAGCGTGCAATCCAGTCAAGTACATCATGGAGCAACCTACTGTGAACAACCGAATTGCCCGATGGGTAGTCATGTTATCTTAATTTGATCTTCATTTTTAACATCAGAAATCTATAAAAGGACGAGCAGTTTCTGATTTTCTGGCTGAACTCCCGACAGAGGACCCTGACACTGGGGGATTAGAGTTTAGTGATGAGCAGGTGTTCCAAGTGGAAGAGGAGACATGGAAGTTGTACTTCGATGATGCTGCAAATCAAATGGGGTGCAAAGCCAGGGCTCTGTTGATATCTCTTGAAGACTTACATTTTCCTTTAGCGGTCAAGCTAGATTTTGATGGAGACCATCATGAAGAACAACAAGCAGCAGCAGCTTTATCAGTAAAGGAGGCATCCATAGGAGCTTCACCAGCACTTTCAGCAGCAAGCACAAGGAGGAGACCATGTTGAATTACCAAACTCAGCAGCTAAGGAAGCATTTCCAGCAGAAACAGCAGACTTCCAAATCCTAGCAAGGACAGAGGTCATTCAGCATGTCACAGCAGCTCAGCTACCCAATAGGAGGTTCACAACATCACCAA
This sequence comes from Portulaca oleracea, assembly GCA_029582165.1. NCBI lineage: Eukaryota > Viridiplantae > Streptophyta > Magnoliopsida > Caryophyllales > Portulacaceae > Portulaca > Portulaca oleracea. Next base: position 34,351,328 of record CM055888.1, on the reverse strand, counting down.
CATCCACCAGCCCACCAACAATATCTATCCAAGCTTGTCACACACTTGTGAGGAAAGTCTTGGCACCTACAGCCGTCCAACCCATCAGCATTGGTCATTTAGACCAAATACAGTTCCTAGCAGCAACATTCCAAGCAACAGTCTTTCTTAATGCCCTATCTTTTGATTGAGGAAGAGTCAGCCAAGGTCCCTAGGAGTTTTTTGTTCATTGCCATGCCATTTCCAAGTCCAAGCCAAGTCCCAGCATGTTCTAGCGTGGCGACAGCAAGTTTCAGATGCCAGAACAGACAATGCCAGCAGGGTTGTTTGTTATCAGTTTTTCCAGAACCTCAGTTCTGAGGCTAAGTCTTTTGTTATCTATCCATAGGGGTTGTTTTGGTCTTTCCAGCTCGATCTTAACCTGTTGAGATTATATCCAGGTTAACTTTGGCGCGAGAATTACCTCAGTAACTTAAAGTTTACCCCCTTAGGCAGGAAAGCCCCTTATGGGTCCATTTTGCCACCCTTTTGGCATTTGGTCTAATCAGGTTTTAACTAGCATTCTTCTTTTATTTTCTAAACAAATGTAATCCGGATCATGCTAGCTAGCTTAGGATGTAATCATATGTATTTGTTTTAAGTATTGTAAGTTAGAATTAGTCAAGGGAGATTAGTTAGTTAGCTTATGCTTAAGTAGCTGCTAATCAAAATAAGGTAGTCTTTATATTCTGAAGTTTCCAGCAATGAAAGGCATCTCAGTGTTCATTCAATAGTATTCTCGAGTGTCTTAGAACCTCTATGTGTTTGTGAGTAGCAGATAACTCTCAAAGTCTTGGTTAAATCAGCTCCTGTCACTGGATTTTGGCAAGAATCCCGCAAGTGTCAGCTGTGCTTGAACATCCTTCCTCTGGTGTGTCTGTAGGAGTATGAATGTGAGAGTCCTTTTCCCTTGATTGCAGTTGCGGTGTATCTATATCAACTGTAAGCAAGCCTATCTTTTATTTTCCTCGTTGGTTTGTCTTCTATTCCAGCCAATTATTTCCAATTAGCTATTGTTATTACAATCATTCTGGTGTGTATGTGAGTTGTATGATGCATTCTAGTTCAATACTCTGATCTTTGTGAGCTAGCATATATCATCTTGGTATCAGAGCATTGTGTTCTATCTTGGAGTGTGTTGTTTGTATAGTTTGAAATGGCCGGAACTAGCAAAACACCACAGGAAGTCTTAGAACTGACCTTAAAAGAAAAAGAAGAAGTAGAGTAGAAAATGAAATTCTTGAGTGAGCAATTGCAGTATTATATGAGATTGCATAGAAATGAGTTAAATAGCGAGACTGATGAAGAGATGGAGGAAGGAGAAGGTGATAATCCTTTTAGTAGGACAGAGAGAGGAGGTCGAGGTCCTAGACCCACACACAGAAGGAGGAGAAGAGTTAGAAGATCACCTAGGATTAGTGAACCAGAAGAAAACAGTGAGATGGAAGAAAGGAGGGAAGACAGGAGGATAGAAAAGTTAGATTTCAATAGCTAAAGGAGGTTTCCTGATGTGCAGGGGAGTTAGATCCTGATGTTTTCCTAGATTGGTTGCAGACAGTGGAAAGGGTTTTTGACCTAAAGGAGGTTTCGGAAGAGAATAAGGTGAAGCTAATAGCCTTAAAACTAAAAAAATATGCTTCCACTTGGTGGACTAATCTACAGAGAAGGAGAGTGGAGATTGGAGAAGATAGGGTGAGCACTTGGAAGGAGATGAGGTAGAAATTGAAAGAGAAGTTCCTTCCAGATAACTATATGAAGGAAAACTACTTCAAGCTACAACATTTGGTGCAGGGAAACAAATCTGTGGAAGACTATATTAAGGAGTTTGAGCACTTGCTTTGGAAGTGTAATATGCAAGAGAATGAAGTGCAAACTTATATCAGATATCTTGCAGGTTTAAATTAAGGTATCAAGACTGTTGTTGAGCTGCAGGTTTATGATTCACTTGATGAGTTAAGCTCTTTAGCTCATAAAGTGGAGCAACTGAAGAAGGCTAGCGAAAGAGTACAGCAATAGATACCCAGCCAAACCTTATGTCCCAGCTAAGCCAAATCCTTACAAACCCTACAATCCCCCACAAAGATCCTATTTGCCCCCACTTCCACCTCAAACCAGATATCCAACCCCAAGATCCCCACAAAATCAGCCACAACATTCCCCACAAAGAACCCCAGCCCCTATCAGCAGAACCTACCCAGAGAGAAGGTGTTTTAGATATCAAGGACTAGGGCACATTGCCTCAGAATGTCCAAACAAGAGAATGGTTACTCTTGCTGAGTACCAAGTAGCTTTGTTTATTGATCCTGAACATGTGCAGGGAGAAGAACAGGATTATGAAGAGCCTGAACATGATCCAGCTTATGATGATGATGCTATAGAAGAAGGTCCAGATGAGGGAGAAATGCTTGTGATCAGGAGAGTTCTGAGTAGCTCAGTAGTAGAAGAAGCAGAAGAGAAGAGGGAGAATATCTTTCATACAAGGTGTACCATTGGAGGGAAGGTATGCTCTATGATTGTAGACAGTGGGAGCTGTACCAATGTAGCCTCCAGCACCATGGTGAAGAAGCTAAATCTGGCAACCAAGCCCCACCCAGCTCCATATACCATCCAGTAGCTCTGCTCAAGGAAAGGTATCCAAATATCTACTAGATGCCTTGTTAGTCTTTCAATTGGGTAGTCATGCAAAGATGAGGTCTGGTGTGATGTTTTTCCAATGGATGCATGTCATTTGCTTTTGGGTCGACCTTGGTTGTATGATAGATCAGTGAGTCATTATGGTAGAGCCAATACATATACCCTTACCATGAACCACAGAAAGATCATTCTTACCCCCATGAAACCCTCACAGTTAGCCAAGAAATCCAAGAACATGGAAAAAATTACTCTGAGGTACCCCAACTTTTGGTGAAATTTTTTCTGGTACCCTAACTTTTCAAAACTAATTTTGAGGTACCCTTACTTTTTGGGTTAGTAATTATTTGGTGCTTTTCCGGCCATTAATTTTATTGAGTGACCAAAATGCCCTTGTTCTTCCCTTCTTGAAGAATACCTTTGAAGAAGAAGAACGAGGGTATTTCGGTCACTTAATAAAATTAATGTCCAGAAAAGCACCAAATAGTTACTAACCCAAAAAGTAATGGTACCTCAAAATTAGTTTTGAAAAGTTGGGGTACCGAAAAATAGTTTCACCAAAAGTTAGGGTACCTCAGAGTAATTTTTTGAAGAACATGTGTCTTGAACCTAGTCTTGATGTATTGCTTTTATCTGATCATCATGAGTTTAGCACACAAAGAGACTTAATCCTTCTAGACCATGAAGAAACCCCAGCCCCACAAAATAACCACCCCTTATTTCTACCCTTACTTCCGTAGTTTCAGCATGTGTTTCCTGTTGAAATGCCACCTAGTTTGCCACCAAAAAGGGATATCTAGCATAAAATTGACCTAGTGCCTGGATCAGTGTTGCCTAATAAGCCAGCTTATAGGATGACACCAGTAGATACCAATGAAATACAGAGGCAGGTGGATGAGTTTTTGGAAAAGGGAATGATTAGGGAAAGTCTGAGTCCATGTGCAGTACCAGCCTTGTTAGTGCCTAAAAAAGATGGAAGTCAGAGGATGTGCATAGATTGCAGGGCTATTAACAAGATCACAATCAAGTATAGGTACCCTATACTTAGGCTTGATAACATGTTGGATGAATTACATGGGTCAGCAGTCTTTTCTAAGATAGATTTGAGGAGTGGATATTATCAGATAAGGATCGAGATGAGTGGAAAACAACATTCAAGACCAACGGAGGTTTGTTTGAGTGGTTGGTCATGCCTTTTGGCCTGACTAATGCCCCATCTACATTCACGAGACCCATGAATCAAGTCTTGAAACCACTCATAAGCAAGAGTGTTGTTGTGTACTTTGATGATATTCTTGTCTATAGCAGGTCTGAGCAGGAGCATGTGAAGCATTTGCAGGAGGTTTTAGAAATTCCAAGTAAGGAGCAGTTGTTTGGAAATCTCAAGAAATGCCACTTCTTCACACCCCAAGTGAACTTCTTGGGATACATTGTCACAACAGCAGGTATCCAAGTTGATAAGGAGAAGATCAAAGCAATTAGGGAGTGGCATGTGCCCACTTCTATTCATCAATTCAGGAGCTTTCATGGTCTGGCTTTATTTTATAGGAGATTTGTCAAGAATTTCAGCACCATTTTGGCCCCAATGACTAAAGTGGTGAAGGGAAAGTCCTTTATTTGGACAACAGCAGCCCAAAGAGCCTTTGAAGAAGTTAAAGAGAGACTTACTTCAGCACCAATTCTAGCACTACCCAGCTTCAGCAAGGTTTTTGAGGTAGAATGTGATGCTTCAGGAGTTGGCATATGAGCAGTATTGACCCAGGAGGGCAAGCCAGTTGCCTATTTCAGTGAGAAGTTGAATGATGCAAAGAGGAAGTACAACACCTATGACAAAGAGTTCTATGCCATCATTAGAGCTGTTAAGCACTGGAGACACTACCTTATTGGAGCAGAGTTCATTCTACACAGTGATCATGAGGCCTTGAAGTTCATTCAAGGGTAGCACAAGCTCAACACCAGGGATGCTGCTTGGGTCGAGTTCATGCAGCAATTTCACTTCATGGTCCATCACAAATCAGGAGTGCTAAACAAAGGAGGAGATGCACTAAGTAGAAGGTATATGTTGCTTCATATACTTGATTCTAGAATTGTTGGTTTTGAGCATTTGAAAGCTTTGTATCAGGAGGATGAAGACTTTAAGCAGGTGTACCAGAAGTGCCAGCAGCAACCTCAGGGTCTGTATCACATAGACCAAAGTTATTTGTTCAAGGGAAACAGGTTGTGTGTTCCCAAGAGTAGCTTCAAGGAGTTGTTGATCTCATAAATTTATGGAGGGAGTCTAGCAGGTCACTTTGGAGTTGAGAAGACCTTGGTGATGTTAAAAGAGCATTACAGTTGGCCAAAGATGAGAAGAGATGTGAAGCATCTATTGAAGAGGTGCAACATTTGTCAGTTGGCTAAGTCACACAGCCTACCTCACGGTTTATACACACCATTGCCAGTTCCCAGTAGCCCTTGGGAAGATGTAAGTCTTGATTTTATTGTGGGTTTACCAAGAACTCAGAGAGAGAAGGATTCAATCATGGTGGTGGTTGATAGGTTTTCAAAGATCGCACATTTCATACCATGCTACACCACTTTTGATGCCACCAGAGTTGCTGAATTATTCTTCCAGGAGATTGTAAGATTGCTAGAGTGCTAAAAACAATGGTGTCTGACAGGGATACCAAGTTTTTGAGCCATTTTTGGGTTACATTGTGGAAGAAGTTGGGCACCCAGCTCAAGTGCAGCACCACTTGCCACCCACAAACTGATGGCCAGACAGAGGTTACTAATAGAACACTTGGAGTCCTATTGAGAGCACTGATCCACAAAAATAAAGCAGGATGGGACACTCTTTTGCCCCATGTTGAGTTTGCTTACAACAAGGCACCATCCAAGGCCACAGGCTACTCCCCATTTCAAGTAGTCTATGGTAAAAATCCAATTTACCCTTTGGATTTAGTTCCCCTAACTACTTCTGTCAAATTTAGTTTTGAAGCAAGTAAAAGAGCATATCAAATCAGGGAGCTTCATCAGCAAGTGAAGGAGAAAATTGCCAAGTATATTGAACAGGTGTCTACATCAGCCAACAAACACAGGAAGAAGGTCACTTTCCAGCCATGAGATTTAGTTTGGATCCTCTTGAGGAAGGACAGGTCCCCCAACAATAGAAAGGGAAACTGCTACCAAGAGCAGATGCACCATTTGAAGTGCTTGAGAAGATTTGAGACAATGCCTATAGGTTGGATCTATCTGAAGAGTATGGAGGTTCAGCAACATTCAATGTAGCAGATCTTCGACCATACTATCCAGCAGATGAAGACCTACCAAGTTTGAGGACAAACTTTCCTCAACCTAGGGAGGATGATGGAGACCATCATGAAGAACAACAAGCAGCAGCAGCTTCATCAGCAAAGGAGGCATCCATAGGAGCTTCACCAGCACTTTCAACAGCAGCACAAGGAGGATACCATGTTGAATTACCAAACTCAGCAGCTAAGGAAGCATTTCCAGCAGAAATAGCAGGCTTCCAAATCCCAGCAAGGATAGCATGTCATTCAGCATGTCACTCAGCAGCTCAGCTACCCAGCAGGAGGTTCACAACTTCACCAGCATCCACCTGCCCACCAACAGTATCCATCCAAGCTTGTCACACACTTGTGAGGTAAGTCTTGTCACCTACAGCCATCTAGCCCATCAACATTGGTCATTTGGACCAAATGCAGTTCCTAGCAGCAACAGTCCAAGCAGCAGTCTTTCTCAATGCCCTATCTATTGATTGAGGAAGATTCAACCAAGGTTCCCTAGGAGTTTTTTTATTCTTTGCCATGCATTTTCAAGTCCAAGCCAAGTCCCAGCATATTCCAGCATGGCAACAGCAAGTTTTAGATGCTAGAACAGACAATCCCAGTAGGGTTGTTTGTTATCAGTTTTTCTAGAACCTCAGTTCTGAGGCTAAGTCTTTTGGTATCTGTCCATAGGGGTTGTTTTGGTCGTTCCAGCTCGATCTTAACCTGTTGAGATTATATCCAGGTTAACATTGGCGCGGGAATTACCTTAGTAACATAAAGTTTACCCCCTTAGGCAGGAAAGTCCCTTATGGGTCCATTTTGCCACCCTTTTGGCATTTGGTCCAATCAGGTTTTAGCTAGCATTCTTCTTTTATTTTTTTAAACAAATGTAATCCGGATCATACTAGCTAGCTTAGGATGTAATCATATGTATTTGTTTTAAGTATTATAAGTTATAATTAGTCCAGGGAGATTAGTCAGTTAGCTTATGCTTAAGCAGCTGCTAATCAAACTAAGGTAGTCTTTATATTATGAAGTTTCCAGCAATGAAAGGCATCTTAGTGTTCATTCAATAGTATTCTCGAGTGTATTAGAACCTCTATGTGTTTGTGAGTAGCACATAACTCTCAAAGTTTTGGTTAAATCAGCTCCTGTCACTGGATTTTGGCAAGAATCTAGAAAGTGTCAGTTGTGCTTGATCATTCTTGCTCTGGTGTGTCTGTAGGAGTATGAATGTTAGAGTCCTTTGCCCTTGATTACAGTTGTGGTGTGTTTGTATCAACTGTAAGCAAGCCTATCTTTTATTTTCCTCGTTGGGTTGTCTTCTATTCCAGCCAATTGTTTCCAATTAGCTATTGTTATTACAGTCATTCTGGTGTGTATGTGAGTTGTATGATACATTCTAGTTCAATACTCTGATCTTTGTGAGCTAGCATACATCAGATTTTGATGCCACAAACAATGCTGTTGAATATGAAGCTTGCGTCTTAGGTATTGAGAAGTGGATCAGACTTTGGCAGTTGTGGTAGAGAGGAAAGTCCAGCCCGTTCATCAACAATCTTTAATGATCAATTTCGTCAGTCTTGGGTCATGGTTCTTTGACAACTATACCTTTCTGAAGAGTGGTACGTACCCACCAGAGGTCGGGCACCGAGCACGGAGGACTATCCGATTGGTGGCCACAAAATATTGCATTATTCAGGATCGTTTGTGTGTTAATGAAGTCGAAGCCAGAGAACTGATGAAGTCCACCCATGGAGGAAAATGTGGGTCGCACATAAATGGGAGGATGCTAGTAAAGAAGATCCAGCGAGCAGGATATTCCTGATATATGATGGAGTCAGATTACCTTCAATTTGTGAGAAAATGCTCGAAATGCCAAGAGTACGCAGACCTCAAGCATCAACCATTGTCTTATCTAACAACTTTGGCTTCGCCTTGGCCATTCTCGGTGTGGGGCATTGACATTATGGGAAAGGTTTCACCTCAAGGCATAGGAGGTCTTGAGTATGTGCTAGTAGCTGTGGAATATTTTACTAAGTGGGTAGAAGCCGCTTCTTATGCGAAGGTTACCACGAAACATGTTGCCAAGTTTATGTTGAAGAACATCATATGCAGATATGGGGTGCCACATGAGGTGATTAGCGATAATGTGAGTCATTTTATGGGTGAATTTGCCACCATTTTGGCAAAGTACAAGATCCAACAACATCACGCTTCTCCTTATCGGCCACAAACGAATAGAGTGCTCGAGGTTGTAAACAAGACTTTGATGAAAATCATTAAGAAGATGGCAGTCACTTATAGGGATTGGCCGGACAAACTCCCTTTCGCATTATGGGGGTATCGCACATCTATTCGAACTGCAACCGAGACTACACCTTACTCTTTGGTGTATGGAATGGAGGCGGTCTTATCTGTGGAGATGGTTATTTCTTCCCTAAGAATCATTACCAAGAGCCAAATTCCTGAAGCTGAATGGGCTCGAGCCAAGTATGAGGAGCTAACCTTGTTGGATGAACGTCGACTCCGCGCTTTACACAATATTAAGCTTTATCAAAGCCGAATTACTCGCACGTTCAATAAGAAGGTCAAAGATCCAAATTTGATGGAAGGTGACTTAGTGTTGCAAGAAATGAGGTATGCTCGTTAGGATCCTCGTGGCAAGTTTGCCCTGAATTGGAAAGGACCTTATGTAATTATCTCCATTACACTTGGAGGTGCTGCTCGTTTAGCGACACTTGAGGGAGAAGAGCTTATTCAACCCGTGAACCTGGATCAGTAGAAGAGGTATTATGTCTAAGCTACTCAAGGTTGGTACTCTTAGCGACTTAAACATGCATTACCTTATAAAAGCAAGCAACGGAACTGCCAATAGGCCACTTGCTTATTAGAAAAAGAAAAAAAAAGAAAAAAAGAAAAAGAAAAAAAATGAAAAAATGAGGGACTAACTTGAAAATCCTTCGGAACAAGTTAGGTAAAAGGAGAGGTTGAAAGTGTTGCTACCGAAGACACAAGGATTGACAAGAAGAAGATCATAGCTCGTGTTAATTCCTGTAAAACAAAATGAAATGTATTACTTCTCATATCAATAGAAGAAGTACACTCTTGTTCGGTACATTTTGTCTTACTAACTTTTTAATAAAGGAAAGGCATCACATTAAACAAATACATAGCGCACACATTCTTTCCTACATTTTATTCCATTTCTTTTCCCTCCATCCTACTTACTAGATATGCGTCAAGTCCTAGTTCGAGTCGGAGTCCTTAGGCCCGTCAGTGCTCGCTTGACAAGTCTTGCTTGATTTTCCTGCATTAGGGTGAGATCCTTTTTGGTTACAACCCGATCCTAATTCCCCGGCGATAACAACACTTTTCAACTTTGGAGCCTCTCGGAGAGGTGAATGAGTGCACTTCTCACGCCACTGTGCTGCGCCGATGGTAGTGATCAGCCAACTTCGATATTCGTCGATCGACAAAGAAGAAACGCGATGAGGCGGTGGAACCTCTACTCCCGCTCGCTTCTTCCAATATTTAATCCACGATTCGACCACCAAACCTTGAAGATGAGTGAGGTTGGGAATGTCACATGGGAGCGAGGGGATATCTTGTAACCGACCCATTTGGCGCAGGACCCGGTCGGGGAAGTAGTAGGTGAGTTCCCCCAGGCCCAACAGAGTGATGTGAGCTGCTTTGCTAGAATGGTTGGAGAAGCATGGGACCTTTGAATCCACCATTGAATCTCTTTGTGATCCTTCAAGAAGATCACCCACTCATCAATGCTACGACGCGCATCGAAGTTCCTTCTACGCTGACAAAAGTGAGCCAACTCCGAGGGGGTTATAGGGGAGAACACTATGCTGAGGTGTTCCATGAGCCATATCTGAGAAGAAAGGAGATGTAGTAAGGATCTTGGTTGCAAACAAAAAAAATAGGAAAAAAGGAAAAAGAAATACAACCAAGGAAAAATTGACAAATTGATTCAACATGGATTATTCGAATAATTCATGCAATATCAAAGAAAAAAAAAGAAAAAAAAAAGACATGTCGATACTTACTTGAAGAGTGAAGAGGCTTCCCCGAAAGGTCTGTGTAGAACTCCAAGAATCAAGGCCCAATAGAGTTTCTGCCACCATCATGGGAGTCGGGTTGTAGCCACGGGCCATTTCATCGACGATGTGGATAAGAGAAAGGGGAGCGAAACCCAAACCACCATGGTGAAACAAAAACTCAGCCAAGAGGCAAAAGACCAAACCTCGTACTCTTGATGCCGGTTTGAGTTTGAGTGCTTCCAGTGATTGAAAGAATTCCACTAAAGCTTGGAGGTTTACCGTATTGTTCACCAGAATATGCCCAAGTGCTCGATGGTGGAAGTTAGTCATCTCCTCAAACCCTTCGCGAAAGTTCGAAGCAAGAGGGGGAGTTGTTGGTGGAGCGTAAAGATCAAAGTCGAAGATGCAAGCCGATTCTTCAGGAAGGGGGAACAATTCGTTCTAAGAGAACCGAAAAACATGAAACTTTGAGTACCAGAATGTGAAGGCCGCCTTGAGAAAGTCCCAAATAATTTTCACTTGCTTTAAGCTCAGTATGAGACATAGGTTGTAAAAAGTGAGAAGGCGTTTCTCGGGTTTCGATAAGGAATTCATTCAAAGGCTAAGTGTCTTTTCAAAAGTCATGATTGAAGGGGTATAGAAGGTGAGAGTAAGAGGAAAAGATGCGATGAAAACAAGTGACATCGAGACTTGTTTAAATAGTGCTCTGATGTGAAATAGCATGCTACAAGTACACTGTCTCTGCATCAAGTATGGTTGAACCAAGTGGAAGGAACGACAGCCAGTGACGTGTGAACGGCGAGGACACGGTGTCCTCCACCGTGTCATGGTCGGTCGGCCTACAACAAAGGGGGAGGAATCTCCTACAAAGTTGGCACCGTGTATGAACATGCATGGGAGAAGACACGGTTTTGGGATCCATTAGGCGTATTGATATAAAAAAATGTACAAGCAATTGTATTAGTTTCTTTGATTTTATTTGTCTTTTATAGGCTTCGTGTTAATTATATTACTAGTCTAGTATGGTTATTTTCTTCTAGATTCAATTCCTTGTAAACAGTCTGAGGTTGACCGATAAATAAAAATTGGGGGCTTGCATGCATTGCATTAGATAGAGTCCAAACTCATGTGCATTAAAGAAGTCTGCTTGCATTTTCATATCTCGTTCTTGTACACTCGTTTATTCCTAGTATAAAAACCAAAAAAAAAAGAGAAAGCATAGAACGGTATAAAAAAGAAAGAGGCCTTGCCGACAATGCCAAAGAAGACTACTGAGGAGAACCGCCAAAAAAGCTGCTGAAAGCCGCCTCTGCAAAAAAGTTGGGTTGAGAATCATCCAGTGTGCCAGCAGGTCCGAGCAGGAATTGGCTGGAAGGCATATCATATCCTTAATTATAGCCAAGGGGCTGGCTATAAGAAACAATGGACTGAGCAAGGTATTGAGGTGCCCACGGGCTAGGAACTCTTTCCATTGAACCATGGAATCCACTCGATTCCGAGCAATCTTCCACTAGGAATTCAGGAATGCCGGGAGACCGCTGTCTACCGCTCGAAGAACTAGCATGGGAAGCTCGAAGTTCGCCCATCAAGTCTTGATCCCTACGTCTGGACGGTCCTGCACCTAGATCTCCATGATAGGCTCTTCTACTAGTTTCTCCTACTGAAGAATGACAAGGAGGACACCGTGACGAGCTCTCAGAATGCAGCAAACTCACATGAGATGAGCTTCATGGTTCTCATCACCAACAGGTGGCATAGGACCTTGTTATTGACCGTCTATGAAATGTCGATCAATGAATTCTCGAGCTGTGATGCCTTCCCTCAGCAGAACTCGAATGTGGTCATATACTTGCTGCATCAGAAAAGACCGATGAGGATCAATGCTACATGAGAAAAATCAGCAAAAGCAAGCGACATACCGGGTTAGCGTCAAAGTATTGCAACAGTTCGTAACCATTCGGCACGAGTGGAATAAAGCCAAACAGCACGTCCTCATCTTCCGCCTGCTCAGGTTCCTCCACATGTTGATCCAGGAGGGGATCATAATATCCTCCCAACTGCAGAAAGATCACTTGTTAGCAAAAGAGTGAAAATGCATCAATGCATAAGAAATTCTTTACCTGAGCAAAAGCCAAGCGCCTCCTATGCTGAGCGGTCTCCAGATCATCCATCGGAACTATGTAATTAACGGCAGGCTCCCCGATCAACAATCGGGCCATCTCATCCTATGTCAAGGCCTGACTATCACAAATAAGCTAGGGAGGGTCAACAGGTACCCTGGAAGGTAATTCCCCTTTATGCTGAAAGAAGAAGCGCTCTTCCAAGTAAAAGACAAGGCCCAGGGGACCTTCCAACAACAAGCGGCGCTCGCTTGCCTCACATGCCAAGTGAATATCATAATGGAGGCCTTCCAAAAGATAGTCATTCCATGGACACCGGACGATGTCCTCCTGAAAGAAACATTATGAGCTTAAGAACAGAAAGATGAAACCAAGAGAAATGATGAGTCATACCGGTCGAAGAGTGTCAATGATCCTCCTAAGACCATTTAATTCCTTGAAATGGTATTTCGGGCAACGATAGTGCGATGATTCTGCCCATCGAACAGCGGCAGGGATTCTCAAGTTGACATCATTGGTTCCCCCAACGACAAGGAGAAAATATGCTAAGACTCACACCTGCACACTAGGAAAGACCATGGTGAACTAAAGAGAAGGAATTTTGCACATCATAAAGTTTCTAAAGAAAATATCGTGGAGCATACCTCTAAGACTCGCTAGAGGCTGCTGCCCAGGTTGAGCATCTTCGACTCTATAGTTCTTGGACGCCCCACTGTATCACAACCAGTAGGACGACATGCAACCCGCATTCCTCTCACCAAGTGAGCATAAGCGGCAGCCGACCAGTTAAAGCTTTTCACCTGATTATAATCCAGGATGTGGTACATCCAAAAAAAGGTGATCCTGGCCCCCGCGATTTGTAACGATGGTCGCATTTATAAAATGCGCAAGCACCAGGAATTAACGCTGAGGGAGGGGCAGACTCTGAAACACCTCACTTTTCCCGACAGCCACCAAATGAGAGTATCGCAAAGCACCATTCCGCCCTGCTAAGGCGAGAGCGAGTCGCAAGAATTCAAAAACACGAGGATCAGGATTGTTCTTAAATTCCAACAACTGGCCACCCCAGCTGAGGCCAGTGATCATCACAAAGTCAACAGGAGTGAGCATCATTTCTCCAACAGGGAGGTGAAACGAGTTTGTTGAATCCCAAAAACGCTCCACTATGGCCCGTCCAAATATCCTTCTAGCATGTCATTTCCAAGCTTTCAAGCAAGCCAGGAAAGGGCCAAAACCTGTACCTTTAATAGTGGACGAATAGAACGCTCCTACCTTGGCATGACTAGTCAAGGACACTACACTTTACATGCTCCCACATGCCTTAAAGGAGTCATCCTATGGCAAAGAATCAAAGTAAGGGTCTAAGTGTTTATTCTATCAAGAGCACTATGTACTTTAAGCAAAATTTGGAGTATTCATCTATTTTAAATCCAACTTAAAGTGCTAAACGCAAACAACGGCATGCAGAATATCTTCGAAAGATAAAAACATGTTATGAAAAAGTGCGTACCGAAACATAGGAACGGAGAAACAATGCATGTTCATCTTGGCGAAACACAAGTTGTGCTTGAGTGAACTCTCTATTCGGATATTTCCTTTGTACCGTTCTCACATATGGACACTCCTGGACTGCTGGCTGAGTAGCACATCTGCATCCCCTTCTTAGGAAATTCATCTTCTTGTGATGAAAACCAAAATACCAAAGAGAATTTCTAAGAGAAAGAGTAAGTGAAAGAAACAATGAAGAGCCCGAATGATATTGAGAATTCCGCAGCTAAGGACTCTCTTTAAAGCAAAAGTAGCTCAGTCCACACTGCTACGTGGCAATTTTCTATTGGCTAGAGCTAAAGGCCGATCGGCCTTGAGATTATCTACAATAATTGCAAGAAAGTTGGTCTCCTGCATAACCTACAAAAGTTGGGTTGTACGAAAGAGATTCCTTGCTTTTCCTATGGTCCGGCCGGCCTAGGGAAGGAGGGAGATTGGTCTTGTTCTCCATGCTCATTTTCAAGAACCAAACTTGCATGTTTTCAAGGAGAGGCACAGATAAGAGTTCCCAATAAGAAATGTTGGTCTTCACAAGATTGAAGTACCAAGTTCCCGACACAAGAGCATTTTCCAAAGATAATACTGACAAAAATCGAGGTAAGTTATCCAAACCAAAAAAATGAATCTAATTAAAACTGACAAAAAGAATTTGCAATTGTTGCAGGAAAATAAGAGTCATCGGCATCAGGACCGATGCAATCTCAAGAATAAGAGCCACTTACACTCGGCATCAAAATTTTCCTCACAAAATCCTGAGCCACTGGCATCGCGCCTAGTGAAGTCTTGACCCCCAAGGCCATCAGCATCACGCCTGGTGAAGTCCTTCGGCATCGAAAATGCCATCAACAATCATCAAATTCCAAGAGCCATTGGCATCGTGCCCGATGAAGTCTCCCCAACAAGTAAGGCGTCATTCTCACCTGAGAACACCTATCGGCGCAAGTTCACCAACCGCGACACAGGACTCAGCTTCCAAGTGTCAGCCCACACCTTCAAATAGGACGCCTTTAGCGCCCGAGATCATTTAGAGTAGGAAGTCTCCAAGCGCTCGAGATCACTTCAAGTAAGGCATCATTCTCGCCTGAGATCAACGCACGATATGCAACAGTTCGTAAACAATCAAGTAGAGCATCATTCTTGCTTGAGATCAACCCCGACAGAGGCGCATGCCACCCGCAACTACAATGCAGGACTCCACTTCCAAGCATCACCTCAGGCTTTGCACTCCAAAGTCAAATCTCCATGCTTTGCATTCCAAAGTCATATCTTCAATCAGTGTTCATCATTCTACTTTGAATTTCGTCCTATCTCAGACTCAATCTAAGTGGGGACTATCTATAGACACCACATTTTGTCACAAAATATATAACATATCTATATTCATAAAAAGGATCAAATAAAGAAGAAGAAGCCGGAAGATAAAAGCTTAAGTACGTGCACTTTACATATACAAATTTGCTTTTATGTTGCATGCAATATTACATGCAAAGTGTCTACGTAAAAACAAGCCACGCAAGCTATGCGAGTTCAATACCAAGAGGTCACAAGTTCGATTCCTCACAAAAACACCTCGAAAACACCTCATCAAAGTCAAATGCAAACACATTACCGTCTAAGTGTGAATCAACATTTCCCTAAGTAAATATATTGATCCCCCCACTATCCATGGAGGCATGGACGAGAGGAGGATTCCTCCCCCACGTGTTATGGCCGGTCGACCTTGACCACCGACCACACGAGGCAATTGACCTCGTGCCACCGTCCAGCCCAAATACTCCCCCCTCACTACCTAGGAAAGTGTGCCTTGACTGCCTTGGACGAGAGGGCATGTATGTGCATGAATTTGCATATATCTCCTTCTCCCTCATTCACCCATAAATACTACTTCTCTCAAAGCCAAAACACACAACAATTCATTCCATTTCCCTCTTCTACTCATTGTTTAGACCCAATTCTGTTTCTAAATACCGCCTACCTTAGGCTTTAACTCGTTTCATGGTTTAATTTCATAAGTTTTTAATGCATTTTGGTTAATTTTGTAGATTTTGGAGTTTTCGCCGAAAACGTAGCAAAACGGGCCTTTTTATAGCATTCTTGGTGATTTCCCGAGCCGAGCCGGACCGGAAACCGAGACGGAATCGACCCGGGACCACACTCTCGACCTTTGGTGCCAATTTGTGAAGTAACGCATGCTTCGGATCGAGCGTTACATGCTTCGGAAAGAAGGAAGAACAAAGGGAAGGAAAGCCGAGCTAGACCGTGGCCACGGTCAAGTTGACCGTAGCCACGGTGGGTTCATGACATGTCTAAGGGAAGAAGTGGCCGAGCAAGACCGTGGCCACGGTCTTGGGAGACCGTAGCCACGACAGTGCGAAGGAGCGAAAACTTGTCTGCCCTAAATCGCCATATAAATTTCACTGGACAGAACATGACCGTGGCCACGGTCTCCTTGACCGTGACCACGGTCTCCCTATGTTCTACGCGAGTTTTCGGCCTGAAGTGCTGCGTTTTGCCAACCAATTTTCACTTGTATATATACATCTCTTTCACGTTTTCTTTGGGGGGAATCTAGGATAGACTTAGACATTTGGGAGCTTTGTAAATAAGAGTTTTAGAGAGAGATTAGTGAGAGATTAATCTAGGGTTTTGAAGATTTGTGTTTGTTATTGAAGATTTGGAGATTCAAACAATTGAAAGATTGTTGGGTCATCTTTTTATTGCTTTCCTTTGTTCATCTACAACATTTTGATGAGTATTCTCTTCCCTTAACTCTTTTATTAATTACCTTGCTAATTACTTTGCTTGTTCTTAATTGCTTTGCTTGCTATTTCATTGTTCTTGCTTGTTTATGGTTGTTTGATGTTAGAAATCATGTTTAGGTTTGGGTTGGATGTTGTTAGCTTAGTTTTTATCATGATTAGTGGCTAGAAACCCTATTAAGGGTGTGAATGGGTGATTAGGTTCGGGTTAGCAATATTAGTGAGTAATTAGTTGAGAAATCAACTTCCTAATCCTATCCTTCCCTCAAGTGGGATGTATTTGGGTGCGAAAGCATCCTGAATACATCCAACGCTTGTTGGAAGGTAGGAATTAGGATAGTTAGTATTTTAGTTCGCGAAAGCGAATAGAAACTAACTAGGAAATTCCGTTCTTGAACTCCCCCGGGTCTGTCGATGGACTTTAGGGAAGTTAATCCGGACTATCCTTGAAAGAGGAAGCCCGGTAAGTATTTTCTAACGGAGTTACCATTTGATTTCCCCTTCTCGCTACTCTCTTGTTGCAAAACCCATTTCCTCATCCCCGTTTGCATCCTGAAAAGCCTTCGAAACCCATTTTCCATTCCTTGACCAACCTTAGCTTTGTTTCTTGCGTTTTGACCCCTTCAAATCGATATCCTTACCTTAGCAATCTCATCCTAACCATTGACTTAGTTTGTATGACCAAGGCCGCCAGCTCCCTAAGAGAGAACGACAAAACCAAGGTCTTACAAACCGCTTTACACTCATTCACTCACCTGTTCTCTCCTCTTATTCTTTAATTTTCTCTAGTCCCTCCTCTTATCTGATGGAGATCAGCGCTCACAACCTCATTTGGTGTCAGCATGCTTTGAGGCCATCCATTAATCCCAGAAGGTCCTTGACTATATCAAAGGTCATCCACCTGATGTGAGGCCATCCTTATTGTCTCAACACTTCAGAATTGAGGCCTCACTCACATTTGGTCCCTTAAAGGTCGTTCATAATGTCCAAGCTTACATGGTCCGAATGATATTTGGGTTCCACATAACTATTTCAATTTGGGCATGCATTGAGGACGTTTGTCTGAAGCCGGTTGTTATTAGTGAGGACGTGTATTTGGAGCCGGTCGTTCTTTTCAACTTGGTTTGTGTTTCTCTTCTCTTTGGAGGTCAAGGAAGTGTGTTACTAAGACATTTCAAATGCCAAAGGTTGATCCATTTGGAGGTTGTTTGCATTCTACACAACTATTGCAAACTGGGTACGTACATGAGGACCTCATTCGGGATTAACTTGTCTTTTGGTGTTTCAGCAAGGTCCTTATGGTCTTTTCACTTGAGTTGCGTCATCTTCTACTTATGGGAGGTAATTAATCTTTTATGCAATCTGAATATGCGCATGAGGACCTCCATCTTGAGTCTACTGAGAATTCGGACGTCCAAAGATGTTCCCTACTAGAGGAAGACTATTTGCACCTTTTTGACTTTACTTCCTGAGTTGTTGAGGTCTTTCCGATTCAGTGAGGTGTTTGTCATTGAGGCCCTCTATAAAGACGTCACTTTCAGGCTGTTGAGGTCCTTCTAGCTCGTGAGGTGATTATTCTAGCCTTGCCCACGTGAGGAATGCTGCTCCAACAAGAAAGCGCCATGTGTGATGTTTCTAGAGCCTTCCAATTGTTCTAGAAGCTTCATGAAGATGCCATGTGTGACGCTTTTATTAGTCCTCATTACCAATGGGTCTAGAAGCTTCCTAAGTTAGTTGCATATTATCTTATTCTGATGTAATTAGCTAATTAAGCTAGATTAGGACGTTTTCTTTTTGCTCAAGAAACTCCTAATTAGATATCTCAGCTGAGTTTATATATACCCACTGTGAGGTCATTGTATTCAACAACTCGATATATGAAATATGAGATTTGAGTGCCTTATTGAGCCTCTTGTTTGTGAGTGACGTTAAACTCTCAAATTTGGTTAATTCTACTACATTATCAAGGATTTTGCAATCCTTGTGGTGGGTGTAGAGCTTGGTAATTTCAATGGTGGTGTGCATGTATCCATTGAGGTCATCGAGTCCATTGCCCTTGTGATAATCGGTCATGGTGTGCCTGTATTGATCGGTAATCACTTGATTCTATCCTTTATCTTTCTGCATTTTCCATCCCTCATTATCCATTTCAATCCATTTGAACGAGACCCAAAATCCTTCATGAGTTCTTGATATTATTTTGTCCATCCGATCACATTTCACACATCACCCATTTCATCCATTTGTGTGTTGGTGTTTATGCTCTGTTTTGGAGGAGATTTTGACTGGTTCCCTGTTGTGAGCCTTGTTTTGGAGTTGTTTGCATTCGATTTTATATTGTGAGGTCCCAGATTTCCAGTGTGTATGTGTCCGCTTGGTGTCTGTGAGGTCATCACTCTGATCCTAGCGACCTTGCATACATCAACTTCGTATCAGAGCTGAGTTTCATCCTTGAGGGAGTTATTGGTGTTGTTTATGATGTTGGGCAGTAGTAGCATACCTCAGGAGGTTGCCGAGCTAGCTTCCATTTTGGTGATTTGTTTCTGATTTCTTTGAGCCTAAACACATCCCAAATCAGCCTAAACACATAGCCAAAAAAAAAAACCAGCAGCCATGACTTTCAACAAGTCTTCATCTCGAAAGAGTGAGCAAATTTTGAAGGAGGAAAGGAGATTAAGGAGATTGAGGCGTGGAATCAATATGTTACAAGTGGAGATGGATTTATTTTGGTATGAATTTATTTATAATCCCAGGAAGTCATGTGAACCACCTTTGATTCAAGAGGAGAAACATCAAATTAGAGAGGAACCTAAGATTCATGATGCGACAGAAGTTGTTGAGGCCATTTTTTCATTTGAGGTTCAATCTCAAGAGGCTGAACAAGAGGATGAACACGAGGTCAATTTTAATCACCCTCCTATTTTTGATGTGTATGAAGATGAAGAAGAGTGTGAACCTTTGGAGGATCCTGTTTGTGATAAGGAGGTTGAGGACTGTCTGTCCTTGACACAACCAATGACCTCAGGGTTCTGTCAGCCACTGACATTGGCAGAATCTGAACCTCAACTCGTGAATATGAACATCATGTCATCTTTGAGTGCTACAAGGATGAAAATGGAGGATGAAGCTTCTAGTGGCTTCAATGTTGAGTTGGTTTATTTCCAACTAAGGTCACTTCTATGGATGAACTTGGAGGTGACAAGAAGACCAAAGCGAAAGAGGTGGAAGCGAAGGAGGTCAAAGTATGAGGAATGGAGTATCAAGCCCCCGACAAACTCAGTGGAGGAGCTCATTATTTTTATTGGAGATGTTGATTTTCCGGCCTTGATTCTTTTCAAGTCAATTGGTGTCCAATATTTTGGTCAAGGTATGGGATCTCAAGAATTTCCTTACCACATTATTTTGTTGGGCATGAATGAAGCATACTTGAGAATATTTTGGTCAGTTGGGAGTTTGATGAATGCATGTTTTGTGAAATTTCATGTGCTTTGGTGTTGTGTTGAGAAGGTTATCGTCATTATACAACTTTGGTTGAGTCAAGATAGTGGAAAAGAAGTGAAATCATATTATCTCGATTTTGTGAGCCTTGATGATGCTTGTTGTGGATTAGTGTGGAATGTTGTTAAGGCCTTGATCATATGTTCTATATTGGGGAGTATGCCTTGGATGCTTATTGTGAAAGAAATGCTTGTTGTTAGAAAGATCCTTGGTAGTTCTTGTGTACATGAACCAGAATTGGAAGATGACTATGAGAAAGAATTTTTGGGAGATTCGGTTTATGATGAAGAGGTTGAAATGCTAGTGGTGAGAAGAGTCCTTAATGGTTCTTCTACGCATGAAGGTCAGAAGCAAGGGGAGGACAACTTTTATTTGAGCTGTGTTAACAAGGGTTATGAAGGAAATTGTGCTACTGATGCATACCCTTTTGCTCAAATTGTTAGTTGCTCTGTCTTGAGGCCCTCCAGACAGTCAAGCAATTTTATGCACATTCCTTACCAACCTTGGTTCGTCATAAATCCTACTATTACCCCTCCAGTCAAGCCACCACTTTCTTATCCAACAAAACAACCCCAAAAGCCCCACAAAAACCCATCATACCAAATAATTTCCAATTCAACAAAGGGAGTCCTGAAACCTACTTTCCATACCCATTTATCCCCACATTACTACCCTCTACAAAAGAGCCGACCCTCAGAACCCACAAACCTAGGTTTCAATCCTTGAACCTATGGTTTCTGAAGATCCTTAACCAGGTTGAGGCCCTTATTCTAATCAGTGGTTTGTTGGTCCTCACAAGGACAGATAAACCTTTTCATGATCTATCCTCAAGCCTTACCTTACAAACGATGTTACAAAAGCCTTTTGACCCTGGTATCATTTGTCCCATGCAACCCAGCCAGTCAATAAACCCCAATGAGACCTTCAAGATTCTAAGGTTGATATTTGTGTTTCATGTTGAATGGATGGATAACGCATCAATACAATGTCTGGAACATCTTGCTAGTACCATGGTTGGAAATGAGGCAAAGGCATATGGGAGAAGGAGTGATTCTACCATGTTTTTGCTAAGGTTAGAGGACTCATTTGAAGTCCTTGGAGTAATCAATATTGAAGTTGATCCTTTTGGAGGCGGTTCAATGTCCTTGAGGCCATACTATTCTTGGTGTATATCTTTGAGGCCATATTATTCTGTGGCAGAGGACTTTCCAAGTTTGAGGACAAACTTTTCTCAACGTGGGGGGAATGATGGACATCAGCCCTCACAACCTCATTTGGTGTCAGCATGCTTTGAGGCCATCCATGAATCCCAGAAGGTCCTTGACTATATCAAAGTTCATCCACCTGATGTGAGGCCATCCTTATTGTCTCAACACTTCAGAATTGAGGCCTCACTCACATTTGGTCCCTTAAAGGTCGTTCATAATGTCCAAGTTTACATGGTCCGAATGATATTTGGGTTCCACAGAACTATTTCAATCTGGGCATGCATTGAGGACGTTTGTCTGAAGCCGGTTGTTATAATTGAGGTCGTGTATCTGGAGCCGGTCGTTCTTTTCAACTTGGTTTGTGTTTCTCTTCTCTTTGGAGGTCAAGGAAGTGTGATACTAAGACATTCCAAATGCCAAAGGTTGATCCATTTGGAGGTTGTTTGCATTCTACACAACTATTGCAAACTGGGTACGTACATGAGGACCTCATTCGGGATCAACTTGTCTTTTGGTGTTTCAGCAAGGTCCTTTTGGTCTTTTCACTTGGATTGCGTCATCTTCTACTTATGGGAGGTCATTAATCTTTTATGCAATCTGAATATGCGCATGAGGACCTCCATCTTGAGTCTACCGAGAATTTGGACGTCCAAAGATGTTCCCTACTGGAGGAAGACTATTTGCACCTTTTTGACTTCACTTCCTGAGTTGTTGAGGTCTTTCCGATTCAGTGAGGTGTTTGTCATTGAGGCTCTCTATAAAGACGTTACTTTCAGGCTGTTGAGGTCCTTCTAGCTCGTGAGGTGATTATTCCAGCCTTGCCCACGTGAGGAATGCTGCTCCAACAAGAAAGCGCCATGTGTGATGTTTCTAGAGCCTTCCAATTGTTCTAGAAGCTTCATGAAAATGCCATGTGTGACGCTTTTATTAGTCCTCATTACCAATGGGTCTAGAAGCTTCCTAAGTTAGTTACATATTATTTTATTCTGATGTAATTAGCTAATTAAGCTAGATTAAGACGTTTTCTTTTTGCTCAAGAAACTCCTAAATAGATATCTCAGCTGGGTTTATATATACCCACTGTGAGGTCATTGTATTCAACAACTTGATATATGAAATATGAGATTTGAGTGCCTTATTGAGCCTCTTGTTTGTGAGTGACGTTAAACTCTCAAATTTGGTTAATTCTACTACATTATCAAGGATTTTGCAATCCTTGTGGTGGGTGTAGAGCTTGGTAATTTCAATGGTGGTGTGCATGTATCCATTGAGGTCATCGAGTCCATTGCCCTTGTGATAATCGGTCATGGTGTGCCTGTATTGATCGGTAATCACTTGATTCTATCCTTTATCTTTCTGCATTTTCCATCCCTCATTATCCATTTCAATCCATTTGAACGAGACCCAAAATCCTTCATGAGTTCTTGATGTTATTTTGTCCATCCGATCACATTTCACACATCACCCATTTCATCCATTTGTGTGTTGGTGTTTATGCTCCGTTTTGGAGGAGATTGTGACTGGTTCCCTATTGTGAGCCCTGTTTTGGAGTTGTTTGCATTCGATTTTATATTGTGAGGTCCCAGATTTCCAGTGTGTATGTGTCCGCTTGGTGTCTGTGAGGTCATCACTCTGATCCTAGCGACCTTGCATACATCATTATCTCTATTCCCATATCACTATTCTACTCATCTTTCTTCTAAACTTATCATCATTTCTACCTATCCATAATCTATATCCTTAGCCTTTCCTAATCCCCTAAACCTATTCTATCCAAAACCTTACAAAAAACTCTTTCCTAAACTCACAAAAAGCTACAAAAGAGCCTCTTTTCTATCCTATTTTTCACCACTTTTTCTCCACTTCTTTTGGTTCATTTTGGCATTGGTGAGGAGTAACATCAAGGAGTACTAAGAGGAGCATCTTCAAGTAAAAAGGCAAGGCAAGGCCTCTTCTTCAAGTTAGCACAATGTAAGCTTTAAATTTCTTAGTTTTCTTGTAAATAAAGTGTATATGTTGTACTTTTCTTTCTTATACTTCATGTCCCATGTTCAATGAAATAATTCTATAAAGTTCCTATTTATTTCTCTTCCTACTTTATCAAAATAATACTTAAAACTTTTAGTAGAGTCTTTCCTTTTGTGAGAGACGAACTCCTAAAGTTCCTACTTTTCGAGTTCATAGCCTTACCCCCGAATTCATTCTTGGGTTTCGCAGGCGGAGTCTTTCTTTATTTTATTTTTGGTTTGTCTTGGCTTTTCCCTTTAAAAGTCGGGTGGCGACCCCCCATTTCGAACTAAAAGCGCGTTGGGTTGCATAAACTATGGTAAAACATGGTTTTACAACGCGCCGATGCAAATTTAAGGTTTTCTTTATGTATTTCTAAATAATACTTGCATAAATTGCTTTCTTCCGAGCCTAACATTTGAATGAGCAAATTGAGTTAAATTTAAATGAGTTTAGAACAAGAGGATGTTCACTCTTGAAGGTTTAATTCAATGACACATAAAATGCACAAGTAAAGGGAAAGTGCTTTAACAAATATTATTCCTGAAATATGTAATTAAAAGTCCTTAAAGGGTCTTTTCCAAAGGTTCAAACCCCAGCACAAATCATCAAATCACACCCCCAATCCACGTGGACGTTCAGAAGCCCGAACGGCGAGGAAAAATGTCCACAACCATACTTTGGCTTCTCCATCTAGGATGGATGGGTAGACTGCAGAGTACAAGTCAACATCAATCTTGTTGAGAGGCGCCAATCACACGAACTCCTCGATGTGGTGAGTAGGATTTTCATATGGCTTGAACTTGATGTTGGGTACTTCAACTTTATCGGCCACCTTCATGACCTGGTGAATAGGCAAAGGTACATCTGTGTAGTTGCCAGCAAAGGCCGGAATAGTGCTGTCATCTTAGTAAGACTCTCAAGTTTTTGTTCCAAGGCCTTGACAGTAGGATTTTCAGTGACTTTGGGAATCCCCGAGGATACTTTGGACTTCCCTTTGGATGATCCTGAGCCTCCTGACTCCTCTTCTACTAGTGTTTCAATGATCTCAGGGTCAGATTCATACCCATGGACTTCAACCGCAGCATCATCTCCTTCAGCATTTAGGCCCAACTTCTCATTGATCTTTGTGATGGCCTGCAGCATACCATCCATTACTTACTGTTGCTCATGGAGCCTCTTCTCAATCTTTTGCTCCTGTTTAATGGAATTTGCAAAGACTAGGCCTTGCATTTTAGTGTATAAATCCTCCAGTGATTTTGAGATGTTGGCTTCAACGCCTTGGACAGGGATCCCTTGGAATCGTTCCTCAACCATAATTCGAGCTTTGGATTGAATGACAGATGGGTCGCAGCTTGGATTTAAAACCAACCAGTTGGTATGTGGATCTCTGATGCGGGCCCGGAGTCAACCTCCTATCGTGCCTGTATGGAAATTTGTTAGTGACTCGATAATTACTCTGACACTTACTACCCAATGTATGCATGTCCTAAAAGACCTATATGAGACCCTAACATACTCGACGCCTTCATGCTGACCAAACGATGACTCACCCACTTCTTGGGAGTGCATGACCTAACTATATATGGACGTAACAACAGAACATTATAAATGGCCGAATAAATTCAAATATAGTGAGTAAATTTTTATTTATTAATTAAAATAATCAACCCTTGTACATAAATGGGCCCTTCCACTAGGCTAGCCATAATTCCTTTGGGTTAATTATGCTAATTAATAAATATTCATCTTCTCAATTGAATGAATTTTATATGGACTAGAACAAAGCCTCTAAATTAGGGTCGACTCTTTACAAAAAAGAAAGGGGAAGGGGGACATATATTCACATAGCATACGACATGAGGGGTACCCTAAACCAAGGCTCTACATTCATGGATTATTATGGTTGGGATTGGATGAGATACCACATGTTCTCCCCTCGGTGCACTTTACCCATATAAGGTTTATGGGTAAAGTCTGTGAGGTGTTGCTCGTCGAACTTCAAGGAAGCTTCGAGGTATAACATGGGTGAGAGGAGAGACCAAATGCTTGGTGATGTAGAGTGCATCACACAAGTAGTGTTCGCCCGCTCTCGGGGAAAAATCTTAGGTTTATCCTAAACCGTCGCCTTTGTGCTCCCATGTCAAAAGACCGTGGAGTAGCCCAGTATGCAAAAATGCCTAAAAGAATAATAAAATTGCGAAATAAATCAACTTATCCCTTTTACAATTTCAAAAGAACTCGATTTTTTTAAATTTTACCCTCTTTTTAAGTTTTAAGTTTTACCCTCTTTTTAAGTTTAAGTCGCCAATCTGTAGGACCCGAAAAAACTCCTGTTCGAGGAATTGTTTCGGATGCGCTACTTAAACGATTGGGAGCCGACTAAGGTTGCTTAATCCTTAAATAAGGATGTTTTTATTTTATGAAATTCATTTTCGAGGTGATGAAACTTTATTCATTTACTGAAGCGTTTGCCGCGTGGAGGGAATGAGAATAGCTTGAGTAGGTGATGGAGAATCAACAATCAACAAAGGCTTGGACACACAAAGGAATGGATATGACCTTGGGCAAGGAGAGTCCACAACACTAGGCCTGACACCCCACCATGATTATTTTACAGTATAAACTACCAAATAATCACTAAAGGATTCACTTGAATCACCACTAAATTGATTGGATAAAGATAACAAGGTTTGAGAGAAAACTAGGGAAAACCCTAAAAATGCATAAGCATAACATCAATAATATGAAAAAACTCCCTAAAAAATAGTGCAAAAGAATATTTATACAAGGGGGGATTAGCCTTAAACACAATCATTTAAGGGTTAAAAACACGCGTAAACACAGACGGTCGCGGGCGCGACGGAGCGAACACTTCAGGGCGATTCGGCAGGTGCGCGAGGTCGCGGGTGCTATGGTTGGTGTTGCGGGCGCGACAAGCTGGGGCAGCACAATGGTCGCGGGCGCGAAAGTGCTGGTCACGGGTGCGACCTCATTCTGTCCAAATTTTAACTCGTGTTCCAGTGTCGTCGCGGGCGCTACGAAATTGTCGCGGGCGCGACCTACTGAGCTGTTTTTCTGCCGACTTCAAATGCACATAACTTCTTCACCCAGCTCTGTTTTCGGCCCATAAGGTATTGATGGAAAGCTCTCGGTGTGTACTTTAAGCTCCAAAAATTTAAAGCCCATCGAAGTCGTATTAAAGGAGTTATGATTGAAATAGTGAAGGTATGTCCATTTCCACAACCCACGTTGACCCTTTGTAATTATTTTTGCCGAAAGACTCCAAACCCTTTCAAAGGCTCGAAGTAAGTCCCGTTGAGAACTCATAGCTCCACTCCCACGATCCAGGGTCCCACTTGAAGTGGATACCACACCCAACACCAATCAAACCATGCCTCCAAGGTCCTGAATCCACCTTAAAGTGGACTTCACATCCGACCTTGAAGTTATTTTTCTCGTTTTTCATGGAGGGGGTGCGGAAAGGCTTTTCGAACACAGATTTCAAAGTTTGGGTCCTCGCCCGATACACTCCATTTACAAACCTATTTTTTATTATCAAAATACCCGAAATTACACAAAAATTATTTTACAAATGCTTTAAGACTAACCCATTTACAAACCTGGGCCGTAGAGGAAGAACATAGGCCACCAAGGGGTGTTGTAGGCCGCTTCACCTATGACAATCCCATGGTTGGGCCTGTTCTTCCCCGACCCAGTGAAAATGGATGAAGAAAATAACATAGGTCAAGCGGCCTATGCTATTTTCTGGACCATTTTCTCTCAGCCGAGGCTCAAGCTTATATATGGGAATGTAAGAAAACATTAGTAAACATTTTTATAGGTAATGACGTGTATTTATGATAGTTAAAAAATAGATTATAAAAGAAAGAAAGAGTCGCAAGTCGATTTAAGAAATCGACAAACCAAAAAGATAAAAAGATAACTCCGGTCTACGAACCCATATTCCAAGTCCGGGGGTAAGGTTACGAATTCGAGAATTAAGATAATTCTCGAATTCACCTGTTTGAAAACAGACTACCAAAATCGAACTCGAAATTAATTGAGCCGGGAAAAGTTTAATATTCACAACATTATATTCTTGATCATGCAATTTTAAAATAAGATGTTTTCTTTACAAAATATGTACAAGTAAGAATTTAAAGCATGAATTACATTGTTAAACACAATTAGTAAAGACGAGCAAACCTTGCTTAACAAGTATGGTGGATGGAAAAGTTTATCCCTTTGTGCTGATGCGTTGATTACAACGCCAATTTGGAATGAAGATATAATGAAAGGTATATGAAGATGGTGAAAAGTGAAGTTTATGGATGGTGAGGCAATGATGGTGGAAGATAAGATGAAGGAATTTGAGAAAGTGGGAAGAGTAGAAGATGAGTTTTGATGATGATTGTTGGTAATGAGAGTGGGTCAAATGAGGGTTAAATGATGGGGTATTTATAGGTGGAGAGGTGAGGGATGAAGATGGAAGGGTGAGAGACATGATCAAGGGATGTAGATGATGATGATTCTGGCACCAAAATTGAATTTATATTGCATAGGCTAAGCGGCCTATGGCAGAAGAAGACAAGGATCAGTGACGTGGCAAACGAAAGTGGGCCGCTTCTCTCTGCTAGACTAAGCGGCCTATACTTCTTTTTTCTGGGCTCGGACCGCCTTCTGGGCCTAGTTCCTGGGCCTGGGATTTGGTGTAGGCCGCTTAGCCTATGTAGCTGGCTAAGTGCAACTTCGAACGATCATAACTCTTTCATCCGGACTCCGATTGAGGCGATTCAAAAGGCGTTGGAAAGCTTATGATGTGTACTTCACTCTCATCAAAAGAAACATGGCCAACGAGACTTGTGGAAAAAATGGGATTTAAAATGGTGGGCATATGTATGTGGAAAGGGTGAAAAATGAAGGCTTTTGTGGTGGGTTGGCCTGGTAGCTTTTGATTGAGGAAGGCCCATTAGATTTGCATTCATTCTAGCATATTTTCTTGTTGCTCCCAGTTTGTACACTTCTCTTGGTACAAAATCCGGTGTCTACACCTTGATAACCATCCATAACCTGCATGTGAACCCTCAATCCTTCACAACCATCTTTTGAACCATTAAGCCTTCCTCAAGGCACTACCCTTTCAAAGTTGAGCTTAAAGTACTACGACTGACCTGATTCCTCCTCGGATACATAGGAGAACCTCTTAGAGGCCCGGCCAATACCTTTTCACTTTAGAGAACATTCTTAGCTGAATAAGTTGGACTTTGAGAGAATAAAAAAAAGAAAGAATAAAAAGCTAGTCTGAAAACCCACTTGGGAGGGCTAGGCAAAAGGAGAGGAAACCTTGGATTCTGTCATCGTCATCAACCCTCCATTTTTTTATTTCCTTCCATCAGACTTGGACATCATTCCATAACCATGTTCCAATATTTTCTCAAGAGATGATGTCTATCCCATTTGATCATCTCTTCTCCCTTTCAAGACACGATCATTCTTAAGTGTCTCCAGACCACATTTATTAATAAACCCTCATCTACCATCTCTTTCACCAAACATCTCCTTCCAACCTTTTTAAGCCTATTCATCCTATCTCATCCTTTGAGAACTTTTTCAGCTCAGTCACTATTGCAAGTATGAGGTTCTATTCTCAATGCCCACTCTCAACGCATTCGAGTCTGGCTCACTTCTTAGCAAGAGCAAAAGTCGTCCACATCATATCAACGGCTAACTCGCAATGAACAGACTCAGAGACAAGCTACTCTAAATTGGGAGCTTGCGCTATATTTGTGACATCATTCATCGGAGAATGCTTCTAAGAGGGATGCCTACTCCCTATCCGACATGGTCCTGCATCTTCATGGACGTCCTAATAGTGGTCTCAAAAAAGGAAAAGGAAAAAAACGAAAAAAAAAGTGAAAAAAAGGGAAAAAAGAAGAAAAGAGAAAGGACAAAAAAAAGAAAAAGAAAAAAAGAAAAAGAGAGGCTAACTTGAAAACCCTTTAGGCAAGTTAGGCAAAAGGAGAGATCGAGACTCACAACTGAGGATAATGCGTCCTTCCATCCATGGTCTCCATGCATCATATCGTTAGTCCACACGCACTTGGGGGCTTGCAAATCTCTAATGTGTCCTCCAACGCAAGACAGTGTCATCGAGAGTCTAAGCCAAACCGGGGGCTTGTCGTACATCAGCATATATTTGCAACCAATCAAGGTCATCTACATGAGCAACCAAGAAAGCAAATCTTTCAGGCGTAGTGCCTCCACTATCATTCCCAATTCAATGGACCGAAATGTCACTAAACCTAAATTTTCATGAAATTCCCCACAAGTGGCCTTGACCCTTAGAAAATCGTTATCTTAGGGAGTCATTGACTTAGGAAAGCATTGTCCTAGAAAATCGTTGTCTAAATAAAGAGTCAGGGGGGTACCTGCATGTAGAATTGTATATATAGAAAAATAAAGTATCATGTGTGTGTCTTGCCCATAAGTCGTGTCAAAAATAGTCAATTTATCGTACATAAAGTCAATAGTCATGCATGTAGAATTGCATGTATGGAAGCATAAAAGCATCATGTGTCTGTCATGTCTAAGCATAATAGGTTTGCATTGCATCTATAAGTCGAGCCAGAGCCTCATAGAGTCAATGATCGTACATTGAGTTAGTCTACCATGCATTGAGTCAGTCTGTCATGCATTGAGTAAGTCTGTCAGTTTGTCCTACATAAAGTCGATAGTCCTGCATAAATGAGTGCATGAATGCATATGTCAAAACAAATTGCTTGTTTGTGCAAAAGTCGAGTAGATCATTTGCACGCATACCTGCATATCAAAAAAAAATAAAAAAGCAAAGAAGTGCCACATCGTTGCTCCAAAACGCAACACTAGGGGCTAGTTAAAGCCCGTATGTCATATCATTCACACCGGTCGACATGGTTTCTTATCACTAAGAGTAAGATTAGAGGAACCTCAAATCCAACTCTAGCAGGTCAAGCTAGCATCCAATCAAGTCATAAATCACCCGCCAGAAACAAATGGCGCCTGTCAGACACGAATGACAGGATCATCTTCATCAGCCAGACACGAATGGCGCCTGTCAGACACGAATGATAGAATCATCATCCGCCAAACACGAATGGCATATGTCTGCTCGGTCTCGTTCCGAGCCGAATTCTTCTCTTTTATAGGGTGTTTTTACTTGTTCTAACCCCGATATATATGTAAGTTATGATGTTTTCTTAGTTTTGTACGAAAATAAAGTGTTGAGCCAAAAACCGAGCGTAAAAGGCGAAAACGGAGCCAAATTTCACAAAGTATGGAGATTAGCAGCAGAAGAGCTGGGCAGAAGGATGACTCGCCCAAGTCAAGTCCTGACTCGCCCGTGACATGGGCCTGGGACTTTGTGGACTTGTAGAACTCAGCTAAGGAGGAGGAGAACCAGCAGGGTTTCACGCCCAAGTCACCTAATGACTCGGTCGTGACCAACCTCTGAAACTCGTCATGGAAGCCAAGAAAATGGCTAAGGCAAGGAAGGATCAGAAGGGTGTCACGCCCGAGCCACCTCATGACTCGGTCGTGACCTTGTCCTGTGCGACCAAGAAAAGTGCCAAAGCAAGAGATCAATAGAATTTCCTTTCAAGTTTATGCAAATTACTTTCTCTCTCTTAGGGTTTCAAGCTTTCTTGTTCTCCAAGCTCTTGTGTTCTTGAGTGTAATCAACACTTTCTTCAAGTAATTTCAGTAAAGTTCTTCTTCATTTACCTTGTTGCTTTTGATTTCATTGAGTTTATCATTAAAAGTTTCTAGGTTACCCACCAAATCAATCATTTTAGTGAAAAGGGGGATTAAGGGCCACAAATCTTACTTGAAGTGAAGATTTGGGGGTCCTTAGTAACTTGATTCACAACTTTCTATTTTGTTCGGGGAAAGTTACAAATGAAGATTAAGGATGAAGGATGAAGAGTAGAGATTGTGATTAGTCTTCAAGGGTATGGACTTGTTACCCAATTTTATTGATAGTTAATTCATTGCTTGTAATTGCTTTAATTGCTTCTTGATCGTAGTGATAGTTTAAAGTGAAATTGAATGTTTACCTTGCTAGTGTTATAGGTTTGTTTGGAATCGATTGCTAGTAATTACTTGTTTAGTTTGTTATAATTTCTTTTTTATGATAACGTCTTAGTATCATGCTTAGGAATAGTTTTATAGCTTAATTTACTACTTTACTGCTTTCCGCACTTGGACCTTTAGTAAACCAAAAACCTGAACAGGCCTAACACCCATCCTCATGGACCGACAACCCTACATAAAACCACAAAATCTTCAACCGAACAATGGCGCCGTTGCCGGGGATGGCGTTATTTGGTAGTTTAGGAGCTTGGTTTGTTTGTGAATAGTTTATTGCTTTGATCGATTAGAACATAAGCTTAAAATCATTAAAAATTGAAAAAAAAAATTGAAAACCCAACAAAAAGAGTTAAACAGCCACATGCCAAGGGTTGGGTTCGTAGTTTCGAGACCCAAAGATTGATTAGAAGGGAGACTTCTGTAGTCGAACCACCTAGGATGGCTGGGGGGGAAGAACATAGGGTTACCCTTAATGAGCAGTTGTATCCTATTTACAACCCACCAGCATCATGTTTTGTTTTGCCAACCCTCCCTCAGGGAGTGACCTTTGACCCATGTGATGGAGACCATCATGAAGAACAACAAGCAGCAGCAGCTTCATCAGCAAAGGAGGCATCTATAAGAGCTTCACTAGCACTTTCAGCGACATCACAAGGAGGAGACCATGTTGATTTACCAAACTCAGCAGCTAAGGAAGCATTTCCAGCAGAAACAACAGGCTTCCAAATCCCAGCAAGGACAGCAGGTCATTCAGCATGTCACTCAGCAGTTCAGCTACCCAGCAAGAGGTTCACAACTTCACCAGCATCCACAACCCACCAACAGCATCCATCCAAGCTTGTTACACACTCGTGAGACATGTCTTGGCACCTACAGCCATCCAGCCCATCAGCATTGGTCATTCAGACCAAATTCAGTTCCCAGCAGCAATAGTCCAAGCAGTAGTCTTTCTCAATGTCCTAAATGTTGATTGAGGAAGATTCAGCCAAGGTTTCCTACGAGTTTTTGTTCTTTACCATGCCATTTTCAAGTCCAAGCCAAGTCCCAGCATGTTCGAGCATGGCAACAGCAAGTTTCAGATGCCAGAACAAACAATCCCAACAGGGTTGTTTGTTATCAGTTTTTCCAGAACCTCATTTCTGAGGCTAAGTCTTTTGTTACGAGTACATAGGGGTTGTTTTGGTATTTCCAACTCGATTTAACCTGTTGAGATTATATCCAGGTTAACTTTGGCGCGGGAATTACCTCAATAACTTAAAGTTTTTCCCCCTTAGGCAGCAAAGCCTCTTATTGGTCCATTTTGCCACTCTTTTGGCATTTGGTCCAATCAGGTTTTAGCTAGCATTCTCCTTTTATTTTCTAAACAAATGTAATCCGAATCATATTAGCTAGCTTAGGATGTAATCATATGTATTTGTTTTAAGCTTTGTAAGATAGGATTAGTCTAGGGAGATTAGATAGTTAGCTTATGATTAAGCAGCTGCTAATCAAACTATTGTAGTCTTTATATTCTGATGTTTCCAGCAATGAAAGTCATCTCTCAGTGTTCATTCAAAAGTATTCTCGAGTGTCTTAGAACCTCTATGTGTTTGTGAGTAGCAGATAACTCTCAAAGTCTAGGTTAAATCAAATCCTGTCACTGGATTTTGGCAAGAATCTAGCAATTGTCAGTTGTGCTTGATCATCCATGCTCTGATGTGTTTGTAGGAGTATGAATGTGAGAGTCCTTTTCCCTTGATTGCAGTTGTGGTTTGTCTGTATCAACTGTAAGCAAGCCAATCTTTTATTTTCCTCGTTGGGTTTTCTTCTATTCTAGCCAATTGTTTCCAATTAGCTATTGTTATTAGAGTCATTCTGGTGTGTATGTGAGTTGTATGATGCATTCTAGTTCAATATTCTGATCTTTGTGAACTAGCATACATCATCTTGGTATCAGAACATTGTGTTTGTCTTGGAGGAAGTTTGTTTGTAATCTTTCAGGATGTCGAGCAGCAGTAAGACACCCGAGGATATTCCAGAGCAGGCTTTGAGAGAAAAGCATGAAATGGAAAGGCAAGTAAAGTATCTGAAGGATCAGTTGAAGCACTATGTTTATCTAAAGTAGAAATAGATTCAGGAGGATGAGATTGAGAAAGAACAAGGCTATGAAGAAGAGGAAGAAGTAGAGAATGTCTATGAGGAAGAGGAGGAGGATAATCCCTTTGGAGATTCTGGTTTTATAGGAGAAGCTGGTGGAGGAGTTCCAGCAAATAAGAGATCCATCAGGAGAAGTTACAGAATGAGAGGAGGTCGAGGAAGTCAGTATGATAGGAGAGGGAGTGATAGGTAAGAGAGGGAAGATAGGGAGGAAAGAAGAGTGAAAAAATTAGACTTTAAGGTGGAGATACCTGAGTTTAAGGGAGACTTAGATGCACAAGTTTTCTTAGATTGGTTGCAGACTATTGAGAGGGTGTTTGATCTTAAGGAGGTTTCTAATGAGAGTAAGGTTAAGCTTGTTGCTCTCAAACTGAGAGGACATGCTTCAACCTGGTGGAGCAATTTACAGAAAAGAAGAGTAAAGAAGCCTAGGAAAGATAAGATCAGAACATGGAAGAAAATGAAAAAGAAGTTGAAAGAAAAATTTCTACCTGAAAATTACTTGCAGTCTAACTATACTAAGTTTCAGCAGTTGAATCAGGGAGGAAAATCTGTGGAAGAGTACACTAAAGAGTTTGAGCTTCTGTTGTGGAGGTGTGACTTGAGGGAGAATGATGTGCAGATCTTGGTGAAGTATTTG
Source organism: Portulaca oleracea (assembly GCA_029582165.1). Taxonomy (NCBI): domain Eukaryota; kingdom Viridiplantae; phylum Streptophyta; class Magnoliopsida; order Caryophyllales; family Portulacaceae; genus Portulaca; species Portulaca oleracea. Next base: position 34,317,312 of record CM055888.1, on the reverse strand, counting down.
GTGGGTCTGAATGACAACATCAGACATGTCGTGGAGCTTCAGTCCTACTCCAACTTAGAAGAATTAAGTTCTAAGGCTCATAAGGTGGAACAGCAAAGGAAGAGCAGGTCCAGGGAGTATTTTGCAAAGCCCCAACCCAAAGCCTATCCACAAAAACAACCATACTCTTACCAAAAACTAGCCTATAATCCAGCTCCCAAACCTCAACCAACCCCAACACCACAAAATAGACCCCCATTTCCAAAACCCCCACAAATACAATCTCAAAATTACCCCCGAAGAACCCCAGCACCAGCAGGAAGAGCTTTTAATGAAAGGAGATGTTTCAGATGTCAAGGCCTAGGGCACATTGCCTCAGAATGTCCAAACAAAAGGATGGTTACTCTTGCTGAGTACCAGGCGACTTTGTTTATTGACTCTGAAAATGTGGAGGAAGAAGAACATGTTTATGAGGAACCAGAACATGACCCCATTTATGATGATGCTATAAAGGAGGGTTCGGATGAAGGGGAATTGTTAATGATCAGAAGGGTCTTGAGCAGCTCAGCAGTATCAGAAGTAGAAGAGCAGAGGGAGAATATCTTCCACACAAGGTGGACTATTGTAGGGAAGATGTGTTTTGTGATTATTGATAGTGGAAGTTGTACCAATGCAGCCTCCAGCACCATAGTGAAGAAGCTAAATCTGGCAACCAAGCCCCACCCAGCTCCATACACCATTCAGTGGCTCAGCTCAGGGAAAGGTATCCAAATTTCTGCTAGATGCCTTGTGAGTTTTTCAATTGGTCAGTCATATAAGGATGAGGTCTGGTGTGATCTTTTGCCAATGGATGCATGTCATTTTCTTTTGGGTCGACCTTGGTTATATCATAGATCAGTGAGCCATTGTGATAGAGCTAATACCTACACCCTTACCTTAAACCACAGAAAGATCATCCTTACACCCACGAAACCCTCACAGTTAGCCAAGAAATCCAAAAACTTATGCCTTGAACCCAGTCTTGATGTGTTGCTTTTATCTGATCAACATGAATTTAGCACATAGAGGGACTTAATTCTTTTAGACCTTGAAGAACCCACACCCCCACAAATTGACCACCCTTTATTTCTACCTTTACTCCAGCAGTATCAGCATGTATTTCCTGAGGAAATTCCACCTGGTTTGCCACCTAAAAGAGACATCCAGCACAAAATTGACCTAGTGCCTGGATCAGCGTTGCCTAATAAGCCAGCTTATAGGATGACACCAGCAGATACCAATGAAATACAGAGGCAGCTGGATGAGTTGTTGGAAAAGGGAATGATTAGGGAGAGTCTAAGTCCATGTGTGCAGTTCCAGCCTTGTTAGTGCCTTAGAAAGATGGGAGTCAAAGGATGTGTATTGATTGCAGGGCCATTAACAAGATCACAATCAAGTATAGGTACCCTATACCCAGGCTTGAAGACATGTTGGATGAATTACATGGGTCGACAGTCTTTTCTAAGATTGATTTGAGGAGTGGATATTACCAGATTAGGATCTATGAAGGAGATGAGTGGAAAACAACATTCAAGACCAAGGGAGTTTGTTTGAATGGTTGGTCATGCCCTTTGGTTTGACTAATGCCCCTTCTACATTCATGAGACTCATGAACCAGGTCCTTAAGCCTCTTATAGGCAAGAGTGTTGTGGTGTACTTTGATGATATTCTTATCTATAGCAGGTCTGAGCAAGAGCATGTCAAGCATTTGCAGGAGGTTTTAGATATTCTGAGCAGGGAGGAGTTATTTGGCAATCTCAAAAAATGTCACTTCTTTACATCCCAAGTGAACTTCTTGGGATACATTGTGACAGCAGCAGGTATCCAAGTTGATGAGGAGAAGATCAAAGCAATTAGGGAGTGGCCTGTGCCCACTTCTATTCATCAAGTCAGGAGCTTTCATGGCCTGGCTTCATTTTACAGAAGATTTGTCAAGAATTTCAGCACCATTTTGGCCCCAATGACTGAAGTGGTGAAGGGAAAGTCCTTTATTTGGAAAGCAGCAGCCCAAAGAGCCTTTGAAGAAGTTAAAGAGAGGCTTACTTCAGCACCAGTTCTAGCACTACCCAGCTTCAGCAAGGTTTTTGAGGTAGAATATGATGCTTCAGGAGTTGGCATAGGAGTAGTATTGACCCAGGAGGGCAAGCCAGTTGCCTATTTCAGTGAGAAGTTGAATGATGCAAAGAGGAAGTACAGCACCTATGACAAAGAGTTCTATGCCATCATTAGAGCTCTTCAACACTGGAGGCACTACCTTATTGGAGCAGAATTCATTCTACACTGTGATCATGAGGCCTTGAAGTTCATTCAAGGGCAACACAAGCCCAACACCAGGCATGCTGCTTGGGTAGAGTTGATGCAGCAGTTTCACTTCATGATTCACCACAAATCAGGAGTGCTAAACAAAGGAGCAGATGTATTAAGTAGAAGGTATATGTTGCTTCACATACTTGATTCTAGAATTGTTGGTTTTGAACAATTGAAAACTTTGTATCAGGAGGATGGAGACTTTAAACAGGTGTACTAAAACTGCCAGCAGCAACCCAGGGTCTGTATCACATAGACCAGGGTTATTTGTTCAAAGGGAGCGGATTGTGTGTTCCTAAGAGCAGTTTCAGGGAGCTGTTGATCTCAGAAGTCCATGGAGGGAGTTTAGCAGGTCATTTTGGAGTTGAAAAGACATTATTGATGTTGAAAGAGCATTACAGTTGGCCAAAGATGAGGAAAGATGTGGAGCACCTGTTGAAGAGGTGCAATGTCTGTCAATTGGCTAAGTCACACAGCCTACCCCAAGACTTGTATACACCATTGTCAGTTCCCAGCAGCCCTTGGGAAGATGTCAGCCTTGATTTTATTGTGGGTTTGCCAAGAACTCAGAGAGGGAAGGATTCAATCATGGTGGTGGTTGATAGGTTTTCAAAGATGGCAGATTTCATACCATGCCACACCACTTTTGATGCCACCAGAGTTGCTGAATTATTCTTCCAGGAGATTGTAAGATTACATGGAGTGCCAAAAAGAATGGTGTCTGACAGGGATACCAAGTTTTTAAGCCATTTTTGGGTTACATTATGGAAGAAATTAGGCACCCAGCTCAAGTACAGCACCACTTGCCACCCAGAGACTGATGGCCAGACAGAGGTTACTAATAGAACACTTGGAGTCCTATTGAGAGAACTGATCCACAAAAATAAAGCAGGATGGGACCATCTTTTGCCCCATGCTGAGTTTGCTTACAACAAAGCACCATCCAAGGATACAGGCTACTCTCCATTTCAAGTAGTCTATGGTAAAAATCCAATTTCCCCTTAGGATTTAGTTCCCCTAACTACTTCTGTCAAGTTTAGTTTTGAAGCAGGTAAAAGAGCAGATCAAATCAAGGAGCTTCATCAGCAAGTGAAGGAGAAAATTGCCAAGTATGCTGAACAGGTGTCTACATCAGGAAACAAACATAGGAAGAAGGTGACTTTCCAGCCAGGAGACTTAGTTTGGATCCACCTAAGGAAGGACAGGTTCCCCAGCAAGAGAAAGGCAAGCTACTACCAGAGCATATGGCCCCTTTGAAGTGCTTGAGAAAATTGGAGATAATGCCTATAGGTTGGACCCATCTGAAGAGTATGGAGGCTCAGCAACATTCAATGTAGCAGATCTTTGACCATACTACCCAGCAGATGAAGACCTTCCAAGTTTGAGGACAAACTTTGCTCAACCTAGGGAGGATGATCGAGACCATCATGAAGAACAGCAAGCAGCAGCTTCATCAGCAAAGAAGGCATCCATAGGAGCTTCACGAGCACTTTCAGCAGCAGCCAAGGAGGAGACCATGTTGATTTACAAAACTCAGCAGCTAAGGAAGCATTTCCAGCAGAAACAGCAGGCTTCCAAATCCCATCAAGGACATCAGGTCATTCAGCATGTCACATAGCAATTCAGCTACCCAGCTTGTTACACACTTATGAGACATGTTTTGGCACCTACAGCCATCCAGTCCATCAGCATTGTCATTCAGACCAAATTCAGTTCCCAGCAGCAATAGTCCAAGCAGCAGTCTTTCTCAATGTCCTATCTGTGGATTGAGGAAGATTCAGCGAAGATTCCCTCGGAGTTTTTGTTCTTTGCCATGACATTTTCAAGTCCAAGCCAAGTCCCATCATGTTCGTGCATGGCAACAGCAAGTTTCAGATGCCAGAACAAACAATCCCAGCAGGGTTATTTGTTATCAGTTTTTCCAGAACCTCAGTTCTGAGGCTGTCTTTTGTTATCTGTCCATAGGGGTTGTTTTGGTCTTTCTAGCTCGATCTTAACCTGTTGACATTATATCCAGGTTAACTTTGGCGCGGGAATTACCTCAGTAACTTAAAGTTTTACCCCCTTAGGCAGGAAAGCCTCTTATTGGTCCATTTTGCCACTCTTTTGGCATTTGGTCCAATCAGGTTTTAGCATTCTCCTTTTATTTTCTAAACAAATGTAATCTGGATCATATTAGCTAGCTTAGGATGTAATCATATGTATTTGTTTTAAGCTTTGTAAGATAGGATTAGTCTAGGGAGATTAGACAGTTAGCTTATGATTAAGCAGCTGCTAATCAAACTATTGTAGTCTTTATATTCTGATGTTTCCAGCAATGAAAGGCATCTCTCAGTGTTCATTCAAAAGTATTCTCGAGTGTCTTAGAACCTCTATATGTTTGTGAGTAGCAGATAACTCTCAAAGTCTTGATTAAATCAACTCCTATCACTGGATTTTGGCAAGAATCCAGCCAGTGTCAGCTATGCTTGATCATCCATGCTTTGGTGTGTCTGTAGAAGTATGAATGTGAGAGTCATTTGCCCTTGATTGCAGTTGTGGTGTGTCTGTATCAACTGTAAGCAAGCTTAGCTTTTATTTTCCTCGTTGGGTAGTCTTCTATTCCAGCCAATTGTTTCCAATTAGCCATTGTTATTACAGTCATTCTGGTGTGTATGTAAGTTGTATGATGCATTCTAGTTTAATACTCTGATCTTTGTGAACTAGCATACATCACCACGGCAATATCATACCCAAAACCTCCCATTGTTTACAGGGACTGGGTTAGCTTTGATTTGGACTGCTGAGTATAAGGAGTATCTTAGTATGGTTACCCCACCGGGAGTGCCATTGGACTATGTTTTGTTGAAGTACCTTCCATTTGCCTTACGGGACGCCGCCAAGCGGTGGATGTACAACATCAAGCCCCGATCCATAGACTCGTGGGATAGCTTTCTTAAGGTGTTCATGAAAAGATATTTCCCGAATTCTCAAGCTGTCCAACTTAGGAATTCCATTTTAAAGTTTAGGCAAGATAAGGGAGAGCCTTACTGGAAGTCCTTTGAGCGATTCAAGAACTTATTGTCTCAGTTTCCCCACCATGGGTTTGACCTAGTTAGGTTGTGCCAAATAGTTTACGAGGGAGTTGATCAGGAGACCAGAGTGACTTTAGAATCCATGTGTCAGGGGGGGTTTATGGACAAGGCTACCGAGGAAGCTTGGGATTTTCTGGAGGGTATGTCCGAGAGGGCTATGTAGTGGGGTAACACGAGGGATGAATCTGTAGGAGCCCAATTGTCGAATGCGAGAGGGGGAGTCCATGCAGTTAGTGAAAATACGGGGTATGAAGCTAGGTTTACGTCTTTAGAAAACATGATTAAGACCTTAGCTCAGCAGCAACTAGTGGCCTCTAAATCCCAAACTTGTGCGCAGGTGAATTCTTGGGAGCAACTCGTTTCCCCGACCCCCCAATCTCAATTGTCTTGTGCTTGGTATCAAGGTATAGACCATTGTTAGTCGAGTGGTTTGTAAGACCACGGTTTTATCGTTCTTCCACAGGGAGCTAGGGGCCTTAGCTGCAACTAGTTGACTCTAGGTATGGTTTATGATCATGAAAGGATGAAAGACTTTAGGGTGAAAACAAAACAAACACGCTATGTTCAGTCAAAAAGGTGAAACAATGGGTGTCGGAGACTTTCGGGATGCAAACAGGAATGAGGAAATGGGTTTCGCAACAAGAGAGTAACGAAAAAGGGAAATCAAATGGTAATTCCGTTAGAAAACACCCATCGGACTTCCTCTTTCAACGTTAGTCCGGATTAACTTCCCCGAAATCCATAGACAGACCCGAGAAAATTAATAGAATGGAATTTCCTAGTTAGTTTCTATTCACTTTCGCGAACTAGAATACTAACTATCCTAATTCCTACCTTCCAACAAGCATTGGATGTATTCGGGATGCTTTCGCACCTAAATACATCCCACTTGAGGGAAGGATAGGATTAGGAAGTTGATTTCTTAACTAGTTACTCACTAATATTGCTAACCCAAACCTAATTACCCATTCACACCCTTAATATCTCCCTAACCCATTAAGATTCTAGCCACTAAACATCCTAACTATCATGATAATAACTTCAACAACTTCATTCATGCCTAAAAGAGTAAACAAGATAACAATAAACATTCAATAACACCAACAATATCAATAATAACAAAACAGAGATTAGTAAATAAGCAATAAATTAGAGAGAGAAAGGTTAAGAAATGCTCATTGATTATGATGACAAGGAGAAAACTTCAGAATAATAAAGCTCCAATGCTCCAAAGTCGAGAATAATCTTCAAACTTCCAATAATAATCAAGAGAATCCAACACAAGAACTAATAATCTCAGCAAAGATCTTCCTTAATCCCTCTAATCTAAGACTTCAAAATGTGATAAAGAGTGCTAAAGTGTCATAAAAGATAGGTAAAGTTGCTGTCTAATCTCCCCTTTTTAGCTAAAATGACCTAAATACATTAAATAGTAATCAAGGTTGTTACTCAAAACTCATCATTTTACACAACAGACAAAACTGGCCCGCAGGGGACCGTGGCCACGGTCCTGCGTAAGGCGGGCGATTTCTTCTCTTCGCTTCGCATCTCCGTGGGCACGGTCCCCATGCACCGTGGTCACGGTCTAGGCGATTAGGGCTGACAACTTTTCGCTCCTTCGCACCGCCGTGGCTACGGCCTAGTTCGGTCAGATTCTTCCTTAGGCAGGGTGAAGATCCCACCGTGGCTACGGTCAGAGCGACCGTAACCACGGTCTAGTTCAGGTGCAAGGTCTCTTCACTTTGGTCTTGGCTCCATCATACCATGGCTACGGTCAATATGACCGTGGCCACGGTCTCTTTCGGCAACAGTTTCCTTTAGAGTATTCTTCAGCCGTTGCCTCCGCTTCCGCTGCCTTTCGACATGACCGATCCTTCTAATCCTCTGCCTTTGACATGACCAGGGCTCGGGGAATCTTAGGGAGTCTCGGGATTCCCAAGATTGGTGCAAAATTGGCCCATTCGGGAATCGTTTTGATTGAAACCCTTCGGAAACTACAAAAGTAACTAAAACGCATTAAAAGTTATTAAACATACTACAAAACAAGTCAAAAGCCTAAGGATTTAGGCGGTATTTAGACACGAAATCGGGTCTAAACACCCCCCATACTTAAACCTTTGCTCGTCCCGAGCAAAACAAAACAAAACTAAGCTAACTAACACAAACTCCTCTATCGTGGGAGAGAAACGAGTGCATTTAGCGTATGCACCAAGCCCTTTGAACCCCCCGGCAGCCCGGGTGGACGAGATGGACTTGTGAGGGTTTGTAGCGGCTGTACCCACAAAAGCCAAAGAAAAAGGAGAGAGGGAAAGTGACAACAAAACCGAAGAAAACAAAAAGAACGAAAAACAAGGGTTATGATTCGCAAGATCTCGCAATCCAAACTAAGAAAACGCGATTAAACCTCCCAAAGTAACCGTTAGGAGCATCTCTCAGACACCAAACTCAGAAAAAGGTCGATCTTAAAGGTTTTTAACTTCCTACACCTTGTAACAAGTGAAACCCCGCAGCAAAAACACAACAAGTGTTTAACGGGAACCAAGAGACTTTAAAAACTCGCATCCGAATTTGAAAACAACGAAACAACCGAGAGGAGTGTTGCCCTCCCTCGCATTTGGTCGCCCTTGGCTTGGTAAGGGCCGTAGATGATGCAAGGGGAGGCTCCGCTCTCTTTTTAGAAGCAAAACTTTTCTTTTCTTTCTTATTTTTCTCTTTTTCTTTCTTTTTGGTTTTTAAAAGTCTGTATTAGCCTTACTTTCGGGAATTGGACGGCCCATATAAGGGGTATACCCTCCCAACACGGTCTTTTCCATACGCCTCTCCGTCGCAAAGCAATATAGGAGGAGGATTAAGGGGTATCCAGTGCCGTACCACGAATACCGGGCCCGTGTAGGTTGGCTAAGTGTATGGTGGTTAATGTCTTCAACGACACGCTCCACTTATTCAGGTTATTATGTCTTATGAAAGCTTTCTTCTTTCTTTTTCCTTTTTTTTCTTTCTTTTCTTTTCTTTTTGCACTTTTTGCTTTTGCTAAACGAGAAACAAAACAAACTCAGACACAAGCCTTTAGAATCTCCGGGTTCCCAGCAAAGCGAGAAAGGAACGGGAGTCTCACAAGACACTTAATGAAGGGAGTCTATTAAGGATAAGTCTCTACTAGAACCCGAGTTAGGGTCGAAAAAAGAAATGCTCCAACCGATTACTTTTAGAAAGAAGTTTAAGAACGACTTCTCAACTTCGATAACGAGATCCAGGAAACAAAGCAAAACAAAAAAAACAAAAAACAAAACGAAAAGAAAAACGAAAAGGTTTTCACTCCCTTTTTTCTCCATTTTCACACACAAAAAAAAAATTAAATTTTAAGCAATAACTAGGAAACACAGAACGAAACGACTAGGTGATCTACCCTTGAAATAGAATATCTCCTCCCCTTCCCCCACACTTAAAACTCCACAATGTCCTCATTGTGGGAAGGTGTCGCAAGAAAAGGGTAGAGAGCCTACAAAACACAAACAAACAAAACTACTAGCAGGTAGAAAATGGTTGCGACCCGAGCCCACACGGCTCCAACAGCAATCGATATCCCAACACAGACACTCATAGGGGTTCGCCACCCAAAAGAAAACCAAGCATGCGACGGATCATGATAAGAATTCACATAAAAAGAGTAAGGTGGAAAAATATTACCTCAAGCTCTTCATAAGCGTTGAAAATGGCGATCCGAGGTCGTCGGTTGAGAAAGTCAGATCAACGTTAGAGTAAAAGACGACTTTTCAATTATAGAATTCGCATGCGAGACCAAAAGCAAAAGAAAGGAAAATCTAACTTAAGAGATTATGAAAAGAAATTGAAAAGATGAAAAACTGAAAATATGAACAATATATACATTGCCAGTGACTTGCCTTATCCCCAAATCTCACTGGTTGAGGCGGGAAATAAGGGTGAAACTCGATACGCACTAACCGAAATAACTAAATCATTGCATTCATCACAAAAACATTCGGTTACATCCATCAATGCCCAAGATACAAACAAGAAATGCTGAAACAACAGTCCAACCCACCAAAAACAACCGACAAACAACCATAAGACATCCATCAAACAACCAACCAACAACCCTAAGACAACCATACATGACAAACAAACAAGACAAGTAAAAACTCGAGCAACCTAACCGAACAATCCCCAAAAAATGCGAGCTCATGCCAAAAGAAATCGAGAAATCAACAATCCAAAACCACTAGACATCGCATCCAAAACCCCGAAGAAGCACTCCCCCACACTTATACTTTACAAAATAAAGTAAATAGATCAATGATAAAAGTCGGGTGGGGGTGGGGTGCTTACAAACGGTCCTCAAGCGGACCCTCCCCGCGGAGAACGGGGTTGTGGTGGATAAAAGGATGGGTAATAGGGATTCACATAGCCTGGAGGTGCTGGGATACGGCCCTCAATAGTGTAATGATGGAAACTCCAATCATGCATGAAGAGGTTTTGTTGGCGGAAGTACTCTTCGTGGTGTTGTAGGTGTCGTTGGATATTCACAAGCTGCTTTTGTTGATCCTTGAGCAACTTCACCTGGGAATGGAGAAGTTTGTTCTGCTCACGAATCTCAATACTCAAGCCTTTGATTTCAGAAGTGATTCGGTTCAGATCGCAATGCTGTGCCGAGCTCTCTGGCATCTTCTCATGGGTATTCTCCTCAAACTCTTGCAATAAACTAGAAATGGGGATAGGTGCACCGCCAATTATCCTCGGCCAACAATAAAATTGTCCACACGACCAATTTTCATTATTTGCAATATCGAGCCATTCTTCGGCATGAGTGGGGTCGAGAGGAATGCGGATTTTCCTATCGCCATGACCATGATGGTAGACGGTGCGTGAATGGCGCTCAGAAATTATCTCCATTTCGATCAACAGCCCCTTATCAATGGGGATAGGGACATAGAGCGGCTTCCATAATCCCAGATTATCACCAAATCCTTGCTTCCGGAGGAAGTGACATATTATATGGCCCATTCCCAGGTTGGTGAAGTTATCAGTTCTAATCATCTCCCCTAACCAATGTAGGATGCATGAGCCTAAGTTCACTCGGTGCCCCTTCCAAGTATTGTAAATTATGAAGAGATCGGTCGGACGAACATGTGATCGTTCCTCATCTCGCCCAAACACTAAATTAGCAATCACCAAATGGAATAACCCGACAGCAGGATTACAAAAATCTTGTGCTCGAGATTCCTTAGGGTAGTAGAACTTCGCCTGACCTTCTTTGGAGTCAACAGGTGCTCTTCTCCAACAAGTTAACCGCTTCCACGCTTCTTGTTCATCGAATTCCTCACACTCCCAGAAGTATACCCCATCCTCTAGTAATTCCAAAGCTTGGCAAAACTCTTGAACAGAACATTCTAGCTCCCTATCACCCACTCTATAGCTGAAAATGGCCTCAGGGTACCCATCACTAAAGACTTGAAGTGAACTCATGAATTCAAGTACGGGCTGGTCTATGATTGGTTCCTTGATATTGAGAAGTGTTTTCCAGCCAAGTACCTGAGTGAGAGTGTCAAAACTGGACTGACAGTAAAGAGTGTTGATTGTCTCATCACAGAGAATCTCTGGAGCGTAGATGTGTCGCTCTTGGAGTTCATCATAGCGAGTCTTGTGCGGTTCACCACGAAAAGTAACCTTGGCAAGGGGACAACTTTTGATGAACGTAGCTGGTTGAGTCCTTCTCAATTCGAGAGAAGATGGCAGTTGTGGTGGTGATGGAGGGAGCTTCCTAGGTCGACCCCTTTTTGGTTTCATCATTCTAATGTTCAAAAATTCAAGAACCCTAGATCTAGGCAGAGAAATGCGCACACAACAACCAAAATCAACTAGTAAATCGAACTTGGATGCATCAACAAACAAGGAGTACCTGAATTGAAGTGATGGGGAACTCCTCTTGCTAATTTCGACCCCCACAAGCAACAAGAGACCTGAAATTTGCTTGAAGAAGACCCGGAAATGGCGAGCGGCGCAGCTAGGGCACAGTATGCAGGAGAGATGGAGAAGAAATGGAGGAATTGGCGAGAGATTTGTCAAATTTTGGAAGGGAATCGGTGTTATAGGGTTTTAGGGAGGTTTTCGAGTGTGAGGGTGAGGAAGAAGGTGAAAGAGAAATGAGGTGAAATGAGATTGAAGTCCCGACATATCACAGTTTTTTCGACAGACCGTAGCCACGGTGAACCTCACCGCAGTCACGGTGTTGTTCGGGACTAAAATTGCCATGAATCATGCTGCGATTATACCATGGCTGCGGTGACTTCCACCGTGGTCACGGTGACCTTCGGCCTGGCTAAACTAGGAGCAGCTTTGAGTATGCTGACCGTGGCTGCGGTGACTTCCACCGTGGGCGCGGTCCCGTTCGGTCCATCTCCAGCATCTACAAGGCTCAAAACTTGGAGAAAAAAAATGTTAAGTCCTAAAATCTACCCTCTTGTCATCCATTCCCTTTTCTTTTTCACTCAATTATCATTCAAGGACACTCTCTAATCGCTCAAGAACACTTTCAAACCCCGACTCTCATAGAACCACTCATGATTTTTTTTCTTCTTTTCAAACTTTTCTGTTTTTTTTTTCATTTAGCTCAAGAATCTTTTGTAATAAGATAAAACAAAGGAAGAAGAAAGGCACAAAAATCAAGGAAATAAAATTGAAAGAACTAAAAATTGAAAGAAAAACACTAAAAGAGGGGGAAGTAGTTCATACCTCTCCCGGGTGCTTGTTTTGTAGGTCCTAGCTCGACCTTTTCCGATGCTTTTCAATCTCCAAAATCCGCGAGGTATGTCACAACCGTCCCGACATATTCCTCGCCCATGATGTCTGGTTTGAGTTTCGATGAGTTTGCTTTGAAACACTTTCCTTGGGCATCTTTCAACTCAACTACTCCGGCGGAAAGAATTCTCACTATTTCGAATGGTCCGGACCACCGTGATCTCAATTTCCTAGAGAACAACTTTAGCCTTGAATTGAAAATGAGAACCCTATCGCCTACCACAAACTCACGTCGGTTCAACCTCTTGTCATGCCATGCTTTCGTTCTCTCCTTGTAGATCTTGTTGTTCTCATATGCATGACGCCTCAACTCCTCAAGCTCTTCTAATTGAAATAACCGACTACCTCCGGCCGCCTTGAGATCGAAGTTCAACTTCTTGATTGCCCACATGGTTTTGTGCTCAAGTTCTACGGGGAAGTGACACGCCTTCCCGTAGACAAGACGGTAAGGAGTAGTGCCTATCGGTGTCTTGAAAGCGGTGCGGTATGCCCACAAGACTTCATCCAATTTTTCTGCCCAATCTTTCCTTGAAGAGCTAACCGTCTTCTCTAAGATCTCCTTGATGGCACGGTTGGAGATTTCCACTTGACCTTGTGTTTGTGGATGATAAGGAAGTCCCTTCTTATGCTTGATGCCATACTTCTCCAAGAGAGACTCGAATCTCTTTTCAATGAAATGGGCACCGTTGTCACTAATGATGACCCGTGGAATGCCAAATCTTGGGAATAGGGTCTTTTTCAAGAATTTTAAAACGGATTTCCCATCGCATCTTACACATGGTAGGGCCTCGACCCACTTTGTGACATAATCTACTACCACTAGGATGTATTGGAATCCCCTTGACGACGGGAAAGGACCCATGAAGTCCAATCCCCACACATCGAAAGCTTCCACCTCAAGAATATAGTTCAATGGCGCTTCATTCTTCCAGGAGATGTTACCGGACCTTTGATACCTATCACATTGCTTGACATGCAAGTGGGCGCCACGAAAAAGAGTCGGCCACCAATAGCCGGTTTGCAAAACCCTCGCCGCCGTCTTTTGGGGGCCACCGTGACCTCCCACCGGAAATTCATGACAATGGGTCAAAATAGATTGCACTTTACTCTCGGGAACACATCGCCGGTACATCCCGTCATTTCCAAGACGGAAGAGGAAAGGGTCATCCCAAAAGTAATGTTTCATGTCATGGAGAAATTTCTTCTTTTGATGATGGTTCAAGTGTTGAGGGATCACTTCGCTCGCCAAATAATTCACAATATCCGCATACCAAGGATGCGAGTTGATAGTCAAGATTCGCTCGTCCGGGAAAGCGTCTACAATCGGTTGGGTGTCTTCCAAGTCGACAAGAATCCTCGAAAGGTGATCGGCTACAACATTCTTCGTGCCCGCCTTGTCGCAGATTTCCAAATCAAATTCTTGCATAAGCAAAACTCACCGTATAAGTCTCGGTTTTGTCTCCTTCTTTCCCATCAAGTATTTGATAGCGGCATGATCCATGTAGACTACCACCTTAGAGAACATGAGGTATTACCGGAATTTTTTGAGCGCAAAAACGATCGCCAAAAGCTCCTTTTCCGTGGTAGTGTAGTTCCTTTCGGCGCAATCAAGCGCATGGCTTGCGTAATAGATGACCCTTGGCTTCTTATCTACTGTTTGGGTCAAACACGCTCCCACGGTGAAGTCGCTCGCGTCGGCCATAATCTCGAAGGGTAGCGTCCAATCCGGAGGTTGAACTACCGGAGCGGAAATCAAAGCCTGCTTCAACCTATAAAACGACTCAAGGCACTCATCAGTAAAAATGAAAGGGGCATCTTTGCACAAGAGGTCGAGCAATTTTTGAAAAATCATTGACGAACCGGCGATAAAAGCCAGCATGGCCAAGGAAACTACGCACCCCCTTAACGGAAACTGGGGGTGGTAGGCGCTCTATAACCTCATCTTTGGCCTTATCTACTTCAATGCCCTTAGAAGAGATTAAGTGACCCAGAACGATACCTTGTTCCACCATGAAGTGGCATTTGTCCCAATTCAGAACTGGATCCACTTCCTCACAACGAGTTAACACTTTCTCCAAATTTAGCAAACAGTCATCGAAAGAATTACCGTACACAGAAAAATCATGCATAAAGACTTCCATGCGTTTTTCAATGAAATCGCTAAAAATAGCCATCATACAACGTTGAAAAGTCCCAGGGGCATTACATAAACCAAATGGCATGCGACGATAAGCAAATGTCCCATATGGCCAAGTGAAGATGGTTTTTTCTTGGTGTGAGGGGTGGATTGGAATTTGAAAGAAACCCGAGTACCCATCCAAAAAGCAAAAATGCGAATGACCCGCCAACCGTTCTAACATCTGGTCAATAAAGGGAAGGGGGAAATGGTCCTTCTTTGTTACTTTGTTTAATTGGCGGTAATCGATACACATCCGCCAACCGGTGACGGTCTGGGTACTAACTAGTTCTTTCTTGTCATTTTCAATTACGGTCAATCCACCCTTCTTGGGTACACACTAAACCGGGCTTACCCATTCGCTATTTACGATGGGGAAGATGATCCCAACAGCTAGCAACTTTACTACTTCCTTTTTAACCACTTCTTGCATGTTGGGGTTTAAACGACAATGGGGTTGCCTAGTAGGCTTGGTATCTTCTAGCAAGTCAATCGAATGCATGCATATGGAAGGGGATAAACCTTTCAAATCTTCTATTTTATAGCCTAATGCACCCCTATGTTTTCTAAGCAAATCAAGCAACTTCGATAATTCAGAATCATTCAAATTCGCATTCACAATGACAGGATAAGATTTCTCATCATCCATGAAAGCATACTGGAGGGAAGGGGGTAAAGCTTTAAGCGCTAAAGGAGTAGAAGATTGAATTTGAGAGGAAGACATACCTTTGTAGATCGCATCTTGAATCTCCATGCACTCCATATAAGGTTCATCAATAATAATCTCTACATGCATGGGTGAAGAGTCAAGAAGGTTGGTGAAGAAAGCAATATCCGTGTCGTCGGTCTCAAATTGGAAAGACTCCAATAAGCAAGCTCCTAAGGGATCGTCGCAAATAGATTCAAGGAAATGGAAGTAATCAATATACTCATCAACAAGAAACTCCATCATATCAATAGCGTAGCATGAGTCCCCATACGAAGGACCTTTCAATGACCCGTCAAGTTGAAAAATTATGCTTTCATTCCCGACATTCAACGACATGCTTCCATTCTTCACATCGATAATCGCTCCCGCTGTAGCAAGGAACGGCCTTCCCAAAATAATGGGGATGTTGTTGTCTTCCTCTATCTCCAAGATCACAAAATCACAAGGAATCAAAAACTGCCCCACTTGGACCGGGATGTCTTCCAATATTCCCAAAGGTCTTCGCACAGAACGGTCGGCCAATTGGAGGTTAATTGTTGTAGGAGCTAGATTGTCGAGATTTAACTTCTTGCAAATCGAATAAGGCATGACACTTACACTTGCTCCTAGATCGCAAAGGGCACGGCCAATCCGCATATCACCAATGGTGCATGGGATAGAAAAACTTTCGGGGTCGGCTAATTTCTCCGGTGATTTGTTATCGATAATTGCACTACAATCCGCCATCAAATGGATCGTAGATTTCTCTTGAATCCTACTCTTGCTCGTGAGAAGCTCCTTCAAATGCTTCTTGAAGGATGGAACTTCAGAAATGGCATCAAGAAATGGAATGTTCACTTGAAGCTTCTTGAGCATCTCAATAAATTTTGAAAACTTTGCATCGGATTTTGGCTTTGCTAACCGATCGGGAAAAGGGACTAGTGGTAGCTTGGGCTTCTCAATAGTCTGGATTGGTTCTTCTTCCACCATTTTTCCTTTCCCTTTCCTTAACTTCTCCATCTCCTCTTGTTCTTTGCTAGACTCTCCCGATTCATCCTCATGTGCTCTCTCAACTTCCTCACCCAATACTAACTCACTTTCCCGCTTCTCCAACAAATCTTCCTCCTCCAAGATATCCACCACGTCACCTTCCTTGTCACCCAAGACCTCCTCTCCCACCATTCTAGGTCCATCAATCTCCTGCCACTCCTCAAAGTAATCGCATTAAGTTGCCCCTTCGGGTTAGGTTAGGATTGGCTAGGCAAAGATTGGATAGGTTGAGATTGTTGTGCCAATTGGGCCAAAAGTAACTCGAGGTTCTTAATGTGAGTTTGGTCTTTTTCTCGGTCTAAGGCCATTTTTTCTTGAGATAAGGCTATCTTCTCTTAAGTTAGAGCCAACTTTTGGAGGGTTTGGTCAAGGGTTTCTTGTTGTGGTGGTTTGGGTGCTTGGGAAGATTGACCTTGGTGAGGATTTTGGTGGTGATTTTGGTGGTATTGGCGGCGATTTTGATTTGGGAAACCGGGGGGTAGGTTTTGGTTTAGGGGAGCTTGTTGGTTGTAGGTGTAATTCCCACGGGGAGGGGGGTTTGATTGGTGTAGGAGAGGTTATTGTTGGGATAGATGGCTTGGACTTGCTCAGTCTGATACTCTTCACATCGCTTCGAAGAATGTGGCCCTCCACACAAATCACATACCAAGACTCGGGCATCCGGAATAAGCATAGGTACTTCTTGAGCCGCCTTTACTTGCCTTGTGGTTTCCTCCAAAGTTGCCTTTTGTTGCATCTCAAGAACGGCATTCATGAGAAATTTAATGGTAGGGTTGCTTTCTAGAGGAGGACCATCTCTTGGACCACGGCCGCCTCCCCAATAAGGAGAGTTTTGAGATAGCTCGTGAAGAAATACGTTTGCTTCCTCCGTCGTCTTCTTGAGGAACATGCCCCCAGAGGCATGATCGATGGATTCTCGCAAAGAGCTACTCAATCCGGAATAGAAGTGATGCAATAATAACCAGTCCTCGAGATTGTGGTGTGGACACCTCCGTTGGAGACGTTTGAATCTCCCCCATGCTTCGAATAACGACTCATCGGGCTCTTGGTTGAAGCTCATGATGGCTTGCCTCAACCGACACGTCTCATCATTGGGAAAAACCCTTTGAAGGAAGTCGCGGCTAAGGGCATCCCATGTTGAATAAGTTCCGGGCGGACACGTGTTGAGCCATAATAATGCTTTCCCCTTCAACGTAAGAGGGAAAAACTTCAGCTTCATGTATTCGGCGGAAACTCCATTCATTTGTACGAAGCCGATGCGTTGCTCGAATCTGTTGATGTGGTCAATAGGATTTTCATGCTCTCCTCCATGGTACGGGGTGTTCTCAAATATCTCCGATAAATACGGCTTGAACTCGAACGATGCATTCGGTGGTAAATCTGGTAATGTGATGGGATCGCCTCCCGTACCCGACGATGGTAAGGAATATGATGCTAAGGTACGGGGTGGAATTTTCTCTCCTTCAGCCATTGGAATTTCGATCGTCTCACGCTCGCTTTATTGTCTAGCTCGTCTCGAACCGGCGTTAGCTTGTCGAATAATACTCTCCGGATTTGGGTTCGGTGGAGTTACAGGAGTTTGGCCTCGTCGAGAGCGAGTCCGCATGCACAAAAGGAACAAACAGAAGAATCAAATTTCCAGTAACCAAAGATAACAAAATCTCTAGCAGTGAAATGATCTCTAGCAGTGATATGATCTCAAACAACCTAAAGACAAAGAGCTAAGCTAGGTGCGCTTGCTCCCCGGCAACGGCGCCATTTTGTTAGTCGAGTGGTTTGTAAGACCACGGTTTTATCGTTCTTCCACAGGGAGCTAGGGGCCTTAGCTGCAACTAGTTGACTCTAAGTATGGTTTATGATCATGAAAAGATGAAAGACTTTAGGGTGAAAACAGAACAAACACGCTATGTTCAGTCAAAAAGGTGAAACAATGGGTGTCGCGAGACTTTCGGGATGCAAACGGGAATGAGGAAATGGGTTTCGCAACAAGAGAGTAATGAAAAAGGGAAATCAAATGGTAATTCCGTTAGAAAACACCCACTGGACTTCCTCTTTCAAGGTTAGTCCGGATTAACTTCCCCGAAATACATAGACAGACCCGAGAAAGTTAATAGAACGGAATTTCCTAGTTAGTTTCTATTCGCTTTCGCGAACTAGAATACTAAATATCCTAATTCATACCTTCCAACAAGCATTGGATGTATTCGGGATGCTTTCGCACCTAAATACATCCCACTTGAGGGAAGGATAGGATTAGGAAGTTGATTTCCTAACTAGTTACTCACTAATATTGCTAACCCAAACCTAATTACCCATTCACACCCTTAATATCTCCCTAACCCATTAAGGTTCTAGCCACTAAACATCCTAACTATCATGATAATAACTTCAACAACTTCATTCATGCCTAAAAGAGTAAACAAGATAACAATAAACATTCAATAACACCAACAATATCAATAATAACAAAACAGAGATTAGTAAATAAGCAATAAATTAGAGAGAGAAAGGTTAAGAAATGCTCATTGATTGTGATGACAAGGAGAAAACTTCAGAATAATAAAGCTCCAATGCTCCAAAGTCGAGAATAATCTTCAAACTTCCAATAATAATCAAGAGAATCCAATACAAGAACTAATAATCTCAGCAAAGATCTTCCTTAATCCCTCTAATCTAAGACTTCAAAATGTGATAAAGAGTGCTAAAGTATCATAAAAGATAGGTAAAGCTGCTGTCTAATCTCCCCTTTTTAGCTAAAATGACCTAAATACATTAAATAGTAATCAAGGTTGTTAACTCAAAACTCATCATTTTACATAACAGACAAAACTGGCCCGCAGGGGACCGTGGGCACGGTCAAGGTTACCGTGGCCACGGTCCTGCGTAAGGCAGGCGATTTTTTCTCTTCGCTTCGCATCTCCGTGGGCACGGTCCCCATGCACCGTGGTCACGGTCTAGGCGATTAGGGCTGACAACTTTTCGCTCCTCCGCACCGCCGTGGCTACGGTCATGGGAGACCGTGGCCACGGCCTAGTTCGGTCAGCTTCTTCCTTAGGCAGGGAGAAGATCCCACCGTGGCTACGGTGAGAGTGACCGTGACCACGGTCTAGTTCGGGTGCAAGGTCTCTTCACTTTGGTCTTGGCTCCATCATACCGTGGCTACGATCAATATGACCGTGGCCACGGTCTCTCTCGACCATAGTTTCCTTTAGAGTACTCTTCAGCCGTTGCCTCCGCTTCCGCTGCCTTTCGACATGACCGGTCCTTCTAATCCTCTGTCTTTGACACGACCAGGGCTCGAGGAATCTTAGGGAGTCTCGGGATTCCCAAGATTGGTGCAAAATTGGCCCATTTGGAATCGTTTTGAGTGAAACCCTTCGGAAACTACAAAAGTAACTAAAACGCATTAAAAGTTATTAAACATACTACGAAACAAGTCAAAAGCCCAAGGATTTAGGCGGTATTTAGAAACGAAATTGGGTCTAAACAACCATGTGTATGCTAATTGTCCCTTGTATGCAACATGTGTCTTCGAGTACGGAAAATGTGAATGCGATGTACCACCAATACCGACCCGACCAATATCGACCCTACCAGTACCAAGGGATTCAAAAGCACCCTCTTTTGTCTTATGGGCCAGATAATCAGAATGTTTTGAGACCATCGCTTCACCAAGGAGGAGGTTTCCAAGGAAACCCACCTCTTCATCCTCAACCTCAACCCCAACCTAGACCACCACCCCAGGTTGCTTATCAAGCACCTCGAGGGCCGTCCATCCAACCCCAAATCACCTTAACCTGACCTCCACCAAGATATTCGAGTGAGGATAGGTAGAATAAGAATATTATGGAGTTGGAGAATGGTTTAAGGGTTGTCCAGGATTCAGTTAAGGATTCTATTAAGAATGAAGTGGAGAAAATGTCAGAGAAAATGATGAAACAGTTTAATGAGAACTTTTCGCAGTTGCTAATGGCCAATAGGGATAGAGGCACCTTCCCTGGACAACCCGAGGCAAACCCCAATGGGCAAGCCTTCGGTTCTTCGTCATGTAACCCTAGCCAAATTAGGAGCATTAATGTCGTGATAACCCTTCGATCTGGAGAGGAAGTAGACAATAGGATCCAAAAGCCACCTTCTGAGGTGTGTGGTAAACAACCTGTGTGTGATGAGCCTATTGATGAGTTGGTGTCTGTAGAAGATGTAGCCTATGAGGAGGAGAGGCCAACTATTGTATTTGAGCCTCTTAGTGCACAAACCTTACTTAGAGTAGCACCTATGCCTAGTCCACAACTGCCCGTGGCTTACAAGCCACCTCGACCCTTCCCTCAAAGGTTAAGGGGAAGCAAAGACCAGAAGTTCTTAGATAAGATTAGGGAGACTTTCTTGCAGGTTAAGGTTAATATACCTTTGTTAGATGTCATCCAGCAGTTTCCTTCGTATGCCTGATTTCTCAAAGAGCTTTGCACCACCAAAAGAGTTATCCAAGACCTAAGAAGGCCTTCTTGGCCGCTAATGTGAGCTCAATCCTTTCGAACCAAGTTCCCGTGAAGTATAAAGATCCTGGATATCCTACCATTTCCATCACTATAGGAGAGAGCTTGATAAAGCGAGCCTTGCTTGATTTAGGAGCTAGTGTGAACCTGTTGCCCATGCATGTTTATGAGATCCTAGGTTTAGGTGAGCTGAAACCAACTAGGATGGTGTTACAATTAGCAGATCGGTCCACTAGAGTTCCTAAGGGGGTGGTAGAAGACGTTCTGATTAAGGTAGGGAATTTTGTGTTTCCGGTGGATTTTGTAATGTTGGAGACTGCGAGAGTGCAGAGTGTTAGGGATGAGATTCCAGTTATCCTAGGCCGACCTTTTCTAGCTACATCAAATGCTTGGATAAATTGCAAGGATGGTAGGATGAAGTTAACCTTTGGGAATTTAACCATGGAATTGAATATCTTTGATTTGCAAAATTCACCCTTATGTTCTGATGAGCACGAGACGAATACCCTTAATTGGGTTAGTGACTTTGTGGGAAATAGTGAAAATTTTGACTCGATTGATGTGCCATGTGCTGATGAGGAGTGGATTGAATGCTTTGATGTCATATCTGATAAATTTTTCGAGGATGAGGAGTCTAGTGCTAGTTCTTTGACCCGTCTTGTTGATCTCACGCTCAATCTCCATGTGTGGATCCATATGAGGATTCATGTGTAGCTACTCCTTCTCTTCTAACTCAGGGAATTGATTTTCATGATATATCTGCGTGTGAGTATGATTATTTCACGATGAGTTATGACCTTGAACATTCCACCTCCACCCTCGATAGTGTGCTGAATGCTAAGTCTTTGTCTTCCGAGACTCATTGTGATTCTGATGATTCTGATTTTGATGAGGATGAAGATGAAATTCCTTGTGATGTTGGAACGGTTTTTATGTGGTATAACCCAACTTTTTCTTTGTCACCCAATAATATGATGAGTTGAATGGAAGTGATGAGTTGGAGTATGTACTTGATGAAAAGTTTGATAAGGCGAAGTGTGAGAGTACTATGTTGTGTTTTCATGAAATTGAAATTGCTTCTCTTTTTCCCCCCTCATGTGATTTATTGTCCTACATTGCTTTCTCACAAGCCGGAGTTTTTGAAGTCCTTAGGTCTTTTAGGAGCATATAATTACCTCATTGATCCTTATAGTGCTTACCTAGAGGACATGCCCAGGAAAGTCAATTTTATGCATTTATTCCATTATTTGACTGATTATCCTAGTGCAATCAATAAACCGTGGGAAGCATTCACTAACAAAGTTTTGAGATTGTGCTCGTATGTTCACCACTCTGAGATGCATGCAAGGAAGTATGACATTTTACTGCGGGCATTGAATGGATCCGACATGGTGCCTAGAATTTTGAGGTAGGATGGAGTGGCTGATGCTCCATTGGTGTTTCGTAATTTCAGTTCCAGATTTCATTGTTTGGGTATACTCCATATCCAACCAGGTAATATCGTTCCCTTCTCTTGTTAATATAGTGTGAGTTACCTTCCTTTTCTTCTTTTGTTTTATTTTTAGTTGTTTTTTTTTCTCCTCTTTTAGATGTGCTTGCTTACCTCTCTTTCTAGTCACAATGAGGACATAGTGTGACCTTTTTGTGTGGGAGTGGGGAGGCATGCATGCCGGCTTTCTTTTCTTTTCTCGTAGAAAGTTATCTTGGGGTTAATCTTTTTAATTTGTGTGCAATTATTTATTTCTTTTTATGCGTGTTTCTTAGTTAGGATAGGTTTTTAATAGAACTTTTGCTTAGAAGGTAAGTATTTGAGTTTTAAGGTGCCCGGGGAGGTTTTTGAGTGTTTTAGAGTGTGAAATAAATTTTTAGTGGAAGTAAGAGTTCAAGACTTAGAATTATTTTGAGGAAACTAAGCTCTTCCTTGCTTTTGAACAGATGAACGTCTCGAGCGAGTCAAGTACTGTCACGGTCGAGTTCGGCTGCTGAGCCTGACCAAAAATTCAACTCATAAAGAAATTGGAAGTTTTCCAGAAGAGCGACTCGGTCGAGTCGGGGTTTTGTCCCGGTCGAGACAGCCGACTAGAATCCACACAGTTCAGATCACAAGGGAAGCTGAGTTCCGCGCAGAAGCTTGTCGCGCCCGAGTTACCTTCTGACTCGCCTGAGACTAAGCATATCTGCGAATTTTTTCAGGACATAAGACTCGTTTCTCTCTCACTTTTCTCACTTCTTCTCACTTGTCTTCTCTCTCATCTCACTCGACTCTCTCCCCCCAAACCCTAGAAGTGTCCTTGCTTCAATTCCTCACTAAATTCCTCCACTTTCTTCCCCAATTGGTTCGCATTCTGCCCTAATTTGTGCGATTCTTGTTCTGTGCGCAGCTTTTGTGGGTTCAAGTGCGTCAATCGGCCCACGATTTCTCCTTGGAGGCTCGACTGAGATTCATCAACTTAGCAAACCTTTGCCTTGTGGTTTCTTGAAAGATTTATTTGTTGCACTAAGTGTTCATCATGGTTCGCACTAAACGCGCACGCACGGAGGAGCATTCTCCTTCGCCCCCACCTGAGTCTTCTTCGGCTGTAGACAAGGACCGTTACAAAGCACAGCCACCTACACTTCTTCAGGCTAGTTCGACAGTTAAAATCACTTTCTGGGATGAACATCACAAGGAGAAATATGAGATGTACCAACGTAGGAAAATTTGTGCCCCGGATATTTATGACGAGAAGACTGTGAACAAGGTCTATTGTGGGCCAAGCTTTGAGTATATTTTCCGAGTTTTAGGGTGGGGGACATTCATTAAGATCGAAGAGTCCATCTATTATCAGTCGATCCTTGAGTTTTTGAGTTCACTACAAGTCGAGGATGACGGGAAGCCGAGTGTGAAATTTCGGTATAGGGTTGACAATAAGGAGAAAACTTGCACAGTGCAAGAGTTATGCCGAGCACTTGGTTTGCCAGAAGATGGAATATATTATGATGAATGCGCTCTTTTTGACGAACAAAATGCCATGAAGCAATTGACATGTTGGCGAAGGAACACCATAGGTCGCACGCCCATGATCTTTTTTTCCACTGTCCCAAAAATTCTAAAGCCCGGGATTTATGTAACTAAGCTGTGATAATTTTTCATAGGATTGTCTCGAGCTCCGTATTTGGAAGGGATGACGGGAGGGCAAATGTCCGGGGGGATGACTTGTTCATCATCTTTAACACCCTCCAAGGCCAGTGAGACAACACGGGGTCTTGCATTCTACATTGCCTCAAAGAGATAACCTTCAGAAACGTATTGACAACAATTGGCATGGGGCATATTATATGCCATTTCTTGAAAAAGCAGAGGTTTGGAGCTTATATCAATAAGTTCACCCCGAGGTACTTCCCCGACCCGATCGATGGTGTTCGTTTGCAAAGAATGGAAATTATGGAAAAACACCGCACGAAGCACATCTACAAGCACGGCTTCGACAAAAATGCGACTTCGATTCATTTAGATCATGAGAGGGTCGCGCGTTGGCTGGATGTGACCAACAAGCATAATTGGTCGTGTGGGGAAGATCCAAGAAGCCAGCGACGGGTAGGAGGTCCCGATGACCCTTTTGCAAATGTGGAAGAGGAGGAAGAAGAGGAGGAAGAAGAACAAGGGCAACATGGTCAAGCAAGCGGAAGTGGTTCGCAAGAGGTTTCGATGGGCTATCTTAGTAACCAGCTGGACCAATTGAGTGTTGGTCTCCAGGATCAACGAACTTTGATCCAAACCCAACACAATCTTTTAGAGAGTCAACAAGAACCGCTACGTGCCCAACAATTAACCCTCCAGAGGCATGAGGAATATCTTCAGAGGCACGAGGGGTATTTCCAGCGTTACGATGATTATTTCCATCAACAAAATCAGTATTGGAGAGATTGGGGATACTATCATTACGCCATGGCCAATTGTCCACTGGCGCCGCCCGATTTTGTCAATCAGTATTACCCGACGTACTTTCCTCATTACCCCTACCTTCCTCCGGGAGGAGACGAGCAGTAATTGTAAGCACCCCGCCCCCTCTCATCCTTTGCATTGAAATTCTTGATTTATATCATGTGATAGTACATGCGAGGAAGGGGTGTGTATGTGTGTTGGGGTGGAAAGGTTCTCTGATATGGTTTTGCATGCTTGAGATGTTGGACGTTGGATGTCCCTTCCCTAGCTTGACCATGGTTTGTTGTTTTGGGTATATGTCATTGATAGTTTGATAGTCATTCTTTGGGTTGGATGGTGGAGGTTGTATGGTTTGCGATTGATTTCATCATTCGTAGGATCGGGTAGTTGGCGAGGTATTTCACCCTCAATTCCCGCCACACATAATGAGATTCGGGGTTGAGGTTAGTCATTGGCAATGTATATATTGTGAATATTTTGAGTTTTCTTTAATTAGTGAGTCTTTAGTGTCTAGTGTAGCTTGTTTTTCCTTTTTGATCTTGCATGTAACATTTCACACATAGTATGTTCTTTCTTGTTTATTTCTAACCTATGGTGTGATGTTCGTGGATCGCGAATTGGGTATGCGTTTATTGAAGATCTTCAGGTAACTTCATTTTACCCTCTCTTTGGTTGTGAATATATCGATGATCCATGTTACATGCTTGGTTTTCTTTTTGGGTGGCGAACCGCTTTAGTGTGAATGTTGGATATATTTTGCTGTTGGAGCCGTGTGGGCTCGGGTCGCCACCATTTTTCGTTGTTTGTTGCTTGTTTGTGAGTCTTTTGTAGGTTTTCTACCTTATTTGTGACACCCTTCTTCTCACAATGAGGACATTGTAAAGTTTTGTGTGGGAGTGGGGGGTGATACTTCCATTTGTCATGGGTAGATCACCTAGTTTGAGTCTTTTGGTTTTGTTTTTCATAATTTGGGTCTAAAAATTGAAAAAAAATTCGTGAAAATGAAGAAAAAAGGGAAAAAAGTTGTGAAAAACCTCCAAAAGTTTTCTTTTTCTTTTTGAAGATGTTTTCATTCACAGTTGTGTAGGTAGTTGTCTAATTGGCTGATTCAATCAGTTAGAGGCGACCGATATGAATAATGACAGGCCTTAGGAAGGATTTCTGCCATAATTATCTTTATTAGACCTTGACATGAAATGTGAAAGCGGAATCCTCATTCCTTACACGCCTTGATTGTGAGTTCTTACTTAAGTTAGACAGTTTTAGTTGTTCAAGTGCTCTTGCTCTTAATTAATGAATTAATTAATTATTGTCGGGCCTACCGATTTGGGTTGGTTTGGGTGGCATGACACCCTATGCCCCTTAAGTACAATGTTTACGAATGGAGTAACCCGGATCAGGGAGGGTAAACCCTTTGCGAAGGCCAGTCCTAATCCACGCAAAACCAGACACCGACGCTCTAAAATTTACAAAACGGATTGACCGTGACGTAATAAAGAAAGAAAAGAGTGAAGGAAATGAAATGTAAAAAAAGAGAGTTCAATAAAGAAAAAAAGAGAGAAGCAAGAAAAAGCAAAAGAAAATAAGAAAAAGAAAAAAAAAGGTGAAAATATGAAAGAAAAACAAAGAAAGAAAAGAAAAGCTGAAAGAAAAACAAAAGAGTGAAGTAGGATAGCAAATAATACCGAGCTTGAGCATGAGAACAACTCTAATTGTCTGGTTTAGATTACGAAGTATCGATTAGGCCCACTTGCGCTTATACACAAGGTATTTTGCTCATCAGGAAGTGTTTTGGTTGAAAATCTCAAAAATTGGCAGTTTTCCAACCTTCGTGTCCTTGTTTGTTTATATTTGCTTCTTCCATTTGATTGTTGAGGCGGGTTGGGGAAGTAAGTGCATGATTGGGGTTGGAAATATCTTCTTCGCCTTTGTTTTGTTTTGTTTTTGGTTTTTCACCTCTTTTTCTTTCTTTTTTTCTTTTCTCGTGGCTTTTGTGGGTGAAGCTTCTAGAAACCCTCACGAGACCTACCTCGTCCACCCGGGCTACCGGGGGGTTTAAAGAGCTTGATGCATGTGCTAAATACATCCGCAATTCCTGCGAAAGTGAGTTAGGGTTTTAGTTCCTTTTTCCCTGTTTTTATCTTTGTTTTTAGTTTGCTCGGGGCGAGCAAACCCTTGTGTGGGAGTGGTGTTCAGACTCGTTCCGAGCCGAATTCTTCTCTTTTATAGGGTGTTTTTACTTGTTCTAACCCTGATATATATGTTAGTTATGATGTTTTCTTAGTTTTGTAGGAAAATAAAGTGTTGAGCCAAAAACCGAGCGTAAAAGGCGAAAATGGAGCAAAATTTCACCAAGTATGGAGAGCAGCAGCAGAAGAGCTGGACAGAAGGATGACTCGCTCGAGTCAAGTCCTGACTTGCCCTGGGCCTGGGACTTTGTGGACTTGCTGTAACGACCCGCCCTAAACCCGTACTAATTAAAACCTTAATTACGGTAATTAGCTAAAATACGCTAATAAAATGTTTCTACTTTTACGACATGAATATTATTTTTTTGGTTGTTACGGTTATTATTGCTATTATTTATTTATTTATGCGTGACAGGTCTCGAGCAAGGCGATGGCTAAATGGGTTGATTTTATGCTATCTCGGATCTAAAGTTATAAATATTATGAGTTTATGAATATTTTTACGATAAGTTATATAATTTATTTTATGGTTCTCAATTTTACGTTCTAATCGAGGAAGGTTATATTAATTTCAATTCCGTTCCCTTTACGATTTATATTACCCAACCTTCCTAAGTACGTTTTATTGCCCAATTCATTCTATTAACGTGTCCTACCAATTTATTTTATGTGGTTTAATACTAGTTAATTTACCCAATTTATTCCCTAGTAATTTTATTTAATCATATACTAAATTAGTTTACCAAGTTTATGTTCATTAATTTTATTTAGTCCATACCAATTATTTTACATAGCAAGTTAATTACACTTTGGTTAGCCTAAATTATTAATTAGAGAGTTAATTGATTAAGGGAGTGTTTTATATATTCTAAGGGGGTTATTATACTGATTTCATTTTCAAAAAAATCACAACACTCCCTCACTCTTCCTCCCTCTTCTCTGCCCAGCCATGTTCCCCCCTTTTTCCGGCCAGTTTCCGGCGGCCGGAGGCCACGCCGACGACCACCAGACGGTGGCCGTGCCCCCCTTCATCTCTCCTCTTGTTTTTCTCCTTTAATTTCTTCCCCAAGTGGTATATATTCAAAACCCTATCTCAACTCTTTATGTTTCAAATCTGATTTTCACTTCTAATTTGAGTTATTCTTGTTGTTCTTCATCTCTTTTATGTTTCCTAAGCATGAATTTAGATTGTGGTTAAGTTGGGTTAATTAGGGGTTTGAGTTTAAGAAGGATGCATGTATAGTTTGATTGGATTTTGGATGAGTTCTTGCTAAGTTCTTGTTGAATGTTGAAATTCTTGCTTGCATGTGGTTTTTGGATGAGAAATATGATGATTAAAGGACTGATTTGGGTTGTTTATTATGTTAACTAAGTTATTATATACATGGATGATATGAATTTAGTGTGGAAATGGGTGAAAGTGTGTTAATTCAAGTGTCGTTTGAATTACTTATGTTATCTATGGTTGCATGTGAATTTTTATGGAAGAAGATGAGTACTTTTCTGGGTTTATATTCTGGAAAAATCAAGAGTGATGTTTAATTTGGGCTTTAGGTTTGAATTACTATATGTTTAGTGGCAAAAGATACCACTAAAGGGAATTCAAGAGCTGATTATGCTTCTGGTTGCGAACTGAATTTTCTAGAGGAGTTAAAATGTGAGTATAGCCCAGATTTTTTTTGCTTTAAAAGATAGCCTAAGTTGTTATCTAACTCTCGGCTTTGGAATTTCGAGAATCCGATATGTGTAGCCCGAGATATGACCAAAACCGTGAAGGTATGAGTCAGTGGTTATATGACCAAATTTCGTCCATTTAGAGACTTTGTTGGTTTTGGAGGTAAACATAAAAGTTTTAGGTCATTCTTCAAGCTTTCCAAGAAACATAAAGTTTGCGTCCATACGATATCAGGAGAGTGAGATATGAGGTCGAGAATGTAGGACGTTAGCAAGTTTCTGCCCAGAATTTTATTAGTTAATTCCAACTTTAAGGGTACAAATTGATCTCTTAGGGGGATCTAATGAGATGGTGTCCTTTGGGTCATTGTTAAGATGGGTTGGATAGGTTTTCTAAGTTGCTACAAGTCAAATGGGTGGTTAAGTTCAGCCCTTAAAGGTTTAGTGGATGTTAGCAAACTATGAGCTAAATGTTTGAAGGTTAATTTCAACCAAGGTTTATTGTTAGCTAAATTAAAGCACTCTTGGTTGTGCATTAAGCTTAAAGCCTCTCTTTACCTTTATATGACCTTAAGTGATAATCTCCTCCTACGTTCCCAAATCTGTTATTTATTTCAAACACCCCCGAAATCAATAATTCATTCGTTTAGTTTCTTCTCGGTCGCATGACGACCTTTTCAAGTAAATTTAAGGAGCTCATAAATCCTTATATTAGCCTTCCATTTCTTAATTTCCATACTCGTTTAATCTGATTGTTTAAGGTTACGCCACAACTCATAATCTTTTCATTGATCCTATTCAAGTCTCGATAATAGTTTCCTGAATCCTAAACTGTATAATTCTTTCCAAGCGTTCTACTTCTGTCCAGGCCGTTTTCCGAGCCCTTCCCTTCATTTTTAGCCTTCGAGCCAGTTGACAAAGTTATAGGGCATGATTTTCCCTTTCCGAAAAGTACTCGTTTGCCAAAATTCGAGTTTTCTAGCTCAAGTTATTGTCAAAACACTAGATGATCAAAAAATTGATTTTTATTTCTCTACCTTTTTAAACCGTCAAGTTTCAAGTTCACTTTAACTTTAGTTTATATAATCGTAAGAACCTTATTAATTTCTCAGTGTCTACACTTCATTTTAGTTCCCAAGTCACCCAAGCCGTCCCAAGCCGAGACACGCCACCAAGCTTCTATGCGTTTCAAGGTACGCAAATTGTCCAACTTTTAACTCTTTAATTATCCTTCAACACATTTATCATTGTGATATTATATCTGCATCATGAACTAATATTTATATTACATGGTTTTTAAATGGTCCTGCTCTATTTGTTATATTCTAGCTAGTTACGAGAAGTGCTAGCCTTTTAGATGCTCCTGATCACAGTGTCCTAATAACCTGGCCAGTGTCGACTGTTCGGCAGTCACCCTTTCCAAACTTCGATCGGTTTGGGCATGCGCGTGTGTGAGATGCATTGCATCGATCGTAAGGGACCAAATACTTATGTTTTAGTACCTATCTTACCTTTCATGTACTTTACCTTTTATGTTGATGAATCAAGTTATTTTATTCTTGTTTATCCCTTTCCCCGTTTTCAAAATTAATTTAAATGCCGGCATTAAAACCGTTTTCGAACGGTTTGACGTGTTGGAGGTTTACGTACTGAGTGTTTCCCCACTCATTTTTTTTGCGTATGTTTTAATGTTTTGTTTTAGGCGTTCCGAGCTCCAGGTTAAAGGCAAGGATAAGCAAAAGTAGGCGTGCACATAAGCAAAAGTAGTCTCGAATGGAAGTTTGGCCGACTCCGGTGGTTTCCTTATGGTTAAAAGACCCCTTAATTATGAAATATGTGATGTAGTTATTTCTCTAATGGTTGTATAAGCTGAATTATTTATGTCCTGGTGGTTTTTAAGTATGAAGTTTATGTTTAAAGTTTGGTTATGATTATTGTGTACTTAAATGGTGTATTTGGGATTGTTGCCTTGTCCCGAGTGGGGTCGGCGGTAATACCTCCACCCTAGGTGTTCCGCTGCGCTAATCAAAGGCTTAGTGTTTGGATTATGTTAATCTTGTGATTAAGGGTGTTGGGGTGTTACACTTGCAGAACTTAGCTAAGGAGGAGGAGAACCAACAAGGTGTCACGCCCGAGTCACCTAATGACTCGGTCGTGACCAACCTCTGAAACTCGTCATGGAAGCCAAGAAAATGGCTAAGGCAAGGAAGGATCAAAAGGGTGTCACGCCCGAGTCACCTCATGACTCGGTCGTGACCTTGTCCTGTGCGACCAAGAAAAGTGCCAAAGCAAGACATCCTCCGGCGGCCAGAAGCCTGTCACACCCGAGTCAAGTCCTGACTCGCCCAAGTCAGTCTCTTTTTACGCGTAAACTCTCTGGGTGAAATGTTGCGTTTTATGTAACAGAATTGGCTTTATATATAAACCCTTAGCAACGAATTCAGTAGCAGCTTAGTTTTATTATTGTTTTACTTAAGTTTTCAATAGAATTTCCTTTCAAGTTTATGCAAATTACTGTCTCTCTCTTAGGGTTTCAAGCTTTCTTGTTCTCCAAGCTCTTGTGTTCTTGAGTGTAATCAAGACTTTCTTCAAGTAGTTTCAGCAAAGTTCTTCTTCATTTACCTTGTTACTTTTGATTTCATTGAGTTTATCATTAAAAGTTTCTAGGTTAGCCACTAAATCAATCATTTTAGTGAAAAGGGGGATTAAGGGCCACAAATCTTACTTGAAGTGAGGATTTGGAGGTCCTTAGTAACTTGATTCACAACTTTCTATTTTGTTCGGGGAAAGTTACAAATGAAGATTAAGGATGAAGGATGAAGAGTAGAGATTATGATTAGTCTTCAAGGGTATGGACTTGTTACCCAATTTTGTTGATAGTTAATTCATTGCTTGTAATTGCTTTAATTGCTTCTTTATCGTAGTGATAGTTTAAAGTGAAATTGAATGTTTACCTTGCTAGTGTTATAGGTTTGTTTGGAATCGATTACTAGTAATTACTTGTTTAGTTTGTGATAATTTCTTGATGGTAATGTCTTAGTATCATGCTTAGGAATAGTTTTATAGCTTAATTTACTACTTTACTGCTTTCCGCACTTGGACCTTTAGTAAACCGAAAACCAAAACAGGCCTAACACCCATCCTCGTGGACCGACAATCCTACATAAAACCACAAAAATCTACAACCGAACAATGTCCGACACGAAGGATAAAATCCTCTTAGCCAGACACGAATGTCGACTATCAGACATGAATGATAGAATCTTCATCCGCTAGACACGGATGGCGATTGTCCGACACGAAGGATAAAATCTTCCTCAACCAGACACGAATGGAACATGTCCGACACGAAGGACAGAATCCTTTTCAGCCAAACACGAATGGCAACTGTCTGACACGAATGACAGAATCTTCCCCAGCCAGACACGAATGGCACATGTCCGACACGAAGGACAAAATCCTCTTAGCCAGACACAAATGGCGACTGTCCGGCACGAAGGACAGAATCATCATCAGCCAGACACGAATGGCACATGTCCGACACGAAGGACAAAATCCTCTTAGTTAGACACGAATGGCGACTGTGTGACACAAAGGACAGAATCATAAAAAGCACATCAAACCTAGAGCCATTGACATCACGATCGATGAAGTCTCCCCAACAAGTAAGGCACTAGTCTCGTCTGAGATTATCTATTAAGGTACAAGTTGCCAACTGTGACGCATGACCTAGCTTCCGAGCATCACACTCCCATCATTTCGAGTAGAGCATCATTCTTGCTCAAGATCACCCCAAAAGACGCGAGTCATCAACAATCAGGTGCAGGACTCCGCTTCCAATCGTCGCCCCAGGCTTTGCATTCCACAAATTTATATCTCCAGGCTTTGCATTCCAAAGTCATATCCTCAACCGGTGTCCATCAAATCAGTTCTACTTTGATTTTCATCCTATCCTCATACTCAATCAAAGTGGGGGCTCTCTGTATACACTGGGATTTGGCACGTAAATATATAGCATACCTATGTAGTACGAGGCAGAATAAAGAAGAAGAAACCAGTCAATAAGCTTATTCAGACACCAGATTTTAGCATAGATTTTATATACTTTTAAATGTAATTTTTTATTATTTCCTTTTTATGTATTTTTAGCTAGAAAATAAGGACATTAGGGAAGCCAAACCAAAGCCGAAGCCAAAGTCGAAGCCAAAAGACTCGCATGCATGCACCCTACATGCTTAAGTTTATGTGGGAAATTGCATGCACAACTTTTACGTAATTAAAATGATAAATTCAACCATGCATGCCATGCATGAGCTATGTAAAAGTGACATGCAAAGAAGTTCCAAGAGGTCTCAAGTTCAAAGCCTCACGAAAGCATCCAAAAACATCTCATATACATCAAATAAAGCCCCACCGGCCAAGAGTGTGAACATGTTGACTTTGAAGTCTTCCTTTCACATCTCACCGTCCACAGAATTGACTTTGAAGTCTTCCTTTCACATCTCACCGTCCAAAGAATGCATGAAACAATCAGATTCATCTCCCCTCCACCTGGTGGCCGGTCGGCCTTGAGGGTTGACCACACGTGGTTCATTCACCACGAGCCACCGTCCACCCAAGAACATCTCCCCTTTTGCTGCCTAGTGTTCTGTGCAATTTGACT
The DNA here is from genome assembly GCA_029582165.1 of Portulaca oleracea. Taxonomy (NCBI): domain Eukaryota; kingdom Viridiplantae; phylum Streptophyta; class Magnoliopsida; order Caryophyllales; family Portulacaceae; genus Portulaca; species Portulaca oleracea. Next base: position 34,284,239 of record CM055888.1, on the reverse strand, counting down.
ACGGATTACATGTAATTGAAGGGGAGTGTATGTGATTATACGTTCATGAATCTCCTAGGCCATCCTACACCTATAAATACCCCTCTCGCCAAAGCTAAACCTACCAACTCATTCCCTCATTCTTCCTCTGACTCTCTCATTCTCCATCTCTCAATTCTCTCATTCTAATCTCTACTAATCTCCATCCTTATCATCATTCTACCACCCTTCTTCTATCATCTTTCCACCATTCTCTTACCATCATAACTCCTTTTTTCCATCCTCTTAAACCCTTAATCCATACTCTTATCCTATCCTCCCCTATCCCTACATAAATCTTTCATAAAACCTCCCAAAGACATCACAAAGTCATCCTAAAACCCACAAAAAGAGTTCCTTTTTCTTACCTTTTTCCTATCCTTCTCCATCACTTTCCTACCATTATTATCTTCATTTCTCCACTCCTTTAAGCCCCTTTGTCTACATTCCCATTTTACCTTCCATTATCCCTCCATAAATCCCAAAACTCCATAGAAACCCTATCCTAAACACATCCAAAACCACAAACAGAGCCTTCTTCCTATCCCTCTTTTCACCCTCTTTTTCTTATTATCCTTTCCATCATCCTTTTGGTTCATTTTGGTACTTTGAGAGGAGACATCTAAAGGCATCACAAGGAGGAGTTTCTCAAGCTACTACAAGGCTAGGCAAGGCTTCCCCCTAAAAGACACAATGTAAGCTTTAAGTGTTTCTTTCCTTCATGTAAGCAAGTGTGTATATGTATCTTTTCTTTCTTATAAATTCATGTTGCATGTTCAATGAAGTAATCTTATAAAGTTCTTATTTATCTCCCTTCCAAACTTTATCAAAAGCACATTTAAAACTTTTAGTAGAGTCTTTCCTTTTGTGAGAGGCGAACTCTTAAGGTTTTTACTTTTCGAGTTCGTAACCTTACCCCTGGATCCATTTTTGGGCTTCGCAGGCGGAGTCTTCTTTGTTTTCCTTTTAGTTTTGCTTGGCTTTTCTCTTTAAAAAGTCGGGTGGCGACTCCCATTTCGAATCAAAACACATCAGAGATTGTATAAACTATGGTAAAATATAGTTTTACAATGTACCAATGCAACTTTAGGGTGTTCTTCTTATATTTCTAAATAATATTTGTATAAATCGCTTTCTTTCGAGCCTAACGTTTTAATGAGCAAGTTGAGTTAAATTTAGAAGAGTTTGGGACTAATGGATGTTCACTCTTAGAAGTTTAATTCAAGGACTCATAAAATGCATAAATAAAGGGAAAGTGATTTTACAAAGTATTATTCATGAAATGTAAGATTAATTCCTTAGAGAGTTTTCAAAGGTTAAACCCCAGCACAACTTACCAAATCACACCCCAATCCGCGTGGACATTCGGAGGCCCGAACGGCGAGAAAAAATGTCAACGCCGCTTTAACTGCAACCTAGCCAACATTCATGGCTAGGAGGTAGCCCGATATATGCAATGCATTTATGCCTAAAAAGAGAATGGCTTAATAATATAAAGTAAAAATTTATCTTCCTTCCAAAAATTTTAGAACACACTAAACTTTTTTCAAGTTTTACCCACTTTAAGAAAACTCCCTAGTGAAGTCGCCAAAAAACCTGTGGACATTTTTCCTCGCTGTTCGGGCTTCCGAACGTCCACGTGGATTGGGGGTGTGATCTGGTGATTTGTGCTGGGGTTTGAACCTTTAAAAAACTCTGTAAGGGATTATTCATACATTTCAGGAATAATAGTTTGTAAAATCACTTCCCTTTGTGCATTTAATGAGTCATTGAATTAAACTTTTGTTAGGATTGATGATGGTAGTTAGTCCATATTTATTGTCTGTATAAACAGTTTAGCTTAGGTTAGTTTTTCTTTGGGCTTTTCTTTCTTTCTTTTGTGTTCTTTGTTTTTGGGTCGTTTATTGTTGGGTCCGTTGCTTCTATTTAAGCCGCCCCTGGCCCTTGTTTTTGTATCAATCATATCCGTTTCCATTTTATTTTCATTCCAATTTCCCTCTCTAATGAAAATTTGAATTCCTCCCATCTTCTTCCTCCTTTCTTTTAAGCTTTGCCATTTCTCAGGCGTTTTCATGGTATCAAAGCCTGTTCAGGCTAAAATTCTTTTTCCTTCCTTTTCACCATGTCAGAAACATCAAAAACCTTCGTTCCGGATCCTTGTGATCCTCTTTTCATCCATCCCTCTGATCAACCAGGGATGTCGTTGGTGGCTGAGGCGTTTTCAGGCGACGATTTCGATAGCTGGAGGAGGTCGGCCACAGTCGCCCTATCTGCAAAGAACAAGATCGCCTTCGTTGATGGAACTCTATCTAAGCCAGGTGCTGATGATCCCCGATTCCCTTATTGGAAAAGAGGGAACGACATGGTTCTATCGTGGATCTTGAATTCTTTATAGAAGAATATCCATGACAGTGTCCTATATTCCACGGTCGCCCACGATTTATGGAAGGAATTAATGGAGAGATTCAGACATGCAAATAAAGCTAAGCTATATTCCATCGAACAAAAGGTGTCAAGATTGTGTCAAGATTCTATGGATATCTCGTCCTACTACACAATGGCGAAGAAACTTTGGGAAGAAATGGGAGCAGTCACGAATTTTCCATCCTGTCAGTGTGGAAAGTGTACTTGCAAGCCTCAAATCATTAAACAATTTGAGCTGCATTTTGAGGAGCAAAAACTTTTACAGTTTTTTATGGGTTTCAATGATAGTTACACAAATGTGAGAGGGAACATTTTGATGATGACCCTTTTGCCTTCTTTGAGCAGGTTTATGTCATTTTGTCTCAAGAAGAGAAACAAAGGCAAGTAAGAGATCAAGCTGGTGCCTTGAATGACTCGGCCTCTTTCTATGCAAACAAAAATCCACCAAGAAACCAAGGTCATGCTGAAAGAAATCAAGAATTGAAGAAAGCAAATCTGTTTTATGATCATTGTAAGAGACCGGGACATACAATTGACAAGTGCTACAAGATATACGGATATCCTCCCAAGAACCAGAACAAATCTCAAAATAGACCTTCTAATCAACAGAACAACAGGAGACAAGCTAATGTTGCTCAGCAAGAGGCTGATAGGACCACTCCAAGAGAAAATCAGTCCAATGTATCACCACCTTTTTCTTTGAATAAGGATCAAGCAAAACTTCTCCTTCACCAGTTATTGCAGACCCTCACCAATGAAGCAACCTCTTCCACTCATGGGGAAGAAATTGAAAATGCATCAGGTAACATTCAAATTCTTCCTTACAAGAACATTTCAAATTTAATCTAACATCAATCAAGACTTTGTGTAAAAAAATTGCACTATACTGTCACATTTGGTGAAAACAATTGTATAATGCAGGCCCCTTCATTGAAGAGGCTAATGGTTCTTGGTAAATAGGCATAAGGTTTATATTTCTTGGATAGAAGGCTACTTCAAGACTTTTCTTATACTTCAAATGACCTTATCACTGATCAAACAGTGAGGCAGACTGAAGTTGTTGCTAGTGTTAAGTGTAGTCTCTAGCACCAACGTTTAGGACACATATCAAATGCTAGAATGGAGTTGTTACTAGTATGTACTCTTGAAAAAGACCAAGATTCTTACATTGAAAACTGTGATGTTTGTCGTAGAGCAAAACAGAGATGTTTGCCTTTTCATACTAGCAAAATCACAACTACTAGATGTTTTGAGTAATACACGTTGATACTTGGGGCCCCTTTCACACAGCCAGCCATTTTGCGCACAAATACTTTCTCACCATTGTAGATGAATATACAAGGTGCACTTGGACCTACCTCATGACTACAAAACAGGAAGCCTTTAGTTTTTTACAATCTTTCAGTTCCATGATAAACAACCAATTTGATACAAATGTCAAAAGAGTCAGATCTAACAATGCTCTTGAGATAGGGAAAAGCAATCAGGATGTCCAATACTTTAATGAAAAAGGTATCCTCCATGAGACCAGCTACACACAAAAACCTCAACAGAATGGAGTTGTTGAGAGAAAACACAGACGCCTGCTAGAAGTTGCTAGGGCCCTTATGTTTCAGTCTAAATTACCTCTTAAGTTATAGGGAGAAAGCATACTAACAACCACTTACCTTATAAATAGGATGCCCACTACTTTATTAGGTAATAAAACCCCTTTTGAAAGATTGTTTGGAAAGGAACCTTCCTTTGACCACTTAAGAGTTTTTGGGTGTCAATTTATGCTAGCACCCTAAAACATGGGAGGGATAAGTTTCAACAAAGAGCAGAGAAATGTGTTTTTATTGGATATCCTAAAGGTAGGAAAGCTTATAAACTGTATTCCTTAGAAACCAACAAGTTTGTTGTTTCCAGAGATGTCATTTTTCATGAATCTGTTTTTCCCTTTAGAAGTCAAAGTTTGTCCAAACAACCTACCACAGAACATGAAATATCTGATGATTATATCCCTGAGGACCTTATTGAATCAGAACACCCTGAAAATGCTAATCCCCAACAGGAAACAATTGAAGAACCTACTGTTGATATTGACATTACTATACAGCCTCTCAGAAGGTCTGAAAGAGTTCATAAACCACCAAGTTACCTAGATGACTATGAAACTTGCTTGTCTTGTATCACTAACCTGCATTACACCCCTAGGACTATTTCTTTCTGTGGTGCTACTAACATTGATGCAGATTTAAGCACCTACTTGGATACACATGAACCTAGTTCCTTTGCAGAAGCAAGTAAGCATCCTGGGTGGATGCAAGCAATGAAACTTGAATTAGAAGCTTTACAAGACAACGAGACCTGGGAAATGGTAACTCTACCAAGAGGAAGGAAGGCTATAGATAGCAAGTGGGTTTACAAAGTAAAGCACAAACCAGATGGGAGTGTAGAAAGATTGAAAGTAAGGCTCGTTGTTAGGGGGTTCACCCAGAGAGCAGGAATCGATTACAATGAAACCTTCTCTCCAGTAGTCCAGTGGTGAAAATGACTACCATTAGAACCATGATTGTTGTGGCAGTAAAAAGAGATTGGCCACTTTTTCAGCTAGATATAAATAATGCTTTTCTCCATGGTGATCTCCATGAAGAAATCTACATGAAGGTTCCTGATGGAGTTTCCAACACAAAACCGAATACAGTTTGCAAACTCAAGAAATCTTTGTATGGTTTAAAGCAGGCTTCAAGACAATGGTATGCTAAACTAACCGAAGTCTTGTGTAAGAGGGGCTACAAACATTCAGAGAATGACTATTCATTGTTCCATAGGAGATTAGAAGGAAAATCAATATTCTTAGCAGTCTATGTAGATGATATACTTGTTACTGGTAATGATGCTAATGAGATAAGCTCTTTGAAACAGCACCTGGACAGAGTTTTCAGGATCAAAGACCTTGGAGTTGTAAAATTTTTCCTTGGCATGGAAATCATTATAATTCCAGAAGGTTTGGTCGTTTCACAAAAGAAGTTTACAAAGGAACTTCTTCATGAATTTGGTACTGAAGACGTGAAGACTTCTGTTTCACCAATGGATATCAACATCAAGCTCTCTTCAGATTCAGGCACACCATTACCTGAACCATCCCTGTACAGAAAATTGGTGGGTAAGCTAAACTTTCTGGTCAACACTAGGCCAGATTTAGCATTTACTGTACAACGCCTAAGTCAATACCTAAAAGCACCTACAGAGCTACATTGGACGGCTGTTATCCATGTTTTGAAATACTTAAAAGGGAATCCAGATTTAGGAGTGATAATACATCGAGAGGATAATTTCAATCTTCAGGGGTTTAGTGATTCTCATTGGGGTGCGTGTAAGCATAGGAGGAGATCCATTAGTGGATATGTCATATTTCATGGCAACACTTTGATCTCTTGGAAATCAAAGAAGCAGCAGGTTGTCTCATTATCCTCGTGACAGTATAGAAGCTTAAGACGCGTTTAGTTCTTTGAGTTAGCTCGGCCATCAACTGTCGAAATTCGAGTTGATTCAATCACTCCTATACCAGTCAAAAGTGACAGCCAAGCTGCCATATACATCGCACACAATCCAGTTTATCATGAAAGAACCAAACACATCGAAATCGATTGTCACTTTGTTAGAGAGAAACTTGCAGAAGGACTGATTTCCCTCAAGCATGTCCCCTCGAACTTGCAGCTTGCTGACATTATGACCAAGCCTCTCCCAGGAACCAAGCACCATCACAATCTGAACAAATTGGGATGTTTACCACCCATCAATTTGAGGGGGGTGTTAGGATTGATGATGGTAGTTAGTCCATATTTATTGTCTGTATAAACAGTTTAGCTTAGGTTAGTTTTTCTTTAGGCTTTTCTTTCTTTCTTTTGTGTTCTTTGTTTTTGGGTCGTTTGTTGTTGGGTCCGTTGCTTCTATTTAAGCCGGCTCTGGCCCTTGTTTTTGTATCAATCAGATCCGTTTCCATTTTATTTTCATTCCAATTTCCCTCTCTAATGAAAACTTGAATTCCTCCCATCTTCTTCCTCCTTTCTTTCAAGCTTTCCCATTTCTCAGGCGTTTTCAACTTTTAAGAGTGAACATCCACTTGTTCCAAACTCTTCCAAATTTAACCCAACTTGCTCCTTAAAATGTTAGGCTCGGAAGAAAGCGATTTATGCAAATACTATTTAGAAATATACGAAGAACACCCTAATTAGAGTTGCATCGGTACATTGTAAAACCACTTACCATAGTTTAAGCAATCTCCGATGTGTTTTGGTTCAAAATGGGAGTCACCACCCGACTTTTTAAAGGGAAAAGCCAAGAAAAACTAGAAAAGAAAACAAGGAAAGACTCTACCTGCGAAACCCAAGAATGGATCCGGGGGTAAGGCTACGAACTCAAAAGATAGGAACCTAAAGAGTTCGCCTCTCACAAAAGGAAAGACTCTACTAAAAGTTTTAAGTGTGCTTTTGACAAAGTTTGGAAGAGAGATAAATAGACACTTTATAGAATTATTTCATTGAATCATACAAGATGAAATGAAAGAAAGAAAATGTACAAATACAACACTTATTTACATGAAAGAGAACACTTTAAAAGCTTACATTGTATGGTTTGAAGAAGGGGCCTTGCCTAGCCTTTGTAGTTGCTTGAAGATGCTCCTTTTAGTACCCTTATATGACTCCTCTCAAGATGCCAAAATGAATGGAAAAGAGGTAGAAAAGAGGTGGATGAAAGGGGCTCTTTTTGTAGGCTTTTTGGATAGTTTAGAATAGACTTTTTGTGATGCTTTTTGGGAGGTTTTGTGATGGATTTATGTAGGGATGAAAGAAGATGGGATTAGAAGTTTAAGAAATGGTGATAATGGTGATAGAATGATGATAAGAAAGATTAGAATGAGATGGAGAATGAGTATATAGAAATGAATGATGGATTGAGAATGAAAGAGAATGGATGAAGGATGGAGAAAATGAATCAGAGATTGAGTGAAATGAGTGAAGAAGTGAAGAAGTGAAGAATGGATTAGATGGTGTTGGAGTGTGAGGAAGTGTGTTTGGCTTTGAGAGGAGGATAGTATTTATAGGTGAAGAAGGGAGTAGAAGATACATGTATGCATGCATATATCTCGGCCTTGGCAGTAAACCAACATAAAATACTAGGTAGCAAAGGAGATGTATGAGGGTGGTCGGCAACACGGGTGAATGAACCACGTGTGGCTGGTGCTAAAGGTCGATCGGTCATCCACACGAGGGAGGATGAACCTCCTTCCATCTATGCATCTTTGGTTGGTGAGGGTGTGAACAAGTTTGTCTCGATATTGTTGGTTCCCACTTGGACGACAATTGCATTTTGATGGCTTTTATGAAGTGTTTTTGTGATGTTTTTGTGAGGTTTCGAACCTCTAACCTCTTTGCATGGGATTTGCATGTGGCTTGCATGGCTTATATGGCTTGCATGGCTCATTCTTTTTATAAAAAAATGTGCATGTGATCATGCATGTAACTTTAGGTGAGCTTCCACATGTAAGGTGCATGTACTTAGGCTCCATTTTCCACCTCCTTCTTTATTTCTACTTTCTGCTATATAGATATGCTATATATTTTAGGTGTCAAAACCCGGTGTCTACACTAACTTGGTTTAGATTCTTAGTATCAGATCGAAAGATTGTTATTTCGAATTGGATAAATGAAGACTGAATAGGCGTAGAACACTGTTAGAAATAATGGGTTCATGCTTAGGGTCGTGTTATAATCCATTCTTATCTTTGATTGAATTAAATAGCTATGATTGTTGTGATAGGCCTTAGAAAGATTATAGACCCCGACACTATCAATACTACCTTGCACTGGAATTAGCTCTTGATCGATTGATTAAACTAGAGTGGACTCCCCTAAACTCCCTTAATTATCTGTTAGAATTCTTAAAGTTTATAGCTTTCTTATTTTAGTTTAAAACCTTATAAACACATAAACACTTTGGACCACCTAGCATCCTTTGTAGTGAAATAGTTAAGTCCGTAGTCGAACAAGTCCCTGAGAGAACGACCTTGATATACTACATTGTACACCATGCACTTGCGGACGTATCATACGCACAAATTATAATCTGATCATTATGTATTGACTATATGTTAGAGTGTAAAGTTGATGTGTTAGTGCGTAAAGGGGTGTTAAGTTAGTGTGCAAAGGAGTGTTAAGATAGTGTGCCAAGGTGTATTTGGATAGTGTGTAAAGGTGTATGTCTTAGTGTTTGAATGAGCAAACGAAATGTGCAATGTTAACATTAGGCAGAAACTCCAAAATAATGACAGGGGCCTAAGTGCAGAATATCATGATTGCCACAAATTAGGAGTGCATTTATCATTACACAAAAAAAAAGGGAGTACCTTTTCCAAGCTAAACCAAACCCTGAAACCGTATCACATCTTCTCAAAATATAATCAAACTGGTCTGCAAAACGAGTCATTGACCGCAAATGATTAATCTGATTCTTGGAGTTTTCTTCAATATGCCATGTACAAAGCCTCTGTCTTGAACCACAAAATATTTGCCCGATAGCATTTGCCATAGAAAAATCCTGATCAGTCATCACTGTCTTCGGACAAACATTATCCATAGAACTAAGGAACGTCTTGAAAAGCCAACAACTCTCAATCCTCTCGTTTAAAACAAACCCAGAACCCACCATAAGATTCCCCACATGATGATTCATGCACACAAATGGCGCGCAAATCATCTTATAACGATTTGTTCGATGCGTAGTGTCAAACACTAACAAGTCAGAAAACAATAAGTAATCTTACTTCATATTTGAATCTCTCCAAAAAAAAATCACATAAAGATAGGTCAAGATCAAGCACCAGCGTAGAAAAACTCAGGCTTACTTTGTCTTCTACTTTCAAACCTTTTGCACAATGTGTCTGTGTCCCCATATTCCAAACGAATCTTTTCTTCAACTGCATTAGCATCATATGCATCTCGGGCCAAAAAAAAAACCGATATGGGAGACCCTGTTAGGTTTTAGGTGATCTATTTCCTAAACAAATACAGATTAATTGGCGGAATATTCATAACGATTACAAAATAATTAATCACCCAAGAAATAAACAATTGCAGAGGCTTAGTAATATACCTGATCGCTAATCCGACTGATGCAGAGCTTGACCTTTGAGATTCCAATGATGAAATCCTCTAGTGTAGGTCCACGCAGCACTCCGGGAACTCGATTGCTAGATCGACCCGATCGAGACAAATCTCAATCTAAAATATATGTGTTTCAGTATGATGTTGTTTGTTTCAGGAAACAATAACTGCAAACTGAGAGAAAGAGAGGAACTCAGAAAATCACTCTGGTATCTCTCTAAAAGTCTCAAGCAGTTCACTTGATCTCAATCTCTCAAAGAGACTCCCTTTTATAGTGTTTAGATGGCTTGGGGAAAGGGTTATTAAAACCCTAAATAGTCGACTTACGTGATAGCGCAGTCTGAGGTCCAACACGGTCCGTGTTCCAGCAAAACGGTCCATGTTGACCTCTAGAATGCAGATTAAGTCAGTCATAGTCATCACGGTCCGTGGCAGATCACCACAGTCTGTGGTGACCCCAACACGGTTTGTGTTGGTGAGCCCAACTCTGTTCGTGTTGGGTTGATTTCTCATAGAAATAAATTCCCAACATTTCTAAACATAATACGATATTACTTAGGTTACATACATTGTTCCAGGGCACTGACTTGTGTGACCCAGTAGGACCAAATAATATAGTTGTAATTAAACATATTTAATTACCAATTAGAGGTCTCTCGCAAGACATATAATCACTATATCATTATGGTTTAAACTCCATGTGTATCGAACATTGTTGGGACATTCCCAACAGACCCCCCCCCCCCCCCGCCTCAGCCCTCAAAAGACGATAGGCGTCAATCAATTTAGCACCATATTTTTTCATCAATCTCAACTTCTTAACAACATATTTAGGGACACTCCTATGACCTCTTAACATGTGAACTTTATCAGGCTCTATAAACTGATGGCTATGAATCATGTCATGACCAGGGCACACCCAATCGCCAGTGTCTTTGTCAAATTTGAAAGCAACCCTAGCCTTACAATTGCATTGATAGTTGATCTTACTGAATTGTTTCCCTTTCCTAACAGTAAGAGATTTAGCACTTTCCCTAGTGCAATTAAAAACTTTCGATCTCAAGCCATTCTTATTATATCTCCAATAAGCCTTACCCTTCCTTGCAGTAAAACCCATTTTATATGCATAATTCTGATAAAATAGAAATGACTCATTTTCATTTTTTAATTTCATCCCAAACACTGGGACTCGCCAGCTTCCACGACAGAAATGTCTTCAAAAAGTGGATCCAAAATCTCATTTAGCAGCACACTTTTATCAACCTAATCAATCTTCTGAATATCTACAACATAAAACATATTTTAAAAGGGGATGGTCAGTAATGTTTTAGCTCAAAACAGAAGACTAATGTGCTTCAAAAATAGTTTAGTGTGCTTCAAAAATAGTTTAGTGTGCTTCGAAATAGATTAGTGTACTTGAACACAGTTTGCTCTACTTCAATCATTTCTCAATGTGCTTGAACAAATTTTCAGGGTGCTTCAATACCTGACATTGATGCAGAAATTGCTAGAGACCGAGTGCTTTCATCACCATCAACCAGTTCATCCCCAGAAAAAATAAGATTATCATCATCATTTTGCAAATCACGATTATCGTGATTATCATCATCATCATCACCCAAATCATCACGATTACCATCATCAGTTACCAAATCACGATTAAACTCACCACCATCACCCATATTACAAACACCACCAAAATTATCCTGATTATCATCATCACTTTGCAAAACACGATTATCACCACCATCACCCAAATCATCGCAATTACAATCAGCATCCAAATCACGATTATCGTCATCACCATCACCCAAAACATCAATGCCATGAACTGCACCATTATTCTGCAAATCACGATTATCATCCCTCAAATTTGACTCAATTAAATCCATTAAAAACTCAAAAACACTGAGATTTTGGGCAATATTGAAGTACAATCATAAAATGTGTGGAGGCAAAACTGATGTCTGGAAACAAAAGACCTCAGGAAGCCATGGCAGCATAGGCGTACATGCGTGGAGACAGGAAGACGAAAGCAAATAATCTCCTCAGCAAAATCAACAAATTTCCAGGAAAAAAAATAGAAAATCGATGATGTCAGCGTGACGTATAGCGATAGGAGAGCAGCAAAGTGTACTCCCGCAAGAGTACCTAAAAAATTTTCGATAAGAATTAAATATGCCTAACACCGGATCTCATTTTTGTTATCATTTTGACAAATTTTCTAACTTTACAAGCATCTACCAGTATGTTCCTCAATGGAATTTCAAACTAAGCTATAGGATTATTATTATGCAAGCCAGAACGAGTAAATACAACGTGAGTAACGGTTAGAAGTGTCATATTTGGAATTAATATTTGGCGATCGAAATGAGGAAAAATTTGGAGAACTCTGATGAAATTTCTACATGCACCCATGAATACCCATGGGTGAGTGTATCCCTTGTGGTGTGGGCAATACCCACATGGGTATTTACCCATATGGGTATTTAGGAATTAGGATGATGGGTTGAATACATTTACTATGCCCACACCTATGGCTAAATCATGGATATAACGTTCCCCACTCATACCTCCTAATTCCCAGTCATACTTATACAGCAATTTCCTTGAACAATTTCTTCATTTCACCTATTATGTTTAAAAATATGGTTCAAGGATTGCAAGAATAATGTATCCAAAATAATGTCAATCCTTTAAAGACATGTTGCATATATTACAGCTCAAATATGAGCAACAAAACACATCTCTGTATAACAAGTAGAGAGACTATTTCCATTTAAATATGTATTGGGCCATACATAAGGGAGTACAACAATTTACAAGTTTTGCATCATCTTCCAATTTGTCATACTAAAAATACAACTGTGACAAATGAAGCAATGGGTTGGTGATGAAATTCACAGGTTCATTCATTCTCAGCAAGCAAAATGAAGAGCTCCTCATCTGTAATTGATCCCAACTCCATAGCCCTCTCCAAGGCAGTAAGTCCTCCCCAATCTTTAATCAATGTTCTTGCACCTCTGAACCATCAATACAATGAACATGTGTTTAAAGTAGAACAACAGAAAACAGGAATATGTTTTTCACACAAGCATGCACACAGAGTGAAAATAATGTGTAAGAGGCCACTGTAACTCCCGCGGGGAGAATCTTATTCTGGTGCATTTACCTTCTGAGAAGATACTTTGCCAACTGATCCTGCTTTCCAGCAATGCAATGGTGCAAAGGAGTCCTTCCATGAAAATCACGCATATTCACATCAGCACCAGACTGCAGCAAGAGTTCAATCATCACAGTGTTGCCAACATGACATGCCAAATGCAGCAATGAACAACCTCGTAGGCAATTTTCTGGTTCACCGCCCTTTAACATTGGACATATAGCTGGATCTAATTTGTGACCATCTTTCCCAAAGCTTTCTTCCAATTTGGATGCATCGGCACCATGTACCTCGTCGTATGTGGTATTCAAAATGCTGCCATCCGATACTGCAATCAGACGATATGCTTCTCGCAAATTACTAGTTCTGACTGCTTCCCACAAGGCCTTGGCACGTGAAGAATGACCGCCTTCGATTGCTTTTTGGCTAATTAACAACTTCTCTGTGTACTGAAAACAAGCAGATAAGACACTGCTCAGCATTACTAGTTAGCATCAAGGCAATAAAAGGAAAGCTGATTATGGATGGTTTCATATTAAACAGTCTAAGGATATAGAAATATCACCTTCATCTGGATATATTTCTCTTTCTTACTGAATGAATCATATGAAGAAGGTTTCAAGGCACTTGTTGCAGAACTTTTAGATTCATCTATTCTGTATTTTGAAAAGTTTGCAGCAGATAAGCATCGGAATGCATGTACATTGACAGCACAGAATATTTAACTATAGGAAAAATCAATCCTCCCACAAAGGTGAGGTAGGCATCTATAGCAATTGCTAAGATAATTTCCAATGTTATCATATTATCATTTGCTGTAAGTGTTGATAACAGTGTTCAGGAATCAAGAACCTTCATGACTTTAAACAATGCTCATTTCCTTGAATTTGAAAAAGAGCACAAACCAATGTGAAAAGGTAATGGTGGTTTACCTGTCATGATCAAGTGAAAGTAGTTCCTCCCAGACAGAGTTGCAATAAGCATTACCAAGTGCCTGAAATAATTCCAAGACTACCGGTTCCCAAACCTTGACGTCCAAAGTTATAGATCGAACCTACAATAGACACAACAGGTGGAATATTAAATCTTTTCATATATTTGAGGTTGCTCACACTGAAAGTTCATCACTTAATCCAGATGCATTTGGGAAACATATATCAAGGGCTACACATCGTGTCAAGTGTTGCATTTTCACCAGACCATACTATTATAACTGTCCACTGCTCCCTACAAGGCTTTTGCCTGGGGTAAAAGAAGTCTCCCTCCCAATGAAACATGACATAATAAAAGTGTCATACTTTGATACTAGAATACACACACACACACACACGCAGACAGAAAGAGAGAGAGAGAGAGAGAGAGAGAGAGAGAGAGAGAGAGAGTAGCACGAATAAGTGTAACTTGAACCACTCCCGTCCTGCAGGCAGGGGGAGCAGAGGCAGATTTATGTGATATGGGCTGGGGTGTGCCAGGACACCCCTAGCCCAATAAACTCTGTTAGGTTGAAACAAATGGGTCAAACACTTAAAATTGGGGACACCCAAAAAACAGGCCCAAAATCTTAGAAGAGTGTCCAAAATTGGACCGGGCTACCGCCCAAACATTGATGGCATTAGGCGCCTGCTGCCACATTTTCTGTTTTTTATTTTATAAAACACCCTATCTATCAGTTTATGCCCCTCTTTCTTCCTCTTCCTTTCTTAATTTTGCTAAACACAACTTTGGAAGCTTTTTTGCTCAAACCACAAACCCTCAATCGTCTGGAATCTTGGGTTACCAATTGGTGAAACATTAAACAATCTGAAACTTTTTTGAATGACATTCAAGAAACAAGTCCTTCAAAAAAATTCATCGAATTAGAGAAGCTCTGTTTGTTCGACGAAATGATAAGGGAATACCCGGAAACACATCTACAAAAGCTTGGTAAAGAAATCCACAATGAAATGATTCAATTGATTGAGATGCAAAATGAGTATTGTATCCATATGATTTTGCACTTCTCGACAAAATATAATTATGCTTCCTTATTCTAAGTGGGTATTCTATTTTGGGGAATAAAGAACATAATCTTTATAATTCTTGAGTTCGGGAATTCTTATAAAACATGAGTGACACAATAAAAGCTTTTTCTACTCTTTTATCAACCGATTTATGTATCGGATTTCATTCACCTCACGGTTGGGAACTAATGATTGGTTCTATCTACAAAGATTTTGGATTTGCGCATAATGATCAAATTGTATCTGGTCTGGTTTCCACTTATACAATTTTAAAACCTCCCTCCATCTCTCTCAATGAGAAACCGCCATCCCAACCACAGCCTACTACTGCTCCGCCAGTTCAACATCCAGCCATCCTTCAAGTCACCACCAGCACAGCATCAAAATCACCCACGGGGCTCCACCACAAGCAATCCTTCACTCAGTCTCCTCTGTTTCTGTGACTACATCCACTAGCGAGATCCCACTGCCAACCCTTTTCAATTTGCCATTCACCACGGCACTACTTCAGCCAACAACCACTCCTCTCTGACCAAATCCAAGTCCACCACGGCACACATCCGTAAGCTCACTGGCTCACTTGTTGCCTGATTCAAACTTATAGGTGTGCGCGACTGATTGTGCCACCCAACTATTTTTTTTTTTTGGTCAAAATTGTCACCCTAACTTTGTTTTAGTCAAAATTGCCGCCCAACTTTTTAAACTGATTAAAATGTCAACTTTTTAAATTGTTTAAAAATGCCACGTGAACCAGCTATGGTAAGTATTTTATAAATTTATCTTTATTTTTTTTAGGAAATGCAAATAAAACTGAGAGCCTTCGATGCAAACACCAGCCAGACACTTCCCCTTCTTTTATCTATCCTCTTTCTTCTTCTCTTTCAACTTCCTCAAGGATCCTAAAATTCATTGCCAAATTTCACCTCCAATGTAGTTGGGAACCCCAATATTGAGCTAGGGATTTTTTTTTCCCCGACTGGTGATTTCGAGCAAATTTAACCCTTAAATGCCTGGGTCAATTGGTGAGAACGTGAATAACTCGTACACAATAAGAGAAAATGAAGAAAAAGAGCAATAGACTAAGTAATTGGAGGGAAAAAGAAAGACAAATCAATGTTCGATAGAAATAACATGTTGCTCCAATCACACACTATGTCGCAGTTAATCATAGGTCACACATTCTCCTTCCACCCACAATAACAGGTTCCCGTGACAAATTTGATCAATTTAAAAAGTTTAAATGGCAATTTTGACTAAAAAAAAAGTTGGGGAGGCACTTTCGACCAAAAATAAAGGATGGGTGGCACAATCATTCATGCACACAATCTTATTCAACTGTTTAGACTTCCATTCAAGACTTCAAGGTATGAATTCTAAATTCTACAACTTTTAATTTCTTTTGTGTACAACTTAAACACTGCTTATTGTTATTTGAAACTATGGTGTTTGGCACAACTTGTGATTTGGAAATATGACAATAGTCATGTGCTAATTGTGTTTTTTGGTTTGTTATTAAGGCATTGAAGTGATGGAATCATATCATTTCACAATTGTCAATAAATTGAGATAATATAATCAACGATAGTATCCAGAGAATCACCAAGGCATGTGTTGGTGAACTTCAAGATGAAAGTCATTTTCATGTGCTGCTACTTTGTAGTTAGGACAAACATAGAGATATTCCAAACCAAAATTTCCAAAATTTATATTTTAGGCTATGTGTGCCTATACATTTGGTATTGTTGAGAAACACATTGTTGGCTTGTCTCAGGTGTCAAGCCGGTTGAGACAAACTCATCAATTTTTTGTTAAAAGAAGTGTTGCGTCGTACACACTCCATATCCAACCAAAAACTCATCAAATTTGAAAAGTGGTGAGTCGAACACAAGTTTGACACAGTTAGAACCGTACAACCAAAGTCCAAGCAATATAAGGAAGGGGGGGAGAGGGGTTGGATACTACGTGGCATAGAATGCGGCAAACAAACAGTATCACCTCTAGCAAACACAAAATCCATTAGACAGTAATCGCTGTAACTGTTTCTTCTTTAAAAAAATATAAATAAATAAAAAATTTAAAAAAACTTGCCCGGGGCCAGAAGTAAACCAACCTCCAACCCCCAAGACTAAAAAAGAAAAGAAAAAAAAAACCTTACAGAAATACTACAAATTGCAAGGATTTAAGCTAGTTCAGGATTCACATTAGCATGGCATGAAGGGTCTTCAAAGAAATGCAGTTAACTATGGCAGAGGCAGTCCATCGGGCCCGGACATTTGTTTATGCTCAAAAGTTATCCTTGCCAAATACAGGATTTAGAAGACATGGCATCCAATAATTGGAAACATCGGTAAGTCTTAGGCTCAATTTGGTTCTTGGAAAATGAGATGGAAAGAATAAATTTAAAAAATGACTTCTTTCATTTGACTTTAGAAGGAGTGGCACAACGAGAATCAGATGGAAAATATCATGGAGAATTTGATCGATTTTGTCAAAATATTTTCCTTCCAAATTTTTGAGGAAAGTAGGAGGAAAATTTGAATGCTAAATGGGAGGTGATGACTGGGATGGTAGAAAATGAAGTGAGGGATTGGTAAAGAAGAAGAGATTTCTAACAGTAGATTAGTGCGGAGAGAATTTTTTTGTCAATCTCATTCTCCAAGTACCAAACCAAGCCTTATGTTAGAGAAGATCATGAGACAAGTTCATAACAAAAATGTAGCAAAGGTCATCACAAATAGACTTGTTGAAAGAGCAGAGATGATGTCAATTCATCCATGCATAAGAGGAAGGCAAGGTGTAGAAGTCCTCAAGTTGGGTGACGAATCATGCACAATCTAAAAGCTTTTTTCTGTAAAGAACTTGCTAAACGTAGTAAAATCTACTTTGTGAAGGCCTTTTTACCTAGAGCAATTGTAGATGGCTAGCACAAATAGAACGCACCTTGGATATGTGAACACCAAGGTTGCGATGAGCACCAGAGCACTCAATGCACATCAAAATCCCTAGATTCAGAGAGGCCCAATCAGGCTCAGGAGCACTGCATTCAGCACACTGATCATTCCCTGGAATTTCTCTAAGGAAGCTGGATACACATTCTGTTTGATTTTGCATCTCACTGCTTGAGCTTCTACCAAGCAATGACTGAATATTTGACATAGATTCACTTCCAGAACTTCTGTTAGGCTTCTCATCCAATGGAATACTTGGCTGTTGAAAGTCATCAGGTCACCGTTAATAAAGCATATCTATCAAACTATCGATACTACAAGCTGTCAGTGTCAGCAGTTAAAAGAGTCAGAAAACCTGATCCAGCAAATGAGAATTCAACAACGAAGTGATGACTCCGGTAATTTTGTTGACCCACTCCATTCTATCAGCCTCAGTTTCAGCCTGCAAAAAAACCACAGACAAATCTATGTGATCTCAAAGCTACAGGCACTTGAAAGAGCATACCACTAATGTGCCAACTTCATGTTTAACAAAAAGGAGGAGGGCGCTCAAAAAAAAAAACAAACAGCCAAAACAAAACAAACAACAACAACAATCTGCAGTATAGTCCCACAAAGGCACAAACAGAAGTCGAATGTGCCACTTTAGGTTTAAGTCCAACAAAAATTCATAAACATCCCCAAGTTGTCAAATGATTTAAGATTCAATTGCCTGATAATCGACTATATCACCCATATTTCTGGCCTTAATTATTTATACTAAAATAGGAGATGGAGCGACCAAGTGAAACAGATAGAGCATCTTTTCTATCACTGGTGATATTTGTAATCAGATGCATTCTTTGATAAAGTAGATTGAAGGCATGGCATCATCAAAATAGTAAGCATGGCATCATCTCTACCGGGAAAATATTATGCAGAAGCCTTTCTCAAACTTCGCCCAGAATAATCAAATACCTGCAACGTTAATGACTTTGATGGAGAGATTATTCTAAAGCAAAGCCGGAGATCTGTGTCCTCTGCATCAAGTTTTATTGTTGACGTTCGAAGATCAACAGTGCAATAGCCTAGGTTTTCTCCATTCCATGATGATGCCCTATTATGCTTTGACCGGAATCTCCCAAACACTCCATTACTATATTCTCCTGTCGCAGTTGATTGATTTGAGTAAGATCCCTGGAGAGTTTCAAAGGATGGTGAACAACCTTCAACTGTAATATAGCATGATGTGCAGGGCTTAGAAATAACAGCAGGATACACATAAACACAAGCAGCAAAGTCTAAAATGCTACTCAAATTGCATTATCATATTCATGCAAATAGCATTTGAGGCTTAGATGATTTCAAAGTCCAACTTATGCAGGCAAACTTCACATTGAGCACATTTTGTGTAAATTTTTTAATTTGATGGATTTTCTTTTTAACTCCTCAGCGTGGTCCATGTGCCAATTGCCAAGTGCCCCCAAAGAGTTGGTAGCCTAGCTAGCCACCCCTATCTTCCAAGTTTCCCACCAAATTCAAGTCTTGGAGGAAGCAAATAAAATTTACAAGTGCAGACATTGTGAGGTTGATGGACCATGCTTGTCATGGACACTTCGGTACTTATCCCACACCCTGCCTGTGGAGCTTGTGGATCTTGCTGGTGGTGACCAAGAGATATGGCCCAATGGGATGCCCTGCTTACCCTTCACAAAATAAAAAGAATGTGCCAAGTGTGACCAGAAAAGTGGGGCAAACATCAGCATGGAAAAGGGGGAAGTTGGATCACATTACGCTTGATTCAATGATTATATGGCAACCAAACCCCAGAATCTGCAGACCCTTAGTTGACACATGATCAACTGGCGACACAAACATAGCCTTTGCAGAAGTTGGGCGGGGGATAACAAAATTAAGAAAATGTTAATGAATTACTGCTGATTTTGAGCCATTGCTCCTGTAATAGTATAATGTCCCCCGACTGTCTAGCACAAAAAACCTCCTCTTCCAATCTGCTCTTAAACTTGAAGACCGTTTGAGGAGATACCCTTTCTTGATGGTTTGGACCTGCAGCAAATACAAAGAAATACATCCAACATTAGCAAGTCCTATTAAAGCAAGAATTATTATTTGGTTTGACCACAGACAAAAGCTTGAAAGAAAGAGGGATAGAAGCAATTTTCTTTCACCCTCTGCCCCATACATATTTAAGGGGCCTAAGAAGCGCTAATTCTAAAAATAAAATCAAACACGTCACTGACCGCGCCATTTGGTGTGGACAGCACAATTGCCTCAGCATCTTTGGAAGACGAACCCATGCCAACAGGCCGAGTCTTATCAATGCTAGTTGAGGCCTCTGTATTACTCGCAGCACGTACATTGTCCATTTCCACTCCAGTCCGGAACTCCTGAATTCTTCTTGCAAGTTTGTCTTGCTCAGCACTGGCAACCTCCTTGGACTGTTGTGCATATGTCAAAACCTGCACCGCAAACGCAATTTATAATTGGAGAACATTTACGTATAGACCAAGATAAGTCATCCTTCACAAAGCAGAGAAAAGAAACAGAGGGCCCTATGAATGCATACGTATATTAAAGTCATACACCTTCAAGTCATCATAATCGTCATTGACAATACACAGACAAAGTCAGCAAAATGAAAAAAGTTCATGAGAAGGGAAAAATAAAACTTAAAACGAGGCCAGTGGAAGGAAAGAATTATTATGCATCAACCAACAGAAAGGTCATGATATGAGCCAAGACAGAAACAAAGACAATGACTTTGTGATCAAGACACCTCCAAAGGCAAAACCAAGAGAGTTTCTGGGACATAACATGCCTAGGTACTTCAAGACCAAGTATAGTGTCCACCTTCCACAAAGTTTTGGAAGTCACTGTTCTTTGGCTCCAAATTATGGACTCACAAACTATTCACCAAACAGAATTCGCAAACGACCTGATGTAATGTGATTCCATTCTGCTAAGCAGGCTGGCGCATTTGAAAATGGCCAATAATGGTCTTAGGTCTACAACGGGTCGTCCCATTTACGCATATGACGAGTTATTAAACAGGTTGGCCATGAGCTTGATAAACTATGTTAATTGATAAGTATATTAGCCTTATCAATTAACTGCAATAAGAGTCACAGCTTGATAAATGATTAGCCACCTTTGTATGAATAAGTCACTTTAATATCACTTACTAATCATAGCAAAGCTTTGATACGGTCACCCTTCGATGGGTATTGAACTATTTATCACCATAATTCTTAGGTGAGACGGTCTGACCTAACAATTTGTATTCAAACAAGTTGCTTAAAAGAACTGTGTTTGCATCTTCTGATACGAAAGGGGACAAGGCATGGGTGATCTCCTGAATAACCTTTGCAAACTCCTCTAAGTAAAGCTAGTCAGACAAAAGCACAGCCACTTGTCCCCATAGAAAAAAAAAATAATTTGAAAAACATAGCAATGCTAGTGATTTGTTCAAGGAAGACAGAAATAAGTTGTCTTGTTTGTGGGTTGGATTTTAAGAATGACAGAATACCAAAATGTACTGGACTAGTGACTCAGCAGTTGCTTGGTTTCTGCTTTTTTCATGTCATTGGCTCATTAACCAGCTATTAGGTTGATATTAAACATCTGTAGTAGCCATGAGCTATCAACTGAATAGCTAGAGTGTAGAGACCCTTGATTGGAAGTAAAAGATGATAAAGTCTGACCATGAGCCTAAACAGAGTCTAAGTCTTTCAGGTACGTCACTAGACTGAAAAATTCCAACACAGAAATAATGGGCTTGTTCAAGCAAAGAAAGGGGAGAACTGTGACAGATCAGATACTAAGTCATCACCAAAAACTGAAATTAACTTCAGCACCTGAGCACACATTGTCTGACATTCAGAATGATCCAACACACACACACACACACACACACACACACACACACACACAAAAAAAAAAAAAAAAAAAAAAAGCCACAAAAACTGGGGAATGAATTGTTGGTATGTGCTTCCCATGGCAAGGTCTGCAAATGAATCAAGCTATTTCAGGAAGACCCACAAATTTCAAAAAAGTAGGATCTGAAACAGTAGATCATTTTATCCCCAAAAAAATCTACTAGACATCCAAAAGCAAATTTCTTTATTTCCAATGTATGTGTTTCAGAAAAGAGAAGCTTGAAGTTCATACCTGATGTATCAAGGGCTCCATTTGACTCAGTAAATCATATCCCTGAAATAGTGGAATACACAAGTTAGATGATCGTCATTGGCATGACATGGAAAAAAATTGGCCGAAGTATTTACCAGTTTGAAATATCTTAGGTGTGCATCCATTATTGCACTGAAGGATTCTAAAAACTCATATTTCTTCTTTGATTCAACATTCATGAGAGCATTCACCTGGTATCCTTAAGCCATAGATGGCGAAGATGCCCGAAGACAAGAGAAGAGCACATTTAGCCAAAAACGGATATGAAGAGAACAGAGAAACAAGATCAGAGAATTAAATGCATTACTATCCAACATACCAGACTGAGACGAGTTCTCTCAAATGCTGACTTGGTGTTGTGAAGCTCCTGTAAACAATTATCACTCTGCTTACGAATTTTTAACAGAAAATTCTAGTAACAGTTAAGAGTTAAGACATGCAATAAACCCACTAAGAATCTTCTTGACTTCCTATAAATATAAAGACACTGAAGCAAGGAATATCTAAGAAATCCAATAAGATATCAACCAATGACATATCTAGATGGTCTACAAGCCAATTACATATGCAAAGCATTGCATGCACTATGGCATTGTATTACAATCAATCAGCAGACTCGCTATATTGGTCACCCAGATTGAGGAAATTGGGATTTGACACACATACTGATACAGGAATTCTCCTTCACATGTATAGAGCACAGGATCCTTGGTCAAACTATATTAGGGGATAAAATATGAAAGAAATAGTGTATAGTTGTAAAGTTTCTGGATGAACATATTCACATCCATAAAGAAGAAAGGGATTTTTCAAGTAAAAAAGATGAACAATAAACAATAAAAAAACACCAGAAACAATAGATGAGTTGCAAAATAACACAAAAGAGTACAAACAATTGAGGCCTTGACGCCTGGTACAACAGATAGATACCAGTAGTCCCTCCTCTTCCAAAAATCACAAACACCTCTCTGACCATAAAATGCAAAATATGATTATTCAAGCAGGACCACCAAAAATTGCAATGCCACAGACGTATGAACAAAGTAAGAGACAGACAGCCAAAAACACAACCAAAGAGTCGGAAACTCACAATGGTTGACATATGAAACACAGTAGTCACTAGCATTAGTTTTCACAAAAAAAAAAAAAAGGGGGAAAGACTTGCTTCCACAAAAAAAAAAAAAAAAAAAAAACCCTCTATGCCCAGCTCTATGGTATAATTCGGACAAACTTTTTTATCGAATCAGGATAGAAAGACTGCCTCACAGGCTATTACCTAGGATAAACCCAAATAAGGCAAAAGAGGAAATTCTGTGACTGTCAAAGAAGCCCATGAATGAAAAACAAGAAAATGGTACAGTGATGATCCAACCATAAATACAACAGAAACAAGTTAAAAAAGATATGCTTTCATTATCATCTACAATGGTTAGAAAAATCATCTAACACTTGACATTATTTCAGTACAATATCTGAATTTGTCAATTTATACTAGATGCAACTTGGTCCATATTGCATTGTAGCCCACATCAGCCCGTGCGACACTGATCAGGTCTGAGTCTGACATATTTAATCAATTTCTGTGATAGAACAGACGCTAGTACATGAACTGAATAGAATAATGAGCAGCATAGCATATGAGCAACGTACAACAGCTTCAGTTGAAGACAGATTAGATAAGAAATGAGATAAAAAGGTTATCTTGTTGTAAATATTGATGGCATTCTCAGATATTTAAAGCAGGTCAAATCTGCCATATTTCTGATATGATGAGGTAAAAGCTACAGAAAATTTTAGGCAAGTATGGATGTACCTCTTCAACTCCAGCAACAATGTCCTCACGCGTACTCTTCTTCAGTGAGGCATATTTCTCACGTGCCTTACCGTGTTTGCATGCAAAAGGAAACAGTAACTTAGCCAAACCAAGACATCTATCTAGATTGACAATCCCTGAATTTTTGCATGGGAATCAATTTTACCTGGTCATAAGCATATATAGATTTGTCAAATCTTCTTCGAGAATCCTGCGGGAGCAAAACAGTACATAAAGCCGTGGCACAAAGATTAAAAGCAGCACATTGTAACTTCAATATTTTTTACCAGCTGACGAATATTGAGAAAGAAAATAGGGTACACAATAGACATAATCATCAATGAAAAATATTTGTATTAATTTCCTAAATAGCAACAATAGTAATTAGATTGCTCACGCCAAGAGCAAAAAGCGGGGGACAAACTTTTCAATAAGCCCCTTGTACATTTTAAAGGGAGACCATAAACAAAGCACACAGAAAGAAGACTCCAACCTGGACGTGGATGATAGAAATGTTAATCTAACAGCAGCATTATTATCTACCATTAGAATTACAGCAAGGATAATCTCAATCGTGGTGGAACCTTGTTTTTTTTACTCTTATTCATGTACTCATGTTAGGGAGGATTGTAATTCAACCAGCACACCGTGTAGAAATTCAGAAAATCTATCTGGCCATCTATATTACAAATTTTTCCAAAAAAGGCAAAAAGAAAAGGATATCTTGAAAGAACTGGTATACTTCTACTATGGACACAAAATCAATATTCACCTTGGCATCTTGTAGATCCACAGACATAAACTCAGTGAGACGATCAACTAAGACATGCTCCACCTGTCAGAGATAAGTCACATCAGATTTACACCAGCAAATAATATTATGATAATAACAAGTCAAAGCTTGCATAAGAAAATTACAGCCCCTAAAATCAAACCTCAAGCATGGGTAAAGGAAGCTTCATATCAAATATGCAATCACTGTTATAAGTAAAAAACAATGAAATACCCTACACACAGACATCACTGCCAGTGGCCCCATCCCTGACAAGATTGTTAACTGTTACTACCTCCTTACAAATCTATCTGTCATCTTGATCTTCTTGTCAATCAAACTTTGAGAACTATGACCATTATTTTTCTCAATACATGCAATGATTTATTATACAAAAGTACTATCATTAGATTCATGCTAAAAAAACACTATTGCAAGAATATAATATTGTAAATTTTTTGGTAAAATATTATGAGAGCAATAGTCAATCGTTTGAGAGACCATGAAGAATTTAATAAATGGCAGATTAAATAGGAAGGAGGGAGTAATAGTCAAAAACTTCAAAAGAAAAAGGACAGTGCCAACAATCAGAGGACAACTTGGAGCAAAGGAATGTGTGCCAAACTTAGCTGCTGCACTGTCAGACAAAAGAGAACATAAGATTGGGCTTAGGCAACTATAAGTTGAGCCTTAATAGATTGTATAAATATTTCAGGGATGCCCACCAAGAATTGTGACCATCAACCTTTTTTTTTTTATATATATAGGAACTGCAAACATCAACCTTAAAAGTCAGCTGTTGCTTTTTAAGAAATATTCTCTCCGTCCTCAAAACTTTGTCAAAATTTTATTGTTTGGATGTCCTCAAAATATTGTTACAGAACTTCATATAGCTGAAAAAGTGACTCTTTATTAAAAAACTGAGTAATAGATGATGTCTTCTTAATTTCTTATTTTCCCTGAGTTTTAAAAAGTTTTCAGGACAGGAGTTAGACTGTAGGCCACTAATTTTTGGTTGATGGTCACAATTCCTGCTGTGTAAAATTCATGGGTAAAAAGTAGTTGGGTACAAGTTAAATTTGGGTAACTTTTGGTAACTTTTGGTAACTTTTAGTAACTTTTGGCAAATTTAGGCAAAAACAGGTAAATTTTGGTAAATTAAATTTACCCTGCAATTTGACAGGAGAATGTTTGCCAAAAACCCACTCCTTCCTGTTCCTGCAACTTAACACCTCCTTCCAATATCAATGATAAAATCCAACCCTGAAGAACTGACCAATACGCAAGGGTATTTTCCAAGAGATGATAATATACTTTCATTTAAGGTTCTTTTGCTCTCAATTTGAAACCTCTTTATGAGCTTTCGTTACTGGATCCAATCACTTCACTGCTATTTTGTCCAAAAGAGCACTTTCACCCTAGGTAATTAAATAGTTAAATAGATGAATGTCAAAATGAAATCGCTATGAGTTTTGTAAGAAAATCAATAAGATCAAGACATAACAGAGGGTCCGAGAACAAAGGCCTGTTAGATGAATGCAAACAAAAAAAGCAAGTATAGAATCACACGTAGCTACGTTTTAGTAGCTATCAAAGAATGAAAGGAAACCCACAACGGTTTACTTGCTGAACTTTATGAAATGGATGTTCTATTCTTCTCTATTTCTGGATCTGGATTCTGGTACATAGAAGATCCCTCATCAAAATCATTTTCCATGAGGGAATCTTCAATATGATGTGAAACGTCCTATTGCAAGGATAATGAGGTATCAACAACAAACTTCTTTTTTATTTTTTCTGAATGTGGATATTCTGCAGAATCCTGCAGAATGTGGCCTCATGGGTTGGAATTATGAAGGGTCCAAATGCAAGTGATAGTGTGGGGCAAACTGCCTTGGGAACAAAATCTAGGCTGCAGGTAGTTTACACTGTAAAAGCAGCAGCCACTGTATACATTTGCAGAATGGAAAGACATGGACAATACCTTGGAGAAGCTGAAACAGAGGAAAAGAAAACAAGACTGTCAACAGAATCAACAGTCCTTTAGTCAGATAGGCAAGGATTTTAGATCTACAGATAGTTTATTTCCCACTTGTATGCTCATGAGGATGCCTGAATGATGTAATCCATATACCTTTTTCTAACAAACTAATAATATCTCCCACTTTAGCCCCCCCCCCCCCCCCCCAAACAAAATGCACAGTAGACAGATGCAATTGTGCATATATGGCTCTGTTCTTTCGGTGGTTATGTAAAAGTTGGGCAAAGTAAGGTTGGGTGGGTTTGAATAGGTGTGGGTAAGTTTAGGTAGAAATAGGCTGAATTAGGTAATGAATTTTTTTAGAAGTAGGAAAGTTTAGGTAGGTTTAAGTAGAAAAAGTAGATTTGGTGAGAGTGGGTAAAGTTGGATTGTGGGTAGTTCACAGAGCAAAACAGTAGGGCCAATAGAAAAGGGGAAACAGTGTCATTAACGGAAACAGTGTCACCAGCAGCATTGAATTAATAATTTTCAACTGAGATTCATACCTGTGAACGAAGAAGTTCCTTGTATGTTGAAAGCTCCCGGAAAGCACTGATGAACTTGGATATTAATGGACCTAATGAAAAAAAATTAAAAAGAAAATAACAAACTGATGACATGTTGTAGCACCATCTGCAAGGCTTACATGAGGCTAAACCAGAATCAAAATAAAAGAACAAAATAAGGCCAGAGACAATTCTATGGAAATATTAGTTTCCACAGCTGCCTCAAAATCAGAAATGTATAAGAACATGAGCTTATGACCAAACATAGCTGCTTTGAGAAATATGTTCATGCCATATCATCAATATTCATAATTCATCAAATCATAATCCCCAGATGGCCAGTGTTCTGCTTACCCGGACCTCACAATAGAAACAAATTTCAATAGCTGATGAACTCTTCATAACAGGTAATACATATTCAAAAATATTCAACACAGGAAAGGACATTTAATCCACAAAAATACTATGGAGGACAAGTATTACAAAAGAAGAAACAGAATACCAGATGATTGTTTGGTGCATGCCCCACCCCCCCCCCCCCCAAAAAAAAAAAGGACTCATTATTTGAAATGCTAACATTGCCGTCCGAACAATGCACTAGATATAGCAAATACATAAGTCTTCGCCAATGTTTTGTCTTATGCCCCTCAAATGAATCACAAAGTCACCATATAACATTGCAATAAAATATTCGAAAGTTGAAGAAAATACACTGTTCAACTACAAATATGTAAAACAGTTTGGACAATCAGACTACTCAACTTCCATTTGGAAGGTCAAGGAAGGAGTGTGGGGGTAGATTTGAACCTCGTGATTTGCAAAAGCTCCCTTTATATCCCCAATCCAAAAGTTGAAGAAAATGCAGAGTTGACTACAAATATGCTAAATAGCCTAGACCATGGGATTACTCACCTTTACAAATATGTAAGTCAAAGAACAAAGGGGAAAAATCACGCAAAATCGGGACTAAACACCCCCCCCCCCCACACACACTTCGACTATTGCTCGTCCCGAGCAAAACAAAACAAAACTACCTAACTTTCGTGGACGAGGTGAGTCTCGTGAGGGTTTGTAGCGGCTATACCCACAAAAGCCAAAGAAAAAGGAAAAAGAGGAGAGAAAAGGTGAAAAACCAAAACCAACTTGAAAAAGAAAGAAAGAACTTGCTTGTTAAAAGAATCATGCAATCAACTACAAGAAATCAAAGCTAAACAGCAAAAAGAAGCGGATACAAGCATATCAAGGACACCTAACCTAAAACATTGCCAATCTTTTAGATTTTCGACTCCCAAACGCTTCCTACAAGACAAGGTCCTTTGTGCACAAGTGCTAGTGTATCCTAGTTGATTCCGATTGATCCGAAGCAAAAATCACCACCCGAGCTCAAAAACAAAACGAACAAGAAAAGCAAAGAGTCGCCCTCCCCCGCATTGGGTCGCCCTTGGCTTGGTGAGGGTCGCAGGAGATGCAAGGAAAGGCTCCTCACTTTATTAACACTTAACTTTCTTTTTGGGTTGGGTAATCCCAACATCGAGGATCGTAAGATTCTACAAATAAAGTGAAATTGTTACAAGTGACTTGATGTTTCCCTAAAAAAACATTGTTTTTCAAAAATTGTACAAAAAGCCATGATTTTCACCAATCCTAATACGATCCTAAACGATCCTAACCGGGTCTAGTACGATCCTAACCGATTCTAGGGAGATTGTGACCATTCTAACAAAAATAGGCTATAGTTAGGATCGAGTCGATCCTACCGATCCTGGCCGATCCTACCGATTCTAACCGATCCTGGACCAATCCTGGTACGATCCTAACAAGGTAGCGATCCAGAAACGAGTTGGATCGTTTGGTCATTTTTGGATCGTAGGATCGTACGATCCTACGATCTGGATCGCGATTTTAACAACCATGGAACCATCTCAACCAAATGTTTAAGCTGATGGTTGAAGGCCCAACGATAGTTTTATACTCTTACACTCCCCCTTGCACAAATCCCCTTTGGACTTGAAGCATGGATGCTGCAAAGTCTCCCTCCACCTTGCACAAATAAACATGGGGGGGGGAGGGGTTGAGATTCGAACCGGAGACCTCTTGCTCAGTCTGGCTCTGATACCATGTGAAACCATCTCATCCAAAAGCTTAAGTTAATGGCTGAAGGCCTCATTATGCTTTTCTACTCTCACAAGAGACATAAGTGTTACAAAAATATAGAAAAGTCATGAACCATAACAGGGGTCCTTGTCTGAGCAACACAGGTTTTCAACCCTTGATTTGAAATGTCAAAAAGAGCGGCCTTTCCATGGCAAGGCATGACAATTTGGGCTTTCAAATTTTGTGTGCCTACGTGTGACCTAGGCACACTTTTTTAAACGAAGGTGGAAAACAAGGACCCTCAAATGTTGAACTCTCGTTAGGTACTTGTGATTGGAACATGGAAATGTCCACCAGCATGAATCAGTTGTTGATATATCCAGAAGAGGAACAGCATGAATGTGATGTGTGGTGACGGGGAATCACGCTTGAATTGAACTTGTTAAGCGGGAAAGAATAGAGTAGCCAATTGATCCCTTTATACCATTCTTTTTTTTTCTTTTTTTTTTTTGGTGATAGGTGTTGCTTGATACTCTTAAGTCTTAACAGCCCAACTGCTTCCCAAAATAACAAACCTACCATTTAATCTTTCTAACAACAGGGAGTTGGCGAATAGCATATACTGCCTAGATGCGATAGGAACTAGTACTAGAATCAGCACAATAAGCAGGTATTAGTCCCACAATGCAATGCCTTATTTGCATGCCCACATGAAACAGGGAGAAAAGAAAGGGAGGCCGGGCGGAAAAGAGGTAAATGCAAAGGACTGTAGCTAAATGCAGCCACTGCCTCTTACCTCCTATTGATAAACTCAAAGGATCTTCCTGTCCACCACCAAAGGATTCTAAAGCATCCGCAAATGTGGTATCCCCATTGCACGCCTCAGCGAGAGCAGCTCTACAGCATCAAGTGCAAATAGATTTCAGATTTCCAAACATGGTAAACGATATTCAACTCTTGTAAGATGCCAAATCTAATGAATTAAAGGGCAGGGGGGATACTAACTCAAATGCTCTCACACCGCTGTACTTCACCTCTTTTCTGAACTGCTTTTTGTTGGCAAATTTTAGCCGCATTTATCAGTAAGTATTACACCTTTTTTAGATTCAGATGAATATCACTTCGACCTAGGAATCCTAGAATGTCAATATAGTACTCCATTTTGATAGATATGTTTTATGAATAGAAGAAACCCCCCCCCCCCCACCCCCAACCAAAAAAAAAAAAAGCACTCTTCCACAACCTAAATGACTTGGAAATTCAATTATCCAGGCACCCTTGTGATTGGTGAACCAGAATAATCACAGAATCTTACCACAGAAAAAAGATACAGGAAACCTTTTTCCCCTAATTAAGAGGAAGAATACAGCTTAAAGGACTCACACATATTTTCTGCTTCCTTTGTAAAGTTTCTGACAGCGTTCTTTGAGTTCATCAGTTGTCTGCTCAAGTGAAGAAACCTGCCCATTAAGAACATATAAATTATTAATGGAGCCGTAATACAGAGAATGGCACATACACCAACAATCCTTCAGATATATTGACACAGTACATGCTCCAGAAGGAGCAGTAACTCCAATCAGTGATAAAGCATTCACAAATTTCCTCCACGGATATCCTTTATTAGTACGACAGGAGCACTGTATTATCAATCAAACTAAATCTTTCCAAAGACCTATTTGCTGGTGTACATGCATTCCAAATAAAAACAATATAGATTGATAAAGAGTTGTGTCTTAGAAATTTTGACATTGATTTCATTTGACTATTTAGTGGTGTAAATGAAAAGAGAGGAACTCATGGGTTTCTTTTTTGAGGGAAAAACTTATCCCTTGGAGGTTTCAAGCTCTATTTTTTGAGAACATCGTATAGTTGGAGCCACGTGATAAATTGCTGTACAAAGATGTCTTTTTTAGATTTTGCACATAAAACTATTCTTGAGAAAAGATTGGGGCTCTGATGAATTTTGTAGTTGTCCCTTTTTGTATAAAGGAGTGTGGCATCCTCTTAGTGTCTAATTAATATATCTTCTCATTACCAATTACAAAAAAAAGGCTCTTCCAAAAAAATCTAATCTTTTATGAAGGAAAAAGAAGAAGAAAAACCCCTCAACTCCTCAAGTCCCTATTCACTTATTCCTAACTCGTTCAATGAATCATAATACATTTATTGATACGCCCCAAAAAAAAAAAAGATACAATAAAACACTCTGCAGATGTCATGATGAAGGCAGTTCTGTAGTCTAGAAATGACTCCCATAAACATCTGGTGAAAATTGAAAAGCAACACCTTCTCACTTATGTTATGTATATTGACTAATACCTACAGTCAAATGATGCCAAAAATTTTGAAGATTTTCTTACATAAAAAATCAAATGTTTCTACAAGAATTGATGATAGCAATTAGTCCTGTATACTTAACCATCAGTATAAATACTATTTTCAGAGGCAACCTCCCGTCACAGCATGTCAGAAAGACAAAAACAAAGTAATGGAAGTAGCGTATTACACCATCAACACAAAGAAGCATTTTCATGTCCTCATTGTCAGAAACAATTACATATCTCTTAACAAAGATGCTATTTTTAAAAAAACAAAAATAAAAGTGCAGAAGGAACTTTGCAATTGGCATCATGCGCCAAATGATTAAATTTTCATTATCTACCCATTTAAAAAAAAAAAAAAAAAAAAAAAAAAAAAAAAAAAAACTATGAGGCACTGACTTCATGTTCAGACATAACTGGATCAATCAAACATTTGTGAAAGACTATTCTGAAACAGGAGAATAAGTTGTCAATCAGGAAAATCAGCAATTAACAGCAACATTGGGCAAAAACTGAGAGAGATTATAAGGAGAGGCTGCAAGAAGAGATGAAATTGGGATGAGATCAAGAAAAGGGGATGAGGAAAGGGGTACCTGTTGGTGAAACATAGGGGAGTCTTCAAGGTCGGTGAAGGGCGCCATTGATGATTGGTTTGATCGAGGAAGGAAGCAGATGAAGAATTAGGATCTTTGCTTTGGTTTCCCTCTTGTTCTTCTTCTCCGATCAAGTGAAGAAAGAAAAGTGAAGCCCGGCCAGGAGGATTTCGATGTTTGATGTGTTGGCTTCCAGCAGACATGCGTTGTTGTACAAGCACACATACTATTACTACTACTTTAATTTGCTTTTCTATTTTTTCTATTATGGAAAACGAAAAATACGAATAAAAAGAAAAACATAACTCATGGATTTATGATAAATTGTACTGTGTCTAGGTTGGTATAAGTAAACAATTATGTTATTGGAAATAAATAACGGGTATGTATAAGTATGAACAATGGATAAGTATGAGTGAACATCTTGTCAAATTGGTGGGTAAATGGTAAAAAGGTAAAAGTTAAATTCTGATAAAAAAAATGGGATAATAAAATAAGTATATATATATATATATATATATATATCCTCCATATGCGGTTGACATTCAACCCATTTCCCAATTCCATCTTCCGTCCACAATGCATGTTTTGACCGTTTTGAAAAAATGTTGTTGCCATTGCTGAATCCCATGTTTATCCCGTCAAGTCGAAGGAACAGGGCTGCTCCAACGATGATAAAAGCAGTGGTTAGAAGGTGGAGCTAAACGGCATTACTTCCCTTCATAAATCCCCAGTTGTTCTCCATTATTGTAGATCTGAAATCAGAAAAATTGGGAGGAAGACGACTATGACGAGCTGCAGAATCATTGTAACAAGGTAATGAATCGATTTTGAACCAAGTTTTATGATCTAGATTCACATCTTCTATTGTCTAGGAAGTGAAGAACTAAGTATGGTTTTCGTTTATGCAGATCTATGTCTAAACTGAATTCGGCTGCTTTGAGGTATCTCTCTGGTTCATGTTTTTTCGATTCAAATCTCTGTCATGTTGTCTATAATCTACAGCTAATGCATTTGCTTTCAATTAATTGAAATACAAAGTAGTTCTTTCAAAAAAAAAAAGAATAATTTATGAATGGAAGTAATGGCGATTTTGAAGCTTTGAAGAATATTTTGGACATGCGAGTTTTTGAAGATAGTCGGAATTGTAGGTGTAAATGCTTGATATTTGTATCCCCTCGATCGAACCGGTGTGTAATTGTACACGAATCTTGATTTCTAAAGATAGTTCTGATGTGAAAGTGTAATAATAAACACAGTCATACCTTACATTTGCCATTTGCAGACTATCTATGACCTCAGTGCTTTGTAACTTCTTCTTAGCAACTCGTGTCAAGTGTCTTCATTCTTTTCCCTTTGACAAAGTTATGGTTGGGTTCCTTATTGTCTGTTTGAAACTCCATACCGAGTGACACAATATATTTCCTAACTCTATCATCCGGATATAGTCATAGATTTTGATATTCATTTAAGTTAGTTTGAATTATTCGACTTGGTTCATAGTAAAACAGAAACAGGGACATGCTGCAAAATCGAGAAACAAATATGTGATTTTGCAGAATGTTCAAAATTTTGTGGGCAGTAGCTTACAAAATGTTCATGCTGTTAAATAATTTGAATATGTGAGTGCTTGCCATTGTGTATAAAAATATAGCCTATTTTTTGTGAGGGTTGTAAAATCTGGTTGTTTGTGGACGAAAAAATGAAGGCCTTTTGTTAGTTGGTCGTTGTGATGGAACCTTGATCTTTCATGTGACCATGTCCCAATTATGTTAATTGCATTTTGTGGAGTGTTGTTGAGGGATATGGTAACTATGTAAGCAACATGTCCCAGTAGTGTTCCTTATGGGTAGGTAAATTGGTAAGAGTCATGTATTTTGTGAGTGGTTGCAATATTCGAAAACTATCTATTTGGCAGAGATATGGCTCCATCGCGTAAGGGAAAAGGCAAGAAGAAGGCAGGAACCAGGTCTCGTAATTGGACAGTTGTTGAGGACAAAATAATGTTGGAGACAATTAAAAATAATCTCATGGAGGGGGTGTAGACAGTCATGTTGGGGAAAGATTCAGCATATTTTGAACATGGTCAGCGTTTACAAGGACGAGGACTCGATTATGAATAGGTATAATTATTTGAAGAAAAAATACAAGGCCTGGGATTGGCTCATACACTAGACAAGTGGAGGATGGGATGCACCAAAGAAGACTATAAACCTAACATCAGCTTGCTGAGAAAATTTCATTAGGGTAATGTTTACTGTTTATCATTATATAGTTTGATTTATTAATATCGATTGACATATATTGATCATTATATACATATCGATTCAATTACAGAAATTCAAACGGAACTACTTAAAGTTTCTTAATGGCCCACATGTTAACTTAGAATTGCTAGAAGTTGTGTACCGTGGGACGTTTGCCATGGGAAGGAATGCTTGTTAATCAGCTGACATCATAGACGATGATGAAGAAGATGATGATGATTGTCCTCCTAATGCTGATGAAGGGTCAGGTGATAGTGAAGACCCAAGCTTTGAAGAATATAACCCAATGTGTTTTGGGGCTGCAGATATGAGTAGGTTCCCTACTAGGACAACCCTTGAATCGAGCTAGAAAAGGCGACAAGTGAATGATATGGAGGCTAATTCAAGAAGGATTAAGGGGAAGTACTCACAAGAACATGTGTCCTCATTTTGTACTGCTCTGCAAGAAAGGTCAATGAAACATCAAGAGGAGAAATGGTCGCGGATGTGGGACATTGTGTTAGGCGACCCGTACATATTGAATGTCGGTGATGCATACGTACAGGATTATGGACTACGCTCGGGAGATTAACTTGATGGGTTATTT
The DNA here is from genome assembly GCA_029582165.1 of Portulaca oleracea. Lineage (NCBI taxonomy): Eukaryota > Viridiplantae > Streptophyta > Magnoliopsida > Caryophyllales > Portulacaceae > Portulaca > Portulaca oleracea. The sequence continues at coordinate 34,249,375 of CM055888.1, read as the reverse complement.
CCTGGGCATCCCTGCTAAACACCGATCTGGATACTTTAAGAAGCTTATTGATGAATGGACCAACTGTTGAGTTGTTTGACGGTGATTTGTTTCAATTTTCGGTGACTTTTGTTTTAATTAGCAAACGTTTCTTAATTTTTATATGTGCTTGTGGTTCATTGTCGAAAAAAATATGTGCTTGTGGTTGGATTCATGGACAATCTCGTAGGACTTGATTTGGTTTGCCTTTATATCTTATGTTATATGTGTGTGGGACAACATTCTATTTCCAATAATTGTTACTATCTTGTGTTATATTTCAATATATTGGTGTTTGTTATTGTCTTTATCAGCTGTTGTTGTTTGATTATGTGTGTTGTAGAATCGGGAAAATTGATGATTAGAGGTATGACGTAATGCTTGACGAGATTGCCAACGACATATGGATGGACATGCATAGTGATCGACACGCACTCCGTGGTGGGTGCCAAAAGGAGATATCTTCGTACATCAGTTGGTGTATGGTGGTGACAGTAGACACCAAATTTGTGTAACAACCCAACACCCTTAATCACAAGATTAACATAAACCAATAATTAAACCTGTGATTAGCGCAGCGGAACACCAGGGTTGAGGTATTACCGCCGTCCCCACTCGGGACAAGGCAAAAACGAACACCAAACATAACCCAAAATAACATATACTTAACCCCATACAAATCAATCACCATACTTTGAAATACAAATTATACAACCCTTTAAACATTTATATAAAGATTACCCAACATGAAGTAGTCTCCAGATCCCATAAATGCGCTTGAGGATCGACTAGCAACCATCTTCGGAATGACCTTGAACGGAACGATCTACTTTTGCTTAGCCTTGGCTTTATCCTGTGAGCTCGGACCTCCTAAAACAAAACATTGAAAACAGACGCAAAGTGAGTGGGGAAACACTCAGTACGTAAACCTCCAACACGTCAAACCGTTCGAAAACGGGTTTAGTGCCGGCATTTAAATTCATTTTGAAAACGGGGAAAGGGGAACTAAACATGAATAAACTGGATTGTTGCAATTTGGTACCAGTAAAATTCACCCGAGAATTGGGCCAACATAACCGGAAATAAATATATATAACAAAAACGTCACCGGGCCTTGCTCAATTTCAAGTTAGGCCCAGCAACGTCCGAAGCCCAAGAAAAATAGGAAGGGCAGGCGACCTTCCTATTTTTCATAGGCCTCCAGGCAGGTCGAACCAGCCGCCCAGACATGGAAAATAGGAAGGACTGGCGGCCTTCCTCAATTCCATGGACTAGGAATTGATCGCCACGCTGGTGATCCGTGCGTGTGAAGATCAATGGCCAAGCGGCCTTCTTATTTAATTCTGATTTTTGCCGCCACTTTTCCCTCCATTCAAATGTAATCCCATGATCATAGCTCAGTTGACCTTGACCTTGATTTTGAGGATGGCCGAGAGGCCTTGCTATTTGTCTAAAGGGCATGATCTTTGGAATCATGTCCCCCTCCTTCTGTCTCCATCCATCCACCCTCCAACTATAAATACCACCCTCATCCTCACTCATATCATCAACTCTTCCCATCAAAAACTCTCATAAAAATACTCTCAAACACTTTTTATTATCTTTATAATCACCTTCCTACACCACTCAATCACTATCATCCATATTTTTACGCCGAATTCATCCTTCATCACTTCCGAATAGCCTTCACTCCATGCTACCATCAAGCCACGATCAAGGGTCCACCATAAGGAGTTCGATCTTCCATTCATCCTACCTAAGTTTAAAGTGAGGTTCGTCCATCTTTTGGTTTTCAATAATGTAATTTATTTCTATGTAATGTGTTATTTGTACATTCATTTATAAAAACCTTCATTCTTTTATTTGCATATTCGAATATTAATTTCGTGAAATTTATTAAAAGTTATCCCCGCTCTATTTCATTTCAAGTTCGATTTTAGAAAAGTATGTTTTTTAAACAGGCGGATTCGAGAATTATTTAATTATCGAATTCGTAACCTTGCCCCCGAACTTAGAATTCGGGTTCGTAGACCGGAGTCATTTTATATTATTTATGGGTTGTCGGTTTCCTTAAATCGACTGACGACCCTTTTTTTTTTCTATAATCCCTTTTTATTATTCAACATGTATGTTTATTACATCAAAAAAATTATATAAAATAATTTACATATGCCCATATTCCAATCCGGAGCCCACTCAAGAGAAAATGGCATAGAAATTATCAAAGGTCACATGGCCTTCGAATTTCCTAAGAATTCTCTGTTGGGTCATGGCCTGGATTTGAATCGGATCCTATGTAAAATTATTTGTAAATTAATTTGATGTAATTTCAAGCATGTGAATAATAAAAATTGATTATTAAATAAATAAAAGTCACACCTCGAAAACGAATTTCATAAAATAAAAATATCCTTATTTAAGGATTAAGCAACCTTAGTCGACTTCCGATCATTAAGTAGCACACTCGAGAAAGAGGGCAGTTCTTTTTTCCAGGGTCTTACAGATTGGCGACTCCACTGGGGACTTAAACTTAAAAAGAGGGTAAAACTTGAAAAAATCGAGTTGATTTGAAATTGTAAAAGGGAAAAAGTTTGTTTATTTCACGATTTTATTATTCTTTTAGGCATTTTGCGTACCGAGCTACTCCATGGGTCTTTTGACACGGGAGTACAAAGGCAACGGTTTAGGATTAACCAAGGATTTTTCCCCGAGAGCGGGCGGCCACTACTTGTGTGATGCACTCTATATCGCCTAGCATTTGGTCTCTCTTTTCACCCATGTTATACTCCGAGGCTTCCTTGAAGTCCGACAAGCAACACCTCACACATTTTACCCATAAACCTTACATGGGTGAAGTGCACCGAGGGGTGAACATGTGGTATCTCATCCAATCCCAACCATAGTAATCCATGAATGTAGAGCCTTGGTTTAGGATACCTTTCATGTTGTATGTTATGTGAATATATGTGTTTCCCTTCCCCTTTTCTTTATCCGAGTTGACCTTAATTTAGAGGCTTCATTCTAGTTCATATAAAATTCATTGGGTTGAGAAGAGGATTATTTTATTAATTAGGACAATTAACCTCAAGACATTATGGAGAGCCCAGTGGACGGGCCCATTTATGTACAAAGGTTGATTATTTTAATTAATAAAATAAACTTGAGTCACCTTTGATGATATTATATAACCCTTTACGATGTTCTCTTAATAAAGGTCCAAAAATCTGACTAAAAGTCCCAACAAAGTTAATAGATAGTGTCTTAGACTGCATAATAGTCACTAAGCTTGAGTAAATTAATTTATAGATTTAATTATTAAATCCATCACATTCATGGACGGCCTGTTGTTAGGCCCAACCATATTTGATTTATCAATTAAACCTGTAAACTAATTATAACCCGCTTATTGTTGGCTTTATTCAGCCCTTTACAATGCCCATTTTCCTTGAGTAAAAAAAATAAAAAAGTAAATAAAGAGAAAATATATAGGACGTCGATCTTGTTGAGCATTATATTAGTCCGCATAATAGTCAATATAACTAGAGTTGTCTGAGTTTGTTGGGCTAAGTTACAGATTCTCCTTAAAACGGTCGACCTGTGGATTGAGTCCATCCGAATTGAGAAGCACTGACTTGTGCCTTCCAACTTATGAATAGCTCACTATATTTGACTATATTTGGCCCTTTATAATGTTCTGTTGTCAAGTCCATATAGAGTTAGGTCATGCACTCCCAAAAAGTGGGTGAGTCTTTTGAGTGTCAGCATGAAGGTGTCGAGTTTGTTAGGGTCTCATGTAGGTCTCTTAAGGCATGCATGCATCGGGTAGTAAGTGTCACAGTGAAACATCGGGTTTCTAACTGAGAATTTCCATACAGGCATCATTGGAGATCGACTGTGAGCCCGCATTAGAGATCCATGCACTGGTCGTTTGGTTCCGAATCCCTGCTACGATCCATATGCTATTCAAGGTTGCGTCATGGCTGAAGAAAGACTCCAGGAGATCCCCATTCAGAGTACTAAAGCTAACATCACCAAGCACCTGGAAGAGCTGTACACCAAGATACAAGGCCTGGTCTACGCTAACTCTTTGGAGCAAGAGCAAAAGATTGGAAAGAGGCTGAACGAGCAACAACAAGTAATGAATGGCGTGCTATAAGCCATCACCAAAATCAACAACAAGCTAGGTCTAAACAATGAAGAAGATGATGAGGTTGTCCATGGATATGAGTCTGAACCGGAGGTCATCAAAATATCAGCAGAGTCTGGAAAGGCCAAGTCAGCTTCGGAAGTTCATAAGCTTGTGGAGGATCCCGCTATTAAGGCCCTAGAGCAAAAGTTGGAGAACATCACCAAGATGATGAGTACTGTGTCGGCTTTCGCTGACAAGCATACAGAAGTACCTTTACCCATCCAACCTGTTCTAAAAATTGCTGACAAGATTGTGGTGTCAAACATTAAGTTCAAGCCATCTGAAAATCCCCCTCATCATATTGAGGAGTTCATGCGATTGGCACTACTCAATCGAATTGATGTTGGGTTGTATTCTACAGTCTTTCCATCCACTCTAGATGGAGAGGCCAAAGTGTGGTATCATGCTTTACCACCCCAAACCAAGGTCGACTGGAATGAGCTATTCAAAGCCTTCATCAACCACTACAGTCGCATTCAGAAGAAGCAGGCTACGATGGATGACCTAACCACCATGAAACAAAAGGACGATGAATCCTTTTTGGAATACTTCTAGAGGTGACACACCAAGCTGTCTCACATCAACGAGACCATTCCTCTCCGCTTGCAATTGTCAACTTTCAAGTAGGGACTTAAGAGCAGCCTATCCCGACACTTTGAATACCACGTCATTAAGGACTTCGATTACCTGAAGGACATCTGCGTCTAGATAGAAGCCATGAACAATGACAAGGCTACCACACTTGGTTGGAAAGGTTCTAGCTCCAACAGGAGGGCCACTAGTGCAACTAGCCACCCTCATAAATGTTTAGGCCCGCTTTTAGGCCTAAATAACGCCTTCGGGCTTAACATTTTGGCTCGATTCCGTATCTTTTTCATCGTTTTTACTAGCTTTTTAGTTGTTTTGCAGGTTTTCGCAATTAAGGAGCAAAAATAAGGCATTTCAGCTAAATCGAGACTTTTTAGGGAATCCTAAGCGATTTCCCGAGCCAAGCCGAGCTGAGAAGCGAAGCGAAGCGGAGATGTCCGGGGAATTCTTTCCCTCACTTTGAAGGAAAACAGAGGCGTAGCACTTGCTATAACCCTTGTAGCGGGTGCTACAACCTAAGGAAGGAAGCAAAAAGGGGAAGAGACAGCGACGCCGGCGTCGCGGGTGCTACACCCACTATGACGCCTGCGAAAAGCAGCGGGAGAAATTCAGTTTTCCAGATCGTCGCGCCCGCGATGTATTCCGTAGCGGCCGCGACCTATCGTTAAACTGGAATCGCCTGGGCATACTTCTCACTGTCACGCCCGCGAAGACTTTAGTCGCGCCCGCGACGACCTGGGTTTTCACACGTTTCTGTCGGCCAAACGACAATGTTTTGAGCAACAACCATGCCTTGTATATATACTCTAAGTGACGATTTTATAAGGTAGGCTGGCTGGGATTTCTTTCCCTTAGCTAGTAGTTAGGTTTTAGTGCATTTTTAGCTTAGCTTAATCTCGGGTTTAGTGGATTGTGAACAAGATTTCTTCATTTGGTTTTGTAATCAAGATTAAAGGTTATTGGAAGTATTTCTCCTTTGGTTCATCATTGTCCCTTCTCATTTGGTGACATCTTTCTTTACTCTACTTTCCATTGTCATTTACTTAATTACTTGTTAATTGTTTGCTTCTTGATGCTTTGATTTGGCTTGCTTTGTGAATGCTTGATTCTTGCTAGAATTCATGCTTAGGTTTGGAAAGAATGTTGTCATATTAGTTGTGGTAATGATTAGTGGCTAGAAACCCCATGGGTTAGGGGGTAATTAGGGATGTAGATAGGTGATTAGGAGTAGGTTAGCATTTCTAGTGGGCAATTAGGTTGTAAATCACCTTCCCACTCCATTCCTTCCCTCAAGTGTGGTGTATTTGGTTCCGAAAGTTCCCGAATACATCAAACACTTGTCATGGAAGGATGGAGATGGGATAGTGGGTACTCGCTCATGAAAATGGGAAGGAGACCAACTAGGGAATTCCGTTCTGTTAACTCTTCGAGTTTATGGTGGACTTGGAGGTAGTTAATCCGGACTACTCCCGAAAGGGGGAGGCCGGTTGGCTTTTCCAACAGAATTACCATTTGATTTTCCTTGCCCAATTGCTTCCTTAATGCAAAACCTACTTCCTTGATCCCGTTCACGTTCCGAAGAACCCCTGAAACCCATTATTACACCTTTGACCGACCTTAGTTTGTTCTTGTCTCATTTGCTACCAATCAATCAAAACCGCGTCCCTTAGCGATCTTGACCTAACCTTATCCTGGACTCTTTAACCAAGGCCCCTTGCTCCCTGAGAATAACGACAAATCACTGGGTTATACAAATCACGTTACACTAAAATTGTTGAGACTAATTCCATCCAACGTAAAGGAACATTTGTGCCAAAGTATGAGTCCTACACACTATTGGATGTTCCTTATACCCAGGCTCTCGATCGATTGGTCAAGAAGGGTATCTTGATTTTGTCCTTTACCGAAAGAAGAACCAGAGGTTAAAGGAAGGAATTGGGATGTTAACCAATTCTGCCGTTACCATCGCTGCCGGGGACATGATACTAAAAAGTGTTGGTCCCTCAAGAACAAAATTGAGGACATGATACTAATGGAAGGAATATGAGTATGGAGATAAGAGGAATTAAAGGAGTGGAGAAATGGAGATAATAATGGTGGGAAAGTGATGAAAAAGGATAGGAAAAAGGTAGGAAAAAGGATAGGAAGAAAGACTCTTTTGTGATGTTTTAGGATAGTTTTGTAATGTTTTTGGGAGGTTTATTGGGAGATTTATGTGGAGATGAGGGAAGATAGAATGAGAGTATGGATTAGGGAATTGAAGAAGGTGGAGGAATGGAGATTATGATGGTAAGGATATGGTGGAAAGATGATAGAAAAGGTGCAGGAAGAGAGGGCTTTTTTGTAGATTTTTAGTGGTGTTTTAGGATGCTTTTGTGAGGGTTTTATATAAGAATGATGGGGATAGTATGAGAATATGGATTAAGGGGTTTAAGAGGATGAGGATAGGGAGGTTAGGATAGTAAGAGAATGGTGGAAAGGTGATAGAAAAAGAGTGGTAGAATGATGATATTAAAATAGAGATTAGTTGGGAGTGATGAGAGGAATGAGAGAATGGATAAATGAGAGTTTAGGGGGAAGGATGAGTGAATGATTGAGTGAGTTTGGCTTCATCAAGAGGAGGTATTTATAGGCTTTAGGAGGAGCTTAAGATACATGTAAGATCCAGGAGTTTTAGTAAGAGTAATTACCCCGATTAAGGGTCTAATATGAGTTAGTTACTTACAGGATTAATAATTAATTTTCTGTTTTATGTAATTATATTTATATTTATTTATTCGAACTAGAATTTTATTGGGGGAGCCGACTTATTAATTGGTGGACTTGTTATATTATTTGGTAATTGGGTTATAGATTTGGAAAGGGAGGAAATAAGAGGAAGTAGGAGATTTTTATCATTTTTGATGAGGGATTTTCACAAATAAAGAATTATGGAAGAAAAAGGAAATCGGGAATTAGTAAATATTTGGAGTGAGATAAATTTGATAAGGAAAGAGGGGATTAACTTCCCTCTTATTTTTTTTGGGTGTTTTGTCGGCAAAATGAAGCAAGGGCCAAGCCCTTTCTAGTTGCTCAACAAAACACACACAAACACACATAGAAAGAGAGAGAAAGAGAGAGAGAGAGAGAGAGAGAGAGAGAGAGAGAGAGAGAGAGAGAGAGGAAGCGGCGGTGACGGTGGCGGCGCCGCCTGATCGCCAACCGTCGACGCGCACGAAAGGGAGGGGTCGGGAGACACTTCTTCCTCCCTTCGAGGGACACACGAGAAAAACGAGAGGGTGTGCGGTGGGGGCTCGATGGCGGACGACTGCAACTACGATTGGGTGTCGGAGACTCGTGGGACGACTGGGGAGCCCTGGTGGCAGCGGCGGAGGCCGCGGTGGTCGGGAGGACGAGACAGAGGTGGCGCCCGGGTGGTTGAAACCTAGGTCCTTTGGTGGTTCCGGGTCTGAGTTCAGGCAGTTTGGGGTGTTTTCCGACACGTCCTCAACCCACTCCGACTCCAATTTGAAATCCTTATCGTCAATTGAGAGCCAATGTGGGTAATTTCTGTCACCTCCTAATAACTGTTAAGTCTCAGGTTTAATTAGCAGGTTCCGAATACTGAAATTTATGCTTGAATTGTTAATCGTGTTGGAATGGTTGGATTGATATATGTAACCGAGTTGGAGGGTTGATGGTATTTGGGTTGAACATTGAGTGTCGAGGTTTCTTTCGGATGGTGTATGTGAGGAGGGAGCTTGGGTTAGATTGTGGAATTAGAATACGTTGGGTTGAATGATGAAAAGAATGAATTATTGATGGATTATGTTGAGAACGATTCTTGTTGTGATGGATGCGTAGTTATATAGGTGAATATGTCGTTAGTATATTCAAAGGTTTGAGTTAAGTTTAGAATGAGTATTGATTTGGCCGATTATTAGTATAATGTGCATAAAAAGGAGTGTCCTACGATTTATATGTGTTTAATTCGGTTATTTATGAGTAAAGTATACATCAGTGGAATGGACATGTGTGATATGATATGGTCCATACCACTTGAGTAAATTTCAGAAATATTTTAGGAACTAGAATAAGGGGTGTGTATTACGTGAGTTACAGGCTCTCAAAGCCCTTAATTTAGGTGTAGCTTTGTAGATTTGCTACTGTTTTAGCTAGGAAGTGCCCGAGCTTCCCTACTTTCCCTAACTAGATCTTGATGAATTACTTGATTTAGTAAATCGGGCTTTAGGAAGTGTAGGCCCTTCCATTTGGTTTGGTGGATTGATCCTAGTCCTCAGGTTTCAAGTATAAGTTACTTCATTATATTGCTATTGAGACTTTAGGTTATTTCCTCAATATAGAATTTGATGCAAACTCATGTTGCTTGAAGTCCGAATTAGGAGGCTTGTAGTTACATCACCATGTTGCTCCATGTTGCTCTTGGGATTATATGCCCAAAAAGGAGATAAACCCCTCTACTCATGGGTTGGAAAGATAAAGGGGGACAGACACTTTAATATAGTGTATTGTTGCGTGGAGTTGAAATATTTAAGGTTCATATCTTGGGCAGCTAAGTTGAAGGTTGAAATAAGTAGTAGTGTGAGGAATGCTATGGATCATATCACATGAATAAGTTAAGAGGTATTTTGAAGACCTAGGATCATGAGTATGATAGTGGGAAGAGCAATAAGATGTAATGACCATAATGATTTTGGTGTTGTAGTTCGCTTAAGTATTCCATTGCAAAAGAGAATACCACAGTCATCTATCCTATTGGAAATGCCTACACTTCAATGATGGATCATGCAAGACAGATGGCATTTTGATGTAATCATTAGACACCCTCAAGCCCGGACAACGTATAAGGATCTTGGCTTAGGTAGTAGCTGGAATAGCTAGTGATTAGGATACTAGTTTGAGTTCTTCCCATATTAGTGTATTGATGGATATTGAAATACCTTCATAGTTGATATCCATATTGATAAGCATCCTCTAGTTGCCAAGTTTAGAAGCTGGAACATTCGGGTTTCTTTCATTTGACACTTGAGGCCTAAGTAAGTGACAAAGAGGAGATGACCACCAAGGTTTCCCTTGAATCATCCGTAATTTCGAGGACCTTTCTTCAATTCCATGGCAACCCTTATCTTTATACTTACCATTTTAGTTATTGCCTTCTTCATAATTACTCTAGTCCTCCAAGTTAAGGTTTTTGTTGATGATTCCTAATTGTTCCTCAATATTGTTAGCCAACGATTCAAGCCAGGGTTTTCCACCATCAATCTTCTGAAGTCCCTCTTTCATCAATTGCTTTCATTTCTCCTATGCTTGAGAGTTTCCCAGTTTCAAAGGATTGAATGGTTGTGTAATGCCAACTTATTTGCCCTTCTTTGAATTGTTTGCTCCTTGGCGCCTAAATAGAGTGAGTAGACATTTAAAGAACGTTGGTGAGATGGAGGCTACATGCCATAAATCCTTTTCCGAAAAAAAAAACTGAAACTCGAGTCGGTACTCTTTTCTCAACCGTACTTGATGTATGTTCTATGATTACCTATGTGAAATCCTTATCGTCAATTGAGAGCCAATGTGGGTAATTTCTGTCACCTCCTAATAACTGTTAAGTTTCGGGTTTAATTAGCAGGTTCCGAATACTGAAATTTATGCTTGAATTGTTAATCGTGTTGGAATGGTTGGATTGATATATGTAACCTAGTTGGAGGGTTGATGGTATTTGGGTTGAACATTGAGTGTCGAGGTTTCTTTCGGATGGTGTATGTGAGGAGGGAGCTTGGGTTAGATTGTGGAATTAGAATACGTTGGGTTGAATGATGAAAAGAATGAATGATTGATGGATTATGTTGAGAACGGTTCTTGTTGTGATGGATGCGTAGTTATAGAGGTGAATATGTCGTTAGTATATTCAAAGGTTTGAGTTAAGTTTAGAATGAGTATTGATTTGGCCGATTATTAGTATAATGTGCATAAAAAGGAGTGTCCTACGATTTATATGTGTTTAATTCGGTTATTTATGAGTAAAGTATACATCAGTGGAACTTGGAGGAGTATATGACTTAAGAATGGAATTTTTATATCTCAAAGATACGTCGTGATTAGGCCTTTTGAGTTCTAATGTAGTGTGATTTGAATTTACATTAATTGTTAGACTTTGTATGTGAATTTAAGTACCTATGTACATACTTTTCCAATTATTTGAAGCTTATTTGAACTTATGTGGGCCTTATGGGTTCAATTACGCATATATATTTGTGTATTGAGTTGTGAACGATTCTTTGAAGTATTATTCTAAGAAATTGTTGAATTTTGATACTTATGTATACTTTGAAGTTGGTTATATGATTTCTATGTGATGGTTGAGTATTTTAAAGGTTTATAAATTTATTTATGGGGGATTTGGTTTCTTGAATGGGAAAAGAGTTGGAAAATGTTCTATTGAGCTATTTTAATTTAAATGAAAGGTATATTCCTACTTTATATATATATATATATATATATATATATATATATATATATATGTACGATTTGGAAAGCTATTTGGATGAGAAGTGTATGGCATGGAATTGTTATGCGATTTACGAGTTTGAAATGGTTTTCATGCTAGGTGTATTGCACTAGGAATTATAAAGTGATCAAGAGATGCATTTATATTTTAATTGTACTTTTGTGAATGCAGAACTAGGGTGACTCCCATTCTTAGGTTGTTTGAATCTCAATGGTTATTCCAGGGTACAAGTTACCCACTGAGCCGTGGTTTGCTTATACCCCCTTTCCCCTCCCCCTTACAGGTAAATATGAAGATCCGGAGCTGATTGCATGTTTGGAGATTTAGTATATCTAGTTGTTTATGTATAGGAAGTAATTGTCTTGTAATTGGAATCCTATTGTAAATATTGTTGAAATGCTTGGGTTGTTTGATGCTTTTAGATTGTTCTCCGAGCATGTAGCTCGCGATATATTCCGGCGTGTGGCCGTTCAGTCTGTGTTTGGTTTATTTTGTTTATTTACAAAGATGTAAGGCTTTAAGCCTGGGAAACGTCCATATTACAAAAGGGAACTCTGCCGGATTTTCCCCAGGAAGTTTTGGAAGTTCATTTCTAAGTACCTCTTTTTACCTTTCTCAATCGTAATTAGGTTGAGATTGATCTTAACAGCCCCTATTAGGGAGCGGGCTGTTACAATACATGCATACATGCACATTCATCCACTCTTGCAAGTCGTAATCAAATGCACAAGTCACTAGGCAGCAAAGGGGGGTGTCTTGGAGTGGACGACAACACGTGGGTAAATGTATTTGGTGTGAGCAGCCCCAAGGCCGACCGACCTTCAATTGAAGGAGGATGAACCTTGCTCTCGTTCATATATTCTGGGACAGTGAGGTGTGAATGAGTTGCATACAAAGTCAGCTTGTTCACACTGGACGGTGGAAGCTTAATTGAGCTCAAATGAGTGCTTTTGTGAGGATTTGAACTTGAGACTTCTTTGGAGCTTCCTTGCATGTGTCCTTTACATAATTTATGCATGACTAAATGAAGCTTGTTCCTTACGTAAAGATTGTGCATGCAATAGGCGAGATCATCCGCATGTAATGATGCATGCGTTTTTATCCGAATTTGTGCATGTAGAGTGCATGCGAGCAAGTGTCCCGACTTATCCTTGGCTTGGCTTGGCTTCCCTAATTTCCTAATTCTAACTAAAGTACATAACTAAAGTACATAAAGAGGAAATAATAAAAATTACATTAACGGCATACAGAAACTATGCTAAAATCCGATGTTTGAACTAGCTCATCGATCGGCTTCTTCTTCTTTATTTCTGCTTCGTGTTTATATAGGAATGCTATATATTTATGTGCCAAATTCTGGTGTCTACAGATATATACAACTTTTTACGAAAAGGGGAATACCCAGCGGAGCTAGATGCTCGGGGACAACGAGCAAACAGGTCTTTAGCAGCACAATACTACTTGATCTAAGATCGCTTGTACAAGAAATCAGCCACATACATCAATTTGTTGTGTATAGACGCCAAAGGTCCAGAAGAAGTCATGGCCACCATACATGGAGGAGAGTGTGGCCCTCACATGAATGGGTGTATGCTGGCCAAGAAAATCCAAAGAGCATGATATTATTGGACGACCATGGAAGTAGACTGTTTGGATTTCGTCAGAAAGTGTCACAAATGTCAAGAGTATGCCAATCTGCAACATCAACCCCCTTCGTATCTGACCACCTTGACATCACCATGGCCATTTTCAGTATGGGGTATCGACATCATTGGCAAGATACACCCTACAGGAATGGGAGGTCACGAGTACATCTTGGTCACTATCGATTACTTCACTAAGTGGGTAGAGGCAGCTTCTTATGCCAGACTCACATCCAAGCAAGTGGCTAAGTTCATCCTTCAGAACATCATATGCAAGTATGGGGTTCCTCATGAGATCATCAGCGACAATGGGAGCCACTTTTGAAAGGAAGTAGAGACGCTGTTCACTTCATATCGTATTCAACATCACCGATCTTCGCCCTATAGACCTCAAGCTAATGGAGCAGTGGATGAAATCACTAAAGATAGCTATCACATGCAGCGTTGAAATGTCCCCGGTGCATTACATAACCCAAAAGGCATGCGACGATAAGCAAAAGTCCCGTATGGGCAAGTGAAGGTAGTTTTCTCTTGATGTGAGGGGTGGATTGGAATTTGAAAGAACCCCGAGTACCCATCCAAAAAGCAAAAATAAGAGTGACCCGCCAACCGTTCCAACATTTGGTCAATAAAGGGAAGGGGGAAATGGTCCTTCTTTGTTACTTTGTTTAGTGTGCGGTAATCAATACACATCCGCCAACCGGTGACGGTCCGGGTACTAACTAGTTCTTTCTTGTCAACTTCAATCACAGTCATTCCACCCTTCTTGGGTACACACTGAACCGGGCTTACCCATTCTCTATTTGCGATGGGAAAGATGATCCCAGCAGCTAGCAACTTTACTACTTCCTTTTTAACCACCTCTTGCATATTGGGATTTAACCGACGCTGGGGTTGCCTAGTAGGCTTTGCATCATCTAACAAGTCAATCGAATGCATGCATATAGAAGGGGACAGACCTTTCAAATCCTCTATCTTATAACCTAGTGCACCCCTATGTTTTCTAAGCAACTCAAGCAATTTGGACAATTCAGAATCATTCAATTTCGCATTCACAATGACCGGACAAGATTTCTCATCATCCAAGAAAGCATATTGGAGGAAGGGGGCAAAGGTTTAAGCTCTAAAGGAATAGAATCTTGAATTTAAGAGGAAGACATACCTTTGTAGATCGCATCTTGAATTTCCATGCACTCCATAGAAGGCTCGTCAATAATAATCTCCTCATGCATGGGTGATGAGTCAAGAAGGTTGGTGAAGAAAGTAATATCGGTGCCGTCGGTCTCAAATTGGAAAGATTTCAATAAGCAAGCTCCCAAGGGATCGTCACATATAGACTCAAGTAGATTGGAGTCCTCAATATACTCATCAAGAAGAAACTCCATCATATCAATAGCATAGCATGAGTCCCCATACGAAGGACCTTTCAATGATCCCTCAAGTTGAAAAATGATGTTTTCGTTACCAACATTCAACGACATGCTTCCATTCTTGACATCAATTATTGCTCCCGCCGTGGCAAGGAACGGCTTTCCCAAAATGATAGGGATGTTGTTGTCTTCCTCCATCTCCAAGATCACGAAATCACACGGAATCAAAAACCGCCCTACTTGGACCGGGATATCCTCCAATATTCCCAAAGGTCTTCGCACAGAACGGTCGGCCAATTGGAGGTTAATTGTTGTAGGAGCTAGATCGTCGAGATTCAACTTCTTGCAAATCGAATAAGGCATGATGCTTACACTCGCTCCTAGATCGCAAAGGGCATGGCCAATCCACATGTCACCAATGGTGCATGGAATAGAAAAACTTCCGGGGTCGGCTAACTTCTCCGGTGATTTGTTATAAAAAAATGGCACTACAATCCGCTGTCAAATGGATCGTAGATTTCTCTTGAATCCTCCTTTTGCTTGTGAGAAGCTCCTTCAAATGCTTCTTGAAAGATGGGACCTCGGAAATAGCATCAAGAAACGGAATGTTTACTTGGAGCTTTTTGAGCATCTCAATGAACTTTGAAAACTTCGCATCGGCCTTGGGCTTTGCTAACCGCTCGGGAAAAGGGACCGGCGGTAACTTTGGTTTCTCAATGGTTTGGATCGGCTCTTCTTCCACCATCTTTCCTTTCCCTTTCCTTAACTTCTCCATCTCCTCTATTTCCTTACTAAATTCTTCCAACTCCTCCTCATGTACTCCATCAACTCCCTCACCCAAGACTAACTCACTCTCCCGCTTCTTCATCAAATCTTCCTCCTCCGAGACATCTACCACATCACCCTCTTTGTCACCCAAAACTTCCTCTCCCACCATCCTAGGGCCATCAATCTGCCTACCACTCCTCAATGTAATAGCATTAAGTTGTCCCTTCGGATTTGGTTGGGGTTGGCTAGGCAAAGATTGGATAGGTTGAGATTGTTGTGCCATTTGAGCCAATAGTAACTCGAGGTTCTTGATGTGAGCTTGATCACTTTCTCGATCTAAGGCCATCTTTTCTTGAGATAGGGCTATCTTTTCTTGAGATAAGGCTATCTTTTGAAGGGTTTGTTCAAGGGTTTCTTGTTGTGGTGGTTTGGGTGCTTGGGAAGATTGAGCTTGGTGAGGATTTTGGTAGGGATTTTGGTGGCATTGGCGGCGATTTTGATTAGGGAAACCGGGGGTAGGTTTTGGTTTAGTGGAGCTTGTTGGTTGTAGGCATAATTCCCACGAGGACAAATGGGGGTTTGATTGGTATAGGAGAGGTTATTGTTGGGATAAATTGGTTGGACTTGCTCGGCTTGATACTCTTCACATCGCTTCAAAGAATGTGGCCCTCCACAAAAATCACATACAAGAACTCGGGCATCCGGAATAAGCATAGGTACTTCTTGAGCTGCCTTTACATTCATGAGAAATTTAATAGTAGGATTGCTTTCTAGAGGAGGACCATCTCTTGGACCACGGCCGCCTCCCCAATGAGGAGAGTTTTGAGATAACTCGTGAAGAAATATGTTTCCTTCCTCCGCCGTCTTCTTGAGGAACATGCCCCTCGAGGCATGATCGATGGATTCTCGCAAAGAGCTACTCAGTCCGGAATAAAAATGATGCAATAATAACCAATCCTCAAGATTGTGGTGTGGACACCTCCGTTGGAGACCCTTGAATCTCCCCCATGCTTCGAATAACGACTCATCGGATTCTTGCTTGAAACTCATGATGGCTTGCCTCAACCGACACGTCTCATCATTGGGAAAAAACCTTTGAAGAAAGTCGCGGCTAAGGGTATCCCATGTAGAATAGGTTCCGGGCGGACACGTGTTGAGCCATAATAGTGCTTTCCCCTTCAAAGTGAGAGGGAAAGACTTCAGCTTCATGTATTCGGCGGAGATTCTATTCATTTGTACGAAGTCGATGCGTTGCTCGAACTTGTTGATGTGGTCAATGGGATTTTCATGCTCTCCTCCATGATACAGAGTGTTCTCAAATATCTCCAACAAATATGGTTTGAACTCGAACGATGCATTCGGTGGTAATTCTGGTAATATGATGGGATTGCCTCCCGTACCCGACGATGGTAAGGAATATGATGCTAAGGTACGGGGTGGATCTTGTTCTCCGTCAGACATTGGAATTTCGATCGTCTCTCGCTCCCTTTGTTGTCTTCTTCGTCTCGAGCCGGCGTTAGCTTGGCGAATAATGCTCTCCGGGTTCGAATTTGGTGGAGTTATAGGAGTTTAGCCTCGTCGAGATCGAGTCTGCATGCACAAAAGGAACAAACAGAAGAATCAAATTTCCAATAACCAAGGATAACAAAATCTCTAGCAGTGAAATGATCTTAAACGACCTAAAGACAAAGAGCTAAGCTAGGTGCGCTTACTCCCCGGCAACGACGCCATTTTGTATAACGTGGTTCGTAGACCTTGGTTTTTATCGTTCTTTCTCAGGGAGTGAGGGGCCTTAGCTATGACTACTTGACTCTAGGTAGGGTTTACGATCATAAAGATGATAGGTTTAGGGTAAAAACCGCACAAACACACTAAGGTTCGGTCAGAAAGGGGAAACAATGGGTGTCAGGAGACTTCGGGTTGCAAACGGGGATGAGGAAATGAGTTTTGCAACAAGGGAGTAACAAGAAGGGAGAATCAAGTGGTAATTCCATTAGAAAATACCCACCGAGCTTCCTCTTCCGAGGATAGTCCGGATTAACTTCCCCAAGGTCCATCGACAGACCCGGAGGGTTAATAAAACGGAATTACCTAGTTAGTTTCTATTCACTTTCATGAATAGAATACTAACTATCCCAGTTCCCACCTTCCGACACAAGTGTTAGATGTATTCGGGAGCTTTCGAACCCGAATACATCCTACTTGAGGGAAGCATAGGAGTGGGAAACTGATTCCTCAACTAATTACTCACTAACATTGCTAACCCAAACCTAATCACTATTCACATCCTTAAAATCTCCCTAACCCATTATGATTCTAGCCTCTAATCATCCTATCTAACATGCTAACAACTATAATAACCTCATTCATGCTTAAAAAGATATTCAAATCAGCAATAACAATCCACAAACACTAAGTAATCCAAATAACAAAAACAGAGATTAATAAGTAAATGATGAACTAAAGAGAGAAGAGTTAAGAAATGCTCATTGATTTCGATGCCAAAGGAAATACTCCAGAATAAAAAAGCTTCAATGCTCCAAAGATAAGAAATAATCTTCAACTTCAAAGAGGAATCTAATAAAATCCAGTGCAAGAACAATAATCTAAGTAAAAACTCTCACTAATCACTCTAATTCAAAGCTTAAATATCATAAAAGTATGATAAAGTATGTGCTAAGATAGGATAATAGATCCTCTTCAGCTAAAAGACCTAAAACCAATATATAAAAGCCAAGTTTGTTACTCAAAACTCGTCATTTTGCTAAACAGATAAAACGCATCTGCAGGGGACCGTGGGCACGGTCTATGAGACCGTGGCCACGGTCCTGCGTAGTGCAGGCGATTTCTCTCTTCTCTTTGCAGCACCGTGGGCACGGTGCCCCTGGACCGTGGGTACGGTCTGGCGATTAGGGCAGATTACTTTTCGCTCCTTCGCACCGTCGTGGCTACGGTCTCCCAAGATCGTGGCCACGGTCTTGCTCGGCCAAAACTTCACTTAGGTAGGCCATGAACCCACCGTGGCTACGGTCAACATAACCGTGGCCACGGTCTTGCTTGGCTCCCACTCCTTCTTCCCTTGGGCTTAGCTTGATCCCACCATGGCTACGGTCAACATGACCGTGGCCACGGTCTTGCTCGGAGCAAGTCTACTCCCTTTTGAGCTCTTTGACATGTCCGGCCTTTCCGTCTCCTTTGCCTTTGACTCGACCAGGACTCGGGGAATCTCGGGATTCCCAAATTAGGTGCAAAAATGGCCCTTTTTACCATGTTTTGAGTAAAAACTGTGAAATCTACAAAATTACCAAAAACGCATTAAAAGTTATTAAATTAAGCTACGAAACAAGTCAAAAGCCTAAGGATTTAGGCGGTATTTAGACACAAAATTGGGTCTAAACAATGTGTAGAAGCATAAAATGTTATGTGTGCGTCCTGTCTGAGCATAATAGGTTTGCATTGCATCCATCAGTTGTGTCAAAGTCGCATTGAATCAGTTTGTCATACATAAAGTCAATAGTCATGCATAAATGCATGAGTGCATAAATACTTGAGTAAAAAAAACAAAAAAAATGCATTGTTTGGCAAGAGTCTAATAGACCAGTTGCATGCATCCGTCTGAAAAATGAAAGAAAAAAGCAGAGAAGTGCCACATCATCACTCCAGAACGCAGTGGTTGAGCCTTATGACATTCATCCAGACATGGTTTCCCACCACTAAGAGCAAGATTAGGGAAATCTCTAATCCAACTCCAGCCGGTCAAATCAGCATCCAATCAAGTCAACAATCATCAACCAGATAGGAATGGCGACTGTCAGACATGAATGACAGGATCATCATCAGCCAGACACGAATGGTGACTGTTAGACACGAATGGTAGGATGATCACCTGCCAGACACGAAAGGCTACTACGAGACACGAATGACAGAATCATCATTTGCCAGACACGAATAACACCAGTCCGACACGAAGGACAGAATCTTAATCCTCCAGACACGAATGGCGACTGTCAGACATAAATGACATCCTCACAAATGACTGATACGGATCAACGACCGATCAAAACTCAATAATCCCTTTCCCCCAATGGAATTCTAAACTCATGCAACGATGAGCAAAGAAATCTTGGCATCTATGCGCTTGAATCAAAATTTATAGTACTATTCTACTTTAAATTCAACTTAAAGTGCTAAAACAAGCAATAGCATACAAAACATTCTCAAATGATAACATGCTATGGAAATAAGCTTGTAAAATGGAGCATACTGAAGTGTGAAAATGGAAGAACCATGCATGCTCATCTTGTCAAAAGACCAACTGCACCGACGTAAACTCCCTACGGGGATATTCTCTTTGCACCATCCTTGCATACGGACGTTCCTGCACAGCTGGTTGAGTAGCACGACGACGTCCTCGCCACCAAGAAGCCATCTATTTTCAATATAAGCCATAATACCAAAAAAGAAGAAATTTCAGAAAATAAGAAGAAGGCCAAGAATTGAAGAAGCTCGGTTGTTGTGCCCAATAAAACACGGGTGGTCTTCTAAAAATTGGGAGATCAGGTCCCCAAATAAGAGCATTTTCCAAAGATTATGCTGACGCAATCCGTGGAAAGTCATCCAGATAAAAATTTGATTTCATAAAAACTGATAAAACATATTTGCATTTTTGTAGGAAAATAAGAGTCATCAGCAGAGTTCGATGAAATCTCAAGAATAAGAGTCATCGGCATCGTGTCGATGAAGTCTGTCGGCATTGAATTGCCATCCGAATTCAAAAGCACATCAAAACCAAAACCATTGACATCGCGATCGATGAAGTCTCGACCCCCAGAACCATCGGCATCTTGTCCGGTGAAGTCTCTCGGCATTGAATTGCCATCAAATTTCAAAACCACATCAAAATCAGAGCCATCGACATCGCGATCGGTGAAGTCTCGACCCACAGGGCCATCAACAGAGCATCGGTGAAGTCCTTCGGCATTGAATTGCGATTAAACATCAAATCCAGAGCAATCGATATCGCGATCGATGAAGTCTCCCCAACAAGTAAGGCGTCATTCTCGCCTAATATCATCTTAAAAGACGCAGACTCATCAACCGCGACAAAGGACTTTAGCTTCTAAGTGTCAATTTCATACCTCCAAGTAAGGCGTCATCAAACGCTTGAGATCACTCCAAGTAAGGCGTCATCAAATGCCTGAGACCACCTTCAAGTAGGGTGTCATTCTCGCCTTAGATCATCAAAAGCACATCAAACCCCAGAGTCATCAACATCGCGATCGATGAAGTCTCCCTAACAAGTAGGGCGTCATTCTTGCCTGAGATCATTTTAAAGATGCAGAGTCGTCAACCGCGACACAGGACTCAGCTTCCAAGTGTCAATCTCATACCTCCAAGTAAGGCGTCATCAAACGCTTGAGACCACCTCCAAGTAGGGCATCATTCTCGCCTTAGATCATCTTTTAAAGGCGCAAGTCGCCCACCACGATGCAGGACTTAGCTTCCAAGCGTCAAACTCCCATCATTTCAAGTAGAGCATCACCTTTGCTCGAAATCAAGCAATAAATCACACCTCTCCACTTCAGTCAAGTAGGACGTCATTCTCGCCTAAGATCACCCTTTAAGGTGCAATGTCGCCCACCACAACGCAAGACTCAGCTTCCAAGCGTCATCCCAGGCTTTGCACTCCAAAGTCATATCCCTAACCTGTGTCCATCAAATCAGTACTACTTTGATTCTCATTCTATCCAGGACTCAATCAAAGTGGGGGTTATCTGTAGACATTGGATTTTGGCATAGTATTTGTATATTTTTTAATGTAATTTTTTATTATTTCCTTTTATGTATTTTAGTTAGAAAATTAGGAAATAAGGGAGCCAAATCCAAAGCCAAAACCAAAGCCAAAAGACTTGCATGCATTCACTTTATATGCTCAAGATTACGTGGGAAATTGTATGCACAACTTTTACGTAATTATAATGTTAAATTCAGCCATGCATGCCATGCATCAGCTACGTAAAAGTGACATGCAAAAGAGCTATCAGAGGTCCAAAGATCGAATCCTCTTGCAAACACTCATTCATCCAAGTTTTAAGCTCAAATGTGCAAAGATTAAGTGCATTCACACTACCTACCGTCCAAGTGTGAATAGGGGATTTGACATACACCTTGCTCACATCTCCACCATCCAAGAGTACATGAATGGATTCAAGTATATCTCCCCCCTTTCCTTAAGGCCAATCGGCCTTTAAGAGGTTCACACCCAAAGTCCATTGTTCACACTTCCGAACCACCAAGCACATGGCACTTCTCCACCTCGAGGTTTGGGCATTTCGATATCTATTGACTACGAATGTAGAGATTGCATGTATGTGCATGTATGTTCAAGCCTCTCCTTCACTTATAAATACTCCCTCTTGTTGAAGTCAAAGGAACTCACTCATTCACTCCCTCATCCTTCCTTCACTCATTCTTTCACTCATCAATTCTTTCTCATTTCGATCATCTTTTATCTCTATTCTATCATGTTCATCCCTAATCTCTACCATATTCTTATCATTACCATATCTATTTCTACTTTCTTAAACCCCTTATCTTCATTCCTATACTATCCTCCATTATCTTTACATAAACACCATAAAACTCCACAAAAATGCCTAATCTTATACTATCCAAAAACTCCATAAAAAAGAGCCCTTTTCCATCCCTTTTTCCTACCCTTTTTTCATCACTTTCTTACCACCATAATCACCATTTCTATAATCTCTTAAACCTCTAATCTCTAATCTTATCCTACCTTTCATTATCCCTCCACAAAACCTCACAAAACTCCATTAAAAACCCACAAAAAGAACCCTTTCTTACCATCTTCTTATCCGCTTCTCATCCCTTTTTTATCCACATATTTGGTACTATTTTGGCATCTTCAAAGAGGGTAAATCAAGTCATTCAAAAGAGCTACTTCAAAGGCTAGGCAAGGCTTCTCCCTAAAAGGCATCATGTAAGCTCTTTTTGTGTGTTTCTTTTAATATAAATAAAGTGTTGTATATGTTGTAATCTTTCAATTCCTTTTTGTATGTTGAATGAAATAATCTTATAAAGTTCTTATTTGTCTCCCTTCCAAACTTTATCAAAAGCACACTTATAACATTTAGTAGAGTCTTTCCTTTTGTGAGATGCGAACTCAAAAGGTTCCTAGGTTTCGAGTTCGTAACCTTACCCTCGAATCCATTCTCGGTTTCGTAGGCAAATGCTTTCTTTCTTTTTCCTTTTGGTTTATCTTGGTTTTTCCTTTTAAAAATTTGGGTGGCGACTCCTTTTCGAAATAAAACACATCGGGATTGCATAAACTGTGTCTAACATGGTTTTACAATGTACCGATGCAACTTTAAGGTGATTTTGTGTATTTCTAAATAATGGTTGCCTAAATTGCTTTCTTCCGAGCCTAACATCTTGTGAACAATTTGAATTAATCTTAAAAGAGTTGGGACAAGTGGATGTTCACCCTTGAAAATTTAGTTTAATGACTCATGAGATGCACAAAGTAAAGGGAAAGTAATTTTACGACTATTATTCATGAAATGTACAATCGATCCTTAAAGGGATTTTTAAAGTTAAACCCTAAAACAAATCCCAAATTTCGTCTCGCGGGCGTTTAGAACTCTGAACTACGAGAAAAAATGTCAACAAAAGGATGAAAAAAAATAGGGACTAACATCTTCCTAACTGCTTATCCGCACGATAAAGAAACATCTTCACTTTTCTGCTTCACTCGTCCCCCTCAAGACCCGAAGTCGGAAGAGGGTGGGCCGACGACATTCCTTCCCGCATTTCTTCCCCGTCGACCTGCTCCCCTACGGGAAGTACCCTGGCTACGACCTCCCCTAGGCCTCTTGGGGGTAGGGGCCACAAGTAGGTATAGATAGGTGGTCAGAACCTGGTATGGAGGATATGATGGGGGAGGAATGACATAAGGGTAAGGGACTGGCGGATAGGTGACTGACGTCCAAGGTACTATCCATCTCGGGGTGAGGCATTGCTGGGGCTGCAACTAGAGAGGATGTTAGGGGTTGGCTGGGTATTGCCGCTAACACAACCGCCATGGTGGAGGCAGAGGTCAGATTGGAGGTTACCGAGCTGAAACTGGGCCCCCGAATGGCTAAGGGTGGAATGCTCTCCAGGGAGGATAATGGCTCGGTTGTAGCGGGATTTCCTGAGGTTCATGTTGCACCCATGGCCAAGATCTCCCCCTCGGTCATAATACCCCAATTCTCGAAAAATATGTCAAGGGCGTCATCTACTGGGTCCTGGTATACCCCTGGATAAAGGCCGGGGTCGGGCAGAGGTTGTAGACCCCCTTTCATCCTTTTGGGGAAGGCGTCTACCTACTGGTCTAGCGGTATTCCAAGGCGATGGTACACATCCCTCACCTGCAATTCCCTCTTTATGCATTGCCAACATCCCCCACTTCTTATGAAATGAGCCACATGGTTGGAGAGATTTCCCCAGTTAAGGAAGTCTTAATATTTGATCCTAAAGTAGGACCATGGGGCCTCATTATGTAAATTATCTATCAAAGCCTGTGTCCTAAAAATCCTATGCCTCAGGGTAGTTTTGTTATCCCGATAATACACATCCGCTATGAGTAGGAACAGTCGATCAATATATTCTTCCATGGTCTCATTACCCCTTTGGGGTAAGTTGTAAGGGTCCTTGTTCGGTTCCATCTAAAATAGTCAAAATACAAACATAAAAGGGGAGTTATTATCCACACTTTTAAATACAACATATATGAATTTACTGCAGTGTCCCCCGGATTTGTGACGATAAGGCATGGTAGGAAGGGATGGGTCGGGGCCGAGGAACGTGTGCTCCTGGTCATTTTCTTTAATTCATTCTAAGTCCGGATTATCTTACCAAATGATTTCGAAATTAACCAGCGTATAGCCTGTCATAGGGTTGGTGAGAATTTGACAGGGGATGAGGATAGTTATGGCTTTTGATGTTCGCGGCATTAGGGGCTGCTTTCATCCTTGACTTTGGATCCCCAACTCTCATAGTTACTCCTTCGAGCTAAGCTCGAGTTTCTCAGAATGGGTTGGTATGCAAGGATGGGCATTTTCCCTTAAGATGTTTGCCGAAATTCAAGGCCATGTATTCTCTAGCCGACGGTAAGTAGGACGGTCGCCCGAGGGTTCAAGGTTTAAGCACAGGCATTGCTTGTTCAAGTCCACATAGGCCTTAGCTTATCGGGGCGTCTGAGGCCAACAACCATTTACCGAGGTTCATCTCCGTCTCCTATAGGTAAATCCCTCGAGTTCCACTCGAGTTTCCTAGAAAGGGTCGGGTGTGTTTCGGATGGGGGCTTTCTCCCAGGGTGCCTCTCAATTCTCAAGGCCAGTGGGTGAACAAGCATTCCGATGCAACCCTATTTGGTGTAAAGGGCATGCAAAGGTGTCAATGAAACTATTCATAACGTAAAACATACAACCATTTAAGTCCTTAAGGTAGCGTTAGTTTTTACAATACTACGGAATGTCACAAAGGAAACATGAAACTTTTGGTGTTGTCCCATCGAGACCCTTCTGTCCCGATCCTGCCTTGTCATGCCTCTTCTTCATTCCTCCGAGTTGTCCAAGGAGCGTTTGTACCTATCATGAGACATATAACGGGGTTAGAAACGAGGCTAAGTATGTGGGAAAACGGTCTACGATAAATTACGGTAACTTAGGTGCACCTATCTTTTGGTTAACGCTTAGCTAGAGCATTAACCCATCTCATGACCATCAAGCTATGATCGATCAATTTTCGGGCTTTGACTGATGAACCTAGGCTCGTTAGCTTCCCCTAGCATGCTTAAGTTGATTTCGGTTCTTGGGCTTTGATTGGTGAACCTCAGAACACCAGCTTCCCCATGATGCCCATCGTCGGCTAAGATTTTCTTTTTCCTATTTACGTCTCATGCACATTCTACATTAAAACTCCCCACACCTTTGGTTGTCCATTGGTATCCTGAAATTAATTCAGTAATATCATCATTAGAAACCGTACTACCCATTTCTTATCCTTTCAAATAGCATCAGCTTTTGGGACAGTCTTTAACATGCCCCTAGATTATGGTCGCTTCTTTAAGACTTTCGAATCATCAAGTGTTAACGTCGACATCATCCTGATTTGTCACTTATGGGCAGTAGCTTGTTTTAAAGGTCCTTAAAGAGAAGTCCATAACTCACTCATTTCTAAATTTGAAGGTGATTCAAGTTGGAGAAGTTCCTAAAATGAGTCTAATTTATGACTATATTTTCAGATTACCTCAAACTCGCATGCATTAATACAGTATTTAGCAAAACCGAATTGTGATACTCACTGTTTTCAGGTAGTAGTTTAATTTTAACACTCTGCTTGGGAGGAGAGTTAAAAATGGAGAGTAGGGGTTCATAGGAGTAAAGGAGGGTGATGGTATGGGAGGGTTCATAAGGGTAAACTACTTACCCCTGCTTGGGAGAACAATTTGGAAAATTCATAAGAGTAAAAAGTTAATTGACATATTTGCCCTTTCATCTTATATGTAATTTAATATAATAGCCATATATTTGCTCTAATACCCATTCTCTTTCTACCCTCCCCCATTTCCCTCCCCCCCCCCCCCCTCTCTCTCTCTCTCTTTGTCTCTCTCTCTACCCCTTCCCCCTTCTCCCTCTCTCTCTTCTCTCTCCCTTCTCTCTCTCCCTTTACCTGAAATTTATTATATGCTCCTGGAACACATGCTCCAAATATGGTCATTGTTCACTCATACCTACCCGTTGTTCACTCTCAATAATATATATAATTGTTCACTCATATCTACCCGGAACACATGCTCCAGGTGCATGTAATATGTATTGTACTCTCTCTCTCTCTCTCTCTCTCTCTCTCTCTCTCTGATTAGAGAGAGAGAGAGAGATGGGGGGAGAGAGAGAGAGAGAGAGAGAGATGCGAGAGAGACAGAGAGATGAGGGGGAGAGAGAGAGAGAGAGATGCGAGCAAAAGAGAGAGAGAGACAGAGATGTGTGTGTGTAAGAGAGAGAAAGAGAGAGATGTGTGTGTAAGAGAGAGAAAGAGAGATGAGAGAGAGTGATGTGTGTGTATGTGTGTGTGTGTGTGTGCGAGAGAGAGAGAGAGAGAGAGAGAGAGAGAGAGAGAGAGATGGATGTGTGTTTGTTATGATTCAATTAGGTTTAAGGGTAATGTGATCGTTTTCTATTTTATGTATATTATAATTTAATTAAACTCTTCCTTACACCCCAAATTGGGGTGTACGGAACATAAGAGTTAGAGGGGGGTAAAGGGGGGTAAATCTCACTCCCCTTTACTCTCCCTTACCCTCTCTCACTCCCTTCTCAAGCAGAGGTAAGCACCCTCCTTAATCCCCACCCCCTAATCCCCCTTTTATAAATGTCCTTAAAGAAAAGTCCATAACTAACTCATTTCTTAAGCTTTGATGGTGAATGAAGTTGGAGAAGTTCCTAAAATGATTCTAGTTTATGACCATATTTTTAGATTACCTCAAACTTGCATGCATTAAACAATATTTAGCAAAATGGAACTGTTGTACTCATTGTTTTTAGGCGGTAGTTTAGTTTTAAAGGTCCTTAAAGAAAAAATCCATAACTTACTCATTTCTTAAGCTTTGAATGTGATTCAAATTGGAAAAATTCCTAAAATGAGTCTAGTTTATGACCTTATTTTTAGATTACCTCGAACCTACATGAATTAATATATTATTTAGCAAAACTGAACTATGGTACTCACTGGTCGCCTAGATGGACAGGTTTTACTTAGAGGCCTTTAACTCTCTCAATACTCAAGCTTTTGCTAAATAGATTTTTGGGTTGTCTTCCTTATTTATATGGATATCATATATTATTTTGAAGGTGTTTATAGAAGATGTCTCGAATTGGTGTAAAAATCGTGCCCTAGGAGGTGTGGTTACTAGGGTGTAGAATGGAGTTCATTACCTTGGATGATCTTGGTTGTTTTCTTGGCTTGATTTTGCTTTAGTATTTGAGTCTTGTTCTTGGACAGCAACAACACCCTTATAAGGTTAAGAGTAGATGTAAATGTTTCCCAAAGAGAGCCCTTAAATCATCCCTTAAAGCCCTCCAACTAGTCCTATAAGCTCTTCCTCCTTCTATCACTTGTAGTTTACTTTGTGTTCATGATTATTCAATGTGGATTTTTTTTTTTGGAATGCTATGATTGAGAGGAGTAGTTTGAACTGATTTTAGAGAGAGAGAGAGAGAGAGAGAGAGAGAGAGAGAGAGAGAGAGAGAATCGATGGGATAGAGAGATAGTGAGTGTATCTTAAAGGGGTAGAGTGTAATAATGGATGTGTAAGGCGTATTTCTAGCTGAGCTTGAGTCCTTAGGCCCCTCATGTCACTTCCTAATGCATGGGAATAGTAAGGGGAATGTTTGCCATGCAAGGGAGTAGTCCCATAATTCCTTTTGGTTGGAATCTAGTGTAGAAAAATAATAGTATTATAGTATCTTGTAGTGGGTTTGATCATGCATATAATTGGCCTTAACTTTTCGGTCCCTATGTCCCCTATTGAGGCGGAAATTTTTGAGTGGTTCTGTGGAAAATTTTGGAAGAAAATAACTCAACTTTTATCAACTGTCATATTGATCGAATTTTGTTTAAATCACTAATCCTAGAATTACGGAGTCGTGGAATTGGGTGGATTTTAGTCGGTTCATTTTTAATTCTTCCTGAAGTTAAGGGAAACTAATGTCTATACAAGATAGGGGTGGTTGTTACACTTTTGCCAAGTGGTAGACTCTTTCATGTTAGTGACTTTAATGCTTCATTTAGAGTCAATGTTGGGGGCAGGCTAGCTGGCGATGTCCTCATGTCCTTCCATGAAGCTCATAGTCGAGAAAATGTTTAGCTGTCTTGTCAAGGGTCTTCAGAAGAAAATCTGACTAGCTCATCATGGCTCGAAAGAGAAGTCATATTTTCTCTTCATAGCCCGTAGACAGTAAAAAGGCCATGAGTAGTAAGCCAGGCGACAATGCTATCGACCCAGTTAGTTCTGAAAAGAGACATTCTAAGAGAGTAATCTAGGACGGTTATTTGCTCTCGACGAGGCTACCTGGCGATGTCCTCGTGTCCTTCCAGTTATTTTCTCTCCAAGATGTCTAATACAGACGGCTAGAAGTATTCCACTTGCGGCGAGGCTGTGACTCTGTCAACCCAGACTATACTACTGTTTCTAAGAGAGTAATCTAGGACAACTCTACGTCAGTAAGCTGAAGAGTAATCCGCAAAAGTTGAGGTGAAGCGGTGACTCTGTCGACCCAGACTATACTGTTGTTTCTGAGAAAGTTGTTTAGAATAACTCTACGTTAGTAAGCTGAGGAGTTTACCTCTTGTGATAAGGCAACAAACTATCGACTCAATTCAGTTATAAAAAGAGACACCTCAAGATGTCTAATGCATCAGAACGTCGCTGAGGAGTATTCCACTTGTGGCGAGGCGATGACTCAGTCGACCCAGACTATACTAGCGTTTTTGACACAGTTGTCTAAGACAAATCTATGCTGGTACCCAAGGGACTAGGCAAGACATAGAAAATGACATGGATGAACCCTAAGAAGATAGTTGCAATCAAGATAAATCTTGTTCAGGTCCCTACACCAAAAAGAAAAAATAATGAAAAAAATAATGAAAAAGTTGAAAAAAAAGAAAAAAAAGGAGTATGGGGAAAAAAATGCAAAAAATTACTTAGAGGTACCCTAACTTTTGAAGAAACAATTTTTTGGTACTCTAACTTTCCAAAACTAATTTTGGGGTACCCTAACTTTTAGGATTAGAAATTACTAGGTGAATTTCCGGCGAAACTCCGATTGATTCAAATCATTTTCGTCCATGAAAACAAAGGGCATTTTCATCCACAAAAACACTTAATCAATTTCCTGCCTAAAACTCACCGTTGAATTCAAATAATTGGCCGAAAATTCACCTAATTATTTCTAATTCTAAAAGTTAGGGTACCCCAAAATTAGTTTTTAAAAGTTGGGGTACCAGAAAAACATTTCACCAAAAATTAGGGTACCCCTAAGTAATTTTTTGAAAAAAATGAGTTACATAGGAACATCATATTGTCACAAATATGTTGATTTTTTTCTTTTTATCTTTTGATATTAGTGGTGGGGCCCACTAGTACCATACCCAAACGGGAAAAAATGAAGGAAATTTCTACGTGGAGTACAAAGAGAGAAGCAAAAGGAAGAAGAAATACCAGATGGATGACTCTCAAGATCGGTGGAGTGAGTAATTATGAGCAGAGCTTGGCCCTAATTTATACTGTTTGATCACGAAGTCTCATACTTCTACTCTAACTCAAGCTCCAATTTCAAATTTAACTCCAATTGCAACTCCAATTTGGAATCCAACTCCAACTTTTAGTCAAATTCAAACTATGTCTCCTGTATAATATTAAACTCTATTGCATAGAGTTATCGTTCCAAAATGATTGATATTAAAAAGGAGGGTCCCAAGAAGAGTTGAAGAAACATGGAATCAAGCACAAGCCCTTCGTAAAAAAAAAAAAGAAAAAGACATGAACTCATGGTTGATTGGCCAATTATTGATCAACACTCCTTTTGGCCCAGTTGAAATTTAGGCACAATAATGTGCTTACTAAATTATACAAATTATATTCGAGACTCGACCGCTTCAAACACCCAATATTTGTGTACGCGATTGACTCTTGAAGGGGCATTTGTAGGAGGAAAAATTTGTTGACAAATAAGAAAATGACACGTGGAAAATAAATTAATTTACATTTGGTCAATCACAAATTGTCACGTGCCAAGTTGACTTCGGGGGACTCATTTAGTCAAAATTAAATCTCGATCAACCACAAGCTGCCCAGTGTAAGAAGTGATGTAGAAAAACAATAATTATTTCTTTATTTAAAAATGAGGAAATAATTATTTAATTTGGGCCCAAATCTAAAGCCCAACTCAAACCCTATGTTTCTAGAGCCTATTAATTGGAGTCCTCTCGCCTCATTTTCACCCCTCGACATTTTGGCATCGGAGATTCAGCAATCAGCATCTAGAGACTCTAGGAGATCAAACTACCAAAGGCCTATAGCTACAAAGCGCCAATGATCGAAATCTGCAGAAGCTTAAGATTGAGTCTCCAAGTCTTCAGTACGTCTTGATCAAGAACAACAGCGGAGTTCTTCGATAAGACACTCGACAGTATACATTCGACGTCAGGAGATCAAACTACAAGCGACTTCCAACTATGAAGCATCAAAGTTCAAGGTCGGCAAAAGGTCAAGATCAAACGCTCCAAGTTTCCTGCACATCAAGGTCAATAACTACGACTGAGTTCTTCAGCTCGACCTAAATTCGAGATCGAGATCAAGCGTCTGCACCCTCGGCTGACCCAAGTTTCAGGACATCGAATCAGAGGACTACTTTATTGTATTTAATACAGAGATTGTACTCGCATACATTCAAATATTAATATAAAAATTAATGTCCATTTTTCTCGTCTTTATTTATTTTAGATTAAAAATTTGTGTTTGCGCCCTATTTTTAGCTTTTGTATTACAATAATCCCTACTTTATTTTTGTATTCTAGCAGACCAAAAAAAAATAAAAAATAAAAATTGTATTATAGTGATACGAAATCTACCTCCATATTTTGTTTAATTTTTTCATTCCTGCCCCATATTGTTTTTATTTTATTTATTTCTACTTTCAAAAAGGTTATAGGGTGAGGTTACTAAAAGACATTTTAAATTATTTTTTGAGAATACTAACAATTATTATGACTTTTTTTAAAAGAATGAAAGTAAAAAAAATTGAAAAGAATTGGAACAAACGTTGTAAATTCATTAAAAATCGGGGGTGAAGTTCGTGTTAAATTTTGAATCAAATGCAAGTCAAAATCAATGATATTTACAGTATACACTCGGTGGTGCCCCTGAAGAATACAATTTATAATTTTTTTACCACCATAATCCAAAAACAAAGGAGAGACTATGAAAAAACAAAAATTGAAAGTTTGAATTATTAGAATCCAATTTTCTTAGTATTTATTATTTACTTTAAAGTTGAGGTAGGGTAAACCTGATTTTCAAAACCCGATGATTAAAATACTAATTTTTTAAAACTTCAAAAGGTAAAATCATAATTAGTTCCTACTTTAATTGTAAAAAGTTAAAAGAAAATCATTTTAAATTATTCCCATAAACAATGTAGAAAAAAAAATCTTCAATATTTTCCTTTTTTTTTGTGATGGAAAGGCAGGAAAACAGATACAACAACTATCCGTTATAAAATATCTCCCCTCTTCGCGCTCTGGGCAAGAGGGTGTGGTTTCTTAACAGTTTCCCTACTAACTTTAACAATAGAGCAATATTTTCCTTATGTTATGAAGAGAGTATTCAATTTAAAATAGTCGGCATTAAAAATTGTTCCGAAGGAGGAATCATTTACTACAGTCATACTTCTACAAGCGGGGAAAATCATATTCAAATTTCGAATTCAAAATGGAAAATAAACAAAATTAAATACTCGTACTATAAAAGCTACCAAAAGAACGAACGGGAATAAAGTAACTAGGAAATCGTTCATTTCTGGAATTTTCTTCCAAAATACCCTTTGTTTCCCCTCTCCGCTCCTATCTTATTCTTCCTTTTCAGCAACTTCCCTTGTACTCGCCTCCACTGGCCCTCACTCAACAACCCCCTCTATTTTCATATTCTGAATCCTCCTTCTTTCTCTCTCTCTCTATCTCTCTCTCTCTCTCTCCCTCTCTCTCATCCGCTCCATTAACTGCTCTCACTCCATCTGCACCCCGCGCGTATGCCTTTCTTCACCCACAAATTTCTTATCGAATGAATGAATTGTCTTTTGTTGCCTTTGATTTGGTTTTGCCGTTGAATTTTGGTGATTTGTGATTGTGAATGCTTTGATTTCAATTTTTCTTTTGATGATCAGACTAAACCCTAATGACCGCTGCGAGTTTTTCTTTTTTGATTTTGTAGTTATCTGCGGTTTCAATTGAGTGAACGAGACACGAAAATGGGTCAGATCCAGTACTCTGAGAAGTACTTTGATGACACTTACGAATACAGGTAACTTTACACTTCCGATTTGTTTGTTTGTTTTTTTATTTTTGATAGAGCACTTTTCGAGAAGTTCACTTTGTAGCTTTTAGTGTTTTGTGTTCAATATCTCTACATATGTGAAACTATTCACTGGTTGGAATTGGAAATTGCAGGCATGTTGTTCTTCCTCCAGAAGTTGCTAAGCTGCTTCCCAAGAATCGTCTTCTTTCTGAGGTCAGTCAATCTTAATTTGGTCTTGGAACATCGTGTTGACAGTGTTGAAAATTAGGGCAATTTCACTGATAATCAATGTTTTTGTTGTAATTCGCAATTGAAAATTGCTTAGCATAATACTCAAAGTTTTGATTAAGGAAACTTGTATTGCTTGGAAGATCGATATTGCTAAAACATAGAATGATTCTGAAACAATTGACAGTGTAATGTGATGTTCCATAATTCTTCAACAATGCCTTGGGTTTATATGATTAATTAGAAGTTGGAAATATTTAAACCATGCTACTGCCAAGAGTTCTTTATTTCTTTGAATATGCTCAAGGAGGAAAATCATTGTTTGGATTTCAATTTATGTTACTTACTGTACAAACTATAACTGCATGCTAGTTCAAGTTAGGGAGCTGGTCATGTTACATGGGAGTACTTGGCCAAACAATTTACCACTATATATTGATCCTATTTTATTGGGTAACTGCATACATAATTCATTCGGTTTTGGAATATAACAAATGGGTTTTAACTTTTAATTGTTAGTTAATATGTGAGCTAATGCAGTCTAATTGGTTTTTCCCCCCAGAACGAATGGCGGGCAATTGGTGTTCAGCAGAGCCGTGGTTGGGTGCACTATGCTATCCACCGCCCTGAGCCACACATTATGCTGTTCAGGAGGCCACTGAATTACCAGCAGCAGCAGGAAAACCAGGCCCAAAACATCATGGCAAAGTGAAAAAACAAGCTAGGTTTTTTGTTACTCATTTCTATATCTTTAGAAAGGGATTTTACTGTTGCTTTTGCAAGTGGACCATTTGGCATCTTGTATTGTTCAAAAATTTGGGTACTGCTATGCTTGTGTGGTACTCTACTTCTGTTTTGCGAATGATATGCTAACGGTAACTACGTCATCTCTTTGGTGGCAAAATTGTTATCTTGAGTTTTTAATTAGGTTAGGTATGGTCTTTGTTGGATGTGAGAACAGTTAAACCTAGACGATGTGATGATCATTGAACAATTTCTTAACTGTACGAGGTCAATGTGTTTTCTGTTGGCTGAATTTGAATTTGCGTGAAAATCATCTTGGCCATCCGATATGCATTATAGTTTTACATGGTTGTGTGTTGCAGTATTGGTCAGGCTTGAATGTATGGTATGATTAGAAGTCTTGCATAATAAGAAGTCTATTCAAGGTGTGAACTCTCAGGCCATTCATATGTTTTACCCAACTTGCCTCTATTCTGTTGAACTGAAGTTACGCATGTGGACTTGAGAGCAGGTGACGCATTCATGAAACATATGGCATGCGAGCGTGTTACATGTCCAAAATCCAATATAAGGTGATCAGTGATTCACTATCCTCGAACAGCCAAGCAAACAGTGGGACAGTAGCAAATTATATTAATTTGCTCCAGAAAATACCATTAGGATGCAGGGAAATATAGAGAATTAATGGAACCTACATGCACACTGCTTCTGTTGTGGAAGCTAAATAACAACTGATGCATGTTATTGTGGCTCCAAGTTGGTGTATGTCCTCGAGGGACCAAACTTCTAAGAAAGTGAGACCCGCTTTCACCATATTTAATTTTAGTTTGTGGTGAGGGTCCATCTACTCTTATTAGACACAAGAAAGAGTGAATGCTGATTCATGGGATGAAAGTGGCAAGAAGTGCTTGTCTCTCACCTAGGGGTGGGCAACGGGACGGGCTGGGTTCGGGCCAGCCACTAAGAGGCTGGGCTGGGCTGGGTTGAGACATTTTTTACTGGGCCCAAGTAGGTTGGGTTCTAACGAGCCCTAAACGGGTTGGGCTGGGTTTGGGCTGCGCTGAATAGAGATTTTTTTAATATGCTCTTGTATTTTGTGAATGGAGATTTTTTTTAATTGCCAAGCACACCAACAAATCAACATAAACCCAATTAGGTTAACAAAGTCTTAGCAAGAAAATTACATAGTACAATATGTTGACTGTTCATACACTGTTCTCATCAAAATTTAACTTAACAATGTCGAATTTCCATTACATCCTATGCCTCAAAGTCCCAGAATTTGTGGGAGCACTAAAGTAAAGATTACTCATTTGGCCTATGTAACTACACCTACCAAAATTCCAGCCTTGGTGCAAGAAGAAACCAAGAAACCGAACTCACAACACTGGCCCTGAAAAGACATTGGCAGTATGCAAAATTCCAAATGTTTGAGCTAAGGATGTATTGAGCTGAGCAACTTGAGAGCCAAGGCTTCTTGTTCAGCAAGGGGACACGTTTTTGGTATCAATCTTAATTTCTTCTCATCATCCCTTTCAACATCGTTGTCACTGTCAAAGTACACCTTAGATTTCTTGTTGGCTCTACTTGGAGTTTCTTCACCTGATTCTGAGGCATCATCTTCTTCCTCAGATCTTCCCCTCTTCAACTTCAAACCCTAAAAACCCCTATCCAACAGTCATCGGATGACTGAGGACACCAAATTCAAACCCTAAATACCCCTATCGAATCAAAATCTACCTAAACAACTAGAACTCAACCGAGAGATCAATAATCAGAACTGAGAATGAATCAAACAGAGACAAAAACAAAGAGTCGAAATCACGAAATCAAATACAAAAAAATAAAAGTCGAGAGAGACGTCGATCACCTGATTCACAGGAGCCATGCGATTAAATCGGAGATAACAACGGTGGTGGCGATGATGGCGGTGTAGCAGGGGACGAGAGAGAGACTTGACAGGGAGGGAGTGAGAGGAAAAGTAAAACCCTAGCGTTTGTGAGTGAGTGTGAAAGACCCGTTTCCATTTACTGTCAAGCCCTAATTCGGCCCGCGGGGCTCGCGAAATAAAATAAACGGTCTGCCCGTTAAAGGCCCGACCTGTTTTTCCATTTAAACGGGTACAACCCGTATTTTGCGGCCCACTCACAAATGCCAATGGACAATTGCCCATTTGCACAGCCCTACTCTCACCTATTTATTTTGTAGATGACAATATCCTTTGTGAGGACCAATCTGGAAGAAGCTTTGCCGGAAATTCTCCCTCTATAAGCTTGCGTTTGGACATGGGATCAATATGCACAAGTTTGAGATTTCATATGACCCAAATATGAGTGAACAATTGAGGAAGATGCTCCTTAGGAGGTTGGATTTTAAGGCCGCAGAGTCATATGATAGACTATGTTGTCAGAATCGGACTGGTCACTGAACCGCTTGATCCAGTGGGTCAATGGTTCAACTAGTCGAACCAGTTTGGCTGGATTAGACCGGTTGACCCGAGTGAATGTTAAACCGGTTGAAACCGGCATAAACCGATCATGAATTAAAAAAACTTTCTTATACTTCAAGAATAATTAAGCTACCAAAATAATTAAATAGACATGAACCTATCAAAACCGGAATGAACCGGTCAAAAACTGGATTGAACTAGTCAAAAACAAGATTGAACTGGTCAAAAATCGGAATTATTACAATTAAATTATCAAAATCCTAGTCTGACCATGAGCCATCCGGTTCACTTGGTTGAACCGGTTTTGACTTTTTTTCCCAGTTGAACCAGTAAATCGAGCTAAACTTGAAACCAGATTGGTCAACTTGCCTGTTCACGGTTGAACCGGTTGGACTGGCCGGTCATGTCCGGTTTTTACAACATAGATGACCGGTACCTAGGGATGCCAACTTATATGGGTGGATCCAAAAAGTAGGTTTTACAAGCAACCCAAGATTGTGTCTCGAAGAAGTTGAAGAGATGGAAAGAGAGTGTTTTGCCTACAATTGCATACATCGAGGAAAGAAATTCTTCTCTAAGTAGTGGTGTAGGCCATTCTTACCTACGTGATGTAGTCTTTTAGCATTCCTATAACCATTTGTATGAAGCTGAAGAGTCTTTGCAGAATTCTTATGGAGTAGTGATCAAGATAGATGCATCTATTAGGTAGTGGAGCATGTGGGGGGAGGGTTTGCTTGAGTTATGGATGAACTTGAGGAACTTGGATGAACAAGGATGAATATGACGATGAACTCTCGGTAATTTTTGAGTTTGGATGCAAAATGAAAGGTATATGATTTGGTTTAAAGGCAATGCCACCCACTAAGTACCACTTTGGCATAAAGGATTAATCCACCAACCAAAGCCTAAACAAACCCACCAAGATTAGATAGAGCAAAGCACAACTAATCTATAAAGAGTTTGGCTTAAAACACCACCTCGAACACAAGGATAAAGTAATAAGACTTTTGAGAGAGTTTGAGGGCAAAAACTTTCTTTTTCATTTAAATATCATAACATTGCCATTACAATGAGCTTGCTGCTCCTTACAAGGACAAATTAAGCTCGTACCCATCACATGTGATGGTTTTCTAAGCCTAGAAAATAAAGAAGAAAGCTTACAAGAAGTACATTGCAAAAGCATAACCCGAATTTTCTACGTCGTTCCCATTCTACTGGTGTCGCCCCCTCTCTGTCAAAAAAATTCCCGATTATACCCCCTAGTGTAGCCTCCCTCCCTCACTCTAACTCTCTCTCTCTCTCTCTCTCTCTCTCTCTCTCTCTTTCTCTGTAACACCGCCACCGCCCTACCCATGCCGCCACATCGCCGCCTATTCCGCCACCAAAGCAAGGTGCGCTGTACGACCAACCATCTAAAGTCGACGCCCAACCACCTCTACTTAACGACGTCGTTGGAAAAGGTCACCATAAAGGTATTTTTTTTGGGTTTGAAAATTTTGAACGAATTTGAAGTGTTTAGGGTGTTTAATGTTAGTTTTTGATTATAGATTGTCGAATTTGATGTTGAGAAATAGTTTGGGGGGGGGGGGGGGGAGGGGGAGGTTTAAATCGGAAAAAACTCACCGGAAAACTGACGACAAGCGTCGAAATGCTGTCTGGTGGCGTCCCGGCCAAGTTCAGGGCGCCGCATGGCCGCATTCCAGCGGGTGGGTTTTGAATAATTTTTTTTTATTTTTAGGGTTTGAAAATAATATTAATAATATTAATAATAATTTGTATTTTATTAAAACTGGATAATAATAATTTAATTTAATTAATAATAATAATTCGACTAATATTAGTGTTAATATTAAAATGATAATAATATTATTAATAATTATTATTATTAAAATAAAGTGTTATTAATATCATTATTATTGTTGTTATTATATAGTTGTTGTTATTAAGGTTAATTATTGAGTTAAAGTTAATGAATTAAGGTTAATTAATGCAATTATTGTTATTGTTATTGGAATAACAATATTAAGCTTTATTATTAAGTTAGGTTTATGTATTATTGTTATTATTAGGCTTTTGGGTAAGAAAAACATGGAAGTATTTATTTGGGTTGAAATTTGTAAGCTTTAGGATGAAGGTCATATGAGGCACATCATGGGTTTAGGGTTTAGGGTTAGCGGTAATTATGTTGTTTACAATCAAGTTTACAGTCTTTGGAATGGAAAATCTTCTAATCACGAATATTCTTTCCCCATTATGTTGACTGTTAACTTGAAAAAAACGTAATTTATTATTATTTTTGAGTTAGTATAAACATAAGTTAGTGTATGATATGAGAGTAAGTAGTTAGAACTGAATTGTATAACTTAATTAAACACAAGTGGCTAGAAGGAAATTCATCATAGTTGTTATGAACGAAGTGCAAAAGTTCTACGTACAGATCATGTGCTTGCGAAATTATAATGCGGGTGTTGATACATTTTTCATACTAACCACTTATTCAACAAACACCATGGAAATCAATATGAAGAGGCTCGGGTGCCATATTCTTCACTGGTCGCCCATGCCAAGAAGATTGCATCTGCTCGCCTGAGCTTAGAGGTTCAATTTCCCTTTGGTTCCGGACCCTGCAAGATCGTCTCGGCCATCCTTTGGATGGGTCCTGAGCCCCTTTAGATACTCGGAGTAAGTCACAGCCCCGAAGGCCTTTTGGGACATAACATCATGCCAGGTCGTCCTAGGAGAGCATGGTTAATTTGGCATCGGGTTTCGGAAGTGGACCCGGTTGGAGAAACGAGTTGAAGAAGAGAAGAGTTGGGACTGGGCCAGACACTGGCTACGCCTCCACTGGCGCTAGTCGCGCCTGCCTCCCTGTTTGCTTTCTTGCCTTGAACATGGGCGCTGGCTGTTCCTCTACTGTCGTCAGTCGCGCCTCCCTCCTCCGCATGATTTTCTTGCCCAAAACATGGGCGCTGGCTGCATCCCACTGGCGCTAATCACGCCTCCTCTCCTCTTTTGGTTTGAAGCAAGACATTAGCTGCGCCTAACAGGGCGCTGGCCGTGCCTCTTTTGTGTCACACGGCTCGCCCTCTTTGGAAGAGGTGCGCCTCGCGTCTTCAGCGATGCTGGTCGCACCTGGGCCCTTCGCCAGCTTGCCGATTTCTCTTTCTCGCGTTTCCTTTTCTCCTTTTTCCCCTTTTGTGTGTAATGAGTGGCACTAATGAGTAGCACTATTATAAATTTTTAGCTTCTTTTTTTTCCACTCCCAAATGTTATATCCCCTTATTTGGGAAGAAAGGATCATTAGTTTTTGGCCATTAATGAAAAGCTAGGGTTCACTCCCATATCTCTCTCTCAAATCTTGTTCTTACTTTATCCTCCAATCATTGTGGTGGTGTTTGCAAAGTCAATTCCTTTATGGATTAGTGGTGTTATACTTTATCTAATCTTGGTGGGGTTGTAGTTCTTGATGATGGAAACCTCCATTGTCAAGTCCATATCAAGTGTTCAAGGTCCAAAGAAGATTTCGGGTTCAATTTCTTCATCCATCTCAACTCAAGCTCATCTTACCCACCATGTCATGCTCCATTTTGTATCAGAACCAAGGTTAGAGTTGTGGCTTGAGTTATTGTTCTTCAAATTTCAAGTTAAGGTTAATACCCATTGTTTATTTGTTGTTTTTGATGGAAATATTGGGTACCCCCATCCCCTGTGCCCCCCAAGTGTATTATTGTTCTTGAGATTGTTGTTCTTGTTGTCTATTGAAGTTGTGTGGGGAAATTTGGAGTTCTTGATGGATTATTGAGGTGGACAATGTGTAGTTGTGTGTGAATGGTGTTGTTGGAAGATAACCAACAAAGAACCCAAACCTTCAAACACTAACTAGCTACAAAAAATCCCCAAACTCCAAAAAATTTCCCAAACACATTCCGTCCTTAACCCCTCCTTCGATATGAATGAAGAAAGTAGTTCTAGACTGTTTAACAAACTACTATAATTCTATTCCTTTTATAATTGAAGAAATTGCGCACTATGGTTTCATAATTTTTTTTAAAAAAAATTGCTGTGAGATAATTTTTTTTTGGAGAAAATGTAGAATGTATTTTTATTAATTAAATATTTTTCTCTTCAAAGTAGAAAGAAGGATACATTTCTTCGAGATATATTTGGAGTCTGAATGTTAAGTGTTTACTGGATTCATGCTTTAAGAATTAAGATTTTTCACATAATCACATCTCTACCTGGTAGATCTTATAATTTTCAAATTGGTGTATTAAATGTTGAGCTTTAGATGTAATCTAGGCCAACTATATATAAATTCATATGAATGATAATTAAATTTTAGCCAACTTTATATATATTTATGTGTGACTATAAATTATGTCATATTGTTAGAGATTCTATCATAATATCATGAATATCTTTTTTAATTAAAATTTAAATTTTACAAATTAATGAATTATTGAAATTTATTGCCTAAAAATATTCTATGCTAATCTAATTATTTCTCCCCTTAAAATTCTGACATATATTCACCCTAGTCCAACTTTGCATAAATTCATGTAAATGATAATTAAATTTTAGCCAACTTTATATATTTTTACGTGTGACTACAAATTGTTTCATATTGTTCTGTATTCTATCATTTTATTATATCATTTTTTAAATTTTAATAATTTTCCTAGTGTAATCAAATGAATCCTATGAAAATCCAAATGAAATCAAAAATGTATTGCCCAAATTTTCCTTGAAAAATTTAGAATCAAGTAATTGAAATACAAAACCTTCTATAAAAAAATCCTAATTAAAAGCTCACCAATTCAATTAAACATTGAAGAGCAGCTGTATTTTGAGGAGAGAGAGAGTTAATGTGGATTCAAAATTTTTAGTGAAGAAAGAGAGAGAGGAGAGACGCATGATCTCAAAAAGAAAGAGAGAAATAAGTATTTGGGTGGGCCACGACTCACATTTAATGAAAAGGCTACAGTTATATTATTTATCTGAATTTTTATTTGATAAAAGATAAATTTTTTGCATTCTGATTGGTTGAGATACATATAATCACTCTCCTTTTAGTATTTGGGGGTGGCCCACAACTTTGAACAATCGAAAAAAAGGGGGAAAGAAGGATAAAGAACTTACTGATAAGCGAATTTATTGATGATTTCATAATTCGAAACCGTTGAATATAGAGTGGATCTCATATAGGGATGATATTTTCTCACAATGTATACTCGTACATATGAAGGAGAAAGTCTATTCTTTCTCTACCTTGGAGATGAGAGAGAGAGAGAGAGAGAGAGAGAGAGAGAGAGAGAGAGAGAGAGGAGGAGGAGGAGGAGGAGGAGGAGGAGCGGGTGATAATGCAAGAAATTGATACATGATGAAGGAGAAAGATAGACTGTTTGATTAATTAATTGTTAGGGAAATTAATATCAAAAGACCCATGAATTTAATTATTATCAGTTAGGAGAAAGATAGAATGTTTGATTAATTAATTGTTAGGGAAATTAATATCAAAAGATTCATGAATTTGATTATTATCAGTTATAATTTAAAAGTTGGGTTTTTGGTCACAAATAATACGTATTGAGGGGCCCGTGACTGGGAATAATTCAAAGTGACTTTTCATTGTGATCTGTACTTTTCACTATTTTCTCATAGCGATCCGAAAGCAATTTCGGCACGAAAAGTGGCGTGGCGGCGGAAAGTATGTTTTTTCACACTCCAGAAAGGAGATTTCCGGTCGCCACGTCAGCTTTCCGGTGCCGGAAATTGATTTTGGACTGCTACAAGAAAATAGTGAAAAAATACATACTGCTAGTGGCCAAAAAGTCACTTTGGATTATTCCCAATCACAAGTTCCTCAGTACGGATTATTTGTGGCCAAAAACCCTTAAAAGTTTGATTACCAATTGACCATTGCTGTTTCAAAGTAAAGTGGAAGAGTCTTTTGTTTTTGTGGGTAAGGGTTCTTAATTATCACTAGTCTTAATCTCGTGCGATGCACGATATATAATAAAATAATTATTTTGATAGAAAACAAAAAATTAAACTATATATAAATGAGTATATAAATTAAAAAGAACGAAACATTAATGGTATTATCAAATAAAAGCATAACATAACGAAATTGTTCAAATAAAAAATACACAAAATTAAAAAACATGCAAGACCAACATTTAAACTGAGACAACAATAATTTGAAAGAGCAAGATGCAAAAATATACAAATTATACCTAATATAGATTATATTATCACATTAAAAGGTACGATAATCAATTATCCTAATAAAAATATACAAATTTGAAAGTGCAAGATGTAAAAGTAATTAAATAAAATATAAATATACATGCAAGTTGAGTAAAAAATCAAATAGAAAAATTCTTGAGTATTTTTTGTTAGTATTTTTGTACGTATTGTACTTGATAAGGAATGGTTCGGAATTTGTGATGCGATTTTTGGATTTATGTCGCCAAAATTTTTTTCAATCTACGAACCATGTTGAAGAATATATTTCTTCATCATTTTTTTTCATTTTCTTCTTCATTATTTTTTTTAAAATTTTCATTTGTTTGGGATTCTAATTTAATGACTTGAAATCACGTTGGTTTCTTTTTTTGACAAATCCAAGGTAGAGAAAGTCCCTAATGCAAATCCAAGGTAGAGAAAGTCCCAAAAGTCACAATGTATACTCGTACATATGATGGAGAAAGTCTATTCTTTCTTAAATTAGAATACGATGTCGAAATGCAAATATCCCTAAAGCCTATTTTGCACCTCTAATTTGTCCATTATAGGCTTTAGGGATATTTGCATTTCGACATCGTATTCTAATTTAATGACTTGAAATCATGTTGGTTTCTTTTTTTGACAAATAAAAATAAGCTTGCATATCATGTTATTTATTCTCGATTTGATGACTTGAAATTTGACGGAGATTATTCTGGTTGGACCGTTTGACCCAAAAAAGCTGGACCGAAAACTCGGCCAAAATGGTAACCGTTCCAGTCTTCGATTCAAGTGTTTTTAGTTTTCTGGTTCCCAGGTCGAGTTTGTCTAAACCCGAAAAACCCGAACTCGGACCGGAAACCCAATTATTATAAAATTTAAATTTTAATGAAAAAAATTCATGATATTATGGGCGACAATCACAATATTATCACCTAAAAAATATTCTATCATAATCTAATGATTCTTCCCCTTAAAATTACAAAGATAAATATTTTGGCATATATCCATCCTAGTCCAACTATATATAAATTCATATTGTAGAGTGGAATCGAAATACCTTAATGCGGAAGCGACTAGGATCGTATTGTTGAAACTTGTCTCACGAATACTGTAATCTCCTTTCTTGAGTCCTCCAGGGAAACGACTTGAAACGGTGGCTACCAATTACGGAGTCACCAGTATATTCACACCCCAAATCCTAATCAGATAG
Source organism: Portulaca oleracea (assembly GCA_029582165.1). Classification (NCBI taxonomy): domain Eukaryota; kingdom Viridiplantae; phylum Streptophyta; class Magnoliopsida; order Caryophyllales; family Portulacaceae; genus Portulaca; species Portulaca oleracea. Next base: position 34,206,304 of record CM055888.1, on the reverse strand, counting down.
GAAGTCTTATTCCTAGTCTATTTATGATTCCTTATTATCTAGAAACTATATTCTAGATAAATTGAGCATATTTAATTAATTAACTAATAATTAACTAAGTGATCGTTAATTTACCAACAACTCCCACTCGGCCACGTAAGCCGAAGAGGGAAATTCTAATCTCATAGTTCTTCTCACGTCTCATATGAGGAATGGAGTGTGCGATCAATAGTAACAGGTAGTGTTATATCAAATCACCATCTGACCAACATAACACTTTCAAAGACACTGACAATGCCCTAAACCATCCAAGACATCACCAATGGCATACAAAATCCTTCTATGCCTAATATATCAAATGATTATACTCTCAATATAATCGTTAGGGCTGATATGGTGAATATGGAATGATTTTGCTTAGCTACTCAAGGCATTACATCTCAGTAGGATTGCTTTCCTAGTGTGTTCTGCTGGACTGGATACATCTATAACCCTTGCAGTGCACACTAAAGTAGCATCATCCAACCTAGATTTCATGACATAGCACTAAGTCTAAGGGAATTGTTTAGGTGGACAACTAAGTCTACGGGGATCACATAGTGACCGTGAAGGGAATCACATGTCACTCCACCTGATCGACTTTTAGCACACACAATATGAAATGTGTGTCATGGCATAACTCCCACTAAGGTAAGTTCGTCACTCCTTTATGTCATGCGGATCATGAGTCCAACTTTACCTCAAAAACTAACTCATTTAACTAGATTAACGTCCACAACGTAACCTAGTCACTCTTAAAGTCCGGCTTAAGGCTTCAATATAAGGTTGCATTATATTCGATTACTAAAATCTCATATTGGACTTACCAAGGTGGCTATTTTTCATACTTTCTAAGTATAAATATAATCAATATTGTACACCTAGTACCAAAATGATTCAGCCTCACCCTATCCACTACTCAAGCATTAGGGATGATTATCTATGTGATTAGATAATCAGAAGCCTAGTGACATTTAATGTGCCTAATTTAGACAACCATAAAATGTTATTAACACTTTAAGGAAAAGAAACATTATTTTTTGTTCCAAAAGAGTGCATTTCATTTAAAACATGTCCATTTATTATGTGATACATGCATACAACAACTTGAACCCTCTTTAAAGGACTTACCTTAAGAGTTGAGAGCAAATCTCAAAAAATGAGTTCTAGTATATTTCAACATGTGTTTCATTAATCAATAGCACTTACTGATTATACACACTGATCTATGACATGTTTTCTCCCACATAGGTTTTGTAAAGCACTTCTTTGAGCAAGACTTAGACATATCCATGTAACCACCACTCAAACCCAAAAGCATTGTCTTTGTGCATCAAGAATGTGAATATTACTTCATCACAAAGATAGTGTAGTAAGCTTTTTGATGCTTTTGAGATGGAAAATCCCCAGGCTATCTACGTACTGATCTAACCTGAACTAATGTTACAGTACAAAACTTCATAACATTTGTATTGAGACATTACGCAATTTCCACCTTCCAAATATCATGTATAGCTCTCACTTAATAAGTTTAAAGCTTTATATTAGAAAATTCTGATATTCCTCAAATTTGCCCTTTGGCATAGTTTAGGAATATCCCAGAACTGTTTTCGAATACTTCCACATCTAGGACATACCTAGCTTAATTCACCAATGTCCTAATCCCAAGACAAGGACATCAACTGGTGATCATACTTCTACTAATAACGTGTAAAGAACATATTCTTCCACGGAGCTCAAACCACACAAAAGAGTTTGATAAGCATAGAATTGGGGTAATTTACCGTTATATTGAGAATTCAGGAAGAACTTCTCCCACTATCACTTAGAATTGTGAGCTCCTTATTATAAAGGTAACCTTTATAATTTGGATGTAGAGATAGAGACAGTTCTCACTCCCTAAGTCAAGTTCTTTTAATTGGACAAGTTTCCACTACTAAAGACTATGGAATACCTCCCGGCTCCCACTGTCTTTAACATATGAGAATTCCTCCCACTATCTTCAACATGAGGAATTCCTCCCACTGTCTTTGTAAAGTAGCAGAAACATATCATTTATATCCTTGGTGTATTAGGAAGTGAACATATCCTCCCACTCACCGAGAGATAGATGGTGTACCTTATACAACCATGAATTCATCCAGTTTCAACTATCGAGGAACTCATCCACAGTGTCTTAGGTGATATTGAGGGTTTCCATCGTGTTATCAGTTTCGATCAAGACTATATTCATTAGTAATGCTTACACATAGTAAGTTAACATTATGAACATAATGATCATTGTAGTTACAAATTTTAATCATAACTCATATGAAAATTTGAAATTAGGTATACATTCTAATGGTTTGCATTGCCATAAGCAAAACAACTCCATATTTAACCAAGTAAGATAACTACTAAAATCATCTTAGATTAATTGACGTACTTTTCTGACATTCCTTAGTACTGATATATTGTGGGATGTGAAGAATCGTAAATAGTCAATGTATACTTGAATTCTTTGAACAGATCACAAGGTTCATAAACTACCATCCATTATAAAGGAGTCAAACCCTTTACTAAGAAAGTACTTTACCACAAAGTAAATGAACACATCAATGTGTACTTTCCAACTATTGATTATGAGTACACACACCCTTATCTCTTGGTGGTAACTACTAATGTACGTGGAAGGTCGCAATAACACTTAGACTAACTAAAGTGAAACTTTATTTCTCAAGAATCATGAGTCCTTAAAGCCAACAAAAGGACTACTAAATTGCCTAATTGGTTACACATAGCAACACAACTTTTATGAGTTAGTTTAAGGAAGCAAAACTTTATCATACATGAATAAAATCAACATATGAATCTAACATTTGACAATGTATTAATTTGGAAATGAATGAACCAATTTTACAAGACATACAAATAAAGTGTTATCCTACAAAAAAATTCAACCAAAAATTCAAAGACAAACTTTAAATTAATGTATTGTACCCTAGATACAACAAGAGATTTTAGCGACGTTCCAGATAAGCCACTAAGCTATAGAGTTCACAACATGACCAAAGTCAGTTGTGGTTCACCATATGCTTATGATGTATCAAATTTCCTTTTGGAGGGACTCAACTATTTTGAAATGTTTGCAAATCTCAGCACAGGTCCTTACATCCTCATGATGAAGTATCCTAAGCTTAAATTTCATCAAATGACCACTGTCTTTTGAGAGAGTGCTCAACACATTTGAGACTTGTTGCTCATTATAGATTTGTCTTCCAGTAGCTTTGAGGTTTTCAGTCATGTCACTCATGATTGGTAAGTGTTCATATACACTTCGGCTAGAGTCCACACAGCACATAAGTCACTTCATACACTAAGTTCGAAGTTGTCTGCTATATCTGTATCTTAGCATACCCCACACAACCTTCTTAGTGAAGGCGATCTCAAACTCTCTCTGATGATCAAAGTGCACATAGCTACGCATCATAGAGAGTACAAATGCATCTTTCACAAAACACTTCTCATATACTACCTTCTTTTCATAGTAGTTGGTTCATACTTAATGGGAAATCCATGACACATGTTAAGTGATCTAATGCATCACTTTTCACCAGAAAAGACCTTATCTTTCTACACCATATGATAAAGTTGGTGTCGTCTAATTTCTCAATGGTAGTTAACTCATTAGCCAACGTACGTTCCATGTCTACAAAGAACATAAGAATTTAGGCACATTTTTAATAATCAAATTATCAAAAATTTCATCATTCATATCGCTCGGTCGAAAATTTCGCTAGGCTCATAATCATCGCAAGCTACATAAATTAGAAACCTTTAAATTTAATTATCAAACTATTCCATAAAAGAAACACATCTATATGGATCATATTGTTCAACAAATTAACAATATGTTGTTGATTATCACAAAGATAGATCAATCTTTGAAACTTATTCATAAGTTGTTATGCATATAGCGGATACACATACAACTTGACATTAATCCAGTACATGAAGTATATTATATTAGACTTACATAAAATTTATTTATATAAGTACGACTAATATCTTGTACGTAAAAACGAATTTTACGTTATGTCATGTTTAAACTAATATTCATGAGTCTAATTGATTGTAAGTAAAACTAACTTACTTTACACGTGGGAGTTACAAAAATTAATCGGTCATTAATGTAAAACAAATCTACACAATACGGGAATTTATATACCACTCTCACACAAGTAAGATATGGCTACACAACATATCATAAAGTTTTCAATTGATTAATCCATGTAGAACAAATTTACAAGGGATGATATGTAAAACGAATTTATATATCATTTAATCAATACTAAACTTAATCAATTAATATTACATGAACAAAATCATATAATAAGCATATAAAAATAAAATTTTATTGTTTTTAACTGATTTTAGATCATATGAAACAAAATCATATCATCTTTGACTAAGATGAGGTTATAAAAACAAATTCACATAGTCAAACTTAGCCTTTAATAACCTTTTATGCAATACAAAAATCACATAAGAAGTTTCACTTGTCGTTTTATAAGTCCCAATTGATCAATTAGAAATATGTAAAACAAAATTACATGATAATGAGACAAAGCTAGTTTGTACAATTTTATTAGTCCTCCCTTTTATGCAAAACTAATTTATATAAAAAACATGACAAGAATGACTACAAGACCTCATAAAATAAATTTATCTCTATAGTCAACTGGTCATACATGAAACACATTTATGTACTTTCATGTAAGACTAACTCATATGTAAAACAAATTTAAATATCATGCACTCATAATGTCATAACTTGTAACACTGAATTACAATTCCTTATGCCAGATAATTATATGAAATATAATCACATAAAATTATAAAAGAAATTCACAAAACATCAAATAATCCATGTGATATATTATAAAACACATCTATAAGTCTACTATGTAAAACTGAATTACATATGTACTATCTCATAGTTGAAAAAGCCTAAGAAGTCAATCTTTATATGAACAAATCTAACATAAAGCCTACAAAACAAATTTTGTATGTGATACTGTAAATTAATATAACAACATATTCATATTAATTCTAAACGTAACAATATCATATTATTCATATATTATATAAAACTAATTCTATAACTCATACGAATATTTATGACATATAAAGCTTATCTATATTAGGGTCATGTAAAGCTAATTTACAGTTAACATGTCGTCTACGTGTAAAACAAATTTACAGCCAAAACATATTGAACGAATTTATAATAATATGTAAAAGACAATTAGCTCTATGTAAAATAAATTTACATTAATAATATAATGAAATTAATACAATATGACACTAAATCATAAATTAACATAAATCTCATACTATACCATGATACATAATCATATTAATTCTAGCATGCTCATCACAAAATTAATTACATAAATTAAAATAATAAGCACCAAAATCATCATAATCAAACAAATCATATGATACAAATAATCATAGATATACTCAATTTACCTTTATTAATCAGAAGCTAATCAACATATAATTAGTACTAAGATCTATAAACTGATTGATATGTAGTAAATAAAAAAGGTAACATATTAATCATTAACACATAGTTAAATTAAAAAGAATGATTGAAAGGAAAGGGCGGACACATAGTCCAACTCGAACAAAGAAGCCCATGAAGACAAAAAGCCTAGCCCTACACATTTGACAGTACGCCCAGACTCCTGCCTCACCAATTTTCTCTCCTTCTTTCTCTAACTCTCCCCCTTCCCCATCTACGAATAGCCATGGGAATAAAGCACAAAGCTCAGCCACCAACACTGTCTTGCCCCTAATTCGGTCTTCCTCGCTGTCTCTGGTGTCCGAAAACTGCCCAAGAACCATAGCCCCGGTCTCTCGATTCTGGCGATCGAACTCGGAAAAAAAGGTGGTCAGCGTCACACATAGATCGGCGAACGAAGACTGCGATTGTGTTGGCCATGCTGCCGAAACACCACTCGGACGATGGTGCGTGATGTTCATGGGTCCTCAAGTCTCGTTGTTTTCATTGTTTCTCGCTAGAAAACTTTAGATCGAGGTTGTCCAGGGTGGATACGAGGGAAAAGGAGCAAACTTGAATGCTCCGTTGGTGGCGTTCGACACACTCACTTCTAATGGATAGGTTTCCAAAGAACTCATCTTTTGGAACTTTTCTCTAATTCGGAAACGAACTCGCAATTTTACTTAAGATCTCGTCACCCCGTTTTTTTATTTATCTCAACCGTGAAAGAGGATGCATCTGATTTGAGGAAGAAGCGAAACGTTCGCCAATACCACGAAAGGCGGACTGACGGTGGGGTGGTGCCTGAGTGAGGGGGGTATTAGGTCAAAACTCGTTGGGGTCTCAGGGGATCATGCCAAAGAAAAGCAAAAACACAAAGCTGTTTCTTTTGGGCAGAACTATAACCACAATAAATACCCAATTCATCTGGCTGTATTATAAGCAAGACTCAATGTGGATAAGGAACATTAAATAACTCAAAGATATTTCGTCGAGGCATATATGACAAACACATAATCAATGTGGATAAGGGACATTAAATAAAAACATAGTTTAAGCAATCTGAATAAACACCTAGTTTATAGTTAGGCAAAAAAAAAACAAAGTTTATTCTGCCATAAACGTGAACACAGTTCTGGGCAAAAGCTTGACTAGACATGAACAAATATTACACATATAAACACAAAGTTTAACTAATCAAGGCAGATAACACAGATACATAAATCTTCTGGGCATAAAAAAGAATGTGTAAACACAAGGTTTAATACTTGAACAAAGCATGTCTACGCAAGACTTAAACCAGATTAGTTAACACTAAAAACTATTAGACACCAAGTTTAATTAAATAGATTAGGAAAGATTAATACAAGAACAAGTTCAAGCAATTAGGCTCTGATACCACTGTAGAGTGGAATCGAAATATCTTAATGCGGAAGCAATTAGGATCGTATTGCTGAATCTTGTCCCACGAATACTGTAATCTCCTTTCTTGAGTCCTCCAGGGAAACGACTCGAAACGTTGGCTACCAATTACGGAGTCACTAGTATATTCACACCCCAAATCCCCTAACCTCCGATGGTGGTTTACCCGAGAGAGAATCGATTAGATTCATTGTTACGCCCACATGATATGTACCACATAGGTATATATTTATAGGTTAGTCTTAGAGACATACCCAAACACCTAGTAGGAATCCTAATCAGATAGGAAGTCTTATTCCTAGTCTGTTTATGATTTCTTATTATCTAGAAACTGTATTCTAGATAAATTGAGCATATTTAATTAATTAACTAATAATTAACTAAGTGGTCGTTAATTTACCAACACATATAAATTTAGCCAACTTTAGATATATTCATGTATGACTACAAAATTGTGTCATATTGTTAGAGATTCTCTCATAATATCATGAATATCTTTTTTAATTAAAATTTAAATTTTACAAATTAATAAGTTATTAAGATTTATCACCTAAAAATATTCTATCCTAATCTAATTATTTCTCCCCTTAAAATTCAGACATATATTCACCCTAGTCCAACTTTGCATAAACTCATGTAAATGATAATTAAATTTAAGCCAACTTTATATATTTTTACGTGTGACTACAAATTGTTTCATATTGTTATGTATTCTATCATATTATTCTATCATTTTTTAAATTTTAATAATTTTCCTAGTGTAATCAATTGAATCCTATGTAAATCCAAATGAAATATAAAATAAATTGCCCGAATTGTCCTTGAAAAAATTAGAATCATGTAATTAAAATACAAAATCTTCTATAAAAAAAAATCCTAATTAAAAGCTCACCAATTCAATTAAACATTTGAAGAAACCAGTCTGCACTCATCAAGCAGGCTGGGCAAAAGGAGAGAAGACCAAAATCATCAGTCTCTTGAAAATGGATATCTCTATGCTCCTAAACTAGTAGCTTAACCAAATGTGCCAAGGACAGGGGGCTTGAACCCAACCTTCATTTCAGTACCCATATTACCCTTATGTTTTCATCCAATCTCGACTTACCACCTACCACTCACATCTTTGACCTCTCCATCAAACCTCAACCCTTTTCAAACCCTTAACCCAATCCAAAAGGTGTGCTATGACCAAAGGAGATAAGGGGTTTCAGTAGATACATCTCAAAGTTCACCATGACCTGTGAACCTTTGTTCAAGAAGTTGAAGAAGAAAAATAAAATAGAATGGGACGATCAATGTCAAGCTGCTTTTGAAAAAATCAAGGAGTATTTGCAGCATCCACCGATCCTTATGCCTTCAGTACCAGATGAGCCTCTACTCCTTTATCTTAAAGTAACTAGCACCGCAATGGGTGCTATGTTAACCTAAAAGATAAAAGGTCAAGAGAGCGCCATCTATTACTTGAGCAACTCCAGTATTTGCCTCAGAAACCCATCAAAGGGCAGGTTGTTTCGGATTTCTTGGCCGCTTCACCATCACAGGAACCTCCAAGCACTCACTTGGAATTCCCAGATGAAGACATTTTCCTTACAGATGAAGATACATGGGAAATGTATTTTGACGGGGCTTCCAATCAAATAGGTTGTGGAGTAGGAGTACTACTGATCTCTCTAGAAGAGGCATATGTTCCTATATCTGTAAAGCTGAATTTTGACGCCACAAACAATGCTGCCGAATATGAAGCCTACACCAAGGGTTTACAAGCTGCTTTGGCCTTAGGTATACGCCATATAAAGGTCTTTGGAGATTCTAGCCTTATCAACAATCAGGCTAAGAACATGTGGAAAGTTTAGAATGAATGCCTTATGGCATACCAACAGAAGCTTTTGGGACTTGCTAATCATTTTTAGAAGATTAGCTTCCAATACCTTTCTAGGGATCACAATGAATTGGCTGATGCTCTAGCTAAGTTATCTTCAATGATATCAATCCCATCAGACACGCTCCAACTACCAGTAATAGTAGAGCGGCAGTTTGAACTAGCTTATGTCTGCAATATGGAGACACAAGAAGAAGAAAATGAGGATAGTTCCATGACGCATATAATTTTCTTCGGAAAGGAGAATATCCAGCCGAGCTAGAGGACAATAGGCAATCAGATCTTTAGTAGCACAATACTGTTTGATCCAAGATCGCTTGTACAAGAAATGGCCTACAGACATCAATTTGTTGTGCATCGATGCTAAAAGTGCAAAGGAGGAGAATGTGGACCTCATATGAATGGGCGCATGCTAGTGAAGAAGATTCAAAGGGCTGCTTGTTATTGGTCCACTATGAAGGCAGATTGCTGGGATTTTGTTCGTAGATGTCACAAATGCCGAGAGTATGCCAATTTGCAACATCACCTCCCTCGTATTTGACTACTTCGACATCTCCATGGCCATTTTCGGTATGGGGTATCGACATCATTGGCAAGATACACCCAATAGGAACAGGAGGACATGAATACATCTTGGTCGCCATTGATTATTTTACTAAGTGGGTAGAGGCAGCCTCTTATGCCAAACTCACATCTAAACAAATGGCCGAATTCATCCTTCAGAACATCATATGCCTCATGAGATCATCAGTGACAATGGAAGCCACTTTCGGAAAGAAGTAGAGACTTTGCTTGCTACTTACCATATTCAGCACCACCAGTCTTCACCATATCTACCCCAAAGCCAAAAGATAAGGAAGTCGAAAAAAGATAAGGAAGCAAAGGAAAAAGTGAAAAAAAAAAGGTGAAAAAAAGTGAAAGCAAAAAAAAAAAAAAAAAATAAGTTGAGAAGAAAATGAAACAAGAAAAAGGAAGAAAGAAAGAAGAAAAAAGGGGTTAGAGGAGAATAAGAAGTGAGAACACGAAAATAAGAGTCATGCACACATCAGAAAATCTCGTCTCAAACCTTGACCTCATCATTCATACACCTCAGCCTTCTATAACCTTCACAAACCTTTCATCCATCCATAACCTGCATATGAACCCTCAAACCTTCAAACCTTCCTTGAGGCACTGTCCATCAAAGTTGCGCTTAAAGAACTACGACTGGCCTGATTCCACCTTGGATACGTAGGAAAACCTCTTTAAGGCTCGGCCGCTACAAGGAGCATCCTTTATCCTCAAAATGTTGGTCTTTAAAAAAAAAAGGCTAGCCTGAAAACCCGTTAGGGCAGGTTAGGCAAAAGGAGAGTGAGAGAACAAGAGAGGCTAGCCTGAAAACCCGTCAGGGCAGGTTAGGCAAAAGGAGAGTAAGAGAATAAGAGAGGCTAGCCTGAAAACCCGTCAGGGCAGGTTAGGAAAAAGGAGAGGAAACCCTGTATTTCATCATCATCAACCCTCCATCTTCCTTCTGTTAGACTTGGACATCATTCCATAACCATGTTTCAACCTTTTCCCAAGAGATGATGTCTTACCACATGTGACCATCTCTTCATTCTTTCAAGACATGATCATTCTTGAGTGTCGCCCTATCTCATTCATCAATAAACTCTCATCTACCATCCCTTTTAATCTTTTCTCAAGAGATGATGTCTTACCCCATTTGACCATCTCTTCACCCTTTCAAGACACGATCATTCTTGAGTGTCTCCCTATCTCATTCATCAATAAACTCTCATCTACCATCCCTTTCAACCTTTTCTCAAGAGATGATCTCTTACCCCATTTGACCATTTCTTCACCCTTTCAAGATACGATCATTCTTGAGTGTCTCCCTATCTCATTCATCAATAAACTCTCATCTACCTTTTCTCAAGAGATGATGTCTATCCTAGTTGACCATCTCTTCTCCCTTTCAAGACACGATCATTCTTAAGTGTCTTCACATCCCATCTCTTTCCCCAAACACTTCCTAACCAACCCTTTCATCCCATCTCACCCTCCGAGGACTTTTAAGCTCAATCATTAATGCAAGTATGAGGCTCTGTGTGGCTTACATCTCAGCAAGAGCGAAAGCCGTTCACATCGGATCAGCGGCTAATTGGCAACCACATGATCATGAACAGACTCAGAAATAAGCTACTCTAAACCGGGGGCTCGCGCTACCTTTATGCCATCGTTCAAGACATTTATCGAAGATAGCTTCAAAGAGGGACACTTACTCCCTATCCTACAAGGTCCTGCATCTCCATTCTCATAGACATCCTAATAGTGGTCTAATAAAAATAAAAAAAAAAGAGAGAGAGAGAGAGAGAAAAAAGAAGAAGCAAAAAAAAAAAAAAAGAAAAGAAAAAAAGAAAGAAAAGAGGGGCTAACTTGAAAACCCTTTGGGCAAGTTAGGCAAATGGAGAGTTTGAGACTCACTACTAAGGACTATGACTTCTCCTATTCTATGGTCCCTATGCATCATCTCGTCATCAAGAGTCTACGCCAAACCGGGGGCTTGTCATACGTCAACATACGTTTGCGAGCAATCAAGGTCATCTAAATGATCATTCAAGAAACGCATCCTTTAGGCCTGTTGCCTCCATCATTGTTCCCTATTCCATGGATCGAAACATTACTCATCTTTGAATTTTCCTGAAATTCCCCACGAGTGGCCTTGATCCTTAGAAAGCATTGTCTTAGGGAGTCATGGTTTTAGGAAAGCGTTGTCTTAGGAAAGCATTGTCTTAGAAAATCATTGTCCAAGAAAATCTTTGTCTAAAGTTGGGAGGGTTGTCTGCATGCATTGCATGTATAGATGCATAAAAGCATCATGTGTGTATCCTTGTAGACATCGAATTTTGTACCGGGACAAGTTTACAAATCAGGAGCAACAAGAAAAGAGGCTAGAAGGAAAGCCAAGCCACTGGGCTTCCATCAATCAAAAGCTATCGGGCCAACCAGGGGCGGATCCAACATGGGTTCACGTGGGGTCACGTGACCCCGCTTAAAAAATAAAAAAGAAAATAAATTTGTGTACAAAAACAGCGTAAATAATACATATACAACATGAAACAGATATGAATCGTATCATCTGCGGCAGCTGAGTGGCGCGCATCCACGCATATGCCAGGGGAGTCTTTGGTCGTGTGTTCGAGACTAGTCGCCCCCTCAAATAAGCCCAGCATTTTTCTTTTCTACTCAGGCCAGCGGCAGCAACAGTTACAAACTACTACTTTTTAGGTTTTATCTATAGTTTGATTCTCTTATAATTTTAGCTTAATTTGAATAAGTTTAAGGCCTTGTTCTTTGATTAGGTTATTTTCAGGTTTGAATGGATAACTTAGAATAAGATGGCATAAGTTATGATGATTTTTTGGGGAATTGTGTCTTTAGAATAGATGATTTTTTGGGAATTGTGTTAGGTTTAGATAAGTTAGGATAAGTTGGGAAAGTTATATCCAACCTAATCAAAAAACAAGGCCTAAATGTAATTAGTTTCCTCTCCTATACCGGTCTCTACTGCAACCGTTGAATGTGCGTCCTCCGCAACGAAGATAGATTATCAAGACAAGTTTGTGCAACAAAATCTCAGACAATTTTTTTAAAAATACTATTATTACTTATTTTGAGGATGAAACTTTTGAGAAAGTACCAAATGATGACATCATGGAATACTTTCAAATCATAGTGCCTCGTCGAGGACAACTACCCAAAAGAAAATAATATTATAAGTTTTTTGATTTTTTGTTTTGAATTTTTATGTTTGATTTGAACCCGCTTGATTTCGTTTCTGAATTCGCCACTGGGGCCAACCCACCACAAAAACCTTCATTTTCCACCATTTTCACATACATATGCCCACCATTTCGAATCCCATTTTTTCCACAAGTCTTGTTGGCCCTGTTTCTTTTTATGAAAGTAAAGTACACAACATAAGTTTTCCAACGCCTTTTGAATTGCCTCAATCGGAGTCCGGATGAAAGAGTTATGGCCGTTTGAAGTTACACTTAGCCAGTTTAAAACCCACGCGGGTTTTACGAATCCCAGACCCAAAAATCTGGCCCAGAAGCAGGACAAGCCCAAGGAAGCCCAGTACCAAGAACAAAACCCGCACGAGTTTTAATAGGCAAAAACGGCCCAGAAGCAGGACAAGCCCAAAGCGCGCCCCGACCCAGCGACTTCAAAACCCGCGCGAGTTTTATACTGTCTGAAGTGCGTCGTTTTGCCTCGTCCACGTCAGTGATCCGTGCGAGATCAATTAAAACCCGTGTGGGTTTTCTTTTTGAAATCGGCGCCAAAATCTTGATCAACCCCTTGATATTAGCCCCATGTGTTTGACTCATTCCCTTGTCTTTTGTGATTGCATGGCATGATCATGTGGATGTGTCCCCCATGATTTTCCCTCCATTTCCCTCCTAAAGCACCACCTTCTGTACCTATAAATACCCCCCTCCATTCCATTCATTCTCATCAACAACTTTCATAAACCAGCACATTATACTCAAATTCTCATCAACTATCATCATCATACTTCCAAAACTCTCTCAAAATCTTCCCCCACCTATGTCCATACTCTCTTAAACCCACTTCTCTAATCACTCATACACCATTATTATCCATCCATTTCATCCATAATCCAAGTCCTATCCTACCGTACTCAAGTCTCCATTTCATCCAAGCGCCGCTCCAAGGATTTGTCAAGAGAAGTTCGGTCCATCCATCGCCATACCAATATTTTAAGTGAGGTTTGGTCACCTTTTATTTCAATCATGTGATCGTATTCGTTTGCTGCTTTACATGTACATTATTATGTAAACATTTCTTTCAAATTTGCATGATTCGGAATATAATTTCGTGAAATTAATTAAACTTCTACCCGCTCTATTTCATTTTAATGTCGATTTTAGTAGAGTCTGTTTTCTAACAGGCGAATTCGAGAGTTCTTATAATTCTCGAATTCGTAACCTTACTCTCGAACTTAGAATCGGGTTTCGTAGACTGGAGTCATTTTTATCATTTTCATGGTTTGTCGATTTCCTTAAATCGGCTGGCGACTCTTTATCACCTTTTTTTTACAAATCGTTTTGATTATTTAAAATAAACGATATTGCACGAAAATAATTATAAATGATTTAATACCACTTTTTTTCTTATTAATCTAAGGCCACCCGAGAGAAAACGGGCCAGAAGATTAATAAAACCCTCACGGGTTTTATTAATTTTCACCCATTTTCTCTGGGTCGAAGATGCACAGGGCCCAACCCATGGCACCGTAAAACCCACGCGGGTTTTAGATTCTCATGGCAGTCCCTTTGCTCCTTCTTGGGCCCGGATGAAATAGTGGGTCGTTATTAAAATTATTAATAAATTAATTTAATGTAATTTCGAGTATTAGTAGAGTCTGTTTTCTAACAGGCGAATTCGAGAGTTCTTATAATTCTCGAATTCGTAACCTTACCCCCGAACATAGAATCGGGTTTCGTAGATCGGAGTCATTTTTATCATTTTCATGGTTTGTCGATTTCCTTAAATCGGCTGGCGACTCTTTATCACCTTTTTTTTTACAAATCCATTTGATTATTTAAAATATTGCACGAAAATAATTATAAATGATTTAATACCACTTTTTTCTTATTAATCTAAGGCCACCTGAGAGAAAACGCGCCAGAAGATTAATAAAACCCTAACGGGTTTTATTAATTTTCACCCATTTTCTCTGGGTCGAAGATACACAAGGCCCAGCCCATGGCACCATAAAACCCACGCGAGTTTTAGAGTCCCATGGCGGTCCCTTTGCTCCTTCTTGGGCCCGGATGGAATAGTGGGTCGGTATTAAAATTCTTAATAAATTATTTTAGTGTAATTTCGGGTATTTTAATAATATAAAAGAGTTTGTAAAATAAATAAAGTTTCATCACTCCGAAAATGAATTTTGAAAATAAAAATATCCTTATTTAAAGATTAAGCAACCTTAGTAGGCTCTCAATCACTTAAGTAGCGCATCCGAAACAATTTCCCCGAACGGGAATTTTCCGGGTCCTACAATCCTGTCTAAGCATAATAGGTTTTCATTGCATCTATAAGTCGTGTCAGGGCCGCACTGAGTCAGTTTGTCATGCATCAAGTCAGTCTGTCATGCATTGAGTCAGTCTGTTGTGCATTGAGTCAGTCTGTGGTGCATTGAGTGAGTCTATCATGCATTGAGTCTGTCTGTTATGTATCGAGTCGATTTTCCATGTATCGAGTCAGTTTGATGTACATAAAGTCGATAGTCGTGCATAAATGCATGAGTGCATGAATGCTTGTGTCAAAAACTAAACAAAAAATTGCATTGTTTGTGCAAAAGTTTAGTAGACTAGTTGCATGCATACCTGTATATCTGAAAATGAAAAAAAAGAAGCAAGGAAGTGCCACATCATTGCTCCAGAATGCAACACTAGGGGTTGTTTAAGCCCATATGCTATCTCAATCAGACCAGTCGACATGGTTTCCAGTCACTGAGAGCAAGATTAGAGCAATCTCTAATCCAACTCTTGCTGGACAAGTTAGCATTCAGTCAAGTCATGCATCATCAACCATACACGAATGGAGCATGTCCGACACGAAGGACATAATCTTCACTTGACTAATGCAAATTCAAGAATCCATTCCTCATAGTGAACTTTTGGCACCTATGCGCTTGAAGCAAAACTTAAGGAAAAAAAGGGCCATCGGCAGAGTTTCGGTGAAGTTCCTCGACATCAAATTACCATCAAAAATCTAGGGCCACCAGCAGAGCTTGGCACAGTCTCAGCAATAAGAGTCGTCGACATCGGGTTCGACGTAATCTCAAGAATAAGAGCCACCGGCAGCGCGTCCATTGAAGTCTCGCTGGCATAAAAAATGCCATCATCATAAAAAAGACCAAAGACAGGGTCGCCGATAGAGATCGGTGTAAGTCCTTAACATCAGAACCATCGACATCGCGATCGGTGGAGTCCCTCGGCAATGAACATGCCAAACTGCGACACTGGGAAAGCCTAGAACATCAACGTCAATCGCGACACAGAACGAAGCTTCCTAGTGTCAACCCACACAGTCCAAAGTTGCCGGCCCAAAGCTCGTGGCCCAAGGTTTTCCGAGGCATAATTATCTCAGGTAAAAATATGAACCAATAATCCCTCTTACATGTCAGAAAAACTAACACTGTGTTTTCTTGTGATTTTCAGGTCGCCGCTAAAAGGGACCATCGACCATCCGGTTGCTGCATAAAAGAGCACCAACAGCAGTCGTCCGACGGTTGCCACCTAAAGGCCTCCGACGACACCATCAGCATCAGTCGTCCAACGGTTGCCACCTAAGGCCTCTAACGACTTCATCAGCATCAGTCGTCCAACGGTTGCCACCTAAAGGCCTCCAACGACTTCATCAACATCAGTCGTCCAACAGATGCCACCTAAAGGCCTCCAACGACATCGTCAGCATCAGTCGTCCTATGGTAGCCACCTAAAGGCCTCCAACGACTTCATCAGCATCAGTCGTCCAACGGTTGTCACCTAAAGGCCTCCAACGACTTCATCAGCATCATTCGTCTAACGGTTGCGACCTAAAGGCCTCCAACGACATCATCAACATCAGTCGTCTAACGGTTACCACCTAAAGGCCTCCGACGACATCACCTACATCATCCTGTCGCCATATAAAGTCAGGCATCAAGCAGACAACATCTCAGGCTACTTTGACCTTCGTCCTATTCGGACTCGATCAAAGTGGGGGCTCTTTGTAGACACTGGATTTTGTACCGGGACAAGTGTACAAATCAAGCATAACAAGAAAAAAGGCTAGCATGAAAGAAAATCCAATGGGCCTTCCTCAATCAAGAGTTACCAGGCCAACCCACCACAAAAAGCCTTCATTTTCCATTCCACCCTTTCCACATACATATGCCTACCATTTCAAATCTCACTTTTTCCATAAGTCTCGTTGGCCCAATTTCTTTTGATGAGAGTAAAGTACACATCATAAGCTTTCCAACGCCTTTTGAAATGCCTCAATCGGAGTCCGGATGAAAGAGTTATGGCCGTTCGAAGTTACATTTATCTAGTTTCAAAACCCATGCGGGTTTTAACAAATTCCCAAGCCCAAAAATCTGGCCCAGTAAGCTAATCCGGCCCAGAAGAGTGCCAAAACCCGCGCGGGTTTTAGATTTCAGAAGCGCCTCAGAAGAACAAAAGCGGCCCAAAAGCGCCTCCGGCCCAGACGACTTCAAAACCCCGCGGGGGTTTTAAGCTACCTAGAGCGTGTCGTTTTGCAGTGGTCCACGTCAGTGATCCATGTGACGGCATTTTAAAACCCGCGGGGGTTTTCTCTCCAGAATCTGGCGCCAAAACAAAAATGATGATGATTCATGCAACCCCTTGATTTTAGCCCACATGTGTTGACTCCCCTTGACCTGCCAAAATCCGTGGAGGTTTTATGATTGCATGGCATGATCATGGGAATGTGTCCCCATGATTTTCCCTCCTAACCTCACCTCACTCACCTATAAATACCCCTCCCCCATTCCATTCAGATCATCAACTAATACCATTATTATCATCTAAACTCTCTTAAAAATCCATCATCCGTGTTCACTCTCTAATCTTTTCTAATCACTTTTGTCTCATCCATATCATTACCCTTATACCATTCTTCTAACACATTTACATCCTTCATTCCAATCTCCGGGTCAAGGCAAAGTCAAGGTTTTCGACTGGCGCATTCGGGCTCCTAAAACTAAAAGAGGTTCGCTTTCATTTTGTTATTGTTATTTACTCACGTAATTTGTACTTTAATTCCGTTAATTGTGAATATTTTGTAAACCAAAAATCCCATTTTATATTGCATGATGAGAATATAATTTTGTGAAATTAATTAAACTTCTCCCCGCTCTTTTTTTTCAATTTAATGTCGATTTTAGTAGAGTCTGTTTTCTAACAGACGAATTCGAGAGTTCTTATAATTCTCGAATTCATAACCTTACGTCCGGGCTTAGAATCAGGTTTCGTAGATCGGAGTCATTTTTATTATTTTCACGGTTTGTCGATTTCTTTAAATCGGCTTACGACTCTTTACCATTTTTACAAACTCTTTTGATTATTTAAAATATACGATATTACACAAAAAATAATTATAAATGATTTAATACCACTTTTCTTTACCAATCCAAGGCCATCCGAGAGAAAATGGGCCATAAAATTAATAAAACCCCCGCGGGTTTTATTAATTTTAACCCATCTTCTCTGGGCCAAGGAAGCGTAAGGCCCAGTCCAAAGTACATTAAAACCCCTGCGGGTTTTGGTATCCTCTGGCGGCCCTTTTGCTTCCTTTTGGGCCTGAATTCGGTAGTGGGCTAGTATTAAATTATTAATAAAATATTTTGGTGCAATTTCGGGTATTTTAATAATATAAAAGGAATTTGTAAAATAAATAAAGTTTCATCACCCCGAAAATGAATTTCGAAAATAAAAATATTCTCATTTAAGGATTAAGCAACCTTAGTCGGCTCCCGATCATTAAGTAGCGCATCCGAAAACCGACACCCCTAAACGGGGGTGATTTTCCAGGTCCTACAATAAGTTACTATTAATAATAACTAAAAAGTTAATTAACCTTAAAAAAGCAATAATATGAGTATAAGTAAGATAAAATTTCCCATTTCAGTAAATAATTTGTGAACAAGAGAAAATAACACACACATATAGACTTTTTTTTTTCTCTATTTGTATTTATATTTTACAAAGCAATAATCATTTTAATTAATGTATATCTTTCATATTGATTATAAGTTTTCTATTACATGTATACATATTAATTTTTTTTAACAATGCTCGAGAGACATTGGATTTTATTATTTTCTATGACATTTTGGTCCATTTAAAATATTCAATTTTTCCACTATCAAATAAATCATTTTCTTAAAAGAACATTCTAATTTTTTTATTCAAGAATATCATTCTAACTATTGCACATGAATGTAAATTATTTTCGAGCTATGTAATATGTATTGTCAAGTTGTTACTTTGTATTCCCTATTAACCATCTTAACAAATAATAGTTTAATTTTTCATCAATTCTATTATGTAACTTATAGAGTTCATAGTATTCATTAAAGAAGAGTCCATAAATAGAATTTTGAATATTTTTTCTGCCTATATATATAAATCAAAAGGCCAATGAGTAGCATGCGCATATCGCTCTAGAAGATATTGCTGCCAAGGGAAATCATAGTGGGATTTTTTTTTCCAATTTTTAATTGGTGGAAAAACTCTTTTAGATGTACAACTCTAGAGTCATTTGCAATTTGAAGTTCATAAAAGGTATGTTCTATCACAAAATAATTTGATTTTGATGGTTTAACTTTATATTTTTAATTCTTATTCTTTTTATTATTGAATATTAGACCATCTATTAATTTGAGATTCTTTTTCTGTAAGTTCAAAGAGAATTGACTTGTAACGTCCCGAAAATTCAATTATAGAAAAGTCAAAGTCAAACTAACGTTAACAGACAAAACTTAGCGGAAAACTTCAAATTCAGTTTGGGCGTCACTGCCGTATCCCCGAAGGAACACAAGGCGAGAAAGGAAACCATAACTGTCTGCTAACGGTAACTACTAACAACTCAAAACCAACTTTAAGACATCATAACGAAAACGAAATAAAAAGTTTCAAGGACTTCTAGACTCGTCGTCCTCACTTCTAATTCCCGTTCCCAGCATTTAGATCTTCACCTGAAAAACAAAACATTTCAAAAATGAGTGGGAAATCTCAATAATGTCTACCCCTAACGTTTAAAACAGTTTAAGTTCATTTCAATGCACTTTAGGGAGAGGGATCAAATCAAACGTTTTACAAACCTTTAATCCCATACTGTTTCCTCAACCCATCCAACTCATATTTTAATTTGGGGGCGGGATACCAAATCTCTTAAAGTAACATCGCCTACCAAAGGCATCAAGAACATCGCCTACCAAAGGCATAAATAATATCGCCCACCAAAGGCATCAAAACATCGCCTACCAAAGGCATCAAGAACATCGCCTACCAAAGGCATCAATAATATCGCCTACCAAAGGCATCAAAATACTATCCTATATCAGGGAAGGAAGCCTTGATCTCCTGGTCCATAATCCTGCAGATTGTTACACCTGCACAACAGGTTATCCCCCGAAACCCGCTTAACGTTTCCACTTGAATTATTAGTATATTATGCAAAGCTCAGCTCACAGCTCTCAAGTCAATCCCAACCCAGGTTTATCAAAAACGAAATAAAACCACTAATAAAAGACCATCTCAATTTCCTCAATTCATAAATCACAGATCACAAAAGTACAAACAGTTATTCAAAACAGATGGTCACATTTCAACATAAAGTCCCCTTTCGGGATGCAATTCTCAAAATAGATTAGAAAACATTAAAACACATTTAAAGAGCATCCCGGTGGGGATTAGAGCATAGACATTACCTGATATAATTCACAGCACAGCAAAAGAAGAACACACTTGAGCTCACTAACGTCTCGCACTAACTCGGGCCTAGAATAAAAGTAATTATCTAATCAAAACGCCTTCTAACGGAGTTAGTGTTAACTATCAACTACCTAACCCATCCCCTAGGAACACTTAGGTTCCTATCATTTATGAAATTACACTTAACACCTCCAAGAAAACACATAACAAGATCACATATTATTTTCACTCAACAATTATTATAAAAAGAAGCAAGCAGAGGACAGATTATAACGTTCACATAAAACGAGTCACAACTCGACTTCCTGACATCCTACGGGGCTGGTTCTGGACTTTTCGGAAACCTCAGAATGTCTACTAAAACTTCTATGCTGATGGTTAAGCCCAAATCAGTCCCGAAGGACTCTAAAAGTACCAAAACGTCCAACTGGTCCAGTTCCGACAGGTTCTGGTAAAACGACTATAACTCGAGCTATACAACTCAAAAGTCCGTTCCGCAAAATTCCTATGAACGCTAACATCTAGGGGAAACTCCAGTCCAAGGGTTTGATTGAAGGACAACTATACTAATCGTGGTGACTCGATCTTTAGGCACTAAATAAACTGTCCCGATAACGGTTATTAATTTAATTTGTTATTCCGGTTCTAACTTTCACCATTCGATCCCGGGGTCCTAATTTGGGCTTTAAACAATAACTAAGGTCCAAGGTAATTAGTCTAATCCCACTAAGGTTCAAACATCAAACCTCCTACCATCAAAACTAAAATGTAAAACATGCAATCAACTTTAATATTTCCACTAACCCTAAAAGCATACATGAGATAACAATATCATTACCCTAAATATGAATTAACAATTAACTATTTCAAGATCCTAAAATTACAACATGAATAATTATAAGACACGAATTTCTTAATCAAGAATCAAGAAAGGTTTTAAAGAACATGTGAATAAATTATAAAGAACATATAAACATTTAAACTACCAAACAAGAATCCCAACAACTAATTTCTTTATACAAGATTCAATCAAGAATCATAATTTAATAAACAAGAATCGAACTTTTGTAATTCAATCACCCTAACTTATTTAACAAGATTTAACATAAAATTAAACATGATTGAAATAAAGAACATGTGAATACTTAACTAACGAATCAAGAATTAATCTAGGTAATTAAACTTTTTAATTCGTGCAAACAATAATATTGTGGTCTAAAAAGGTTCATATAAAGAATAATAAAGAACATTAAAGAACCACTTTTAAACCTAATAACCAACTATTACAACCTAATCTAATTACAATTTACAACATAAAATTACACATAGTAATT
The DNA here is from genome assembly GCA_029582165.1 of Portulaca oleracea. NCBI lineage: Eukaryota > Viridiplantae > Streptophyta > Magnoliopsida > Caryophyllales > Portulacaceae > Portulaca > Portulaca oleracea. The sequence goes on along the minus strand of CM055888.1, from coordinate 34,184,587 downwards.
GATACAAAATTACAATAAATAATACAATACAAGAACAAATTAATTACAAATAACGACTTAATAAAAGTTACACCCTAATTACCCAAATTACAAGATTTACAACAAGAATTAACAATAATAATAATAATAATAATAATAAATCAGAAAAAGAAAAGAAAAAGTTTCAAAAAAAAGGAAATTAGGGTTTACGTAGGTTTTGCTAGGCCAAGTCCGGGTGGTTTTCCGGCGACTATGGGCGGTCGGTCGAAGCGGCGGCGGCGTCGATCTTTGGGCGGCGGCGGTGGTGTGTCGTGCAGGCGATTGAGAGAGAGAGAGAAAGAGAGAGAGAGAGAGAGAGAGAAAGAACGATACTGAGGGGTCGGACGTGGTTACCGGGGATTTCCGACGGTGGTGGCGGTGGTCTGAGGCGGCACGGCTGTCTGGCAGAGGTGGCCTGGTGGTGTGGTGGCGCGAGCAGAGGGTGGGGGAGATTTGAAAGTGAGACGGAGGGAGGGAAAGAGAACGAAAGAGAGAGGAAGGGTGGTTGCGGTGGTCTGGGTGGTTCGCGGCGGTCGTCTGGGCAGCGGCGACGCCTGGTGGATGCGGCGTCAACGACGGCAACGTCGTCGGTGGTGGTAGCCGGCGGTTTCAGAGAGAGGGAGAGAGTCAGATCGAGAGAGAGAAAGAGAAAGAAAGAGGGAGGAAGAGGTGGTTGCCGGTGTCGCGGGTGGTGGCCGGCGGCTGCGACGGCGTGGCTGGGTGGACGGCAGAGAGAGAGAAGGGAGAGGGGGTGAGGGTTAGGGTTAGAGTTTGGGTTTTGATTAGGGTTTGAGGGAGAGGGAGAGGGGTTTTTATATCCGACACATATCTAGGCCCAATTAGTCTAATAAAGGCCCAACTATACTAATCCCACTCCTAATCCAACCCAATAAGCAATCTGATTTTTCTTTTCTAAAAACAACTAGTAATAATATTAATAGTAATAATAATATTAATACTAATAATCATATAATCACTAGCAAATAATATTCACGTAATTAATCATATAACATAATATTAACCAGCGGCAATTACTATTCTACCCTTGTTAGCCCCTCAACGGTCCTACGAGCTCAAGCGTTAGCATAAATAAACACAAACGAATAATAATAAATCACGAAGTCAAACCTAATTTATTAACGACGTTACGGTCAACATCTTTGGATTTTTCAGGGTTTCACATCATTACCTTCTTAAAAGAAGTTTCGTCCTCGAAACTTAAACTTAACCCTAACGGTCTGGTAAGGAGACTAACGGTTTTATTCTTCCTAAAACTCGAGGTCTTACAACACTACCTTCTTAAAAGAAGTTTTGTCCCCGAAACTTGACGCGCCTTAGGCTTGGAACAAGTGAGGGTACTTCTTCCTCATTTCGTCTTCTGTCTCCCAGGTTGCTTCCGTTGTGGTATGATTTGCCCATCGTACTTTTACCAAGGGAACTACTTTCCTTCGAAGTTGTTTTTCCCTGCGATCTAATATTTCCAGCGGTTGTTCTTCATAGCTCAAATCTTCTTGTAGCTGAAGCGGCTCAGGATCAATCACATGAGTTGGGTCTGGGACATATTTCCTGAGTTGTGACACATGGAATACATTGTGCACTCTTGGAAGTTCTCCCGGTAGCTGTAACTTGTAGGCAACTTCCCCAATACGTTCCAAAATTGGGTATGGTCCGATGAATCTTGGTGTCAACTTCCCTGACTGCCCGAATCTCATAACTCCTTTCGTAGGTGAAACCCGTAAAAACACATATTCTCCTACCTCGAACTCCAAAGGTCTTCTCCTTCTGTCAGCATAACTCTTTTGTCGACTTTGTGCCACCTTCATCTTGTCTTGAATGATTCGAACCTTCTGAGTAGTGGCCTGTATTAGATCCGGTCCGATCATTAGAGCTTCATCGATGTCCTGCCAACATAGGGGAGTCCTACATCTCCTCCCATATAAGGCTTCAAAGGGTGACATCCCAATGCTGGCATGATAACTGTTGTTGTAGGAGAACTCAATAAGAGTCAACTCGTCATCCCACAAGTCTTTGAAATCTAATGCGCATGCTCGCAGCATATCTTCGAGGGTTTGAATAGTCCTCTCGGTTTGCCCATCGATGTTGGGTGAAATGCGATCGAACTTGAGCTTTGTACCAAACGCCTCTTGTAACTTTTTCCGAAGCAGTTGGAACCTAGTGTCTCTGTCTGAGACTATCGAACTGGGTACTCCGTGTAACCTTACAATCTCCCTTACATAGGCTTGAGCTAGCTGATCTAGGGACCAGTTGTTGGCGATGGCTAGGAAATGGGCTGACTTAGTCAAACGATCTACAATCACCCAGATTGCATTGTGTTTCCGCCTGGTCCTTGGTAGACCTATCACAAAATCCATTGATATCGAATCCCATTTCCACTCAGGGACGTCTAACGGTTGCAGAAGTCCGGCTGGTCGTTGATGCTCTGCCTTGACTCGTTGGCATGTAAGGCACCTTGCCACAAAGTCTGCCACTTCTTGTTTCATATTACTCCACCAGAACATCTGTTTCAGGTCCTTGTAAAGCTTATTTCCTCCTGGGTGTACACAATATGGCGTATTGTGTCCCTCTTCTAGAATCCTCCTTTTCAGCTCTTCCATATTGGGTACACAAATGCGGTTATGAAACCGTAATGTATCGTCTTCGTGGATTACAAAGCCAGGGGCTTTCCCTTGCAACACTTCCTCCCGTATCTTGACAAGCTGTAAGTCCAGTTCTTGAGTTCTCTTGATCTCCTCCATTAGAGTAGGTTGTAATTCCATGGCATTCAATACACCTTTCTTCCCAGGTGTTACCACATTAATCTCCAACCTCCTAAACTCCTCGCACAACTCGTGCGGCATCATCATCAAGTGGTTTATAGCAGGATACGGTCTTCTACTCAGGGCATCAGCCACTACATTTGCCTTTCCGGGATGATATTGGAAATTCACATCATAATCCTTCAGAAACTCTAACCATCTTGTCTGCCTGAGGTTCAGCTCCTTCTATGTGAAAAGGTACTTCAAACTCTGATGGTCTGTGAATATCTCGCAGCGTACTCCATAAAGATAATGCCTCCAAATCTTCAGTGCAAAAACCACTGCTGCCAACTCCAGATCATGAGTAGGGTAATTCTTCTCATGCGTCTTCAGTTGCCTGGATGCATATGCAATCACCTTTCCCTCCTGCATGAGCACACAACCCAATCCACCATGTGATGCGTCACTGTAGATAACAAAACCTTCGTTCCCTTGAGGTAAAGCAAGAATAGGGGCCGAGGTAAGCCTCTTCTTCAACTCCTGGAATGCTTGCTCACATTTTTCTGACCATGTGAACTTTACTGACTTCCGAGTCAGGTTGGTCAGCGGATTAGTAATTTTCGAGAAATCCTGAACGAATTTCCTATAATACCCTGCCAAACCCAGAAAACTCCTAATCTCCGTGGCATTCTTCGGTGTCGGCCACTTGGTGATGGCCTCCACCTTTTGGGGGTCTACTGCTACTCCTTCCTTGGACACCACATGTCCTAAGAAAGCTACTTGTTCCAACCAAAACTCACACTTCTTAAGCTTCGCATAAAGCTTGTTGCTCCGTAGAGTCGTCAATACTTCTCTCAGATGATTCGCATGCTCCTCTCGTGTTCCTGAATATACCAATATGTCGTCGATGAACACCACTACAAACTTATCCAGGAACGGCTCGAACACTCTGTTCATCAAATCCATGAAGGCGGCTGGGGCATTTGTAAGCCCAAAAGGCATTACCACGAACTCATAATGGCCATACCGAGTTCGGAATGCGGTTTTAGAGATATCTTCTTCGCGAATTCTTAATCGTGATAACGACCCGTGTCTATCTTAGAAAACGTTGTTGCTCCTCGCAATTGATCGAAAAGATCATCAATACGAGGTAGGGGATAACGATTCTTGACGGTAATCTTGTTCAACTCCCGGTAATCGATGCACAACCTCATGCTACCATCTTTCTTCTTCACGAACAGTACAGGTGCTCCCCATGGTGACGTGCTGGGTCGGATATACCCCTTTTCTAGCAGCTCGTCTAGCTGAGTCTTCAACTCCTTCAGCTCTGCGGGCGCCATGCGATATGGGGCTTTTGAAACAGGTGCGGCCCCGGGCTCCAAATCGATGCAGAAATCTACCTCCCTGATTGGAGGCAGACCCGGGATCTCCTCCGGAAATACATCAGAGTACTCCCGCACTACCGGGATATTCTCAATCGTAAGCTCTTCCACCTTGGTGTCGATTACGTTGCATAGAAATCCTTCACAACCTTGACCCAACAACCTCTGGGCCTTGAGGGCAGAGATGATCCGCACACTCTGAAGATGCCTATCACTCCAATGCACTACCTTCTTTCCGTTCGGTCCCATTAAGGTCACCTTTTGCTTATAACAATCTATTTGAGCCCTATACTTTGCTAACCAGTCCATCCCCAAAATAACGTCGAACTCCATTAGGTCAAACATATAAAGGTCAGCCTCAAACTCCTGTCCTGCTATCACTATAGGACATCCACCATATAACTCTCCACAACTAATGGTATCCCCGGTAGGTAGGGTTACCGACATAGGCTTACTATTCTCCGAGGGTTTCATCTTAGCCTTCTCTACTATAGCTCGTCCAACAAAAGAATGACTAGCACCAGAATCAAACAAAACAGAGATATTGTAGAGGTGGAGAGAGAAGGTACCCGTCACAACGTATGCTTCATTCTCAGCCTCTTCTTTCCTCATTACGTATACCCGTCCTCCTGCGTTGCGCGGTGGTTGTTGTTGCGGACGGGGCGGGTTTGCCGGCCTTCCTTGGTTGTTTCGATTTCCACCGGAACCATCCCGGTTTTGTTGTTGTGGCCTTTGATTCCCATTATAGCCTCCCCGGTTTTGATATGTTGTCTGCGGGGCTCTCCAATTCCCGTTATTCCCATTGTTCCATTATTTCCGTTGCTTCCGTTGTTCCCTCCACTTCGGCCCCCTGTAGGCTGTTGAGGGCACTGACGTACCTGATGTTGGAAACTCCCGCAGTTGAAACATCCCCCTCGCACGTTCCTTGCTCTACAATCCCGTGGATAATGGCCTGGTCGACCACAAACCTTGCAGATTGGAATATTCGATGGCCTATGCCCCGAAGACTGGTTTCCTTGCCAGTTGTTAGGGCGGAACCTCTTCTCCTGATAATGTTGAGGTGGGTTAAAACGGGGTGGTTCTTTCCTCTTTTGCCCCTGTATGCGTAACTGTCGTTCCATGTCATGCATCACCCTTTCTACAGTGAGGGCAATGTTCAGCATGTTCTAGTAAGATGTGAACTCCCGTGATGACATGCGATCCTGAATCTTGCAATTCAATCCATCCCAGAAGCGGTCCATCCTTAGCTGCTCAGTGGCTACCAAGGCAGATGCAAACCGAGATAGTTCTGTGAACTTTGCAGAGTAGGCGAGCACGCTAGTTTCCCCTTGACGCAGATTCATGAATTCTTTTTCTTTTGCCTTCTGGAGGGAAATTGGGTAAAATCGATCCTTTAGCACCACCTTAAAATGGTTCCAGTCGAAACCCGGTTCAGTCCGTATCTCCTTCACGCTGGCCTACCATAGATCGGCCTCCTCTTTCAGATGGTACGCAGCAAAGTCCACCCTTAGCTCCTCAGGACAGCGTGTGGTGTCGAAAATCTTCTCAATTTCCCTAACCCAATCTTCAAATACTTTGGGGTCAGCTACCCCGGTGTAAGCGGGCGGGTTGAAGCTGTTGAACCTCTGGAGAAGAGCGGAGGGGTCATCTTCCCTCTCTCCTCCTTGTCGATCCACCACTTTCCTCAGTAGGTCCTCGTGCTTGCCCAGCATCTCAATCATAAGCATGCTAGCAAGGTCGTTCCCCGGTGTTGTTGTACTCGACCCTGGTATCAAGTGAGCCAGGCGTTGGCGTAGTTCAGTTGCAGTTTGAGGGCGTTGTTCGGCTGCAGCTTGCGGACGCTCCCGAGTACCGTGGTCGGGTTGAGAACCGTTCATGTCTGACATCCTGATTCAAAGGGTCGATTTAGTCTACTCAAAGGGTTTTCCAATCCATTGTCTCAGCATCATACTAGAGGTAGCTACTAGGTCCGGTCTTCTCATAGGGTGCTAAACAATACGAAATTGTAATTCTATTTCACCAAGTAATTTCTTATGTCGTCACTTCATTTCATGATTTTTCATCACATATTGAAAGGTCACAAAACAGTATTTCTATACACCAATGTAATCATATGTACAATATTCTCCATCGGAACAATTTCCCAAAAGAAACAACATGCTAATATTCAGGTCATATCACAATTCAACAAAAGAAAATACAAACGTAACAACTATACGCTAATACTCAACACATCGTAGCCATCCCACTCAGATGATCCTCCTGCATCGAGGGTTCTTCCTCGCTGAAACTGGAGTCCACTCAGGGTCACTCGTCTCATCCCCCGAGTCCTCCTCGGGGTCTTCTCCTGTCTCCCGGTCCACCTCATCCTCCTCCTCGGGCGGGATCTCATGCTCGGGCTCGACGGCGAGTGCAGCCGTGACCCTAGAGGTTACCTCGGGCTCGGGATCCTGGGTGCTGTCCTCGGTGGGATCCTCCTCCGGATCCTCTTCAGGGTCATCCTCATGATCCTCAGCTGGTGTAGGAGCTGGGTTCATCTGGACCCTCTCTACTCGGCGCATCCCAATCCGGGCGATCCTAGAAAAGACCTCCGAGATTCGATGCCCCGGCTCTACCCGATACCTCTGACACCAACAGCACAGGTGTGGGTACCCCTCCTCCGGAAGCAAGGGCGGCAGCAATGACGGCACAGTATGGCCCCACCAGGGATCGTCTCGTAAGGTGAGTAGAAAAGCGTTGGCCTGAGCTTCCTCATTGCCACGCAAGCAGGAGTTCGGGACATCCTTGGTGTATCGGTCGATCTCATCGTAGAAATTCAGCATGTGGGTTCCCAAGTACCCACCAGGAGGAATGGGTGTGTAGCGGTGAAAGCACGGCGTGGGGTGCTGGTGACAGTGTGTGCGTTGTGCCATCCTACATAATCAAAACATATTAGCAACACAGGGAACATTATATTCGTGACCACACAACTTTTAGAAAGCATGAATCCCTTTTTCCCATCCTACACTCATCGCTCCGAACTTAGCTTCCTAGGGTCCATCTAAACCTAAAGGACTCTGAGGAGCTACTAGGTCGTAACCCAGAGCTCTGATACCATTTTGTAACGCCCCGAAAATTCAATTATAGAAAAGTCAAAGTCAAAGTCAAACTAACGTTAACAGACAAAACTTAGCGGAAGACTTCAAATTCAGTTTGGGCGTCACTGCCGTATCCCCGAAGGAACACAAGGCGAGAAAGGAAAACATAACTGTCTGCTAACGGTAACTACTAACAACTCAAAACCAACTTTAAGACATCATAACGAAAACGAAATAAAAAGTTTCAAGGACTTCTAGACTCGTCGTCCTCACTTCTAATTCCCGTTCCCAGCATTTAGATCTTCACCTGAAAACAAAACATTTCAAAAATGAGTGGGAAATCTCAATAATGTCTACCCCTGACGTTTAAAACAGTTTAAGTTCATTTCAATTCACTTTAGGGAGAGGGATCAAATCAAACGTTTTAAAAACCTTTAATCCCAACTAAAGGCATCAAGAACATCGCCTACCAAAGGCATAAATAATATCGCCCACCAAAGGCATCAAAACATCGCCTACCAAAGGCATCAAGAACATCGCCTACCAAAGGCATCAATAATATCGCCTACCAAAGGCATCAAAATACTATCCTATATCAGGGAAGGAAGCCTTGATTTCCTGGTCCATAACCCTGCAGATTGTGACACCTGCACAATAGGTTATCCCCCGAAACCCGCTTAACGTTTCCACTTGAATTATTAGTATATTATGCAAAGCTCAGCTCACAGCTCTCAAGTCAATCCCAACCCAGGTTTATCAAAAACGAAATAAAACCACTAATAAAAGACCATCTCAATTTCCTCAATTCATAAATCACAGATCACAAAAGTACAAACAGTTATTCAAAACAGATGGTCACATTTCAACATAAAGTCCCCTTTCGGGATGCAATTCTCAAAATAGATTAGAAAACATTAAAACACATTTAAAGAGCATCCCGGTGGGGATTAGAGCATAGACATTACCTGATATACTTCACAGCACAGCAAAAGAAGAACACACTTGAGCTCACTAACGTCTCGCACTAACTCGGGCCTAGAATAAAAGTAATTATCTAATCAAAACGCGTTCTAACGGAGTTAGTGTTAACTATCAACTACCTAACCCATCCCCTAGGAACAATTAGGTTCCTATCATTTATGAAATTACACTTAACACCTCCAAGAAAACACATAACAAGATCACATATTATTTTCACTCAACAATTATTATAAAAAGAAGCAAGCAGAGGACAGATTATAACGTTCACATAAAACGAGTCACAACTCGACTTCCCGACATCCTACAGGGCTGGTTCTGGACTTTTCGGAAACCTCGGAATGTCTACTAAAACTTCTATGTTGATGATTAAGCCCAAATCAGTCCCGAAGGACTCTAAAAGTACCAAAACGTCCAACTGGTCCAGTTCCGACAGGTTCTGGTAAAACGACTATAACTCGAGCTATACAACTCAAAAGTCCGTTCCGCAAAATTCCTATGAACGCTCACATCTAGGGGAAACTCCAGTCCAAGGGTTTGATTGAAGGAAAACTATACTAATCGTGGTGACTCGATCTTTAGGCACTAAATAAACTGTCCCGATAACGGTTATTAATTTAATTTGTTATTCCGGTTCTAACTTTCACCATTTGATCCCGGGGTCCTAATTTGGGCTTTAAACAATAACTAAGGTCCAAGGTAATTAGTCTAATCCCACTAAGGTTCAAACATCAAACCTCCTACCATCAAAACTAAAATGTAAAACATGCAATCAACTTTAATATTTCCACTAACCCTAAAAGCATACATGAGATAACAATATCATTACCCTAAATATGAATTAACAATTAACTATTTCAAGATCCTAAAATTACAACATGAATAATTATAAGACACGAATTTCTTAATCAAGAATCAAGAAAGGTTTTAAAGAACATGTGAATAAATTATAAAGAACATATAAACATTTAAACTACCAAACAAGAATCCCAACAACTAATTTCTTTATACAAGATTCAATCAAGAATCATAATTTAATAAACAAGAATCGAACTTTTGTAATTCAATCACCCTAACTTATTTAACAAGATTTAACATAAAATTAAACATGATTGAAATAAAGAACATGTGAATACTTAACTAACGAATCAAGAATTAATCTAGGTAATTAAACTTTTTAATTCGTGCAAACAATAATATTGTGGTCTAAAAAGGTTCATATAAAGAATAATAAAGAACATTAAAGAACCACTTTTAAACCTAATAACCAACTATTACAACCTAATCTAATTACAATTTACAACATAAAATTACACATAGTAATTGATACAAAATTACAATAAATAATACAATACAAGAACAAATTAATTACAAATAACGACTTAATAAAAATTACACCCTAATTACCCAAATTACAAGATTTACAACAAGAATTAACAATAATAATAATAATAATAATAATAATAATAATAATAATAATAATAATAAATCAGAAAAAGAAAAGAAAAAGTTTCTAAAAAAAAGGAAATTAGGGTTTACGTAGGTTTTGCTAGGCCAAGTCCGGGTGGTTTTCCGGCGACTATGGGCGGTCGGTCGAAGCGGCGGCGGCGTCGATGCTGGGCGGCGAAGGCGACGGTGGTGTGTCGTCTGGGCAGTTGCAGAGAGAGAGAAAGAGAGAGAGAAAGAGAGAGAGAGAGAAAGAACGATACTGAGGGGTCGGACGTGGTTACCGGGGATTTCCGACGGTGGTGGCGGTGGTCTGAGGCGGCGCGGCTGTCTGGTAGAGGTGGCCTGGTGGTGTGGTGGCGCGAGCAGAGGGTGGGGGAGATTTGAAAGTGAGACGGAGGGAGGGAAAGAGAACGAAAGAGAGAGGAAGGGTGGTTGCGGTGGTCTGGGTGGTTCGCGGCGGTCGTCTGGGCGGCGGCGACGCCTGGTGGATGCGGCGAAGTCTGGCGTCAACGACGGCAACGTCGTCGGTGGTGGTAGCCGGCGGTTTCAGAGAGAGGGAGAGAGTCAGATCGAGAGAGAGAAAGAGAAAGAAAGAGGGAGGAAGAGGTGGTTGCCGGTGTTGCGGGTGGTGGCCGGCGGCTGCGACGGCGTGGCTGGGTGGACGGCAGAGAGAGAGAAGGGAGAGGGGGTGAGGGTTAGGGTTAGGGTTTGGGTTTTGATTAGGGTTTGAGGGAGAGGGAGAGGGGTTTTTATATCCGACACATATCTAGGCCCAATTAGTCTAATAAAGGCCCAACTATACTAATCCCACTCCTAATCCAACCCAATAAGCAATCTGATTTTTCTTTTCTAAAAACAACTAGTAATAATATTAATAGTAATAATAATATTAATACTAATAATCATATAATCACATAGCAAATAATATTCACGTAATTAATCATATAACATAATATTAACCAGCGGAAATTACTATTCTACCCTTGTTAGCCCCTCAACGGTCCTACGAGCTCAAGCGTTAGCATAAATAAACACAAATGAATAATAATAAATCACGAAGTCAAACCTAATTTATTAACGAGGTTACGGTCAACATCTTTGGATTTTTCGGGGTTTCACATGACTTTTACGTTCTCCAAATTTTAAATAGAGTATTTATCAATGAAATTTTATCAATGAAGTTGTAAAACCCCAAAAAATGTGAATACGTTGACCGTGATGTCGTTAATTATTTAAGTTTGACTCCGTTAATTTTTGAGATTTTATTGGCGATTATTTCTGCTAACTCTTGAGCTCATAGGACCGTTGAGGAGCTAGCAAGGGTAAGATAGTAATTTTCTACGTTACGGGAACGTGCTTGAGAGTAAGGGTAATTTGGTAATTTTATGTGATCAATATTGTACGTACATGTAAGTACATTTTGTTAATTTAACATTAAATTCCAATAAGGGTACGAGTTGAGTATGATATGTTGTATGAGTCGTCAAAACGTTAAGTTTAGTTCAATCTGATATCGGAGGATAACCCAGAGATCAGGATCTTGTATCATGCACGGTTATGGACCAAGAGACTTGGGGATATACCCTAGTATAAATATCTAAATCATTCCTCATGTTGATGTGTGCACACGTGTCTATCTAAGGTTGTAAGGACCTATTCTAAGATGAATCAGTAAATTCTGAGTTTGCGTTGGTTGATCCAAGTATTGGAAACTTAGACTAACACGAGTAATCTCTGATTAAGTTCTTTCTTTTATATATATTTAAGTAACCTGTTAGGAAAGTGTCCTAAAATCACCAAATCTCTTGATCTCACAATTATTTGTTTCCTAATTGTATTAGGATATTATTTAGGTTTCCTTATTGTGTTGGGTTTCCTAATTGTATTAGATTCTAAATCTATTTGGAGTGGGAGTCAAGTTAGGTTATAGGGAGTTCTCCCTATAAATAGGGTGCATGTTTCTCCACCAAAAACACATCGGTAAACACAGAGAGCTAGAGAGAGAGAAAATATTGAGAGAGAAAGGGGTATCACCAATATTTTCCCCAGTGTATCCTGATAGATTGTGAGTTGAGTGTTGAGAGATTGTTATTGTAATCTCCTTTGTGGATCGCATCACACCCTGTGATAGTGATCAGGTTGTACTCCTCTTTTCTCATAGTGGATTATTTTCTGGCTGTCGCCGTCCGTGGGTTTTTTCTCCGAGTTCTTCGGTTTCCCACGTAATTCTGGTGTTTGATTTTATCACTTATTTTTCGTTCCTAAATTTTGTCGTAATATCCGTCATCTCGTTTTCGATTCTATTATTCGCTTCCGCTGTTACCTTGCTACTCACTTTTCTCTAACAAGTGGTATCAAAACAAGGTGGAGATGGCTTCAATCATGAAGTGTGATATTCCAAAATTTGATGGAACGAGGAGTTCTACTATGGGAAGACTACAGATGAAGGCGGTCCTGATTCAGCACGGGTTATGGGATGTGATTGAGTATCCCGACACGAAGACTGATGCAACAATGAGCGATGATGAATTCAAAAAACTCCAGAAGGATATCAAGGGGAATCTGACTCCAAGGGAGTGAAAGAAGCTTGAAGATAAGACTCTGGCAGGGATTCAATTGTGCTTGGCGGAGCATATTCAGAGAGAGGTGATGCATATCGAGAAACCTCGGGAGCTCTGGACCAGACTGGAAGAGCTGTACATGTCGAAGAGTCGTGCAAACAAGTACCGAATGAAGGAGAAATTCTACAGGCTGAAGATGCCCCAAGGTACTTCTATTCAGGCACATCTTAGTGAATTTGATTCTATTATTACTGAATTGGAATCAATGGATATAAAACACACTGATGAGGATAAGGCTTTTCATTTAATTTTGTCCCTATCTGCATCACATAAACAATTTAAGGAAATCATGTTGTATGGGAATCGTGGTGACCTTAACCTTAGTGAAGTAAAGGCTAGTTTAGTGTCTAAGGAGAAACTTGATACCGATGGAGATGACCAGGGTGGTGATGCTATGGTTGTAAGGGGTAGAAATACTGAACGTAAGGGAAACGGGTCTAGAGGGAGGTCTAAACACCGTTCAAAGTCTAGGAATCCTCACAAGAATAAGAAGTGTAACTACTGTAGTAAGATGGGGCATATAGAGAGAGACTGTTGGGCAAAACAGAGAGACCAGAAGCAGGAGAGTAAGGATAATCACACCAAACCTGGTACCTCAAACTGTGTAGAGTCCGAGTCAGATGGTGATGGGTTTGTAGTTACGGATGATGCCTTGGCTACCACATCGAGTAGGATAGCTAGAGATGAGTGGGTTCTTGACACGGGGTGCACCTATCATATGTGTCCTCATAAGGACTGGTTCGAGTCTTATGAGAGTGTTGACACTGGGGTCGTAGTCATGGGTAACGACACAGCCTGCAAGGTTGCAGGAATCGGTAGCATCAAAATCAAGACTCATGATGGAATCGTTAGAACTCTCAAGGAGGTTCGTCATATCCCTAACATGACTCGAAATTTAATTTCTTTGGGTACTCTTGAAGCTAACGGCTGCAGGTACAAAGGAGAAGATGGTGTTTTGAGAGTGTGCAGGGGTTCCATGGTTCTTATGAAGGGAATCAGGAAGGGAAGTCTATACATCCTGTAGGGGTATACAGTGACAGGATCTGCAGCGGCAATCCTAAATCTTGATGAGTCCGACAGCACAAAACTGTGGCACATGAGACTAGGCCACATGGGCGAGAAGAGAATGTCAATGTTGAGCAAGAAGGGATACCTTGAAGGCGCAAAGATCGGCAAGTTGGAGTTTTGCGATCACTGTGTCTACGGGAAACAGAAGAGGGTTAGCTTTTCAAGGGCTAAACATACAACAACAGGGATCCTTGATTATATTCATTCAGATTTGTGGGGTCCTGCTAGAGTGCCATCACTGGGTGGCAAGCGCTACATGTTGACATTCGTGGATGACTTCTCGAGGAAGACTTGGGTTTATTTCCTGCAGCACAAGAATGAGACATTTTCATATTTCAAGAAGTTCAAAGCTTTGGTGGAGAACTGCAGCAGGAAAATCAAGAAACTCAGATCGATAATGGGTTGGAGTTTGTTGATTCTCAATTCTTGGTGCGAGGAGCGTGGGATTGCGAGGCATCGAACCTTGGTGGGTAAGCCTCAAAAAACGGGTAGCCGAGGGAATCAACAGACACTCGAGAAAGCCCGCTGCATGCTCGAATGCGGGCTTTGGAAGAACAAATCGCTCGCGGAGGTGATATCTCACGCTCACCGAACAGATCACCTCATGCCTCTATCGAATACCAGATTCCAGAGGAAGTATGGACAGGTAATCCAGTTAATTATTCTGATTTGAGAATTTTTGGATGTCCTGCATATGTCCATGTGAATGATGGGAAGCTGTCTCCCAGAGCTGTTAAATGCATGTTTCTAGGTTACGGGTCTGAGTCTAAGGGATATAGAATGTGGTGATTTGATGAAAGTTGTTCAGTCTAGAGATGTAACCTTTAATGTGAAACTACTATGTTATTTGGAATGGAATCTACCGGTACTTCTGATGATGCAGGAAATCAGGAGAAGGATGCAGGAAGAATGGTGTTCGAGGTGGAGCAGGCTCAAGGTGGAGCTGCTGGAACCTGCAATCAGGAGTAAACTACAGATGTTCCTGAACCAACTCAGGTTGATGAGCCTGAGATTGAGACGAATGTTCCTCAGGTGGAGATCGTCCCAGGAGGGAGATCAGGAGACCAGCGCGATATACTGAAGAAGATGATGCTATGATTGCTTATGCGCTGAGTGTTGCAGAGGAGACTCCTGAAGGTGCTGAACCTTCTACCTATCAGGAGGCCATCTCTTGTCCGAATGCCTCAAATTGGATAGGAGCTATGCAAGAGGAGATGGAGAGTCTGTAGAAAAATCATACATGGGAGCTATGTGAGTTGCCTAAAGGGCGACGAGCTCTTACTGCGAAGTGGGTGTACAAGAGAAAGGAAGGTATCCCTGGTGTAGAAAGTGCAAGGTGGAAGGCCAGATTAGTGGTAAGGGGTTGCAACCAGAAAGAAGGAATCGACTACAACGAAGTATTCTCGCCAGTCGTGAGGCATACGTCGATCCGCACCTTGCTTGCCTTTGTTGCTCTATTTGATTTGGAGTTGGAGCAACTTGATGTCAAGACAGCTTTCCTCCATGGCGAGTTGGAGGAGGAAATATTTATGAGGCGACAGAGGGAGTTTCATCGTTCTCGTAAACAGGAATGCATGCATTAAGGAAGTCCTTGTATGGACTTAAACAGCACCAGTGCAAAGGTACAAAAGGTTTGATACCTTTATGGTAGGGCAAGGGTACACAAGAAGTCACTATGATAATTGTGTGTACTACAGGCAATTTGATGACAGGTCTTTCATTTATTTATTATTGTATGTGGATGACATGTTGATTGCCTCCAGGGACATGTCACTAATAAAGAAGCTAAAATCTCAACTCAACCAGGAGTTTGAGATGAAAGACCTCGGAGCGGCGAAGAAGATTTTGGATATGGAGATCCAAAGGGATAGAAAGGCAAAGAAGTTGTTCCTATCTCAGAAAAAATATCTGGAGAAGGTGTTGGACAGATTCAACATGAGAAACTGTAAAGCAGTTTCAACTCCTTTAGCTGCACACTTCAAGTTGTCTGGTGAGAACTGTCCTAAATCTGATTTGGAGGTAAGGAGGATGTCTAATATTCCCTATGCTAGTGCAGTTGGTAGTTTGACGTATGCTATGGTGTGTACTAGACCTGACCTGTCCCATGCAGTTAGTGTGGTGAGTAGATATATGCAGAATCCAGGGAAGGAGCATTGGGAAGGAGTGAAGTGGATCCTTCGCTATGTGAAAGGTACTTTGGAGAAGGGCTTCCTGTATGATAGAGGTAGTGCTGCAACGTCTGATGTTGCAGGTTATGTTGATGCTGATTATGGTGGAGATCTGGATAGGAGATGCTCAATTTCAGGGTATGTGTTCGTCATGTGTGGAGGAGCAATATCTTGGAAAGCTTCACTTCAATCTATAGCAGCCCTGTCTACTACAGAGGCTGAATATATTGCTGCAACGGAAGGAGTGAAGGAGGCCATATGGTTGAGGGGATTGGTCATGGAGCTTGGAGTACCACAGGGCGAGACTGTGGTTTATTTAGACAGTCAGAGTGCTATACATATGACAAAGAATGACACTTATCATTCGAAGACCAAGCATATAAGAGTCAGGTATCACTTCATCAGAGATACAGTTGCTGCAGGAGAGATCGTGGTGAAGAAGGTTCATACTTCTGATAATCCTGTAGACATGTTAACCAAGCCTCTATCTATAGCTAAGTTTGAACATTGTTTGGACTTAGTTGGTGTTCTAAGCATGTGAGAGCCTGTGATACGCCTGCGAGGCGCGTGTTGATGGCGACAGTCAAGATGTTAATCTGGACCGATGATTCGTTGATTTTAGTCCAAGGTGGAGTTTGTTAGGAAAGTGTCCTAAAATCACCAAATCTCTTGATCTCACAATTATTTGTTTCCTAATTGTATTAGGATATTATTTAGGTTTCCTTATTGTGTTGGGTTTCCTAATTGTATTAGATTCTAAATCTATTTGGAGTGGGAGTCAAGTTAGGTTATAAGGAGTTCTCCCTATAAATAGGGTGCATGTTTCTCCACCAAAAACACATCGGTAAACACAGAGAGCTAGAGAGAGAGAAAATATTGAGAGAGAAAGGGGTCTCACCAATATTTTCCCCAGTGGATCCTGAGAGATTATGAGTTGAGTGTTGAGAGATTGTTATTGTAATCTCCTTTGTGGATCGCATCACACCCTGTGATAGTGATCAGGTTGTACTCCTCCTTTCTCATAGTGGATTATTTTCTGGTTGTCTCCGTCCGTGGGTTTTTTCTCCGAGTTCTTCGGTTTCTCACGTAATTCTGGTGTTTGATTTTATCGCTTATTTTTCGTTCCTAAATTTTGTCGTAATATCCGTCATCTCATTTTCGATTCTATTATTCGCTTCCGCTGTTACCTTGCTACTCACTTTTCTCTAACATAACCATAATGTTATGTTAGGGTATATGTATTACTGAGTTCTACTCACATGTATGTGTTATTCTGCTTTCAGGTGGAAACTGAGTTGATGGGCAAGGGCACAGAGTAAGGACGACAATTAATAAATAACCTCTCTGATTTTAGAAAATGTTTTGTTTGTTAAGATAATTTTGTTAGGGTTGTAAAAATTAAAAATTAAAAATTTGAAATTTTGAAATTTTAAAAATCATAAATAAAATTTTAAAAAAATAATAAATTAAAAATAAATAAAATGAAGACAAAAAATTATAATAGTAAACACATAATAAATAAATAATTACTTAAATGTAAACTTTTTTATTTTTTCAAATTTTGGTAAGTTTTGGTAAATTTCGGTAACTTTCGGTAAACAGTTACCAACCTGAACTTACCCGCGAAATTTACAGGCCCTTAGTTGCACTTATTATTTAATTTTTTTTTCCATAAAAAAAACCACCAACGTAAAAATGATACAATTTTTGTAAAATCTCACCGTGTAGATTGAAGAAGCCAAGCTCCTGTTAACCAACCGCAGGATATCGTATCTAGTTTCAAGACATCGAATCTCATCATTTTCAAATCGTTAGGATATTGCATCCACTTTCGTGACATCGGGTCTCATTATACTCAAGTCATCAAGATATTGCATCTTCTCTCGGGACATTGTGTCCCGCATCATCGTCAGAAATTGTGATCCTTCAAGAACTACTTTGATCATCGTCTTACCTAGACTCGATCAAAGTGTGAAGATCGTAATATGTGTGTTTTAAAGAGGGTATTTTCGTAAAGTTATAATTGGTCCTTTTTATTTTTTTAAAAATTGATTTATACACATTAATTGATATAATAAGTTACTATTAATAATAACTAAAAACTTGATTAACCTAAAAAATGCAATAATATAAGCATAAATAAGATAAACTTTCCCATTTCAGTAAATAATTTGTGAACAAGAGAAATAACTCACACATATAGACTTTTTTTTTCCTATGTTTGTATTTATATTTTACAAAGGAATAATCATCTATATCTATATAATATATAATGACAAAGTTGTGGGTCACCTCCAAATGCTAAAAGGAGATTGATTAGAGGTATCTCAGCCAATCAGAATGCAAAGAATTTATCTTTTGCCCAATAAAAAATTAAGATAAATAATATAACTGTAGCCTTTTCGTTAAATGTGAGTCGTGGCCCACCCAAATGTTTATTTCTCTCTTTCTATTTGAAATCATGCGTCTCTCCTCTCTCTCTCTCTCTGTCTCTCTCTCTCTCTCTCTCTCTCTCTCTCTCTCTCTCTCTTTCTTCACTAAAAATTCTGAATCCACATTAATTCTCTCCCTCTCTCTCTCTCTCCTCAAAATACAACCGCTCTTCAATGTTGATGTATAATGGGATCAATGGAATCTCATTATACTTAGAAACAGGATCTTTAAAAACCAAGATAAGAATCTTGCTTCTCAAAGTTCTTAAAGATCAACCAAATTGAATGAAATAAGATGGAAAACGAAAAAGATCAATGGAAATCTTTATCAAGGTGGACGAATGGATGAATGGACGAATGGGATGGGTGAATGAATATGAATTGAAATGAATGAATGGATGATTAAACGAATGTAATGGACGAATGGAATGAATGGAGTGAATGTGTGAATGAATGGAACGTAAGTTTCTTGGATGTTAGAATGATATGTGAATGATCTTGAGATTGAAACAATGAAGAAACAAAAACAAGATCAAATGAAAACTAGAAAGAAACTCACGAATTGAATGATGAACGAATGATGAATGATATTGGCTTTGAAGACTCCAATGAGGATATAGGCACACCACCTCAAAGAATTCTCCAATTCTACCTTTCACCACCAAGGGATGCCAACCCAAGGCTAGAAGTAGGGATAGGACGATTCTCCCTCAAGAGAAACGAAAACTAGCACAAAAGCTAGAGAGAAAACAACATCATGTTGTGTTTGATTTGTATTGATATTATTGAATGAGATGATTACAAAGGCCACCCAAGGGGTCTATTTATAGGATTTTATGACCCCCTTGGCGTGTACAAATCAAGAAATACAAGGGATTCTAGCTTACATCATCTAATACAAGTATGACATCATAAAGAAACAAATGTACATAAGCTAGATTAAAACAATGATAACTTGCTCGTTTCTTATCCAAATTCCAAGATTCAAAAACAATTGGAAAGCTCTTTGGATGATCTATCTTTGATTATAGGTGATTTTCTCAAAAGCTTTATGGTTCTTGAGATATGGAGCAAATTACCAAGCTGCCCTTGTTGAAACCATTCGTTTGTGTAAGAGACATGAGTGAATGGGGCTCCTTTTCCATGTAATCAAGTATTTGGCTCCTTTGGTGTGTATTTGATGTCTCCCTTGATGACCTTGATGTATATGGCTGTCAAATATACATCATACTCCCCCGGTTGGAAAAGTTTGTCCTCAAACTTAGACAAAACTTCTTCTAAACCGTTACATAGCACTTCTTCTAAGCTCATCCTTCTTCTTATAAGAGATCTTTCCAAAAGTATTGTTCACATCAACTTGCTTCTTCCTCTTGCGTTCCTTGAAGAGATTACAAACTCTCTTTTTAAATGCTTTGAAATCATCATAGATCCCTTTGATGAACTTCCACTTTCTTCCAAGTTTTCTCATGAATAATCGAATGACATCATGGTGCTTCAAATCTCGTTCATTCATGGAGAATGTAGAAATCTCATATAACTTCTTGGTATATTCAAGCCTAAGTACTCTTGAATCAAATATGTATCTCCTCGTTAGAAAACTTCCTTTAGTCAAAGGACTTGCTTCCTCCAAGTGACTTGATTTTGATGAACGAATCAAGTACTTCATCTCAAAGCATAATGATGGCTTGATCTCCTTATCATATGAAACATACTCCAATACTTTATAAGAATCACGAAGCTTAAGCATGAATCCTCCAAGATAATAATCCTTTTGCTCAAATATCCTCATGATAACAACAAGTGTGAGTGCTAAGCCATAATTGTGAAGCTTCTTCTTTTCTCCACTTAGTATGTCCCCAAAATAATCCATGGGACAACTTCCTTGAGATAGGACTTCACCTTTCTCAACTCCATTTGTAATGAACAAATATGATGCAAGAATAGGGAATAATAGAATATGATGATCTTTAGCATCCTTTAAGAGACATAGTACCTCAAGTATAGATGCAAGTATGGACCCTTCTTGAATAATTCATTTCTTCCTTTTGTCCACTTGAATTACTCCATTTGATGAGATATGTTGAGATAGCATATTCTTGGACGAGAGGTAAGGACATTTCTCCAAGTGCTTCTCTAATTCTCCATGTGGCTTCTCATGCTTCGATAAGGCTAACTCCAAAGGATTTACATACTCCTTTCTACTTCTACTTTGTATGATGATACTCATAGGAGAGAAACGTTTCCAAAGAGATAAGAGAGAGTGGTCTCTTGTTGATGGTGCTTGTCTTTCATCCAAATATTCACAAATGAGAACAGGTGATGGTAAAGGACATTGATCCTTTATAGGCTCTCGGTTTCCAACCTCCATTGGTGTAAGAATGAAACTCCTTGGTTCTTCAAATTCATGATACTTATTCTCCATAAGTGCCATAAGAGTGCTTTGTTCCTCCTTGAGCCGTGAGACACAAGGTGGTAATAAGGACGCCTCTTGGAGCATGATACTCCTATCATACAACTTTGATTCTTCCAACAAAGTATAACAAGAATCCATATAAGTAATATTACAATATTTGAATTTTTGCAAATCTTGTAAAAACAAAGATTTACTAAACTTCTTGGATCAAAATGAATGTCCTTGTCATGAAATGAATGACCGTGTGAATAGCTCTCCATTTGTAATGTTTGGACCCTTGTTGTAGCGAGGCCAATATCATTGCCATGATCCTTATCAACGCCAATGCTAGCGTCAAGATCCTCATAGATGGCACTACTTTCTCCTCCTTAGATCAATGAACTTACTTCTTCTTGGATGGTATAATGTGAGTAAGAAATAAGCTCTCTTTGTTGTTGATCTTGCGGTACACTAGCCTCTTTCAAGACTCTACTTATAACAAGCAACTCTTCTCTATTTAATTCTTCTACATACATCTTTTCTAATACAATATCCTCCTCTTTTTCTTCCTCGTGTACTTCATGAGGCACGCTACATATATACCTCATTCATGCCAAGTTTATGAACATCCTCATGCTCGTCAAATACATCAAATACCACACTTTCAATTTCTGGTGGCATGCTTAATGATGTTTGACAATCAACCAAAGATACTTCTTTCTCCTTAGGACATGCACTTTCAACATGATCAAAACTTTGGCAACATAGACATGTACTTGGGACAATGGGAGTGGGAAGGTTTATAGGCTGTTTTGAGGAGCTTTGGATAGTAGGTGTGGGGAGGTTTAGGGGCTGTTTTGTGGAGTGACGGGCAAGAGGTTGTAGGGGCTGTTTTGGAGGCGTTTGGACTAGAGGTTTAGTTCTCTCTTTTTTTCTTTTTCTTTTTTTTTTAAATTTAACCCTGGATTCGATAAAATAAAAGATGGGAACGAGGTACACAGCAAAGATGGAAGGATAAGAGATGATGAAATTTTTCAGACTTGGTTTGCACGGATGATGGATAGATGAGAGAACTTCTCAACTCAAGTAAAAAAAAAAAAACACAAACACGAAGTTCTGTTTCATCACATAGCAACAAGAGCAAATAAATGAATGAAGAACTGACTATAACAGACTCTGAGCATGAAATGCTTGACAACTAAGACTGTAGCTACTTCTAAAGCTCCTTTGACGATGTGCCATCCTTGTCCTCGTATGGGGAATCCAAAGTCTAACAATTCTTTCCCTTAGAATCTATAGTAGTTGTAGAATTTCCCGTCATCCAAAATATTCCTTTTATGGTTAGCTCAGGCCTTGACCCTGACACTAGACAAATGAAGAAAACCCCACCCCAATGCATGCATGACCTAAATGACCTACATGAACTTCCTAAAATGAAAAACGCCTATATGCTGACTCGGGAGAGACTCACCCAGGACATGGGTTTTCATGACCTATGAACCTATATGAGACTTTCTAAAGAACGACGAACGCTTACATGCTAACTCAAGAAAAAGACTTAACAACTCACTCATGACATGGGTTTGCACAACTTAGACCCTATAGGAGACTTCTATAATGCAGGACATTCATATGTTGACTCTGGAAAAGGACTTACCCATGACATGAGACCTCATAAAGAATGCAAGACACTTATATGCAGACACTAACGCAAAGATCCTAGACCTCATATGATACTTTCTAAAGAATGCAAGACACTTACATGCAGACACTAACACAAAGATTCATCCTAGACCTTATATGATACTGTCTAAAGAAAAGGACACTCATATCCTGACTCTAAAATAAAGACTCACCCTTGACCTGGGTTTACACTAGACTTTCTAAAAGAGACAAGCACACATTAACCCAGGAAAAGACTCACCCATGACCTAGGTTTAGACTTCCAAAAAAACAAAACACAAATATTAACTTAAGAAAAGACTCACATATGACACGACCTTGTATTCACATGTAGACTCTGAAACTAAGACTCATCCATGACCTAGGTTTACTAGACCATATATAACGCCTCCTAACGTGTAAGACACCTATATACTGACTCAGGAAACAATAGTTTGCGAGTCATAACAAAACCTTTTACAACAAGAGCATTATAAAGGGTCGGATAAAGTCAAACATTGTGAGCGGATCACAAGTTGATAGACTTAAGTCAGTGTTTCTCAATTTGGATGGGCCCAATCCACAGACCGACCGTTTTAAGGAGAATCCGTAACTCAGCCCAACAACTCAGGCGACTCAAACTTTGTTGGCTATTATGTTCAACAAGACCGACAACCTCTCTTTTTTTATTTTATTTTTTTATTATTATTACTCAAGGAAAATAGATATTGTAAAGGACTAAATAAAGCCAACAATAAGCGAGTCATAATTAATTTATGGGCTTAATTGACAAATCCAATATGGTCGGGCCTAACAACGGGCCGACCATAAATGTGATGGATTTATTAATTAAATTGATAAATTAATTTACTCAAGCCTAGTGATTATTATGCAGTCTAAAACGCTATCCATTAACTTTATTGGACTTTTAATTAATTTTTTTGGACCTTTGTTAGGACAATTTCATAAAGGGCCATATAATATCATCAAAGGCGAGTCAATTTTTATTTATTAATTAAGATAATCAACTTTCAAACATAAATGGGCTCTTCCACTTGGCTAACCATAATGCCTTTGAGTTAATCATATTAATTAATAAATAATCATTTTTCTAAAGCCAATGAATTTTATATGGACTAGAACAAAAACCTCCAAACTAGGGTCGACTCTTTTACAAAAAGGAAAAGGGGAAGGGGTACACATAGCACATAGCATACACATGAAGGGTTACCCTAAATCAAGGCTCTACAATCATGGATTTCTATGGTTGGGTTACATGGCCTACCGCACGTTTTCACCCCGGTGCACCATACCCTTAGGTAAGATGTGTGAGGTATTGCTCAAAGAACTTCAAGGAAGCCTCTTTGAGTATAACATGGGGAGAGGAGAGATCAAATGCTTGGCGATGTAGGATGCATCACACATGTAGTGGCATGCCCGCTCTCGAGGGAAAATCCTAGGTATAACCTAAACCGTCGCCTTTGTGCTCCCGTGTCTAAAGACCTGTCGAGTGGCCCGGTATGCAAAGGATGCCTAAAAGAATAATAAAGTCGCGAAATAAATCAACTTCTCCCTTAAATTAATTCGATTTGTTCAAGTTTTACCCTCTTTTTAAGTTTAAGTCCCCAGTGGAGTCGCCAATCTGTAGGACCTGGAAAATCGCCCCCGTTTAGGGGTGTCGGTTTTCGGATGCTCTACTTAATGATCGGGAGCCGACTAAGGTTGCGTAATCATTAAATAAGGATATTTTTATTTTCGAAATTCATTTTCGGGGTGATGAAACTTTATTTATTTTACAAATTCTTTTTATATTATTAGAATACCCGAAATTGCACCAAAATATTTTATTAATAATTTAATACCAGCCCACTACCGAATCCAGGCCCAAAAAGAAGCAAAAGAGCCGCCAGAGGATACCAAAACCCGCAGGGGTTTTAGTGTACTTTGGACTGGGCCTTGCGCTTCCTTGGCCCAGAGAAGATGGGTTAAAATTAATAAAACCCGCGGGGGTTTTATTAATTTTATGGCCCATTTTCTCT
This sequence comes from Portulaca oleracea, assembly GCA_029582165.1. Lineage (NCBI taxonomy): Eukaryota > Viridiplantae > Streptophyta > Magnoliopsida > Caryophyllales > Portulacaceae > Portulaca > Portulaca oleracea. The sequence continues at coordinate 34,160,545 of CM055888.1, read as the reverse complement.
CGGATGGCCTTGGATTGGTAAAGAAAAGTGGTATTAAATCATTTATAATTATTTTTTGTGTAATATCGTATATTTTAAATAATCAAAAGAGTTTGTAAAAATGGTAAAGAGTCGCCAGCCGATTTAAGGAAATCGACAAACCGTGAAAATAATAAAAATGACTCCGGTCTACGAAACCCGATTCTAAGCCCGGACGTAAGGTTACGAATTCGAGAATTATAAGAACTCTCGAATTCACCTGTTAGAAAACAGACTCTACTAAAATCGACATTAAAATGAAAAAAAAGAGCGGGGAGAAGTTTAATTAATTTCACAAAATTATATTATCATCATGCAATATAAAATGGGATTTTTGGTTTACAAAATATGCACAATTAACGGAATTATAGTACAAATTACATGAGTAAATAACAATAACGAAATGAAAGCGAACCTCTTTTAGTTTTAGGAGCCCGAATGCGCCAGTCAAAAACCTTGACTTTGCCTTGGCCCGGAGATTGGAATGAAGGATGTAACTGTGTTAGAAGAATTGTATAATGATGGTATTAGTTGATGATCTGAATGGAATGGAGGGTATTTATAGGTGAGTCAGGTGAGGTTAGGTGGGAAAATCATGGGGACACATCTCCATGATCATGCCATGCAATCATAAAACCCCCACGGGTTTTAGCAGGTTAAGGGGAGTCAACACATATGGGCTATAATCAAGGGGTTGCATGAATCATAATCATTTTTGTTTTGGCGCCAAATTCTGGAGAGAAAACCCCCGCGGGTTTTAAAATGTCCTCACACGGATCGCTGACGTGGACCGCTGCAAAACGACGTGGTCTGGGTAGCTTAAAACCCCCGCGGGTTTTGAAGTCGTTTGGGCGGGAGGCGCTTTTGGGCCGCTTTTGTTCTTCTGAGGCGCTTCTGAAATCTAAAACTCGTGCGGGTTTTGGCAGTCTTCTGGGCCGGATTTGCTTACTGGGCCATATTTCTGGGCCTGGGAATTTGTTAAAACCCGCATGGGTTTTGAAACTGGATAAGTGTAACTTCGAATGGCCATAACTCTTTCATCCGGACTCCGATTAAGGCAGTTCAAAATGCGTTGGAAAGCTTATGATGTGTACTTTACTCTCATCAAAAGAAATAGAGCCAACGATACTTGTGGAAAAAATGGGATTTGAAATGGTGGACATATGTATGTGGAAAGGGTGGAAAATGAAGGCTTTTTGTGGTGGGTTGGCCCGGTAACTCTTGATTGAGGAATGCTAATACGCCGCAAGTGCACGGGTGTACATGTAGCAAATATCAAGGTCGATCCCACAGGGACTTTGCTAACTACACACCAAACTAGCTTCCTATGTAATTGCTAAATCGGCCGGGTTTTGATTGTGAAAAAACTATTTTTATTTCTAGTCACTAAAAAGGTCAAATAAATCAAATATTCACACAATTCACAAGATGAAATCAATATGAGAAAAGCGTTCAGGGGATAAAACCTAAGTAACTCTATGAATCAAACAAGTGGATTGAACATGTATGTCACTAATTTGGTACATTTTAGGGTCGATAATCGCATAATGTATTCCGTAGCGAGCTTTTGGCAATGAAACTGATTGCTTAATAAAATTGATCTATTGGACTCTTTATTGTGTCAATTTTATCTAAGTTAAATATCAAATTATCCAATGACCCCTAGTTACAAAGTCTTCTATCTCTAGTTCACTTCATAAACTAGTTTAATCCTAAGGGTTCCGATTATCGAATTTCTCCGTTCGGTACTTCATTCAACAATCTAATTCCATATTCTTGATGGCCAGTCAAAAACAATGACATACATAATCAAAGGTTAAATAAAATGCATTCAAACTAGATAAACAAACTTGTTCAATCCAACAAAACTTAATCCATAAGAGAAACTAATAAGGGTTTATCCCCTAAACTTATGAAACTACTCATTACTCATGTTCGATTCACTAAATGTAACGCCCTGGAAAATTGATTTTAAAAACTAACGGTCAAACCTAACGTTGACCAACGGAAAACAGCGGAAAAGTCAAAGGAAAGTCGGGCATCACTGCCGTACCTCCGGAGAAGTACAAGGCAAGAACAGAGATTAACTAAACAAACCAACTTCGAATTAAACTTAGCAAAAATCCAAATTCAAGACATAACAGAAACTACTGAAAGATTTCAAGTCTAATCAACACAACTAAACTCTTTATTCAAAACAATAAAATCTAATGAACGTCCTCACTTGCTAATTCCCATTCCCAGCATAGAATTCTTCACCTGAAAACAAAACATTTAAAACATGAGGAGGACTCAATAATGTCTACCCCTAACCGTTAAAACCATTTAAAAATCATTTCAATTCATTTTAGGGGAAAAAGTGAATAAGTCAAACCCTTTCAAAACCAAGAGTCTTTCCCAACCAACCATAACCATCCTTCAAATTTATTAAGCGGGCGGACCTTGCTTATTTGGCCCTCGAAGTCCAATGACTTCGCTATATTCATATCACAATCTCAATCTCAATATCAAACTCAATCAATCACAATCTCAATATACGGATGGCCATCCATTTCACACACGTGCATATAACTAAACCCAGGGAAGTAGCACTTATCAGGCATCCCTGATCTCTTGACAACCCCCTGCAGGATACCACATCCTGATCTTCAGGGGCATTGCCCGAACCCGCATTTACGTCACGTTTGAATTATTAATCAGGTTTAATATCACACCATTCCGAACTCAATAATCCAATCCAATCCAATCCCAAATTTCCAAAACCATTTCCAAATCACTCATAAACAACTGTCCACATTTTACCAACTCAAGAACATAATGAACATCCAAAATAGACAGTCAATTTTCATCATAAAATGCCTTCGGGATGCAAACCGTAAAATAACTTAAAATCAACAAAACAATTAAAGTGCACCCCAGCGGGATTTAGGACGTAGACATTACCTGACTATTCTTCTCCTTACTTCAGAACACACTTGATCTCACTAGATCGAACGGTTTAGAACGCGCCTAAAATAACGAAATTTCTAAAATTAAAAACGCGTCGTACGGAGTTAACGTAATCTAATTTCCACCTAACCCACCCCTAGGAACACTATAAGGTTCCCATCATTCATAAATTAACATTTTAAACATAGCTCACATAATATAAACTATCACACATCACCACACTTCCATATTAAAATAAATAAATAATTCACACGCACGACTACACATTTATTCAAAAAGCAAACTGGACCGAATTCAATACTCAAATAAAACGAACTATAACTTGACTTCCCGACCTCTTATGGGTATGGTTTTGGACTTTCTGGAAACCTCATGATGTCTACTAAAACTCTTATGTTGACCTCGAGACCTAAAACACCCCCTAAAGTCCTCAAAAACAGCCAATTACACAACCTGCCCAGTTCTGACCTAGGTGCGCTATTTGGGTCGTAACTCAAAATATACACCTCCAAAACCCGATCCGCAAAATTCTATGAAAGCTAACATCCTTAGGTATTTCCAGACCAAAAGGTACGGCTAAATATTAACTCTACATTATATGGTGACAGATTTAGTACGACTTATGAAATCTGTCCAATCTGACCCGTTTTTATTTTGGGTTTGTCGATCCTAATTTCCAACCACACTATCCCGGGGTTCTAACTTGAGATTCTAAACAGTCTACTAAAGGCAAAGACATCCCCCTTCACTCCCCTAACATAACCAAGGTCAAATTACGCATAAACTAACACAAATTCTTACATAAACACATTAAATTTGCAAAGTAAACATTTTCTTTAAAAACTAACCATAGAGATCACAACAACAACCCGAATTTTCGACATCGAAATCTTATGGAAAACGTCACACACAGCAAGAATACTAAACCTTCATTCATAACCAATTTTGAAGTATTTTGAAATAAATAAAATCGATAAAACTTGCAATAATAACACCGCACATGATAATAACCGAAATAATACGAATAATACACCAAGGATCAAAATTTTACTAAACACAATATAATTTCCTTTGCAAAACCATAGGAAGATTTAAACAATACCCTTTTAAAAGATATATAAGGTAATAATAATTATAAACTAAAGTTTTAACTCAAATTTTCCCAAAAACCACTCGCATTTTGTGAAATACTTTTGAGAAATAAAACACAACTATATTTAAAACTTAGTCACATACATCACTAATTAATTACTACGCATGAAATCAAATTCATAACTCAATTCAAACCTAATTCAGGCATAATCTAATATTAATACCAACCGTACTCATAATCTATCAAAACCCACTGCATTACTCAAATAATTTTGCAAATTGATACATAAACTATAATCTTAATCAAGCAACCTAACTTAATAATAATATAAAAATTAATAGAATACTAATCAGATCCTAATGAAAGTAAAGCATGAATAATAGGTAATAAACAGTGAGTAAAGATTGATAATTTAACCCACAAAATAAACACTTAACCCCACCATCCTATCAACATGAATTCTACATGTGAATAACATGAATACCAATCAGATTATAAGGTAAAGCAATTAGTATGAATACTGATAAACAATGACGGTAAACTAATAGAATAGTAAAACAGGTTTAGGGTTTTTACTGAGAGGGCTGGGCAGAACTGGTGGAAGTCAGGGCGGAGGTTGAACGGCGGCGACGTTAGAGGCAGCGGGGACGGTGGGAGTCGTCGGCGGGAGCAACGTCGATGTTCGAGACCGTAGCAACGGCAACCAGCAGCAGCAGCATTTCGTTCTCGTTCTAGGCAGTGACGACGACTCCGACGGTCGAAGCGGACGGCGGTGAGAGAGAGAGGGGGACGAAGGGAAGAGAATAAAGAGAGAAGGTGAGCGTTGTGGTCGCTGCGGTGGTTGAAGCGGCTGTTGGAGGCGGTTTCCGGTGAGGCGGAGGCGGCAGCGGTTACAGGCGGTGGTCGGTGGTGGCTGCTGGCGGTTGTTGGGATCCACGGCAGAAGAACGAGAGCAGAAGAGGGTGGGGTTTTAGGGTTTTTAGGTTTAGGTTAATTAGGAGTAATTTAAGAAATTAAACAACTTAATTAACTTAATTAAACAAAAAAAAAACTTGGGCAATACTCATGTAACCATCCACTATCACAAAATTAGGGAATTTTTTTTAAAAAATATAACAATACTAATAATAAGATTTAATAATACTAATAATAATAATAGTAGCAAGAATAGTAATATTAATAATAATAACAATAATAATATTAATAATAATACTAAAAAAAATCCAATAATTAATTAAATAAAACTAACACATACTCATCAAATATTAACATCGATTTTACCAAAATACCCCTATTCCCATGCATATCCATGCACGTAGAAAAACTATATTACCCTTAATAATCCCTCGACGGTCCTACGAGCTCAAGTGTTAAAATTTAAACACAGAAACAATTAACGGACGTAAAATAATACTAACGACGTAACGGTAATTATACTCGGATTTTTCGGGGTTTTACATCATTCCCCTCTTAAAAGAAGTTTCGTCCTCGAAACTTGACTCACGACTCGACTAACAACAAACGATTTTACTCACACTTACGGTCCAACTACTTCTAAAACTTACGGTTTTCACATCATTCCCCTCTTAAAAGGAGTTTCGTCCTCGAAACTCGACATACCTTAAGCGTTGAACAGATGCGGATATTTCGATTTCATCTCCTCTTTAGCTTCCCAGGTAGCTTCTGTTGTAGCATGATTCGCCCATCGCACCTTTACAAGTGGGATGGTCTTCCTTCGAAGCTGCTTCTCTCGGCGTAAGTCAGGTCCTCTCTTAGCTGCAAGGGCTCAGGCTCGATCACATGCGTGGGGTCGGGTACATATTTCCTTAGCTGGGATACATGGAATACATTATGCACCCTTGGCAGATCCCCAGGTAGTTGCAACCTATAGGCAACTTCTCCTATGCGCTCCAATATTGGATACGGTTCGATGTACCTTGGGGCTAATTTCCCAGATTGCCCAAACCTCATGACTCCTTTTTTCGGTGAGACCTTTAGGAACACATGCTCACCCACCTCAAACTCCAAGGGTCTGCGCCTTTTGTCTGCGTAGCTCTTTTGACGACTTTGCGCTGCTTTCATCTTGTCCTGGATTATTCGGACCTTTTGTGTCGTAGCTTGCACCAGGTCAGGTCCTATTGTGAGGGATTCATCAATATCTTGCCAGCATAAGGGAGTTCTACACCTTCTCCCATATAGAGCTTCAAAAGGGGCCATTCCGATGCTGGCATGGAAGCTGTTGTTGTAGGAGAACTCAATCAGTGTCAACTCATCATCCCACGAATCTTGAAAATCCAAAGCGCATGCCCTTAACATGTCCTCGAGGGTCTGGATGGTCCTCTCAGTCTGACCATCGGTGGCGGGATGAAAAGCGGTACTGAAATTAAGCTTGGTACCGAAAGCTTCTTGCAGCTTCTTCCAAAAATCCAATTGAAACCTTGTGTCCCTGTCTGAGACTATGGAACTAGGGACTCCATGCAATCGTACTATTTCGCTCACATAAGCTCGTGCTAATTGGTCCAACGTCCAAGTGGTGGCCATGGCGAGAAAGTGAGCGGACTTGGTCAATCGGTCAACAATCACCCATATAGCATTGTTCTTCTTCCTTGTCCTTGGTAACCCTACTACAAAATCCATGGAGATTGAATCCCACTTCCATTCTGGGATGTCCAATGGTTGTAACGATCCAGCAGGTCGTTGATGTTCAACCTTAACCCGTTGGTAAGTGAGACATTTGGCCACAAAATCAGCTACCTCTTGTTTCATGTTACTCCACCAAAATGTCTGCTTCAAATCCTTGTAGAGCTTGTTTCTGCCTGGATGCACCGAGTATGGTGTGTTATGCCCTTCATCCAAGATCTTCCTCTTTAGTTCCTCCATGTTTGGCACACAGACTCGGTTGTGGAACCTAAGAGTTCCATCCTCATGCACTACGAATCCCGGTGCCTTTCCTTGTGAGACCTCTTCCCTAATCTTAAGCAGCTGTAGATCCAGCTCCTATGCATTCTTAATCTCTTCCAAGAGAGTGGGTTGTACCTCCATTGCGTTCAACACCACTTCGCTCCCTGGAATAACCACATTAATCTCCAGCCTTCGAAACTCCTCACACAACTCATGTGGTAACGTCACCAGGTGGTTTGAGACGGGATAAGGTCTTCGGCTCAGGGCGTCTACTACCACATTAGCCTTTCCCGGGTGATATTGGAAATTCACATCGTAATCCTTCAAAAATTCCAACCACCTGGTTTGACGAAGATTCAACTCTTTCTGCGTGAAAAGGTACTTTAAACTCTGGTGGTCGATAAACACTTCACAGTGCACTCCATAGAGGTAGTGCCTCCAAATCTTGAGGGCAAAAACCACTGCTGCTAACTCCAGATCGTGCGTAGGGTAATTCTTCTCGTGAGTTTTCAACTGTCGAGACGCGTAAGCGATCACTTTGCCATTCTGCATTAACACACATCCCAATCCATTATGCGAGGCATCGCTGTATATCACGAATCCTTCATTCCCTTGAGGTAAAGCGAGGATAGGGGCCGAGGTTAGCCTCTCCTTCAGCGTCTGAAAGGCTTGCTCGCACTTGTCTGACCATGCGAACTTCACTGACTTCCTAGTCAGGTTGGTCAACGGATTTGCGATCTTAGAGAAATCCTGAACGAACTTCCGGTAGTAGCCTGCTAATCCTAAGAAGCTTCTCACCTCGGTGGCATTCTTCGGGGTTGGCCACTTGGTGATGGCTTCCACCTTTTGAGGGTCCACTGGTACTCCTTCCTTAGACACCACATGTCCTAGGAACGCAACCTTTTCCAGCCAAAACTCACACTTCTTGAACTTAGCATATAGTTCATTGGTTCGCAAAGTCTCCAACACTTTCTTTAGGTGGGTCGCATGATCGTCTCGGGATGCTGAGTAGATTAAAATATCGTCGATAAATACCACCACAAACTTGTCCAGGGAGGGTTTGAATACCCGGTTCATCAAATCCATGAAGGCAGCTGGGGCGTTCGTAAGCCCAAACGGCATCACTACAAACTCATAATGGCCGTAACGAGTTCAGAAAGCAGTCTTGGTGATGTCCTCATTCTGGGTCCTCAACTGGTGATAACCTGATCTCAGGTCAATCTTAGAGAACATCGTTGCACCCCTCAATTGGTCGAACAAGTCGTCGATCCGAGGTAAGGGGTAACGATTCTTGATCATTATCTTGTTCAGCTCTCGGTAGTCTATGCACAACCTCATGCTACCGTCTTTCTTCTTCACAAACAGCACCGGTGCCCCCCAAGGTGACGTGCTGGGTCGAATGTAACCCTTTTCAACAGCTCTTCTAGCTGTTTTTGTAACTCCTTAAGTTCGGAGCGCCATTCGTCGGTGCCTTGAGATAGGGCGACTCGGGCTCAGTCAATGCAAAAGTCCACCTCTCTTGGCGGAGGCATTCTTGGAATCTCGTCAGGAAACACGTCTAGAAAATCCCGTACCACCGGGATATTTTCTATGGTAGGCTCCTCCCCTTCGGAGTTCACCACATTGCACAAGAACCCTTCACACCCTTGGCCCAATAGTTTCCGAGCCTTGAGGGCAGAGATGATTCTCGGCCTATGGAGATGTCGGTCGCTTCAATGCTCCACACTTCTTCCATCTGGTCCAATTAGCATGAGCTTTTGCTTAAGACAATCTATCTGGGCCTGGTACTTCGATAACCAATCCATCCCCAGAATGATATCGAACTCCATCAAGTCGAACTGGTAAAGATCGGCGTCAAACTCTTGACCCGCTATAACTATTGGACACTCCCTATACAGCCCTCCACAATTAACAGACTTTCCTGTGGGTAGAGCTACAGACATGGGTATACTATTTCTCAATGGTTTCATCTTAGCTTTTTCCACAATTCCCGGGGCAATAAAAGAATGACTAGCTCCCGAATCAAATAAAGCATAAACATGATAGGTGTAGAGAGAGAAAGTACCCGTCACAACGTCCACCTCGTTCTCCGCTTCATCTTTTCTCATCACATACACCCTTCCACCTTGGTTCCGAGGTGGTTGTTGTTGTTGACGGGGTGGGGGTGGGTTGGGTGCTCGCCCCTGGTTAGCTTGGTTCCCTCCGGGGCCACCCCGGTTCTGATAGCGTTGTCCCGAGTTCCCTTGGTATCCGCCCCGGTTCTGTTGTTGCTGGCCCGGGTTTCCTTGATATCCCCCACGGTTCTGCTGACCATAGTTCTCGTTGTATCCTCCGCAGTTTTGGTTTGCGTAGTACGGTGGTGGCTGCTGGCGGTTGTTGGGATCCACGGCAGAAGAACGAGAGCAGAAGAGGGTGGGGTTTTAGGGTTTTTAGGTTTAGGTTAATTAGGAGTAGTTTAAGCAATTAAACAACTTAATTAACTTAATTAAACAAAAAAAAAAACTTGGGCAATACTCATGTAACCGTCCACTATCACAAAATTAGGGAATTTTTTTATAAAAAAAAACAATACTAATAATAAGATTTAATAATACTAATAATAATAATAGTAGCAAGAATAGTAATATTAATAATAATAACAATAATAGTATTAATAATAATACTAAAAAAATCCAATAATTAATTAAATAAAACTAACACATACTCATCAAATATTAACATTGATTTTACCAAAATACCCATATTCCCATGCATATCCATGCACGTAGAAAAACTATATTACCCTTAATAATCCCTCGACGGTCCTACGAGCTCAAGTGTTAACAATTTAAACACAGAAACAATTAACGGACGTAAAATAATACTAACGACGTAACGGTAATTATACTCGGATTTTCCGGGGTTTTACACTAAACATAACAAATTCTACTGTAGAAAGCATGGAAACTATAAGAAAGAGAAATAAACCGAGTTGGACTTCAATCCTTGCTTGAATGTCAATCCGCGGGGACTTTTGCTCCTCCACTTCTCTCCAATTCTTGAGAACCAATCTTCCAAAACTCAACCAATCTCTCTATCTTCACAATGGATGAATGTGGATGGAAATATGGATGAAAGGATGGATGAATATGATGATGAGGATGATGATGAGTAGGAGTCAATGCCAGCAAAAACCACCGGATACATCAATTATATAGCATTAAGAGCAACCGAAACGCCATTTTTGCATTAAACAGAGGCAACACGGGTGGTTCCAGGTCAACACGGACCATGCTAGGATCAACACGGGTCGTGTTGCCCAGACACGGACCGTGTTGGTCACTGGAGTTATATTCTGGACTTTCTGGAGGCTGAAACGACTAGTTTTGGGTCTTTTCTCACCCGTGTTGGTATCTGCCGGTATCCAATGTGTTCTTGGGCTTGAGCTTGGGCCTTGGGGTGGATTTATTCTTCAATTGTGATACTCTTGGACTCCATATACTTGATTTTAAGCTTGATTTCTTCACTTTAACACCAATTTCCTACAAAATTACCAAACTCCAACCAAGCATAAAATAGAGAATTCGAGTATAAAAATAATACATTCGTATCAATAATCACTCAAATTAACTCTAAATTACCCAAGATCACATATATATAAAATACACTTATCAAATCCCCCCATGCTTACACCTTGCTTGTCCCTAAGCAAGGCTAATACTCACAAACAAAATGGAAAACAACGAAAAGAACGAAAATAGAAAATAAAGGGACAAAATGACTCAAATCAAAAGGAAAAAGTTTCAAGGTAAAATTGAAAAATTTATTTACAAATCTCCTCAGGAAAGCATCGATAAGACATTCAATTAGTCCTACTTAATCAAGCATAGCCCAAGTATGAACGAAAGTCTATATACAAGAGAAAATGAAACCATAAAAAGAATTACAAAAACCATACCTATCAAGATCAAACTAATCACCCTCCTGATCACAAATGAAACAAGCAAGCACACAATAATGGATGAAACTAGGAAACTGAGAGCAACCTCACTTTAGGGAATGTGGAAACACTCCTCTCATGTGTTTGAAAAATAATATTCAATGAAGGTGCACTCAATACTCAATCATATAGCAACACTCTTCCATAAGCTTGCAAATAATCTCAATTCTCTACCGCTAAAATGCAAAGTACTAATGATAATCAAGAGGACTTTCAAAAGGGTTGTAATGGGGCTAAGGCTAAGGGTAAGGAGTGGAAATATATTTGGGAGTGTGGTGCTAAAAGCCAAAGCTAGGAGCATAAACCTCACAAAATTTACACAATTGAGAACTCTCACACTTTATATTCACAATAGAACACCCCAAAATCAAGTAGAAATTGCCTCAACTCAAAGAAAAATAAACTTTCAAACTACTAAACACACTTTTTTTTTTCCTTCATTTTTTTCATTTTCTGATTTTTTTCTATTTTTCTATTTTTTTCACTTTTTTTTTCTTTTTTCAATTCATAATCAAAGATATATACACTAATAAGGCAAACTTCCAACTCAACCCATATCAAACTATAATAGGGAGCAATCTCAAGATTTTCAACTTCATAACATCCCCAACAAACCAAACCACATAATTCATCACTATCAACCCAACTTTCACACTCTAACACTCCAAGCAATGGCTTAAGGGTAAGAAATTATATATACGGCCATGGCTAATTATATAGGTAATCAAAAGAAAGAGTGATAGAAGGCTAAAAGAAGGGTTAAAGGCGGATATTCACAAATAAAGGGTGGCTATTTGGCTTTGTAGCTAAAATATATACAAAAGAATGCCTCTATCATATTATCAATGCACAAGCAAAAATGCAGTTCCAAAGAGATACATCGCAAGTTCTAGAGAATGAAAACTATGGATGAGTCACACATGGGAAACATGAGACTAATAAAAATGATTAGTCATTTTAAGGCTTTGTGGTCTCACGGGTAAAAGCTCTCAAATAAACCTAGTTCAAGTAGATGTGTATGTGCTAAACTCATTCCAAAAGATCTCAAAAGGGCAATCAATCTTCACTATCAAAGTACAATTCTAAACTTTCTATGTTTTCACAACTCTTTTCAAAACTTTAATTCACAAAAGGGCTATACAAAACTAAATCAAATCAAAAGAATACGTATCTAGCTTTAATTCATCACCGGAGAATTTTATTCACTAATCTTAACCTACCCTAATTGTTCTTCTTTTTCTCTTTTTTCAAATTTTTTAATTTTTAAATCAAAAGTCAAATGAAAAACTAGAAAAGAAGGAACTAAAAACTAAGAAAAAGAACCAAAATAAAATCTAATATGATACTAACTAATGCAATTCTAAGTGGATGCAAAATATTTACAAATGATAGCTAGGAAAATCAAAAAGAAAAACTAAACTAAACAAAAGAAAAACTAAAGAAACAAAACTAAACCTAAAACTAAAATAAAAACTAGCAAACTAAAAGAAAACAGAAACTAAATATAAACAACAATAAAATCATATACACAAAGATGAGGACTCAAAATGTTCAAATTAATCCCCCCCATGCTTGGACAAAGCATTGTCCTCAATGCATAGATCAAGGAGAAACTAGCACGAAGGGGAAAAACAAGTCAATCACTGCGGTGGTGGATGAGGAGGTGGGTAAGGATATTGGGGAGGGTAGTTCAACTGCCAATCGCGCATCGCTTGCATCATCTCAAGCATGCGAGCTTGTTCGGCAGCTTGGGTGGCATTGGCTTGGTCAAGAAGGTCGAGCCTCTCAAAAAGCCGAGTTTGGTTTTGTAAAATTTGGTCCGAAGTGGTTCGAAAATAACCAAACTCATTTTCACAATAAGTTCTAAGAGAGGCATGGTCCGCACGCTAAGAATTAAAATTATCTTGGAAATCAAAAGCGGCGGCGGGACCTTCGTCATCATCCCCACCACCCTCGTGATGAGGAGGCAAAGGAACTTGGGCGGGAATAGGGTTAGGTTGAGGAATAGGTGCGTTAGAAAGGAAAAGAATATTCGGGAGCTCTTGAATGGTAAGGTTCGGATGAGGAAGCCTCATCAACTCATTGTTAGGATACACCCACCAGACTTCTTCCCCTCTTAACTTGCACATTTTCATGTCTCTAATAGCCCGACTATCTAAAGTCATTGGGCCCTCTACCCTATCTCGCTCGTGACGAGCCAGATCCCATCCAAAGTGCCTAGCCAAAATTGTGAGCAACCCACCAACAACAATATCACCTTTTGTGTGAGATGTGATGCGGGCTAAATGTGTGGCAAAAAGAGCGGCGGGGTTAACCTCGGGTCGTGCATAATACATACCCCATACCGTGTAAAATTAAGCTTGAGCCGCAACATTCATACTATCCCCCCGACCAAATAACCCACAAGCAAGGATGCGCTGCGTGTATCGGAACACGGGCTTCTGTATGTGCGTGCACTTAGACCTACTCGGGTGGTAGTCATTCCTAGTTGTGGTAAACTGCCAAAATTCATTGGCGTTCCATTCGGCTAAAGGGGGCACATCTCGTGTGGCGACACCTTGGACAACTGGCAAACGAAAGATCTCGGCAAATTGGGCAAGAGTCAATCAATGTTCCTCTTCATCTATACTAAAGGAAATCCTACCCTCTTGTGTTCTAAGATTTACATCAAAGGTGCTAAGCACCTCTAGGGTAAGGTTCCGATAGGTGGGCTCTCTCATCCTACCGAAATCTAACATCCGTTTCCGATTTAAAAGTCATTCTACATCAGCTAGCATGCCAGTGGTTTGCAAAAACGGCTCATTCATGTAACGAGTACGGATTATGTTTCGCTTAGACAAAGCAAGGTAACGCTCGAATTGTACACCTTCTAAATTAAAAGGGTTATTACCTCGCATTTGCCGAGAGGACGATCCCGCTTTGCCCTTGCCTTTGTCTCCGTTGTCCCCTTTTCGCTTCTTTGATGCTTGCTCCTCACCACGCGAAGTCATGACCATCTTTTATACAAAATATACAAGCTAAAAAAGTTAGTAATATGCAAGGGTAACAAAAGAAAAACTAAGCAAAACTAAGAAACCTTAAACCTAAACTAATCCTAAACTTATGTACATAAGACTCAAATCAAACTAAATTCTAAGGTTTTATTTTTTGGTGTTTTCAAGACCTTTAAACTCTTAAACATTACTAATTAAACTAAGTTAGACTACGCTAGGCACTTAACATATACATAAACATATACAAGAAGTTAAGCAAGCTAGTTAATCCAACACTTCAACATATACAACATTATACAACACTAAAACACCCAAAATTAAAGACTAAACTAAAGTAAACTAACTAAACTAAGTTAAGACCTTAACAACTAAAGTAAACTAAAATTAGAAAACAAAAGCCAAAATAAACTAATACTAATGTAAACAACTAACTTAAGATAAGAAAACAACTAATGTACATACTAAAACAGAAAATCAAAACTAAAAGAAGCAAAAACAACAAACTAAATCAAAGAAATAAACTAAAACAAAGAAGCAACATTTATACAAGAAAATCACACTTCAAAAAGCTTGAAACATAACAATGGTGGACAACAATGGAAACTCACATACTATACACAAAAATTAAAACTAAAAACGAAAATATAAAACGAAAATAAACTAAATAAAACAAAGAAATTAGAAAAACCAAACCTTGTTACACTTGAAGGAGAAGAAAAGGGCTCGAAGGAAGATGAAAATGGGTGGTTTTGGTTATGGAGGTGGAATGGGGTGAAAAAGGAGTGAAAGGAATGAGGATGAAATTGGTGGGATCTGAAAGAGGAAGGAAAAAGATGAAGAATGGAAGAAAAATGGAGTGATTTGGGTGAGAATTGAGGGAGATGGAGCAAAAAGATGGATGGAGGAAGAAGGTTATGGCTATGGAGGTTGAGGGAGATGGAGGAAGAAGAATGAGTTAGAGAGGGAGTAGATTTAGGGCTTACACGAGTAAAACGGGACCAAAACGGACGAATTAAAAGGAATTGGAAAAACAGGGCATCAAAACGGGCTGAAAAATCCGTGTCGCTATGAATCGGGGGTAAACACGGATCGTGTTGCCCTAACACGGTCCGTGTTGACCCGTGTTCAAAAAATTTTCCTCTCTGGACGGTAACACGGATCGTGCCAGGCTCTGCATGACCCGTGTTGGCCTTGTTCTTCGCCTGCTTCGCCTGGGTTCGAATCCTCTTGGCATCTCTTCCCCCTTTTATTTTTCTCTCTTTTTTTCTTTTTTCTTCATTCATTCATTCACTCACTCTCATCTTGTTTTTCTTTTATTTCCTTCTCTTCTATTTTTTTCCTCACTCACTCTTAATCTCGTTTTTTTATTTCCAAACTCAATTTTGCGCTACTTTTTTTTCTTTTCAAATTTTCAGATTTTTTTTTTATTTCCCTAAAACTAATACCTCAAAAAGAAAAATAAAATATAAACCCTAGAAAAATCCTAGGAAAAGAAGGAAAAATTTAGAAAAATCAAAATAAAAGGAAGAAAAATAAGGAAAAATTATAGAAAATCCTAAAAAATGAAAATAAAATCGAAAAAGCTTGGGTTGCCTCCCAAGAAGCGCTTGTTTAATGTCCTAAGCTAGACAAGGTACCTCTCAACCGGGCGAATAGTCCATAACTCCATAGCCAAGGGCTTTAGGAGCTCCATCTTGTAAAGTACCTCCGAATGTCTTCAAATTGACCCTACAGTTTGGGTCAAACCCATCACCTCCTTCAGAAATGGAGGGATCACCATCATCAAACCTGAAAAACTCATTGAAAGCACCCTTGTTAATAGCATAAGGCACGTTCTTGATGATGTTAGGTGGGGGCAAAACTTCTTTTATCCCCACCCTTGCATCGCCAAGTTCATGGCCTTCATTAAATAATAAACCTCAAGGATCTTCAACAAAATCATCATGAGATTTTTCAAGGTTTTCTCTTTCAACATCACGCACACAATCATCATTCTTTTCATAAACCAAACCATCAACATGCTTATCTTTCTCACATAGCACACCAAAGCAAGGGGAAACTCCACGTGGCAAAACATCACGGAATAAATCGAACTCAAGTTCATGTTCCCCTATCTTAAACTTCATCTTTCCACATTGTACATCTATGACACACCCTACTGTAGCAAGAAAAGGTCTCCCCAAAATGATTTGGGTACGAGAATCTTCAGGCATATCAAGGATGACAAAATCAATCGACACATAGCAATCACCCACCTTAAGGGGAAAGTCCTCCAAAATACCCTTAGGGTACTTGATGGAACGATCCGCCATTTGCAATGACATGGTAGTTGGTCTCAACTCTCCTAGGTTCAACCGTTCATACAAAGAATAGGGCATTAAGCTTACACTAGAACCCACATCACACAAAGCTCGGTCAACGGTTAAACTACCTAGGCCACATGGAATATTGAAGCTTCCCAGGTCCTTAAGTAAGCTTGTTAAGAACCACAGAACTACATTCTTCAGTCAAAGCAACTTCCTCAATTTCATCAATTTTCCTCTTTTTAGAGAGGATTTCTTTCAAAAACTTTGCATACAAAGGCATTTGAGATAAAACATCCAAAAACGGCACATTCACATTCAATTGCTTTAACATATTAAAGAACTTGCCGAATTTTGCATCAAATTTAGCCTTAGCATATCTTTGAGGAAAGGGTAACGGTGGTTTCTAAACCCTAGGTGGAGATGAAGGTCGGGTTTCGGTGTTTTCTTTTGGAGGCTCACTCTCAAGGTCTTTCCCTCTCTCAATCCCATCACTAGACTTCTCAACCTCAACCCCCCCATGCTTAGCATTTGGCATGCTAGGTCCCTCATATTGAGTCCCACTCCTCAAAATAATGGCATTACATTGGGCATTAGGGTTAGGAATGGGTTGTCCGGGAAGTGATCCCGACGGAGGGGTAAAAGTTCTAGCTTGGTTGGCCAAACGAGTCTCGAACATTTGGTTTTGGGAGGTCAAAAAGTCTACTCTAGAGGCCAAGGCTTTGATCACATCATCTTGCCTTTGTTGATGCTCAAACTGTCTTTGTTGGGATTTAAGGACAACATCTAACATGACCTCTATAGTTTTTAGGTCTTGGATTTGGGGTTGGGGTTGTTGGGTAGGCCTTTGTCCTTGTCCTTGTTGGGCACCCAAGTGATTATTGTTTCGGTAAGAAAAATTCGGGTGATTTCTCAAACCGGGGTGATATGCATTTGGGTTACCAACATAATTGGCTTGTTCATTAGGCTCTCCACTTTCCACACCACTAGGACAATGCAATGTTACATGCTCAAAAGAATGACATGATGCACATTGAGGTTGAGGGGGAGGGGTAGCATTCACATTCATTCTATCCATCTTTTCAGTAATAGCATCTAATTTTGCGGATAAAAGAGTGATAGCATCTACCTCATACTTACCTCCCGTTCGCGCGGAACGGGGCTTAGACCATTGATAGCTATTCACGGACATTTGCTCGATGAGTTAATGGAGCTCTTCCACGGTCTTGCTCATGATGTCACCTCCCGCCGCTGCCAAGATGTTGGCCCTCAAATTGTCATCCACTCCGTTGTAGAACGCTTGAATCGGCACCCAAGGCTCAAAACCATGTTGGGGGCATTGCCTTAAGAGGTCCTTGAACCTCTCCCACACATCGTAGAAGCTCTCTCCCGGTTCTTGTGCGAATGTGGAAATTTGGTTCCTTAGGCTTGTCAACTTGCTAGGCGGAAAGTATTTCGCCATGAATGCACTAGCAAGTTGGTCAAAGGAGGTGAAGGGGGTAGTCGCCGGTAGGGAATCCAACCATTCCCAAGCCTTCCCTTCTAGTGAGAAGGGGAAAATCTGGAGTTTGATTGCGTCCTCCGTCGCTCCATTCGCCTTGAACGTCTCACAAGCTTGCTGAAAGATGCGGAGATGCCGGTTGGGGTCTTCATTGGGAAGGCCATGGAAAGGTGAGGTCTTCACCAAGTTGATGAGGGAGCTCTTCAACTCAAAGTCATGTGCGTCCACTCCCGGTGCGTTGATGGTCGTGGGTTGATTCGCGACTGGGGGAGTCACGCATTGCCCAAAAGTACGTCTTCGTTGGGCCATCTTCGGTTCTTCCTTGGCTTCTTCTTGCCTCCTTCTTGCTTCCTCTATTCGTTGTCGCTTCCGCCTTGAACGGAAGGTTCTTTCTATCTCCGGATCAAACTCGAATAGCGGTGCCTTATGCATATACTGATTGACAACCTTGCAAGAGACAAAAACAAGAACAACCAAGGAAGATCAAACAGGAAAAATAAAAGAAAATGATCTAGTCAATCTAAGGATATTCGTTCGGTGGCGGCTAGGGACAAAGTCCCCGGCAACGGCGCCAAAAACTTGATACGCCGCAAGTGCACGGGTGTACGTGTAACAAATATCAAGGTCGATCCCACAGGAACTTTGCTAACTACACACCAAACTAGCTTCCTATGTAATTGCTAAATCGGCCGGGTTTTGATTGTGAAAAAACTATTTTTATTTCTAGTCACTAAAAAGGTCAAATAAATCAAATATTCACACAATTCACAAGATGAAATCAATATGAGAAAAGCGTTCAGGGGATAAAACCTAAATAACTCTATGAATCAAACAAGTGGATTGAACATGTATGTCACTAATTTGGTACATTTTAGGGTCGATAATCGCATAATGTATTCCGTAGCGAGCTTTAGGCAATGAAACAGATTGCTTAGTAAAATTGATCTATTAGACTCTTTATTGTGTCAATTTTATCTAAGTTAAATATCAAATCCAATGACCCCTAGTTACAAAGTCTTCTATCTCTAGTTCACTTCATAAACTAGTTTAATCCTAAGGGTTCTGATTATCGAATTTCTCCGTTCGGTACTTCATTCAACAATCTAATTCCATATTCTTGATGGCCAGTCAAAAACAATGACATACATAATTAAAGGTTAAATAAAATGCATTCAAACTAGATAAACAAACTTGTTCAATCCAATAAAACTTAATCCATAAGAGAAACTAATAAGGGTTTATCCCCTAAACTTATGAAACTACTCACTACTCATGTTCGATTCACTAAACATAACAAATTCTACTCTAGAAAGCATGGAAACTATAAGAAAGAGAAATAAACCGAGTTGGATTTCAATCCTTGCTTGAATGTCGATCCGCGGGGACTTTTGCTCCTCCACTTCTCTCCAATTCTTGAGAACCAATCTTCCAAAACTCAACCAATCTCTCTATCTTCACAATGGATGAATGTGGATGGAAATATGGATGAAAGGATGGATGAATATGATGATGAGGATGATGATGAGTAGGAGTCAATGCCAGCAAAAACCACCGGATACATCAATTATATAGCATTAAGAGCAACCGAAACGCCATTTTTGCATTAAACAAAGGCAACACGGGTGGTTCCAGGTCAACACGGACCGTGCTAGGATCAACACGGGTCGTGTTGCCCAGACACGGACCGTGTTGGTCATTGGAGTCATATTCTGGACTTTTTGGAGGCTGAAACGACCCGTTTTGGGTCTTTTCTCACCCGTGTTGGTATCTGCCGGTATCCAATGTGTTCTTGGGCTTGAGCTTGGGCCTTGGGGTGGATTTATTCTTCAATTGTGATCCTCTTGGACTCCATATACTTGATTTTAAGCTTGATTTCTTCACTTTAACACCAATTTCCTACAAAATTATACCAAACTCCAATCAAGCATAAAATAGAGAATTCGAGTATAAAAATAATACATTCATATCAATAATCACTCAAATTAACTCTAAATTACCCAAGATCACATATATATAAAATACACTTATCAAAGGCCCATTGGATTTTCTTTCATGCTAGCCTCTTTTCTTGTTATGCTTGATTTGTACACTTGTCCCGGTACAAAATCCAGTGTCTACACTTATCATATCAATTAATGTGTATAATTCAATTTTTTAAAAAATAAAAAGGACCAATTATAACTTTACGAAAATACCCTCTTTAAAATACACATATTATGATCTTCACACTTTGATCGAGTTTGCGTAAGATGATGATCGAAGTGGTTCTTGGAGGTCCACAATTTCTGACGATAACCCGGGGCACAGTGTCCTGAGGGAAAATGCAATAATCTTGTTGACTTGAGTAGAATGAGACCCGATGTCACGAAGGTGGACGCAATATCCTAACAACTTGGAAAATGATGAGATTCGATGTCTTGAAATTGGATACGATATCCTGCGGTTGGTTGACAGGGGCTTGGCTTCTTCAATTTACACGGTGAGATTTTACAAGTTGTATCATTTTTACGTTGGTGGTTTTTTTTATGGAAAAAAAATTAAATAATAAGTGCAACTAAGTTAGGAAACCGGAATTGAAAAATTCTCAATTCATTTTCCGCTCACAGTGGGACTAAGAGCGGGAGCAACAGTCTACTTCAGTCACAACAAGACCGAAACATGACCTCTAAAAATTACCAGAATCCCAGTCCCGATTATCCATACAAAATTATAAAATGTATTTTGTTAAATATAAATTCATTTAAAAAAAATTGAAAATTGAAAATTTTTAAATGTAAGTGTTAGCCTAATAAACAAACACATATGAGAAAATATTTAATATTTAAAATTTAAAAATAAATTTATAATTAGAAGAATTAAATTATATAAGTTTATGTTAAATAAAAAAAGCAAACAATTAAGAGAACAATTAAGAGTGTGGTTTGGTTAACTTATTTCCATCGGCAAATTGGTGATGTTTATGGAGTTGACAATATTTGGAGTCCATAATTGACAATATTTTGAAATTATAAAAGAATTAAGGTTATGTTAAACGGTTTTGCTAAACGTCACCCTGGGGCGATGGTTAAGGGGGAATCTTATCCACTTTTTTATTATATAAATTTTATGTATATATCATAAAAGATTATCTTTTCAATATAATATACTTATTATCTAATTAAATCTAAACAAATCTATCATTACCTAATAAATATTTTATAATTATCTTCATAATTGTAAAATTGGAAATAACATATAAAATTGATTATCTTGTATATATCATATATCATATATCATATATCATATATCATATATCATTTATATATATATTTGGGATATTGGATCACAATATACCGACCTTTGGGGGTATTGGATTGTAATATACCGACTTTCATTATTGGACAACAATATCTCTGACCTTTATACTTATGTGAGATTATTATACCAACAGTGCCTAAGGAGGTGGTGACTGGTTAACTGGTCTTTGTTCTGATGTGACAGGCGGAGGGAAATTAACCGACCCTTGCCCAGTAACCCTATTAACCCCTCCGCTTTTCTCACTAACCCACATTAAAAGAAATCGGCACTAACACAGTGACTAACGCGGTGGTGAACTAGTGTTCATACTGACGTGACACACAACCAACCAATGTCTTTTAATATGGGTTAGTGAGAAAAACTAAGGGGTTAATGGGGTTATTGGCCTGGGATAGTTTTTTTCCCTTCACCAGCCACGTTATCGCTCATGGAGACCGGTTCACCATCCCCTTAGTTACTTTTGGTATAATAATGTCACCTAAGTATAAGGTCAGTGTAGGGCCCGCGGCCCGGAGGGCACGGTCCCCCGCGGAGTGTCGATCGACGTAGGGTGGCTTATAGCTTCCTAGGGTGCAATTTCAATTTTTATGCACAAATTATTAGTATTTTAATTAATCATTTCATGTAGTTAAGGACTAAGATATGTTCAATCCTCGATTTTCAAAATAATAGTGAACCATATCTATTCGGAAATGGACCGAGACCTCTAGAGGACATGAAATCCTAGCGGATTTCCTGGGTCTAATAAGGTCTAAGCCCATCCCGAATAAGAGAATAGTCACTGAAGGGCAAAATAATGCTCTAAACATGCATACGGGTCAAAAATCCGCGAGGATTTTCAACTGGCATGCATGGCCAATCCATTATTTTACACCCCATGACTATTCTGCAGCCTGAATTAGAATCAGACAGACCCACTGGCCAGAAATCCGCGAGGATTTCTGAACAGTAAACCAAGCCGATGCACCATTCAAGTCAAAGCCACCAGAATTTTGAGATGAAGATCAATCATACAAAAGTCGTTAACTTGCATAAAATAAAACATACGGAGTCGCAAGTTAGTTTTTTTTAAAAAAACTAACAAAACAAAAGATAAGGTAACTCCACGATCTTCGAACCAAAAAAACGGGATCGGGGGTAAAGGTAC
Source organism: Portulaca oleracea (assembly GCA_029582165.1). Lineage (NCBI taxonomy): Eukaryota > Viridiplantae > Streptophyta > Magnoliopsida > Caryophyllales > Portulacaceae > Portulaca > Portulaca oleracea. Next base: position 34,138,364 of record CM055888.1, on the reverse strand, counting down.
AAATGCAAAGGGGGTGCCATTACATTGCCCGCCAAAGCGGCCTTTACTAGGTCGGGTCTCTTTTTGAAGGAAAAAAGTTAAAAAAAAACATAAGCATAAAGTTGTCACAGAATTTTCAAATTAAATCATGCGAGCGCAAATTATGAAATAAGCAAATGTCAAAGTAAAGAAAATGAAAATTACAGCGCGCGGGGCGTTGGAAGCTACATGGTTACAAATCAGAGAAAATCCAACAAAATTGAAATGAAAATTTACCAAACCCCGGCAGATCCGCGAGGATTTCTTTGGTCAGACCTCAATCTGTGTTACACAAATATGGGCAGTGGTGTTTTTCCAAAAATCCGCAAGGATTCTATGTAAAAAAAAAAGTGAATATTGTTTCTCCTTTTTGTGTTGCTAATTTCCGGAAGCGCACCTTCACCTCAGTTTTTTCACCCTGCAAAATCCGCCAGAACTTCCCCTTTATAGGCATGACGTCTGGGAATTTATCTGCAGCGGTTACATGCCCCCTCTCACCCATGAAATCCGCGAGGACTCGTCTCACTAGGGAGAGTGGGGAGAAACAGTTTTCTTGATCAAGCTAACTGCTAGTTGACTGGGGACAAAAATCCCGCCAATTCATCTGAATTCAAACGGGAATCCCCAAGACTCTTTTGCTGCGATCTGCAGGATTTTCCTTCTGGGCTGGATTTTTGTACTGGGCTGAAACTTGAACTGGCATGGGCCAACATGAGAAATCCGCAAGAAACTCATCTGATTGGGCCAAAAAAATGCAAAAAACCGCGAGAATTTCATCTGACTGGGCCAAAAAATGCAAAATCCGCGAGAATTTCATCTGGCCCAAAAATGCAAAATCCGCGAGAATTTCATCTGACTGGGCCAAAAAATGCAAAATCCGCGAGAATTTCATCTGGCCCAGAAATGCAAAATCCGCGAGAATTTCATCTGGCCCAGAAATGCAAAATCATGAGAATTTCATCCGCCCAGAATGCAAAATCCGAGAATTTCATCCGCCCAAATGCAAAATCAGAGCTTCTCGTCAGGCCAAAATGAAATCCGCGAGAATCTGTCTTTTGGGCTGCTGGAGATACTACCTTGAAGTAAACTTAATTTTTCCATGTCTACAGTTAGCCCCCACTTTGACAGAGCCTGAGTAGGGCGAATGTCAAAGTAAATATCTTTGAAAATGTTGATAGTTAATCAGAGGCAATCCGCTACTAGCTTGGTTGCTGGATATTGTCCATGCTAAATTATCCAAGGGTAGCTTGAATAACAGAAATTTGACCAGAGGTAGTCCGATACTGATTTGGTTGCTGGATATCGTCCAGGCTTGATTATTCAAGGGTAGCTTGAATACTAAAAATTATCCGGAGTTAGTCCGCTGCTAGCTTAGCTGCTGGATATTAACCAGGCTTGATACGGTTTTTCATCTGAGAGTAAAGTTTATGAGCTTGTAAAATGAAATAAAAAATAAGGAAAGTAAAAAATAACAATACAATAAAAAACAAGAAGAAGAAAAGAAAAAATAAAAATAAAAAAATAAAAATAAAAAATGAAAATGAAAATAAATAAATAAAAATAAAAACAAAGAAAAATTAATAAAAATAACAATAATAATACTAAAGATAAAAATAATGAATACTTCCCTTCAATTGCTTCTTCACCACTCACCACCACTCATCACCACTCATTATCCTCATTTCAAAGGCACTTGAGCTTCTACTCTACTTCCACACATTCAAGCCATCCTAACTGTTTAATTTCTTCCACTCCATTTCTCCCAAATCCGCGAGACTCTCTGACAAATTTCTGTTGAAATCCGCAAGATCAAGCATTGATGCGAGCTGAACTCCATTTTTCTTGTTCATTTTCTTGTTCATTCTGTTGAAATCCGTGAGATCCGCGAGAGGCCGAAGCCCAACCAAGCCATTTTCTTGTTCATGCTGTTGAACTCCATTTTTCTGAAGAAAAAAAATGTGACAAATCCGCGAGAAACCCAGTAAAGTCGAGCTGTCTCGAGCTGAGTTGAACTGAGCTAATAGATCCACACTGCTCTTGTTCATGCTGTTGAAATCCGCGAGAAATTGAGCCAAACTGCAACCGGGTATTTTTTTCAATCAAATTTTGAGTGTCTGAAACACCCTTGATGAATTGAGAAATCCGCGAGAAACTCATTTTTTTTCGATTGCAGATCCGCGAGAAACCCAGCAATTCGGACTATCTCGAGCTGAGCTTCACTTGAAACCTCACAGATCAAAGGTATGTCTTTGAAAATTTTAACAGATTCCTCTTGCAGATCCGCGAGACACATCCGATAAATTTCTGAAATTTTCCTTCATTTTACCCAGAAAATCCGCGAGAAGCTGGGCCAGTTGCCTTTCGAAATCTTAGACAAATCCGCGAGAAACTGAGCTAATATTGCAACCGGGTATTTTTCTCTCAGTCGAACTTTGAGCTTCAGTCATGTCTTCAAATGAAATCCGCGAAAAACTCACAGTACTGAGCTCAATTTTTGCTCAATTTTGAATGAGTTCCACATTTTGAAAATCCGCGAGAGCTCCGGCTGATAGAGCTTAAGCTGCTAAACTTGACAGATTTTCGGATAAAATCCGCGAGAAATGGGCTTGAGATTAAGCTGGAAATTAACTGAGTTGTGCCGCAATTTGTGTCTTGGTTTGGAAAATCCGCGAGGCACTTGAAAAAAAAACTGTGTGGGGGTTTTTTCTTTGTTTAGAAAATGATGAGTGTCGGGAAATAAATCCTCGCGGATTTCAGTTATTCCCGGGCACATAAGCCAAAATTTCCTTTGGATAAAGTCAGATTATAAAATCTTCCAACAAAATATGCTATGTGTGAGGTGATAAATCCGCATGAATCTAGCAGAACATGTGCACATGTCTTATATATATTTTTTTTAATTCTGAACATGCTATCAAGTCTTGAACCCAAATCCAGCAGGATTAAGTTTTGGACGTATTATGTTTCAGAAAAGTTCATAATGTTGACCTTTCATGCTCATTTTGTGGCTAGAATCCGCGAGGAGCCCAGTTGCACTTGAACATTTTTTTTATATATATTTTTATTCAACCTGTTTTGAACTGTACCAGAAAAGAAAAAAGGCTTGGGTAAAAAAACCAAATCCGCGAGGATTTTGTTGGCTCGGCCCGACTCTTTTTTACTATATTTCTAAAATATCAAGCAAGTCTGAAATCGGATCTGCGAGGATATGCTTTGAAATCCATGACCTTTTTGATATTTAAATCATTCAATAAATTAAAAAAAAATATAATCATATCTATAAGCCCACTTGGAAATGTGGGCTAATGGACTGAACCACCTCATTTTTTCAAGCTTTGCTTGAGCATTTGAGAGGCCTATGCCCAAGTTGAGCCATTACTTTGTTTGGAACCTTCAAGTTTATTCACAGTTTGTAATTTTACTTACAGTATTCCATCATGGCACCTACAAAACCTGGACAATACCATCCAAAGAAAGCAGCGTGGGCAGCTCATATTGCTCAGAAAGGCAATATGAGTAAGGAATGGGCTGGCCCCGATCAATGGGACAACAATGACCTTTTGTACTGTCGTACCATGCATATCTCTCATCATGCATCCCAAATCCCAGTACGTGCCTCTTTACACATCCTTACTATCACATATGTGACCAGCCTTTTGACAAACTCTTGAATTGACTTTCTTCGTGTTCTACCACCTTGCAGGTCGACAACGTGCAAGCCTGTGGGGCCATCGGGAAAATAATGAAACTGTTGGACGAACTAGAACAGCTTGGCTACCCAGCCAAAGAAATAATCCAGGAAGCGGGGTTTGGTCATTTGCTCAATGCTCTACAGGCCATGCGGGAGCCCACTGGAAATTGTGTCGTACGTGCCCTAAGCGAACGCTTTTGGGACACAACGAACACATTTCATTTTCCCCGGTGTGAAATGACCATCACACCTTTGGATTTCACAATGATCACTGGATTGTCCTTTGGTGGTGACCCTCTCCAATACTCCAACGCTTTGGACAATGATAAGGACTTGCAAGTAGAGTTATTTGGCCCCTGATGTTAAATGTGGACGATAATCGTAGTTTCCGATACTCCATTCTCTTTGAAGAAGTTCAAAAGGGCAACTTTTAGGACGACGATTATGAGGAAGATCAAAGACGGCGAGTGATCCTTGCCCTCTTCCTTAGCACCACAATTTTTGTCGACCGTGGGAATCGTACATTTTTTCATTACTTGGAGAATCTGGTGGATCTTGATAACCTAAATAATCTGGCATGGGGTGCCGCTGCTTACACCTGCCTTTTCCGGGGGCTTCGTTCTGGAGTTCGAGTCCCAAAATCAAAAATCGACAAGAACAACACCTACCTTTCTGGCTTGTGGAAAGTCATCGAGGTATATCTCTTCTACGACTTTGCTTCCTTTCTAAGAAAATGCACACTGACCTCATTCATATTGATACAGATCTGGTTTTATGAATATTTTGAGGAGTTATCCCCAAAGTCTAACGCTGGGCCTGTTTTCCCAATCGCTCTTCGTTGGGGTAACGACGAATTGGTAGAAAGAAAACGCAGAGTGGAGCACTTGGAGCTATTCCGTGGACTTTTAAACAATCTCGGACAGGTATAATCCTTTATTTACTCCTTCATCTCACTATTTCACCATTATAACCCCATTTAATATATGTTTAGGGTGCACTAAATCCTTGGGCTGCCTATGAAGTTACTGAGGATCAACTTCCTGACTTTGATACCTTACAAGATATTAATTGCCGAAGGATCCTATTCGAAGGTCCCTTCACTTTTATCTGGTACTGTGGTGAAAGAGTGACCCATCAATGTCTCCATATATGGCCCCCTTTTGTACCTATAGACCCCCCAGCAAAAATGTTTTATTCTCGCTCCCTGACCCAGGAAGAACTCGAGGCCAATCTTATGGGATTTCCGATCGGGAACTTATGGATTGAGGGTGCCAATTATGTCGATTTCGCTCGTTCTCGCCTCATGGGTTCCATGGTAACTATAGGATTTACTTGCTTTCGTATTTACTCTTTTAAACGTTGTGCCAATTATGTCGATTTCGCTCGTTCTCGCCTCATGGGCTTTGGACCTCGACGTGGTGGGCGTGGAGGTAGAGGACCTCATCATGGTGGTGGTCATCATGGCGGAGGTGGTCACCATGGAGATGGTCATCACGGAGGTGATCATCACGGAAATGACCATGATGATGATGATGATGACGACGGTGACGACTATGACATGGGTGGAGGTATGCAACTTGGCCCTTATACGCAACAAGGTGCCAGTCCTTCCGGTGAGAGTGGCGGGATGACTATCTACGGCTCCCAACACGGCAACTATGTCCCCAATATCCCCGCAATTCCTGAAGATGTAAGTGAGGATTCTGCCGGGTCTTCTGGCAATGTGGCTTTCAAATCTGCTCGGGGATCAACTAAGACTCGCAACTATGGGAGATATCTTAGTGAAAGTGATACCTCACAAACCTATGAGTCCACTGACATGTCTACCCTAGAACAGTTATTCGGCAGTCTGTCCATTTCGCAGGGATATCCCGAATACCAACAGGATTGGGCCTACGATGCTTATCAAACACCCACAGAATACAAGGATATTCCTCCTGAGGCTCCTGTTTTGGCCATGCCTGCCCCGAACGCCTCTAGCTTCTTTGACTCATCTTCTTCATACTTCATGGGTAAAGAGGAACCAGTTGAGAAGGAATACGACGATGATTGGAGCTTAACAACCCCAGTCTTGAGAGCTCCCGTTTTGCAAGGTCACTATCCAGGCTCCTACCATGTTGATGAATCAGGACGAGTTTATACTTATGAAATCCCTGATACTTCATGGGTCGAAGAACCTACTGCAGAAGAGTACCGTCCTGATCCGACCCCTCAACCTTCTTCCTGGGCAGCTGACGGGTGGAACTACTTCACTAGAGAAAACCCTACTCCTTCGCTGGTGGGCCGGCGCTTCGGTTTTTCAGGCCCGGAGTTTATAGACTTAGTCTCTGACGAAGAGGATCATTGAGAATTAACCATGTATAATGCTTAAACAACTGTTGTCTTGTTTGTTATTACTTGACTCATGCACTATCCTAGATGCAGACACTGATGCAAATGCTAATGTATGAATTATTATGTTTTTATTTATTATTTTTCTTTAAATGAGATGCAAGACACAACAAAAGAAAGACATTGAGCTGGGGTCAAAACAAAAGTAAATTTCTATAAATTTTGTCGGAAACAATTAAATTTTGATTACACCAAAATTTACATAACAAGCCTCCCTGCAAATAATGACTCGGGCCTTTAATCGGCCCAAACAGCTTGACAAATCCGCGAGGGTTGACCTCGCTCCCCGGACCCAACACTGTTGACAGCCCACTATCATGAATAATTCCTTCCATCTGACAAATCCGCGAGGATTGGCTTTGTTCCCCGGACTTAAAATCCGCGAAGTCCCAATCCCAACCAACCTTGGTGTCGGTCGATTATCACAATTGTTTAATTGAATCTGCACCTCCAACTACTGAGAGTCCTTGATACATATTACTTATATGACAAAAACTCCGCGAGAATGTACTGCTCATAGAGTCCTATCCCAAAAATCCGCGAGGACTTCCAGTTCATACCCACCTCCTCGCATCCATATTTTGAATTTTTTAAACTCTATAAAATCCGCGAGAATCTACCATCCATAAAATCATAAAACTTCTCCCACACCTACCCTGTGGCTCGGCTTCTTCCACGAAATCCGCAAGAAATTCACCCTACTACCCAAAATATGTCGTTCCAAAAAGAGCTAGAACAATGGATGCTTTCACTTCCATTTGCTGAAAAGGAAGAACTGAAAAGGTACAATCTTCACACCTTAATCAGTTTAAGACAAGTGAGAATCATGTGGGATTTTTTGAGGGCTACTACTGAATTCTGGGACCTTGAACTCCATCTATTTAGATTTGGAGAAAAAGAACTGTGTCCGCTCCCCGAAGAATTCGGGGCAATATTAGGTTTTAAGTTCACCTCAACACCTGTAATTCCGACTTCTTCCAAAAATACTGCTCCGAGATATACTTCTTTACTCGGGTTAGAGAAAGACAACCTAGAGAAAATTTTAGAAGGTGAAAGAGTAAACTTTCTGCCTTTAATTTCTTTGTTCAAAAGTGGTGACGAACGAAACGGTGTCGAGAAAAAAGTTAGAGCTTTAGTTCTGTGCCTGTTGGGGGGATTTTGTTTCTATCATGGTGGTACAAATAGCGGTCCAGCTTCATTAATTAACATCAGCGAGAGTCTCCGTTGCGATCAAAATCTAGCGCCAATTATCGTGGCCGAAACTATCTTGTGCTTGGATCGACTATGTGAGGAACCCGAGAGTGACTTCTCAGGAAGCCCCTGCTTCTGTAAATTTTCAAATTAATTTCCACCTTTTCAATTGAAATCCGCGAGGACCCTGTCTTCAAAACAAGTACCAGACTGATTTATTTGTAGGACTAAATCCGCGAGGATCCTGTCTTCAGGTAAATTTTCTGAATTTTGACACTAAATCCGCGAGGATTCAATTCGAACATCATTGTAAATCTTCATCAATTGCTACTGAGATTTATTTATGCAATTTTCAAGAAATCCGCGAGAATCCCCTGAAACTGTCTCCTGGAATTTCCTAGCGAATCGGCGAGAATTCGTTTTGTTGAGAATATAAATTCTCTTTCTTGCTCTTGCAGGTATGGTTAATGGAACACACCCGCTTCTTAGCACCTCCTAAGAATGAGCCGACATTCCGGATGTCCCAGTTTTGCCAACGTGCCCGTAAATATAAAGAACGTTCGACGGACAAGTGGTTGAAATGGTTTGTTGAAGAGATGATCATCAAGTGGCACATTACTTAGTGGAGGATGAGGGAAGTAGTGACCGTTGATCATCAATGCCCGTTTGTGAGACTTGTGGGCCTGACGCATAGCACCTATTACTTCCCTGAGCGAGCCAAACGCCAAATTAGGAGAAAACAGTGGATTCCAACACTTGACTGCATCCCACCTAACCCTAGAGTCATTGCTAATGATGCTGTGAAAGTTAGATATTGGCAAGACTATTGGATGAGCAGACCTGTTCTCACTGTACCTACAAGGGGCGGGAGCACTTTTGTATCTGAGGCTTATCGCCATTGGATAACTGAAACAGACCCGACTATCAGGAAGGACTTAAAAGAGAGGGAAGAAAAAGAATGGCAACCCTTACCCACTGGAGTCCGCCCTCTTAGCTCAACTGCTACGACGCAGCGCACTCGCCCTCGGGAAAGACCCTTAGTGATAAGAGAACCTAGACCTACTCAAACTTCATCTCAACAGACTCCAAAGAATGGTGGAAAAGGCAAAGAGAAGGCTCAAAACGACCCGACTATTAGGAAAAGACAACGAAGAGTATCTTCAAAAGGCGAAGGATAGGTCGAGCACTACTCCAGAGACAGGAAAGAAACTCAAGCAAGATTAAAGAACTGATGCTGCTTTGCCTTTAATTTTTAGGCTTTTTTTTAAGTTTTTTTTTTTTACTTTTTTTTTTATACTGATGAACGGTTTAGTTGCAAGTTGGAAGCTTGCATGCTTGGTGTGCTTTCTTTTTTTAATTTAAAGTTTGTGATTTTGGATTATTGGATTTGATTGAAATAAGAATTTTTCGTTTATGAACTTTCGGAATTTTCAACAACAGATGTAAAATCCGCGAGGATCTCTGCATAAGAAATAATCCAATTCCGCAAATTTATATGAAAATCCGCGAGAATCACAAAAAAGAGGAAAAAAAACTTATTTCTGAACAAAATTTTGTAAAATCCGCGAGGATTTCTGCATAAAAAAAAATCTAATTCCGCAAATTCATATGAAAATCCGCGAGAATCACAGTAAAAAAAAAAAAAACTAAGCAGCCCCCACTTCAAATAGAAACAGAGTTTGTATGTATTTTGGGCTGAAGGTGAAGAAAAAAAAATCCGCGAGAATCCAGAAGCCTTGGTGTGGGGAAGTGTATGGGAAATTGGGCTGATGGCAATCTACCAAATTCTGACCCAGTTCTGCAAAATCCGCGAGGATCTATAGTACTTTAAGGGCTCAAAATTGAGCTAGGCTGTGAAAGGGCATAATTCGGGACCTAGGCACCCAAAATCCGCGAGGACCTGCCGAGGCTTAGATAAGATTTTTGAAATTTTGAGCCCTACAAAGATTTTAAGTTTCATGGGATCCGCGAGGAGTCCATGTTCTTTAAGAACCGAAAACAGATAATTGAAATAAATTATCAGGAAATTTATTTGTTTGGGCCGGACTTAAAGAAGCTTCCTACGTATCCACATTGTGAGTGGAATCAGGCCTCCGTAGTTCAAGAAAGTGACAGAATTTAGTTGCTAACTCGATAAGTTAGAAGCTAATAATTTTAAGAATAGTTGCTGGTTTTGGTCACCAGTTTCTATATCCACTTTTACCCTTAAGCATAAAACCTTTTCAGTTGATCTAAATTAGTTAGCTGAGCATATTCTTCGCCCTCCAAATCCATCAACTTCACAGCTCCTCCGGGAAGAATTGTCTTTATAATGTATGGACCCATCCAATTGGGCCTGAACTTTCCTCTCGGGTCCTGGATAGGTGCCCTTATTTCTTTCATCACTAAATCACCTTCTCCGAGGTCTTTTGGCTTAACCTTTCTGTTGAACGCCCTAGATATGCGGTTCTGGTACATCTGGACGTTATGCATGGCTCTGAGTCTCCTCTCATCGATATTAACCAACTCTTCATATCTAGCCTTAGCCCAATCCGCCTCCGGAATCTGGCTTTCTACTATAATTCGTAGGGAAGGTATTGCCACCTCTACGGGTAAAACCGCTTCTATTCCGTATACCAAGGAGTAAGGAGTTGCTCCGGTGGATGTACGAATAGAAGTCCGATAACCCCACAATGCAAAGGGTAACTTATCTGGCCAATCCTTATAAGTTGTGGCCATTTTCTCTATTATCCTAGTGACGTTCTTGTTAGCTGCCTCAACCGCTCCGTTGGTTTGAGGTCGATACACTGAAGATCTATGATGCTGTATCTTATACTTAGCTAACAACTCTGTTGTTTCCTTCTTAAAGTGAACTCCATTATCACTTATCAACTCATGAGGTACTCTGTAACGGCATAATATGTTTCTAAGTATGAATTTAGCGACGTGCTTAGAAGTCAATTTTGCATAAGATGCCGCCTCTACCCATTTTGTGAAGTAGTCAATGGCTACAAGCACATACTCATGTCCCCCTGTTCCTTTAGGAGTGATCTTCCCTATAATATCGATTCCCCACACCGAAAATGGCCAAGGTGAGGTTAAAGTAGTTAAAAATGAAGGAGGTTGATGTTGCAAGTTCGCATAAATTTGACACTTGTAGCACCTTTTTACATAATCGTGACAATCAGCCTCCATAGTTGACCAATAATACCCCATTCTTTGTATCTTTTTGGACAACATCCGTCCGTTCATATGTGGACCACATTCTCCTCCATGAACTTCTCCCATCAAGTTCTTGGCTTCATTTTGGTCTAGACAAAGCAAATTAATACCCATGTCAGTTTTCTTTTACAACTGATCCTGAATCAAACAATATTGTGAAGCCAGGAATCTAATTGCTCTTTTGTGATCTCGTCGTGGAATTTTCAGGGTAAGCTCCTTTAGTAAGGTACCGATGTATGTCATAGTACCAACAAGTTGGATCTACCTCACAAACCTCTAGAAAGTAAACATAAGTTGGTTGATCCCTTCGCTCTATACATATAGGCATAGACACAGCTCCTCTCGAGATATTAAGCATGGATGACAGCTCAGCCAGTTCATTATGTTCCCGAGGTAAATAAGTGAAAACTATCTGATCGAAATGCTCCGCTAAGTCTCTTACATAAGCTTGGTAAGGTGCCAAAGCTTCGTTCTTCACTTTCCATTTGTTAGAAACTTGATTTATTATGAGACTTGAATCACCAAATATTCTTATGCACTTTATGCCCATCTCCACCGCGGCTTGCATACCAATAATGCATGCTTCATATTCAGCTGCGTTGTTTGTTGCTTCAAAATCTAATTTTACTGAAATCGGAGTATGTGCTCCCTCAGGTGAAATCAAAATGATTCCTACTCCATACCCACTTTGATTGGATGCCCCATCAAAATACATATCCCAAATATCTTCTTGGGTTTGAAATACTTCTTCATCAGGAAATTTAAATTCTTCTTCATGAGCTTCATCTATGGGTAAATCGGCCAGAAAATCTGCGACCACTCTTCCTTTTATGGCTTTTTGTGGGACAAATTGTAAATCAAACTCTGATAGCATGACCATCCACCGAGCTACTCTGCTACTGACCAATGGTTGCTCCATCAGATATTTGAGAGGATTCATGAAAGCGGTCACATGCGCGATGTGAAAGCATGTAGTGACGTAATTTCCTCGTTGCCCAAACAAGAGCAAGGGACAACCTCTCTATGTTGGAGTACCGGGTCTCATATTCCAAGAATTTTTTACTTAAATAATATATTGCTTGTTCTTCTCCTTCATATCTTTGGGCTAGCATAGCCCCCATTGCTGTCTTCGTGATAGTTAAATATAAAAGCAACGGTTCACCAGGCACGGGCGGAACTAAAACAGGCGAATGTGCCAAGTACTCCTTGATCTTGTCGAAGGCAGCTTGGCATTTTTCATCCCATTCTGGTTTGACTCCTTTCTTTAACTTCTTAAATATAGGGTCACATATCATGGTCAGTTTAGATATGAACCGACTGATATATTGTAATCGCCCTAAGAAACCTCTTATCTCCTTTTCCGTCCTAGGCGGTGGCATTTCCTGTATCGCCTTGATTTTTGCGGGATCAACCTCAATACCTCTAGAACTTACTACAAAACCTAATAGTTTACCTGAAGTTACTCCAAAGGCACATTTCTGTAGATTTAACCTCATTCCGTACTTGCGAAGCCTAAGGAAAAATTTTCTAAGGCTATCTAAATGTGTGTCACGATCCACAGATTTAATGATCATATCGTCCACATAAACTTCTGCTTCTCTATGCATCATATCATGTAACAATGTGGTAGCCGTCCTTTGATAGGTCGCCTCGACATTCTTCAACCCAAATGGCATTACTACGTAACAGAACGTACCCCAATGAGTGATGAAGGTTGTCTTCTCCATATCCTCCTCGGCCATCTTAACCTGGTTGTAACCTGAGTACCCATCCATGAATGAAAGAAGGGCATGACCACAAGTATTATCTACTAGAACATCAATATGAGGTAAAGGGAAGTCATCCTTCGGACTCGCCTTGTTTAGATCTCTAAAATCTACACACATCCGAACTCTCCCATCCTTCTTTGGAACCGAGACAACATTTGCTATCCATTGTGGATATTCTGACACCCTAATGAATCCTACACTTAACTGCTTTTCAACCTCTTCCTTGATCTTCAACTCCCATTCTTGTTTCATACGACGAAGCTTCTGCTTTACGGGTTTAGCGTCAGGGTAAAGTGGTATTCTATGCTCAGCTATTTCTCTGTCTATACCGGGCATATCCTGGTATGATCAGGCAAAGACATCTACGAATTCTCGTAGGAGTAAAGTAAATTGCGTCTGCTCCTCGAGAGTTAAGGATTTCCCGATTTTGGTTAGCTTGGGTTCTTCCAGAGTACCTAAATTCACAGTTATGGTCTCCTCAATTACCGAGATCCGATTTTCATGGTCCTCTACTGCCTTTAAAAGGTCTTTAGGGATTTCAGATTCGTTTACAGCATCCTTATTATTTGCATTTGACCCAAAGCAGTTCAGGGATGGGGAATGAGAAAAGTCGTAAGCAAAAGAGTTCATTTCATTGAATTGAGAAACAAGAACATCAACAGATGACTTAACAGACTCTCCTGAAGTAAATGCAATAGACTTAGTGGGCTTGAAGCCCAAACCTAGAACAGACTCGGAAAATGGGACAGAAACGGAATGAAAACTAGACCCAGATCCATAAACAGACTCTCCTAAAGCTAGAGCGAACTCCTTGTCACCGCCAGCCGCTATCCAAGTGATTTGCTTGCTCTTTTGGCCCCATGTTGCGATGAGCTTAGTACGATCAAAATCCATGCTTGATAGGGCTAAAGAAAGTGCTTCCACAGGTTTCTCTTCTTTCTGTGCCTCTTGCCCAAACAAAATCCCAAAGATATTACTCCCGGCTAGATGAGTCCAATCTAGTGGGGACCTTTCCTCTCGCGCTGGTGTGAATAGTTCCTCCTCAAGTAGCATGCAGTCGTTGAAAATCTCCAAACCTGGAACCAAAGTCCCCTTGTTTTTTAAGTAATATGGCTCCGGAAACCAAAGTAGGGAAAACAATATCCTTCTTTCATAAACTGCCCATTGAGCGTGAGTGGATACGGCTTTACACTATAAAGCGGTATTGGCTCATTCTTCTTAACCCTCACAACCCTTTTTGCTAACCGTTGCTCTTCCTCAGTTGGAGTATACCCTAGCCCAAAATGGTGGTTGCCCTTTTGAGTCAAGAGGAAAGATGTAGGCCCTTGAGCTCTCCTCCCTAAAGGTAAACCAGGAAAATAACCATGCTTCTTGAGGATAGCATTAACTTTCCGGTTGGAATAAGGATCAAAATCCAAGGGTACTTCGTCCTTCTCTAAAGTAGCGAAAATATCGAAATGATGGAATTCCTCATCCTTTGAATTATGTTCCACTTCTAAAATTGACTTTTTAGAATTACGGCAGATAATTCCTCTCCTTTGTCAGTTATCACTTGCCCCTTGACCATCATCTTTACTTTCTGGTGTAAGGTAGATGACACCGCTCGTTGTTCGTGCAACCAAGGACGCCCTAGTAACAAAGTTAAAGGAAAATTTGGAATATCGATGCAAAAACTCAATGTTGCTAGAAATCGTATCCATAGTGACAGGTAAGAGGATTGAGCCCAAAACTCGTCTAGGAGTATTATCATAAGCCCTAAGTTGGATGGCTTGTTGAGTAAGCTGATGGGATTGAATACCTAGCTTTTGAGCTGTCCTCCATGGACAAATATTCACAGCGGATCCGTTGTCAACTAATACTAAAGGTATCACCTTATTGGAACAACCCACAGTTAAGTATAAGGCCTTGTTGTGTGCAAGACCTTCTTTAGGCAAATCCTCATCACTGAAGGTTATAGTACACTTGCCTGATGTGACAAAAGACACTACTTCCTCAGGTGTGGTTTTAGGTGACACTTCAATCTTGCTTAAAGCTTCGATCAAAGCCTGCCTACGCTTTTGTGAGGCGGCGAGTAATTGCCAAATATTGACGTCCATCTTCAATATTTTCAACTGTTTCAGCATAAGGTCTTCTTCGGGAGTAGGGATCGTTGTCTCCCCGACCCTCTCCTTCCCTTTGTCTTGGGGTTGGACTTGGGAAGGACCTCCTGGATAGTTATGGCGTCCGGACCGGGTAAGAAAGGTAACGCCCGGGGTTTTAGTTTGACTAGATTTTGCTATTCCCCAAAAGTCATCATCACTATTAAAGTTCCAGAAGTTGTTACTGACATTATTGGTGTGAGGTTCGCCATAGACATCTTCTTCATCACTTGCCCATAAACCATTTACCCCATAGTCATCAAAGAAGCAACGCGTGATGTAATTGGGTTTCTTTTTATCAGTAATGAAATCAGAAGGATCCCATTCACATTCTTCAAAAATGGCATGTATGTGTAAAGTACCTAGTGGGTTGCCCGTGTTGCTAGGCTTCTGTGCTGCCTTTGGTAAAGGCTGCTTTGACCTAAACATCTCCTCCATTCTATTCTTCAAAGTGAAGCATTGTTCGGTATCATGTCCCCGAGCCCTGTGGTACTTACAAAACTTACTTGCATCCCAACTCCGTGGCTTTTCTTTTGGCTCAGGTTTTAAGTCGGGAAGAGTAATCATTCCCTTGCTTAATAAACGCTCTAGTGCTTGAGCATGTGTAGTGTTTATCGGGGTATACTCGGTGTAGCGTTGTAGAGTGTTCACCTCGTTCCCTTTGTTAGCCGAAGTGGATGGGCCAGCTGGCTTCTTGTTGGTGTAAGTTTTTTTTCCAGCCCCCAGTTGTGACTCCCTTAGAGAACTCACTTTCAATCTTTGTTCCAGCTAACCTTAACGAGACAAAGTCTTTAAGAGGTTGGAACCTTAAATGAGTGTTATACGAGGTAGACTCCGAACAAGCATGTCAACTTGGTGTTCCTCAGATGGTCGGTCTACCATTTGAGCTGCTTTTGCTCTCCATCGGGCAAAGTAGTCGGAGAAAGACTCTTTTTCTCCTTGCTTCATTAGCTCCATGTCCCTTAGGGTGACAGGCATGTCCACATTGTAGGAGTATTGGTGTAGGAACTCCTTGCAAAGCGAGTTCCATTGTGAGGACTTGGTAGGACTAAGTGTATTATACCACTTCATAACATCCGGGCCCAAATTCCAAGGAAAGATAATGTGCTAAATATCCTCTTCTACTCCCTTGAGTGTCATAGCCCCCATGAAATTCCGCACATGTTGATGTGGACTCTCAGTACCATGAAATTTGATATCAGGCATGTTGAACTTAGGGGGAAGTCTACCTCTTGGAACAGGCGTGAAACCTATGTCGTCCATAAACTGATTGTTGAAGAGTGTAGATTCCTTCAGCATTTGTTCAATTCGATCAAGTCTCGAGTTCGAAACCCCGTGGACCGACCCATCCTTCTCCTTTCCTGATTGCTCCACTTCACCCGTAGGGGTTTTGGTCGAATTCTTTGCCTCTTCCATAGCGTGAATGACAGCATCAATTCTCTGATTTTGTGCTTCTAGTTGAGCATTCATAGTGACTTGCATGTTCATAATTATGTTGGTGAGCTGTTCCATTTCAGTATGTGGAGGAGGTGGTGGAGGAGGCACCGGCTCCTCCTCTGGATCACTATGCGGATGGCCTTCGGGATGATCGCCATTGGGATCCGACATTGTCTCAGATGGGTCAATCACCAAAGACTCAACTCCTTCTTCAGATGCTTCTTCGTCGGTCGCCTCTTTATCGGTTACTTCGGATGATGCACGATCTTCATTGCTGTCGTAGTGGATGTCAAAAGTCTCCAAACGACCGGTCTCGTCCCTTTGATATACCCGAAACCAACCTATTATGTCCTGAAAGATGAAGGGATTTGAAGACTCAGCTCAACGACGACCCCTAAGACTTTATGTATGCAATGGATGAAGAATTTTATTCGAATCCCGAATAACTGAACCAAAGCTCTGAGTTATATGCGACACCCGAATGAAACTCTTACGCAAATGCAGACTCGAGCCAGAAAGACATATTTAGACCTTACCGGGCCGAACCCAAAATCAAACTTTCAGGCTCAGGCATCACGTAAGGGCTAAATATATCATTTTCAGCTAACTACACACAACAAGGAGCCCATTTGGACCACACAAGGTCGGGCTCACTCACAAATCCGCGAGGATCTACAAGGCCCGAGCAAACTTGTGTGACCCAAATGGCCTAGTTGCACTAAACGAGACGACTTTATGCAAATGCAGAAGATCCTAACAAAAATCTTTAATTTAGACCCAGTAGGGGCCGAGCTCACCAAGAATCCTCGCGGATTTCTTGGGCTCAAACCCACTATTGAGCCTAAACCAAGAGTTGACAGCTAAAGGAAAAGGGGGAACATTGATTTGGACTATACAGGGCTCAGCCCAACCTGAAATCCGCGAGGATTCCAGGGGCTCGAGCCTTGTATAGGCTAAACCAACCATCTCAACCCTCTATGCAAATGCACGATTTTTTTTTTTGGGTTTTAGTTTTTTTTTAAAGTCTAAGCATTAAGGCACGTCTCGGGTTCGAGGATCAATAAAAACACATAGCACACGAATGAACTCCAACCTAGCCAAGGATCTATGTTTGAGGGTTAAAGGGTTGGTTAAGCCTAACCTCTAGCTCGTGTCCCAAGTGCTTCGTCTTCCATGGGGTGCATGGCAAGACTAGCACACCCGGGTTGCTCCTTTCGTCGTAAAGACTAAAGAGTGGTGCACGAGTGGGAAAACAACCACCGGCTTAGTGAAGGTCTAAATGGACCCACCAAGTTGAATGGTTTCGTTTTCCCGAAATGGTAAAAATGGGGATAAAAACCTAAATGGTGCCTTGTGTGCCCAACAAAGGGGAAGGCCCAAAATGCAAAATGCCTAAAAAAAAACGTGACAACTTTTTTTAAAAAAAAAAAAAACCCGACTTTTCAAGTCTTACCCACTTTTCTAAATAAGTCCCCAGTGGAGTCGCCACTGTAGGGCCCGCGGCTCGGAGGGCACGGTCCCCCACGGAGTGTCGATCGACGTAGGGTGGCTTATAGCTTCCTAGGGTGCAATTTCAATTTTTATGCACAAGCTATTAGTATTTTAATTAATCATTTCTTGTAGTTAAGGACTAAGATAAGTTCAATCCTCGATTTTCAAAATAATAGTGAACCATATCTATTCGGAAATGGACTGAGACCTCTAGAGGACATGAAATCCTAGCGGATTTCCTAGGTCTAATAAGGTCTAAGCCCATCCCGAATAAGAGAATAGTCACTGAAGGGCAAAATAATGCTCTAAACATGCATACGGGTCAAAAATCCGCGAGGATTTTCAACTGGCATG
This sequence comes from Portulaca oleracea, assembly GCA_029582165.1. Taxonomy (NCBI): domain Eukaryota; kingdom Viridiplantae; phylum Streptophyta; class Magnoliopsida; order Caryophyllales; family Portulacaceae; genus Portulaca; species Portulaca oleracea. The sequence goes on along the minus strand of CM055888.1, from coordinate 34,120,683 downwards.
CATGGCCAATCCATTATTTTACACCCCATGACTATTCTGCAGCCTGAATTAGAATCTGACAGACCCACTGGCCAGAAATCCGCGAGGATTTCTGAACAGTAAACCAAGCCGATGCACCATTCAAGTCAAAGCCACCAGAATTTTGAGATGAAGATCAATCATACAAAAGTCGTTAACTTGCATAAAATAAAACATACGGAGTCGCCAGTTAGTTTTTTTAAAAAAAAACTAACAAAACAAAAGATAATGTAACTCCACGATCTTCGAACCAAAAAAACGGGATCGGGGGTAAAGGTACAAATGCAAAGGGGGTGCCTTTACATTGCCCACCAAAGCGGCCTTTACTAGGTCGGGTCTCTTTTTGAAGGAAAAAAGTTAAAAAAAAACATAAGCATAAAGTTGTCACACAATTTTCAAATTAAATCATGCGAGCGCAAATTATGAAATAAGCAAATGTCAAAGTAAAGAAAATGAAAATTACAGCGGGCGGGGCGTTGGAAGCTACATGGTTACAAATCAGAGAAAATCCAACAAAATTGAAATGAAAATTTACCAAACCCCGGCAGATCCGCGAGGATTTCTTTGGTCAGACCTCAATCCGTGTTACACAAATATGGGCAGTGGTGTTTTTCCAAAAATCCGCAAGGATTCTATGTAAAAAAAAGTGAATATTGTTTCTCCTTTTTGTGTTGCTAATTTCCGGAAGCGCACCTTCACCTCAGTTTTTTCACCCTGCAAAATCCGCCAGAACTTCCCCTTTATAGGCATGACGTCTGGGAATTTATCTGCAACGGTTACATGCCCCCTCTCACCCATGAAATCCGCGAGGACTCGTCTCACTAGAGAGAGTGGGGAGAAACAGTTTTCTTGACCAAACTAACTGCTAGTTGACTGGGGACAAAAATCCCGCCCAATTCATCTGAATTCAAACGGGAATCCGCGAGAGTCTTCTGCTGCGATCTGCAGGATTTTCCTTCTGGGCTGGATTTTTGTACTGGGCTGAAACTTGAACTGGCATGGGCCAACATGAGAAATCCGCGAGAAACTCATCTGACTGGGCCAAAAAAATGCAAAAATCCGCGAGAATTTCATCTGACCGGGCCAAAAAATGCAAAATCCGCGAGAATTTCATCTGGCCCAAAATGCAAAATCCGCGAGAATTTCATCTGACTGGGCCAAAAAATGCAAAATCCGCGAGAATTTCATCTGGCCCACAAATGCAAAATCCGCGAGAATTTCATCTGACTGGCCCAAAAAATGCAAAATCCGCGAGAATTTCATTTGGCCCAAAAATGCAAAATCATGAATTTCATCCTGGGCCAAAAATGCAAAATCATGAGAATTTCATCCGCCCAGAATGCAAAATCATGAGAATTTCATCCGCCCGAAATGCAAAATCATGAGCTTCTATGCAGGCCAAAATGAAATCCGCGAGAATCTGTCTTTTGGGCTGCTGGAGATACTACCTTGAAGTAAACTTAATTTTTCCGTGTCTACAGTCAGGGATATTGTTGTCCAATAGTAAAGGTTGGTATATTACAATCCAACACCCCCAAAGGTCGGTATATTATCATCCAAAAACCCTATATATTTCTGGGTACAAAAGGCGAAGATGGGAATATGTATATTTATTGAGGGTATTATTGGAAAGATGAAATTGATGGTTTTCCTTTTTTAAAAAAAATTGTTTAATATTCCACATTAATGGTGATATGAGTTACCACAAGCAATGAATAAATAAAATTAACTAATTATAAAATATTGTTATTTAAACATGAATAATATTATTATTTATATTTCATGTAAAATAATTTATTAATAAGAGGAATATTCACTAAAGTGAAAAATTTTAACATGAAAAGAAAATTTTTTAAACAACAAACTAACATTTCAATAACTAAATATTGTCAAACTTTATGAAATTTAATAACAATATGCGTATTAATAGCGAGATGGCAAATTTATAGCAATCCATATTATTACAATACATAATACATATCTATTATCATTGATAGTATTTGTTATATATATGTGTATTAATAAACAATATTCATTATATAATATATTAATACATACAAACAAAATTATTTAAACAACAAAATCGAATGTAACGTACATTAATTATTACATTGAGAATATCTGCAACTAATATCACTGATTTTTTTTTTAAAATTGAGATAAATATGTTTACATGTTTTTATTTATTTTTAGTTGAAACCTCACTAAGGCGCACAGCTGCCCCTCTGCCCCAAGTACAAATTAAGAATATTTGCTTTCATTGTTTATAAAAACGTTTTGGAATTCATTATTGATATTATTATAAATAAATGTCACATTTACTTGCATGTAACCGATGGAACTCATCCATTTACTCTCTCTATATATTGTACTCTATATAGTGCTATCCAAATGCTTTTTTTTAAAATTATTATACAATAATCAGTATATAGGTGCATGTATGTAAGTGTGTGTTTAGTATGATGGGATAATTTATTTGAGGCATATTTAGTTCTATTTTTAAATTTGTTTTAGATTAGTTTAGTTCTTTTGCTCAATTTTCCTCCCTTTTTTCGTTTAATTTGAAAATATTGAATAGTGTTTGTGTAAGTTTTGCAGGAAAAATCAGTGAGGGTTGTAATTGTCGATAAGTTTTGAAGCTGAGTATACTAAGAATAAATTTTATTCATATATAATTTGTGAACAAAGTACTTGACGTATATGTAATATTTTCAAATTTTAATTTCACCTCCATCATATTTCGAGTATTGAATAATCTGTTACTTGAGATTATAATGCTATATTTGGATGTTGTTGCAGGTTGCTAAAATTGTAGAATAGGTTGTAAATACCAAAGTGAATATTTAAAGGTAAAATTTTCAACCATGTTATATGATACTGAAGAAAAGATTAGACCTTAATTAGAATATATATATATATATATATATATATATATATATATATATAAAACTTTGGGTATAAAGGGTGAGAATAAAAATATTTGTGTTTTAATGAGGGCATTTTGGTAAAACTATAATTCTACACATTTCTTTTTCTTTTTCTTATTCTCTAAAAAAAGTTTTTTGCTCATTTATATGAGCATTGCAATATAAGTAACGGAGGTATTTATTAGGCATTATTGCTTATTAAATTAGGTTACATTCCAATTTAGCTAAATTGTAATAAAAAATAAAAATCATTTTTATTTTAGTTTGAAACGTTGACCAAAATGTCAAACCATGATTAAAATATTTTTAAGATTTGAAACATTATTAAAAACACTTCAGTTTTGTATGTAAAAAAGTGTCTTGCACTTGAACTACCAAATGTATATCTTAATAGATTTTTTTAAACAAAAAACTGTTCTAATAATATGTCAAAAGAGTAAATTAATCTTCAAAAAAAAAAAGACTAAATTAATATGGTTATCAATCATATAAGACTTTTTTATGTTCTTCTTATAAATTTTTGATCTTTTCTCATCATAGAACATTATTTAAAACACATAGCTTTTGAATACAAAAAGAGTGTTTTAAATTTGAATTAGCAAATGCATATCTTAATAGAACTTTTTTTATAAACAAAACAGTGTTGCTCTAATTGTATCTTGAAAAGTAAGTTAATCTTAAACAAAAAACTAAATTAATATGGTTATTAAATATTTTTATTAATCATATAAGACCTTTTTTATGTTCTTTTTATAACTTTTGAAGTAATATTTCTTTATTATAAAACATTATTTAAAATGCATATATAAGTTTTTAATACAAAAACAGTGTTTTAAATTTGAATTAGCAAATATATATCTTCATAGATTTTTTTTTTAAAAAATAGTGTTCTAATTGTGTGTTAAAGAGTAAATTAATCTTCAAAAAAAAATAATTAATATGGTTATTGAATATATTTTTTAAATATACAAGACCTTTTTATGTTCTTATAAATTTTTATATATACTTACATTTTATGTTTGCTTCATTTCCCTAATTAACTCTAAAAAATATGAAAGAAAGTAGTAATTTGTATTTTTTGTTTTACTCATATTTTTTAATACTTAAATTTTACTACTATTGTTTTTACTATTATTATTATTTGAAAATCAATTGTCATGACCACCCGGCCCATAGAAGAAATTAGATATGTGAAGAGTAAATTTCTACAAAGCTAATATTTCAATTACCCTTAATTTTTCGTAAATTTGCTTATTTTTGGTTAAATAACTGTTTAGCATACGTGATACCTTTTTACTTTTTAGTGCATTAACATATGAAAAGTATTATTATTCATATTTATTAATAAATTAATTAATGGATCATTTATCTTTCTAATCAATGCAAAATTCGGTTACTATGCAAATTCTAGTATAAGACCGTCTCATGATAAATTATCGTGAGACGTCCTACGTGGCAAAATTTGTCAAAATGAAAACACAAGAATAAGTTGGAGAGTGAAATCAATCTCCTTAATTAATTAATTAAATTTAAAAAATAAATAACATATATTAGGTAATTATTTTCTATCCGCAAATAGCGCACACGTTTTAAATGTAACAATTTCCTAAATATCTTTTACAAATTATATAATTATAGGTGACTAATAAACCAGTCAACGGTGACTATATTATGTTATATCAAATTTGGAAACAAATAACAACATATCTATCAAGCGAATTAAAATATAGGTGACTAATATTAAATTTTTGGGGTGACAAATAATATGGTATCTCGCTTCTTAGCATATATATGTGATGAATATTCGACATTAAATTTAAACGTATTATTTTTCCGAAATCGTCAAAAAATCCGATTTCAAAAGGATGAAATTATTTAAGTTTAACTAATATACTAATATTGTCATACACACTATTATAAATAGTCACACATAAGTCATCAAGAACGACATTACAATTCTATTGATATTTTTCTTAATATCGTACCGATGGAATGACTAATCTTTTAACCATGTAATAACTATTTTAATGTACATTCATATGCCACACATTTTCACTTCATATACAAATACTATAATTATACAAAACAATATATACCCATGAAGGTACATAAAAGCGTGTATTTGAAAATAGTAATTTAGTAACAAGTGTATTTAAATATAGTCATATAAGAATACATAATTAGTCATATTTGGCGTCATATATACGAATACATAATAATTATTAATAAAGGTACGTAAAAATAGTCACATAAAAATACATCATTAGTCATATTTTGACGTCGTTTGTGTTTATTATTCATATATATATATATATATATATATATATATATATATATATATATATATATATATATAAACGACCTATATTTTCGGATATACTCTTCAAAAAATCTGGATCATTTTTCCAACTTCCTAAAATCAAACATGCTACATTCATTCATTTGAAAGTTACGAAGACTTTGGAAAAAAATTATATTTTGAATGTAGCATGTTTGAATTTGACAAATAATATTAAAGTTTCATATAACTCCATTTTTTGGTAAATATAAAATTTTCCCTACATAGTCAACTTAAAACGTGTTACATCAAATATAAATTTTTTTCCTAATCTCACTTTGGCAAATATGATTTTTTCCTAATCCGTAATTTGGTAAATAATTTTGAATCTTCAAGAATATTTTTTTCTTTAATTCTTCTATACCAAACGTGATATATTTTTCCAACTTGATATTTTATTGTCCAACGTACATTCATTTATTTCCATTTCGTACATATTTTCCTCATCTAAATTTGGCAAATAATCATAATCTTCCTATTATTACAAACAAACGTGTATGAATATTTAAATTTTCCAAAAATAAATAATTTCAACCTTTTAAAGTTTTTATGCGTGACTAATTTAATATTTTGCAATGACTATTATTGTGTCCTTGGTTCGCCGAGATAATCTAAGTTCAACTAATATACTAATATAGTCATACACGCTATTATAAACAGTCACACATATTAGTCATTTTTTTCAAACTCCCCAAATTTAAACGTATTATTTTTCCGACATCGTCAAATAATACGATTTTAAAAGGTTGAAATTATCTAAGTTCAACTAATATACTAATATAGTCATACACAATATTATAAATAGTCACATGTAAGTCATCAAGGATGACATTCCAACAAATATTATATAGTATTAACGAAAACATTCATATCATCATTGTACACAAATAATAACATTGTTGTATAAAAATGCAAAAGTCCTCATCTACTAACCCTAAATATTAAAATCACCAAAGTTAAATAGTCATACAAAAATATCATAGATTTAACACGTACACTAATATATTAAATCAATTTTTTCGTGGGTGTTTTGGTTCCAATTTCATCAACATATATGGAGCCATTAACATCACCATTTGCTCGTGTCGTATTGGGGTTTTTCTTCCTCTGAAAGTGGCTCTTGATTCTTTGTGATCTTCCTTTTGTCGTAGCTCGCACGGAATCCAATATAACTTTAGTCATTTTTTCAAAATATATTAGTCACCTATAATCCAATTAAATTATATTAGTCACCAATAAATCATTAAATCATATAACATTGGTCACATTTTCAAAATATATTAGTCACCTATCATCCAATTAAATTAATGGACGCAAAAGCATGATATATCAAACAATCAAGATAACATATTATTAGTCACCCATAGATTGAATACTAGTCAAACATATCAAACATATTATTTATCACTTCTACACTATTTATTAATATGATCTGATATCAAACATATAACATTGATCACTTTTTCAAAATATATTAGTCACCTATAATTCAATTAAATTATATTAGTCACCAATAAATCATTAAATCATATAACATTGGTCACATTTTCAAAATATATTAGTCACCTATCATCCAATTAAATATACTAATCTCGACAAACATTACATTCCTCGAACCGAGTATTCAATTGATTAAAAACAATTACATCACGCTATATCAAACGACTATAAATCACAATCGAAAATTTCAAAAAATCAAAATAGTAGTCAACGAAGTATATTCAACAAACTTGCACCTTCAAACATTTCTCCATTTTCGAATTTAAATTCGAACAATGGTCACTAATTCAAATATTCACACTTTCAACATTGACATATAATCCCGACATCCACAATCGAATATATGTAACAAGATTTACTTACCCGAGACGACCATGTTATTCGAGGACGGATGACGATCTTTGATCTTCCCGCAGAGACGACGATGTTATTCATTAGGGTTTCAGTCAATAGGAGGAGAGAGAGAGATTAGAGACTGTATATATGGAGAGTACAACACACACACGAATTAAGAGAGTGACCCCTTTTTTGGCTTTGTCTGACGTGGCACCCCGTCTCACATTATTTTAATGTGAGACGGTCCTATATAAGATATATTGCTGTTACTATTGGTTTGCAACATTGATAGGTTTTAATTATTTTGTAACTTGCAATATGATTGTCTAACATTAATTAAATATATTTAGTGAATGATAAATTGGGTACACAAATTGTTTAGTGCGTATATATCCAAATATATAACCAATATATGGTTGATGATTTAATTTATATATATTATTACTTTTTCTTTAGTTAAATAAAGATATCTATTGTCTTATTTATTTAGTTATTTTGACAGAATACTATATTTATGTTACTTGATTTGGTTCTATTTATGAGTGATTAAATTTTATTACGTAATAAACAAAAAAACAATACTACAAAAGAACTATTGTTTAAATGAAAAATTGATAACCATTTTCTGATAAAAAAAGTAAATAAATAAATTATTTTTTTAATAAAACATGTAATTTAATTGTGTTCCGTGCAACGCACGGGTATGAAGACTAGTATCTTATATAATTAGCGTTAGAACAATTCTTCAATCATACGTATTTGACTCAATTGCTGGCACTATACAACTAATTGTACGTCCACTTCGGCGCACATTTATTTATCATACTTTATAATTAAACAAATAACAATTTATTTACATAGTTAATGCGTTTTATCATAAATTAACTAAATTATTATAAAGATATTTATATTGTATATAAGATGAGTGAAAAGTTTAATATTAATAAAAGTATGCTTTCTGTTATGAGATGGTTGGTTTGTTACATGTTACTCCCTCTGTTTCATATTATTTGTCCTCTTGTTGATTGTCATGTTCTCCAATGTCACTCTTTGATTGATAAGTTTTCATCTAATATCTCTTAACAATTGCTATATTATACTTTTAAGATAGTATTTGTCATTACGAATCTAATGTTAGTAATTTTATTTAACAAATCATTGTATATATAGGGAAATTTATGGTGAAAATTTTTAATTTCACTACATAATTTTCAAAGAGGATAAATAATATCTAACGGAGGTAATAATATACTAGCAATATATAGGTGATGAATATGTTTTTGTCCATTTTGTATTGATTTAGAGCACTGATAAACAAATATATATTGAAAGTAAAAAGCAATTTCCTCCGCATTGAAATGGTGCCCTGATGAGCTCTACGTATATTCTCATGAAAACCATTGAATAAATAATCTTGCTGTTATTACCATATTATATAATATTTGGGAAGCTTATAAAAGATTTTTTACTAAACTTAAAATATTTGATATATTAGACTATGTAATAAATTCAATAAAATAATATAAATTTAATAATAAAAATAAAATAAAATAAAATCAACGGTTGAGATCACTCTATCCATAATCAATGACTAATATTCAGTTTAACTATGGTAGTAAAAAAAAAAAGATGACTACCACAGACCTCCCCGGACAAGATAGGTTTGGTGTAGGATTTTGATTTGGCTGCAGATGTGTGTGATTTAAGATATTGAGTTTAGCGGCAAATCATCTCCATGACGCCAGAAAGGTATTTGAGACTCCATCTACACACACTAATTCAATGTTATTTCCAATTCTTCAATTATACACTAATTCTATAAGATATACAAGATAATCAATTTTATATGTTATTTCCAATTTTACAATTATGAAGATAATTATAAAATATTTATTAGGTAATGATAGATTTGTTTAGATTTAATTAGATAATAAGTATATTATATTGAAAAGATAATCTTTTATGATATATACATAAGATTTATATAATAAAAAAGTGGATAAGATTCCCCCTTAACCATCACCCCCAAAGCGACGTTTAACAAAACCGTATATTTAATGTGATTATCCGGCGACAATAAATTTTAATATAGTCTCAATTTTTGCTTCCATTGCGTGAAGCGAAGGAACGTCGGGCATCGGTGGAGGTTTAGACTAGCGACAAGGTTGTGGCTTAGTCTGGTTGGGGAAATCTTGTGAGTCTGTCAAGATGGGGAAGAACATAGAAATTGATATGAAGAATTTAAAACTAACAGAAGAAGAAGAAGAAATCATTGAGATTGGGGATGAAATCCCAAAGGAGAAGAAGGAAGAAATTCAATTAAGCCTAGTCGGGCACTTCCTGACTCAAAGCAATTTCAACTCTAGAGTCATGAAGAATGTTCTCAAGAACGTCTGGAGGCCTGTACATGGAGTCGTCATAAGGGAATTGGAGGACAATTTCTTTCTCTTCCAATTCTTCTCAGAAGAAGACAAGCAATTTGTGTTGAATGAAGGTCCATGGACCTTCGATGATAAGCTTCTTCTTCTCAACGAATGATCGGGAATGGAGCAATGGGGTGATATCGTTTTCAAGACAACAAGATTTTGGGTTAAAGCATATGATGTGAGCAATACGGCAAACAGAAGAATTTGCAAAAATCCTGGGAAATAAGGTGGGAACCTATGTGGGATGTGAGCAAGAAAGCATGTATGGAGTGGATAAATCCCTACATTTCAAGGTAGATGTAGATGTCACAAAACCCCTCCGTAGAGGTTTGAGGTAAGCATGAATCAAAAATCAATGTGGATTCGATTCAAGTACTTGAAATAGCCTGAACTCTGTTATGGGTGTGGGATGTTGGGTCATGTCTTGAAGAATTGCAAAACGATAGATCCTAAAATGCCAGTAGAAGATCTTCAATACTGAGCATGGATGAAGGCCTCCCCGCTGAAAACTCGGAGGAAGAACATCGAATCTGAACTGCAAGAAGAAAAGAACCTATTTCTTGCATTTAGAGGTCAGACAGCAAGGCCAAAAGTGCGACAAAGACTCGATTTCGATAAGAGCAGTAACAACAAAGATAGCACACCATCATCATCAGATCAGAAAGGTGAACCGGAAAGAATGCACATTGATGTGATACAGGCAGGATCTAAAGTCTTTAAAAGAAAGTACCCAGAGCCAAACACAAGTGAACGGGGGAAAGGTTTGGCTAAAAAACATAGAATCGTTTGTTGTAAACACGGATGGTGGAGAGGCGGATGTTGTTGGGCAACTCCGCCAAGCCCAATGAGTCTACTCTGCATAAACTGCCGGGGGCTTGGCAACCCCTGTGCAGAAAAGACCTGTATGCCATGCTATGCAGGTTACAGCCGGACATTGTCTTCCTATCGGAGACGAAACGTAGCACTTATGAAATGTAATCAGTTTGGAATAATCTCAAAGACTTCAATGGAGTTTGTGCGGATAGTCGGGGAAGAGCCAGTGGACTGGCGCTATTATGGAAAAAGCACGTCGAAGTCAATCTTTTATCATACTCTCAAAATCACGTAGATATCTGAATTGATGATGGCCTGGGATCTAAACCTTGGCGTTTCACAGGAGTATATGGTTGGCCCCACATCACAGAAAAGAAAAAAACTTGCGATTTGTTGAAAGACTTGAAGAATCATAGCGACCTGCCGTGGCTAGTAGGAGGAGATATCAACGAGATCTTTTACAACTTTGAAAAACTCGGCGGCCCCCCAAAAGCGCAAGATATTCTTGAGACCTTCCAAGATACCTTCCTGGAATGTGGCCTCTTTGATCTCGGTTATAAAGGTTTACAGTTTACTTGGTGGAACGGAAGAGATGGTGCGGAGTCAGTGCAAGACAGGCTTGATAGATATATGGGAAATACAGAGTGGAGCTTAGTTTTCCCGGAGGCGGAAGTACAACATATTGATGAAGATTTCTCTAACCACCTGCCAATTCTTCTGGAGCTTACACCACACTTTAAATCGGGGATCCAAAGAGACAAATGTTTCAGGTTTGAGAACGTGTGGGTAATGGAAGCTAGTTGCGAGCCCAAAATTGCAGAAATCTGGAGTAAAGCAGATGGAAAAAGCACCGACAAATTACAATGCTGCAAAGAGGGGCTCCAAAACTGGTATCAAGCATCCCCGGGGCACATCAAAAAGGAAATCAGCATAATTCAGAGGCAACTAAAGACGACTACCAACCAGAATGAAAGACGAAACCTATATGTAAAGACTAGAGAGCTCCGGAGCAAGGAAGAAGTTATGTTATGGCAAAGAGCTAAAAAGGATTTTATTGCTTTTGGAGACTCTAATAAAAAATGGTTTCATCAAAAAGTGAAGGGAAGAAGGTCTACAAATACTATCAGATAAGTGCGTGATGAGCTGGGTAACATGTGTACTGACCAAAAAGGAATAGAGCAGGCCATTACAAGTTTCTATCAGAACCTATTCCGCTCCGATGGCAACGACAGATTAAGTGAAATTATCCCCCTTGTGCCGAGAAAAGTCTCGAAAGACATTAACACAACTTTAAATCTGCCTTACACAACTGAAGAGGTAAAATCCGCTGTTTTTCAGATGCACCCAGGGAAATCCCCGGGCCCAGATGGCTTTAATCCCTATTTTTATCAGAGATACTGGTATATCGTAGGTACTGATGTAGCGACTGACGTGATCAACATGCTAAATGGAGGAACCATTCCTGATGGGCTCAATCACACCAACATCGTACTCATACCGAAAGTAAAGCACCCATCATCGGCAGCCGATTTTAGGCCCATTAGCTTAGCTAATGTACTCATTAAAATTGCAACAAAGGTTGTTGCCAATCGGCTAAAACCTCATTTGCCACATATACTGTCGGAAAACCAGAGTGCTTTTACTAAAGGTCATTTTATCAACAATAATATACTGGTGGCTCGCAAAATCTTTCACCATATTCGCTGCCAATCAGGGTCGAAAGGTGACATGTCAATCAAGCTTGACACGAGGAAAGCTTTTGATAGGGTAGAATGGGTTTTCTTAAGGAAAATCATGATTCAGATGGGGTTCACGCGAGCATGGGTGGATATGATCATGAGATTTGTTGAGACACCCACTTTTTCGATCATTATCAACGGAACACCGAAGGGCCACATCATCCCCTCTCGAGGCATCAGGCAAGGGGACCCACTTTCTCCATTTCTCTTCAACTTTGTCACGGAAGGATTATCATCTCTCCTTGCCCACGCTATTCAATCGGAATCTCTCCAAGGTGTAAAAATATGCCGAGAAGCCCCCATCGTATCACATCTTCTCTTTGCCGATGATTCGATAATATTTTGCAAAGCGAATGAAGAAAATGCTAGGTCCATTAAAAAAGCTTCTGGAGATATACGAAGTGGCTTCGGGGCAGCAGGTCAATTTAGAAAAAACGGAGGTGGTATTCTTCAAGGGGGCTATCCCAAATCAAATGGTAAAAATAACCAATATCCTGAATATCAAGGAAGTTTTGGCCCATAATAAATATATCGGTCTCCCTACACATATAGGGAGAGCAAGATACAAAGATCTTATCGGAGTAAAGGATATCGTGGTGAGAAAGCTCCATGGCTGGGACGATAGGCTATTATCTTGGGCGAGGAGAGAAACGCTCATAAAAGCGGTTATACAAGCTTTACCGATCTATGCGATGGGTGTGTTCCAGCTCCCAAAGACCCTATGTGAAGACATCCAAAGTCTTATTTCCAAGTTCTGGTGGGGAGCAAAACAAAAGGAGAGGAAATTGCACTGGATAAGTTATAATTCAATGAGTAAAAGTAAAGCTCTCGGGGGTCTGGGATTCAGGAATATGGAAAGTTTTAACACAACTTTATTGGCCCGACAATTATGGCGTCTTCATCACAATCCACACTTGTTGGCGGCAAGACTTCTCAAAGCCAAATATCATCCTAACTCCAGTATCTTACAAGCTAGTATTGGTCACAGACCAAGCTTTACTTGGCGAAGCATTTTAAGTGCAAAGAAACTAATCGAAAGTCGAACAAGATGGTGCATAGGCAATGGAGAACTTGTGAATATATGGTCGGACAGGTGGTTGAGGAGAGAAACGTCTTTCAAGATCATTACTCCTAGTACTAACCTTTTTTCCAAAGTGAAAGATCTCCTATTGCCGAACCACGACGCGTGGAATGCTCAGCTGTTGGAACAACACTTCTTACCCTGTGACATTGAAGCGATTATGGCAACTCCAATAAGTTCTATGAGCCATCAAGACTGTCAATGCTAGAATGACACCAAGGATGGTGAATACACTGTTAAAAACTAGGTATCAAGCTCTTATAAGTGCAGAAAGGGAACACCAACCGTCCTCGAGCTCAGATTGGATGAAAAGTATGCGGACTACCATCTGGAATCTAAAACTTCCACCGAGAATTAAAAGCTTCGGATGGAGGTTAACAAGAGGTATTCTCCCCACTACAACAGCCATAAATTACTGCACTCATCGAACAGATCCAACTTGTAGCATTTGTGGGTTTAAGGAGGAGACAAATGTCCATGCTATCCTTCATTGTCCTCCTGCACAAGAAGTTTGGAGTCTCAGCAAGATTGACGCATCGGTCTGGGATACAAATTTCAGATGTTCTGAAGACCTCATTTTTTTGGTGACATTCACCCTACCAAAAGAAACGTTGGAGTTATTCATCACTTTAGCGTGGCAAATTTGGAACAATAGAAACAGTATGATGCACAAAGGGTCGGCTACTATAGCCGGTAGATCAATAATGATAGCTGAGGACACCATCTTATCCTTCCAAAGTTTGCCGGATCTTAAGCCCAGTACAACTAAGGCCAGCAACCACATATGGATTCCACCATCAAAACACCTATGGAAACTAAACTTCGATGGAGCAAAGCTTGGAGAATGGAGAAGGGGCTGGGGTGTTGTGATCCGAGACGTCAATGGTAAGATTTTGGTAGCACGAACATATCAAAACAGGGGCTTCTCCTCGGCGGAGGAAACCGAAGCGGAAGCTTGTCTTTATGGTCTGCGAACTGTTCAAGCAACAAGATATACAAATCTTGAGGTCGAAGGAGATTGCTTCAATACTGTTCAGAGAATCAAAACAAACTTTATAGGTAAAAGTAGCATTGCCAAGATCATCAAGGATATTAATAGAATAGTTAGTAGTTTTAATTCAATTGTTTGGAACCATGTAAAAGGGGGGGGGGGGGGAATAAAGTAGCGCACTCCCTCGCGCATCTCCAACCCTATGATCTTTGTGAAAGGATCTGGTTAGAGGATAAGCCGGAGAACATCTGTGTCCTGGCTCAAAACGATATGTCAATCTTTATAAATGAAACTCGGTAGCCTTTCGTTTGGAGGCTTTTTTCAAAAAAAAAATGTGATTATCCAATTTAGTGTTTAAATTGGCTCCAAGACAATGAGCCGATGTTACAGCCCATGGGTGGGCAATGACAATGAGCTGAGTCTCTGTGATTAGGGATTTTAGGGTTGCTCGTCAGATTGCCCGCCTATAGTTTCACGAATGTGTTTGTTTCACTTTCAACTTTCAACGAGTTAAATCATGTGCATGCCATGTAACTTTTAATTTTTGTCACTTTTGCCACATAACTTTTAAATTTGTCAATTATGCCACATAATTTTGAATACTTGTAAAAAATGCCACATAACTCTTAAATTTGTCAAAAATGCCCCATAACTTTGAAAATTTGTCATAAACGCCACCCAATGAGATTTTGACATAATATAACAAGTAGAATTTATATTCATTTTATTTTTTTAAATTTAGAATCCTTAAAAATAAAAGAAAAATGGTCTTAATATATTAATCTAAATTCAACAAACATATCCACCCCATATCACAATTCTTCTTATTCCGCTTCAACACCATAAAATAAAAGTCTAATATATTAGGCCAATAAAAATGGAAAATGAAAGGTCCTGTTTTTCTTCTATTTTTCAAAGTTATGCGGAAAATAAAAGTTGCTTGACATTTTTAACAAATATTCAAAGTTATGTGGCATATTTGATAAATTTAAAAGTTACGTGGCAAAAATGACAAAAATTGGAAATTATATAGCATGCACATGATTTAACTCAACTTTAAAGTTTCAACTGTGTAACTTTCAACTTTGAAGTGTGGTGGAGACTGGAGTGGAGCAAATAGCAATTGAGACCTGCATACTTGTGTTTGTCACTGCGTTTGCTGCCGCTGGTTCAGAGCCAAGAATCTCAGCAGGTAACATGTCTTCCACTTCCAGTGAGATTAATTGTCTATGCATTAGCCTCTCCTTCTCCTTCTCGAATTAGGGTTCCAAAAAACTGCGATTTTATTGTTGGTTTTGACGGGATGAAGCCTGATCCTGATAACAACAATCACGGGCTTATTGTATTAGCATTACCTTCACCACATTCTACTGCTGTGCCAAGCAGACCTAAGAGTAGGAAAAACATACGGAATCCCAATGTTCGGGTTGTTTCCCCATATTTCACGGACAACAAGGTTAAACATGGGAATATTCGGGAAGGTTACCTTTTGAATCCTCTTCTTAAGTATTTTCAGAAACGCATGGCTGTTCCTAAACATGACCCACTCAGTCTCTCCCAGTTTGATGGAAATTCTATTGCAATTGACAATACTCCGCACACGACTTTACACCTCTCTGCTTTCAACCCCCCTCATTCTAAAATAGCTGTACAAGAAGAAAATGACTTTGAGCTGAAGAAAACGGTACCACTACTTCCTGTTCCAGTTGTAAAAAATGAACATCATGTTGTATTACAATCAAACAATCACTACCTTCTTACATCAGTTCCTCCCAACAAACTATCTCCATACTTTGATACACACAAGACTGAAGAAAATCTATCATTCCGGGACATTCATAAAACAGCCAAGCATGCCCAGTTCTTGCAACATCTTTCTCCTTGTTTCCCAACATCAGGGGCTGATTATCACGGAACTGACTACTTTGAAAAGGAAACATATCAAAAAATGAAAAAGAGGAGGAAACTTGCATGTTACCAAGACAACGAGATGTCACCCCTCAAGAAGAGAGCGGCCCATGAACAACATTTCCAGCAAGCTCAAGCCGACAATGAAAATTCAGTTCAGGGACCCCAGCATGCTACTTCACCATGTTCAGCTGTTACAACATCTTCAGATGGACTTCAGGATGTCCGCAGTCAGCTTCTGTGCAAGGCAACCAGGAAAGTTTCTCCGTACTTTCAAAATATACCGAAGAAAGGTATTCAGCAGGCTAACTTAGGTGCTGAACGTGCTCATATGAATGTATGCACTAGTATTGATGAGGTGCTTTCCAAATATGTGTACAAGCCCCAACATGAAATGAATAAGGTTGTGAATGAAGATTTTGCTAGAGAACCAGAGAGAAGAAGGAAAGAGTCGGAAAAACCTGCACGTCGGACCTTGACGGCTAAAAAGTCGGAAAAACCTGCACGTCGGACCTTGACGGTTAAAGAGTCGTTTTCTGTAGCTTATCGAAGGAAGGCTCCAGATGATACATGGGTGCCGCCCAATGATACTCTTAAACTTCTACAACATGATCACGCCCATGACCCTTGGAGAGTTTTGGTGATATGTATGCTTCTGAATGTAACAACTGGAGCCCAGGTATGGATTTATTATATGTATGAAGTTGACTATTCTGACCTGCAAATATATGCATCACATAGCTCTGATTGTTCCTTTCTTGAATTGCAAATAATGTTGTATGAAGCTGATGTTCATATGACTAAATGATACCCATATCCGAATTCCCAAATGGTTAGCACCAAAGCTGACCAATGTCTCATGGGGTTAATAGTTATCCTATTCAAATAAAGACTATACTTGACATAGACCCTACTTAGTACAAAATGAAGATAGCTTTAGGATAAAGTCAGAAGAGAATAGGTGCTTAGTTGTATCATGGTGTGGCTGCAATTTCTTTGACTAATGTGGGTGCATCTAACTTATAAAAGATTTGCTAGTTATTAGTACCTTTTATCATCTGAAGGTGAGAGAATAGGAATTTTGGAAATGCTTAATGATTTCATTGAAGGATGACAGTGTTTGCACCATACACATTGGCTCTGAATCCCAAGGCTAGTTGTAGGACACCTTAGGAAAGGCACACCTTATGTTGATATTCCAAATTCCAAGTGAAATTCTAATGTGCTTTTGATACCTAGCTTAACCCCCACCATATGAAATAATCCAAATCACCCCACATCCTGGCTTATAATCTCAAAAGTAATTTAATGAGACTCTATCAGCTGGCAAAATTTGTTGCGATATCATGGCCATACGCATTGTGAAGCAGAAAGTTAAATAAGGGAGTATGTGGAGATTTGCACAGACTTCAGACTAAGATGTAGAGATCAGCCTAAAGGTCAGGTTCAGCAGTGAATTTGTATGACAGTCTCATCTTCAATCTGTTAGCTGTAAAGGTCAACCTTGTCCTTTATCCTTTCCTTTCCTTTCCTTTACTATATAGTAAAAGAGAATATAGCTTATGTTGTGATGCATTTTCTTTTGCTGCTAGCTTGCTTGTCTGTTTTTATTACTTGGAGTATTGGGCTGACCCATTTCAATCCTATAATTAAATTGCCCTATGTGTTGTGCCTACAGATGTCACTGGCTTCATCCTCCACAACCCTTTTATTTCATCACCACTTTCATGCTCATCAAATACTAATATGTGCCCTCTGCTTTCTTTCTCCTCTTCTTCAACGCAAACCTTCTTTGCCTCTTCATCCTCATCTTCCTGCTCGCTTTTTATCGCTCTTCGTAGCTTCAAATTCAATTTCAGAGCATTAGTTCGAATGTGTGCTACTGCTTCACCCTTCCAACTTCCGTTTATCTGTTCACACCATGATTTACCAGTTTTGCCCTTTCACATTCGTCTGAATGGGTTAGGTATTCAGTCTTCCTACTTTCGTTTATGTCTAGGTACTCCTAAGTCATCCGTCATGACACTCTTGATTTATGAAATACATGAACAATATAACAGCTAGAAAGTGGAGAGAGAAAGGCAAATGAATAGTTGATCGTCGTTCTTCGATCAAACATGGTTTCATTGTTCAAATTTCTAAAACTACTCAACTGTGAAACTCATAGAATTGAAAAATGAGCAGAAGTGGATTGAACTAATATACTATCTATTACCCGTTCATTCTCAAATTTCACTTACTAGCACCACTATTAGACAGTGTTTGGGGCATGCATGCCACCCTTTTTGCAGATTAAGAAAGATTAGAAGGAGATATTTAAAAATTGATTGTTAAACTCAGAGTCGGAGGAGAAGATAGACACTGAATACTTTGAGCTTTTCGTCAATATCGGTATAGAGACCTGGACCCTAGGTCATGACCAGCTCTGAAATGGCAGACAAATAAAGTTGATGCAAGGAAATAGAGTTTGAGGATTGTATGTACAAATTAATGAAAATGAATGAATGAGTGGGGTTTATATTTTGCATATCAGGGAGAAGCCTAAATGTTAGGCTTTTTGATTTAAGCAGTGTGATTTTGAAAGCTCTGCAACATTCATTTAAAATGTCTTTATCTTGGGTTCATTAGCACCGTTGGATTGGTGGATTGTGATGAATTTTTTTATTGATTTGATTGTTGTTACGGTATTAAATGAAACTATTTTTCTTTAGTTTCAATTCTCAAAGGAAATTGATAAATTTATTGTATACAAATAATAAAGATATTAAGTTTTAAATTATAACTCAATTTTTCTAAAAGTTATAATTATATATTTTTAAGTTGTTAAAAAGGAAAGAGTTCTTACCATTCAAAATTTATATGAAATTTATTTTTAGTGTACAGTTTATCATAAATATAAAATTATGCATAAAATTTATATTCTTTAATAAAGTCAACACGAATTTGCTAACGTAATCAACTAATACTATGCATTTATAACCAATAAAATATACACCATTATTTAAAACCTCGTTCCTTAGACATATTTTAAGCATCTTTTTTCATCATAAACATTATAAATAAACATAATCAATAAACATACACTATCATATAGAATTATGTATAAAATATTATTATTCTTTATTATATAGTATTAAATAATATAGTATTGAATTTAATATTATTTTAATTTTTTGATACTTTAATGAAATCAACCCATTCCTTAGACATATTTTAAGCATCTTTTGTAAGCATAAACATAATGAATAAAAAAATATTTTTTATGAAATGTATATATAATATTATATTTATACAATTGAATCATATCATTCTTTTTTCAATTTAATATATAATAATATAATTTTATGCTAAATTAAGACAACTGAAAGTTATCTTATATATCTCAAAATTCATCATTTTCATAAAAGAATTTCCTTCCACAAAATTTGTTTTACTTCAATTCAATTTTATTTTGACATGATTTCAACTTTTTTTTTTTTAAAAAAAAAGAACACAAAAATCATACAAATTTAGCCCGTGCCTTGCACGGGCTCAATCAACTAGTTGTAACAATAAAAGCAAACACAAATGTCTTAGGTCTGTTTTAATTGAATTCGGTTGCAGAGAATTAATTCCTCTGTAGTGCAAGGGTGGGGTTAGGGGATTGGAATTCTACATCCAACTCTTTATTAATGATATAGATCTTTGCTATTCATATTGCCTCTGAGTTGAAATTGAGTAAAGGATTCAAACTCTTCAAAATAGAATATACATAATTTTACAGGTCCAAGTTTGTGAGCCTGTATCATATGAACTATATCGAGAGCAAGTAATAGTTGACAATATATGTATTTGTTAAGAACTGAAGACAGGTTATCCTATTATGAATGCACATTTTGGGAACATATTCAGTTTTGCTCATCGGGACTGTGCTTCAAAAGCATCCCTTTATTTTAAGTCCCCAAATAAAGTTGTACCACTGGAAACAAAAATCAAATGAGAAACTGAAGAATTTAATGTCACAGGAACAGATTGTAGAAGTGATTCATGTATGAAGTTGACTATTCTGACCTGCAAATATGTGCATCACATAGCTCTGATTGTTCCTTTCTTGAATTGCAAATAATGTTGTATAAAGCTGATGTCATATGACTAAATGATACCCATATCCGAATTCCCAAATGGTCAGCACCAAAGCTGACCAATTTCTCATGGGGTTAATAGTTATCCTATTCAAATAAAGACTATACTTGACATAGACCCTACTTAGTACAAAAGGAAGATAGCTTTAGGATAAAGTCAGAAGAGAATAGGTGCTAGTTGTGGTGTGGCTGCAATTTCTTTGACTAATGTGGGTGCATCTAACTTATAAAAGATTTGCTAGTTATTAGTACCTTTTATCATCTGAAGGTGAGAGAGTAGGAATTTTGGAAATGCTTAATGATTTCATTGAAGGATGACAGTGTTTGCACCATACACATTGGCTCTGAATCCCAAGGCCTAATTGTAAGACACCTTAGGAAAGGCACACCTTATGTTGATATTCCAAATTCCAAGTGAAATTCTAATGTGCTTTTGATACCTAGCTTAACCCCCACCATATGAAATAATCCAAATCACCCTACCATATGAAATAATTGTAGAAGTGACTCATGCCAGCATTGTTAATAAAACCAACTATCTTTCCAAATGGTCATTTGTTGCCCTTTTTTTTTTTCTTTGGAAAAAAGGGGGGGGGGGGGTTAGTATGAGACTGCTGGAGTTCCTTTTCCATTGCAAAAATGTTACATCAAATTCCTGATGCCCATTTAGTTCGTATAGATTTGTCATTAAATGATCTGTTGTCACTTGTCAAGGAGTAATATCTAGTGAAAAGCTGTCCCTTGCTTCTTGTTACTGGAGAGATGTTGAATTCTTCCATCAGTGACAATGATCACTGAGGTCTACTTGAACTTTACTGCTGTGGTGGGCTGGTGGGGCATTTTGTTCCTTCTCTCATCTCCAACTGGACCTTACAACACATTCTTTTGAGTTGATGTCCAATGTAATCCTGTTGCTTATTCGTACTGTCATTTTTATAATGTTATATCTCTCATTTTGATCCTTAGGATTTTATCATTTCACTTTGTGCCTTCAATTGCTTTGATTTCAGCGATCAAACAAGTGATGTGTGTTTGGTTTCTCTGAACCAGCCTCTGTGTTTGTAGGGGTCATTGCCTACCTCTATTGATCCTTCTTAAATGGCATCCACAACACAGCAGGCAGTGTTGTTGCTGTAAAACAATTAGATTGATTTGCATACTTAGCATACAAGACTGATTAATTTACTCCCAATAACTCTATTGCAGGTTGAGAAGGTTCTGTCGGACTTTTTTTCTGTATACCCTGATGCAAATGCTGCCTCTGATGGTGATGTAAGGACAATGCGAAGTTTGATACGGAGTTTAGGTTTATTTAACACACGAACAAAGATGATTAAGGCTATGTCGAAACGGTATTTGGAAAAGGATTGGACACATGTGACTCAGCTACCTGGGGTCGGAAAGTGAGTAGTGCTCATATATTTCTTTTGGCCATTGATTTTACTTTTCCGTTACCAATTATACATGAGCAAAATGGCTTGGCTTTATTGTTTGTAATTGTAGGTATGCTGCTGATGCACACGCAATATTCTGCACAGGCATGTGGGCTCAAGTGACACCGGACGATCATATGTTAGTTCCTTATTGGAATTTTCTCAAAAAAAGGGCGAAAGGAGTTGATAAATAGGGATGAAAATATGATTTTTTTTTTAAAAAAAAATTTCTTTGGGAGAAACTAGCTGTGGTCTGTGGTGTTAATTATTAAGAGAGTTTGCTTGTAGAAGGTGTTCTAGATCTGTTGTGAACGGCGGACTGCAGTTTTGTTATTGCGCATGCAAAAAGATGCAGTGCCCTGACTTTTGTCAACTTTGGTTTTTAAATTTTAACTAAACTCAATGCCCAATTAGAGCTCAACTCTGCCTTTGGAGATGTTACTATTGATACTAAGGAATACTAGGGTGTGTTTGGTTAGAAAGGAAATGATTTTGCAAGAGAAATAGTTTTCTAAGGAAAATAGCAGCATTCTATGTCAAATTTTTCTTGTTTGATAGGAGAGTTCTTAAAAAATGACAGTATATGATATGTGTTAGATACATTATTAATCAAATAAATTGAAGCTTTAAAATTTATATTTAAACTTTTTTTTAATTTATGTAATCATACTATAAAGTTATGATATTAACTGTTCCAATTGAATTTTATTACTAAGTTCAATTAATTTTTGCAACTAAAAATGTTGACATAAGTGGCAATATGCATTGTCAAAAGGAAATATTTGAACTCAAATTTCATATTTGAACTTTTTGTAATATATCTATCATATTATAAAAATCTGATCCCAACCATTAAACTCGCTTAAGTTTCAATTTAGTTTAGGGTTTAATCTTTAATATGTAAGTAGCAAAATGAGTTTTAGCCTTTTCTTTTCGAATCCCTAATCAAAACTGATCTTGCAGTTATTTTTATCACAATATACTAAAATCCCCGTGTTTTAGAATAACTGTGCATTGCTCTTTTCCCATGTTAGTAAAATACGGTGCGGGAATTAAATGCATAAAATACGATACGTGTTTTATTCGGTAACATTGTTTGAAAATACGGTCAATTATTCATTGATATAATCGTTGACTTTTATTAAACGGTGATAAATGAAAAATTTGTGTTTTATACGGTAGTTTTTTTATTCGGGAACACTACTAAATTCTTATTATTATATCGATTTTGTGTCAATAATCCTTACTTTTCCCTTTTAAAACGAATAGTTCGTGTATTAAACCCGTTTTAAACATTATAATTCGGCGAGGTAAAAAAAACTCCCTTATTATTCGGCGGCCTCTATAGATGACGGATTCGCGCTTTTTAAACGGTCAATTCGTCAATACATGTTTTATACGCTTATTATACGCGTTTTAGCTAAGAGAGCTCTTTTCTAATCCCTCCAGTCACCCTCTCCGCTCTTCCAAGCCCAGAAATTCCTTTGCGTGCGAATTAATACTAAATCTTGAAAATTCACTGTGGACGTTGGATTTGGGGTCCTAATTTTTGACAGAGGTTTTGTGAAAAGTTATATATATATTTCAATTTGCAGCGCCATCCCCTTCTTTCCTATTTCTGAAGCACGTTATTGTAGTGGAAATGCTATAAACTTTTTTTAGGTATATATAGAAGGAACAAAACAAGTCCTAAACCCTAATTGGAATCACAACCGCCGCTTCTAATTTTTCCACGCATCAGACCTGTTGCAGGCGCAAAGGACATGGTAACGGGCGCGACAGAGCGAAGCAGGCCAGGCAATTCTTGAATTGCGATAGGTCGCGGGCGACACCCTTCTTGTCGCGAGCGCCAACTGCTTCTGGTGACAATCCTTTGGCTATTGTCGCGGGTGCGACAGTCAGCATGATCAAGTGCCATGAGCAGCTGGTGGCGGGCGGCACAATAGGTATAGCAGTCGTGACAGTCTGTATTGCCCTGTTTGTCGCGGGTGCGACCCCTCTCTGCCGGAGCTGCCTTCCTCCACTTCCAGGTTGTAGCGCCCGCTACAAAATCTGTAACGGGTGCTACGACCCTGTTTTTCTTCAAACATGAGGAAAAGCATCCAGGGTTGACTCCGCTTCGGTTCTCGGCTCGGGAAATCGCTCGGGGTTCCCTAAAAAGCCTCGATTTAGCTCATTTTCCTTCTAACTCTTGATAATCCTACAAAAACACAAAATCATCATAACTAAAACATAATCAAGGGATTAAAATAAGCAAAACACCTTATAAATGATATCAGTTCGGCTTGAAACGAGACCGAACAACACTCCCACACAAGGGTTTGCTCGCTCCGAGCAAACTAAAACAAAGAAGAAAAAGAAACTAACTACCCTAACTCACTTTCGCAGGAATCGCGGATGCATTTAGCACATGCATCAAGCCCTTTAAACCCCTTGGCAGCCCAAGAGGGCGAGAAAAGTCTCGTGAGGGTTTATAGATGCTATACCCACAAAAGCAAAGGAAAAGAAAAGAAAAAGAAATGAAAGAAAAGAAAAGAAAAAAAAGGAAAAGAAAAGAAAAGAAACTCAATACTAAGGAAAAGAAAGGTGGAGAAACACTTTGCGGGATAAAGAGGCGAAAATGAGAAAAGGGCAGCACAAAGGAGGTCCACACACACGGTCGCGAAGCTAACTACTCAAACAGCGCAATTGCTCATCTCAAAACAGTTAACAAGCACTATCAAGGCAACTAGCAAGAATGTTACTAGACCTCACATTTTTCACCTCACTCATGCATAAGTTTGATGGGTTCCTCGTGCTCAAGTGTAGTGTTTCTGGCTTGTTTTTTTCAGGTCAATGTTCAGTCAGTTAAAGATAACTACTCAAACACCCATGCTCGATATTTAATGAATTATTGGTGGTTCCCCTCTCTATTTCGTGTCGCCCTTGGCTTGGTGAAGGCTACAGGTTAAATAGATAAAGGTTCCACATTTATTACCTTAATCCTTTTGGTGTTGGGTTTTTCGAGAATTGAACGACCCTGAAAGGGACCTATTCTCCCTATATAGATCATTTCCATACACATACAAGGTGCTTAAGGGATATGAATGCCTCACCACTCATACCGATCTATGTAGGTGAACCAACATTTTCAGATTTTTTTACATCACTATTTTTGCGTTAGTATTTTTGGGAATTAAACGGCCCATAAATGGGGTTTACCCTCCCAACACAGGCTACTCCATACACAAACGAAGTGCTTAAGGGGTAAGAGTGTCGTACCACTCATACCAACCTGTATAGGTTTACTAACTTTTTGTATTTTCCCATTGTTTTTCAGCTTTTCTTGCTTAGAGCATGGATATTCAAGAAGCTAAAACTTTCCTCCTAAACCAAGACCATCACATTAACTAGCCTAGAAGTGAATTTCTAAGGAGACCACATGGTTGCAAATACAGGTGAGGTTATTAAGTTTAGGAAAAGCAACAATCTAGCCTGAAGCCTATCAAGTATTCACTAACTATTCCTAACTAAGCAATTGCACTATTCTAGCAATCAACGACACAACCATATATACAAAATACCTCTAGCTGATAAAAATTTTAAAAATTTCGCCTAATTTCAATGGTAACTAAAGTTGTTTCTCTTCCAAAAACTGGTAAGGCACTTATGCCACCCCACTCCTACACAAAAACTCTACAATGTCCTCATTGTGCATAAGGTGACACCACACACAAAAGAAAACAAAGATCACACAAAAGAAAAGAAAAACACAAGCCGACATGCATGCCACCCCCACTCCCACACAAAAAGGCCAACATTGTCCTCATTGGAAATAGAAGTAATCAAGCACACCAAAGAAAATCAAGAAACACACCAAAAGAAAACAAAAGGAGAAAAGAAAGCCAACTCACTAACTATATTAAGACGATAAGGGAACGATATTACTTGGTTGAGTATAAAGTATACCCAAACTATGAAATCCCGATCAGAATATTATGAATCGCCCATGGAGCATCATTCACTCCATCTCACCTCAAGATGTCGGGCACCATCTCAGAACCATTCAATGTCCGTAGTAACAAGTCATGCATTCTTGAATGCATTTCAGAGTGGTGAACATAAGAGCACAATCTCAAAATTCCATCAGCAAACGTTATTGCTCTCAACAGTTTATCAAAAACCTTAGAAAAGTTAGTGAAATGACGGATTGCAGGAATGTACAAAACTTTCCTAGGCACTATAAATGGAGATATGACAAATGAATCCTCCCATTGACTTGTAAATGGAGATTGAGTATGCAAATCAACGGAAGGGGGCAATACAATGCACTCCTTAACCTTCTCATGCAAAGACTTGAATGCAAACAACGACTAATAAAGCATATCACCATCAAAAATATCATTGTCACAAACCAAGTTCAAACACTCAGGATCAATCCCCATAGACTCAAGTTCATCGTCACAAGATTTTACATTATTTTCAATGGATTCACAAGAAAGGGTAACTAATGCCTCATTAGTACATTGATCCTTAATGAAAGTGAATAGTTCAGTATCAAGCACACATTCAATCACAAAGGATTCGATTTCACTCTCAACAAGTTCATGTTCAGTTACATCACAAGTATCATTGCATTCATTAGACTCAACCTTTTCTTCACATAAAAGCATGGATAACGGTGTCGACAATGGTTCATCATTATGCATGTTTTCATCAAGTTCTACATCCTCACACACAAAATCATCATTTTTCTCATGCTCTATAGATGTAGCTAGAGCTAAAGGTCTTCTAAGCTCGATGCATGCAAAACGAGGTCCGTTATAGTAGGCATCATCCTCATCAGAATCATACACCAATCATCATGCATTTCAGGACTCAAAGATGATGAATATCCTACTTCAACTATCGAACCAACCACTTGTGAAGAAGAAGTTTCTACCCTAGGGTTAGTCTCATGTAAAAATTCATGTGTGTGCTCATTCATTCTAGCACAAAATTCATCCACTTTAGCTCGTATGGAAACCCAACCACAACAGTTAGAATCATGCCACGAAGATTCACAATGTGAGCACAAAGGATGAGACTCAACGACATCACATTGGGGAAGATCATCAAAGTTTTCCATATATTCCCTACCACAAGATTGATCATCAAAATATAGGGAATATTGACATGATTGTTCAGTTACGGTCTCAGAGGGTGGTGCAAAATGGGGGTCAAAGGGAGAACTTTGTTGTTCAAGTTCTTAAGTATCCCTAGACAACCATTCAAGAAATTCTCACGCGACATCTTCTCCTAAATTAGAAAACCCGTAATATTCTAAGAGATTTCGGGTCTCATAATTCACACCCTCATGCACAATTCCCAAAATATCCAATCTCTCATGGAAAATACCATATGATTCACATTGAGCAAGATAATCCTATAATCTAGCAAAATATCTCCAAAATATTTCTTGCTCAAATTGGGGAAACGGGGGACTAGCCATAATTCTTTTTTTTTTTCATTATTCAATTTTTGTAACTATATTTTTCTGGAAAAATCAAGAAAGCAATAAATGGCTGAATTAAAACTAAACTAAGCATGAATTTATGATAACAATTAAGGAAAACATGAATCTAAAGATGAACTAACCCTAATTCAACAAGAAAGAAAACTATTACTAAGAATGCGATTAAAGCAATAATATGAAAAACTGAATTGAATAGAAAAAGAAATTATATCTAGAATGCATTAAACTTCCCTTTAATCCGGAATTTTCAATCCTTCATCTTGAACTTCATCTTGAACTTTCTCCCGAACAAACAAGAAAGGTGATTTAGATTACTAAGAATCCCCAAATCCTCACTTGGAAGAAGAATTTGTGAACCCTTAATCCTCCTCTTCACTAAAAAGATTGGAAGTTTTGTGGACTAGAACTAATAGGATTTGAATCAAAACAACAATAAAAACTAAAGAGAACAAGAACTTGGGAGTCTTTGAATTGATTGAAAAGAGTTGATTACAACTTAATGATGAAAGAAAACTAGAGAAATTTGTAATAAACTAAAGCTTAATGATAATGAAAAAAAAATAAGTATCTAAGGCTAATTCTAATGAAATCTAATTTCTAATTCTAATTCTGCTTCCTAATTCTACTTCTAATTCTACTTGATAATAATGTTGAACTTGTTTAGGTATACATAGAAGGAATAAAACAAGTCCTAAACCCTAATTGGAATCACAACCGCCGCTTCTAATTTTTCCACGCATCAGACCTGTTGCGGGCGCAAAGGACATGGTAACGGGCGCGACAGAGCGAAGCAGGCCAGGCGATTCTTGAATTGCGATAGGTTGCGGGCGACACCCTTCTTGTCGCGGGCGCCAGCTGCTTTTGGTGACAATCCTTTGGCTATTGTCGCGGGTGCGACAGTCAACATGATCAAGTGCCATGAGCATCTGGTGGCGGGCGGCACAATAGGTATAGCAGTCGCGACAGTCTGTATTGCCCTGTTTGTCGCGGGTGCGAATGTGGCTGTCGCAGGTGCGACCCCTCTCTGCCGGAGTTGCCTTCCTCCACTTCCAGGTTGTAGCGCCCGCTACAAAATCTGTAACGGGTGCTACGACCCTGTTTTTCTTCAAACTTGAGGAAAAGCTTCCAGGGTTGACTCCGCTTCGGTTCTCAGCTCGGGAAATCGCTCGGGGTTCCCTAAAAAGCCTCGATTTAGCTCAGTTTCCTTCTAACTCTTGATAATCCTACAAAAACACAAAATCATCATAACTAAAACATAATCAAGGGACTAAAATAAGCAAAACACCTTATAAATGATATTAATTCGGCTTGAAACGAGACCGAATTGAGGGATTTGACTTTTGGATGATAATACACTGAATTTTAAGGGTATTGGACAATAATGCATTGAACTTTTTGTTTAGACTCTAATACACTAAACTTTGAGGGTATTGAACAATAATGCACTCAGAATAATTCCAGTGTTGGTTGACGTGGTGGCGGTCCTACTTTGAGGTGGTGTTTTTTTTTTTCCAGAAAAATTTTCTGTCGCGTAAGTAAATACACATAAGCATGATGACTAATGTATTTTTTCTGGATAAAAAAGAAAAAATGGCACTTAAAAGTAGAGCCATCACAATGTGAATCATCACCGAAATTGTTACGGGTGCATTAGTGTCCAATACCCTCAAAGTTCAGTGTATTAGAGTTTAAAAAAAAGTTCACTGCATTATTGTCCAATACCCCTAAAGTCCAGTGTATTATCGTCCAATAATCCTAATTAATTAGAGATTTATTGGGAAAGGAATATGTACACATTTTTAATTTTGAATTGATGTTTCACACAAGAGGTGGCATGAAAGTGAAAGTATCAATTGTTCATGTTTGCGTTGGCTGCATCGACTAGATGATGTGTTGTCATCAGTAATTTTTTTTTACCATTGAGGATTGTAGACACCGAGATTTGCACCGATAAAATTTTGACTCGTCGAAACTCAGCAAGTCACCGGCCGGACATCAACATGGATCATTGGGCCCACGATATTATCAAAACAGGCCCAACAAGATCAAATCAGCCCACATAGAAATCGTGTAGGCCGCTTAGCCTTCATCAATTTTCAGGCTGACCCAGCAAGAGAACCCGGCCCATGAAATTGAGCATAGGCCGCTTAGCCTTTAGGATTAAACACCTGGTCCATTACCAAATGCTAAGTCAGCAATCCTTGTGCTTAATCCCCATAGGTCGCTTAGCCTTTGCGAATACATTTGATTTTGGCGCCAGTTTTTCCAAGCTTATCCCATGATCTTAGCCCTTGCATTTTGATCCGGATTGACCTATGATATTATCAAATGTCAAGCTGCCTACAATCATGCATATTGAGGGCATGATCTTTTGACGTTCCCTCTTCCTTCCATCCTCATCAACTCTCATCCACCTATAAATACCCCACCTCTCCTCACTCATTTTCATCAACTATCATCATCCATACTACCAAAATTCTCTCAAAATCTCATACTCTCTATATTATCATCCATTCTCCACCTAACCCTCTCACATAATCATCATCACTATCACCATACTATCATCCATACACCACCCTTCTAAATAGTTCTCACACTCATCCTTTCATCCAAGTTCTAAACCGAGGCCAAGTCAAGGGATCGATCTTCATTTCCACCTTATCCACCATCAAGCAAGGTTTGCCCATCTTTGCTATTGTATTTTAATAATGTAATTCATGCTTTAAATTTCTACTTGTACATATATTTTAAAGAAAACCTCTTGTTTTAACATTGCATGGTTAAAAATATAATGTTGTGAAATTTATTAAACTTATCCCCGCTCATTTCATTTCAAGTTTGATTTTAGTAGAGTCTGTTTTCAAACAGGCGGATTCTAGAATTATTTTAATTTTCGAATTTGTAACCTTACCCCCGAATCAAGAATTCGGGTTCACAGACCGGAGTCATCCTTTTATTTTATGGTTCGTCGATTTCCTTAAATCGACTGACGACTCTTTCTCTTTTATAAACCCTTTTGGTTATTAAAACTACACGGTATTACTAAAAAATAATTACTAATGATTGTAGATTCCATTTATAAATTAAGGAACCGGCCAAGAGAAAAGGGCCTGGAAAATGGCATAGGCCGCCTGACCTATGCCATTTTCTACCCATTTTCCCTTGGGATGAGGACAGACAGGCCCATTCAAGGAATTGTCAAAGGACAAGCGGCCTATGACTCTCCTAGGTGGGCCTCGTCTTTCCTCTCCCGCCAAGTTCATGGATGGATTTAGTGTAAGTCATTTGTAAAACATTTTTGTGTAATTTCGAGTATTTTTATAATATAAATAGGTTTATAAATGATTAAAGTTTCATCACCCCGAAAACGATTTTCATAAAGTAAAAAAATATCCTTATTTAAGGATTAAGCAACCTTAGTCGGCTCCCGATCACCTAAGTAGCGCATCCGAAACCAGTTCCCCGAACGGAAATTTTTCGAGTCCTACAGATTGGTGACTCCACTGAGGACTTAAACTTAAAAAGAGGGTAAAACTTGAAAAAATTGAGTTGATTTGAAATTGTAAAAGGGAGAAGTTGATTTATTTCACAATTTTATTATTCGTTTAGGCATTTTGCATACAGGCTACTCCACGTGTCCTTTGACACGGGAGCACAAAAGCGACGGTTTAGGAAAAACTAGGATTTTTACCCGAGAGCAGGCGACCACTACTTGTGTGATGCACTCTACATCGCCAAACATTTGGCCTCTCTTCTAACCCATGTTACACTCCAAGGCTTCCTACTCATCATATTGAGGAATTCATGAGATTGCGCCGCTGAACCAGATCGATGTTAGCTTATACTCCACTGTCTTCCCATCCACCCTAGATGGTGAAGCCAAAGTGTGGTATCATGCTTTGTCACCCCAAGTCAAAGCCAATTGGAATGAGCTATTCAAAGCTTTCATCAATCATTACAGTCGTATTCAAAAGAAGCAAGCCATGGTGGACGATCTGACCACCATGAAGCAAAAAGATGATGAAACTTTTTTGGAATATTTTGAAAGGTGGCACACCAAGTTGTCTCATATCAATGAGACTATCCCTCTCCGCTTGCAATTGTCCCCCTTCAAACAAGGGCTTAAAAGCAACTTATCCAAGCATTTAGGATATCATGTCATCAAGGATTTTGATAACTTGAAGGACATTTGTGTTCAGCTAGAAGCAATTTACAATGACAAGACCACTTCGCTTGGTTGGAAAGGATCTAGCTCCAACAGGAGGGCTACTAGTGCAGCTAGCCACCATCCTAAAATTGTTGAGACTAACTCTATCTAGCGCAGGGGCCTTTTGTGCCAAAGTATGAAACTTACTCACTGCTGGATGTCTCTTACGCTCAAGCTCTTGATCGACTAGTTAAGAAGGGCATCTTGGTATTACCATTGCCAAAAGAGGAACCAGAAATTAAGGGTAAAAATTGGGATGCCAATCAATTCTGCCCCTACCATCGCTATCGAGGCCATGACACTGAAAAATGCTGGACTCTCAGAAACATGATTGAGGATATGATAAGGGCAGGGACGCTCCCTATGCCCAAAGCTGCTAAGAAGCCCAATGTTTAGACCCGATTTCGTGTCTAAATACCGCCTAAATCCTTAGGCTTTTGACTTGTTTCGTAGCTTGTTTTAATAACTTTTAATGCGTTTTGTTTACTTTTGTAGATTCCGAAGTTGTTACTCAAAACGATTCTAAATGCGCCAATTTTGCATTAATCTTGGGAATCCCGAGATTCCCTAAGATTCCCCGAGCCCTGGTCGTGTCAAAGGCAGCGGATTAGAAGGGCCGGTCATGTCGAAAGGCAGCGGAAGCGGAAGCAACGGCTGAAGAGTATTCTGAAGGAAACTGTGGCCGAGAGAGACCGTGGCCACGGTCACCTTGACCGTAGCCACGGTATGATGGAGCCATGACCAAGGGAAGAGACCTTGCACCCGAGATAGACCGTGGTCACGGTCACTTTAACCGTGGTCACGGTGGGATCCTACCCTGCCCAAGGAAGAAGCTGGCCGAACTAGACCGTGGCCACGGTCTCCCTTGACCGTAGCCACGGCAGTGCGAAGGAGCGAAAAGTTGTCAGCCCTAATCGACTATAGGTCGTGACTACGGTGCATGGGGATCGTGCCCACGGTGATGCGAAGCGAAGAGAAGAAATCGCCTGCCTTACGCAGGACCGTGGCCACGGTCACCTTGGCCTTGCCCACGGTCCCCTGCGGGCCAGTTTTGTCTGTTGTGTAAAATGATGAGTTTTGAGTAACAACCTGGATTACTATTTAATGTATTTAGGTCATTTTAGCTGGGAATGACTCTAGACAGCAGCTTTATCTATCTTTTATGATATTTTAGCACTCTTTATCACATTTTAAGCCTTAGATTAGAGGGATTAAGGAAGATCTTTGATGAGATTATTGGTTCTTGCATTGGATTCTCTTGATTATTATTGCAAGTTTGAAGATTATTCTGAACTTTGGAGCATTGGAGCTTTATTATTCTGAAGTTTTCTCCCTTGTCATCACAATCAATGAGCATTTCTTAACCTTTTTCTCTCTAATTTATTGCTTATTTACTAATCTCTGTTTTTGTTATCATTAATATTGTTGGTATTGTTGACTGGTTATTACCATCTTGTTTACTCTTTTAAGCATGAATGAAGTTGTTGATGTTATTATCATGATAGTTAGGATGTTTAGTGGCTAGAACCTTAATGGGTTAGGGAGATATTAAGGGTGTGAATGGGTGATTAGGTTTGGGTTAGCAATCTTAGTGAGTAACTAGTTAGGAAATCAACTTCCTAATCCTATCCTTCCCTCAAGTGGGACGTATTTGGGTGCGAAAGCATCCCGAATACATCCAATGCTTGTTGGAAGGTAGGAATTAGGATAGTTAGTGTTCTAGTTCGCGAAAGCGAATAGAAACTAACTAGGAAATTCCGTTCTATTAACTTTCCCGGGTCTGTTGATGGATTTTGGGGAAGTTAATCCGGACTATCCTTGAAAGAGGAAGCCCGGTGGGTATTTTCTAACGGAATTACCATTTGATTTCCCTTTCTCGTTACTCTCTTGTTGCGAAACCCATTTCCTCATTCCGTCAGATCCCGAAAGTCTCCCGACACCCATTGTTTCACCTTTTTGACTGAACATAGTGTGTTTGTGCCGTTTTTACCCTAAATTCTATCATCCTTTCATGATCGTAAACCATACCTAGAGTCAACTAGTTGCAGCTAAGGCCCCTAGCTCCCTGTGGAAGAACGATAAAACCGCGGTCTTACAAACCACTCGACTAACAAAATGGCGTCGTTGCCGGGGAGCAAGCGCACCTAGCTTAGCTCTTTGTCTTTAGGTTGTTTAAGATCATTTCACTGCTAGAGATTTTGTTATCCTTGGTTACCGGAAATTTGATTCTTCTGTTTGTTCCTTTTGTGCATGCGGACTCGCTCTCGACGAGGCCAAAGTCCTGTAACTCCACCGAACCAGAATCCGGAGAGTATTATTCGACAAGCTAACGCCGATTCGAGACGAGCTAGACAACAAAGGGAGCGAGAGACGACCGAATTTCCAATGGCTGAAGGAGAGCAAGTTCCACCCCGTACCTTAGCATCATATTCCTTACCATCGTCGGGTACGGGAGGCGACCCCATCACATTACCAGAATTACCACCGAATGCATCGTTCGAGTTCAAGCCATATTTATTGGAGATATTTGAGAACACCCCATACCATGGAGGAGAGCATGAAAATCCTATTGACCACATCAACAGATTCGAGCAACGCATCGGCTTTGTACAAATGAATGGAGTTTCCGCCAAATACATGAAGCTGAAGTTTTTCCCTCTTACCTTGAAGGGGAAAGCATTATTATGGCTCAACACGTGTCCGCCCGGAACTTATTCAACATGGGATGCCCTTAGCCGCGACTTCCTTCAAAGGTTTTTCCCCAATGATGAGACGTGTCGGTTGAGGCAAGCCATCATGAGCTTCAAGCGAGAGCCCGATGAGTCGTTATTCAAAGCATGGGGGAGATTCAAAGGTCTACAACGGAGGTGTCCACACCATAATCTTGAGTATTGGTTATTATTGCATCACTTCTATTCCGGATTGAGTAGCTCTTTGCAAGAATCCATCGATCATGCCTCGGGGGGCATGTTCCTCAAGAAGACGGCAGAGGAAGCAAACATATTTCTTCACGAGCTATCTCAAAACTCTCCTCATTGGGGAGGCGGCTGTGGTCCAAGAGATGGTCCTCCTCTAGAAAGCAATCCTACTATTAAATTTCTCATGAATGCCATTCTTGAGATGCAACAAAAGGCAGCTTTGGAGGAAACCACGAGGCAAGTAAAGGCGGCTCAAGAAGTACCTATGCTTATTCCGGATGTTGTTTAAACCCGATTTTGCATGATTTTTCCCCTCTATTTTATGACTTTTAGCTTGTTTTTAATAATTAAATTAGGCTTTTTATTATGTTGTTAGTAATTTTGCAATTTTATTAGATTTTCTCAGATTTTATCTTTTTTGGCATTTTTTTAGCATTAAAATGAATCAATGTGAAAAATGAAATAAAAACCTAAATTCTAATTTCCTAAAACTAAGCCCAATTCTTCTACCCGGCCCAAAACTCTCCTAATACCCGCCTACCACTCTAAACCCGACCCGTTTCCCCCTTTATTCCCAGCTGAACAAAACCCCCTTCTACAAACCCTAATTCTAACTTTTCCCCATTTCCCGTCCCTTTCTCCCTCTTCTCCCTCTCTCACTCTCTGGTTCTCTCATCCCCACCGAACACTCACACACACCATAACCAACCTCCATCTCCTTCTCTCATCTTCGTCTCTCATCTCATTCTCTCGATCTCCTTCTCTCTTCTCATCTCTTTCTATTTCTCAGATTATCGCACGATATCTCAAATTCTCACTCAATTTCTCCTTTTTTGGCAGATTCGGCTAGAGATGGAGCAAGCACCATCACATACATCACCATCGTCTTCATCATCAACAACCGAATTCATCTGCACCGTCCAAGATTGAAGAGGATCGAGGCTGAGATTTGAAGGAGAAGGATGAGTTCGACTATAAAAGAGAGAAGAGGAGCCATTCGAAGTTTTCATGGTTGGTTTCGACCTCCATCCTTAGGGTTAGTATTTAAGGTAGATTTAGGTTTATTTTCGTATGCATGTTCTGGGTTTTGAATCTGGGATTTCGGGATTTTGATGTTGGATAATTTGTTCTGGGATTTGATTAGGTTTGTTTTTGCAATCGATCTTAGGGTTCGAATTCACTGTTTCGATACCCTGAGATTCGATTTTGGATGTTTGGTTGAAGATTGAATGGATGTAATGTTCGGATTTCTGGAAGTTTATTTAGTTTCGATTCATGTGTAATTGTGATTGTTCTGGGTTGAATTTGAGAATGATTTTGTTCTTGATATTGAATCTGGTTGTTCTGGTTTGATTTCGTGATTGTTGTTGCGCGATTTGTTTTGGCTCGGTTGCTCTGTTCTGTCCGTCTCAGTTTCTTTCTCTCTTTTCTTCTGGTTTTTGGTTTAGGCAGTGGGTTTGTATTTTGAGTTTTTAAGGTTCTTTTGGGTATGCTGGAGTCAGATTAGGGTTAGGTTTTGTTTGGGTCAGTTTGGTGAGGTTTGATTAGGGTCTGGTTAGTGTTAGGGTTCTGCTTTGTGCTTAGGGTTTCTTAGGTTGTTTCAGGGTTTTGGTAGGGTCAGTATTAGGTCTAAGTGGGTTTTGTTAGAGTCAGATTAGGGTTTAGGTTCCTTGGGTTGTTGATTAGGGTTTGTTTGGTTCTGTTAGGTTTTTCTAGGGTTTGTGTTGGGATAGTATTAGGTTCTGTTAGGGTTCTGTCTTAGGGTTTGCTAGTTTAGAGCTAAGTGTTAGGTTTCCTAGGGTTTGTTAGGTTTGGTCTAGGGTTCGTTTGGTGACTGTTTTGTGTTTTCAGGGTTTGTTTTGGTTAGGTTTTGGTCTTGTCTAGGGTTAGGTCTTGATTAGGGTTTAGTGAAGGTCAATTTGGTTTAGTTTGTTTTAGAGTTCTGTTTTGGGTTTTTTTAATGTCTTTAGCTTTTAGATTTTTAGTTGGTTTTATTTTGGTCTTTAGAATGATTAGTGGTTAGGGTTTTAGGGTTAAGGGAGTGATTAAAGCTCCATTGGATGATTAGTTATAGGGGTTAGTGAATTAGGGGGTAATTAGTGGGAAAAATCTAATTTCCACCTTAGTCCTTCCTTCAAGTGGGGTGAATTAGAGATTGAAAACTCTCTAATTTACTAATCGCTTGTCAATGGAAGGCTAAGGACGGGATAGTTAGTCGCTCTCTCATGAAAGTGAGATAGAGGCTAACTAGGGAATCTTGTTCGTTTAACCCCCGGGATCCATGGTGGATTTCGGGGAAGTTAATCTGGATTACCTTTTAAAGAAGGAATCCCGTGGCCATATTTCCAACAAGATTCTCATATGATTTATCCTATCTTTTTGCTTCCTAACCACAAAACTCATATAACCATGAATCCCTTTTTCTTCTCTTTTTGTGTCTTTGCTTGAGTTACCTTATCTGCTTGAAAACCAATCCTCTTAAATGGTGATGAACCCCCAACCTAGTAGGTGAGAATTCGGAATAAGCTATTAGGTTTAGAAGCCCCAACTCCCTGAGAGAGAACGACAATACCGAGGTCTTACAATCCGCTGTACAGATGCCCGAGTCTTGGTATGTGATTTTTGTGGAGGGCCACATTCTTCGAAGCGATGTGAAGAGTATCAAACCGAGCAAGTCCAAGCCATCTATCCTAACAATAACCTCTCCTATACCAATCAAACCCCCATTCGTCCTCGTGGGAATTACGCCTACAACCAACAAGCTCCCCTAAACCAAAACCCACCCCCCGGTTTCCCTAATCAAAATCGCTGCCAATACCACCAAAACCACCACCAAAATCCTCACAAGGCCAATCTTCCCAAGCACCCAAACCACCACAACAAGAAACCCTTGACCAAACCCTCCAAAAGTTGGCCCTATCTCAAGAGAAGATAGCCTTATCTCAAGAAAAGATGGCCTTAGACCGAGAAAAAGACCAAACTCGCATTAAGAACCTCGAGTTACTATTGGCCCAATTGGCACAACAATCTCAACCTATTCAATCTTTGCCTAGCCAATCCCAACCTAACCCGAAGGGGCAACTTAATGCAATTACATTGAGGAGTGGCAAGGAGATTGATGGACCTAGAATGGTGGAAGAGGAGGTCTTGGGTGACAAAGAAGGTGATGTGGTGGATATCTCGGAGGAGGAAGATTTATTGGAGAAGCGGGAAAGTGAGTTAGTATTGGATGAGGAAGTTGAGGGAGCACATGAGGATGAATTGGGAGAGTTTAGTAAAGAACGAGAGGAGATGGAGAAGTTAAGGAAAGGGAAAGGAAAAGTGGTGGAAGAAGAACCAATCCAGACTATTGAGAAGCCCAAGCTACCACCGGTCCCTTTTCCCGATCGGTTAGCAAAGCCAAAATCCGATGCAAAGTTTTCAAAATTCATTGAGAAGCTCAAGAAGCTTCAAGTGAACATTCCATTTCTTGATGCCATTTCTGAAGTTCCGTCCTTCAAGAAGCATTTGAAGGAGCTTCTCACGAGCAGAGGAGAATTCAAGAGAAATATACGATCCATTTGACGGCGGATTGTAGTGCAATTATCGATAACAAATCACCAGAGAAATTAGCCGACCCCGGAAGTTTTTCTATTCCATGCACCATTGGCGATATGCGGATTGGCCGTGCCCTTTATGATCTAGGAGGAAGTGTAAGCGTCATGCCTTATTCGATTTGCAAGAAGTTAAACCTTGACGATCTTGCTCCTACAACAATTTACCTTCAATTGGCCGACCGTTCCGTGCAAAGACCGTTGGGAATATTGGAAGACATCCCGGTCCAAGTGGGGCGGTTTTTGATTCCTTGTGATTTTGGAGATAGAAGAAGATAACAACATCCCCATTATTTTGGGAAGGTCGTTCCTTGCTACGACGGGAGCCATCATCGATGTGAAGAACGGAAGCATGTCGTTGAATGTCGGGAATGAAAGCATAATTTTTCAACTTGAGGGGTCATTGAAAGGTCCCTCGTATGGGGATTCATGCTATGCCATTGATATGATGGAGTTCCTTGTTGATGAGTATATTGAGGACTCCCATCTTCTTGAATCTATTTGCAATGATCCCTTGGGAGCTTGCCTATTGGAGTCTTTCCAATTCGAGACCGACGGCACTGACATTACTTTCTTCACCAACCTTCTTGACTCTTCACCCATGCATAAGGAGATTATTATTGATGAACCTTATATGGAGTGCATGGAGATTCAAGATATGATCTTCAAAGGTATGTCTTCTTCTCTAATTCAATCTTCTACTCCTTTAGAGCTTAAAGCTTTACCCCCTTCCCTCCAATATGCTTTCTTGGATGATGAGAAATCTTATCCTGTCATTGTGAATGCGAATTTGAATGATTTTGAATTGTCCAAGTTGCTTGATTTGCTTAGGAAACATAGGGGTGCATTGGGTTATAGGATAGAAGATTTGAAAGGTATATCCCCTTCCATATGCGTGCATTCGATTGATTTGCTAGAAGATGCCAAGCCTACTAGGCAACCCCAACGTCGCTTAAATCCCAACATGCAAGAAGTGGTTAAAAAGGAAGTAGAAAGTTGCTAGCTGTTGGGATCATCTTCCCCATCGCAAATAGCGAATGGGTAAGCCCGGTTCAGTGTGTGCCCAAGAAGGGTGGATTGACCGTAATTGAAAACGACAAGAAAGAACTAGTTAGTACCCGGACCGTCACCGGTTGGCGGATGTGTATCGATTACCGCCAATTAAACAAAGTAACAAAGAAGGACCATTTCCCCCTTCCCTTTATCGACCAAATGTTAGAACGGTTGGCGGGTCATTCGCATTTTTGCTTTTTGGATGGGTACTCGGGGTTCTTTCAAATTCCAATCCACCCCTCACACTAAGAAAAAACCACCTTCACTTGCCCATATGGGACATTTGCTTATCGTCGCATGCCATTTGGTTTATGTAATGCCCCTGGGACTTTTCAACGTTGTATGATGGCTATTTTTAGCTATTTCATTGAGAAATGCATGGAAGTCTTTATGGATGATTTTTCTGTGTACGGTAATTCTTTTGACTGTTTGCTAAATCTGGAAAAAGTGTTAACTCGTTGTGAGGAAGTGGATCTAGTTCTGAATTGGGAGAAATGTCACTTCATGGTGGAACAAGGTATCGTTCTGGGTCACTTAATCTCTTCTAAGGGCATCGAAGTAGACAGGGCTAAAGTTGAGGTTATAGAGCGCCTACCACCCCTAGTTTATGTTAAAGGAGTGCGTAGTTTCCTTGGCCATGCCGGCTTTTATCGCCGGTTCGTCAAGGATTTTTCAAAAATTACTCGACCTCTAACTGACCTCTTGTGCAAAGATGCCCCTTTCATTTTCCATGATGAGTGCCTTGAGTCGTTTTATAGGTTGAAACAGGCTTTGATTTCCGCTCCGGTAGTTCAACCTCCGGATTGGACGCTACCCTTCGAGATTATGGCCGACGCGAGCGACTTCGCCGTGGGAGCGTGTTTGACCCAAACAGTAGACAAGAAGCCAAGGGTCATCTATTACGCAAGCCATGCACTTGATAGCGCCCAAAGGAACTACACTACCACGGAAAAGGAGCTTTTGGCGATCGTTTTTGTGCTCAACAAATTCCGGTAATACCTCATGTTCTCTAAGGTGGTAGTCTACACGGATCATGCCGCTATCAAATACTTGATGGGAAAGAAGGAGACAAAACCGAGACTTATACGGTGGGGGTCTTGCTTATGCAAGAATTTGATTTGGAAATCCGCGACAAGACGGGCACGAAGAATGTCGTAGCCGATCACCTTTTGAGGATTCTTGTCGACTTAGAAGACACCCAACCGATTGTAGATGCTTTCCCGGACGAGCGACTCTTGGCTATCAACTCACATCCTTGGTATGCAGATATTGTGAATTATTTGGCGAGCGGAGTGATCCCTCAACACTTGGACCATCATCAAAAGAAGAAATTCCTCCACGACATGAAGCATTACTTTTGGGATGACCCTTTCCTCTTCCGTCTTGGCAATGACGGGATGTACCGGCGATGTATTCCCGAGAGTGAAGTGCAATCTATCTTGACCCATTGTCACGAATTTCCGGTGGGACGTCACGGTGGCCCCCAAAAGACGGCGGCGAGGGTTTTGCAGACCGGCTATTGGTGGCCGACTCTTTTTCGTGACGTCCACTTGCATGTCAAGCAATGTGATAAGTGTCAAAGGTCCGGTAACATCTCCCGGAAGAATGAAGCGCCATTGAACTATATTCTTGAGGTGGAAGCTTTCGATGTGTGGGGATTGGACTTCATGGGTCCTTTCCCGTCGTCAAGGGGTTTCCAATACATCTTAGTGGCGGTGGACTATGTCACAAAATGGGTCGAAGCCATACCATGTGTAAGATGCGATGGGAAATCCGTTTCGAAATTCTTGGAAAAGACCCTATTCCCAAGATTTGGCATTCCACGGGTCATCATTAGCGACAACGGTTCCCATTTCATCGAAAAGAGATTCGAGTCTCTATTGGCGAAATACGGCATCAAGCATAAGAAGGGACTCCATTACCATCCACAAACACAAGGTCAAGTGTAAATCTCAAACCGTGCCATCAAGGAGATCTTAGAGAAGACGGTTAGCTCCTCAAGAAAAGATTGGGCAGAAAAATTGGATGAAGTCTTGTGGGCATACCGCACCGCTTTCAAGACACCGATCGGTACTACCCCTTACCGTCTTGTCTACGGGAAGGCGCGTCACTTCCCCGTGGGACTTGAGCACAAAACCATGTGGGCAATCAAGAAGTTAAACTTCGATCTCAAGGCGGCCGGAGGTAGTCGGTTATTTCAATTAGAAGAACTTGAGGAGTTGAGGCGTCATGCATATGAGAACAACAAGATCTACAAGGAGAGAACAAAGGCATGGCATGACAAGAGGTTGAACCGACGTGAGTTTGTGGTAGGCGATAGGGTTCTCATTTTCAACTCAAGGCTGAAGTTATTCTCTGGGAAATTGAGATCAAGGTGGTCCGGGCCATTTGAAATCGTGAGAATTCTCCCCGCCGGAGTAGTTGAATTGAAAGATGCACAAGGAAAGTGTTTCAAAGCAAACTCATCGAAGCTCAAACCATACATCATGGGCGAGGAATATGCCGGGACAATTGCGGCATACCTCGCGGATTTCGAAGATTGAGAAGCATCGGAATAGGTTGAGCTAGGACCTACAAAACAAGCACCCGGGAGAGGTATGAACTACTTCCCCCTCTTTTAGTGTTTTCTTTCAATTTTGTTTTTTGTTTCTTTCATTTTTTCCCCTTATTTTAGTGCTTTTCTTCTTCCTTTGTTTTACTTTAGAAAAAGAAAATTTGAAAAAATCAAGAAAAATCAGAAATGTTTGAAAAACAAAAAGAAAAAGAAGAGATCGAGAGTGGTTCTATGAAGGTCGGGGTTCGAAAGTGTTTTTGAGTGTTGGGAGAGTGTCCTTGACTGAAAATTGAGCGAGAAAGAAAAGGGAGTGGATGACAAGAGGGTAGATTCTAGGACTTAACATTTTTTCTCCAAGTTTTGAGCCTTGTAGGTGTTGAAGATGGACCGAAAGGGACCGTGCCCACGGTAGCCAGGACCATGGCCACGGTCAGCATACGCAAGTTGCCTCCAGTTGTGTCAAGCCGAAGATTACCGTGACCACGGTGAGATTCACCGCAGCCACGGTCTCACCGCAGCAGATTCCTGAAAATTTTGGTCCCGAACATCACCATGACCACGGTGAGATTCACCGTAGCCACGGTCTCCGCCCTGCTTCTTCCCTTCTTTTTCCCTTGCCCGAACCACACCGTGCCCACGGTAAAGTGGACCGTGGCCACGGTCTGCCGAAAAAACTGCGATATGTCGGGGGTTTCACTCTCATTTCCCCTCATTTCTCTTTCACTTTCTTCCTCACCCTCACACTCGAAAATCCTTCCCCAACCCTAAAACCCTAAATTCCTTCCAAGATTTGACAAATCCCTCACCAATTCCTCCATTTCCCCCAACTTTCTCCTGCGATTCCTAACCCTAGCTGCTGTGTTCGCCATTTTCGGTTCAATTCAAGCTAGGTTCTGGGCTTCTTGTTGCTAGGAGGGTTCGAAAGTCAGCCTCCACCTTCCCCAACACTTCAATCCAGGTATTCCTTGATTTATTGGTGCTTAAACACTCGATTTCTTGTTTATTTGGGTTGAATATTGTGCAAATTGCTTGTTGATGTTGGTTAGACGAGTAGGTTGAGTTTGGGGTTGGAATTTTGGATTGAAATTGATTGTTGGGAGTGTTATTGGTGAACTCTTGGTTGAATTTTATGTGAATTGCTTGTGGGTTTGGTTGGATGACACACTTGAGTTTGGAGTTTGAATTTTTGGTCGATATTGCTGAGATTGGGAATGTATTGCTTGTTTTTGGGGTTGAATCTTGTGGTTGATTGTGAATTCATGTTGCTCGGGATTTTTGGGTATTGGTTGTGTGTTTCGGTGTTTGGTGGTTGATTTTCTTGCAGAGCATCCAATGGGTCGAGCGAAACGTTCCCGGACCGAGCCGGAATCAACCCCCGCCCCATCAACCTCGGCTGAGCCCGATAAAACTCGGTACAAGGGTCAACCGGCCTCGATTATTCAATGTGACCCGAAAATTAAGGTCAATTTTCGGGACGATATGCACAAGGCACGGTACGAGCGGCTCAAGAAGCGTAAAATTTGTGCTCCGGATCTCTATCATGAGGGGACGGCAAAGGATGTTTTTTTGTAAGCCGAGCATGGACTTCTTCATCAAAGTCATGGGATGGGAAGTCTTCGCCACAATCAACGAACCGATCATCGAGCAACCGGTGCTCGAATTCCTCAGCTCTTTGGTGGTAAAAGAAGACGGCACATCCAACGCCTCTTTTTCATACATCGTGAACAAAAAGGAGGTTGAATGTACACTCAAAGACTTATGCAATGCTCTAGGCCTTCTCGAGGACGGCATACCCTACCGCGAGTGCGTCAAATTTGATGAACAAGAAGCTATGAAAGCACTCACTTGCTGGAGGAGACGTTACCCGAGGGTTCGATCGCAACGAGCAAAGTACTATTGCCCAAGCAACTCTAAGGCTAGGGGTTTCTGTAATCTGAGTGTCCGCATCTTCCACCGCATCATTTCGAACTCTGTTTT
Source organism: Portulaca oleracea (assembly GCA_029582165.1). Lineage (NCBI taxonomy): Eukaryota > Viridiplantae > Streptophyta > Magnoliopsida > Caryophyllales > Portulacaceae > Portulaca > Portulaca oleracea. The sequence continues at coordinate 34,077,256 of CM055888.1, read as the reverse complement.
TGGCCGTGGCGCCGGGCGTTCAAGCATCCGGAAAGATGACCTCTTCGTCCTCTATAATGCGATCAACGGTCGCCGGGTCAACACTGGCTCGTGCATCCTCCATTGCCTTCGGGAAATAAGTCTCGAAACCCGGAACATGACTATTGGTATGGGTCACATCATCACCCATTTCCTAAGGAAGCAAGGGTTCGAGTCCTATCTAAGCAAGTGGACTCCGCGCTTTTTCCCCGATCCTATCGACGGTGTTCGCCTACGAAAGATGGAATTCTTGAAGAAGCACAAGACGTGAACAATATACCGTCACGGGAACGAACCCCACAGCGTCGTGATTCATTTGGGTGACGACAATGCCGAACAACGTCTAGATGTCTCCGACCAACGCAATTGGTCGTGTGGCCAAACCTTTGGGGATCGATTTGTGGTGGGTGGTCCCGGGGATCGAGCGGAGGAAGGTGAAGGAGGAGACGAAGAAGAGGAGGAAGACGATGATGAGGAAGAAGAAGAACAAGCACAAGGGGATGAAGCCGAGCCGATTCAACAACGGGACGCCGCTCTTGAGCGTATCAGCGAGCAACTCCGGGAGCTTCATGATGAGTTTCAAGTCCAACGAGAGCTCATCCAAAACCAGCAACTATTGATCGAAAACTTGCAAGGATTGCTTGAGATCCAACAGGAGACGCTGGCTAGCATCCAGTCGCACCTCCAACCCCGTTCTCCACCCGGAGGGTCCGCTTGAGGACCGTTTGTAAGCACCCCACCCCCACCCGACCTTTATCATTGATCTATTTACTTTATTTTGTAAAGTATAAGTGTGAAGGAGTGCTTCTTCGGGGTTTTGGATGCGATGTCTGGTGGTTTTGGATTGTTGGTTTCTCGTTTTCTTTTGGCATGTGTTAGCATATTTTGGGGATTGTTCGGTTAGGTTGCTCGGGTTTTTCCTTGTCTTATTTATCATTCATGTTTGTCGGGTTGTTGGATGGTTGTTGGATGGTTGTCTGATGGTTGTCTTAGGGCGGTTTGTTTGTTGTTTTTGGTGGTCGGACTATTGTTTAAGCATTTCTCGTTTGTATTTTGGGTCATTGATGGGATGTAACCGACTGTTATTTGTGATTAATGCAATGAATTAGTTGTTTCGGTTAGTATATATCGAGTTTCACCCTTATTTCCCGCCTCAATGAGTGAGATTCGGGGATAAGGTAAGTCATTGGCAATGTATATATTGTTAATTGTTTTTTTTTTAGTCTTTCATCTTTTCAATTTCTTTTCATAATCTTTTAAGTTAGATTTTCCTTTCTTTTGCTTTTGGTCTCGCATGCGAATTCTATAGTTATAAAGTCATCCTTTACTCTAACATCGTTCTGACTCTCTTGAACGACGACTATGGATCGCTATTTTTAACGCTTATGAAGAGTTTGAGGTAATATCTTTCCACCTTACTCTTTTTATGTGAATTCTTATCATGATCCGTCGCATGCTTGGTTTTCTTTTGGGTGGCGAACCCCTATGAGTGTCTGTGTTGGGATATCTATTGCTGTTGGAGCCGTGTGGGCTCGGGTCGCCACCATTTTCTACCTGCTAGTTGTTTTGTTTGTTTGTGTTTTGTGGGTTCTCTACCCTTTTCATGCGACACCTTCCAACAATGAGGACATTGTGGAGTTTTAAGTGTGGGGGGGGGGGGGGAGATATTCTAATTCAAGGGTAGATCACCTAGTCGTTTTATTCTTTGTTTTCCTAGTTTTTGCTTAAAATTTTAAAAATTTTGGTGTGAAAATGGAGAAAAAGGGAGTGAAAACCTTTTCATTTTTTTTTCACTTTGTTTTTTGTTTTGCTTTGTTTCCTGGATCTTGTTATCGAAGTTGAGAAGCCGTTCTTAAACTTCTTTCTAAAAGTAATCGATGGGAACATTTTCGACCCTAACTCGGGTTCTAGTCAAGACTTATCCTTAATAGATTCCCTTCATTAAGTGTCTTGTGAGACTCCCGTTTCTTTCTCGTTTTGTTGGGAACCCGGAGATTCTAAGGGCTTGTGTCTGAGTTTGTTTTGTTTCTCGTTTAGCAAAAGCAAAAAGCGCAAAAAGAAAAGAAAAGAAAGAAAAAGAAAGAAGAAAGCTTTCATAAGTTATAATAATCTGAATAAGTGGAGCGTGTCGCTGAAGACATTAACCACCATACACTTAGCCAACCTACACGGGCCCGGTATTCGTGGTACGACACTGGATACCCCTTAACCCTCCTCCTATATCGCTTTGCGACGGAGAGGCGTATGGAAAAGACCGTGTTGGGAGGGTATACCCCTTATATGGGCCGTCCAATTCCCGAAAGTAAGGCTAATACCGACTTTTAAAAACCAAAAAGAAAGAAAAAAAAAAGAGAAAAAGAAGAAAGAAAAGAAAGTTTTGCTTCTAAAAAGAGCGGGGCCTCCCCTTGCATCACCTACGGCCCTCACCAAGCCAAGGGCGACCAAATGCGAGGGAGGGCAACACTCCTCTCGGTTGTTTCGTTGTTTTCAAATTCGGACGCGAGTTTTTAAAGTCTTTTGGTTCCCGTTAAACCCTTGTTGTGTTTTTGCTGCGGGGTTTCGCTTGTTACAAGGTGTAGGGAGTTAAAAATCTTCAAGATCGACCTTTTTCTGAGTTTGGTGTTGGTGAGATGCTCCTAACGGTTACTTTAGGAGGTTTAATCGTGTTTTCTTAGTTTGGATTGCGAGATCTTGTGAATCAAAGCCCTTGTTTTTCGTTCTTTTTGTTTTCTTCGGTTTTGTTTTCACTTTCCCTCTCTCCTTTTTCTTTGGCTTTTGTGGGTACAGCTGCTACAAACCCTCACGAGTCCATCTCATCCACCCGGGCTGCCGGGGGGTTCAAAGGGCTTGGTGCATACGCTAAATGCACTCGTTTCTCTCCCACGACAGAGGAGTTTGTGTTAGTTAGTTAATTTTGTTTTGTTTTGCTCGGGACGAGCAAAGGTTTAAGTGTGTGTGGGGGGGGGGGGGGAGGGGGTGTTTAGACCCGATTTCGTGTCTAAATACCGCCTAAATGCTTAGGCTTTTGACATGTTTTGTAGCTTGTTTTAATAACTTTTAATGCGTTTTGTTTACTTTTGTAGATTCCGAAGTTGTTACTCAAAACGATTCTAAATGCGCCAATTTTGCATCAATCTTGGGAATCCCGAGATTCCCTAAGATTCCCCGAGCCCTGGTCGTGTCAAAGGCAGCGGATTAGAAGGGTCGGTCATGTCGAAAGGCGTGGAAGCAACTACCAAGAGTATTCAAGGAAATCGTGTCGAGAGATCGTGGCCACGGTCACCTTGACCGTAGCCACGGTATGATGGAGCCATGACCAAGGGAAGAGACCTTGCACCTGAGATAGACCGTGGTCACGGTCACTTTAACCGTGGTCACGGTGGGATCCTACCCTGCCCAAAGAAGAAGCTGGCCGAACTAGATCGTGGCCACGGTCTCCCATGACCATAGCCACGGCAGTGCGAAGGAGCGAAAAGTTGTCAGCCCTAATCGACTATAGACCGTGACTACGGTGCATGGGGATCGTGCCCACGGTGATGCGAAGCGAAGAGAAGAAATCGCCGCTTTACGCAGACCGCACACGTCACTCGCTCGCTCACGGTCCCTGCGGGCGCTTTTGTCTGTTGTGTAAAATGATGAGTTTTGAGTAACAACCTGGATCACTATTTAATGTATTTAGGTCATTTTAGCTGGGAATGACTCTAGACAGCAGCTTTATCTATCTTTTATGATATTTTAGCACTCTTTATCACATTTTAAGCCTTAGATTAGAGGGATTAAGGAAGATCTTTACTGAGATTATTGGTTCTTGCATTGGATTCTCTTGATTATTGTTGCAAGTTTGAAGATTATTCTGAACTTTGGAGCATTGGAGCTTTATTATTCTGAAGTTTTCTCCCTTATCATCACAATCAATGAGCATTTCTTAACCTTTCTCTCTCTAATTTATTGCTTATTTACTAATCTCTGTTTTTGTTATCATTAATATTGTTGGTATTGTTGAATGGTTATTGCCATCTTGTTTACTATTTTAAGCATGAATGAAGTTGTTGATGTTATTATCATGATAGTTAGGATGTTTAGTGGCTAGAACCTTAATGGGTTAGGGAGATATTAAGGGTGTGAATGGGTGATTAGGTTTGGGTTAGCAATCTTAGTGAGTAACTAGTTAGGAAATCAACTTCCTAATCCTATCCTTCCCTCAAGTGGGACGTATTTGGGTGCGAAAGCATCCCGAATACATCCAATGCTTGTTGGAAGGTAGGAATTAGGATAGTTAGTGTTCTAATTCGCGAAAGCGAATAGAAACTAACTAGGAAATTCCGTTCTATTAACTTTCCCGGGTCTGTCGATGGATTTTGGGGAAGTTAATCCGGACTATCCTTAAAAGAGGAAGCCTGGTGGGTATTTTCTAACGGAATTACCATCTTATTTCCCTTTCTCGTTACTCTCTTGTTGCGAAACCCATTTCCTCATTCCCGTGTGCATCCCGAAAGTCTCCCGACACCCATTGTTTCACCTTTTTGACCGAACATAGTGTGTTTGTGCCGTTTTTACCCTAAATTCTATCATCCTTTCATGATCGTAAACCATACCTAGAGTCAACTAGTTGCAGCTAAGGCCCCTAGCTCCCTATGGAAGAACGATAAAACCGTGGTCTTAAAACCACTCGACTAACACCCAACAAAAAGGATAATCCTATGCTTGAGCACACAAATTCCATCTTTAGTGAGGTCTCTCACTTCAACCCCTCCTCCTTGATTGTCGAAGTTGGTCATCCAATCCCAAGGATATTTGGGATTCAGGAAGAAGTATTTATCCATGGCATTTGGGTTAGTAGCGATGATGATGAATACGAACCTTCTGAAGGAGATTGGATCGAAGAAGATGATCAAGCGTCAGGAGGTGTAGCATTTCTCACTCGATCTGGTCGCCACAACAATAGGAACACCACCACCCCAGTGGCTATCTCTAATCCCACACCAGTAACTGGCAACAACAATCAAATTCCTCTAGAAGACCCTCATCTTACCCAGCTTAAGAAGACCAAAGCTGAGGTCACCATCTGGCAGCTAATATGCACATCGCAGGCTCATAGACAAAAGATGGTATATGCCCTTAATGCGCTGATTGTACCTCTTACAATGACCCCTGAATCCTTGGTCGCTCATGTGACCACCAACCAGGGGATAATTACCTTTGGAGATGAAGACCTACCTCAAAGTGGAGCATCCCACAATAAAGCCCTGTATCTTACAGTGCAGTGCTCCAACAAAACTATTCCATTTGTACTGGTGGACAATGGATCAACCGTGAATGTATGCCCTTGGAGGACGACGCAAAATTTCGGAGTTCAACAGCAGCACCTGACTCAGAATGAGGTGTAACTCCGGGCTTATGATAATTCCCCTCGAAAGCCAGTTGGGTCTATGATATTGCCCATCACTACTAGCATCATCACTCGAAATGTAGTGTTCGTGGTGCTAGAAATCCCAGCTTCCTTCAATTTGCTTCTAGGAAGACCTTGGCTTCATGAGTGCAATGCTATATGTAACGTGGTTTTTGTACCCCGGTTTTGTTTATCGTTCTTTCTCGAGGAGCTAGGGGCGTTGGCTATGGCAGTCTGACTTTAGGTAAGGTTTAAGGATCACTAGACGATAAGAGGTTTCAGGTAAGGATTGCACAAAACAGAACACAAACACGACTAAGGTTCGGTCAAGAAGAAAACTATGGGTGTCGGGAAATTTCAGGATGCAAACGACAATTAGGATAAGGGTTTCGTAATCAGGAAGCAATAAATCGATGGAATCAAGTGACAGTCCCGTTAGAACAACCCACCGATTCCCCTTTTGCAAGGCAATTCGGATTAACTTCCTACAAGTCCTCCATGGACCCGGAGGGTAGAATGAACAGGACTCTCTAGTTAACCTCTTTCCACTCTCGTGGGTGAGCTTTAACTATCCCAATTCCCACATTCCAACAAGTGTTTTGGATGTTTTTGAGAGCTTCCGATCTCAAATACATCCCACTTGAGAGAGAATAGGATTAGGAAATTGACTCCACAGCGAATTACCTCCTAAAATTACTAACCCAATCCAAATCAACCATTCACATCCCTAATTTCTCCCTAACCCATGAGGGTTCTAGCCTCTAATCATCTTAACTATCATGCTAACAACGATAATAACCACGCTATTCATGGTTAAAACAAAGAATAAAGATAATCAAGCAACAATCTAGCAACAACAATCACCAACATTAAAAACAGAGTTTGTAAAGCAAATAGATGAATTAAAGAGAGTAAGGGTAAGAAATGCTCATTGATTTGATGTCAAAGGAAGGATGATCCAGAATAATAAGAAATCCAAGCTCCAATAATAAGATAAATCTTTAGAACTTCAATAGAATTCCAACCAAATCCACAGCAAAATGCAATAACCAAGTGTAATTACTCACTAATCACTAAGAAATCTTACTAATCTCTCTCTAAATTAAAAGCTAAGTGTTGAATTTTACAATATAAAAGCTGCTCTCTAACCTAATCGAACCTAAGGAATATATACAACCAAAGTTAGTTACCCAAAACACAACACTTCGTATAACAGATTTTTCAGATTCCCGAAGGGGACCGCAGGTGCGGTCCTCCGAAACCATGGCGATTTCTGATTTCTCCCTTCGCAAGACCGCGGGTGCGGTCTAGGGGACCGCAGCTGCGGTCCCTCTCGGGTAGCTTTCCTCCTTGCCTCAGCCTTGGGTGACCACCGCAGCTGCCGTCCATAGGACCGTAGCTGCGGTCCTCCTCGGTTGGCTTGGACATTCCTTTTCACTTCACCTTTGCCCAGGTCGAGACCCAGGAAGCCTCGGGATTCCCAAAATGACTCTAAAATGGCCCTTTTTACCATGTTTTGAGTAAAAACTCCAAAATCTACAGAATAACCAAAAATGCATTAAAAGTTACAAAATTAAAACATGAAACGAGTCAAAAGCCTAAGAATTAAGGCGCTATTTAGACACAAAATTAGGTCTAAACACCCCCCACACTTAAACTTTTGCTCGTCCCGAGCGAAGCAAAACAAGAAACTAACTAAGCTAACACAAACTCCTCTGTCGCGGGAGAGAAACGAGTGCATTTAGCGTATGCACCAAGCCCTTTGAACCCCCCGGCAGCCCGGGTGGACGATATGGACTTGTGAGGGTTTGTAGCGGCTATACCCACAAAAGCCAAGGAAAAAGGAATGAGGGAAAGTGAAAGCGAAACGAAAAGAAAAGAGAACAAAAGCTTTGCTTCAAAGGATATCAAAAATCCAAATTGGAAAACGTTATTAAACCTCCAAAAGGAACCGTTATGAGCGTCTCGCAAGCTCCTATCCTAAACAATAGTCAATCTTTGAGGTTTTCGATGTCCTGCACCTAATGGCAAGTAAAACCCCACGTGTACAAGTGCTAGTGGGTTCCAATCAATCCCGAGAGACTCTAAAGACGCGTATCCGAACTCAAAAACAAACGAACGAACAAGGGAAAGAAAAAGGGTTGCCTTTCCTCACATTTGATCGCCCTTGGCTTTATGAGGGCCTTAGGTGATGCAAGGAGAGGCCCCACACTTTATTAACGCTTAGACTTTTCTTTTTCTCTTTTTTCTTTTCTTTTAAAAGGTCGGTATTAGCCTTATTTTCGTGAATTGGACGGCCCAAAATGGGGTTTACCCTCCCAACACAGTCTTTTCCATACACACCTCCGTCGAGAATTCGATATAGGAGGAGCTTAATGGGTAATAGCGCCGTACCGCTAATACCGGACCCGTGTAGGTTCGCTAAGTGTATGGGGGTTGATGTCGTAAAGCTGACACTCCCCACTTAATCAGGTTATTAAAGCTTTGCTTCCTTTTCTTTCTTTTTGCTTTTCAACTTTGCTTTTGCTTTTTCTTGAACAGGAAAGAGAAATGAGCTTGGACACAAACCCCTAGAACCTCCCGGTTTCAACTAGAACGTGAAAGGGATCGGGGGTCTCACTAGACACTCAATGCAAGACATCTAAAGAGATAGGTCATGACTAGAACTCGAGATAGGGTCGAAACGCTCAGACTGGTTTCTTTTTAAAGAAGTTTAAGAACGGCTTCTCAATTTCGACAACAAGATCCAAGAAACAAGGCCGAACAAAGCGAAAAGAAAACAAAAGAAAAGCTTCAAAAAGGCATTCACTTCCCTTTTTTCTCCTTTTTCAAACAAAAATTTTCAAAATTTTAGGCAAAAACTACGAAAAACAAACGAAACAACTAGGTGATCTACCCTGAAGCAAAAATCTCCTCCCCCCCCCCCCCCACACACACACACTTAAAACGCCACAATGTCCTCATTGTGAGAGGGTGTCACAAGAAAAGGGTAGAGAACCTAGAAAAACAAACAAGGAAAACAACAAAACAACAAGTGGTGGTGACCCGAGCCCACACGACTCCAACAACAGGATAATCCCAACATAGACATTCAAAGGGGTTCGCCACCCAAAATAAAATCAAGCATGCAGCGGATCAAAAAGTAAATCACATAAGAGGGAGCAAGGTGGAAAGATAGTACCTCGTGCTCTTCATGAATGTTCAAATCTTGATCCGAAGTCGTCATTTAAGTGAATTGAAAAGATGTTAGAGCAAAAGACGACCTCATAAACGGCAAAATCCACATGCTAGATCGAAAACCAACTCAAAAATAAAGCTATCTAAACAAACCTTTAAACAAAGAGAAGTTAAAAAGAAAGAAAAAACTATTTACAAAATGAACATTGCCACTTGCAAACCTTATCCCCGAATCTCACTCATTGAGGCGGGAAATAAGGGCGAAACTCAACTCACAATGACCAACAAACTTCATTTCATTTCATTAATATGAAAACATTCCATACATGCCGTCACGACCGACCGTGCCCCAAAATACAACCAAAGACCTACCAAGACAAACCAACCACGCCCAAAATACAACCAAAATAACCCAAAATGACAACACAAACCAAGCTCGACCAACTTGAGATCAACCCCAAAATAAACCAAACAGACCCAAGACACCAACACTCCAAGACCACAAAGCTTCCCCCGTCCAAACTCCCCGATGAGGCACCCCCTTCCCCCCCCCCCCCAACACTTTACATTTTACAAAGTAAAATATGGGAAATGAATGAAAAAGATCAAGTGTGGGGTGGGGACACTTACAACCGGTCCCTCAAGCGGACCCTCCCGGAGGAGGTTGGGGTTGGAACTGCGATTGGATACCAGTTGAAGATTTGACACATAACGGTATACAATGTGTGACTGCAACTTTGACGGGGATTTGACTTTCAACAATTAGGAAATTGTATCAAGGAACTTTTCTTAATTTTGGTGTCCCAAATCTTGTTACAATCTCTTTCTTTTTCCTTTTGTTGTTGTTTCCTTAATCCTTGTCATATCTCTCATCTTGGAGGACACACAATTGGGAAGTGCATATATTATATATACATATATATGTATTTGAGTCAATTTCTGCATCGATTATTTCACTGTGCAATCACCCAATCGTCACACTGCTTCTGGAGTTGGCTGAGTTAAAAGGGGTCCAATCAATCGTTTAGCTGCCAACCCTCTTGATCGAATTTTCCCAGCGATAATACGTCAGCCCTAGTAAAAGCTTTGATTCTTCTTACCTGTTTGTGTGCCTCTTTCTTCTGCTCTTGTTTCTCTTGTTCTCGTAATTACTTCCATAAATTTGGGATGATATCCATGTATGCACCTTGACGTCAGTAGAGGCTTTCTCAGTGAAGGAATCATCTATATTGATGAATAATAGTACAACTGAATAGTGCAAGAAGACAAATGAGCCTCTCACTTTAAATATAGGAGAAATTCACTTAACCAATAAATCATGAAAAGCTGTATGTCTTCTCTGCTACTTTTTCTGCGCGTTATCAGTCATAAATACATGACCCTTTTTGCTTCATTTCCTTGAAATTATAGAAGTAGGATATTAAATTAATTATAATAACCCCTTTTGCCTTTGTTCTTCTTAATTCTTCACGTGATATGCCATCTTTTTCATTTCTTTTTTTTTATTTTTTGTTTTTCGTGGGCCTCACATGCCATTGTTTTGGGGCCAAGTACACAGGTTTCTCCATCAATGCGTGTACTTTGTCTCTACTGCAATGAAAAATTTGACATATAGGTTTATACCATTATATCTTGGCTGTGTGTCAAAAAGATTAACTTCGTAGAATTGCTACAATGCATCTTGAACGATCTTGTCAATATATATATATAATTTTTTTTTTGACAAAAACTATATTGTACAATGTATCCATTGGTGTCATAAGATGCTATGATCCGCCTTTTCTTTTTTTTTTCTTTTTTTTACTGGTTTATCTATTTTTTTACTAGTTTTTTTTTTTGTAGATCATTGTGATACTGACTCGGAGGGGCGGAAAGTCAACTTTGGCTTGGTGAAAGAAATCTTTGCCGTCAAAAGTCAACAGGGTAATTTGTCAGAGTGACTTATGGCTTTCCAACGATCCTTTTTTTTTGCCCCCTGTTTATCTGTAGGCATAAAATGTCTTGCCGATTAGAAGACAAGCGGTGACCTTTGATTGTCCTCCTCTGTTGTGGGCATCAATTCGGCCCGTCTTGAGCACGTATTGGCGACCAAGAAGACAAGCGGTGACCTTTGATTGTCCTCCTCTGTTGTGGACATCAATTCGGCCCGTCTTGAGCATGTATTGGCGACCAGAAGACAAGCGGTGACCTTTGATTGTCCTCCTCTGTTGTGGACATCAATTCGGCCCGTCTTGAGCATGTATTGGAGTCTAGAAGACATTTATCAACCACCTACCACTTACACCTTAACAACCCCCACTTTTTTGTCTAACCACATCATACTCTGATAACTCCAAACTTTCGGTTTTTTTTTTTCACTTTCGTTGCAGGTTCTTGACAATGGTCACTTTTAAAGACATCGAGGTTCACAGTCGGCGATACCTAGTCACTAAATCAAGTGATAAAGATGAAGACGAGACAAGGCTAGCAGTTCGCAAATCCGCTCCATTAATTGTCGACAACAACAAAAGGGCCCCCTAACCTTCGTAGCTGGTCCAAAGAGAATATGAAAACCGGAGAAATATTCCTATTATCAAGCCATCCCAGAGTCCTTGAGCACGCGCAGACTTACGAATTGTTGCACTATGACATAAGTTCCAGGAAGAGATCATGGGGGGCGGATCCTTCACATGGAGCATTCACGTACAAGCCTCTATATTGGGAATGGACAGAAGACGTGCTTACCCGCTGTCACAAAGAGTTGTCCAAAATTCACATTTTCAACGCAGTCCGCGCATCACTCTTTCTTTACGGCAAGTGTCCAAACTTGATCAAGGCAATCTGTGAGTATTGGTGCCCGACAACCAACACCCTTCACACTGCCAAAGGCGAAGTGTCTATATCTCTCTTAGACATCCATCATATGCTTGGGTTGTCGTTGTCTAGTTACTTGTATAACGAAGTTGTTCCTTCTTACAAGTTCATGAAGACCAATCTCCCTGTGACTTGCCTACATTTATTCACTGCTTATCGCAAACTCACCAAAGGTCGAAGCAGGAGCAAACCATCTCTGGAGGATTGGATTCGGTTCTGGTTTCACGGGCCTCCCAAGTACCACGTCTCAAAGAAGTCTGATCAAGATGTCCAGGTCCCTTCGCTGAAAGGAACTCGCACGGAGACCTTCCTAGCAGTGTTTTTGTCATGTTGGTTATGCAGCTTCATTTTACCAATCAAGGATGCAAGCCGTATTCGTCCTGGTACATTCATGATCGCATCACTTATGGTTTCAGGTCAAGCATATTGTCTCCCCACAGCGATCTTAGCAAGCATATACAAAGGCCTTAATGATGTCTCATGTTCACCACATCCTAATCGGTGCGGAGGCAACTTCCCTTATCATTTCCTTTATGTATGGATCGGGATTCACTTCAGCACATATAACCTTGGAGACGAAGCCACCATCAGTCCGAGCATGGTGCAATTTAGTGGCCTCGGACGTGCTAAGACTTTCGAACTTGAAGAGGCTCGAACATTCATCAAGTCTGGCACCAACTTTCGATGGCATTCGTTTATGACTACTCGGATCAAGGAGACCCTCATCGATGACGATCGCCTATCTGCTGCTGATTTTGCCTTCTTTGCGAGCATTCGATCGAGTCTCGTCACCTATCACTCTGAGGAGAATTCAATCATCTAGCGTTATTGCCCCCATCGGTTTAGTAGATAGTTTGGCTTCCATCAAGACGTTCCTGATGATGTAGACCTACGAAGGTTCTATGACCCATACGGAATACTTTCCATTCATCACGAGTCGATTCAGCGTGAAACCGGCTCAGAAGTCTGATGTCCTGGGCGTTGCACTTCCCTCGAGAGGTATGTCACCCGCGCTTTTCAAAAGTGGTGGGCCAAGGTGTTTTTGGCGTCGCCGCCAACTGGCTCTTCCGATGGCTTGAAGAGGAAAAGAAATGAGACCTTTGATGCAAACGAACCAACAGAAAACCCTCTTCCTAAGCCCACTCTTAAGGTTAGAATCGTTCATTCTAAGAAATCCTTACAGCCTTCTGTCTCTACAGATAATGGGGTTTTTTCTAGTGAACACATCCCCGGGGTAGGTGCTGCGAATTCGGCTATACCTGCCTCTGATCCTCTAATAGTCAGTGTTCCGAGGTTGCATGTAGTTGATGATATCAACCTTCCTCTAGACTTCCTGCCAGCCCAACAATGTAGGGAGAAGTTGAAGTCTATCGTCATTTGTCCTATAGCCAAACAGGAGGGGACAAACGCCCAGGGATCCCAACCAGCTGGCAAGAAAATCATCACTCCTCCTTCAGGGGCAGAAAACATTCTAGATGTTCTGGATGTTGACCCAGCTATCAACGAGGGCATGGTATTATTCTTCTTTTGGTCACTTTATAAGTTCTTCTTATATATTCTTTCATTTTATATATATATATATATATATATATATATATATATATATATATATATATATATATATATATATATTTATAGGGAGAAAGTGATGGCATAGATTTTGGCGAACAATTAACGCATCATCCCTTACCCTCAGCAATGTTTAGCTCCCATTCCTTTAATATTCAAGAAAGCGTTGCCATGTTGGTCGAGGAAGAAGTCAACTCCACCCCTAAATCGAGTGTCGTAATAGCCCCGCATTCCTCCTCTCATTGGAAGGTGCCCCATGGTGCCACCTTAGTCTTTCAAGCCGACGATCTCATAAGAGAGTCTCGAAGGGATGCAGCTCGATTCTTGGGATAGGGTGTGCTCAATAGAGTGCGACGAAAACCTCCAGAAAAGCTTTATGAGTGCAAGGATGACTTCAACAGCATATACGATGCCATTGCTATGGAAGGTTTTGACCCTACTCCTTTAAAGGAGAAGGTGGAAAGAATCATCAAAGAGTCTTGTGACGTTAAAGCTTTGCAAGATGTGTACTCCAAGCGGATCACTCGTGGAGCGCAAGACCAGTGTCGTATGGAGGTGGAGAGCGAACTCAAGGCAACTTCTGAATCCTTAGTTTCTGATTCTTCACACCACTAGTTTTTGCTGGATAAACTAGCAGGAATGCGGTCTAGACGTGAGGAGATATTAAAGGAGCTAGAGTCTTTAGATGAGAACCTGAAAGAGTTGGAACCTTTGGTTGCAGCACCCAAGACTCTATTCCAACAACGGCAATAGACTATCTCGACATTGAAGAGCAAACTTGCTATTATTGAAAATACTGTTCCGCTAAGTTCAGGCCGAGGAGGATAGTTTGAACCAGATGAGGAGTTTTCTTCAAGAATCCTATGCAGATGTGCTGAACTTCATATGGGACCCTTAGTTGCTTGATGATTTTTTTTTTAAACTTTATTTCTCAGACAATCATTGCTACTTTCTGTCAACTTGGGATATTTTCGTTCCATGATCGATGTTTGAATTCATATATGTATCTTTTGAGACATAGTTGAAATAAAGTAAAGTTATTTCATTTGACTATAATATACCCATGTAAACATCGAGGAATGAGTGTCTTGACTGCTTAATCCTTTTTTGTTGTGGCGATTGCATTTGAGAACACCTTAAGGGATGCGCACCCGAAAGAATCAAGTCGAACGCCATTTGAGAAAGAGATGAAAAGTTTATTTATTTTAACCGTTCACAGTTTATACTCTTGCGGGCCAGGAGTAATGTATTTTTTTTTTATTTTTTTTTTCACCATGCACAGTTTATACTCTTGCGGACCAGGAGTATTACAATGATGAAAAGAAAAAGGGAAAAGAAAATAACTCCTTTTTTTGTGAACAGTTTAAGCTCTTATTCAAGGGCTACAATGATGAAAAGAAAAGAGAAAAGAAAACAACTCTCCATTTTTTTTTTTTGTGAACAGTTTAGGCTCTTATTCGGGAGCAAGTTGACATCATTTCTTCAAGGGAAGTATGGTTTCAAAAACTTCGCGTTTATCGGCCCCACTCGGACCCCTTCATTGTCAACTATCTTGTATGCACCGTTCGAGTACACCTCCCGCACGACGTATGGGCCATCCCACTTTGAGGTGAATTTGCTTCATGTCTTGTGCGTCATGATGATTGGTCTCCTCACCGCGAGCACTAAGTCGCCGACTTGAAACGAGTGAGGTCGAACCTTCTTATTAAATGCTCGGGTCAAACGAGCTTGGTAACATTCCAACCTTTGTTGAGCCTGAAGTCGCTTCTCATCAAGAACTTCTAACGCAGCAAGTCGAAGCTTGTGGTTTTCTTCCTCATTAAGCCCTTCTTGAATAGCAACACGTAGCGATGGAATTTCAATTTCCAAGGGCAAAATGGCTTCTACCCCATACACCAATGCATAAGGGGTCGATTGAGTTAGCGTCCTGAATGTGGTGCGGTAAGCCTAAAGGGCTTCTCCTAGCCTGTCATGCCAATCTCGTTTTGTTCTTGTCACCACCTTTTTCAGCAAGTTACACAATGTCTTGTTGAATGCCTCCTCTAAACCATTTGCAGGAGCATTGTACATTGAAGACTTGTGTTGGGCAAACTTAAATTTTTCACAAAGAGCCGTCATGGACTTATTGAAAAAAGGTTTGCCATTGTCCGTGACGATGTATCAGGGCACGCCATACCGATATATAATGTGTGTGCGAATGAAGTCCACTACATTCTCCTTTTTTACTTCCTTTAATGCAATTGCGTCTGCCCATTTCGAAAAGTAGTCAGTAACGGCCAAAATGTACATGTGACCAGCGGAGGACTTAGGAGATACAGGTCCCACACCATCGAGCCCCCATGCTTCAAAAGGCCATGACGATATAGTGGGGTGAAGCGGCTCTGGCGGTTGATGTATGAGGTTAGCATGGAATTGGCATGCATCACATCTTTTTGCATAGTCCATGCAGTCCTTCACCATGGTAGGCCAAAAGTAGCCCATTCTTTTGATGCGATCTTGCAACTTCGGCCCTGATTGATGGGCTCCACAAACACCTGAATGAGCCTCCTCCATAACATGTTGTGCCTCTTCCTGACCTAGACATCGCAACCAAGTGCAAAGGAAAGTTCGACGATAAAAAGTCTCGTTGTAGTAGAGAAAACGAGGGGCTCTTCGTTGAATTTCCGTTTTATGTCTTGGATCATCTGGAAGCTTCCCATGCTCTAAGTAATCAATAAGTGGTTGTCGTCAATCTTCTTCATTGATTTCACACACGCTGACTATGTTGACTTCTTCTTGCAGGCTTTCATCAGCGAGTGGAACAACCCATTGGCTATACACGGGGACGCTTAAGCTTTCCTCATCTGCCCCCATTGCCAAAGTGGCTTCAAGGCTAGCAAGCGCATCGGCCATCTTGTTGGCACTCCTGGGCACATGTTCTAGCATGACAATTTCGAGCTTACCGAGCAGCCGAGAGGCATACTTGTGATATGAGATAAGATCGTCCTTATTGACTTCATATTCCTTTAACAATTGTTTGATAACCAACTGAGAATCCCCATAGATCTAGATCCTTTATTCCCATCCCAACAGCCATTTGTAATCCTAAAATCAACGCTTGATATTCTGCCATGTTGTTTGAGCACAATTGGGTGAGCACGAACGAATATGTCAGAATATGTTGTTCGAGAGAAACAAAGACGACACCCGCACCGGCGCCATCATGTCTAGCAGCCCCATCGAAGTACATTTTCCATGGCGGGAGTGCTTCGATGAAAAAAACGTCTTCCCTGGGAAGATCGTCATTCAGCTCCCAATCATCAGGAATAGGGTGATCGGCTAAGAAATCTGCAAGCGCTTGCCCTTTGACTGCCTTATGTGGTACATAGACGAGATCATATTGTTTCAGGATGACAACCCACTTTGCAAGCCTCCCGCTCAATACGGGCCTTGATAGAATGTACTTGATCGGGTCCGCTTTAGAGATCACACGCACCGTGTGAGCCTGCATGTAATGTCTTAGCTTTTGGATGGCGAACATGAGTGCCAAACACATCTTTTCCAGAGGTGAATAGTTCAATTCAGCCCCGACCAAGGTGCGACTCAAGTAGTAAAGAGCTATTTCTTTTCCTTCTTCGTTCTCTTGAGCCAGTAGTGCCCCCAACGACCTTTCTTGAGCTGCGATGTAAAGTATCAGAGGTTTTCCCACGATTGGCGCTCCTAACACAGGTGGACTCGACAAATATTTCTTGATACTTTCAAATATCTTTTGGCATGCATCCTTCTTCATAAGATGCTGAAATGGATGACAACGACCCGCTAGGTTGGATATGAACCTTCTAATGTATGCCAAACGTCCTTGGAGACCTCGCAATTCTTTAAGGTTCTTCGGCGCGGTCATCTCTTGGATGGCCTTGATTTTGGCATGGTCAACTTCGATGCCTTTGTGTCGTACCACAAAACCCAAGAACTTCCCAGAAGTGACGCCAAATGCGCATTTGAGTGGATTCATTTTCAACTGGCATTTTCTCAACCGTTCGAAAATTTTTCGAAGGTCTTGCAGGTGATCCCCTTTCCTCCTTGATTTGACTACCAAATCATCGACATAACATTCGATTGATTGGTGTAGCATATCATCAAAGATGGATTGCATTGCACGCTGATACGTTGCTCATACATTCTTTAGACCAAAAGGCATTACCATATAGCAGAAAATTCATTTCGGTGTGCGAAAAGCTGTCGCTTCTTGGTCCTCAGGTGCCATTTGAATCTGGTTATAACCCGTCGTGAAGTCCATGAATGATAAAGCTTCGTGCCCGGTAGTGGAATCGATCATGAGTTCCGTAACGGGCAATGGGAAATCATCCTTCGGACACGCGTCATTAAGATCACGAAAATCGACACAAATTCCAAGTTGTCCGTTTTTCTTTCTAACAGGTACAATGTTCGCAACCCATGTTAGGTATTTAACTTCACGGATAAATCCGGCCTCTATGAGCTTGTTTACCTCCTTTTCGATCTCAGGAACTAACTCTAGGCGAAAACGTCATTGAAGTTGCTTCTTGGGTGAAATACCCTTCTTGACGAACAACCAATGGACTGCGACTCTCGGGTCTAGCCCGGGCATTTCTTTGTAGCTCCATGCGAACACATCCTTGTATTCAGAGAGCAGTGTAAAATACTCTTTTTCCTGCTCCTGCGTAAGTAAGGAACTCACGTAGATTGGGCGAGGTTCCTCGACAGTCCCAAGGTTTAATTCTTTCAGCTCATCAATAGTGGCTTGCCCCCCATCCTCAAGAGTTTTAGGGATTTCTGCAAGCTCTACTTCTGAATCGTCCTCTTCGTATTCGTGAATCGTGATGTGGTTAAAGGTAATAATCTCTTCGTTTTCAGCCTCGTTCTCTTTGCTTAGGGCCATTCTGTTGATTTGTGGAAACCACTATACGTCGCTTCACCTTAAGAGAACCATCTGTTTTTACGTCAAGTATTGACACACGCTTCATGCGGGAAGGGATGGAACTTTGTACTTCATTCGATTCACCCAGACGGTTAAACACTGAATTATTCCTTTCTTGTGGTAAAGGATTCGATGCTTTCTCCTTCTTTTCCAAGTCTACTAAACACCGATGGTCTTGGTTTCGCATCGCCTTTAGCTTTGTACGGTCCTGAAGACTTTTGATTTGCGCCTTTCCCTACCCTTGTGAACACAGATGAACGCCTCTTTGAATTATGCGGCAACCTATCAAACACAGAAGGCCTGGTGTTAGGTTGGGCTTTCTCATTCTCGCTCTTATCATCCTCTTCAGCGGTGATGTGTTGAACCACATATTGTTTATTATTTCGCCGCCCTGAGATTCTGATCGGTGTAGGTGGTGTATAGGCAAGACCCACCTTAGCGGAACTTACTCCTTCCCCTTGCTCTTGAATGCGTTTCTGAGTCTCGTTAAGACCATACGGTTTTGCTTCAATGACTTGTCCTAGTGCTGCGGGATTGGTGAAGTCATAACCAGCCTTCTCCATGAGTTTGTATGCGTTAGGACCGAATCCCTCATTTTTCCGCCCTTGAGGTGAATTATTTTCCTCCTTCAATGAGGTGTGAGAAGAAGGAATGAACCCCAAAAGGGAGGGCTTGACTACCTTGGGTTGGTATGTTTTTGGTATGGGCAACGTTGCACTTACTTTGAGTGTGTGCAGGTCGGGGTCTCCAACTCTCTTGATAATTTTGCCTCCCATAGTTTGGCTCATTTGACCGCTGAATGGGGATTCACCTTCCTTACGACGAGACTTCGGGATATACCTTAACACCGGGGGTGTAACAGTAGCTGAGGTGTCTGCTTGTATTGCAACTTGTCCAGAGGGTCTTGATATATCCTCACATTCATTGCTTTGTTTCACAGGTGCTTGACTTTCTTGCATGGTCTTTGAAATTCTCTTACCCGTAGAGGAGATCATAGGTGGCATTGTCTCTTTCGGGGTAGTTTCTTCCTCGAAAAATTTCGCATCGGCGAAATGCGACTCAGCTTGAGCGAATGGTTTAGCATCTCCGTTAATCTTTCTTTCACCATCACAATAATACTTGAGACATTGATGGAGTGTGGAGGCTACTATTCCATGCTCATGGAGCCACAGACGTCCGAGTAGCAGCTTGTAAGATGTCCTGGCATCAATCACATGAAAGATGGTGGATGTTACCAAATCACCATAGTCAGCTCTAAATGGATCATACCAATCGCACGTTGACCCTCCAAGTTAAACCCATGAATCATCATCCTACTCTTGGATAGTTCTTCTATCGTGATTCCTAGATCATTCATGGTAGACTTAGGTATGATGTTAACAGCTGATCCTCCGTCCACTAGCATACGTTTCACCTTCTGCTCCCGAATGTAACCAATCACGAACAAAGGACGGTTGTGAGGTTTGGACCCTAGTAGCAGGTCATCATCTGTAAAAGTGATCGCTGTATTACAAGCAGAACATTGAGTGAGATTTTTTTCTTGTCCACCAACATCTTTAACTTTATCAATGTAAAGCTTTGGTTCGCTTAGAGCAGTAGCGACGTGTTTGCGCATTTCCTCTGGCAAATGGAAGACTTCATTCCAACTCATGTGCGTTGGCAAAATATCCAAGATAGCTAGGGTCTTCTCGTTACCTTTTCTTGATTCTGTCTCCTTTTCTGCTCCATCTTCTTCATCTACTTGTTCAGAACAAGAAGTCATGTTGACAGTGACGCTCCTGAAGGAGTCAGATGGAAGAACTTCTCCTAGTGTATTACTATCATCCATCGGGTCTTTAGTAGAACACGCTTCGATACAAATATGATTAACCTCAACATTGTCATCGGTATCGAGTATGATTTTTCCTTCCTTAGCTAGTTGCATAATGCGTTCTTTGAGCGTGATGCATTTTTCTAGTGGATGACTCACGACCCTATGATAACGGCAATACCTGGGGTCAGAAGTCTTCCCTGCTTCTTCTGGCCGTTTTGGTTCGAGAAGTTCAATGATCTTGTTTTCCAACAAACCGTCTAACATCCCTTGCAAGTCCGAATCAGGAAACGGATACTTCTTATCTTGGAGCTCCTTCAGTGTCAAACCTTTCTTCGTGGTGTCTCGTACCACAAAACTCCTTTTATCTTCCATCTTTGACTTCCCCGAAATCCGGACTGGCTCATTTGTTGAGACTAACATGGATTCTCTCGTTGAGCTCTTGGAAGTTTTAATACTCTTCTTCAGATCCCCTCTATCTCTCTTTGGCTCAAAGGAAGAGGATGTGGGCTTGCTGCGTCGATTGGCTATTGTGATCTCCATGTCATGAGCCTTGGTTGCCAACTCCCGGAAAGTTCTCGACTTACTAATTTGCAAGACATAGAGCAAGTCCCAATTCATACCATTGGCGCACATCTCAACGGCTGAAGCCTCATATAAGCGATCTTTGCACTCGAGGCTGAGCGCACGCCACCGATTGATATAGTCAAGAACTGGTTCATCTGTCCATTGCTTAGTGTTTGTCAACTCAGTCATGCTGACAATTCTTTGAGTACTGTAGAACCTGTTCAAGAATTCTTGCTCCATTTGTTCCCAACTATCAACGAATCCGGGCTCTAAGTAAGTATACCAATCAAAAGCGGTACCTTTCAAGGTACGGACGAATTGTTTCAGTAACAGATCATCATCAGTACCCGCATTGTTGCACGTTTCGATGAAGTGTGCAACATGTTGCTTCGGGTTCCCTTTTCCTTCGAATTAGACAAACTTTGGGGGTTGGTACCCATGAGGCATGCGAAGGGCGTCAATCCTCTTCGTGTACGGTTTGGTGTACAGATGAGTCCGCGTCGCACCTCCTTTTAGTTGAGCCTTGATAGCATTCGCCACTAAGTTCTTGATTTGCTCCACAGACAAAGAACCTGACCCAGAGTCTTCCTTCTTCTCTTCTTCTTCATCGGAATCTCCGTGGTTGGATCCCTTGTCAGAATCTTCATCTTCTGAGCTAATGACATAGTTGCTAGCAGGGCGCTTCTCTAACTTTTTTGTTAGCTTCTTAATCCGTTCATCTTGGCGCTTGATATGCTCAGTTTTCTCCTCGCTTTCTCTCTCAAGTCTAGCTAGGACGACCTTCATGGTTTTGAGCTCTTCTTCATAGTTAATGGCTCCAATTGTCATAACCGGCATAACTACGGTGTCAACAGATTCAGTGTTGGAATATGAGAGCATGTCATTTGGAGACTTCAACATTTCTCCATCGCTCTCATAACCTTCAGTTTCTTCATCAAATGGTTGTGCCACAAACTCCATGTGACGGTGAAGCTGATCCATCCATTGAGCGGATGCTTCCTTTGGAGGGGCTTGGACGGATTTCTCTCTAAACAAATGAGATGTGATGTGACTTGCCCCGGTAAGTCGAAATCAGCAATATGTGATAGTGCAATCATATCAGTTTGTTTCTGGGCCTCCATAGCAACGATCTTGGCCATCCTTCTTGTGTCTACTCTGTTGGACATCATACTAGCAGTTGCTGACCCTTGGGATTTGGATGGAATAGCTTTCTTCGAAAAAGGAGGGATGTTACTGCTAGGA
Organism: Portulaca oleracea; assembly: GCA_029582165.1. Lineage (NCBI taxonomy): Eukaryota > Viridiplantae > Streptophyta > Magnoliopsida > Caryophyllales > Portulacaceae > Portulaca > Portulaca oleracea. The sequence goes on along the minus strand of CM055888.1, from coordinate 34,055,695 downwards.
GCCATGTCTTCTTTGATTGATGAGCGATTTGTTTTTGGAGAAAGAGATGAGAGGTAGAGAGGTCCCACCGAGCGTGCCAAAATTTGTAAACACAAATTTCCGGGTCTAAATAAATAAACACAAGAAATTAGTAAATAAATATAATATATTAATTTCAAAGGATTTTGGGTACAATCTCTATGTATTTGTTACAAAATAAAATGTAACTCCTCCGATTCGATCTCCTTGAATGAACTTGAACGAGTCTTGAATGAATATGGTTTTGGATGAATGTGATCTTGGATGAATACAGTTTTGAGTGAATATATTCTTGGATGAATGTGGTCTTGAACGAGGGTCGTAGAGACTTGTTCCCGATCAAGAGGAAGTGGTTTGATCTCCCACGAATGGACGGCACGAGCTTAAACTTTGTTGTGCTTCTTGCCTTCAAGAAAGAGAGTATGAGAGAGTTTTGAGTCTTCTTTTGGATGATTTTTTCTAACCCCTCCCCCCCCCCCCCCCCAAATGAAGGAAGATAGTCTCTATTTATAGAGAACCTGGGCTAAAATTTAGGCCCATTTAATTCCTTTAAAAAAAGGATAAATATTTATGTGTCATCTATGACACGTGGCATAATTTAATTGGCCAAAATATAGCATCATTTAATTTATAATTAAATGATCCATCATAATTAATTTTGACACATGGTGGATTGTAATTGGCCAAAATTAAAATTATTTTAAATTCCACGTGGCGAGTCTTGACTGGACGACTATTTTTTGCCTTCTACAGGTGGCTCTGAAATATTTAAATAGATCGATACCCCGAATATTAATATAAGTTACTATAATTAATTTTCCAATGATGACTTGGGATGTATGTAAGAATAACTAATAAACTATATTAATATGAATTTTTAATATAAAGGTAACTAATTAATAAAATGTAACTTTGATCAAAGTTACCACTAAGGGCCTGTAAATTTAGTAGGTAAGTTAATTGTTCATTAATTAGTCACTCTCACATGGATTAAATTTGCCATAATAATATCATAAAAGGTTATTTTTATGTGACCTTAACAAGTATAAAAATGAGTAATAATTACAGAAAGACATCTTTAAAATATATATTTGCTACTAATAATTTAGACTATATTTAAATAAAGTCACCCTAAGTAGTGATTAGTTACCTTAAGCGTTTCAAAAGTTACCACTCGATAAATAACTTTTGTATGAAAAAGTCATTATAATATTACTTATTTGTCATCATAAAATTTTGAAAACATCATCCTGGAAAAAATTTAACTCATCATAACTTTTACATGGGCATTCCTACATTGGAATTTGTAATTTTCTAACGATCGCCTTGAAATATTTAAATTTACATCCATATTATTAGTATAAGTTGCTATGAGTGATTTTTCAAAGGTGACTTTTGATGTATGTCAAGATAATTAATAAATTATGTTATGATAACCTTTAATTAATGTAAAGGAAACTAATCAGTAAAAAGTAACTTTTATCATAATTACCATTAAATAATTTATTAATTAGTCACTCTCATATGGATTACAATTTTCCATAATATTTTCATAAAAGTTATTTTTTATGTGCCTTTAATGAGTATAAAAATAACTGATAGTTATAGAAAGGCATCTTAAAAATATATATTAGGCGCTAACTGGCTTAAAGGATATAGATTAGTTAACCTGGGCGTTTCAAAAGTCACCCCTCAATAACTGACTTTTGTATAAAAAAAAAGTCATTCTAATATGATTGATTAGACAGCGTAAAACTTTCAAAACATCATGCTAGAAAAAAGAAAAAATCTAACTCATCATAACTTTTACATGGTTGGTTCCCGTCTCAGAATTTTTAATTTCCCAATACTTTCAAAATGTAAATGATACCCCTCATATTAATATAAGTCACTATAAGTCATTTTCCGATAGTGACTTTTGAGATATATAAAAATAACTAATAAATCATATTATGATGGCTTTTTAATATAAAAATAACCAATAAATCTTTAAAATGTAACTTTTATAAGAGTTATCACTAAATAACTTATTAATTGGTCACTTTCACATAATCATAATAAGTTAATCAAAGTTTATTTTTATGTGACTTTAACCAACTAAAAATTATAGAAAGACATCTTTAAAATAAGGGTTTTTGGCTCACAATAATCCAAAGTGAGAGGTGAGTGGCTAAAAATAGTCCAAACTAACTTTTTGGCTGAAAATAATCCAAATTTTTCACCTATTTACTCTGACTAAACCAATATTGAATTCCGACGTCGCAGAATTGACTTGACACCCTTAAAAATTTCAAAGATGCAGTGGGTTAATATTATTTTCAATCAAGTCCGAACTTTTCAAAAGCACCAAGTCAGTTTTGCGACGTCGGAATTCAATTCTGGTTTAGTCATAGTAAATAAGTAAAGAGTTTGGATTATTTTCAACCAAAAAGTTAGTTTGGATTATTTCCAGCCACTCACCTCTCACTTTGGATTATTTTGAGCCAAAAACCCTTAAAATAATATATTAGCCACCACTAACAAACACTTTCTTTTTTTTTTTGATCAATTAAGGCCCATAAAGCCAACTTTTATTCAATCATCCGACAAACAATGCCCCTGAGCACTACCTCACTGACCCAAACAGCGAAAATGGGCCATGTAAGGCTGAAAATATCCTCATGACTCCACCACAAAATATGGAAATCAAATTTCAAAAGTAAAAACTAATAATATCAATTCCATCAACCAACCAAATCCACCAAATCCTCCCAACCTTGGTTTCTTTCCCGGATTCGGCTTTCTTCCTCTTCTTTCATCAGCCTCAGCACCAGTACCTTGTTTTCCATCACTTCCCCATTTCGTCCTTTGTTATTAGCAGCAACATTTGACAATGGCTTGTATCCCCTTCTCCATCAATTGTTCCTTCTTTCCTCTTCCTTTATGCATAGAGTGTTGGTATTTCTTTGAAATTGTTAGCCAAACACTCTGCTGAATATATGACATCTTCCTTCCAAGTGGTTGCCCAAATCCCAACCCTCCATTTTGAGGTGGTCAAGACCTCCTCCATATTCATCTTCTTCTTCTCCAAAGCAATAGAGTTCCTATGTTGCCATACTGTCCATGTTGTTGCAAACATTGAAGCTACCCATATCTTCCTCCTTATCTTATTTTTGAACCTCCTTGCCATCCACCATTGGTAGAACTCAGCAAATGTCTGGCACTGTGGAAGCTGTAAACCCAGACAAGTCACTATATTCACCCATATGTGTTGTACATGTATGCACTTCTACAATACATGATCCCCACACTCTACCACTTCTTTGCAGAAAACACATTCCCCTGTTCCCACTTCCTCCATCCCCCATCGCACCAATTTGTCCATCATTCTGAGCCTTCCCAACACTGCCAGCCACAAGAAGAATTCCACTTTGGGGGGAGCAATACCCTTTCAGACAGCTCCTGCTAAGCTACCCACTGTAGATATAGTGTATGGTGGTCTTGCTTCCTCAATTATGGACAATAGATCTTTGACACTGAATGGTTTGCTAGTGTCCCATTTGATTTCATCATTCCTGAGTCTTCTCGGGCTAACACCTTGCAGAAGTGTCATTAGTTTTTGCTCTTGTGTCACACCTTCCATATTCAATGCTCTCCTCCATGACAATCCCCATCTCCAAATCTCACCCTCAAACCACCACATCTCCTTTATCATCGCCTTTTTCTGCATTGAGGCTTTGTATAACACAGGAAACATCTTCTGTAATGGGCCATCTACCATCCACTGGTCTTTCCAAAATCTGATCCTATCCCCAGCTCCTACTGTTATTTTCATTTTGCTCTGCATGTTGCACTTCACCCCTCCATTCCATTATCCTCTTAATTTCCCTCCAAGGTCCTTGAACTTATTGTACTGTCTGGGACGGCATCAGGCCATTGTCTTGTTCTTAAATTGAGTTGATGACTCTCCTCCACAACTATCTCTCTTCACATGTGAATCTCCACCACCATTTAAATAATAGGGCGGTATTCTTCAGTAAGAGGTCCTGAATACCCAGGCCTCCTTTATTTTTAGGCCTTTGCACTATCTCCCATCTAACTAATGCCTTCACTCTATCCTCCTTGTCTCCATTCCACAAAAACCTTCTCTGTATTCTGATTATCTCCTCTGCAACTGTCTTTGGCATTTTAAAGAGGGATAAATAATATGTTGGGAGACTGTTTAGGATCGCCTTGATCAGAACCACCCTCCCTGCTCTTGATAAACACCTTGCTTTCCATCCCTTTAGACTTGCTTTGACTTTATCAGTCACACACTGCCATGATGCCTTCTTCCTCATACTGTCTCCTAAAGGTATTCTCAAGTATGTCATCGGTAATTTCACCACTTGGCACCTAACTTTACTGCCATTCTGCTTGTCCATTCTTCATCTTTGCCAATGGCTAGTAGTCCTGACTTAGCATAATTGACTCTTAAACCAGAGACAATTTGGAAACTTCGTAACAGTCTCTTGATATTCAGAATATACTCCTCATCAGCTTCTGAAAAAATGAGAGTATCATCGGCAAATTGCAAGTGTGTAAGAGCCACTTTCTCCTTACCTATCTTCAAACCTCTACACAGATTGAGTTGCTCTGCTCTGGCCATCATTCTGTTAAAAATTTCAGCCACTAATACAAATATAAATGGCGATAATGGGTCTCATTGCCTCAATCCCCTACCCATTTTGAATGGCTTCATGGGTTTCCCATTCACAAGTAATGATATTGATGTTGTGGTAATGCACTCCCTTATCAAGGTTCTCCACTTCTCTCCAAATCCCATTTCCTTCATTACATCATCGATGCACATCCATTTGACAGAATCATAGGCCTTTTGGTAGTCGAGTTTGAGCAAGACTCCTTCTTTCTTTTTCTTCTTCAACCAAGCCACTGCTTCATTTGCCACCAAAGCTCCATCATGTATTTGCCTTCCTGCAACAAAGGTTGTCTGTGTTTCTCCCACTAACTTCGACAGCACCTTCCTGAGTCTTTTACTCAGAATTTTTGCTATTATCTTGTACACACAGCCTACCATGCTTATAGGTCTCCAGTCTTCTGGGTTCACAGCCTCTTCTTTCTTTGGTATTAATGTAACTCATGTTATGTTCACTATTGGGTTCAGCCTTCCAGTTTCAAAAAACTGCAAAATAAACGCATAAAAGTCATTACCAATTACTGACCATAAATGTTTGATGGTTTTAATATTAAAACCATCATATCCAAGTTCTTTGCCCGGATCACAATCTTTGATAGCCTCCTAGATCTCCTCCTTCGTCACAGTGCTTTCCAGGTTTGAGCTTTCTTCTTGACTTAACGTATGTAGGTCGAGGTTGCTGAGATCACATTCTTCCCTTTGATTCTCTTCCTTATAAATCTACTAGAAGTATTGCACTAAGCCCTTCTCAATCTCCTCAGGTTGGCAATGTATTTTGCTCCACCATATCCCGAGTGTTCTACCATGGAAGGTCCGGGTGGGGAGTGTTCAAACCCAAAATGTGTTTTGAAGTAACTGGCGATCCAACTCTGTAAGTAGTGGGTTGGGAAATAGGACTTGGATTGTGAAGGTTTGGCCGCCTTGGAAATGTCGTTCAATCCTTGATATATGCTCGCTAGCACTGGAACGACAAGGCTAAAGGTTTGTCCAGCCGCCATCTTGGTCGCCACTTCAAATGTCCCTGGACGAATAAATTTGTGTTTGTCCTCGGGGAGCACGAAGATGCACAACCAACAAGATATGAACGCTGATAGATAGGTGACCCCTTTCCTATGCTCCGAGATCTTGAGAGTGTCTAACACTTCTAATTCCTCTGGAGTCCATTCTAAAATCTCAGGTTGAATTTGACCAGTGGGGTTATGAATCTTGGCAGGGCGGGTGATACGTGTCATACTTGGAGCTCTTCGCTTTGGCACAGGGTCATAACGCTTGGTTTTCTTGCACCAAAAATTGATCCAACGTTCAAAGGTCACGCCCTTATCTTTTTCGTTCTTCAATAGACTATATGCAATAAACAAGTATTGGCAGGAAGATGGAATCAACCTCTCCTTATGCTTGTTTTTCCCAAATAAGACGGATGGGTCGGGCGCTGCTTCGTCGTAAATTGCTCCGAAGATAGAGAGGCCGCCGAGTTTGTACAGGTCCCATAATGAAATGGACATCTCCCCCAACATGGTGTGTAAAGTATTGGTCTCAAGGCACCAAGCTTCACAAAAGGCGCTAAAGATATTTGACTCGTTCATAAGTGTACAATGAAGCGTACACCGCGTCAAAAATTGAGCAGCGTTTCAACTGAGACTCGAAACAAGAAATGATGTGTTTGGTCCACTCCCAATACTTGGGTATGAAGGAGAATTCACCGAAGATTCTTAGACTGGTTCCCCATTGTGATTCACCAGAAAGGATCTTGCGTCCAAGTAGAGGGAATTTGGCGGTGATATCATATTGTTCATTATGGTCGGCGCTACGAAGAGCATAAGCTGTGGAACCATCAAGGGCCTCATTGGGAAGTTTGACTACCAGAGGTGATGTAAGACAAGGCACAGGAGCAATGAGAATTCTCTCCACCCTAGGACGAAGTAAGGAGGAACAGACATGAATTTGGGTGCCAAGCTTCGCCTCAGTCTCCTTCTTGTCAAGATTGAAAGATAGACGGTGTCTCGCCCGCGATGTTCCTTGAAGTAAACCATGGTTCCTACAACATGACAAAATGTGGTCGGGTGAAAAGTCCTGAACATAATAATGACAAAAAAAAAATATTTAAATGTCATGTTGAAATGGAAGGTGCGACATCTCAACCAAGACAATCTAAAGCGGAGCCTGTAATCCTTGTCTTTGGTAGTGTCGGGGTCGTAAAAAAATATTCGACTCCTTACCTCAACAAGGATAAAACTACTCCACGTAAAAGCGGAGCCCGTTATCCTTGTCTTTGGCAGTGTCGGGGTCTCAAAAAAAATTTCCGACTCCTTACCTCAACAAGGACAAGCCCCTCTACGCAAGAGCGGAGCCCGTAATCCTTGTCTTTGGCACTGCCGGGGTCTTAAAAAATTTTCCGACTCCTTACCTCAACAAGGATAAGCTCCTCTACGCAAAAGTAGAACCCATTATCCCTGCCTTTGACAGTGTCAGGGTCTTCAAAACATATGTCACCATGATTATTCATTCAACAAAAAAAAGGAAGGGATGAATTATCTCGTGTAATTTCAGACAAAGGTCGCCTAATTAACTGTTGGTGGAAGGAAGTTGTGGATCATGTTTTTGCGGTAATATTACGGACGCGTATAATGATATATATTATGCGATGATAAAGCGATCAAGACTGAATATTTAAGGTCCAACATTAATACAATATTCATGTTAACGTTACTGTAAACTCCCAAGAGAAAAAGATGAATATCGTATTGGAGAATACTCGTATCAATTAAAAGAAATTGATTCCGCTGATGATGTACGTTATCTATCACAAAAGGGTTTATTTTAGAAAGAAGTATAGCAAGATTAAAGGGACAATAGGAGACAACCCCACGTGATGATACAGAAAAGTTTTGGCTTGATTGAGAATTGCTAATACTTTATCATTTGATGCAAGAAATAAAAGTGGGGAAAGTCTTCAGAACGTGCATGATATGATACCTAGTTAGCTACAATGACATTTGTGTGGCTAGAAAAAAAAAAACAGATAAATACAAGAATTCGTCAGAGAATAGGGGGAGGCTTACCTATAATGCCATTCATCTATAAATTGCAAAGCTAACATGAAAAATGATGGAAGAGCTCGTAGAATACCTGTGTACTGCTTTTGGATATATTGGCCCACAAAGCAAATTGCTCTCCTACAACACACAGATGGACCTGAAAGCACAGGTTGTACCAAGTCTGTGTGTGACGATTTTGCTCAAGAAAGAGATCAAGTATGAGCCTGCACAAAAAAAAAAAAAAAAGAAAAAAAAAGGAGGGGGTTCAGTCTCTTGGAAAAAACGGAGCAGCGTAAGTTGAATTTTTGAGAGGGTCGGGAGTTACCAATGGACAAGAAAAATCAAAAGTAGTTGCAGCAAACCATCAACTGTGCATTCATTGAACTCAGCAAAATCAAGATGCAATGTGAAGATAGTCGAATAGTGAGGTGAAGATGAGTTAATTGATGCAGAAAATTAATTCATGTATATATACTCCTTCTTACTTGTTCTCCAAGTGAGAAATCTAGACAAGAAAAGGCAGTAGAATAGAATAGGAAAAGGGAGGAGACCGTGATGAAGCTGGGAGCACTGGAATCGGAATGTTTTTTGATATTATTTCCAAATTATTGTGAGCCAAATTTTCAACAAAAAAGAAGTGCATGTGGTTCTTTGGCAAGTGAATTAACATCCTGGAGCGAGGCCAAATCTCATTAAAAAAAAGACTGTCAAGAATCCATACACTGGATTTCACTAATTTGGAACAATTCCTTTATGCTCCAAAAGTATATCATATTCAAAATTTGTATTTCTAGCTGAAGTTTCCAAACAATGTGGTGCACAATAGTGTTTAAAAAAAGGGGGGACCTTTCAGTATTATTGTATGTCGAAGTGTGTATTACGTCATAGTGCTCGAAATTGGTGGCATCTTAGTGATTATATGTGTTAGAGAAATGTTGTGCAGAGTGTTTAGTGTGAATATGCACTCAAAGTGCATTACATCAGCGATGTTGATTAATAAAGAAAAACACATAATCGTTGAGCAGAGTTATGTAGTTAAGGTGTGGTGTAGGTGCAAAGTGTAACCGAGTAAAAGTGAAGTTATGATGTTGGCAAACTATGTGTGGTAATAAAATAAAAGGATTTCGAGACATCGGTCGGGACGATTGCACTTAGACATTGGATAATGTACCCAACTTGTCTCGAGGGGGCAATTTGTAGGCACTAAAAAATAAACAATGTGCTGAAACTAATAATATTAATTTAATTTAATTAATTTGGCTTAGCCCGATTAATTAATTAAATTTATTAGACCCAAGTGACTAGCAAATCAACAACCCAAATCAAAAGCCGGCAAATGGACTCTCAAGTCAACTGTCAAATTTACCAACTCAAATGGACCACCAAGTCAACTTTACCGCAGGTCAATAACTACCAAAAAAGAACAATGTCAAAGCCCAACTACAAGATATTGTTCTCTATAAATATGGAGAGACTTCTTCATTAAAGAGGTCGGAAAATTAATTATTCAATGACATTCTCTCTAGACTCCAACAACAAACACATCAAAGTGTCGTTGCTCTAGAGATCAAATTCACAAGACTCGGTGAAGATTAAAGTTGTTCCCGTCTCTCATCAAGTCAAACATTTGGAGATCGAATCAGAGGAGTTCATTCTTTTTGTTGCGTTGTAACAAAAATATAGAGATTGTACTCATTCTTTGAATATAAATACAAAAATTATATTTGACCATTATTTTCTTGTCTTTAATTTATTTTAGACTCGAGAATTTGTGATTACACACATGTGTGAAAATTAAATAAAAATGATTTTTGGATGATAATACAATGAGCTTTAGGGGTATTGGACAATAGTGCACTAAAGGTTTTTTTTGTACTCTAATACACTGAATTTTGAGGGTATTGGACAATAATGCACTCGGAACAATTCCGAACAATTCCAATGGTGGTTGGCCTGGCGGTGGTTCTACTTTGAAGTGTCATTTGTCATTGTTTTTTTCGGAAAAAATATATTAGTTATCTTGCTTACGTGTACTTTCTTATATAACAAAAATTTTAACTTTTTTCATATCATTTTCTCAGCCGACCATAGGGGTGGGAATTGGGTGGGTATGGATGGGCACTGTCCATACCCACATTTTACCCAAAGATTATAAGACTCTACCCATACCCTACCTATGCCTCTTAATACCCACATGGATATTACCCACATGGGTAATACTCACTTGGGTATTACTTCAATGGGTATTCATGGGTATCTAACTATTCAACTAACTATTCTTATTTTGTATTCTAACGTTTTAGATAATAAATTTATATTTAGAGCTCAAAATTCATATTTGAACTTTTTTTAATATATCCTATCATATTATAAAGTTTCAATTTAAATCGTTAAAATTGAATTTTAATTTAAAGTTTCAGTTAGTTTTTGCGGCAAAAAATGTCTATATATGTCGGGATAAATGTTATCGAATAAAAAGAATTAAGAGTTCAAAATTCATATTTGATCTTTTTTTTAATCAATACTACCGTATTACAAAGTTTCATGTCAAACCGATAAAGTTGAATTTTACCTTAAATTTCAGTATATAAACGCAATACAATTCGATATGCATATAGTTAAGACATTAATGGGTATATGGATATCCATGAATAATGGATATTCGCACCAAATTATGGGTAACCCATACCCATCCTACCCATTACCCTTCTCTAATGGGTTTTACCCACCCATTATGGGTGGGTAAGGGTGGGTACCCAATATATGGGTATCAATTCCCACCCCTAGCCGACCATGTAGAAATGCCACCAAGTCAACAAACACTAAAATTGTTGCGAGTGCATTAATGTCAAATACTATTTAAATTCAGTATATTAGTGTTAAAAAAAAAGTTGAATGTGTTATGGAATAATAGTGTGAATGTCCATACTCTTACTTTTCTTAGTAATGAAGTTTTCATTCCTTTCTTTCTCTCAATTCCTCTGTCTATATTCTCTCTCTACTTTGTCTAATATTTATAACACGTTATCAGTACCAGGCTCTTTCATCCACATCATTTGGATCATCAAACTGAGATAGTTGGAAATTCATTCATGTTCTTTAATATCAAGGTGAGTTTTTGAATTATTATCTACGATGAACTAATTTTTCTTTCTACACCCCCAAATTCTTCTGCTTCCACCCACGTTTGCAAATTCATATCAACCGACCTAGAGCTATGTCGTTTGGGGATTGATACTTGTTTGTAATGTTTCACTAATGCATGCTTTACCGCTTAAATAAATCCACCAATTTCATTCATTGTTCTAAATTAGTTTATTTGCATGGTATTGGCTATTCAATTTGGAGACTCTAATCTCCAGCAACTGACCACGTAGCTAAGAAAAACAAAATTAGCATATTCTTTGTTAAGCACTGCCATGCTTTTAATTCGTCATATATATGGTACTTACTGTATAAGTATTGAGTATTTATTTTATTTCCTTTTATTTTTTGAGTTATAAATTTTACTCTCCCATTGAATTTTCGTCAAAATTCACTAGTGAACCTGAAGTTCACGCTAATATTAACAACTTATATACTTTTGTTAGTGACCAGAAGTTCACTCTGATATTGAAAAAGTTTACTAAATATTGGTGAACCAGAAGTTCACCTCAACCTAACTACTAACATTATTGGTGAACCAGAAGTTCATCCCAATGATTAAAAGTTTATTTTTATTTCATTAGTGACCAGAAGTTCACTTAGATATTAACTATTTTTCTTCTTATTACACTAATGAATCAGAAGTTCACCATTAAAGTATTGTATAATTTTATCGGTAAACCAGAAGTTCACCGCACTACTAAGATTAGTTTGGTTTGTTTTTAGAAATATTTTTTTTATTATCGATATCCTATTATTTTACTTGTATATCTTTGTCCCTAACATGTTATTTGTATGTTTATTATAGTACCATGTCGAACCTGGCCAACCTAGAGTTCATTGCCCTCGATATATCTGGTCAAAATTATTTATCATGGGTGCTTGATGCTAAGATACATTTGGCTGCCAAGGGTTTGGAAGAAACAATAATAAAGGACAACAAAGCCTCCGCTCAAGACAAGGCCAAAGCTATGATCTTTTTACGCCACCACCTCCATAATTGTCTTAAAATAGAGTATCTCGCGACTGAAGATCCATATGAGCTATGGAATAGTCTGAAAGAAAGATATGACCACCAGAAGATGGTCATTCTTCCAAAAGCTCGATATGATTGGATGCATCTCAGATTTCAAGATTACAAATCTGTAGCTGAATATAATTCAGCACTTTTTCGAATTACCTCACAGCTGAAATTGTGTGGTGAACCAATCACAGATGCGGGTCTATTGGAAAAAACGCTTTCCACTTTTCATGCAAATAATGTGATTTTACAACAACAATATCGTGAAAAGGATTTTGACAAATATTCGAAACTGATTTTCTGCCTGCTGGTCGCTGAGCAGAATAATGAGCTTTTAATGAAAAATCATGAAAGTCGCCCTACTGGCTCTGCCCCATTCACTGAAGTGAATGTGGCAACATATGACCCCAATAACCAGAAGGGCAATAGAGGTCACGCCAGTAGTCGGGGTCATGGAGGTAGACGTGGTCGTGGTCGTGGTCCAGGTCGCGGCCCTAGTCGTGGTCGTGGTCGTGGTTATGGTCGTGGCAACTTCTTCAAAAGATCATCTTCCCACCAGAAGTGGGATACCAAAAATTATCCAGCCAAAAATATTGAGGAAAGCCCATGCTATCGCTGTGGAGGAAACGGGCATTGGTCGGGTACATGTCGTACGCCGAAACATCTTGTGGATCTCTATCAAGCATCATTAAAGAGCAAAGGAAAACAGATAGAGACAAATTTTATGCAAGAAGACGGATCAATTGATGCGTCACACTTAGATGTTTCTGATTTCTTTTCCCACCCTGAAGGAAAGATCGATCATCTGATCGGTGATGGCAATGACGAGACTTTTATGGACTAGGATATTACCTTATATGTTTTTGATGGGGAAATTTTGACTTATGTGCCCCATATCGTTATGACTTTTATTTTTTCCTTCGGCTAGCTATATGTTGTTTAAGGATTTTCATTCCTAAATGTATGACTTCTGACATAATATCATATTTCTTTCTTCTTACATTAAATCTAGTGAAGATCATGGACACTTCATCAATTGGAGTAATGAACGAAGGAGGAGATATGTGCCTTGCGCATGCTGCAACAACACACACTATTCGAAAAATAAAAGTATTTTTCTTGTTTATTGATGCAAGAAGCAAATGTTAGTACTATATCGGGTAGTTCAAATTTAATTGAAGGCTCCGGAAGAGCTCATATAGTACTACCTGGTGGAACATATTTTCACATAGATAATGCATTATATTCCACCAAGTCTCAAAGAAATTTATTGAGTTTCAAGGATATTCGCAGAAATGGATATCACATTGAGACAACTAGTGCAAATAATGTTGAATATTTGCATATTATTAAATTGGTACTAGGCAAAAGATGTGTGTTGGAAAAGTCACCATCATTATCATCAGGGTTATACTTCACAAAGATTAACCCTATTGAAGCACAGACTCTAGTAAACCAGAAGTTTACTAATGAAAACGAATTTATCATATGGCATGATAGATTGGGGCATCCCGGATCAACAATGATGCGCAAAATTATAAAGAACTCATATGGACATACTTTAAGGGACCAGAAGATTCTTCAAACTAATGAGTTCTCATGCGCCGCCTGTTCTCAAGGAAAATTAATCATAAGGCCATCACCAGCTAAGATAGGGGTTGAATCCCCTTCATTCCTAGAACGTATACAAGGTGACATTTGTGGTCCTGTAGACCCACCATGTGGACCATTCAGATACTTCATGGTTTTAGTTGATGCATCAACAAGATGGTCACATGTGTGTTTATTGTCAACCCGTAACTTGGCATTTGCAAGATTACTTGCTCAATTGATTAAGTTACGAACACATTTTCTAGACTATTCAATCAAGAAAATCCGTCTTGATAATGCTGGTGAATTTACATCTAAAGCCTTTAATGACTATTACATGTCAATTGGCATAGAGGTTGAGCATCCTGTGCCACATGTTCATACACAGAATGGCCTTGCAGAATCATTTATCAAACGATTACAATTAATTGCAAGACCATTACTTATGAGAGCAAAGCTTCCAACCTGTGCTTGGGGGCATGCCATATTACATGCCGCGGAATTGATCCGAATAAGGCCAACAGGTTATCATGAATATTATTCCCTACAATTGGTTTCTGGCCATGAACCAAATATATCCCATCTACGAACTTTTGGATGTGCAGTATATGTACCTATTGCCCCACCACAACGCACCAAGATGGGACCCCAAAGAAGATTGGGAATATATGTTGGGTATAAATCTCCATCTATAATTAAATATCTTGAACCCTTAACTGGAGATATGTTCACGGCACGGTTTGCCGATTGTCACTTTGATGAAAAAATTTTCCCAACATTAGGGGGAGAAGCTAAGCAGTTGGACAAGGAGATAACTTGGAACGGATTATCACATATGCATCTAGATCCTCATACAAAACAATGTGAACTGGAAGTTCAAAACATAATTCGTTTACAAGCTTTAGCGAATCAATTACCAGACGCCTTTACTGACCCACAAAGAGTTACTAAATCCTATGTCCCAGCTGCTAATGCTCCTATTCGAATTGATGTCCCAGAAGGACAACACGTTATTGCTAAAGAATCTAGACCACAATTAAAGCGTGGTCGACCAGTCGGTTCCAAAGACAAAAATCCTCGGAAAAGAAAAGGAGCACAAGATAATGATAACCAACATGAGAAAATATTGACTCCAGAAGAGTGCCCAAACATGACAAATGTGGGAGTTTTACCACAAGATCAGGTACCTGAAAATCGCGAAAATAATGAGATCTCAATTAATTAGATCATGACTGGGATAAGATGGAACCGAAACGAGGTCGACGTCGATGAAGTATTTTCATATAATGTAGCGCTCACTATTATGAATGAAAATGAGGATCATGAACCTAGGTCGGTTGAGGAATGCAGACGAAGAGATGATTGGCCAAAATGGAAAGATGCCATTAAAGCAGAATTAGATTCGCTTACAAAAAGAGAAGTATTCGGACCAATAGTCCGCACACCAACAGGTATAAAACCTGTGGGATTCAAAAGGGTCTTTGTGCGTAAACGAAATGAGAAAAATGAGATTGTGAGATATAAAGCACGCTTAGTTGCACAAGGGTTTTCGCAAAAATCAAGTATTGATTATGAGGAAACATACTCTCCTGTAGTTGATGCTACTACATTTCGATACCTATTAAGTCTGGCAGTACATGAAAAGCTCACTATGCATCTTATGGATGTCGTTACAACTTATTTATATGGAAAACTTGATAACGACATTTACATGAAACTCCCTGAAGGATTTAAGTTGCCTGAAGCATACAACAAAAACCCGCGAGAACTTTACTCAATCAAGTTGAACAGATCTCTATATGGGTTAAAACAATCTGGACGCATGTGGTATAATCGTCTTAGTGAGTATCTATTGAAACAAGGATATATAAATGATCCTGTTTGCCCATGCATCTTTATAAAGAGATCCAGATCCAACTTCGTTATAATGGCAGTTTATGTTGACGATTTGAACATTGTTGGGACTCTAGAAGAAGTTCAACAAGCAGTAGTTTGTTTAAAGAAAGAGTTTGAAATGAAAGATATTGGTAAAACTAAGTTTTGTCTTGGTTTACAAGTTGAACATTGTAAGGATGGAATTTTTGTGCATCAATCAACTTATGTAGCAAAAGTGCTAAAACGATTCTACATGGACAATGCACATCCATTAAGTACTCCTATGGTGGTGAGATCACTTGATGTGAGAAAGGATCCATTTAGACCACGAGAAGATGATGAAGAACTCCTTGGTCTCGAAGTACCATATTTAAGTGCTATTGGAGCACTAATGTACATTGCTAGTCATACACGACCAGATATTTCATTTTCTGTGAATTTGCTTGCAAGATTTAGCTCGTGTCCAACACGAAGACATTGGAATTGAGTTAAACATATATTTCGATATCTTCGAGGTACAATGGATATGAGTTTATTCTATCCTCATGAAGTGACAACAGACTTGACTGGCTATGCTGATGCCGGATATTTATCTGATCCCCATAATGCTCGATCTCAAACTGGTTATGTATTCACTTGTGGTGGAACTGCCATTTCTTGGCGATCTATGAAGCAAACCATAACTGCCACCTCTTCTAATCATGCTGAAATCTTGGCAATTCATGAGGCTAGTAGAGAATGTGTTTGGTTAAGATATGTGATTCAACACATTCGGGGAACATGTGGTATCTTCAGGAAAAGATGCTCCAACAATTTTACATGAAGATAATGCTGCATGTGTAGCACAACTAAAGGCAGGATACATCAAAGGTGATAGAACAAAACATATCTCACCAAAGTTCTTTTTCACTCATGATCTCCAAAAAGGAAATGAGATTAATGTTCAACAAATCCGTTCTAGTGAAAATTTGGCGGATTTATTTACCAAGTCTCTCCCGACTGCAACTTTTGAGAAGTTAGTAAGTAAAATCGGGTTACGTCGTCTCAAAGATGTATGTTGATGCTCATATCAGGGGGAGTTTAAACGAGTTGTACTCTTTTTCCCTTATCCGAGGTTTTGTCCCATTGGGTTTCCTGGAAAGGTTTTAATAATGAGGCAACATAGGTTGACGTAAGAATTATGTACTTTTTTCCTTCACTAGGGTTTTTCCTATGAGTTTTTCCTAGTAAGGTTTTAACGCGATATTCTTTCGATGGACATTCAAGGGGGAGTGTTATGGAATAATAGTGTGAATGTCCATACTCTTACTTTTCTTAGTAATGAAGTTTTCTTAGCGACGAAGTATTCTTAGTGATGAAGAATCCTTGTATTATAAATACTTCCTCGATGACAATGAGATATTCATTCCTTTCCTTCTCTCAATTCCTCTGTCTCTATTCTCTCTCTACTTTCTCTAATATTTACAACAGAATGTATTATTATGGTGGAAAAATATATAAATAAAAAGGAGTATCCATCCGCGTAGCGTGTAAATGTAGGGAAGCCTTCTGACAAACAGGGTGGCATCACAGTCGCCACTACGTATGCAAACCAAACCCCTCCTCGTTCCTCTCTTGACTGGCTTTGATTGGGTGACTCGTTCTGTCTCTTGATTGGCTCACTTTTACTGGTTCTCTCTCTCTCTCTCTCTCTCTCTCTCTCTTGATTGGCATCGCCATCTCCTGATCTCCGCTTTCTCTTGTTATTTCACTTTCCTTTTTGGTTTTGACTTTTTTTTTCTATATATCTCCAATCCAGATTCCTTGCTTCCTCCCATTTTGTTGGTCTCTCCACACTCGTAATTGTTCTTGTTTCAGGTAATTCATTCTCTCTCTCTCTCTCTCTCTCGCGATTCTTTACAATTTTGGAAATGCCATGGTCGATATGGAACTTGTTCCTCTGTGGATTCACCACCCATGACCCCCAAAATTCGGTAGAAAAACATTCTTCCCATTTAATTTCACCTTTTCAAAATTCCATCTCATTATGTCAGATCATCATTGCATTGCCCATTCAGTTCTAATGTCATGATCCCCTCACCTTACCAGATCATCATCAAGTATTGTGGCATTCCTTTAAACCATTAATGTGGTGTTTTGACTTTTCTTCCTTTGATTGTCTACCCTGGCTGATTATTAGTATGTATGACTGACTAGCTTTTATTCTGCCTTTGATTCAAGGTCCAAAGCATAATAGGAGGGGATCCTATGTCTACATCAAGTGTTTTTCTTAACAAGTTCTACATCCCTGATTATATACTAAATCCTGATTTACCGCCAGAGACAATTTCAGATGTTCCTGAGTGTCCTGTACTTGTCTTTATCAACTCTAAAAGTGGTGGTCAGCTCGGTGGGAATCTGCTAATCACATACCGTTCTCTTCTCAATCAAAACCAGGTATGAGATTGCACCACACTATTTCTTTTTCTTATTCTCATTTTTAAGTACATCAATAAGTTATCAATCCAACGTGCCCAAATGAATATGCTTCTAAATTTAGGTCGTTGACTTGCTGGAAGAAGCTCCTGATAAGTTCCTTAGTAAGCTCTATCTCAATTTGGAGATTCTTAAACAAAGGCAAGATGACTTGGCTTTTAGAATTGAGGAGAAACTCAGAATTATTGTAAGTCTTCTTTCTGGAAATTTTCGACTTTGCTGAGGAGAAGAAGGCCTTATTCATCACCTAATGCCTGCATATTTAGGTTGCCGGTGGTGATGGGACAGCTGGATGGATTCTTGGAGTTGTTTGTGACCTGAAGTTGCCTCATCCTCCTCCTATTGCCACTGTACCCCTTGGAACTGGAAATAACCTTCCATTTGCATTTGGTTGGGTGAGGCATCCTCTCTTAAATTTGGCATTACACTACTTGTCATGTGCCAAGTTGTTCTCAAATTTGTTTTGCACTGGAAAGCTCTATTGTCCATATCTTATGCATACTGAATCTGGAAATACTGGGCAGTGTACTTAGGCTTTGGTCAAAGTTGCATATAACAATATTCATGTTTAAGTTTGACCCAGTACCAAATTCTTGCCTGTTAATTTCTGAAACAGATTTTGAACTTCTCCCATCTATGCTTTGGGCATATCATCTCAAATCATAAAAATGGAATTATTCACCAACACACTGGCTTATGTGCTTGATCAGTTCCATACAACCTGTTCAAGTTCGGACAAAATCTCACTTATGCTTCATTTTCTGGTTCCCATGCTAGGTCTAATATATGATTTAGTAAGTTGGGTGGAGATTACAAAAAGAACAGGCTGCCACCATATCTTTTTAGTGTTTACTTTAATGAAATCTGTTCAATTGACCATGGATAATTCCAAGTGTAGTCATGTGTATAGTTAATTGCCTATAAACAGTACCCCTTTGTTATATTCTTTTGATAACCATATATTCCTTTCAATGTTGGGAAAACTCCTCTCATACTGCTATGGATAGCATATGTTGACATTGTTTTCCTCTCCAATTTTCATTTTTATGTCATCAAATGCAGATGTTGAAATGTTTACCAAACTCCCCCGCCCTCCTCCCCAAGCTTCCTAGAAATGAGTGAAAATATTTTGTTATTCAGGTAGTAGTCCCCATCGATAACCCTAAACAAGGAATCTGACCTGCTGTTTTGACTTGCAGGGAAAAAAGAATCCTGGAACAGATGAACACTCTGTGAAGTCTTTCTTAAGTCAAGTCCTTCAAGCAAAGGAAATGAAGATTGACAAGTAATGTTCCTCTTTGACATAGCTTTGCTCCTAGAGTGCAACAACTTCATGTAGACAATTTCTTTTTTGTTTGCTTTATGATGCATCATGTCAATAGTTCTTGAATGAGGGAAAAAGTATTTAGATAAAATGAAGACAAAAGAACCATGAATCTTTTGGCAGCTGAGGCGAACACAATATTCAATACCCAATTTGTGTCCCACTTTAGCATGGTGTAGGGGATTCAGTACTATGATGGCCTTACCTTGTGAGCAAAGAGAGGAATTGCTAGAGAAACACCTCCCTCCTCCCAACAAAGAAAAAAAAAAAGAAATAAAGCAGAACACTGTTTCTTAATGGGTTAAAATCCTTGGCAAGGAAAACCGTTGAACAACTGTTGCATTGGATTAACAGAAAGTGTTGTTGGAATTAATATACAACCCAAAGATATGCAATTCTGCATGGTCTCTTGGTCTTTTTCTTGGATATATGATAGTTATCTTTGTGTAGACAATTTACTGTAGTACTTTTTAAATTATACATTTCAATAATTTCTTAGCTGGTTTCTTTCCATCAGCTGGCACATTCTGATGAGGATGAAAGTTCCAAAAGAAGGAAACTGTGATCCAATTGCACCTCTTGAATTGCCACATTCGCTCCATGCATTTCACCGTGTTTCTTCAACAGATTCTTCGAGCATGGTAACTGTTCTTTTAGCCCCAACTTCCTTTGTATATGCTCCCACCTGTGTTTGCCAATTGGCATATCTGCTTTTGCTGCTATGTGAGCATGTAGAGGTTTCTCTTTCGAAGATACATTTCGAAGGGGCAGTATCATTGGGTGGTTTAAGTCCCCTCACTTTCTTTTATGCTTGTGGCTGTTCTTGTATGCATCTTAAATAAGGTAGACTACAAAGTGCAACAGTAGTATTGCAAAGATGCAAATGTTAGAAACCAGAGGAGGGAAGAATTGTAGACTATACTTTTGTAACCAGACCAGATTCTTGGAGTTCCTCATAGTTTCATCTATCCACTTTGTAGTTTGACCTCTATACTATTTCTAAGGCACACAGGGATCTGCACATATGTAGGATCTCTATATCGTTATTTTCCTTGCTTAATGAGCATGGTGCATAACTAGATGGCTAATTTATGGCAGATGGAGGTAGGGGAAAATGTTTCCATGTAATTTGGACATTTGGTTTCATTGAGAGGCTGCCAAGCAAAGTTCTGGCTGGAAAGGAAATCAAGATCTTGTGATCATATATCAAGGTTGCCTAATAAATTGTTTCCAGACTAGATTTTTGTTTCTGAGATATCCTCATACTTTAGTGATTTCAGTAATAACGAACTCAGGCTAGGTGAACTGGCAGGACAATTTTTGCGTGCTATTGTGCTAGTCAATAGAAATTTCCCACTACATTCCCAGAGAAGGTCCATACAATTTAGACTATTTGAAAGGAAAAGAGACAACTGATAGAAGTTTTAATGGCAATTGTTCTACAATTTATTGTGAAATTCTATGTTACTTGAAGCTGCAAGTCCATTGTCCAAATGCCATGCCAAATATGAATGTTTGTCACAGGCTTCCTTCCCCGTCCTTTGTCTGTGGTTCGTGTTTTGGGAGAGAGGGGATAGGATTAGCAGTCCTTGCATTTGAAACATCTTATGCTTATGCCTTTCGTGCCAATTTACAACAAATATGATGCACAGTTACAATTTGTAAGCAACTGAAATACTGAAAGTACAAATTTTGTCAGTGATGACTTTTTAAAACTATATTGCAAACATATGAACTTTGGCTACATGTACCTTCCTTCCCCCCTCCCCCCCCCCCCACCCCTGTGGCAAATCCACTCACAGTACAGATGAACATAAAAACTAAATACACTAATACTATTTATGAATTTGCTCATGATATATTCTTTGGTTTTTGTAGGAAGGTTACATTACATTTCGTGGTGGATTCTGGAATTACTTCAGCATGGGTAAGTGAGTTTTAGCTTGGATTTTTTAATTTCCCCTCCTAGTGGTGTATAGTATGAAAGAATTCATTTGTATTCTTCACTAGCCCAATACTACAATGACATTTTATATTGGGATTTTGGCCACAAATAATCCGTACCGAGGAGCTTGTAACTAGGAATAATCCAAAGTGACTTTTCGACCAATGACAGTCTATACTTTTTCACTATTTTCTCATAACAGTCTAGAATCAATTTCCGGCACCGGAAAGCTGACGTGGCGACCGTAAAATATGTTTATTCATACCTCAAAAAGGAAATTTCCAGTCGCCACGTTAGCATTTTGGTGCCGGAAATTCGTTTTGGACTGCTATGAGAAAATAGTGAAAAAGTACAGACTGCCAGCGGCCGAAAAGTAACTTTGGATTATTCCTAGTCACAAGCCCCTCAGTACGGATTATTTGTGGCCAAAAACCCTTTTATATTTTAACATATTTTTCCAAGTTTCATTCTTGTGGGTCCCCATGAGTGAGAGACATACTTTTTTCTTTCTTTCTTTCTTTCTTGCTTTCCTTTTTTTTTTTTTCTCGGTTGGTGTTGCTAGAGTAACTATTTACTCTAACTGATGTTAAGGTGACAGTATACTTGTTTCCTTCAAAGAGGTCAGAAGGTAGTGTCTGGCAAACATTAAACTTTATCATTGTCAGTATCCTTTTCTAGTTCTGGTAGACTTCTTCCTTTTTTCCTTGTGGTTTCAAATTACACAATAATTAAAAGTTCTAAGGTACAAAATTCCTCCTTGGGTATGTCACAATCACAGTACCCCATTGAGTGCCGTAACAATCTACATGCTGCTACATATATTTAGTTTTCACATGAATATGCTACAAGGTAGAACAATCATAACTTGGATAAGATGATTGGATCATCGTGTAATGTATACCATCAAGAGGATCAAATCCAACAAGTCCTTACAATCATACTCGAGAAACTACACCAAGAAATAAATTCCATCATTGGATTATCAAATGAGCAGTTAGGAATAGCGTAGCATCCAAATATTCCTTTTGAATCGAAAGTCTGAAGTTTCTTGGTTCTATTGATTGTCATTTTCTTATCAATGTAATTCGTTGGAATTCGATGCAGGGAAAACAAATTTATAAACATCCAAAATAATACTCAGGAATAATACAAATGAATTGCAGCTCCCATAAAATTTATGTAGGAGCTGCTGGGCCATATTCTGATTGCATGGTCTCAAGCAATCTACCATGATAAGTTGTTTTGTCCTTGTTTGGAGCTTCACCTGTCCTACTATGGCAGTTAGGATGACGGCAAAGAGCACTATTATTATTATCTCTGTGTTTATTAGCATTCCATTAGTGCCGTATCTCCATGCAATTCATGAAATGATTGAGTTTTTTTTATTATTTATCATTTATATTATTGTCCTGTAGATTTTCATGGTTTTTTCCACATCCTTAATCATCTTGCATGCATCTTGTTTGTATTCATTGTTTGGCTTTCTTTAAATAATGCATTGCTTAAACACATAACATCCATTCATGTAGTCACACTTTGGTGACATTCTGCTGTCTATATGAACATCCCCAGGAATGGATGCTCAAGTGTCCTATGCGTTTCATTCTGAGCGGAAATTGCATCCTGAGAAATTCAAAAACCAGTTAGTCAATCAGGTATTCTATAGATGGTAAAATTGCAACATGCACTTGTGACTGTTTAATATAGCTTCTTAAATCAATTGGACCTTAAGGTGTTTTCGCTACTTGATGGTGATCATTTTTTCTTTTCTTTTTTTTTTTTGTTGGGGGTTGGGGGGGGGGGGGGAGCAAGCTTTAACGCCCTTTAAGTTAGTAATGGCAAGTATGATGCATGATTATGTAAATTGGTACATAACATAAGCGCTTAATTAGATTACTGTTGTTCGGTTGTGGTAATTTGGGGTAAAAAGTAGGGTTGTCGTATCCACAGGGATGGTGTGTTAGGTTTTCAGGAAATTGGTCTGGTAAAGGTTTTAAATTGCAGGAAGCAGTAAATAATTTAAACTAAACTAATTAGGAATTGAAAACAAGAACAAGAAATCAAAACATAACTAAAAAGACTAAACAAGAAAACAAGAAATTGAAAACAAACCTAACTACTAGAACAAGAATCAAGAAACTAAACCAGAAATCAAAAATATATTCAAGAAAGCAATTAAAAACTATGAAAGTAAAAACTAAACTAATTACTGAATTGAAAACAGAAAACATTAACCTAAAGGTTTGATCTTTACTCTAATCTTGAATCTTGAATCATCAATCTTTCTCCCAAACAAACAAGAAAGGCGTGATTTGGATTACTAAGACTGATCGAATCCTCACCTGAAGGGAGAATTCGAGGAACCTTAATCCTCCTCTTCACTAAAAATTGGATTTTTGGTGGAACTAATACTAATGAAATTGAAAATACAAGAAAGCAAAGGAGAACAAGAACTTTGAAGAACTAATCACTTGCATTAATCTGAAAAGGTTGAATTACAATTGAAAGCTAGGAAAACTTAAGAGAACTCCATTCTAAAACCTAAGTAATCTAAAAACTAATGCTAACTAATTATCTAACTAATGATCTCTCTAATCCCCCAAGATAGTGTTTATATAGGAAAATTAGGAAAAGGGAAATAAATTAAACTCAAAACCTAAACCTAGCCGCCGCCTCTTTATTTTTGGAAATTGGGCTGAGAGTTGCGGGCGCGACACTTGGTTAATGGGCTTTTGGAGCATTTAAGCCTTCTTTTCCCTCTTTTCTTTGATTTAACCTACAAAACACAAAATCATCATAACTTGCTAATAATTAGGGGTCTAAAACAAGCAAAAACCTCTTTATTAACGGTATCAATTCGACTCGAAATGAGACCGAACAACACTCCCACACAAAGGTTTGCTCGCCCCGAGCAAACTAAACAAAAATAAAGAGAAACTAAGCTATTCTAACTCACTTTCATAGGAATCACGGTTGCATTTAGCGTATGCAACAAGCCCTTTAAACCCCTTGGCAGCCCAATTGGACGAGGAAGGTCTCGTGAGGGTTAATAGCAACTATACCCACAAAAGCCAAAGAAAAAGAAAAGAAAAATTAGACTCAGATTAAAAAGGAAAAGACTCAAGAAAGAAAAAAAAGAAAAAAAAAGGAAAAAGAAGAAATAAAAGAAATAAAAAGGGCTAGCGTTAGGGTTACAAATACAATTAAACACCCCCTCAGGCTAACCAATCAAACACATCAATCCATCAAGCAAATACCAAGATCAATCTGGAAGAGAACAAAGTCAGTGTAAAATAGATAGAATGAAGTTTTTGAAATTAATCAGAGAGAACAAGTACTTTAAATGCGAAAAACCGCCAACAGACTTAAGATGAATGCAAATATGCGCGGTTGGTTATGGATGTAGGCCAGCCAAAAGAGCAAACCTCACTTTAGGATAAAAATTGAACACTCAAACACTCAAATTTGAATGTGTATGTGGGTTTTTCTCATACTCAGACCAAAAGAAACAACCTACCATAGGCTTGGTAAGAATCTCGCTCTCCATGCTAGTATGCAAATACACAAGTGACAATCAAGAGGATTTTTTAGGGTTGTAATGAGGCTTAGGTTAGGGGAAACGAGTGGTAATATTTGGGTACGAGGGGTTTAAAGAGTCATGCTTGGATTTAAAAAAAAAATATCACTGTCAGCTCACCTTCTTGCTAAATTTGAGCAAGGAACTCAATTCTCCCTCATTAATATCGAACACCTCATCAA
Source organism: Portulaca oleracea (assembly GCA_029582165.1). Classification (NCBI taxonomy): domain Eukaryota; kingdom Viridiplantae; phylum Streptophyta; class Magnoliopsida; order Caryophyllales; family Portulacaceae; genus Portulaca; species Portulaca oleracea. The sequence continues at coordinate 34,030,834 of CM055888.1, read as the reverse complement.
ACTTTACAATCGGGTCAAAGGCTTTCACAATTCTCAAATAAATCTCCTTGATCACCCTTTTCTTTTGAATTCTTTTCTCATATAATTTTTTTCTTTTTTTTTTATTATTTTTCCACTTCTCTTTTTGGTGGGTGATCAGGGAGAAGAAACACTAATGTTTAAACTTAGCCTTGACCTAGGTTCATATATTATAACAACACAACCAAACGGCTACTCATAAATAATTGGGATATGTAACATGTCCTAATTCAATTAAAATCAAAACTACACTCCTAATATCTCAATTCCATTCATAGCAACACCGAACCAATTTTCGCTCCCGAAATAATGAATTCTCACATATCCAAGCAAAGCAAAGGGTAGGAATTAATAAAGGTCATGGCTTGTATTGTCAGGGTTTCATCACAAAAAAGAAAGGTAATCAGAGGCTAGGCGGGGCTAAAGAATGGTAATAATATTGTCAGGGAGGTATGTAGTTTAATTAATAAAGAAAAGAATGTCTCAATCATATTGTCACTATATGTAATGCAAAGATGCAGTCTCAAGCAAGATGCAAAACAAGTTCTAGAGGTGCAACTAGTGGTTGGAGTCACTCAGGAAATAAAAGAATTGATGAAAGTGATCAATTCATACTTTTAGGCTATGTGGACTCACGGGATAGGGCTCATTCAACTAAACCTAGCCCAAAGATTTGCGGCACGCATATTTACACTTACTAAGATAGTCAAAGCAGTTAAACACACTATTCATTACTTGACTCAAAATCAGAAGATTTGCAAATTCAGTTTCAAAAACTTTTAAGTTCTCAACCAAACTTTTCAAGGTGAAGCAAGACAAACTGAAAGTCTAATCGGTTTACAAATCATCACCGAAGGTGTTCCGGACAGGCTAATCCTAATTGATAAAAATTTTAAAAATTTCATCTAGTTTCAATGATAATTGAAGTTGTTTCTCTCCAAAAACTAGTAAGACACTTGTGCCACCCCACTCCCACACAAAAACTCTATAATGTCCTCATTGTGAATAAGGTGACACCACACAAAAGAAAAAGCACTTAAAAGAAAAGGAAAAACACAAGCCGGCATGCATGCTACCCCCACTCCCACACAAAAAGGCCAACAATGTCCTCATTGGAATCAGAAATAGAGATAAGCAAGCACACAAAAGGAAAGAGAAAAAGAAACACACCAAAAGAAATAAAAAGAAACACAGAATTCAAACTCACTAACCATATTAAAAGAAAATGAAGTATATTACCTGGTTGGGTACTGAGTGTACCCAAACAATGAAATCTCAGAATCATTAAACCCTTTATGGAGCATCAGTCACTCCATCTCACCTCAAGACGTCGGGCACCATGTCAGAACCATTCAACGCCCATAGTAACAAGTCATGCATTCTTGAATGCATCTCAGAGTGGTGAACATAAGAGCACAATCTCAAAGGTACATCAACAAACGTTAGTGCTCTCAACAGTTTATCAAAAGCCTTAGAAAAGTCATAGAATTGATGGACTACAGGTATGTACACAACTTTCCTAGGCACCTTAAAAGGAGACATGACAAATGATTCCTTCCATTGACTTGTAAATGGAGATTGAGTATGCAAGTCAACGAGAAGGGGCAATACAACACATTCCTTAACTTCCTCATGCACAGACTTGGATGCAAACAACGACTCATAAAGCATATCACCATCAAAAATATCATTGTCACAAACCAAGTTCAAACACTTAGGATCAATCCCCAAAGACTCAAGTTCATCATCATAAGATTTCATATTATTTTCAATGGATTCACAGGAAAGAGTAGATAATGCCTCACTAATACAATGATCCTTAATGAAAGCGAATAATTCAGTATCAAGCACACATTCAATCACAAAGGATTCAATTTCATTCTCAACAAGATCATCACAAGTATCATGGCATTCCTTAGACTCAACTTTTTCTTCACATACAAGCATGGATAACGGTGTGGTCAATGGTTCATAATCTTACATGTTTTCATCAAGTTCAACATCATCACACACAGAATCAACAATTTTCTTATGCTCTCTAGATGTGGCTAAGGATTTCCTAAGCTCAATACATGCAAAAGTAGGTCTATTATAGTATTCATCATCCTCATCATAATCATACAAAGAAGAATCAACATGCATTTCAAGACTCAAAGATGATGAATGTTCTACTTCAACGATCGACTCAACCACTGGTGAAGAAGGAATGTCTACCCTAGGTCTAGTCTCATGTAAAAATTCACGCGTGTACTCAGTCATTTTCACACCTATATCATTAATTTTCGCACACATGTTAGCTCGAAAATCATCTATTTCAGCTTGCAAACAAGAATCAAAATCATGGCACGGCGAATCGCAATAGGAGCACAAAGGATGAGACTCAACAACATCACATTGGGGAAGATCAAAAGAATTTTCCACATAATCCCTACTATAGGATTGATCATCAAAATATATGGGATATTCACATGATTGTTCAGTTAGGGTTTCAGAGGGTGGTGCGAAATTTGAAATATGGGGGTCAAAGGGAGAATTTTGTTGTTCAGATTCAAAAGTATCCCTAGACAACCATTCAAGAAATTCCAACGCCTCATCTTCTCCTAAATTAGAAAACCCGTAATATTCTAAGAGATTACGAGTTTCATAATTTATACCCTCATACACAATACCCAAGATATCTAGTGTATCATGGGAGATACCATATGATTCACGTTGAGCAACATAATCCTGTAATCTAGCAAAATATCTCCAAAATATTTCTTGCCCAAATTGTGGAACCCTAACATCGGTCATAACTCTTTTTTTTTAATTTTTTTGTTTTTCAATTTTTATGTTCACATTTTTTTCTGAATTAAATTACAACTAAGAAAGCAATAAACTATTTACACACAAACCAATAACCTAATCTACCAAATAACGCCATTCCCGGCAACGGCGCCATTGTTCGATTGTGGTAATTTGGGGTAAAAAGTAGGGTTGTCGTATCCACAGGGATGGTGTGTTAGGTTTTTAGGAAATTGGTCTGGTAAAGGTTTTAAATTGCAGGAAGTAGTAAATAATTTAAACTAAACTAATTAGGAATTGAAAACAAGAACAAGAAATCAAAACATAACTAAAAAGACTAAACAAGAAAACAAGAAATTGAAAACAAACCTAACTACTAGAACAAGAATCAAGAAACTAAACTAGAAATCAAGAACATATTCAAGAAAGCAATTAAAAACTATGAAAGTAAAAACTAAACTAATTACTGAATTGAAAACAGAAAACATTAACCTAAAGGTTTGATCTTTACTCTAATCTTGAATCTTGAATCTTGAATCTTGAATCATCAATCTTTCTCCCGAACAAACAAGAAAGGCGTGATTTGGATTACTAAGACTGATTGAATCCTCACCTGAAGGGAGAATTCGAGGAACCTTAATCCTCCTCTTCACTAAAAATTGGATTTTTGGTGGAACTAATACTAATGAAATTGAAAATACAAGAAAGCAAAAGAGAACAAGAACTTTGAAGAACTAACACTTGTATTAATCAAAAAAGGTTGAATTACAATTGAAAGCTAGGAAAACTTAAGAGAACTCCATTCTAAAACCTAAGTAATCTAAAAACTAATGCTAACTAATTATCTAACTAATGATCTCTCTAATCCCCCAAGATAGTGTTTATATAGGAAAATTAGGAAAAGGGAAATAAATTAAACTCAAAACCCTAAACCTAGCCGCCGCCTCTTTATTTTTGGAAATTGGGCTGAGAGTCGCGGGCGCGACACACTTGGTTGATGGGCTTTTGGAGCATTTAAGCCTTCTTTTCCCTCTTTTCTTTGATTTAACCTACAAAACACAAAATCATCATAACTTACTAATAATTAGTATTTGCTGAAGACTATGCCTGGTCTTAAATGAGTCAGACTTAATCTTCGGCTCCATCTGTTTCATTGTCATTGCCTAATTTAATTTTTAGTAAAGATTTCAAACATTGCACACAATTGTTAAATATACAATGCGTATTTTGTGGTGATTATTTACAATTGAATATAATTTGCTCGCCAAAGACTGTAGAAAGTCGACTTGAGGATGGAATATGTATGGAAATTTAGAAGTTCTTGTGTGTGGCTAGTCTTATTCAAGGGAGGAAGCTCATTCCTACTCACTTTTGTTCACAAGCGAGTGAGTTTCTTTTATTCTTTCGGTATCATTGAAGTAAACTCCCACCACCTGTTTTATAGTGATAGTGAGTTGTAGACAGTTATTTGAGAGGTTATCTCATTGGCATCAGGAATTAATTAAGGAAAAATGTTCTTCCTCTCTATTCTTTTGACTTATTAATAATAAGGAGGTAGGGAAGAGAAAATTTAAGAATTTCTTGTTCTTGATGGTTGTTTTTTTTTAATTTTATATCTCTTCAAATATAAAGCAACATGGATCATCTTTCACGACCCCTTTTTTGTTCGTATATAAAGTAATCAATTATAATTGTATCTCTCAGAGTACATACGCTAAACTTGGATGTACACAAGGCTGGTTCTTTGCTTCTCTTTTCCATCCTTCTGACAAGTAAGTATGCGCTGATTTTTCTATCAATGTTTGAATCATAATATTTTATGGTTAGTGATTATGTGATTATTGGAAATGTTTCTCATTCCTACATCAACTTACTATGGTGCTAGAGAGAATAAAATGGGTGTGTGAGGGAGAGGGAGAGGGGGAAGAGATTGTGATTATTGGAAATGTTTCTCATTCCTAGATCAACTTACTATGGTGCAAGAGAGAACAAGATGGGTGTGCGGGGGAGAGAGAGAGAGAGAGAGAGAGAGAGAGAGAGAGAGAGAGAGAGAGAGAGAGAGAGAGAGAGCTATCAACAGGAAGAGAGGAGTTGAGGGGAAATCCAACTTACTACAGTTGTGCTTAGTGAAATTTTTTTGTGAAGGAAGTGGGGAAATGATTTTCCCTAAAAAACACTTTCCACAGTTTTTGCCACCAAACAAAGGAAAATGGGAAAATCTTTTTTCGAAAAATGATTTTCCCTTGTACCAAACACACCCTACGTATTGTATTCATTTCGAGGGTCTTACCGACTACATTGTTGAATTGGATGTGTAGCCACAAGTTGTTGGGTAAATATTGTGCTATGAAATGGATGTCTAAGCAATTGCCAGAAGTTCATGCTCTGTTCCTTCTTTTTCATTTTGAGGATATGGTATAAACAAACAAATATGTTCCCAACTCATCAATGTTTATGGAGATTGGAACAACACTATTTGTTCTCTGTGTTTGTATTTTGATATGAGTTCTTTGCATTAGAAACAAGGGAGCAAGTATGTTCCTTTTGATTTTTAATCTCTAACGTGGTTTTAATGTCAATTACTTAGGAATATTGCTCAAATGGCAAAAGTGAAGATTATGAAGAAACAAGGGGACTGGCAAGAACTACTTATTCCTCCTAGGTAAAATGAGCAATTTTAAATAATACTTGTTATTTTCCTTGTATAATATATTTTTGTTGCAACATGATAGTCATACGATAATTTCAGTGATGTTGTTACCAATATTAAATACTTGTAGTTTAGATTAGAAAGGCCTAAGGCGCAAAAAGGTGCAAAGGGGTCCTGGAGCCCTAGGCAAGGGCTCTAAGATGCAAGCATGCTCCTTTTTGACGGTAGACACACTTCATGTATGTTTTCTTAGTCAATCATTTCACATTAATGCGCCAAAGAAGTGTAGAAGTTATGGCATTTTAGGGTTAAGGGGTCGAATTAGAAATTAGGAGGAAACACAACAAAATTACCTTTTTTTCATGTATTTTTTTTATGTATAACCCTCGCCTCCCCTTGTTTGAGGCACCATGACCTATGCCTCACACCTCACTGTGCCTAGGGGCACCTTTTAAAACTAAGGCTCATATTAGATAATAGTTTGTTGAATATGCTTTCTCAACCATAATACGTAGATAGGAACATAATTTTAATGTTAAAATTTTGTGAAGAGTCATAATGAATCAATTTGTTTCTTAGCTTAGTAGTTTAATAACATTTTTATTGTACCTCTATTTTTTTTTTTTTTTTGGGTAATCTAACTAGGTTCTATAGGGTTTTCCAAGGAGTGTGTGCGACATTTGTTGTATTTTCGAAAAATAGGATAGTAAACATAGTGATTAAAAAATGTTTATTCTATTACATGTGTTATGTTTTAAGGCTTGTAGAGGATTGTGTTTGGATGAAAATAATAGCAAATTGTTCATAGGTGTTCATACTTCATTCTACAACTAGTAAAATCAAAAGCCTATTTGTTTGTGCAATCTATGATTTTTGCACGTGTTTAAGGGTCCATTGAGTGCTTGAGGGTGTTGGTGACTAATAAACTTCCTACATGGATATGCAAAGCCTAGGAGACTTTCCATGCCTGTTAGGTCATCATACATCCTTTTTGAACCATAGTCATCGCTTCATTGGTTGTGCTACTTCAGGTGCTACCCTTCCTATGGAGCGCAACACAATTGTGAAAAAGGCACGTTTTTCTGGACAATGAGTTGCGCGATTTGTTGTTGTTGTTTGGTGGTGGTGGTCATGGTGGTCGTGGTGAAGCACGCGCTTTTGCTCCGTGCCTTACGAAGTCAGGGGCATGTGTGCTTTTTTGCACCTGTCTCCCTTTTAATCTAGGGTTAGTAAGCAGTAAGCACACCACCTGCAGCCAAACATCACTTTTCCTACCATTGATTACTTGCAGTTGGCCACATTGCCTCATGCATATCCGCCAGCCATTTGATGATGCTATCAGAAAAGGAGAAAACCCAATTAAAGATAAAGGGGAAAAATGTGATAATTGATAACTAGAGTTAAGGCATGCTAGACAATCCCTCCTTTCCTCAATATTTGTCGCCCTGACAGTTGTGCAGTCAAGATGTTTTGACTGCACATTTCTCAATATTTATAATGATTTATCATGGGAATTTCATTAGATCATCTTGAAAAAACTTCCATAAAAGTATTAACTTCACAATTGTTTTTTGAACATATGTTGTTAGAAAATGATGGTCAAACTTTTGCATTGGAGACCGCGAAAAGTCAAAAAATATTAAGGAATGGAGGGAATACTTCTCTGAGGATAAATGGAGTGGTTCATGGGCTCTCCTTACAATTGGGAATACGACTGTTACCTTGATGCTTCATAGGTTTATCATACTTTAGATGAGTTCTATATACATCTTGGTTGAAGAGAGGCAAGCTATATGATTCACTTGAGGTGGAGGACTCATCCTTACAATTGAGAGTATGCCTGTTGTTAGAAAGTAACCTGTTACCCTGATGCTTTAAAGGTTTATCATACTTTAGATGAGTTCTATATGCATCTTGATTGAAGAGGGACAAGCTATAAGATTCACTTGTAAGTTGTCCCTATTAGAGTGCTTGGATAAAAATGCCACCCAAGTTTCCAATTTAATCAAAATTGCCACTGTACTTTAAAAACTGTCAAAATTGCCACCTAACTTTCCAGATTAATCAAAAATATCCCTCTACCCTTATTTTAATAAAAAAATACCCCTCTACCCTTATTTTAACATGCTACAGCAGGTAAACCTAATTTTCACACCCCCCCCCAATCCAATTTTCCGGTCTCTTCCTCTTCCTCTTCTCCATCGATTCTCCCCTCTTTTATCTTCTTCTCCATGCCCCCTCCCTAACCCTAATCCTAATTGGGAAATTTCAATTGTTTGTTAGGATGTAGAAAGAGAAAAGGGCATCAATTCAAAAGTGAACCCAACCACATTAAAGTAAAACTGGAAACTACCCACCCACATACGCGCGAATTGCACAGTACACTGTTCAACATTAACCTAGATATCGTAATACTTGAGAGAAATCGGTGGAAAAGGACCCAACTAAGCAAAATTGGGAGACAGTTGAATTCTGGAAACGAGAAAAGCAAAGAGGGAGGGGGAAATTATAGGCATGAAGCTGTCGAACTGGGAATACTGAACCATTTTTCCTAGACGAAGGGCTTCTTTGTTGATGTTGTTCTTGCAAGTCCTGCAAGAAGCCCATGCAGGCTTGGCATACTCAACCTTCCATGGCTTGGAGGGACAAGATAAAGCAGGGGAAAATCGATGGAGAAGAGGAAGAGGAAGGGTCCGGAAAATTGGGGGTGCAAATTAGGTTTACCTGCTATCGCTGGTTAAAATAAGGATAGAGGGGTATTTTTGATTAATCTGGAAAGTTAGGTGGCAATTTTGATAATTTTTAAAGTACAGTGGCAATTTTGATTAAATTGGAAACTTGGGTGACATTTTTATCCAAGCACTCATCCCTATTACTAAGAAGTTTTTGTTGAATTTCTTAATAGGCAAATCATATCAGGATTGTATTTGGTGTTATATCTTGCTATGGATGCTTGTCATGTTTTGTTTGGAAGGCCATGGTTATATGATCGAGTCGTGGCACATGATGGAAGGTTAAATACCTACACCTTGCTGCTAAACCACGAAAAAATCACCCTTACCCCTCTCAGACTATACCAACTCCTTAAACTCAAAGAAAACCTTGTGACTAAACCTTCCTTGACCACTTTATTAGCTGCTGAACATCATGAGTTCAATGCTTAAAAAGAGCTTATCTTACCTAGTCAAGAACCCCAACCTAACTCCACAAATAGCCATCGCTTCCTTGTCCTTCTCCTGGAGTAGTATTCTCATGTTTTTCCTAAAGAAATGCCCCCAGGATTATCCCTTATCAGAAGTATACAACATATAATAGACTCATCCCAGGGTCTGTGCTCCCTAATAAGCTAGCATATAGAATGACACCAGTTGAGACGACATAGATGTGAAGGCAGGTGGATGATCTACTAGTGAAGGGTATCAAGGAGAGCTTAAGTCCGTGTGTAGTGCTTGCTTAAGGGTGGAAGTTAGAGGATGTGTATAGACTGCAGGGCAACAAGACTACCATCAAGTATAGGTTTCCTATACCTAGACTTAAGGATCTGTTGGATGAGCTCTAAGGTGCACAGGTGTTTTCAAAGATAGACCTCAGAAGTGGTTATTGTCAAATTAGAGTCTATGAAGGAGATGTGGAAGACAACAATAAAACCAGAGGTTTATATGAGTGGTTGGTTATGCCTTTTGGTTTGAGTAATGCTCCTTCTACCTTCATGAGATTGATGAATTAGGTGCTTAAACCATTACTAGGAAAGTATATTGTTTATTTTGATGACATTGTTGTCTATAGTCATTCAGAGAAGCAGCATGTTGTTGCAAGCTGTTATGGAGATTTTATCCTAGGAAAAGCTCTATGGCAATTTTCGGAAGTGTCAGTTTTTCATTAGTCAGTGTATATTTCTTGGCTATGTTATCACCTTAGAAGGAGTTAGAGTGGATGAAGACAATATCAAAGCCATCAGAGAATGGCGCGTTCCCACTTTTATACAACAGGTCAAAAGTTTCCAGGGACTAGCATCATTTTATAGAAGATTTGTGAAGAATTTCACCACTATTCTATCCCCCCTATGATTGAGTTAGTGAAGGCCAAGAGCTTTGTCTGGAGTCCCTAGGCCCAGAAAGCTTTTGAAACTATCAAAGAAAAGCTCACTACTGCCCCAATTCTTGCATTGCCAAGCTTTGCTAAAGTTTTGAAGTTGAATGTGATGCTTCTGGTTTTGGCATAGGTGCTATTTTATCTCAAGAAAGCAGGGCTATAGTTTATTTCAATGAGAAGTTTAATGAATTCTAAGAGGAAGTATAGTGTGTATGATAAAGTGTTCTATGCCATCATCAGTGCTCTTGATCATTGGAGGCATTATTTGATTGGAGGAGAATATTACACAGTGATCATGAAGCTTTGAAGTTCATTCAAGGCCAATATAAGTTGAACCCCAGGCATGCTAAATGGGTAGTATATATGCAAGCATGCCATTTTATGATCCATCACAAGGCAGGAAATATGAACAAGGGTGCTGATGCCTTATCTAGGAGATTTATGTTATTGCACACTTTGGACTCTAGAATACTTGGCTTTGAGCTTATGAAAACCATGTATTCCACTAGTGAATATTTCAAGGAAATACTCCAACAATGCCTACATCACCCTCTAGGCCTATATTATGTTGATCGAGATTACTTGTTTAAAGGCAACATACTATGTATTCCTTAAGGCAGTTTGAGGGAATTACTTGTTTCTGAGATACATAGAGGATGCATAGTAGGGCATTTTGGAATTGATAAGATCTTATTAATGCTAAAAGAGTATTACTACTGGCCAAGAATGGCTAAGGATGTCAAGCATATGGTGAGAAGGTGTGCTATTTGCCAGTTGTCCAAGAGTCATAGCTTACCTCAAGGGCTATATATACCCTTACCTATTTATGAAAGTCCACGGGAGGATATTTGTTTGGATTTTGTTGTTGGATTACCCAGGACATAGAGAGGTAAAGCCTCCATCATGGTTGTATTTGATAGATTTTCAAAAATGACTCACTTTATTCCCTGTCACACTACTTATGGTGCCATGAAAGTGGCTGAATTATACATTCAAGAGGTGGTCAGATTGCATGGCACACCTAAATCTATGGTTTCTGATAGAGATACAAAGTTTCTTAGTCCTTCCTGGGTTACTTTGTGTAGGAAATTGGGTACACAACTCAAGTTCAGTACCACCTATTAGCCCTAGACGGATGGTCAAATAGAGGTCACTAATAGGACCCTTGGTTCATTACTAAGGTGCTTAGTGAACAAGAGCAAGATAGGATGGGATACCTTATTGCCTCATGCTGAGTTTGACTTCAATAGGGCACTTAAGGAAGCCACAAGTCTATCCTCATTTCAAGATGTTTATGGCAAGAACCCTATCACTCTATCTTACAACTATTCCCACATTAGTCAAGTTCAACTATGAAGTATCAGAAAGAGCTAAATAGATCATAAATCTACACTAGCAGGTCAGGGAAAGAATTAGCAAATTCAATGAGCTTGCATCAACAACAACAAACAAGAAAAGGAAGATGGTCTTTCAGCCTGGAGACCTAGTCTGCATACACCTAAGAAAGTACAGGTTTCCCTCAAGAAGAAAGGGTAAATTATTTACAAGAGTTGATGGTCCCTATGAAGTCTTAGAGAAATAGGGGGACAATACCAACAAGTTAGATCTATTTGATGATTATGGTGGAAGTGCAACCTTCAATGTAGCAAATTTGAGGCCTTACTATCCAACAGATGAAAACCTACCTAGTTTGAGGACAAACTCTTCTCAACTAGGGGGGATGATGGGAATCAAGCTAACCAGTCTCTTCCACACCCTCTTCTAGGGTCCATAGAAGTTGCATTGGTCCAATAATGTTACTTGCTAATCTATACAACAATGCACAGTGATGTAGCATCAGAGTGCCATTCATCCAGCAGGGTATCTGATCTAATTGTGTGCATATCTCTTAACTAAGTGATTTCTTGGGTAAGAGCCCTAGGAACATTTTGAAGTCCACTGCTTTAGCTTTCCAAAGAGCCATTACAATCACATTTGGAGATCAATTGCTCGCAGAATCAAATCAAAACAGATGATCTCTACTCGAGTAGCTCAATTTGAAGCAACTAATGAATTTTGGTTACGTTAGGGCCATAACTATCTTTTGCATGTTTTTTCTCAAGTTACCTAATCATATATGATAGCATGTTGCAACTGTTTATTTTCACCCAAGCTAAGCAAGTTACTGCTGGTAAAGGGAGGGAATCAGAAGCAGCAACAAAATGATTCAACATTTATTTTGATGTGTTATCAAGATTTTATGCTTTCCTAATGTGTTTACCAATGTAGCTATGTTCATGCTGTTGAATTATGTTATGCTTAGCTTAGTCTAGCTTAGATTAAGGTTTCTTCATCATTAGGAAATCTAATTAGCTTATTTCAACTACTTGCTAGCTCTGATATAGCTCGACTGTGTAACTCATTTTTTATCATCTGAGTTTATGAAATTAAGCCTTGAGCTTGCTGTGTGAGTTAGCTAAAACTCTCAACTTCCTACCTTTATATCTTGGTTTGGCTAACCAAGTGGCGTTGGTAGATCTTGCTGGCAGATAAGGTGGTGATTTTGCATCCGGATCTTGCTCTTGCTGATCTAAGTGATGTTTTTGTATCTTGGATCAAACAGCAAGCATAACCCTTGTGTGCTGCGATTGTAGTGTTGCTGTATCAATCATAGATCACTGGTTTTGTCCCTCGTTTCCCCCCCCCCCTTTAATGCTGAATGCATAGCTTTGGTTGCATGAAAAACACATCCTACCCTTGGATTCACTATCAAGCAGTCTGTTGTTCATTGCCTTGCATGCGATAGTTCTTTGCTCAGTACTTTATAATTTACAGTTGAACTAGCCATTGTCCACATCTAGATGTGTATATCGTCTGGTGCACTCTGATCTATTTCAGATTACATGTTCATCAATCTACATGTAAAGAAATGGCTTAAGTGGAATTCTTGGGTCATTCATTGCAAAATAATTCTAGAATGGGTTAAAAATTGTCTCACTCGTATCAACCCTGTTCCTGCCTTTAAAAGCTTCATATGATGCTCTTGCTACTTACAGTCGCGACAAATTGGTGAAGAATGGTAAGAAATATGGGTTTGTTTGTTTCAAAGGTAAACAAGTGGATTCAAATGCTATACAAGCCTAAATAGCTGGATGTACGATGGGTCTGTCTTGAATGTTGCGTGGGCAAAATTTTGCAGAAGACAACAGTCTTTCCCTTCTTCGAGGAGAGGCCCTGTCAAGTTGATTTATATCCCTAAAGCTAAGTAGATTGGTGAGGCTGTATCTCCACCTTTAGAGTTTGATCAGCCTATTGAGGTGGTTGATGATAGTCTTGTAGGCTTACATCTTAATCCAAATGCTACCCAAGGTGGTGACTCTGTCGGCTTTTGGACTCAAATCTGACCTTTTCAAAGCGTGTGCAAGTTTGAGTCTACCAAGAGCTACCTCGGGTGCCCCTAAACCTAATTTGATTGATAGTGAGGACTCATTGTCAGTCTAATCGATGTCTAATATTTTCTTGATCTCGAGGATTCCATTAGAAAAGGCTCGAAAGTTGATGCTAAAATGAAGAGGATAGAAAAGGTTGTGCTAAACTCTAAGTGAATGATGCTAATGGAAGCAACTCAAAAAGCTAAGTCTACCTCAAATGAAGTCCCCCAAAATCTCAAAGATTTCAAGGATATTGACGTGGAAATTGCACATTAGAGGATAATTGTGAGCATAGTTATTCAAATCCCGATCTTGATCTACGATCCTACGATTTTATGATCCAAAATCTTCGATGCGCTTCTACTGTCTACATTCCGATCCACGATCCTACGTGGGGTTAATTCCGATCCCAACTACCCCGTAGATCCGAGTTAGGATCCCGATTCTAACAACTTTGATTGTGAGAAAGGTTTGCGGATTGAAGGTCATTAGTGATCAACGTGCAATAGGGGAGTGTACTTCAAGAGGGATGCTAAAAAGAAAAGAAGAAAAAAATGTTAGACTACTTGGAGTGGTTTGTAGTATAGGTGGTTTTTTTGTGACGTGGAACACTTGGGTGTATCTTGTTGTCTCATTTTGCTGTTGTTGTGGCATCTCTGATGCACTTGCTACATTTCTGCTTACATATACTATTCCACTATAGCAGAAAAATTGTGTGATGCACTTCCATTTTGAAGAAGCAGTGACAATACTTTTGGCATTTCTGTTGAGTTTGAACACTCACCAAATACTTGCAAACTAACTGTTTGTGTTTTCAAATACAGTATCAGGTCAATTGTATGTCTCAACTTGCCAAGTTTCTCAGGTGGACTCAATCCTTGGGGCACACCGAATAAGAACAAAACGCGAGATGTTAGTTTCTAAATGCTTTTTAGAAATTGCCTGAATTTTATGCAGTGGCTAGTCCCTGCCACCCCCCCCCCCCCAAAAAAAAAATCCTTCTTTCTGGCCCACACCCATGGATTAAAAATATAATAAAAGAGGACATAATCTTTTGACTTCTTACTTATAGAGTAACCTTGCTCGAACCTGATTGCAGAGAGATTTGACACCTCCATATGTTGATGACGGTCTTATTGAAGTTGTTGGCTTTCGAGATGCTTGGCATGGGCTGGTTCTCCTAGCTCCAAAGGGCCATGGAGCACGTCTTGCACAGGTAAGACTTTGTAATTTTGATTTGGCTGAATTTTTTAGATTATTTTTAAGAGAATAGTTATGAACCCATGATTTATTGATATACGAACTGAATTCAAGCCTCATGAGCAGTTGATTCCCTTAACAACCATGGGCTTGTTCTCCTAATTAAAAGTCCATGGGACGATTCGATCCTCCTGATTAATGGAAAGGGCGATGAATATTTAGTTAAAGGTCTTAATGACTCATGAGCCAAGTGCTCTGATGTGCTAAATTTTTGAAAAGAAAAAATAAAAGCATAATAAATCCCTTGGACCGATGACTAATTGACTATGGATGGATATATCAATTCATCCTTAAGTGTCTTGAGATTGGTGATTCAAAGGTAAAGCAGATAACGGTGAGTTTGGAGTAATTTTGGAAGAATGTTTGGGAGCTATGGTGAAAGTATGAGAAGAGGCTGAATATCCTCATAATAGGACAAGCAATAGCAGTAGAATTCTAGTGAGATATTGAATTAATTTTATCATGGGGTACTGTCAAGAGTCCTGCAATTTGACCTAATGTATTGCTTTCCCTTGATTCCTGATGAGTTAATCTTCCTGTCTAGCAAATGTCAAATAAATTGTTATTATTTATACATGTCAGTTGATTGGATGAAATGTGATAGGAATATAATACAATCAACCATGTAATATAATCAACTAAGCAATGTAATGGAAGAGTGATCGTATTACCATATTGGGCTACTTGAAATAGATAATTATAATCACTAATAGAATAAATTTTACTTTTGAAATTGTGAGTTTTTTTGTGAAAGAGAAAGAGTGGGTGTGTTTGATGGAAAGGGAGAAACAGGTGATTGTTAGGGAGAATAGAGAGAGAAAAAGGAATGGATATGTTAGGGAGAGAGAGAGAGAGGGAAGAAGAAGTAGTAGTGACGGATTGATATGCTAGATTAACGATAAGAAATATTTTCATTTCATTTTCATTTTCATTTTCATTTTCATTTTCTAAGATGTAAACGGGGCCTTAAGGACTTAACAATTGTGCACAATGTTGGCTTCTAAATTTCTAATGGGTTTTTTTGGCACTAATTTGTTTCCCATTGCAATGGATTTATCTAGGCCCATCGAATCCGCTTTGAGTTTCATAAGGGTGCAGCCGAGCATACTTTCATGAGAATCGATGGTGAGCCTTGGAAACAACCTTTACCAATTGATGATGAAACCGTTGTAGTGGAAATTTCACACCATGGTCAGGTTAATATGCTTGCCAACCATGGCTGTATATCCCGAAGCATCCATGATCCGTCTTCACTACATTATGGATCAGTGGAAGATGATTATGAAGATGATTCAGTTGCTGAAGGTGAGGAGTGGAGAAAATTTGGTGCCGCTGATACCTTTAGGATCCCAGAGGAAGTTGACATATCACATTTGAGTTAGAACATGTGTCACTCTTGTGGATAAAATCAACAATGTCTTGGAACTACATATTCATTCCCCCCCCCCCCCCTCTTTTTATGCATATTAATGTGTGAATGTAAATCATTTCCCCATCAAGTAAATTTCTTCATCCATTCAAACAAACTGATGTATAAATGAATGTGAAGCAGCTTGTATTTGGTGACAAAGTAAATTTTGAATTTGGTTTGCTGGACTATCTGTAATTCTGTATTGTGAGAAATGATTGATTCCTAATCCAGTGTAAGAGAACACAGCTAAGGTATGCTGTAAAATGACTCCATTGAGTACAACACTTGGATGAAAAGTTTGTAAAATGGTAGCTATGAGTACCATAGCTCAGGTGAAAAGTATGTTTCCCCACAAGAGAAAAGAATCAATAAATAAACTTGCAAAACTCGCATCACATCTAATAAGGACAGATGAATATGGTATATAAGTATGGCTTCCAAGGTGCCCACTATGTTATTTTACGAACAAAGCCAAAAACCAAAAAAAGAAAAAGAAAACAAAAAAAAAAAAAAAAAAAGAATCGCACGAGGTAACAGCCACAGGTGCAATATGTGATTCAGTATAACTTGATAGCATTGTTAGCCTTTTGCACTTTAGCTTCCAAGTATACACCCAAGCATTTCGTAACTGCCTCATTAGCCTTTTGCACATCTGTTCTCTCTTCTCTTTTCTTCTTTTCTCTGCAAGGGGCAAACAGACCCAAATTCAGTTCTGCGCACTCCGTCTCAAACAACTATTGTAGCGAGAAAGAAAAAACCACAAAGAATGGAGATGATCTTACCTAGCCACATACTCCTTCAACAACTCTTTAGCTTGTACTAGCTTCGACAGAAGGTTACGGTATACATCAAGATCCCGATCCACGCTTTTCTTGTTTATGTTTAAGGCTGCACAAAGCTGGTGAATCAACGACAATGTCAGTTCTCTATGGACACAAGTAAGATTAACAGCAATTGGCCATTCGTTTGGAAAAATACGTCCTTTGAGGCCGTTTTACAGAAATAACTCAAGGTTTCTTTCTCTACACAAGCAGGAACAATTGGAGTTCCAATGTGGTGACCTTATGGTAAGCATGCATCTCTTCTATGGTATTGGGACAAACTCACCACTTGCTCACAAGATTCCATATTGCACGATGATGCATAAGCCTCAACAATATGATATTTGGACCAGAGCATAAATTTACCTTTTCACTAGGTAGAGTATACACTGGCATAGACTGGAAAACGTAAGCTAGATTCATACTGCAGAAAAATAATGAACATGCTTGTAACTTGTAAGTGTACCACTCTAAAAAGCGTATGACATTAGTTCAAGATTTGATGTTAGGGGTCTGAAGAATGTAGCTCAGGTAATACTTACTAAAAGTATGCCCTACTACCTTTCCTGTTCATTTTGTAGCATGTTTAAATTTGTGGGATGCCTTGATAATACATTCTTCTTGTTATCTACCTATACAAAAAACTGACAGCTTAGCTGAACTAATATCCCAAAGATCTCACCTTCTCTAGGATGGTGGGTTCACTTGCATTAGCCAATTCAAGAAGACGGAATAAACCAACCGCAAAGAATCGACTGTAGCTAAAGCTATTATCCGCAGCTCTTGCAGCAATATCCTTCAAGATGTCCTCAACCTCACCTTCTCTTGATGAGAACTCCACCAATGTTGTTGGTGTTTGGCCACGGGCCCATTCCTCCAATTTCTGCGCATCTTTCCTGATCATAAAAAAGTTAATCATAATAACTGAGTGAGCAGTTCAAGATCCAAAGCAAGCATAAACATCCAGAATATAAAAGCCAATTGCGACAAACTTGGGTTTTTTTTTCCCTTCTTTTTTTCCAAACAATGGCTTTCTAAGAGCTGGGAGGAAGTGATGGAGGACTAAAGATTTATTTTAGGAAGAAGTTTAGAAATAATAATAATTAGATATTTTATATGCTTTAGTTTACTATTCATATTAGGAATATATAATTAGATATTTTATATGTTTTAGTTTCCTATTCATATTAGGAATATTATAGTTTCCTAAGTTGTTTATGTTTGTTATTTTAGTTTCCCAATTCTATTAGGTTTAGTATTAGGTAGGTTGTTTACCTATAAATAAGGGCTTTGCTAGCCTTTAGGAAACAGACTACATTGAATATTGAATACAATTATTACTGATTTAAGCACAGGGATGCTAATCTTTCCTGAATCCAGCACGGGAATGCTGAATTCTTCTCTTGAATTCGACACGGGGATGTTGAATTCCTTTCACTAGCTTTCTAGTTTTCTATCAAATTGGTATCAGAGCAAGTTCTTGATTCTGAGCCTTCACCTAATTTGTTTTTCTTTTCCTTTTTCCGCTGCCATCCGACTTTTGAAAAACAAAAACGAAAAAAAAATTCCCATCTGCCCAAAAAACCCTAGTCGTTGCCCCCTACCTGAAACCACCACACACCACCGCCATTCATCACCCATCGGCCACTGTCCCTCCACCACGCTAGTCAGTTTCCCTCCACTCCACCGCCGCTACCGCCACCCACCCAACCAAACCCTAAAACCCCAATTTCGAAATTGAGCCTGCAGTGTTCCTCGGGTTTTTGAACCCTAATCCCACAAATTCATCCTCAATTCGTCTTCCACTTCAAAATTCCATTCGCCCATCAGCCTCGTACTCAATTTCACCCAAAACCCCTCAACCAATTGTGCTAAAACAGCCCAGATTGCTTCCAATTGATCCGCCCTAATTTTGCAAAACCCTAGTTCGCGAAAGTGGGGCACACTGCCGTGTTGTACCTGCTGTTTGGTGGTATTCTTTCCTGCCGAGAACTTCCAGAGAAGGTCGCCAGGTCGTTTTCAGTGATCGCCCGCTGTCGCCAGAGACCCTGGTTGCCGGAATTTTCACCGGAATCGCCGTTCGCTGCTGCTGCTGTGTCCTGGCACTCCTGCTGCATCCTCGCACTCCTGCTGCTGCTGGCTTTCTATTTCTGGTGGTACAACTCGGTGCCTTAGCAAAGGTGTTAACTGACTGTGATTTCTCGCTTCAACAAGTAGGTTTCTTTGGTATTTCGTAATCTGTTTAAATTCTTACTTTGAGTTTAGGTTAATTGATAATTAATTGGTTGTTAATTGAGTTTGCTTGGAGCCCTAAAATCCTATTTTCTGTTTCCAAAAAAAAAAAAAATCAGGACAGTTTGGATCGTTATCTGGTTGTTTTCGTTGCTCTGCTTGTTCGTGTGTGCTTTAGTAGTAGTTCGTAATTGATTTACTTTGCGTGTTCTTTGATGCATATTGAGTTTTTTTTTTTTTTTTTTAAAATTAAAAAAAGAAAAGCTTCAATTTTGTATGCCAATAACTAGAGCAATGGCATTAGAAGAAAGAGTATAGAGACTTGAGACTAGTGTACAAAACTTTGATAAAATAACGGAAGATAAGCTAGAAACTATTAGGAAATATTTTGATGATGAACTCTCGCAGATCGTCACATGCTTAATTCTAGGATAGATAAGGTTCAAACTGACATTCATGTTGTCACTGGCCGTGTCAAAGATCTAGAAAGTACAATGAAAAGTTTCCAATCCTCTTTAGGTGGTGTCCATGGTAATGTCACTAAGCTAGAACAACGGTTGGAGTCTCATTTGTGTGAGTGCATGCCAGTTAATGATGTGTCCAAGTCTGCCCCAGTGGGAAATTTGCTGCATGATGCCTTGCACTTAGAGCGGTCCATTATCGGAGCGCCTAGTGGAAGTCCTAATTCACACAGACCCACCCCGCATGAACCTCACTGCACCCGTAACTATGAGGATGTAGGATACTATTATGATGAATCTGACGATTCACGCCAGAGAGAGAGCACCAAGCCAAACCCCTAGGCACCCTTCCCCTAGGCATTACAATGATGACCCTTATGATGTGGCTTGAAAAGTCAAGGTTGATGGGCTTGAATTTGATGGTCGACATGATCCTAATGTGCTCATTGACTGGATAGATCGCCTAGAGAATTATTTTGAATTTTATGGCATGCATGATATTGCTAGAATTCGCTTCACTAAGATGAAACTTGTCGAGTTTGCCATGAAATATTGGCAAAGTGTGGAGAGAGAGATAAATCATTTGAATGAACCCCCCATCACTTTGTGGGAAGAAATGAAAGGTAAGCTGGGAGCAAAGTATCTGCCAACTTTCCATAAACAACAAATGATGAATGAGTGGTTAAACCTGAGACAAACCACTAGTGTGTCGGACTACTATTCCTAGTGTGAGGAGATGCAACTTAGGTGTGCCACTAGGGAAGAACCTTGGGTTACTATGACTAGGTTCATCAATCGCCTTAATGATAACCTTAAATGTGATGTGAGTCTCCACCAACCTGACTGTTTAATAGAGGCTCATCAAAAGGCTTTAGAAGTTGAGAAGTACAAGATGCCTTCTTACTCTCGCATGTGGACAACCCTAGCCGGGGAGTCTCGACCCTCTAAGACAATCATGTTTCCAAAGTCATCATACCCGAAAGGTTCTAGCCAAACCATTCAGTTGCCTAAGCAAAGTACCCAACCTCATCCACCAACTGCCTCAGCTAAGGCTAGTTCCTTACATTCTACCTATGCTCCCTCCTCCTCAATATCATCTATAGTATGTCATAAGTGTCAAGAGAGAGGACATCCCGCATCGCGACGCCCTAATCGCACTCTTACCTTAGGAATAGACCCTATTAAAGAGGGTGAGACCGCAGATGAAATTGTTTATCCTAATGATGGAGATACGGCTATGGAGAGTGAAGGAGAAGATGGGGGTCAATTAGCTGTCATGAGATGTATTCTTTCTACTACTCAAACTGATTCTTGGAAACGAACTGCTATATTTGAAACTAAGATGCAATGTGCTGGTAAGATCCTTCGCTTAGTCATTGATAACGGGAGCTCTATGAATGTAATTTCCAAATCGGCTATGAGGCATCTAAACCTTAAGACCATACCCTACTCCGCTCCTATCAAAGTTGCTTGGGTTGACAAGATGCCTTTGACTATAACCGAAAAATGTGAAGTCCTTCTCCAATTAGGTGCATATTCTGATATTGTGTGGTGTAATGTCTTGCCTATGAATGTTGCCCACATACTTTTAGGTCGCCCTTGGATATATGACAAAAATGCTACTAACTTTGGCCAGGAAAACGCCTATGTGTTTATGCATAAGGGCAAGAAGATTAAGTTGGCCCCGGCTCACCCTGCTGATCATAGTAAGCCTAAGACCCACAAATCTAAACCACCCTCACCCCCTGACCAACTAAATCGAGTGCATTTTCTAACTGCCCAGGAATGTGAAACTGAGGGTCAAAGTCTGATATGTTGCTTGTTGTAGTGGCCAAAGCTACACCTGTGTTCCCTCTAGCCACTAGTCCTGAGATGACTGCTAATTTGAGTAAACTTCTTAGTGAGTTTCATGATGTTTCCCCTGATGATTTTCTTGCTGACTTACCCCCTTTACGAGACATCCAACATGCTATAGATATGGTCCCAGGACCCTCTTTGCCTAACTTATCCCACTATAGGATGAACCCTAGTGAACATGAGGAGTTAAATAGACAAGTCGAGAGTTTGTTACAAAAGGGTTTCATTCAATATAGTCTAAGCCCGTGTGTTGTTCCTGCCCTTTTAACCCCTAAGAAAGATGGCTCTTGGAGAATGTGCATTGATAGTAGAGCTATTAATAAAATATAGGTTTCCCATGCCTCGACTTGATGCTATGTTGGACCAAATGTCAGGCTCTAAGTGGTTCTCCAAAATTGACCTGAGAGCAGGATACCATCAACTGAGAATTCGCCTTGGAGATGAATGGAAAACTGCTTTCAAGACTCCTGATGGGTTATTCGAATGGTTAGTTATGCCCTTTGGTTTGACCAACGCACCTAGCACATTCATGCGAGCTATGACCCATATTCTTCGCCCTTTCCTTGGGAAGTTTTTAGTCGTGTACTTTGATGACATTCTTATATAGAGTCCTTCCCAGGAAGCCCATTTACAACACTTGAGGCTAGTCTTTGAGGTTTTGAGAACTAAAAAGCTTTACATCAATTGGACAAAGTGTTCTTTCTTACAATCTGAGGTTGTGTTCCTTGGATTTGTTGTGTCGAATAAGGGTGTTTCTGCTAATTCTGAGAAGGTTAAAGATATAGTAGAGTGGCCTGAACCTAAAACTATATCTGAGGTGAGAAGTTTTCATGGCTTAGCCACTTTCTATAAGCGTTTTGTCCAAAATTTTAGCTCCGTTATGGCTCCTATTACTGAGTGCTTAAAGAAAGGTGAGTTTAGATGGACCCAGTCTACGAGAGAGGCTTTTAAGCTCATCAAACAAAAAATGACCGAAGCCCCTGTTTTGCATCATCCTGATTTTTCTAAAGTGTTTGAAGTTGCTTGTGATGCTTTCTGGGGTTGGAATAGGAGGAGTCTTGAGTCAAGAAGGACATCTCATAGCATACTTTAGTGAAAAGCTCAATGAGTCTAGGAGGACTAAGTACACAACTTATGAAAAAGAATTTTATGCCTTAGTGTGGTGCCTAGAACATTGGCGATATTGTTTGTTGCCTAAGTAGTTTGTCCTATGGAGTGACCATAATGCCTTAAAGTTCATTAATGATCAGAAACACCTTCGAGAGAAACACGCTAAATGGGTCGAGTTTCTTTGGGAATACTCTTTTGTGCTTAAACACCATTCTGGTGTTGAGAATGTGGTTGCTGATGCCCTCAGTCGGGTGAGCCTTCTTTTACATAGAATGACAACCAGAGTGACCAGCTTTGATAGGCTAAAAAACCAATATCCTTTATGCCCAGACTTTTCTAAGACTTATGATGAGGTTTCCAATGGTAATTGTCGTGATTTGGTTGATTATACGATTATTGATGGTTACTTGTTCTATGGGTCCAAGTTGTGTGTCCCTAGTACCTCTTTACGAGAGTTCCTGATATGGGCACTACATGATGCAGGCCTGGCTGGTCATCTCGGACGAGATAAGACCACTTCCCTTGTTGATAACCGCTTCTTTTGGCCTTCATTACGCAATGATGTGGCTCGTGTTGTGTCTCAATGTCACACTTGTCAACTTGCAAAGGTTAGGAAGCAAAACACTGGCTTATACACTCCTTTACCAGTTCCACACACTCAAGGGCATGACCTTAGCAT
This sequence comes from Portulaca oleracea, assembly GCA_029582165.1. Lineage (NCBI taxonomy): Eukaryota > Viridiplantae > Streptophyta > Magnoliopsida > Caryophyllales > Portulacaceae > Portulaca > Portulaca oleracea. The sequence goes on along the minus strand of CM055888.1, from coordinate 34,008,049 downwards.
GGACTTTGTCTTAGGGATTCCCCGCACTGCTAGAGGTCATGATTGCATACTTGTTGTGGTGGATAGATTTTCTAAGATGGCACATTTCATTCCTTGTACTAAAACTGCAGATGCATCAGATATTGCTAGACTATTCTTTAGGGAAATTGTGCGTTTCCATGGTTTGCCGTCTTCTATTACATCTGATAGGGATGTAAAATTTGTGTGTCATTTTTGGCGAACTTTGTGGAAATTGTTTGGTACTCACTTGAAATTTTCCGTTGTTTTTCACCCGCAAACTGATGGCCAGACTAAGGTTGTTAACCGGAGTCTAGATAACCTTACTAGGTGTCTTGTAGGGGAAAAACCTAGCACTTGGGATTTGGTGTTACCCACTGCTGAATTTGCTTATAACAACTCTGTGAATGTCCACGGGTAGAAGTCCTTTTGAAGTGGTCCATAGGGTTGCCCCTGGTCTTCCTCTGAATTTAGTGTCATTGCCTATTGACTCTTGGCCGGCTGAATTTGCTGAATCTTTTGCTAAACACATTCATGATGCGCATGTTGATGTTCGACAGAAAATTGCACAGAGTAATGAAAATTACAAACTTGCTGCTAGTGTGCATCGTAGGAAGATGGAGTTTAACAAAGGTGATTATGTGATAGTTCAAATTCGTCCTGAAAGATTTCCTAAAAAATCTTTTAAAAAGTTCTTTGCTAGAGCGTCTGGTCCTTGTCACATTTTAAAACATCTTAGCTCCAATGGTTACTTGCTTGACTTACCTCCTGAATTGTCGATTAGTCCTATCTTCAACGTTGAGGATTTGACACATTACAGAGGTACTTTTGAGCCTCCTACATTTTCTACGAGTGTAACAGGTGGTTCTGCTACTTCTTCTATTTCGGTGCCACGCATACCTCCAGTGGTGCCCTTGCCTGTTGATGAGGTTGAAGCCATTCTTGATGATGAGGCTGTTAGTACGACTTCGGGTAGCTTTCAATGCTACCTGGTTCATTGGAAAGGTCACCCTTCTTTTGATAATTCTTGGGTCCCTGAAGATGATCTCCGTTGTGTTGCACCTAAGCTGTTAGAGGAGTATTTACAAGCACACTCTCCGGAGGCGAGTTTTTCCAAGCCGGGGAGAAATGTTGGAGAACTGAAGACTTATTTTAGGAAGAAGTTTAGAAATAATAATAATAATAGTTATATATTTTATATGTTTTAGTTCCTATTCATATTAGGAATATTATAGTTTCCTAAGTTGTTTAGGATTGTTATTCTAGTTTTTTAATTCTATTAGGTTTAGTATTAGTCAGGTTGTTTACCTATAAATAAGGGTTTTGCTAGCCTTTATGAAAGAGACTACATTGAATATTGAATACAATTATTATTGATTTAAGCACAGGGATGCTAATCTTTCCTGAATCCAGCACGGGGATGCTGAATTCTTCTCTTGAATTCAACACGGGGATGTTGAATTCCTTTCTCTAGCTTTCTAGTTCTCTATCAGGAAGATTCCAAAGAGCATATGATATTTGAATTTTCTTTCAAGGTGATTTTTGGATCTTTCTAAAAGAGTACACAGTTGGCATAAAATATAATATACAGAATAAGATGACACTGAGAAAGAAAGACAACCCAGTGATCAGACCTGTATTGTTCAGGATCCTCATTCAGTGCCTTAATGTAAGCTTCAAAGATGGCATTCTGATCTTCATCACTTGGGTACCCCTCCATCAGTTGATCATAAACGGTAACAAATCCCAGAGCAAACACAGGATCGTATCTGTAGGTTCTCTTGTATCTCATCAGGTGTTGCTGAACTAACAACTCTATTAGCACATTGTTGTAGATACTGGGAATGGGCCTTTTATAAGCCCTAAGAAAACTTAACTTCGTCTCAGCTACAGTAGGAACATCTGAAATTAAAAGAAAACTAAATGTGTCACTGAAAGGAAATCACAGAAGGGAGGAGGGAGAGAAACAGATGGATACAATATGTGAGTGTGTGTGTGTGTATAATGTAAAAAAGGAAAGTAGCTTCCCACAGTTCTCCCAGCCAAATATGCAAAAGAAAAACATGATGTTACCATTGGCTTTCTATCTGCTCTATAACCTAAAAAACAAAGGTTCCAGAGTCATGCAACATATGCATCTGTGCCGGTTATGATGGATCACATGTACGGACAAAAATTACAGAATTAGCTTATCAGCACCTGAATTACTAATTCATCAGAGTTAAGCTTTATCTTTTAGATTCATATTCCAAACTAAGCTCATTTAAACATTATGCTGGTCAATTTAAATTGAGCATCATCATTATAGTTAAATTAGTCAACTAAATAAACCACCAGAGCCTGTAACACACAAATTAAAGCCCTCATAATCACAACTATCAGTGTCAAAGTCTCTAGAATTGCTCATGCTATGAGAAACGAAAATGTTAGTATACGATCTGTGACATCTGTCCGAGGAAGATTGACTTCTTTATACACACTTGAGGCTACAATTGATCATTGTTTCTTGGTATTCCTTATATCTTACAAAATTAGCTTTTATAAATTTACAATCAAGTTAGTCAATCATAGATACCATCAATGGCAAAGAAGTGTGTCCCACGCTTCCACTCACTTTCCTTCTAGGGCTATCAATTTTGAATATGCAGGACCCTCTCATAGCAATTACTTCAAAAAAGATATCTGAAGGAGTATGCTCTACTCCCTGAGAGCTATTCCTCTACGAGACAATTCTCACACAAAGAAAAATAGAACACACCTATAATTCTCCACAATTATTGATAGATGTAAGGTCACACTAAAGATATAAAAATCATATCATATATGACAATTTATCCATGGATGTTGCTCACATTTTATTAGGTTGACCTTGGACCTTGGCAATTTGTTCTGAATGCCACACATGAAGGCACTTTTAACTTTCAGATTGAGAACAAGAACATTGATCATGAAATCACTCTCACTCTTATCCAATATTAACCTAAAGCATTGTTTTCCTTCTACTCCGAAGTGCCCAACCATCAGTGACGTAGTCTTCGCCTTCCTATAAACTGACTAAGGGAATCATTGCTCTTCTTCATCAAAAGCACTCTAAGAGATTAGGAAACTCTTAACATGTTTATCTTACATTTTTTGCCAAGAAGTTGTGTTCCGAAGTACTCCCTATAGCAAACCGCCTCCCCAAGGCTCTTACTGACCTATTTAACTGCCACTAATGTTGTCTTAGTCCTCCTATGCACTAACTCTAGCCAAGAGAGTGATTCCTATTCTTAATCATAAGCCTTTTGTGAGATTACGAAACTCTAACATCCTATCTAATAGCTCTAGCTAGGAGTTACCTTCCCTAGCTACTCCTCTAGTGACTAGCCTTCCCAAAGTTCCCAACTGAACTTAGTGACCTACTCGCCTACTAGTTGAGGAGCTTTATAGAGGCCTAGCCTCCTTGGCGGCACACAACATGCGATTGGTTTAGTTCTTGCTTCCTATCTCCTTAGCGCTCCTCATTATATGTTGAACCCCCTTTAGAGAGAGTAATATTAAATCGGTAGGGTTTGTTTTTATTGTCATAGCATATTAGCATGGTTTTTCTCATCATAACAGGGGTCCTTGTACAGTCCTCCCCTTCTTACTCCTACAAAGGGTTCTTGGAGGATTTGTCTTGATAGTAGCCATCAATATCGAGTGTCTAGTATGGTTCTCTTAGATGGCAATCCTAGACGTTATGTTGGTTTTATTCTCTTAGGTTGCAATAGTGGACCTTATGTTCGCAAAATGCGAGGGAGGGTGGGGGGTTATTAGGTAAAGATAGGATCATTGTGCTTATTCAGGACCCTTTCCATTGGTCTTCTCAAATATGAGAGGGATGCCTCCTGAATTATAGAGGGTTGTATATTGCCTTACATATCACTTGTGTATCATGAAGAGCAATTAATATTGATCTTTTACTCAATCAATGTGCTTAGAACTTCCTATCCTCATAACTTTAGTCTAGTGTGGTTGATAGGTTTATGCCCCACTTTTTTGAAGTTATCACATGTGTTAGGGATTACAAGTGCATGGAGGCACAGGAAAGCACAAAAATAGCTCGGGTTGGCATAAGGGTGTGTCCATAGACAAAGGGTGCATTCTTTCAAGCACACACCTCTTCATAGTTCTATAAATAAGGGTTCAAGGGGCCATTTGCAAGAAACAAAGCCATACAAAAGAAGCCGGTCATATATAGGAAATATAAAGCATTGTACTTATTTGATTCAGTGTTTCATCCTTGAGACTATTTATGGTATAATAAATACATCTCAACTCTCACGGTAGTGCTTAAAACCGTGACTTTTAATATCAAGAATTCCATTCTAAACCATATTCCCAACATGTTGCTAAATTAGTACTTTGAAATACTATTAGGTTATATGGCCTTCCTATTCAGTTTTCTCTAATGAGGATTCAAGATGCATATGGAACATGTTGTGCAAGAAATTGTTGAAACTGCGTGAACTATCGTTACTATAAATCTTTATGCAATTACTATGCAACTTTTAGCCTCGAGACTAGGGATTTGGGTACATGGGTGCCCTTATTGAAGATCATAACAAGTATTAACATTGCCTATAGGTCATCGTACAAGAGTAGAACCAACATTATTGCAGATGAGATTACAATAATTTCCTCCATAGAGATAAGATTCCTTTCCATAATTTCAAATTCTTTCTATATAGAAAAACCATTCAAAAGTATGTGGACTTTCTATGCTTCCCCCTTTATTTGTGTTCGGATTCTTTAATTGGCACAGTAATTATTTTCCCTCTCATGAATGCAATGACATCACAGAACCTAGTTACCTACTTGTCCCATTCGCTTCGTTCTAGCAGGGCAAATTTGTCCATTACAGTATCATTGCAACTGAAAAGGTTGGTTTGAACAGGTAAAGCCTCAAGTGCCCCTCAAGAACATGGTGGAATATTTATTCAGACAGCTAGAAAGCATGAAATTCTAAACCATAAGTTACAAGAGGGAAATGAAAATACCATTTGACAAACATTAAGGCAGAAAAATAATATGCACATGATTATAGGAAATACAACACGCACTTAGGGAGAGAAGAAATAGTTCATGTATCTGAAATAGATAGTTGGAATAAGTAATCCAGGCAATAGCAAACTGCATAGTAGATGGATTGCATACGGGTAAGTTAGATCCCAAGACATGACATTCAGGAGATCAAATCCCAACTGGTCTTGACTTGATACTGAATTAGATTGGATGAGCAGAAATGAACACTTAAACCACATAATTCATCTGGGCATGACTAAGGTGAACTCCTCATTTACAAATATGACTGTTGGATACTCATCATATATAGGTATGGCTACCTGAGTCGAGATTTGTTAGAAATGACAAAAATTTGGGCATTTGCACACTGCAGGAGTAGGTAATCTGACATATGGAAATTGCAAGAGTGTAATGTTTGTGATGGGCGATGACCAACATCATACTAATTCGGTTCTCCCCGACACTCTCAGCTCCTGACTTGGCATTATGTGTTAAGCTCTCATATCTAGATGGCCAAAATTGAAGTTGACACAGAGATTGTTACATGCACAAGTTGGGAAGTTGAAACGTTAAATGAATGAATAAATAAATAAATAAATAAATAAATAAATATACAGAATAGTAATAGGATAGAGGAAGAGGGAGGGATTACCATGAGCAGCAGCGGACATGCAACGAACAAGGAAAGGAGAGGCGAATTTAGGAGATTTAAGGGAGAAATTGGAGGGGAGACGAATAGTGTAGGAAGCAGATGGAAATGTGGGAGTTGAAGAAGAAAGGCCGACTTTCCTCTCAAATGACTGAGTCTGAGATAATGCCGAGAAAGACAATGGTGTCACAGCCGCCATCAGAGAGAAATTAATTAATACCAAGAGATCGAACCAAAGAAGTAGTACCTACACACACACAGGACTCACAGAGGATAGGAGAGGAGTTGATTGTAAAGGAACCACCTATTTGGTGTTAAATTTCACTCAAATTCACAACCAACAGATTCACCATGCCCAGCCCCTACTAATGATACAACCACCTCTTTCTCTATCTCATAAATAAATCCAAGCCTCAAAAATCTATTCAAACTTTATCCTCTCCGCCTCTATCAAATATATTTATCCCTTTATTTTTAGTCACTCTCAAGCTGCCACGTACATTTTTAGACCTCCCTCACCATTATGAATACGATGGTGATCCCGGGTACATAATGTTTTGTGCGCCCGGTCACATCTTTTTCTTTTCTTTTCTTGTTTTTAAATAGATTTCTTTGGTGCTTATTTTGAATTTCTAATTCAATATACTAATCCTTTATTTATTTATTATTATTTTAATTTTTTATATAGTTTTCATGGTATTCTTTTTTATTTTCTTTGTAATATTTTTATTTACAATCGGTATTTAATATTAATTATTTTCAATATCTGATATGAATTTTAATTTATGAACATTATTATAGAACCGAACTTTTTAAATTTTCTATTGTTATTATTAGCATGTTCTGATGTTATATAGTTTTTACAAGCATTGTAATATATTTTTATAAACATTTTTTATGGGGTTTATGTACATTGAAGTTGAGTTCAAATGATGGTTAAAAATTATGAGCATTATAGCATATATTTATGAGCATCTTTTCCTTTATATTTTTAATTTCTTTTTTTTTTTTGTACAATTTTTAATTTTTCTAAAACAAATATAATAAGGCTTTTCTTTTAATAAAATACTTCAATATATTTTGTAATGAGTATTGTTGTTATAGATAATGAGCATTATGGTTATACTCGATGAGCATTATGGTTTTAAGTAATGAGCATTGTAGTTATAGGTAATGAGCATTGTAGTAATAGGTAATGAGCATTATGATTTTATGTAATGAACATTGTTGTTATAGGTTATGAGCATTATAGTTCTGCTTGATGAACATTACGGTTTTAAGTAATGAGCATTGTAGTTATAGGTAATGAGCACTATGGTTTTAAGTAATGAGCATTGTAGTAATAGGTAATGAACATTATGGTTTTATGTAATGAGCATTGTAGTTATAGGTAATGAGCATTGTAGTTTAGTTTGATGAGTATTATGGTTTCATGTAATGAGTATTGTCGTTATAGGTTATGAGCATTGTGGTTTTGCTTTGATGAGTATTATGATTTCATGTAATGAGCATTGTCGTTATAGGTTATGAGCATTGTAGTTCTGCCTGATGAGCATTATGGTTTCATGTAATGAGTATTGTAGTTATAGGTAATGAGCATTGTAGTAATAGGTAATGAGCATTATAGTTCAGCTTGGTGAACATTATGGTTTTATGTAATGAGCATAATAGTTATAAGTTATGAGCATAGTAGTTGTATAGTATGAGCATTGGTGTAGAGGCTTATGAGCATAATAGTTATAAGTTATGAGTATAGTAATAGTATATTATGAGTATTGGTGTAGAGGTTTATGAGTATAATAGTTATAATTGAACATAATAGTTATAATTTATGAGCATAATAATTAGTAGTTAAAGATTATGAGCATTGGCCTTATAGTTGTAGATTATAAATATTGTAGTAAATAAATAAATAATATTACACAAAAAAAATAAATAAAAAAATAAGAAAAAAATATAAACGATGGTGGGCGCTTGGCTCACCGAGCAACGTGCACCCGGGCTCACCATCGTCCTTCTCCTATAATTATCTTTTTCGCAAGCCCTGCCTTGGGCCTCTCTTTTGCATAATAATAATAATAATAATAATAATAATAATAATAATAATAATAATAATAATAATAATAATAGAATAAATCAAAAGAAAGTATTAAACAGGTGAAAGCCACCTGTAGGTGGTTTAAGATTTTCTAGTTCCGCCTAATCTACATAGCACAGTTTCCTACCACAAATCTCATTATTGTTGACATCCCTGGAAGAGTTGTTAGGATTAAAATGTCGAAAAAAAATTATCAAGATGTATAAATTGAAAAAACATATGATAAGATCAGTACTTAAAATATAGAGTATAAGGACAAAAGATTTACGTGGAAACCCAAAACTAGAAAAAACTACGAACTGTAATAGAGCAATAATCCACTAGTGTAAGGAGAGAGATTACAATAGATATTCCAAATGACGTATAACACAATGAGAATAATCTGAAGGCAAAATAATAACTCTCAAAATATTCTCACAACCTAGGGATGAGTAGAGTTAAAGAAGCTCGGTGTGTAGAAATAGATTGATAATAACCTATATTATTCTAGCCCCACCATATACCTTGGATCCTAAGATATTGAAGTATTAAATTGGGAGAGACTATGGAAACCATCTTAAAAGATTGTGTATCGTCCACATAATATGCTATTAGAATATATGGCCATATACTTCCAAAAATTTACCATTTGATAAGGAAAGATTTGGACCAAATTTAGCAATCTCCACCTTGGAACAAATCTTCGATACCATCGTAGAACCCCGAAGGGTTAAGCCCCGTAGGGCGGAGCCCCGAAGGGCAATTAGATGTGATGAGCATCAATTGAGCTCAAGTCAGACTTAAACTCAATCGACTGTAGAACTTGTAACAGTAGAACCCTATAGAATATAAAGACTACCTTGTCTGGAACCTTTGAATAAAACTTGACCCTTAGATATGGTCAAAACTCCTCCTTCAGCTGAACTTGCAACCCTCTTTTTGAAGGGTGCCTAAAGAGAAGAGATTACGCTTCAAATCAAGAATATGAAGAACGCCTGTAAGAGTCCTAATAACACCATTATGAGTCTTGATATTAATAGTATCAATCTCAAGAACATCGCTTTGGGCATTGTTGGCTATATGAACAACGTCAAAGCCAATAGGATCATATGTCGAAAACCAATCCTTGTAATGACACATATGATAAGTACAACCACTATCAATAACCCAATCAAATTTATTACCGTCTTCAGGAGGAGTAACAAGAAAACCTTCAACATCATGTTCATTTAGAACAATATCAACTTCAACATTATTCTGAGCTCGTGATGGAGAACAAATCAACCAAGCCACATTGGTACAATCATGCTATTTGGTAGCCCATGAACTCAAGCAAGGTACGATCATTTTAGAGTATCATTCACCCCGTTTGGTACCTAATCTGTTTGCGTGTATATCTTTAAATTGAGACATTTGCTAAGATCAAACCCCATGAGACTTTTGAAGGGTATTGAGTAAACTTTCCAAAAAGCTATCAAATGTCCATTTTGGAGTTCATTTGCTTCCCAAATCAGATTCAACAAATGGAGTATGCTCGTTGTGGCTTGAAATTACACGGTTGGAATATTTTGGATTGTTCAAGGGTATTTCGGTCTTTTCACTTCTGTATTCAAAATTCCCTCTTCATATATGGTTCAAGGGATGTTATAGCTACTAAGGAAAGTACAAGGAAGCAGGCAAGGAGGAGGTGGCGCCATGAGTATTAGCTAAGTATTCTGCTGGTCCAGTGGGAGTCGTTCGTGTGTATCTTAGCAAGGTGGCTATCTTTAGCTCATTTGGGATGTAAATCATCAAGGAGGATCAACTAAGCAGCTAATTTTGAAGAGAATTAGCTTAATGAATCATGTTTAGAGATTACTTCATGAGTAGGAAAGCTCATGTATTAGATTGAGGTGTGTGTGTGCTTGTATATATACGCCTCTCTTTTGTATTCCTCATTTCATTACTTGACTTTGATGAATGTAAGGAGTGAGCTTTCAATCCCTTTGTTTGTGAGCATTTTAATAACTCTCAAATATCTACTTCGATATCTTGATTTGGCTAATCAAGTGGTGATATGTAGAGCTTGCTTTTGATCTATTGGCGGCGTTTCTGCATCCAATAGTGATTAGTAAGTACCAACCTAAGTGTTTTTCATTTGTGGTGTTTCCGTTATCAAACGAGACACACTTGTTTATCCTTCTATCTCATTTGTTTTCTTTCCTTTATGCTAAGTTCAAGACTTAGATTGAAGTTGAAACTGAATCAAATCTGGTGTAGAGTCTCTTAATGTGTGTCTAGTTCATGCATTCTGATAGAACGAGCGACCAATACATCATATTTAGTATCAGAGCTAGCTACCATCTTGGTGAGTAGCTTCCCTAGCCTGAACACAACCCTTATCCAATACTTAGCTCATAAAAGAACCCTTTGATCATGTCAAGTAGCAATACCCCTGAGCAATTGTAGGTATCGGGAAAACTTCGATAGGTGTCCTATGCGGTGTATGGCAAGTCGAAAGTGGTGTTTAGTCTTTAAGGGATTTATATTAAAATTTTACACATTAATAATGTTCAAATGAAATGGTTGGATTTCATTTCGAACATTAAAAGTTACAATTTGCCCAAAATAAATAAGAAAACTGACATAACAGAATTAATACGCACGAATACCGAGGTAGTCGAGGAATGACCTGGGTCACGGACCCGGGCACCATGCTGGTTCGCCTGGCACCTCGGGCTGTGACCCCGGGTCTTTCCCCGAGTGCTTAGGTGACGACAGTGGGCTCGGGCCAACAACCATGCAGACCCGAATAGGGTGCTGGATATTGGACCGAGATCACTAATTTTTATTATTTACGGTTTTCGGTATTCGAATTATTTCGGGAAATAAATAAACTTTAAAATCACTATACTTAAAATGAGAAAACGTCAACTACTGTATATCCTTACTGTTCCAATGAATAGTAAATAATGACACGGTTCCAATGAACAGTAGGTGGGCAATTTTGTCAATTCATGCCCCCTGTGTTATGGTCTATGTCGTTTAATTTGTCCTTCCACACCCACTCTGCAAATGAGAACTTGATGCCTCCATCTTCTCCTCCTTCCTCCTCACCCCGCTTCCACTCCACCATTTAAGCAACTATTTGTAAACCATCAGTAGCACAAACTCCAACTCAGAAAAACAAGACAGAATTCCAAACCCTGAATTGATGAAAAGTTTGGAGGGTTAAACATGGTCAAAACCAAGTTTAGGAGCCCCATGCATCATTGCTTCAAGATCATGTCAATTCCCATTGTTCGCTTTTCGCTCTTTTCTCTCTCCTCCTCTACTTATCAATGGCTCTAGGACAAAAAATTTCCCTGAAAGCCCTCTATTGTTTCAGTTTCCTTCAATTTATCTCATCATCCATAACCCACTCCACTAGCGGAGACTATACAAATTTTTGGCTTAATCGAATGATTTCTAGGTCTAGGCTTGATATTTAGTTAATCGACCATCTGGTAAGAGCATTTCTTTAATCTAATTTGAGTTTAAATTTCTGGATTTAAGTGTTTGATTGTTGCATGTTCCAAAATAATTGGGTTGTGTGTCCTTGATTTTCTTTCCTTAGTGTTTCCAATTTATTGCATTCAAGTGAGTTCCTGAGTTTGATTTTTCTGGTCTACTCATCTCATTTGAGTTTTTTTCTGACTGCTTTTTTTTTTTTTGGGGGGAGGGGACTTTTTGGTGAGAGAAAGCACCTGAAGAAGTAGTTCAATTTGATTTGAATCCTTACTTTTTCATCAGGGTTCATAATCAGCCAAGAAGAAGAGGTAAGTTGAGAGTTGAACTCATGCATATTTTAATTACACCCCCTTTATTTTTTTTGTGAATTTAGTTGGAATTGTCATCTGGGTAGTTGTAATTTTTTTCTTGAATTGTTGCTCTGTACCTAGAATTTAAAATTATAGGTGAAGTTCAGTTTTTTGGCAACGCATGTAGGGTTGTGCGAGTTTAATATTTTGAAAGAATTATAGTATTTCTCTAGGAATCTTAGTAAGCTCAAAAAGACCACGTTTTCTATTTAAGGGTTTGATGAGATTGAAAGTTTGCTATAGAAAAGGGGGATTAAATGAAATGGATGAGTTTTACTATTTTGTAATATTAGATTTTGGGAATTAGGGACTTTGGAATCTGTAATTTTCATTATTTGTGTTCGTATTTTTCAAAATTGCACGAAATACGTCTTAATTTTACAAGAATGGAAGGTTGGATTTGAGTTTCCAATTTTCCTATATATAGTGTCCATTTTTCTTTATTTTCCAATATAGTCCATATTATTATGACTTACAAGCGTGTATAGTTCACAACTTCAACAAAAGAAGTGTCCAACATATCTGTGTCGCCAGGTAATGTATCTAGAGCGTAATTGTTTTTTTAATTCTTAAAATATGGTATCGTCTCACGGGTTATGTATTCTACGTTGGTTCGTGAAATATGTGCATCCAATCTGCATCAAGCTTAACCTAACTTTAAGTTGTTTCCTACTTAAAGTTATAATATTATGGACTTGCTTTGTACCATGAGCTTTATTGTTACTTGCTTTGGGTGTATGGGTTCTTTTTACTTTGTTGGGGGTTGTGGGCAATTAGACCTGTCAATTCGGTCGGTCGGCGGTTTCGGGTCGGTCGTATATCGGGTTCGGGTAAATACGGGTCGGGTGTATTTCGGGTTCGGGAAAATACGGGCGGTGTATTTCGGTTTCGGGTCAACCCAACGGGTTATGATTGCGACCTTTTCCGTTTTTTATTTTTCAAAAATGGTATCTAAATACTACTTTTTGTACAATATACATAATAAAATATGATTATCGTCTAGTAATGATAGATAATTATAACTATTTTAACTTAAATAAGAGAAATAACAAATAAATAAGTTGCGCTTATAGTTTAATAGTTAAAAATTTCAATGCAAAGTTACAAATTTTAATAAAGTTCAACTTAAAAAGTTAAATTTTCGGGTCAAACGGGCGGGTCGGGTTTGACCCGCTAAGTTTCGGGTTCGGTATACTTCGGGTTTAGTCCAAAAAATCGTGTTCAAAACCCATAAATTTCGGGCGGGTTCGGGTCGGGTTATCGGGTCGGGTCATAAACTGCCAGGTCTATGGGCAATGGTTTGCATTTTAGACGAATTTCATGATACTACTATTCGTATTTCTAATTTCCTTGGCGATTGTCTTGGACTCTTTCCATTTAGTAGGTGCATAACAGTTTGCGTTAAGCTTGTACACTCTCCCCCTTCTCACACTTGTACTGCAGTAGACCAGTAGTAGTAGCTGGGGACAGGGAACTCACACTAAAAGCCACAAAAATAGGGGGCACTTGGTTTTGCAAGAAAGTTGCTATAAATTAATTAATAATTTTGTCTTTTGGGGATAACGGTGTTAGAGAGTTTTGTTGAACCACAAAAGTAAGATACAATTGGTTTCCGATGATTAAGGTTTTAAACTATTGTGAGGTGAGGAGCAACTCTGGTTGCTCTCTGTGTATGTTTCTTTTAAAAGGGCCCTCTCAAGCCTCAATCTAGGATATGTTTTTTTTAGGCTATTAACCACACAATGTAGGCCAAACACCCCCTACAATTAAGTACTAACCCCCTAATAGTAAAATGACAATAAAAAAACTAATAATTAATAGATACCTAAACCTTTCAAGTATGCAATAGTATTTACCAATATTTTACCTTTTCATCTGGATATATCAGTCTTACAAATTGTTGTTCATTTGATGTTTTGTGCTTATCAGAGGATTGGACATTAAGGGCATGCAAATATAAAAAGCAATCTTTCAGATAAGTACAAAATATTTTACTCTTAGTTTGCTCCTTTGAATTGTTTTGTAAGCTTTTGTCTTTTTGCTAGAATTATCGATGTTTTATTTTCATTTTTCTTGTTTTAGTTTAGATTTATATTATCAAATATTTTGTGTTAGCCTACATTACATTAAGTGGTTATATCTTTCTTTAAGCATACTGATAATTTTATTGGTAGAGCCACCCACCCCGTGAGATAGTTGATCGAAGCCGTTATATTGATGGTCGAAGTTGTATTGCCAGTTGGTTACATGATGTTTCATGATAAGCAAGTTCCTTCTTCATCTTATATCAAACAGATGTAGTTATTCTTCCCTACTTCTATTTTTCTTTAAACTATGTTTTTATTAATTTGAATTCGTAATGGTTTCCATTAGATTTGCCAAGAAACAAATGTGAATTTGTGTCCGTCATTGCCTGACTATTTTTGGCCTTTTGATTTGTTTTTTCATTACTGATAGGGTGGGAATGGGATATTGGGATTCTATCTCTTAAGCCAGGGAAAGTAGTTTGTTTGAATTTGCTTAGGTTTAATTTTGAGATTTCTATTACAATTTATGAGGATTGGCTACTGGATCAATGCACTTGGTTAGTTTAGTTCCTTTCTCTTTAGTTTTGAGTTGTGGTAATGATGTTTTTGAATTTGCTTCTAACATATTCGAAGGAAAAAAATATGGTCTGCCTCAAGAGCTCAATAAATCCCCATTCTGTTCAAGATAATATGGATTGTAGGTCTTCATGTGTGGAGAGACTGACCATGAGTTCTTAAGGTATCTTATACCATTTCAGGTTTTATGTTTCGTAGAATTAATTTGTAAATTGTAGTATGTGGGATGATTGATATGGTGTTGTCCCTCCCTAATTTTGTATTTTGATTAATATAATTATAGAAAAAAAAAAATTCTTCATAAGAAAACCCATGATGTATATCAAACACTAACCTCGTTCACATTTCTCTGCTGAATTTTTTGACATTAATATGTACCTAGGTCATAGACTTGAGTCATATGTTAATAGATTGTTAAATGGACAACGAACATAGAGAAGGGTTTTGAGAAACAAGAGGGAAAGAGAGAATAACTTATGTGACTGCGTTACTTGACTAGGTGGCTACGTTTGTGATATGTTTGGTAGTGTGAAACGGAAGTTTTCATTTTTTTCCCTTCACTCAATTAACAACCTATTCCTAACCCTAGCCTCCTCCTCTCTTTTTCTCTCTAGGAAACCCTAGCCTCCTCTTCCTTCAAGGGGATGCCATCGATTCTTTTGTCGATGGTAAGCCCCAATTTGATTGATTTCTACTCCAATTGTTAGTTTGATTTTACGTTTACGTAAAGAAAGTTAGTCTCTTCTTTTGTAAGAGTTTTTATTGTACCCTTATTTAGGGTTTTAGTCTCTTTTTAGAGTTTTTATTGTACCCTTATTTAGGGTTTTTAGTCTCTTTCTAGAGTTTTTGTTCAGTTGGTGTGGTCTAATACGTTGGATGAAGATCTACTTTCAAATCGCTATATCACGGGTTGTGAGGTTCTCCGTCAATGGTAAAGATGCAGAGTCATCGAGGAAAGATGCAGAGTCATCGAAGAAGTCAGAGCCGAACGTTAGCAAGATTAGTATTAGTTATTTGGAAGTTGAATTTCATATCTATGTTTTAGATCCACAATTGTTCAATCACGATTTTCATTGTAAGTGCCGTATGGTTTGCTATTAATGAAATCGTTATGTTTGATCTCAAAAAAAAAATGATCTAATTGGCCATACAATCCTTGCTTGAGGTTATTGAAAATTATGGGTCATGTGTTGTGCTTAAAATGTTTGTTTTGAATTTGTTATGCTAATTGCTATTATCATAAAAGAGCATTGTCTTATTCATGCTCCATAAGCCTGCTATATGCTAAAATAATTACAGTGGTTTTGATTTCAAGAATAACATGCAAATATTTCTTAAAAAATCTATTCGTAATACTTTGTTTCATCTGGTCCTTGTTCAAAGATTGATGTTTATTTTCATTGCAACTCTTGTGGATTTTGTGTTCTCATATGTAATATGTGCTTTGCTATGGGAACATGATTATCTGGTCAAATATACAACTTGCTTTTTTCTAGCAAAGATATTTTCATGATAAATATGTGATTTGTGAGCAGAAGGAACGTTTTGAGTCACGCTCAATGAGATCCTACAGATCATGATTTTAGAGGTATGATGCATAAGCTTCTCTTGCAATTGTCTCCTTAGGAAACTAATCAACATGAAAGGAGAATCTTCATAAGAAACTAATCTACATGAAGTTAGAAGTTTTTGGAGTTCTCAATCAGAAGACGAAATTTTAATATTGAAAACTAACACAAACCAATAAAGTTTCGGGAGTTCTCAAAGGGTGAGATTTTAATATTGAAAGTTGAGAAGGCACAAGAAATAATTGCAAATCCTGTCTTTATTGTTGTAGCTTCGGGGCGAACAAGTTTCTCACTATTGTTTATCGTACATCAAATTAAATAATTTTTAGAGTTGTGCTTAGTTCTTGTTTCCAAGCCTTGTAAAACCCAGTATATATTTCATGAATTTTGATCCATAATCATGAGGATGTGCATAAAAGAAATTTTCTTAGCACTAAAGAGATTTTATTAGCACTCATACTCCCAATAAAAAGAAAAATAAGTGTAGTATAATATAATTGATTCAATTGTATCGTATTGACTAGACCAATTATCTCCAGTTGCGCACGTCACCACACTAAATTTGTCGTGTGCATTTGAAATATCTTGTTTGTACTGGTATATTTATGTATAGTTGACACAACAACTTCAACCAGTATCTGTCTTTGAAATTTGTCACCTTCTTGTGTTTTCTAGGATACATGGTTGCTTAACGAAATGCTTTGATTAGGAAAGATTAGAGACTCTACCCCAGGTTGGAAAGTCCATCTTGATTACTTTCTGTTCTTTTATTTGAAATTGAATTTTGTATCACCTGCTTCTATTATGACGTTGTGCTAAATAAAATAAATAAACGAATTGGCCAGTACTCTCTTCATTATTTGGATCATTGGATAGTTTGTGTTTGATTTTTCATGTTGTGTTCTCTGACTTTTGTTTCACTTCATTCTCAGGTGCTCATCATGGACAAAATTTTTAGAATCATTCAGCATAACTACTAATATTATACTTTCTAGCTCCCAAAGTCCTCAACAGATTGTTCCTCAAGTTTAGATACCAAGGTCAGTTGAAAATTGCACAAAAATTTTCGACTTGACAGTGATCTTAGGCAACAGATTATACAACTTTGCTCCTGATAACTCGTATGCTATAATGTTAGTGTTACAGTAATTTTGGAATTATATAAATCTCCAGTTTGATAGATGTGATTGTTCCTTGTTTGTTGGAATTATTGTCCTTTAGTACATTTTACTCTAACCAAGTGGCTACTAGATCCTATTAGCATTTTCCCTAATTTTTCATTTGGGTATTGTTTTAAGGTAAATCTAACAATGATTGAAATATTTATTATATCGTTCAAGTTAATCTAAAGTTTCTTGTAAAAGATCATATTATGTTTACTCACAATTAGAATATATTGTTCAACTTACAACCTAGCACCATATTTCCACCACACGCAACTAGAGTAAGCATGGAGTAAGATGTGAATGACGTGAACTAAGTGTAGGAATCAAGAGTCGGGTTATAACTTAAGAGTTTATGTGCATGCTCGGTTGATAAACTTAGTCAAGTTGGGTTTTATGACTTTAGTTGAGGGTTTAATACTTAATTAAGTGGTCTTGTGAATTGAGTTAAAGGTCATAGCCAGTATATAAATAGTTTTCTGGTCACTAGTGTAGAGTCCCACCAAATGAAATGGCCTTGAAGCAAATTGGTATGACCTTGGAGTTAATTAGCTAAGTTTCATTAATATGATTATTCACTTTGTTCTTTTTGTTCTATTTTGATAGATGGCTAACTCTGGCATTATACTAACACACATCGGGGGAAGAGTTTCTAAGTATATGTCAAGAATACTAGAGATTTTTGCCGTGCTGAAACAACATCCCTTCTGAGTACCCCTGCCCAGTGCTTAGGGGTCATTGCTTGTTGACTGAGCTCTCCTTTTCTGACCCACCGGGTAACTTATGACAAGTATATAATGATTTTATTATGAATCGCGACTTAAGAATATTTGGAGCAAGGTTTTAGGCTTTGGAGGCTAAGTTGTTAGTATAATGGTGGACACTCACTCTATCCTTTATATAAGATTAGTTGAAAATTTATACTGGTATGATGAAGGTTGTTGTATGTTGGGATATATTGTTGTTGTAATGTTAAAGTTGTTGGCTTGTGGTTAGGTGGGTGTGTGGCCTCTTATTGTACCAGTTGAGCTTAAATTGTCATTTGTAGGTTTATAATAGGTGTTTTTAAGTTGGGATAGTTCATATTACAGAGGAAATTCTACCGAAATTTTCCTAGGATATTAAGGAAAAAGAAGTGTTTATGGTTTCCCAATTGCTTAATTCAATTTTAAGGGTTCTCTAATAGTGTTCAAAAAGGTAAACGGAGGTCTTTATGGACATAGAATCTACTAAGTGGTCAAAAAGTTGTAATTCTTCAGATTGGGGTATCAATATACTAAGTTGGTTTAATTTGATATCCATTTTTCGATTCCCCTGTTTTATCTTGCTTCTCCTCTGTTTCAGGTAAACCGTATTTTTTTAATTTTCCTTTTTAATTTTTCTGTTTATTATCACTGCTAGTATTATCATCATCTAAATAGTAAAATTTGGTAGAGATTAAATTAGTATTTTAGCTGAAATTCATCCCCTGTTTTGGAAAGCTCTACTGTTCTTTGTGTTGCTCTGTTTGCTGAGATATGTCTCGGCCAAGTTGCAGCACAACAGTACCATTTTTTTTGTTTTCATCAATTATATTTTTTTCTTTTCCCTTTATTTTTTCTTCTTTAGCTTTTGTCCATTGTAATTATTTCATGTAGGTAGACTAGGTAGTACACTGATTATTTCCAACTTCATTTATTTCCTTTTATTTATTTTATTACTTGTTCTTTTCAGTTTTTCTACATATCTTTTGATTAGTTTGTGTATCTTTTACTAAATAATCAACTAGATTTAAACTTAATTAGAGCTTAGGAAAATTAGAGAATCCATTTATTTTTACTAATCCTAAAATTAGTTTTAGTTTCACTTGTTTTGTCTTTTAAGTTTTTTTTAAAATTTTTTTTTGTTGTTGTGTGTTTTCTTTTAGTTCATAATTAAATTAGTTTCAATTGTCAATTAGTTATGGCTAGTTTGCTAATTATGTTGGTCAAAGTTTGATACTACCGTCTTCGTGGGATCGACCCGTATTTGCCGGACTACATTACAAGTGGACACCGTGCGCTTGTGGTCACAATTCAGAATCAACAAGTTTTTGGCGTCGTTGCCGGGGACGGTTAGTCTTCGATTTACCAACTTTTATTTAGCAAACTTATTATCACGTCTGTTTCTTTAGTTTTTTTTATTGTTATTATTTTTTGTTTGTCTTCTTTATTTAATTTTTTTTCATTAGTTAGATTAGACCATTTTTATTTGCTTTCTAGTTTATTAAAAGAAAATCTAAAAAAAATGACTGTAGGTGTTGGACATTGTATGAGTGTTTGAGTTAGAGATCCTAAAAGAAGAAGACTTACGAGGGTTGAACCTAAACCTGATAAAATGGCTGAAGCACAAGGAAACCAAAAAGCTCTTAATGAGATTTTTTACCCTCCTTGTTTGAAAATACCTTCATGTTTTAATGTTCCTGATCTTGGTAATAATGTGAGCCTTGAACTGAAACCACGTTACACTCAGATGCTTCCTAAATTCATTGGAGTTGAAGATGCTTATTTATTTTTAAGTGAATTTGAAGAAGTGTGTGCTATGATGCTATGATGCATTTTCATAATGTTTATGTTAATGTGGTTAGATTGAGATTTATTCCTTTTGCTCTGAAAGATAATGCTAAGAAATGGATGTACAGTTTGCCTGCTAAGTCTATTGCTACATGGGATGATTTTGTTAAAGTCTTCTTGCGTAAATATTTTCCTAATGGCAAAACTGTAAAATTAAGGAATGAAATCAATCAGTTTGTTCAGTTAGATAGGGAACCATTTTGGCGTTGCATGGATAGATTCAAAAAACTTGTTAGCCTAGTGTCCCCACCATGGTCTAGAATAATGACGTCTGTGCCAAATTATCTATGAGAGTCTAGACCAACAGACTAGAACCATGCTAGAGTCTATGTGTCAAAGTGGATTCTTATCTAAGGATCCTAAAGCGGCATGGGAATTTCTAGAAGACCAAGCCGAAAAAACAATGCAATGGGAGACCACTAGGGATGACAGTTTAAGCTCTAGAATCGCCAGTTACAAGGGGGGTATGCATGTGGTGTTTGACTTGAGCCATATAAAGTCTAGGTTTGCAACCTTAGAGAACTAGTTAAGGGAGTTGACTACTCCTCAACCAAAAAGCAGTACATGTTCTTCTTGCCAATCCTTAGACCATACCTTAAGTGCTTACCCTCATTATGCTTACTAACTGTCAAATGCAATTGAGCAAGTGAACATGGCCTACCAAAGACCAAGAAATGATCCTTTTGCCCCGACCTACAACCCAGGGTGGCGTAATCACCCTAATTTCTCTTGGGGTCAAGGTCAGAACTTAGGAGGACCGAGCACACAAACTGGAGGATTTCATGGAAACACCTCAGCCCAACCCCCCTCCTCACCAAGGCCAACCTAGACCACCTCTTGTCCCAGTTGCTCAAACGCAACAACCTCCGGGTTTTAATGAGATTGATAAAAGATTTAATAATCTCGAAAGATTCCATCATAGCTTAGAGAAGGCAATGAGGACCATAGCCGAACAACTGTCTCAGTTAGTTGTTGTCAGTAGGGAAAAAGGAACCTTTTCGAGTCAACCCGAGACTAACCCGAATGTAGCTTCATCATCCACACGCCCACCAGTCCATGATAATAATGTGAAAAAAGTCAATGCAATCACCTCACTTAGGTTAGGTCGTTTAGCTGGTCATGATGTGCAAGACCTTGTGGATGTGCCCATTGAACTTTCTCCATCTCTTCCCTCATCTCCTGTGACTGATTCTGTTAGTAAAGGTGTTACTGATGGCACCCTAGTTGATGTTCCTGTTTCCTCACAACCTGACTTAGATGACCCTAAGGGGGATAAGCAAGATGAAATTAAAAAGGGGAATGATGTGCCTGCAAATGCTGAGCGGGTTCACAAACCTGCTATCCCTTTCCCAAGTAGGCTAAAGAATAGGAAGGGCCAGACCCATGTTGATAAGATCAAAGAGACTTTCTCTCAAGTCAAAATCAATACTCCCCTTCTTGATGCGATCCAACAGATGCCTCCTTACGCTAAGTTCTTAAAAGAATTGTGCACCACCAAGAGAACAACCCAAGTCCCAAAGAAAGCTTTCTTAGCCTTTAATGTGAGTTCCATTATCTCGCACCAAATCCCACCCAAGTTTAAAGACCCAGGTTGCCTACTATTTTCATAGTCATAGGTGACCAGACTATCCATAGAGCCTTGTTGGATTTGGGTGCAAGTGTTAACCTACTTCTATATACTGTGTATGAGAGGTTGGGGTTGGGACAGTTGAAACCTACCATGACCATTCTACAGTTGGCTGATCGTTCTACTAGAACCCCTAGGAGTATTATAGAGGATGTCTTGATTAAGGTGGGTGAGTTCATTTTCCCTGTGGACTTTGTTGTTCTTGAGACTGAGCCTGTTGTGAACCTTGAGACCCAGATACCTGTCATCTTGGGCCGACCGTTCCTAGCTACATCTGATGATGTGATTCATTGTAGGAATGGTATGATGAAGTTATCTTTTGGAAACATGACTATTAATCTGAACATTTTTAGTTTACAAAGACAACCTGCTATGTTTGATGATGTGACTAATACTACTAATTGGCTGGATGTGTATGATCATAATGAGTTTAAAAATGATTGTTGTGATGAGATTCATTCCCTCTCCCCTGATTCTTTTGACTCCCCTCCCTCTGTGACACAAGATGCTCCCTCGTTAGAGCTCAAACCTTTGCCTGATTCCCTTAAGTATGCCTTTTTGGGTCCTAATGAGACTTTCCCTGTGATTATTGCATCTGACCTGAGCCGAGACCTATAGGATAAGTTGATGAAAGTACTTAAGGAGAATAAAGAGGCCATAGGGTGGACCTTAGGTGACATCAAAGGTATTAACCCCGCTATTGTCCAACATAGAATTCATCTTGAGGATGGTGCTAAACCTCATAGAGACCACCAAAGACGTCTGAACCCGACCATGCAGGAAGTTGTTAAGAAAGAGGTCATTAAGTGGTTAGACCATGGGATCATTTATCCCATTTCTGATAGTGAGTGGGTCAGCCCTGTTCAAGTTGTACCTAAAAAGACCAGTGTTACTGTGATTAGGAATGACAAGAATAAGTTAGTTCCCACTTGAGTCCAGTCTAGGTGGCGAGTTTGTATTGATTATAGGAAGTTGAATGCCGCCAGTAGGAAAGACCATTTCCCTCTACCTTTTATGGATCAAATGCTTGAGCTGGAAATAGTTACTATTGTTTTCTGGATGGATACTCTGGCTACACCCAAGTTTCCATAGCACCTGATGACCAAGACAAGACCACGTTCACATGTCGGTTTGGTAGTTTCGCCTTTAGGAGAATGCCCTTTGGTCTTTGTAATGCCCCTGCCACTTTTCAGTGTTGCATGATTTCTATATTTTCTGATATGATTGAGCAATGCATTGAAGTGTTCATGGATGATTTTTCTGTGTTTGGTTCCTCATTTTGATGATTGTTTGGCTAATTTGACCAAGGTATTGGAAAGATGTAGGGAGAAAAATTTGACTCTGAACAGGGAAAAATGCCATTTTATGGTGAAAAAGGGAATAGTTCTAGGACATGTAATTTTGCATGAAGGGATTGAAGTTGATAAAGCTAAGGTTGATTTGATTTCCAATCTTCCCCCTCCCACTTGTATGAAAGACGTGAGGTCATTTTTAGGGCATGCAGGATTTTGTAGAAGGTTCATCCAAGACTTTGGTAAAATTGCTAGG
The DNA here is from genome assembly GCA_029582165.1 of Portulaca oleracea. NCBI lineage: Eukaryota > Viridiplantae > Streptophyta > Magnoliopsida > Caryophyllales > Portulacaceae > Portulaca > Portulaca oleracea. The sequence goes on along the minus strand of CM055888.1, from coordinate 33,985,341 downwards.
CCCTTGACCAATCTTTTAACTAAGGATGTACCTTTTAACTTCTCGGAAGAGTGTTTGAAGGCATTCACTCGGCTGAAAGAGGCCCTGACTTCTGCCCCTATCTTACACCCTTCCATTTGGGGAGAGCCCTTTGAGCTGATGTGTGATGCTTCTGACTTAGCTGTAGGGGTTGTTTTAGGACAACGTATGGATAGGAAACCCCAGATACCTAAATGCGACCCAACTGAACTATATTGTGACTGAGAAATAGTTTTTGGCAGTTGTGTTTGCTTTTGAAAAATTTCGTCCCTACTTGATTAGCTCTCGTGTGATTGTTTATACTGACTATGTTGCGCTTAAACACCTTATCTCCAAGAAGGATGCAAAGCCTAGACTGCTTAGGTGGATTTTGCTTTTACAGGAATTTGATTGTGAGATTCGAGATAAAAAAGGTTCTGAGAACATGGTCGCAGACCACTTATCTCGAATCGTTGTTGAAAATAAGAGTGAGTCCCCTATTTCTGAGTGATTCCCTGATGAGCAGTTACTTATGGTTCAATCTGAACCATGGTATGCTGATATTGTCAATTACTTAGTTACTGGTGAGGTACCCTTAGGTTGCAGTAAGCATGACCGGGACAAGTTCTTTTCTTTGGTGAAATTTTTCTATTGGGATGACCTTTACTTGTTTAAGTATTGTTCTGACCAGATTTTTAGGAGATGTATCCCTGATAATGAGATTGGAAGTGTCTTATCATTTTGTCATGACCAAGCTTGTGGGGGACATTTTAGTGTGAAGAAAACAACTGCCAATGTCCTTTAATGTGGTTTATATTGTGCATCCCGCTCGTCTGCACTTTCAATATGGCCCTGCACTATGGAAGGAGCTCGAGGTATGCATTCGAGACGCTTCCCTTTTGTGTTGCTCCACTTCCTTTATTTATGTTATGTGCGGATCACCCTCTTCTTTTCTTTTTATGCAGGCATGGGCTTGCAAATATATTCACCCTTTGAATATTCGCTCTAAGAAGGGTAGGTCAATCCCTGCTGCTGAACGCTGGCCTGTTAAGAACATACAAGGCAAGAAATTTACCGTAGGGTGTTTGGATGACGTTTGGAACGCCCTAGATAACCTTACACCGGTATGACTTCTTATCCTTCCTCTTCCTGCTTTTGTTATTGATTACTTGTCATAAAACTCCTTTATTGTAGGCCCAAGTGAACTGGCGCCCATGGGAGGGCTTTGGTTTGGCATAGCTCCCAGCTCCCTTGGAGTTGTTGGAGCATGACACACGTCTTCGTGTGTTGGTTGAGTCTCCTTCGGGCTTCGTTTGGTATCTCGGGGAGTGCGCATCGATGTAAATCTTGGGGCGCCATCCGCCTCTCATTCCTATGGATCCTCTAGAGAAGATGTTTGAACCTTGGTGCTTAGATGCAGATCCTTGGAGAGATGCCATCCAAGGTCAGGATTTTGAGCAATTCATCATAAACGTCCTAGAAGATCGTTTCGCTAAAGAGCTCGATCGATACCTTAGTCATTTAGCTTTTAGGGTGGTATGTACCCCTTCCCTATATTTCACTCCTTCTTTGCACATTATGTTCATTTTCTGGGTGTTGGCCAGCTTGGTCCTTATGGCAAGGCCATCGACGAGGCAATTCCTGCTGGAGAAGAAAAGATTGGAGGCTTCTTGGAGGTGGAAAAGAGCAGCTCGTGCTCTGCAGTACAGGAGTTCGATCGGAAACCGATAATTTCCTTTCTGTACTGCCTATCGTTGTTCCCCTTTCTCGTGAATAACCTTGGTTTATTTCCTTTCAGTGGAGGTGGGCACGCTTTCAGTGTATAGTTAAGGAGTGGAGCACCATGAAGAAACATATTCATCAAGCATTCATTGGCTCAGGTAGATATCAGGGTATTGCAGCTAGAGACGTGGATGTGGAGGTTGATGCGGAGTCTGTACCTAGGGAGCCACCGCGACGATCGAATGTTATCCTCCTCGCAGATAAGCACCTCGTCGTTCATCCGCTGGAGAGTACACTTCACAAGTCCGGTCTCGTGAAGAAGTAGGTGGTTCTTCTCGCATCCCATTAGCAGCGATTCCCGAGGGTCACGGGAAGGGTATTTTGATCGAGGGTCAAGGCTTTGCTGGCTCTCGTAGAAGCGGTTCTGGAGCCCATTCTCACCATTCTCAGCATATGGAGGATGATATGGCTCAAATGTCCTTAGGAGAGCCATATGATCAGGGAGGCTCATATCACAGCGCTGGATATGGCGGCGACACTCGACCTCCTTCATATTGGGTGGAGGATACTTCAGAGTCCAATGCCACTTATCGGCCTTCTCATTCTTGTCGGACTCTTGCTTCCGTGCGCTCTGGTCATCGAGGTCGCAAGATAGTGGTGAGGGATCGTGACTCAGGTGCATCCTTAGGGTATACTAGTACTCAGGCCCTAGCGGATGATGCTGCTTCATATCCTGCACCTCCTACTACTCCTTCATTTGGCTCTGACACTTACTCCACGGGATGGCCCATCCCTGCTCCTGATATGGGTCCTTCATGGCCCATGGGCCCACAGGAGTGGTCAGCACCCCAACATTCTTAGTTAGGAGGGTCTTCTTCTTCTAATTGGCCAGCCCCCGGTTATGCAATGAAATCTGCTTGGCCGACTCCATCTTTTGGTAGGTACGTCCCGAAGCATTCTTGGTTGGCTGCTTCGCAAGAATCTGTGATGCCATCACCTTCAAGGACATCTCTGATCCCACCAAAGGTGCCTTTGTCTGAGCCATCACCTCCGAGGGAGCCATCTCCAATGCCGTCACCACCAAGGGAGCCGTCTCCTGCTCCAATACCTTCGAGGGGTCCATCTCCTGTCCCGATGTAGACACGAAACACTCCTTCTCCTCCTCTAGTGCCTTTGTCGCCTCCGACACCTCCGGTTCTTTCATACCCGATATTATCAAGCCTTGATCCCATGACCGGCCCTGATTATTACTCATGGGATACTTATTTTGGTACTGCGAGTACCTCCAATGCCGAAACTTTGAATGTCGGTGGTGACATGGCTGAAGACAGCGGCGATTGGAGCTCCTTGATATGGTTCGGCTAAAGGCTCCTCCTGTATGCAATGCAAGACTCATGCAAGACCTCTTTTTTTTATTTTTTATTTACTTTTTTTTAATGCAAGACTCTATTAATGCTTTGTATCGTGACTCATCTATCTAATGCATTTATGTTTTATTTATGCAAAGGGATCCATCCTGCTTCCCCAAACGGAAAAAATATAAAAAAGAAAACAAAAAACAAAAAAACCTAAGTGTCAGAGTTTATCGGGCATAAATTTCAGAGTAAGATTTGATTGGATCGACCAAAAACTCGAAATAGATAACACACATGGGTTGTAGGACCAAATTCCCAAAGCCCAACAAAAAAAAAGAAACCCCGGCGGCCTTCCTTTTGGGCCAAAGCGAAGCTGGGCCCGGGCGAGGCGCGCGCCTATCTGGTGATGAGCAAGGCCGCCGAGCCTTGCTTTTTTTCTTTTTGATTTTTAGCGTTGCAAAAGCTTGAATCATGGGATATGATCATCAATGGTTGTATGACCGTTTGTGGTGATTTTAATCCATTTTTGAGCTCCTTTGAATAATATAAATACCCCTCCAAACATTCACAATTCATCCAACATCTTCTAACTTGTGAGGTATTAAAAAGAGCTATAAAATTCCTTAAAAAGAAGAGATCGATGGCTTTCGAGAAGAAGCTAGCAACTTGGATGAGCGCTCTATCCAAGGAAGAAATGCGAGAGCTCGGAAGATACAAGCTAACGCAGTTGTTGAGCTTGCGGTAGGTTTGTGTGAATTTCGACTTCCTTCGAGTTGCTGAAACATTTTGGGATTCCAAAATACATGTGTTTCGCTTCGGAATGAAGGAACTGGCAGGGCCGCAAGCGCACGATTTACGAAGTAGCACGTCAAGGTCGATCCCACAGGGACTCAATTAGCAGCTCAGAAAACTAATCTCTATCAGGATTGCTCAACTAATCAGGTTTTGGGTTTTGTAAGGTTTTAGACACTAATTAAAACTATTTAAGTAGGGAAAAACAATCAAAGATTCTTATCAAGAGAGAAATATTTCTAGGGAGATGCTAGCCTAACAACGAGTTCAATTACAAAAACCTAGCCTGCACAATCATACATTCAAGAACAAATCAAGAACGACAACCATAAGAACTCTACTGCTCTTTCGATGCGAATAGAATTACCTCGATTAACCTAAATTACAACTTTCGTATGCTTTTCAAGTTAATCAAAGTTGAAGGTCTAAAATATTCTAGTTATCAAAAGGTTCCCTAGTCTGCTATTCTTTTCTCAAATTTCACAAACTAGGTAGAAAGGTTGGTAGTCAGATTATCCTAATTCACCTTTCAGTACTTCTCAGGTTAATCTCAAATTACAAGCATTCCAGGCCTAAAGAACACTCATAAACATAGAAAACATAACCTTTTATTGATTCAAAACAAGAATTCATGCACAAACTGATAATACTAAATCAAACTACATTGTTTCAGGTTGTAAAACCCTAGAATTCAAAGAAACTACTCACTCATGTTTAAGAAAAGCACGACACAAGTTCCAAACATCATGATTAATTCTCAAAACAAAGAAAGAAATCGAAAAGAGATACAAACTACAAGGAATATGACCGTCGAGTCTTTCGATCCCGGGGTGGAGTCTTCCTCGCAAGTATTGATAATTTCTTCCCGAATCTTGAACTTCGCTTCTCTTCGAATCGATCGCAATCTTGAATCTTGATGTAGTTATTGATGAGTGGATGATTTGATTAGAGTTTCTCCTTGTTTTCTCTCTTGAAAGACCAATGATAAAATAGATGCTAAATGATTAATGAATGATGAATATATGACAAAACACCCTCTAACCGTCACATGCCCTTTCTTTTACTTGTGAAACAAGGTCACAAAGACGCATCTTGCAGCTTGACTACGGACCGTGGGCTTTGCGGTCGCCTGGCGACCATCGCCTCAAGCTCTATTTCTCTTCTTTGTGTTGACTGAATCATGTTAATTTCTTCCACTTCCCCCTCTTGTCATTGGAATGCCTGAATGGAATGAATGGACTGAGTGGATAGTGAATGAATGAAGTGAATTCATGGCCCTCACTTTACTCCTTTATGATTGAGCCGAGTGAAATGGTTGGTGAATGAAGTCAATGGGCCTCCATCTCTCCTCCTTGTGATTGGGCCGCATAAATGTTTGAAGGAATGAAGTGAATTCCTCCACCTCTCTCTTGTTGTTGATTAGGCCGCATGAAGGTAATGGCTTCCACTTATCCTTTGGGTGATTGGACGAATGAATGATGGATGAAAATATAATGAAATGATCCCTCCACTTCTCTCCTTTTTCATTTGCCAATGAATGTTGAATGCAATGAATTGAATTGATGGCCCATAAAATGTTGATGCTGCTGGCTTCTTCTACTCGCGAAACACGACTAGCTGCTTCCAGCCACGGTATGTCGGCTCCACCACAGGCTGACCATAGTAGCCCCTAGTCGTGGGTTTCGTCGTCCGTTCAAACCAAATTCATACCACGGTTCGGTATTTAGTAGGGGAGGTCCGTGGTGTACTCAATCTCGTCAAATGTTGAGGAATCATTGGTGATTTAGCCTCAAATCTACAAATTTACATCACAAACAACAACACCAAGTATAGTAGGGAAATCGGAATATAAATCAAGATTTACACTCAAAACTACCCCTAATTCACTATCTAAATCCTCAAAAACATAGTCATGAAAAGCAATTATCAGGAACTATGCCCATTGTCGGAGGAATGGTCCTCAATCTTGGGAAAAAACCATTATGCTCCCCCAACTTCGCCGCCACTGTCTACTAATTCCAGCAAGGAGTACAATGAGCTGTTGTGCCTCCCTTCCCGCGTCATCGGAAGTGCCTTAATTGGCGAGAAGGTACATTATCAAACTATTGTTGAATACTTTCAAGCTCCTGAAACCTTAGAGTACAACCCCGTGATAAGAGTTTGAGCTCTCGTGTTATGCCTTTTGGGTGAATTCTGTTTCTACCATGGAGGACGACGCACTGGCCCGACTAATCTGATTCGGGTTGTTAAGGACATGGGTCGAGGTTACAACTCGTTTCCTTTGATGCTGGCAGAGACAATGTTGGGTTTAGATGACCCCAATCTTGAACATGAGTACCGAGGAAGCCCCCTGTTACTCCAGGTAATTAACCTAAGCCATTTCCTTTAGTTTGGGATAAATTGGTGTGCAATTATAACCCTTGCTAATTACTTCTCTTTGTTTGGACAGATATGGTTGATGGAGCATTTGGGACTCGTAGAGGAACCCAAGACATCTTCTGCCTTGGCGAATTACTGTCAAAGGAAGAGAAAATACACCGATCTTCGCTCAGTCACAACATGGATCACGTTCCTTAAAGAGCCTCGGGATATTATATAGTGGATTGAGTGGTGGAATATCCCTGAATATGTCATTTGTGATTCGAGGAACGCATATGTGTGCATTGCGGGTTTGACACATATGACTACTACTTCCCTGATCGAGTGCGAAGGCAGATGGGGCGGAAACAAATCATCCCTGAGCTGCTATGTGATAATGTGAAGCCCCCGAGTGCCTGAAGCTTCGTCAATCTGTCGTGGAATCGTGGCTGAAATATTGGGAGAAAAGGCCCACCATTCGTGCCCCTTCGAAGGCGCACGTGTCTCCCTATGCTGATTCGGGCTATCAGGGATGGTTGATAGCGACTGTGGAGTCCTGTCGAGCCGGGGAGGCGAGAAGAGTACAAGTAGTAGCATTGGTGAAGGAAAGACTTGGTCCCCGAACCACAGTAAAGGACCGGTTAGGGCCTAAAACATCTGCAAAGAACCGACTTAGTCCTAGGGTCGAAGGTACAAAACAACCTAAGAGAGTTTATCGCCCGAAGAATACAGAGACGAGACCAGTTAGTCAAAGAGATGAAGAGACAAACCCCGAGACTGCTGGCGATGTAATGGAAGTGAATGAAGATTAGGAGATGGAAAGAAATGAAGGAAAGAAATGAAACTGCTGTTGCCCTTAAATAATCTTGTATTTGATTTTCGAACTTTTCAATAACAAGCAATGTACTTACATTGTCTCTTAATGAAATAAAAATGACATTCTTCCAATCGTTGTTCAATTGTCTTAATGAGCACTTATTTTAATATAACCCAAGTGTTTGAAAGTTAATTTTTCAGTTAATTGGCTATATTAAGCGTAATACCACTTGAGCTGATCCAAATTTGTGGGTTGGATAACATCTTCTCCATCCATGGTAGCAAGACGGGCTGCTCCTCCAGGTATAATCTCCTTAATCATATAAGGACCCTTCCAATTAGGTGCAAACTTCCCTCTAGGGTCTTGTACGGGTGCCCTCATCACCTTAAGCACCAAATCACCTACTTGAAGTGCACGATCCTTAGCTCTTTTGTTGAAAGCACAGGTGATCCTGCTTTGGTACACTTGCACATTATGCAATGCCCTTAACCGCCTTTCATCTATCAACATCAATTCTTCAAACCTTGCTCGCGCCCATTCTGCTTCTGACAATTGACTTTCTGCCACTATTCATAGTGAAGGGATTGCTAATTCAACTGGAAGGACTGCTTCCATCCCAGAAACTAAAGAATATGGGGTTACCCCCTATAGCAGTTCATATGGAGGTGAGGTATCCCCATAGGGCGAATGGTAGTTTATCTGGCCAATCCTTATAGGTAATGGTCATCTTCCTAATGATCCCTGCCACCGTTTTGTTTGCTACCTCCACTACTCCATTAGCTTGAGGTCTATAGGGTGAAGATCGGTGATGTTGAATATGACATGAGGTAAGCAGCGTCTCTATTTCCTTTCGGAAATGACTTCCATTGTCGCTGATGATCTCATGAGGTACCCCATACATGCATATGATGTTTCGAAGGATAAACTTAGCCACCTGCTTGGATGTGAGTTTGGCATAAGAAGCTGCCTCCACCCACTTAGTGAAGTAATCAATAGCAACCAAGATGTACTTAGGACCTCACGTTCCTGTAGGGTGTATCTTGCCAATGATGTTGATACCCCATACTGAAAATGGCCATGGTGATGTCAAGGTGGACAGATACGAAGGATGTTGATGTTGCAAATTAGCATACTCTTGACATTTGTGACACTTTCGGACGAAGTTCAAACAATCTGCTTCCATGGTCGTCCAATAGTACCCTGCCCGCTGTACTTTCTTAGCCAACATACGCCTATTCATGTGAGGGTCGCACTCTCCTCCATGTATAGTGGTCATGTATAGTGGCCAATGATGTTGATACCCCATACTGAAAATGGCCATGGTGATGTCGAGGTGGTCAGATACGAAGGAGGTTGATGTTGCAAATTAGCATACTCTTGACATTTGTGACACTTTCGGACGAAGTTCAAACAATCTACTTCCATGGTCGTCTAATAGTACCCAGCCCGCTGTACTTTCTTAGCCAGCATACGCCCATTCATGTGAGGGCTGCACTCTCCTCCATGTATAGTGGTCATGACTTCTTCTGCATATTTGGCATCTATACACAATAAATTGATGCCTGTAGCTGACTTCTTATACAAATGATCTTGGATTAAGCAGTATTGTGCTCCTAAAGACCCGATCGCTCGTTGTCCTCGGGCATCCAGCTAAGCTGGATACTCCCATTTCCGCAGAAAGTTGTATATATCATAAAACCATGCCTTAGTATCGATTTCTTGAATGTCCATGGTGCATATGTATGCTGGTTTAGATTGTCGTTCTATTATCACGGGTAGTTGAAGCGTGCCTGCTGGGATTGACACCATCGATGATAGTTTAGCCATGGCATCGACCATCTCGTTGTGATCCCTTGAGAGGTATTGAAAACTGATCTTCTCGAATTGGTCGGCAAGTCCTAGGAGTTTCTGTTGATATGCCATAAGGCATTCATTTCGTACCTTCCATGTATTCTTAGCCTAATTGATGATGAGGCTAGAATCTCCAAAGACCTTTATATGGCGAACACCTATAGTCAGAGCTGCTTGTAATCCCTTTATACATGCCTCATATTCTGTGGCATTGTTGGTGGCATCAAAATCTAACTTCACAGACACAGGGATGTGAGCCCCCTCTAGAGAGATCAATAGGACTCCTACTCCACAACCCATCTGATTAGAGGCCCCATCAAAATACATTTCCCATGTAACTTCATCAGTAAGAAAGATATCTTCATCTGAGAACTCCAAGTGAGTGCTTGGAGGTTCCTGTGATGGAGATGCAGCTAGAAAGTCAGAAACGACTCGGCCTTTGATGGACTTTTGGAATAGGTATTGGAGATTGAATTCCGAGAGCATGACCACCCAGCGAGCGATGCGATTGTTCACGGTAGGTTGTTCCATGATGAATTTGATGGGGTTATTTTCAGCTATGACATATACGATGTGTGGAAGCATGTAATGCCTTAACTTCTTGGTGGCCCACACTAGCGCAAGAGCCATTTTCTCTATATCAGCATACCAGCTCTCATATTCCAGGAACTTCTTGCTCAAGTAATAAATGGCGCTCTCTTGACCTTTTATCTTCTGAGCCAGCATAGCCCCCATTGCGGAGCTGGTTACTGTAAGATAAAGGAGGAGAGGCTCATCTGGTACCGGCGGCATAAGGACTGGTGGATGTTGCAAGTATTCCTTGATCTTGTCAAAAGCACCTTGGCATTGGTCATCCCATTCTATCTTACTCCCCTTCTTCAATTTCTTGAATAAAGGTTCACAAGTCATGGTGAGTTTAGAGATAAATCTGCTAATGTATTGAACTCTCCCTAAAAATCCCTTTATCTCCTTTTCTGTTTTGGGCAATTGCAGATATTGAATGACCTTTATCTTTGAGGGATCTACTTCAATGCCCCTTTGACTAACCCCGTAGCCTGATAGCTTTTCAAAGGTGACACCAAAGGTGCACTTTGTTGGGTTAAGCCACATCTTGTATTTACGAAGCCGTAAGAAGAATTTGCGGAGGTTAGGAACATGCTCCTCCCTAGTTTTGGACTTAACAATCATATCATCCACATAAACTTCTACTTCTTTATGCATCATGTCATGGAGCAATGTATTAACAGTCCTTTGGTATGTTGCACCAGCATTCTTGAGACCAAAGGGCATGACCACATAACAATATATTCCCAATGGGGCTGTGAACGAGGTTTTCTCCATGTCTTCCTTGGCCATCTCAATTTGATTATATCCAACATATCCATCTATGAAGGACAAAAGCTCATGTCCGCAAGTGTTATCCACCAACACTTCAATGTGAGGTAATGGGAAACTATCCTTGGGACTAGCTTTATTAAGGTCTCTGAAGTCCACACACACGCGTACCTTTCCGTCTTTCTTAGGTACCGGGACTATGTTGGCAATCCATTCAGGGTAATGGACTGCTTTAGTGAACTTGGCGTTGAGCTGCTTGATCACTTCCTCTTCAATCTTCTTGGCCCATTCTGGCTTAATCCTCATGGCCTTCTACCGAACTGGCTTTGCATTTGGAAGCAATGGTATAGTATGTTCTGCGATGTCCCTGTCAATCCCAGGCATGTCCCCGTAAGACCAAGCGAACACATCTACCAACTTTCTGAGAAGCTCCATGAATGCTAGTTGCTCCTCTTTGGTTAGAGAGCTACCCAACTTCAACTCTCGAGGCTTATCCTTCGTACCCACATTTATAATTTTGGTATCTTCTAACACCGCCATTTTGTGCTCAAGTTTATCATCAGGTTCATTTAAGGGTTCATTAAATTCAAGATTATTGTTGGCACAATAGTTCAAGGGAAGGGAAGAGGAATAGAGTAAGCAGAAATGTTCATCTTATTGAATGTAGAAAGAAGTAGATCTCCAGTAGACTCGATGTTAACCCCACCCGACTCAAGACCTTTAGGACGGACTCAATGACCTTAGGGACAGACTCTCCTACAGACAGGATAAAACTATTCTCTTCAACATCGACCCAGAAGACCATATTAGCTTTTCCATCTTCAGTAATCATAAGACTTCGGTTGAACCTTGGGTTGGATAGTACAGCGATAACAACATCAGCTTCAGTCTTTTCTAGTGAGCTTCTTGTCCGAACAGCATGCCGAATATGCCATTCCCAGCGAGATGAGTCCACTCTAACGGTGGTTGCTTGTCCTGAGCGGGGACAAAGACAGTAGCCATATTAGTGGAATAGTCCTTGAAAATCTCTAGCCCAGCCACCTGTATTCTCTAACTTATAAAGTAGATTGGCTCTGGGAAGCCACAGTAAGGGAAGTCGTCCCCTTCCTTAATGAATTGCCCATTCAGAGTAAGAGGGTATGGTTTCATTTGGTATAGCGTAGGAGGGTTGTCCATCCTCTTTTGCTCAGCAATAGCCATCTTTGCAACCTTTACCTCCTTGTCAGTTGGCTTATATGCTAAGCCAAATCTCCCTCTTTAATTAAAAGTTTTTATCACAGGGGGAATCTTGTTCTTCGGGTTCTTTCCTAGTAGCATCCCAAGAAAGTAGCCTTGCCTCTTAAGAATTAAGTGGACCTTAGGGTTTGAGTAGGGATCGAAGTCAAATGGAGCTTTGTCCTTGTTCAAAATCGCCACCACTTCAAAGTTATGCAGCTCTTCATTAGTAGAACTATGTTCCATTTCCAGGGTTGGTTGCTTAGGGGGTAAATACTGCATTGATAGGTTCTCCTGAGATCGTGATCACTTGACCTTGGACTAACATCTTCACTTTCTGGTGTAGAGTAGATGCTATGGCATTACACTCATGAAGCCACGACCTACCTAAAAGTAGATTGAAGGAGGCGGGGATGTCAAGTGCCACAAATTTAACATTCCGAGTGATATGGTCCATGGCAATATGTAGAATTATGGATCCAACTGATTTTCGAGGAGAGTTATCATATCCTCGAAGCTGTACCTCATTTTGTATCAAGTGTTGCTGCTGAACTCCCAACTTCTGTGCCGTTGTCCAAGGGCACACATTCACAACTGATCCATTGTCTACTAGCACCAAGGGAATAGTCTTATTGGAGCATTGTACTGTAAGGTACATGGCTTTGTTGTGGGACGCTCCTCCTTAAGGCTAGTCTTCATCTCCAAAGGCAATTATCCCCTGGTTGGCGGTCAAATGAGCGACCAAGGACTCAGGGGTCATTGTAGGAGGTACAGTCAGCGCATTGAGGGCATCTAGCATCTTTTTCCCATGAGCTTGCGATGTGCACATCAGTTGTCAGATGGTGACCTCAACTTTGGTCTTCTTGAGCTGGGTGAGAAGAGGATCTTCTAGAGGAGTTTGATTGTCGTTGCCAGCCACTGGAGTAGAGTTAGGGACAACCATTGGCGTGGTAGTGTTCCTATTGTTGCGGCGACCAGACCAAGTGAGAAATGCTACACCACCCGATGCCTGATCATCTTCCTCGATCCAATCTCCTTCAGAAGGCTCGTACTCATCATTATCACTACTATCCCAAATGTCATGGATGAATAATTCTTCCTCTATCCCAAATATCCCTGGGATTGGTTGACCTACTTCGACAATCAAGGAGGAGGGGTCGAAGAGAGAGACCTCACTGAAGATAGCATTTGTGTGCTCAGGCATAGGATTATCCATGTTGCTGGGTTTCTTTGCTGCTTTTGGCATAGGGAGCATCCCTGCCCTTATTATGTCTTCGATTTTGTTCTTAAGAGTCCAACATATTTTGGTATCATGCCTCCGGCAACGATGGTATCGGTAGAATTGGTTAGCATCCCAATTCCTACCTATGATCTTTGGCTCCTCTTTTGGTAAGGGAAAATCAAGATACCCTTCTTGACCAGCCTGTAGAGAGCCTGGGTATAAGAAACATCCAATGGTATGTAGGTCTCGTATTTTGGCACAAAAGGTGCTTTGCGTTGGATGGAATTAGTCTCAACAATTTTAGGAGGGTGGCTATTGCACTAGTAGCCCTCTTGTTGGAGCTAGAACCTTTCCAACCAGGTGCGGTAGTTTTGTCATTACTCATGGGTTCTATTTGGACATAGATGTCCTTCAGATAATCGAAGTCCTTAATGACATGGTATCCCAAGTGTCGGGATAAACTGCTCTTGAGTCCCTACTTGAAAGTGGACAACTGCAGGCGGAGGGGTGTAGTTTCATTAATATGGGACAGCTTGGTGTTCCACCTCTCGAAGTACTCCAAAAAGGATTCATCGTCCTTTTGTTTCATGGTGGTCAAGTCATCCACAGTAGCTTGCTTCTTCTGGATGCGACTATAATGAGTGATGAATGCCTTGAATAATTCATTCTAATTAGCTTTGATCTGAGGTGGTAAAGCATGATACCACACCTTGGCTTCTCCATCTAGAGTGGATGGGAAGACTGTGGAATATAAGCTGACATCAATCCGGTTTAGCGGTGCTAGCCTCATGAATTCCTCAATGTGATGAGTAGGGTTCTCAGATGGCCTGAACTTGATGTTAGCCACCTCAATTTTGTCAGCAATTTTGAGGATAGGCTAAATGGGCAAGGGCTTTGACAACAGAGTCCCCTATAGACTTGGGTGTCTCCGAGACTGTCTTAGCCTTTCCAGATTCAACTTATGTTTTGACAAGCTTAGGCTCAGATTCATATCCATGAACCTCTTCATCGTCCTCTTCAGTATTCAAACCCAATTTGCTGTTGATCTTGGTGATGGCTTGCAGCACGCCATCCATGACTTGTTGTTGCTCATTAAGCCTCTTCCCTATCTTATGCTCCTGCTCTAAGGTACTAACAAACACCAGTCCCTACATCTTGGTGTACAACTCTTCCAGATGCTTTGTGATGTTGGCCTCAGTGCTTTGGACAAGAACCTCTTGGAATTGTTCTCCAGACATGATGCAATCTCGAGTAGTAGATGGATTGTAATGGAGATTTGGAACCAAACGACCGGTGCGTGGATCTCTAATGCGAGCTGTTAGTCGATCTCCAATTGTTCCTGCATGGAAATTCTTAGTTAAAACCCGATGTTTTTCTCTGACACTTTCTACCCTATGCATGGCCTAAAAGACCTATATGAGACCCTAACAGACTCGACGCCTATATGCTGACACAAGAGACTCACCCACTTTTTGGGAGTGCATGACCTAACTCTATATGAACTTAACACCAGAGCATTATAAAGGGCCGAGTAAAGTCAAATATAGCGAGTTATTCGTAAGTTGGAAGGCGCAAGTCAGTGTTTCTCAATTCGGATTGGCCCAATCCACAGGCCGACCATTTTAAGGAGAATCCGTAACTTGGCCCAACAAACTCAGACAGCTCTAGCTACGTTGACTATTATGCGGACTAATATAATGTTCAACAAGACCGACAACCTATTTTTATTTCATTTTATTTTAACCCTTTTTTCTACTCAAGGAAAATGGATATTGTAAAGGATGACTAAAGGCAACAATAAGCGAGTTATAATTATTTTATAGGCTTAATTTGTAAATCCAATATGGTTGGGCCTAACAACGGGCGTACCAAAAATGTGATATATTTAATAATTAAATCTATAAATTAATTTACTCAAGCTTAGTGACTATTGTACAGTCTAAGACGCTATCCATTGACTTTGTTGGACTTTAATTAGATTTTGTTGGACTTTAATTAGATTTTTTTTGGACCTTTATTAAGAGAACATCGTAAAGGGCTATATAATATCATCAAAAGTGAGTCAATTTTTATTTGTTAATTAAAATAATCAACCTTTGTACATAAATGGGCCTGTCCACTGGGCTTGCCATAATGCTTTTGGGTTAATTATCTTAATTAATAAATAATCTTCTTCTCAACCCAATGAATTTTATATGGACTAGAATGAAGCCTCAAACTAGGGTCGACTCTTTGCAATAAGAAAAGGGAAGGGGAACATATATTCACATAGCATACAATATGAGGGGTACCCTAAACCAAGGTTTTACATTCAGGATTACTAAGGTTGGGATAAGATGGCATACCACATGTTCTTCCCTCGGTGCACTTCACCCATATAAAGTTTATGAATAAAGTGTGTGAGGTGTTGCTCGTCGGACTTCAAGGAAGCCTCAGAGTATAACATGGATGAGAGGAGAGACCAAATGCTTGGCGATGTAGAGTGCATCACAAAGTAGTGGCCGCCCGCTCTTGGGTAAAAATCCTAGGTTAATCTTAAACCGTCGCCTTTGTGCTCTCGTGTCAAAAGACCCGTGTAGTAGCTCGGTATGCAATATGCCTAAAAGAATAATAAAATCGTGAAATAAACAAAATTTCTCCCTTTTACAATTTCAAATCAACTTGATTTTTTCAAGTTTTACCCTCTTTTTAAGTTTAATTCTCCAGTGGAGTCGCCAATCTGTAGGACCCCGGAAAAAACCCTTTCCATGATGCGCTACTCAAACGATCAAGAGCCGACTAAGGTTGCTTAATCCTTAAATAAGGATATTTTTATTTTATGAAATTCATTTCCGGGGGGTAACTTTTTATTTATTCAATAATCAATTTTCATTATTCACATGTTTGAAATTACATCAAATTATTTACAAATAGTTTTACATAAAATCCGATTCGAATCCGGACCAAAACCTAATAGAGAATACTTAGAAAATTCAAAGGCCATGTGACCTTTAATAATTTCTATGGTATTTTCTTTTGAGCGGACTCCGGATCGGAATATGGAATTATGTAAATTATTTTATAAATTCTTTCGACGTAATAAACATTCATGTTAAATAATAAAAAGAGATTATATAAAAAAAAGAAAGAGTCGCCAGCCGATTTAAGGAAACCGACAAACCATAAAATAATAAAAATGACTCCGGTCTACGAACCCGAATTCTAAGTTCGGGGGCAAGGTTATGAATTTGAGAATTAAAATAATTCTCAAATCCGCCTGTTAGAAAATAGACTGGAGCGTGTGCGTGGAGGGGATTAATGATAGCTTGAGTTGGAGATGAGACAAACCCAATGAACACCCATGACCATAGAGTTGAAAGTGAAGCAAAACTCAATCATCCATGCTTGAATTTAATAATAATAGCCTTGAACTTGAACAATAACAATAAGAAGGAACCAAAATCAACCAAGAACAAGTAGCTTGAGCACCAAATGGGATTGGATATGACCCTTGGATAAAGGTAGAACCACCGCCAATGGCCTAACACCCCACCATGATCATTATAAAGGAAAAATCCACCAAATGATCAATAAAGAGATGACTTGAAACACCACCAAAATAACATGGATAAAGTACTCAAGACTTTTGGGAGAAAATTAGGGGAAACCCTAACCAATGCATAAGCATGTTCATAATCATCAAAACTTGCCTAGAAAATAAGCTAAGGGGGTAATTATACTAATGGGGAAAATTAAAGTAAAACACTGCGTTTAACACACAAAACACGCGTCGCAACAAGCCCGTCGCGGGTGTCACGGGTTGGTCGTGGGCGCGGCTGGTCAGCAACGCAGCAACAGTAATGGCGAGTAGCAGGTGGTCGCGGGTGCGACGGTTGTGCTCGCGGGCGCGACAAGTGATGTTGCGGGCGCCACACAGTGGGGTAGCGAGCGTTACAGCTCTGCTCAGGTGGTGGTTGTCAGGCGTAGCGGGTGTTATGGACACCGTAGCGGGTGTTACCCTTGCTTCTGCATGTTCTTTTGCTTGAAAGCCTCCCATCTTGCAAGTCTTTGCTCGGGTCACTTCTGAACCTTGATTCCACCTCGCTCTTCGTTCCTGGGACGACCCAATACTGTCCCGAGGGCCAGGACCCCACTTATAGTGGATGCCACACCCGGTGATGATCCGAATACGCCTCCAAGGTCTTGGGTCCACCTTGAAATGGACTCCATCCCCGATCTAGGAGTTGTTGCTCTCGTGTTCTCGGGAGGGGGTGCGGAAAGACTTGAAGGCTATGCATTTTGGGGGTTGGGCTCCAGCGCGATACGCTCCATACTCCCCTTCTTGAAAAAGAGTTGCCCTTAACTTTTGGGAGTTAAAATGAATGCGCGTTCCATGATTCGGCCAACCATTACACGAACCCTCCACCAAACCGATCATGACCATGTTATAAACTCCACCCTGCTTGAAGACATAGGAATTCTTGAAGAGGCTTGGCGGTGAAGGACAAAGGACGGAAGGAGGAAACTTTTGTGGAGTTAGGGAACCCTCAACCTCACTATGCTTGCTACTCATCAAAGACAAAGCTAGGGGTCGCTTGCCCTCACCAAGAGCACACTCATCCCGTGTTTCGCTCGATAAGAGGTTCCTCAACTCACTTCCCACCCAGGTCTTGTTTTGATGTGGGTTTAAGGGATTCATGCAATCAAAGCCAAGTAAATGTTCTTCACTCAACACACAATCGCACAAATTTTGCATATCGAACTTCAAATAGTACCCAATCAACAACATATCCTCGAATAACCAATGTCGCCCAAATATCATGTATGGCATATTCAAATAATTCATATCACAACGACCAACATACAAGCAATATTCATTGATGGACGACACAAACACGAGTTGATTAACATGGGAGGAACTAGAATCATGGCTCCATCAAACCTAAACTTGTCACTAGACACCAATCGAACACTGAGATTCTTAGCATTCCACTCCAAGCATAGAGAATTTTCGATCGAGGACATCACACGCTCATCATGCAACTTATCATGCCAACAAACATTCTCAAACAACCAGTGTCTCCCAAAGGTCATGCACGACTCACCCAAAGACTTTATGTCGCAACATCTAACATCCAAGCAAATCTCAATGAATTTCATAGGTGAGTTTGAAGTTACCTCATTCTTCTCATAAGGGAGATCATAAATGACTAGGCCATGAGAGGTGTTGGTTACAACTCCGTTGTTGCTTGACTCCTCAAAAAGCGATGTTGAGATGATCATCAGAGCTTCTTGTTGGGATTCTTCCGTAAAGACGAGAGGAAGGGCAAGATCAATGTTCTCATCCTCCTCTTGGCATGGAGCTTCAACAATATCGCCAAGGGGCTCACATGGATCAAGGGAAGGACCTTCGTTAGGCATGAGATTGACCTTTGCTTGCTTAATTCTTCTTTGCCCATCAAGTGATGAAATGGGTTCATGGTTAACCTCACGCTTGCAAGTGTTAGGCAAGAATTTTCGATCCGTTAATCGCTTTAGCCTCGTCCTTGAAACGATTTCCGATCGACCCTCCATAGTCCTTTGCAATTTGACGCCCGCAAACTAAAGAGATGCAACCTTAGTGAGTTTCGATCTTGCAAATTTGAAGGATTGTTCATCACTATACTCCTTAGTTGCAAAAATTCTCTCCAAGATTTGGACCCATTCAAGATAGTCTTTTGGGCCGTTGTAGCCGTTGAATTCCGGAATTTTGTTCTTGATATCATGGAATTCATCCCGTAGGGGCTTCTCAACCATTTCTCATCGATGATGGCATCGAAAGGAGCCTCTATCATCGTCACTCGACTCGGAGGAGGGAGGAGGACGGATAGGACTTCGTGCGGGTCTCCGACGTTCATCTCGGGGTTGTCTTTGGCACTCTTGGGCTAGGTTGTTCACTTGGACCTTAAGGTTGTCAAGAGTTCGCTGGATGGTGGAGAATCGATTCTCGCAGGCAGAGATTCAGTCCTCGATGGCTAGAACTCAAGAACTTTGGTGTTGGCTCGACTTCTCTCGATTGGAGCTATTTTCTGTAAAACCCCGAAAAATTCAATTATTATTACCGTTAAAATTCCTGACGTGCATTATTTTTCATTTATTTATATGAGTTGTTATCACGTGGAGCTTTAAGGACCGCGAGTAGGTTACTTGGAATTTTTAGTAACTGAAAAATACCAGTTAGGAAATTTTTGGTTATCGGTTAATTTTATTAGGATTTGTTTGTGGGATCTGTTTTAGAAAAGGTGTTGATTTTAGGAGAGAGTTCCTATGAGATGTGCTAAAATAAATTTAGGTTTCTTTTTACTCATTTTTCTAACCTAGTTTTCCCCCTTAATTTACCCTAATTCCCTCCCATTTGGAAAATTCGAACCAGATATTCCCCCCCCCCAAACAGCATGCATTCCCCCCCTCTCTCTTTCCTTCCTCTTTATATCTGCTGGGCAATTGCATGTTCACGTCGAGCCACAACGTTCCCTCCCCGTCATTCATCAACATCACCATCACACCGCCGATCTCCCACATTCCTTCTCCTCCTCCTCCCCTCTTCCACCTCCCTCCTCCCTCCGGTTGTTTTTCCGGCAGCCACAACCACCCATAACACCTCCGAACACCACCCGAGCACCCTGTTATGCCCTATTTTTGGGCTCCCAAAAACCCAGCTCGTTGCCACTGCACCGACGGCCACCGCGGCACCTCCGGCGTCCCCCACCGATCCTGACGATGCCCAACACCGACGACCACCGCCTCGACACCGGCGAACCTCACTAGTGATGCACCAACCCGACTCCTCCCCCTCTGTGTCCTCTTCTCATTTCTCGGTTTTGCCCAGCTTTGACCGAACCGACGACGACGTCAACCTCCGAGCTGCCGACCACCATCCTCTGTCGTCACAGTAGCATCACCGTCGACCACCCTAGCTCGGTTGCTCTCTCTCTCTCTCTCTCTCTCTCTCTCTCTCTCTCTCTCCCCCCCCCCCCCTTCTTGTTTTTGATGGTGGGGAAATGGTGGTGAAGTGATGGTGAAATGGTGGGTTGTGATATTAGGGTTATATGAGTTTGGGTTTTGTTAGAATTTCTTAGGGTTTAGTGTTTAATGTCTTTGATATTTCATGTTTTTATTAAGTTTTCATATTATTACTATTAATAAGTTTCATATTATAAGTTATTATTAAAGTTTCATAAGTTATTATTAAGTTTCATGTTATTATTATTAGTTTTCATAAGTTATTAAGTTTCGTATTATTATTATTATTATTATTATTATTATTATTATTATTATTATTAAGTTTTCATAAGTTATTATTAAGTTTCATATTACTATTACTAAGTTCCAAGTTATTATTAAGTTATTGTATTATTATTAAGTTTCCATGACATTATTAGGTTTCCATATTATTTAAAGGTTCATGTTATTATTATTATTAGTTACATGATTTTATCATAAAGTTTCATGTTATTATTATTATTAGTTTCATGATTTTATTTTAAAGTTTCATGTTATTATTATAAAGTTCATGTTATTAGTTTCATGTTATTATTTTAGAGTTTCATGTTATTATTCTAAAGTTCATGTTATTAGTATTATTAAAGTTTCATATTTCTTAGTATTGAAGTTTCATGTATTTTGGTATTAAAGTTTTATTTTTTTTTAGTTTTAAAGTTTCATGTTATTATTTTAAAGTTTCATGATTAGTAGTACTATAAGGTTTCATGTTATTAGTATTAAGTTTTTCATGTGGTTAAGTTGTTATATGAGTTAAGTTCGAGACCTTACTTTAATGTTATTATTGTCGTGACAATATCGTTTACTTCTTTAAATGTGTCGTATCGATTTCATTAATATTCTTGTAGAAAAGGTGTGTGTAATGTTCGTGTTTTCATGATAGTTGTGCTCGTTACATGTATTACTAACTAATGAGAGAGTGTTAAGGTTGGGGGTAGGGTAGGATTCGTGCGTAACTAATTATCGTAGGGAGTATTAATTTTAGAAATTTATATTCGAATTCTAGGTCCGAGCGAGACGACGCGATAGTTAGCTCCCGTGTGTAAGTGTTGCAGTAAAGAGAAGTTGTTCAGGTAATGTCTATATCCTAATCCCCATTGGGATATTCTTTTATCTACTTTGTGATTTTAATCTGTTTTATGAAGCATGCATCCCGTACAGGGATTTTCTGTAAAGTTGGACTGGCTGATTTGGATGTCTGTGAGTTCTTTTCTGAGTTGAGTAAAATGTGACAGTCTTTTAAAGTCAGAGTTTTATTTTGTCGGTTTTGGAAACTAGGTTGGGTTTGTTCAAAGTCTGACGTCTGAACTTCATAAGATACTAATAATCAAAGTGAAACCATAAGCGAGTTGCGGGTAACAACCCAAAGACCAGGATCTGTTCCTGCAGGGGAGTTATCAAGAGATCGGGGAGTCCTGATATATTTCTGAGATTGTGCACACATCTGATTCTGTTTCTAGGACTGGCCATCCATATTTTGATTCTGAGGATTTGAAATTCTGTTCTGATTATGAGTTCTGATATTCTGGGGATAGGCAAATCCCGCCCACATAATAAAATTATGATTGTTTTTTGAGGAAAGGTTTATTCTGTTTTTGATTTTTGATTTCTGATGTCTGATTCTGAGTTTGAAAAGTCAGTTGAGTTTTCTGCAACGTCGGGTCTTTTCTGAGTTGAAAGCTAATACTGTTGTTTCTAAGTTATGTTATTTCTGCACTCTGGTTATGTTGGGTTGGGATTCAAATGAGTTGCGAAAAAGTTTGACTTGTTCCCCTCCCCTAAATGAATTGAAATGATTTTTAAACTGTTTTGACAGTTAGGGGTAGACATTATTATGGTTTCCCCCTCATGTTGTGAATGTTTTGTTTTCAGGTGAAGACCAGTTATGTGATAGGAACAGGCTTTAGAAGTGAGGACGTTGGAGTTAGGCTCTAGAAGTGAGGGATTGGAGTTAGGATTTTATTTTGGTCATTTGTTAATTGATTATTTCATTTGTATGTCTCTCTCTACGCATAACTTTCCAAAGCCACCCAATATTTTACTTTTGGGCCTTAATTTTCATGAAATGGGCCTTTTTTTTGCACAAGGCCAAAGTAGACAAAACACTTAAAATTAAAGTGTCTGACCCAACGGTTCGACCCAAACCTGACCTGACCATACCCATTTTTTGCCGGGTTCTTTGGGTTGGGTCATTCTCGGGTCCCGGGTCGGAATTTCGTGTTCAAAACCCATTTTTTGCGGGTCGATTTGGGTCGGGTTTCCGAGTCGGGTCGAGAGTTGCCAGGTCTAGAGTTGAAAGTGAAGCAAAACTCAATCATCCATGCTTGAATTTAATAATAATAGCCTCGAACTTGAACAATAACAATACGAAGGAACCAAAATCAACCAAGAACAAGTAGCTTGAGCACCAAATAGGATTGAATATGACCCATGGATAAAGGTAAAACCACCACCAATGGCCTAACACCCCACCATGATCATCATAAAGGAAAAATCCACCAAATGATCAATAAAGAGATGACTTGAAACACCATCAAAATAACTTGGATAAAATAATCAAGATTTTTGGGAGAAAATTAGGGGAAACCCTAACCAATGCATAAGCATATTCATAATCATCAAAAGCTCCCTAGAAAATAAGCTAAGGGGGTACTTATACTAATGGGGAAAATTTAAAACAGAACACTGCATTTAACACACAAAACACGTGTCATGACAAGCCCATCACGCGCGATCGTCAAGAACGCAGCAAAGAAGAAGAACGCGAGCAAGAAGAGGTGCGACGGTGTCTTCATGGGCGCGACATTGCTGTCGCGGACGCCACACAGTGGGGTAGTGGACGTTACAACTTTCCTCAGGTGGTGGTGTAGGACCCAGGGAAAAGGTTACCCCTTTTTCCCGTGATGCGCTACTTAAACGATCGGGAGCCGACTAAGGTTGCTTAATCCTTAAATAAGGATATTTTTATTTACGGAATTCGTTCTTTGGGTGATAAAGCTTTATTTATTTACAAATCTTTTTTATATTATTAAAATACCCGAAATTGCACTAAAATATTTTATTAATAATTTAATACCGACCCATTACCGGATCAAGGCCTAAAAGGATGCAAATGGTCCGCGAGAAAGCATTAAAACCCGCTGGGGTTTTAATGCCTTCTCGGCTGGGCCATGCACTTCCTCGGTCCAGAGGAAATGGGTAGAAATTAATAAAACCCGTACGGGTTTTGTTAATTTCTGGCCCATTTTATCTTGGGTTGGACTTGGATTGATAAAAAAATGGTGTTAAATCATTATTAATTATTTTAATGCAAATTTTTAAATAATTAAAAGGGATTATAAAAGAATGAAAGAGTCGCCAGTCGATTTAAGGAAATCGACAAACCATAAAATGAAATAAATGACTCCGGTCTATGAACCCGATTTCTAAGTTCGGGGGTAAGGTTACGAATTCGAGAATTATAAGAACTCTCAAATCCGCATATTAGAAAACAGACTCTACTAAAATCGATCTTGAAATGAAAGAGAGCGGGGAGAAGTTTAATTAATTTCGCAACATTATATTCTTGCAAATGCAACGTTAAAACAATGCGGTTTTCATTACAAAATAAAAACAAATGAAGAACTTAAAACATAAATTACACAATTAAATACAATACTAATAATAATGAAAGCAAACCTCGTTTGATGAGGGATGAAGATTGCTCCCTTGGCTTGACCATGATCTTGGATAAAAGCAAAGTGTGTGGAATGGTGGGGAAGGTTGTGTATGGATAATGTGATGATGATAATAGTGATTATGTGAAAGAAGTAGAATATGGAGAGAATTTGAGTATAGTGATGATAGTTGGTGAGAATAATTGATGAAATAAGGGTGGAATGAAGGGGTATTTATAGGTGAAGGATGGATGTTTTGGAGGGAAATGGAGGGGGGATACATCCCTACAATCACGTTCTCTTCCCCGTGCAAAAGGAAAACCTCACCGGGTTTTGATCTCAGTCAAGCAAAGTCAAATTTCACGTAGGTTTTTTTTCATGGGATTGCATGGTGATTTCTGGCGCTAACTTTGAAGATTAAAACCCTAGCGGGTTTTAATTTCCCTCACACGGATCGCTGACGTATCTGGAAAAAAGGCGCGTCTCTCCTTCAAATAAAACCCCGGCGGATTTTATTTTCCCTGGGCCGGATAAAACCCCAGCGGGTTTTAGTTGTTTCTTAGGCCAGATTTGCTTCTTGGGCCTGCTTGAGGTTTATTAAAACCCTAGCGGGTTTTATATAGTATTGTGGGCTATTTTGATTTGCTCGGCCCGCATTGCTGATTCCATGGGCCCAATGACCCATTTTGGCCCAAATGACTTTGCTGAGTTTTGATGGGTCGGAATTGTGTTGGTGTAAATTCCGGTGTCTACAGAGAGCCCCCACTTTGATCGAGCCCGAATAGGACAAAGGTCAAAGTAGCTTGAGATGTTGTCTGCTTGATGTATGACTTAAAGATGGATGCTGTCGGTGCACTTTTATGTGGCGACCGGAAGGTGGATGATGTCGGCGCTGTCGTCGGAGGCCTTTAGGTGGCAACCGTTGGACGATTGGAGATGTTGACGATGTTGTCGGAGGCCTTTAGGTGGCAACCGTTGGACGACTGAAGATGTAGGTGATGTCGTCGGAGGCCTTTATGTGGCAACCGTTGGACACTAAAGATGTTGACGATGTCGTCGGAGGCCTTTAGGTGGCAACCGTTGGACGATTGAAGATGTCGGTGATGTCGTCGGAGGCCTTTAAGTGGCAACCGTTGGACGACCGAAGATGTTGACGATGTCGTCGGAGGCCTTTAAGTGGCAACCGCTAGACGACTGAAGATGTTGACGATGTCGTCGGAGGCCTTTAGGTGGCAATCGTTGGACGATTGAAGATGTTGATGATGTTGTCGGAGGCCTTTAGGTGGCAACCGTTGGACGACTGCTACTGGTACTCTTTTGAGTGGCAACTGGATGGTGGATGGTCCCTTTAGCGGCGACCTGAAAATCACAAGAAAACAAAGTGTTAGTTTTTTCTGAAAGGTAAGAGGGATTACTAGTTCAAATTTTTACTTGAGCCACGGAAACAAAGTGTGGCAATTGGATGGTGGATAGGCCACAATCTTTGGGCCGACAGTTGTGGATTGAATGAATATTTTCGACAGAATGCAACGAGCTTGGGTCGCGGAACTGGCCATGGCAATAACAAAACCCAGGCTGGTTTTATTGTCTTCTCTAGGCTGATGAGGAAGCTGGGCCGTGAAACTGGGCCAGGCAACTATAAAACCCTTGCGGGTTTTGTGATTTTTTTTCTTTTTTTTCTTCCTCGTGGGTGGAATCGAAGTGGGCCCGACCCACATGTGGACGAGAGCTAGCCACACCATCTTGCCTCTCCTTTGGGTGGCAAGGTGATGGCCTTTGGATTTTCGGCCAATGAAATGCATTTGGCATCTCGAGACGGGTCCTAAAAACGAACGGTTCACATTCACCCAACCTTTCTATAAATTCAATGCATTTCATTCATTCATTCATATCTTCTTCATCTTCTCCTCCATAGTTCCTCCCTCTCCTAAAGAAATTTTCTCTTTTGAAGAAGAAAATTCGGGTTTTAGAAGATGCGACCTCGGAGCCACAGGAATCCTTCTTTTCCTCATGCGGCGACATGGCCCCACGAAATGTCCTCTCGGCGCAACTTTGTTCCCAGTACGGAGGCCGCTCCTTTTGATCTCACTGTTCAGTCTTGGAACCATGCTTGGTTCTACCGTTCTCATGGCAAGGTAAGTTCTGAATTTTCTCTTATGCTTAGTTTAGTGTAAAAATAAGCAATCACGAATTTATTTTTCATGTCTTGTCGATTTTTAACTATTTTAAACATGCTTTAGATTAATCCATATTCGTGGCCTAGGATATTGAATAATCTTTTTATTTATGCATCCCAACTGAAAACCAGTCTTGCAAAATGGACACATCCCTACAATCACGTGCTCTTCCCCATGCAAAAGGAAAACCCCACCGGGTTTTGATCTCAGTCAAGCAAAGTCAAATTTCACGTGGGCTTTTTTCATGGGATTGCATGGTGATTTGTGGTGCCAACTTTGAAGATTAAAACCCTAGCGGGTTTTAATTTCCCTCACACGGATCGCTGATGTGGTAATTCTGGTTTGCTTGGAGGTGGTGTGCTCTAGGTATCCGGTGGTTGGTTGGTTTGGCTAAGAGCTTCCTGGAGTGGAAAATTCGAGAGCTTGGGAAGATAGTTTGGGCTTAGGTGAGGAAGGGGCTGGTGGTTGGGCCCTTTTTGGGCCTTGGGGGGGCAGGTTATCTGCGTGGGTGGGGTGACGTGATATTAAGTGGGTCTCAGCAGGCGTGGACTGGGAGTAGCGTGTGTGGGTTAATGAGTTTAAGAGGACAGAGTTGAGAAGGCTGGGGTCATTGATAGGGGTGTTAGGGGGAAACTAGAACGTAAATATTCTGACAGGGGAGGATTCGGGCTGAAGGAGGGAGATTTTCTTCTGTAATTTCAGGTTGATGTGATGGTGGAATTAATAGAGTAGTTGGGAAGATGGGGAACGCTTCAGGAGCTTCTCAAGCACGTAAAATGACGGAAGTGCCAGTATATGTTCCTCCTTTTAAAAGGGGAGACAGAAGAACGCGAAGGACAGAAAATCAAGAGGCGTTTTTCTATAAAAGGAAGGGGAGTCGAACAGAGTATCAGTGTCAGTTCTCTTATTCTAGAGGGAGTTGGGAGCAGTTATGGTATCAAAAGAAAGTGCAGAAAAGAGAGTGCTTCACTCAAAGTCGGAGGGGGAGAAAAATGGAGAGGGATTTCAGGAGGAGGAATACTGTGAGTTTTGCGTTAGGCCCTAGGATGGGGGCTCGGGTGGATCTCAACCCTCCTCCCTTGGGGGTTGAGATAAGGCTGGATAATACGTTTATTGGGTATGTTACAGACGGGAAGGAATGGGATGAGGGGGCGTTACAACGTTTGGTGGATGCGAACTGGGTGTTAAGGAGCTCGGTGTGAGTGAAGAATGTGGGTGACCAGAGGTTTTCATTCTTGTTTATGCATCCAGAAGACTGTCTGGATATGTTGGCTCAACGCTCGGTAAACTTCAATGGTTCGTTGATGGCGCTTCAGAAAATTACGGCTGATATGCGACCGAGTGAGGTAAACTTCCGATCTATCTCTCTTTGGGTGTAGATCGAAGGGTAACCTTTTCGCCATAAGTGGGCAAGTATGGCTTTTAAGCTTGTGCGCCTGATTGGAGACGTTCCGGATGTCGACATTCATGGAGTTGCCGATTTTTCGTTAAATAATGTTAGGGTTCTTGTTAGGATGGAGTTGGCGAAGCCACTGGTGCCAGGGGCTTATGCGAGAGATGATTATGGGAATGTTTTCTGGGTGTTCTTTAGGTATGAAAATGTTTTCGTCTTTTGTCGGAAGTGTGGGAGAATCGGCCACCATGATTTTGATTGTGCTTTACCAACGGTGGTGGCGAGGGAACAAGTCAAATCGAGGATCCTAGAGGCAGCGCAGAAGGTGTATGCCATCATTCCCGGGGAAGGGGCGTGCTATTCTGGGAAGGTGCGTGCTTTTCCAATCAAAAGAGGCTACCTTACAACTCGACTTCGGATGGGACAGCGCCAGCACCCGCCTGCAACTGATCCGGAGCTCCATTATCCGGAGTTCTTCGAGGTGGAGGAGTATGTGGAGGAGGGGTTTGGACCTGTAATTGATATATCCTCGGAAGAAAGAGGGGAACCGAGTAGTGCACGAAGAAGAAGAGGGGGACCAGATGGTGGGCATGGCGGGGAGGATAATGCAGGTCATCGTGGGGTAAGGAGGAGGAGTGGGGATGGACCAGTGGTACACATCTCGAGGAATGAGGGAGGTGGGAATGAGACAGAGGTGCTTATGGAAGTAGATGAAGAGGGTGGTGCGGACGGCGGGCTTGGGGGGTTCAGGGCGCAAGAGTTGAGGGAGACGGGGAGGATCCCATGGAAGCAGCTGGAGGAGAGGAGAACGATCAGGAGGGTGCAGATGAGGAGGATGGGGGGGAGGGGATGAGGATGAAGATCCTGATCAAATGAGCGATCATAGCGCCAATTCGAGTGATGGAGGAGATGAAGATGGCGAAGGACATGGGACTGCGGGAGGAGGAGGGGGGCAAGTAGTGAGTATGGATAGGAGGGAAATGAAAATGGGGATGTGAGGAGTCAGACCGGCGGGGATGGAGGCTCTGGTAGCAGCTACAGGCCGCGTACTCCGGGTAGTGCAACTAATCAGGCTGAGTACTTCTATAGTGCGTGCATGGGAAGTTCTGAACAAAGCATGCAATCACGTACTACGAGTACTTTAAGCGAACTGCTGGAGCGAAGTGGGGGCCCAATGGATTTCTCCCCCAATAATCTGCCAAGGGAGCCTTTTTCCCCTCTTGGACCACCTGGTGACCAAGGTTACATTATTCGTGAGGCGATTCGGAGGTTGCACTCAGTGGGGAATTCGTCAGGTAACCCCCTTGAGGGCAATTCAGTCTTTTCTTTTAATAATGTGGACAACAGTTATCCCCATTTCTTTTCATCTTCATTTCCACATGGGGATGGGTCTTTTTCAAAGGGGGAGTTTGGGGAAACCTCTAGGGCAACCTTGTCGCCTTCTAGGGGAGTTGGAAAAGGACATTTATTGGGGGCAATTTATGCCAATCCCCAACTGCCTTTGAACAGATTAGGGGGAGGGGAATCGTATATATATGAGAGGGAGGAGCCTAGTTCGTTGGGCTCGGGAGATCTTAAAAGTGGGGAGTTTGTGGGGGAAGTGTTTCCTGGGCATGTTCCAAGTCTTTTCCAGGTGTCGGATTCCGAACAGGAACCGGAACAGTGGTTTCAGTATACTCCAAATTCACCGTCATCAGAGGATACTCTGAGTATGGGAGGGGGTGGTGGAGAGAGTCTTGAGGAGGAAAATTTGAATTGGCCTCCTGTGTTTGAGAGAGTGGGGGATAAAATCAGGAAGGAGAAGGGAAAGGAGGAGGAAACTTATGTAGGGCTGACCAAAACTATAACTTTCAAACCTTCTGTTTGCTCAAAGTCTAGTTCTTTGGACTCAACTGTGGGCAGGGTGGAAATTTTTTCAAAGAAACGACAGCGAAGAGCCAGGAGCGAGGAGCTGGATGGGGAGGATCAAGGGGATGAAGCTTCTTCGGCTTTTGCTGAGGAAATCCTCCAGGTTCGAGCTAAGAGACAACAGAGGGAGCAAATGGTGATGATCTTACAAAAGGAGTTTGACGCTTTCTTGAAGGTTGAAGAAGAGAAGAAAGGAGGTCAGTGGTGGGAGTTGCTTGCTGAACGGGTGGCGGAGGCAGCCCAGAAAATGCCTCCTCCATCACCATGATTGTTGCATCTTGGAATTGCAGAGGTTTGGGGCAGGCGGACCTCTCTGCAATTCCTTATGTCCGATGGGTGTCGTCTTTTTTGCATTTGGATGTAATCTGTCTTTTTGAGTCAAAGTTGTCTTTAGACATTGCTAGGGGTGTTGTTAAGCGCATGGGGTTCCCTTGTTCTTTTGGGGTGGATGTTGTAGGTAGGTGAGGGGGTATCATTGTTGGTTGGAAGCAGGAGTCTGTGTTTTCAATTGTGTGTTGTGATGCAAACTTTGTAATCTTGCAATCGTGTGGAATGAATGTTGCTTTGTGGTACGTTGTGTTTGTATGGGTGCCCTACTTATCAAGGCAGACAGGATGTGTGGGATCGTCTGGCAGGGGCTGTAATGGGGTTACAAGGGCCTGTTGTTGTCATGGGCGATTTTAATCAGATTGAGGATAGTACTCAAAAAGCAGGGGGATCGGCCAGAGTAAGAGGGGAACAACAGTTCTGGGACTGGAAAACCATGCTGGATTTGCATGATATACCCTTCACTGGGGCTGCGTTCACATGGACTAATAAAAGGAGGGGTGAGGAGTGCATATGGGAACGGCTTGATAGAGCCTATGGTTCCTCTCAATGGATGACTACGTTTCCAAATTCGTTTGTTCACAACTTTCCAATCATCTTCTCTAATCATGCGTTGGTAGCTTTGCATATAAAAAAAGAGGATAGACCTAAAAGGACCTTTTTTAGGTTGGACCCTTGGGTGACAAAGTGGAACAAATTCAGGTTTGAGGCTGAGAAGCTTATTCAGTCCAACCATGTTCAAGGAAGCGCGTCCTTTCGGTGTGTCACCTGGTTGAGGTTAATCCGGTAGATGGGGAGGGCGCTTTTGTTTGAGTCAAAGAAGACACAGCTTCAACCCACTACAAATGCGATTGAAGAACTGAAGGAGTTGCAACATAGGGTAGCTACGTTTGGTATGGATGAGTCTGCATTTGCTAGGGCAATGCAACAGGAGGAGTCTGTGGAGACTATGATTCGGGAAATTCACGAATTCTGGGTCAATAGGAGCAAAGTCAAGTGGGCTGGGCTTGGGGACCAGCCTACGACCTTTTTCTTCCAGAAGTATAGAAAGCGACAGGCTTACAACCGGATCCAATGTTTGACGCTTACAAATGGGCTACAATCCTTTAATGAACTGGATTTTCTGGGAGAATTTTATTGGGAGTTCTCTGGGCTGTTTAGGCCCACAAGCCCTATGGCGCAAGTACGGACTTCTGTTATGGGCCAGGTAGTGGGGAATATTAAAAAGGCCCTTACGGATGAGGAGAAAGATGGGCTTCTAAAACCCTTTTCTCGAGCTGATGTTGAAGATGTTATTTGGAGTTTGAAGCCGGGTAAAAGTCCTGGTCTGGATGGAATACCCGCTGAATTCTTCCAAAACTGCTGGGGTGTGGTTGGCAACAATATTGTTAAGACGGTGTTGGAGGCGGTTAATCATGGTGCGTTTGTGGGAGAACTAAACAACACCAATATTTTTCTATTGAAGAAGAAGCTGGAAGCGCAGACGGTGGCCGACTTTTGCCCAATTACTCTTTGTAATGTTGTGTATCGGGTCATTGCAAAGTGTTTGGTTGGGCGCTTGAGGAGAGTTATGGGGTCTTTAGTCTCTGATGTTCAAGCCGCCTTTGTTCCTGGTCGACTGAAGGAGGACAACATCCTTGTGGTACATGAGGTTCTTCATTACTTGGCCAATAAGCGTCAGGGTATACAATACGCCGCTTTAAAAGTGGATATGAGTAAGGCTTATGATAGGATCCAATGGGATTTCCTCGAAGCCGTTATGAGGAAAATGGGGTTTCCGGATAGGTGGGTCTTCATCCTTATGAGGTGCGTGACTACTGTCCGATATTCTGTGCTTGTGAATGGCATTCTCTCTCACCCAATTATACCAACCGCCGGGCTAAGACAAGGCGATCCTCTTTCGCCTTACCTTTTCCTCCTGCGTATGGAGGCTTTGTCTGCCACGATTGAGGAGGAGGCTCGAAATGGGAGGGTGAGAGGAGTTAAGATTGCCCGGGGGGCTCCGCCGATCACGAATCTGTTTTTTGTTGATGATGCGTTGTTTTTATCAATCGAGGTCGGTTCTGCCGCTCAAGAGTGTTATCGATAAGTATAGCCTGGCTTCGGGCCAAGTTATTAATTTACAGAAGTCATCTATGCGTTTCTCTAAAGGGGCTGGGCAAGAGGAAAAAGAGGGGATGAAAGTGATTTTTGGGTACCCGGAGGGAGGGTATTTTGAAAAATATCTGAGGGTACCTTCTACTGTTAGGAGGAAACGTACTAATCATTTTGGGTTTATGGTGGATGAGATTCGTCGACGGCTTGATTCTTGGAGATTTCACATGTTGTCAATGGCGGGGAAGGTGATCCTCATTAATGCTGTCTTGGTAGCTCTTCATCAACATGTTTTGAGTGTTTATTTAATTCCTTAGGTCGTGGTCAACAAGATTAACTCTATCATCCTTAGATTTTTATGGGGGAAGGTGGATGGGAGTCGCTCCATACACTGAAAGAATAAGCAGACGGTGTTCAAACCGAAAGGAGCGAGAGGGCTGGGAGTTAGGCATGTGGGGGCGTATAATAAGGCGTTATTACTAAAGCAGGCATGGCGCACTTACCACAATCAGGACTTGTTGATTTCCAGATTGTGGAAGGCTAGATACGGCGTTTCTTCTCCTATTGATTACCAGGAAGGGACTAAGGTCAAAGGGACTTCCTCAACAGTTTGGAGAGGGTTGAGTTCAGTGGTTGCTGCAGCAAAAGGACGCTTGCGGTGGAGTGTGGGAGATGGAAGGAGGATACCTGTGCTAGATCAGAGATGGCTTCCTGGGGGGGCTGTTAGACTTAGGGAGGAAATAGAGGTTGGGGACATATCGAATCTGAAGGTGCATGACTTAGTTGAGTGGGGGGGAAGGGACAGGGGAAATGGCATATGGAAATGGGATATGTTACATAATATGTTTACTGCTGAAACGGTGGACAGGATTGCTAGTGTATCCGCCTCAGCAAGGAATCCAGGACTTGCTTGGATGGCCTGGTAAGAATTCCTCAATCTATTCTATAAAGAGTGGTTATTTTGAATTCCTTATGCAGGGGAAGTATATGAAAAAACCGACAGAGGAGGAGACTAGATTCTGGAAAAATATTTGGCATTGTGATGCTCCTCCTAGAATAAGAACCTTCGTCTGGAGGGCAATGTTTAGACCCGATTTCGTGTCTAAATACAGCCTAAATCCTTAGAAGGGCCAAATGGGCCAATTTTGCACCAATCTTGGGAATCCCGAGATTCCCTAAGATTCCCCGAGCCCTAGTCGTGTCAAAGGCAGAGGATTAGAAGGGTCGGTCATGTCAAAAGGCAGCGGAAGCGGAGGCAACTACCAAGAGTACTCGAAGGAATCGCGTCGAGAGAGTCTGTGGCCACGGTCACATCGACCGTAGCCATGGTATGATGGAGCCAAGACCAAAGTGAAGAGGCCTTGCACCCGAACTAGACTGTGGTCACGGTCACTTTTACCGTGGTCACGGTGGGATCTTCACCCTGCCTAAGGAAGAATCTGACCGAACTAGACCGTGGCCACGGTCGCCCAAGACCGTAGCCACGGCGGTGCGAAGGAGCGAGAAGTTGTCAGCCCTAATCGCCTAGACCGTGACCACGTTGCATGGGGACCGTGCCCACGGTGATGCGAAGCGAAGAAATCGCCGCTTACGCAGATCGCGATCCACCTTGACCGCGCTCCACCTGCAACGCTTTTATCTGTTGTGTAAAATGATGAGTTTTGAGTAACAACCTTGATTACTATTTAATGTATTTAGGTCATTTTAGCCAAGAGGGAGATTAGACAGCAGCTTTACCTATCTTTTATGATACTTTAGCACTCTTTATCACATTGGAAGTCTTAGATTAGAGGGATTAAGGAAGATCTTTGCTGAGATTATTAGTTCTTGTATTGGATTCTCTTGATTATTATTGGAAGTTTGAAGATTATTCTCGACTTCGGAGCATTGGAGCTTTATTATTCTGAAGTTTTCTCCCTTGTCATCACAATCAATGAGCATTTCTTAACCTTTCTCTCTCTAGTTTATTGCTTATTTACTAATCTCTGTTTTGTTATTATTGATATTGTTGGTGTTATTGAATGTTTATTGTTATCTTGTTTACTCTTTTAGGCATGAATGAAGTTGTTGAAGTTATTATCATGATAGTTAGGATGCTTAGTGGCTAGAACCTTAATGGGTTAGGGAGATATTAAGGGTGTGAATGGGTAATTAGGTTTGGGTTAGCAATATTAGTGAGTAACTAGTTAGGAAATCAACTTCCTAATCCTATCCTTCCCTCAAGTGGGATGTATTTAGGTGCGAAAGCATCCCGAATACATCCAATGCTTGTTGGAAGGTAGGAATTAGGATAGTTAGTATTCTAGTTCGCGAAAGCGAATAGAAACTAACTAGGAAATTTCGTTCTATTAACTTTCCCGAGTATGTCTATGGATTTCGGGGAAGTTAATCCGGACTAACCTTTAAAGAGGAAGTCCGGTGGGTGTTTTCTAACGGAATTACCATTTGATTTCCCTTTTTCGTTACTCTCTTGTTGCGAAACCCATTTCCTCATTCCCGTTTGCATCCCGAAAGTCTCCCGACACCCATTGTTTCACCTTTTTGACTGAACATAGCGTGTTTGTATTGTTTTCACCCTAAAGTCTTTCATCCTTTCATGATCATAAACCATACCTAGAGTCAACTAGTTGCAGCTAAGGCCCCTAGCTCCCTGTGGAAGAACGATAAAACCGTGGTCTTACAAACCACTCAATTAACAGGCAGCTGTTGATGCTCTCCCGACTGGGGTTAATAGAAAAAAAAAAGGAAACTGGTGGAGGAGGAGTGATGTTGGTGTGGAGGGGTGGTGGAGGATTTGGGGCATCTGTTTAGGTTCTGTACGATTGCTAAACACATGTGGAGAGGAGCACGATTAGGGATCTGTTCGGAGGTTAATCAACATGTAGGCTGGTGGCAGTGGATAAAGGACTGGGTGATGTATCTCGCGAAAGGAAAGGAGGATGGGAGGGAGAAGGTTGGTGACTTCCGCTGCACAATGTGGGCTATATGGAAAACAAGGAATAGGGTGAGCTTAAATGATGAGAGGGCTTCAGCTTGGCTTTTAAGTGAGACCCTAGGGAAGGAGGAAAAGGAAATGGGATGGTGGAGAAAGGTCCAAGAGTGGAACAAGAGGAGTAAAATATCCAGGGGTGTGAACAGGGCGCCTTGCTCATACAAGTGGGGGAATCGGGATGTTCGGGAGGAGGATGGTGTTTTTTTGGTGGATGGAGCCTATAGAAAGGATGATGGAAAGTTAGCAGCAGCATGGGTAATGGTGGGGTCGGAGGCGCAGGGCCAAAGCGATGTCTACACGGGAGTGGGGGAGTCGGCTTTGGTTAGTGAGCTGCTGGCCCTTCGGTTGGCTTTGCAAGAAGGGAATAGAAGAGGGTTGAGTTCTATTGTTATCTGAACGGACTCGGCTGTGGCAGTTGAGGCCCTGGTTGACGTGCATCGGGCTCCTGTTGAGTGCAGAAGTCTGGTGTGGGCATGTAAGTTGGAGATCAGCAAAATTGATAGCAGGCAAGTCTTAAAGGTGTCGCGCCTAATGGTTCAACCTGCACACCGGGTGGCAAGACAGGCGGTTCGTGGAGGCAGTGTTACCTAGGTGTTCGCTTGTGTAGTTTTAGGTGTTGGTTTGTTTGT
This sequence comes from Portulaca oleracea, assembly GCA_029582165.1. NCBI lineage: Eukaryota > Viridiplantae > Streptophyta > Magnoliopsida > Caryophyllales > Portulacaceae > Portulaca > Portulaca oleracea. Next base: position 33,950,481 of record CM055888.1, on the reverse strand, counting down.
GTGGTTTTCGTTTTGTGTTTTTTGTTGTTGTTGCTGTCTCTGTTGGCAAAAAAAAATAGTATATAACCTCCCAAAAACTTTCTTTTTTTTTTAGGGGGGACAAAAAAGGAAAAAGTAAAAAGGAAAAGGAGAGGAAAAAGAAATCAAGATGAAATTCACTCACCCCCTCTCTACACTTAAATTTTGCAATGTCCCCATTGCATAAAAAGCATAAGAATAGGCACAAGGAAATAAAATAAAATAAAGTAAAAAAATAAAAATTAACTAAGGAGAAAATGAAGAGAAAAACAAATTAAAAAAAATAAATAAATAAGGTTATGTACAAAGGAGCAATAGTACCGGGTTGAATGTTGGGTGCATCCAAGCAATCATCTTCATGTTATTAGTCTCCATACTATGGTTTGTAGAGCATCAGCCACTCTACTTCTCTTTCCTCAACAGGTAACTCCAAAAATGGCTTCAACCTTTGACCATTGGCTTTAAACTGCGAATTTGTTATCGGGTCCTGTATTTCTATAGCACCATGGGGAAAAACACGAGAAATAATATAAGCACCTGTCCAACGAGATCTCAACTTACCTGGGAAAAGGTGTAGCTTGGAGTCATATAGCAGCACCTTCTGGCCTGGAAAAAACTCTTTTCTTTGAATGTTGCTGTCATGAAACAATTTGGCTCTCTCCTTGTGAATTCTAGAGTTCTCATAGGACTCCATCCTTATTTCCTCCAACTCACTTAACTGCAATTTTCTCTCTACCCCGGCTGCCTCTAAGTCAAGGTTCAAAGTCTTTGGTGCCCACATAGCCTTATGCTCAAGCTCTACAAGAAGATGACATGACTTACCGTAGGCAACTCTAAAAGGAGACATGCCTAAAGGAGTCTTAAAGGCAATCTGATGTATGTTAGCTCATAAAGATCAGAGTATTGAACTAGAATGCATCATACAACTCACAACACACCAGAACTACTGTAATAACAATAGCTAATTGGAAACATTTGGCTGGAATAGAAGACAACCCAATGAGGAAAATAAAAGATAGGCTTGCTTACAGTTGATACAGACACACCACAACTGCAATCAAGGGCAAAGGACTCTCACATTCATACTCCTACAGACACACCAGAGCAAGGATGATCAAGCACAGCTGACACTTACTGGATTCTTGCCAAAATCCAGTGACAGGAGCTTATTTAACCAAGACTTTGAGAGTTATCTGCTACTCACAAACACATAGAGGTTCTAAGACACTCGAGAATACTATTGAATGAACACTGAGATGCCTTTCATTGCTGGAAACTTCAGAATATAAAGACTACCTTAGTTTAATTAGCAGCTGCTTAAGCATAAGCTAACTGACTAATCTCCCTGGACTAATTCTAACTTACAATACTTAAAACAAATACATATGATTACATCCTAAGCTAGCTACTATGATCCGGATTACATTTGTTTAGAAAATAAAAGAAGAATGCTAGCTAAAACCTGATTGGACCAAATGCCAAAAGGGTGGCAAAATGGATCAATAAGGAGCTTTCCTGCCTAAGGGGGTAAACTTTAAGTTACTGAGGTAATTCCCGCGCCAAAGTTAACCTGGATATAATCTCAACAGGTTAAGATCGAGTTGGAAAGACCAAAATAACCCCTATGGACAGATAACAAAAGACTTAGCCTCAGAACTGAGGTTCTGGAAAAACTGATAACAAACAACCCTGCTGGGAGTTAGGCATGTGGGGGCGTATAATAAGGCGTTATTACTAAAGCAGGCATGGCGCACTTACCACAATCAGGACTTGTTGATTTCCAGATTGTGGAAGGCTAGATACGGCGTTTCTTCTCCTATTGATTACCAGGAAGGGACTAAGGTCAAAGGGACTTCCTCAACAGTTTGGAGAGGGTTGAGTTCAGTGGTTGCTGCAGCAAAAGGACGCTTGCGGTGGAGTGTGGGAGATGGAAGGAGGATACCTGTGCTAGATCAGAGATGGCTTCCTGGGGGGGCTGTTAGACTTAGGGAGGAAATAGAGGTTGGGGACATATCGAATCTGAAGGTGCATGACTTAGTTGAGTGGGGGGGGAGGGACAGGGGAAATGGCATATGGAAATGGGATATGTTACATAATATGTTTACTGCTGAAACGGTGGACAGGATTGCTAGTGTATCCGCCTCAGCAAGGAATCCAGGACTTGCTTGGATGGCCTGGTAAGAATTCCTCAATCTATTCTATAAAGAGTGGTTATTTTGAATTCCTTATGCAGGGGAAGTATATGAAAAAACCGACAGAGGAGGAGACTAGATTCTGGAAAAATATTTGGCATTGTGATGCTCCTCCTAGAATAAGAACCTTCGTCTGGAGGGCAATGTTTAGACCCGATTTCGTGTCTAAATACAGCCTAAATCCTTAGAAGGGCCAAATGGGCCAATTTTGCACCAATCTTGGGAATCCCGAGATTCCCTAAGATTCCCCGAGCCTTGGTCGTGTCAAAGGCAGAGGATTAGAAGGGGCCATGTCAAAGGCGCGAAGCGAGGCAACGGTGAAGAGTACTCAAGGGAAGGCGTGGCCGAGAGAGTCTGTGGCCACGGTCACATCGATCGTAGCCATGGTATGATGGAGCCAAGACCAAAGTGAAGAGGCCTTGCGCACCGAACTGCGTAGTGGTCACGGCCACTTTACCGTGGTCACGGTGGGATCTTCACCGCCTAAGGAAGAATCGACCGAACTGGCGTGGCCACGGCCGCCAAGACCGTGAGCCACGCGGCGGTGCGAAGCGAGAAGTTGTCGACCCTAATCGCCTAGACCGTGACCACGTTGCATGGGGACCGTGCCACGGTGATGCGCGAAGAGAAGAAATCGCCGCGGCTACGCCACTGCGCGATCCTCGCGGGCGATTTTGTCTGTTGTGTAAAATGATGAGTTTTGAGTAACCTTGATTACTATTTAATGTATTTAGGTCATTTTAGCCAAGAGGGAGATTAGACAGCAGCTTTACCTATCTTTTATGATACTTTAGCACTCTTTATCACATTGGAAGTCTTAGATTAGAGGGATTAAGGAAGATCTTTGCTAAGATTATTAGTTCTTGTATTGGATTCTCTTGATTATTATTGGAAGTTTGAAGATTATTCTCGACTTCGGAGCATTGGAGCTTTATTATTCTGAAGTTTTCTCCCTTGTCATCACAATCAATGAGCATTTCTTAACCTTTCTCTCTCTAGTTTATTGCTTATTTACTAATCTGTTTTGTTATTATTGATATTGTTGGTGTTATTGAATGTTTATTGTTATCTTGTTTACTCTTTTAGGCATGAATGAAGTTGTTGAAGTTATTATCATGATAGTTAGGATGCTTAGTGGCTAGAACCTTAATGGGTTAGGGAGATATTAAGGGTGTGAATGGGTAATTAGGTTTGGGTTAGCAATATTAGTGAGTAACTAGTTAGGAAATCAACTTCCTAATCCTATCCTTCCCTCAAGTGGGATGTATTTGGAGTGAAAGCATCCCGAATACATCCAATGCTTGTTGGAAGGTAGGAATTAGGATAGTTAGTATTCTAGTTCACGAAAGCGAATAGAAACTAACTAGGAAATTTCGTTCTATTAACTTTCCCGAGTATGTCTATGGATTTCGGGGAAGTTAATCCGGACTAACCTTTAAAGAGGAAGTCCGGTGGGTGTTTTCTAACGGAATTACCATTTGATTTCCCTTTTTCGTTACTCTCTTGTTGCGAAACCCATTTCCTCATTCCCGTTTGCATCCCGAAAGTCTCCCGACACCCATTGTTTCACCTTTTTGACTGAACATAGCGTGTTTGTATTGTTTTCACCCTAAAGTCTTTCATCCTTTCATGATCATAAACCATACCTAGAGTCAACTAGTTGCAGCTAAGGCCCCTAGCTCCCTGTGGAAGAACGATAAAACCGTGGTCTTACAAACCACTCAATTAACAGGCAGCTGTTGATGCTCTCCCGACTGGGGTTAATAGAAAAAAAAAAAAGGAAACTGGTGGAGGAGGAGTGATGTTGGTGTGGAGGGGTGGTGGAGGATTTGGGGCATCTGTTTAGGTTCTGTACGATTGCTAAACACATGTGGAGAGGAGCACGATTAGGGATCTGTTCGGAGGTTAATCAACATGTAGGCTGGTGGCAGTGGATAAAGGACTGGGTGATGTATCTCGCGAAAGGAAAGGAGGATGGGAGGGAGAAGGTTGGTGACTTCCGCTGCACAATGTGGGCTATATGGAAAACAAGGAATAGGGTGAGCTTAAATGATGAGAGGGCTTCAGCTTGGCTTTTAAGTGAGACCCTAGGGAAGGAGGAAAAGGAAATGGGATGGTGGAGAAAGGTCCAAGAGTGGAACAAGAGGAGTAAAATATCCAGGGGTGTAAACAGGGCGCCTTGCTCATACAAGTGGGGGAATCGGGATGTTCGGGAGGAGGATGGTGTTTTTTTGGTGGATGGAGCCTATAGAAAGGATGATGGAAAGTTAGCAGCAGCATGGGTAATGGTGGGGTCGGAGGCGCAGGGCCAAAGCGATGTCTACACGGGAGTGGGGGAGTCGGTTTTGGTTAGTGAGCTGCTGGCCCTTCGGTTGGCTTTGCAAGAAGGGAATAGAAGAGGGTTGAGTTCTATTGTTATCTGAACGGACTGGCCGCGCGCTGAGGCCCCGCCGACGTGCAGACGGCTCCCGCTGAGTGCAGAAGTCCGTGTGGGCATGTAAGTTGGAGATCGGCCAAAATTGATAGCGTGCAAGTCTTAAAGGTGTCGCGCCTAATGGTTCAACCTGCACACCGGGTGGCAAGACAGGCGGTTCGTGGAGGCAGTGTTACCTAGGTGTTCGCTTGTGTAGTTTTAGGTGTTGGTTTGTTTGTGTGGTTTTCGTTTTGTGTTTTGTTGTTGTTCTTTGTCTGTTGGCAAAAAAAAATAGTATATAACCTCCCAAAAACTTTCTTTTTTTTTTTAGGGGACAAAAAAGGAAAAAGTAAAAAGGAAAAGGAGAGGAAAAAGAAATCAAGATGAAATTCACTCACCCCCTCTCTACACTTAAATTTTGCAATGTCCCCATTGCATAAAAAGCATAAGAATAGGCACAAGGAAATAAAATAAAATAAAGTAAAAAAATAAAAATTAACTAAGGAGAAAATGAAGAGAAAAACAAATTAAAAAAAATAAATAAATAAGGTTATGTACAAAGGAGCAATAGTACCGGGTTGAATGTTGGGTGCATCCAAGCAATCATCTTCATGTTATTAGTCTCCATACTATGGTTTGTAGAGCATCAGCCACTCTACTTCTCTTTCCTCAACAGGTAACTCCAAAAATGGCTTCAACCTTTGACCATTGGCTTTAAACTGCGAATTTGTTATCGGGTCCTGTATTTCTATAGCACCATGGGGAAAAACACGAGAAATAATATAAGCACCTGTCCAACAAGATCTCAACTTACCTGGGAAAAGGTGTAGCTTGGAGTCATATAGCAGCACCTTCTGGCCTGGAAAAAACTCTTTTCTTTGAATGTTGCTGTCATGAAACAATTTGGCTCTCTCCTTGTGAATTCTAGAGTTCTCATAGGACTCCATCCTTATTTCCTCCAACTCACTTAACTGCAATTTTCTCTCTACCCCGGCTGCCTCTAAGTCAAGGTTCAAAGTCTTTGGTGCCCACATAGCCTTATGCTCAAGCTCTACAAGAAGATGACATGACTTACCATAGGCAACTCTAAAAGGAGACATGCCTAAAGGAGTCTTAAAGGCAATCTGATGTATGTTAGCTCATAAAGATCAGAGTATTGAACTAGAATGCATCATACAACTCACATACACACCAGAATGACTGTAATAACAATAGCTAATTGGAAACATTTGGCTGGAATAGAAGACAACCCAATGAGGAAAATAAAAGATAGGCTTGCTTAATCTGATACACACCACAACCGCAATCAAGGGCAAAGGACTCTCACATTCATACTCCTACTGCAGACACCAGAGCAAGGATGATCAAGCACGGTGACACTTCATCGGATTCTTGCCAAAATCCAAAGGATGTGAGCTTATTTAACCAAGACTTTGAGAGTTATCTACTCACAAACACATAGAGGTTCTAAGACACTCGAGAATACTATTGAATGAACACCGAGATGCCTTTCATTCTTGGAAACTTGAATATAAAGACTACCTTAGTTTAATTAGCACGCTAAGCATAAGCTAACCGACTAATCTCCCTGGACTAATTCTAACTTACAATACTTAAAACAAATACATATGATTACATCCTAAGCTAGCTACTATGATCCGGATTACATTTGTTTAGAAAATAAAAGAAGAATGCTAGCTAAAACCTGATTGGACCAAATGCCAAAAGGGTGGCAAAATGGATCAATAAGGAGCTTTCCTGCCTAAGGGGGTAAACTTTAAGTTACTGAGGTAATTCCCGCGCCAAAGTTAACCTGGATATAATCTCAACAGGTTAAGATCGAGTTGGAAAGACCAAAATAACCCCTATGGACAGATAACAAAAGACTTAGCCTCAGAACTGAGGTTCTGGAAAAACTGATAACAAACAACCCTGCTGGGATTGTCTGTTCTGGCATCTGAAACTTGTTGTTGCCATGCTCGAACATGATGGGACTTGACTTGGACTTGAAAATGGCATGGCAAAGAACAAAAAACTCCTAGGGAACCTTGGCTGAATCTTCCTCAATCAATAGATAGGGCATTGAGAAAGACTGCTGCTTGGAATGTTGCTGCTGGGAAATAAATTTGGTCTGAATGACCAATGCTGATGAGCTGGATGGCTGTAGGTGCCAAGACTTGCCTCACAAGTGTGTAACAAGCTTGGATGGATGCTGTTGGTGGACTGGTGGATGCTGGTGAAGTTATGAGCCTCCTGCTGGGTAGCTGAACTGCTGAGTGACATGCTGAATGACCTGCTGTCCTTGTTGGGATTTGGAAGCCTGCTGTTTCTGCTGGAAATGCTTCCTTAGCTGCTGAGTTTGGTAATTCAATATGGTCTACTCCTTGTGTTGCTGCTGAAAGTGTTAATGAAGCTCCTATGGATGCCTTCTTTGCTGATGAAGCTGCTGCTGCTTGCTGTTCTTCATAATGGTCTCCATCACATTCCTATAAGCCCAAAGAGCATCAAGAAGCTTATCTGACCAATCTTTTCGGTTCCTATTCACAGTTTTCTCCAAAATCTGTTTGATCTGTCTCTTAGAAACCTCTACCTGGATACTAGTCTGGGGGTGATAAGGGGTGGCTAAGCGATGTACAATGGAGTATTTATGCATCAAAGGAGCAATTTTCAAAATGGGTACCTCGATCACTAATGATAACCCTAGGCATGCCATACCTCGCAAAAATGTTCTCCCTAAGTAATTTCAAAGCTACTCTAGTCTCAGTTTACCTGGTTGGCACTGCCTCTATCCACTTAGGCACATAATCCACAGCCAAAAGAATATACTCATTCCCAAAAGAAGAAGGAAACGGTCCCATAAAGTCAATCCCCCAAGCATCAAAGATATCAACCCCAATAATTGGACTAAGGGGCATCATGTCTCTCCTACTGATTTTCCCAGTCTGTTGACATCTAGGACAACTCTTACATTACAAATGAGCATCCTTAAACAAAGTAGGGGCTCATCATTCTGAGAGATCCTCACCCCATGGCGAAGACCATGGAGAAACGCCGCATAAGCTACTTTACCCCAGTTCAGTCGACGGATATCGTCGAAGTTCAGCAAATTCCCCATCCAAGACAGCAATATGTTATCGCCATGATTGGCAAATATGGTGGAGCCAATAAATTTTGCCATGAACAAGCAGCGGCGCTGGTCCAGCGGCAGAGAGGTAAAGTTGACGCTAAATAAGGCCTCGAAATACGGGTACGACAAGCTGGCTAAACCCTGCCCAGGCCAGAAACGCGCCAGTACAGGGCCCAACATAGCCATGACTCCCGGAGGAGGATCTTTGAGAAATTCCACATTTTGACCACCCCAACAAAGGCTTGTGATCATAACGAAGTCGGTTGGGGTCACCGTCATCTCGTCTACCGGCAGATGAATGGAATTGGTGGTATCCCAAAACCTTTCAACCATAGCTCTCCCGAAGACACGATGGGTTTTGCCATTCCAAGCCACTAGACATGACCGAAAAGTGACCAAGCCAGTAGCTGCCAGAGTGTCGCGACCAAAATCTTCCAAGGACTCAACAAACTTTAGGAGTTTTTTCAGATTCCCACAGGTCTATAGGGAATCCTCCTAAAACATCGAAGCATGAACTCGGTTAGCACTCTACTAACGGGTCAAAACATGGGAGATTACAAAAGAAAACCGCATGACATTCCACTTTGTGCCGATTCAAGAGGAAGGCCCACAGCCACAATCACAAAAGGAAGGTTGCCGGGCTTTCCCATTTTCCTCAGCCCACCAGCCAAGCCCACGTGAATTTTGGCCCAGTACACAAAAAGGAAAGTCGTTAGGCCTTCTTAATTTTCTTCGGCTTATCACAGCCTCGCGCAGCTGCCTGACCCAATGCATTAGAAGGGAAGGTCGTCGAGCCTAATATATATAAAAAAAATGGGTCGTGAACTTTCATTTTGGGTCGGTTATCATGTGAACAAAATTTTGGGCATTTTTCAACTTTGGGCAAAATAAAGAGGCACATGCAAGTATTCAAAGGGCTATAAAGTATCAAGCATGCAACATGGAATTAGCTAAAATCGACAAGACATGATGAAATTAACCATTTCTGCTTACTCATTTTACGCTAAAATAAATGTTGACAAAGAAGGGTCCGACGATTACCTTGATATGCGACTGATGGTACCAAACATGGTTCTAGTTGCGCGGAGTCAAGTCAGCAGCGGAAGCCTCGGACCCTGGGAATAAAGCTTCGCCTAGAAACGCCTTCGTGGGTAGGGATGGCAATGGTTAGGGTCTGGGGCAGGTCCTACTGGACCCGGACCCGGACCCGCCAAAATTTATTGGACCCGTACCCGCCCCGGGACCCGATGGGTATCAGAAATTCAGTAATTTTTTGATTCTATTTAAAAACACCTATTTTTAACACAATAAAAACATCAAAATACCAATATACGATGATACGTGCGAATTCTAAGTTTCCAACGTTAAAACATCACAAAAGTCAATAAGACATCAACAAAATGTGTGAGTGTGGTGTTGTTGCTGCGGACTGCGGCGCTGCGTCGCCTGGTGGAGATTGGAGAATGTGTGAGTGTGGTGTGTGGACTGTGAATGGAGATGGAGAATGAAGATGGAGTGTGTGAGATTGTGAGGTGAGAGGGGAGGGAGATGGGCATTAGGCAGTAGAGTAGTATTGTGGCTGTGGTGAATGTGGCCTGCGTGAAAGTGATTGTGTGACAGAATCACATACTAGGGTTTTAATCTTATTTCAAATTTAGTTAACTAAATTCTTTTGTAAAATTAATTATAATTGTTCATATTGTGACGGGTCCATGCTTGGACCCAGACCCGGACCCACAAAATTCTTTTCAGACCCATACCCGCCCTAAGACCCGCCGGGTCCAATTTTTGGACCCAGACCCGTCTTAATGGGGCGGGTCCAGGCCGGGTCCAAGACCCGCTGCCATCCCTATTCGTGGGCCCACCCTGCTGCATAGGGAAGAGGGGGGATTCCTCTGGCTTTGTGGCTGCATCTTTCTTCGATTAAAAGACAAGACTAATAATTTTCAAGAAGAGGATTTTTGGGAGCAATTTGAGAGCTTCAAGAGGAAGGAATGAAGAGATGTGAATGAATGAATGCAATGAAGCCATGTATTTATAGAAAAGGTGAACAAATACGAACCGTCCGTTTCAAGGATCCGCCTCGAGATATTAAACGCATCTCATTGGTTGGAAATCCGCAACCTCATCTTCTTGCCCCCCCCCCCCAAAGTAATAACATCTTTATACATGTGGGCCCCCCTTTGAGATTCCATAAACAAGAAAAACAAAAAAAATAAAAGAAATAAAAGGGAAGGCTCGGCGACCTTCCCGTGTCCAAGGCAGCCCAAGCCCAAGCGCGATCCAGACCCATTAAAATAGGGAGGCTCGGCGACCTTCCTCGCTGTAGATGGGCCATTTACATCCCGAACCAGCCCAAGGTAAGGTTTGCTCAATTTTGTCTTGAAGTCTGATACCGTGTTTCTCGTTACTGTTTTGCAGGACATCTTCCGGTCGCCACATAAAAGAGCACCGACATCGTCCACCTTCCGATCGCCACATAAAAGAGCACCGACATCGTCCACCTTCTGATCGCCACATAAAAGAGCACTGACATCGTCCACCTTCCGATTGCCACATAAAAGAGCACCGACATCGTCCACTTTCCGGTTGCCACATAGAAGAGCACCGACATCGTCCACTTTTCGGTCGCCACAGAAAAGAGCACCGACATCGTCCACCTTCCGGTTGCCACATAAAAGAGCACCGACATCGTCCACCTTCCGGTTGCCACATAAAAGAGCACCGACATCGTCCACTTTCCTGTCGCCACATAAAAGAGCACCGAAAGCATTCATCATCCGGTCGTCACATAAAAGAGCACCGACAGCATTCATCATCCGGTCGCCACATAAAAGAGCACCGACACCATCCGTCATCTGATTGCCACATAAAAGAGCGCTGACAGCATCCGTCATCCGATCACCACATAAAAGAGCGCCGACGGCATCCATCTCCTAGACAGACGACAAGAGTCAGCATCTCAGGCTACTTTAACCTTCGTCCTATTCGGACTCGATCAATGTGGGGGCTCTCTGTAGACACCAAATTTTGTACCGATAAACTTCACTCAGGAAAATCGGGCCAGAAATAAGTGGGCGTAAGTCAAAGAAAATAAGAAGGCCAGTGGGCCTTGTCCGTTTTCAAAATAGGCCCAACAGTGACAAAAAAGCCCACAGAAAAAGGAAGGCTAGGCGGCCTTCCTCTCTTCCACAAAGCCTTCGGCCCATATCACCCAGCCCAAGAAAAATAGGAAGGCCCGACGGCCTTCCTCAATTTCCTGGACCGGGAATGCAATTGCTAGCGTGGAAATCCGTGTGAGAGGAAATCAACGGCCCGACGGCCTTCCTCTTCAAATATGATATCCGCGCCATTTTTTTCCCTCCTTTTCCATGCAATTCCATGATCATTGTCGGTTGACTTTTTGACCTTTGACCGGAGCAAGGCCGTCGGGGCTTACTATTGGCATGAAGGGCATGATCCATGGGATCATGTCCCTCACCTTCCATCCTCACCACCTCACCCTCCAACTATAAATATCCCCTTTCATCCTACTCATTTCACCAACTATCATCATTAACAATCCTCATCTTATCATCCTCTACTCTCTCCATAATCACAATTCTACACCCTAATTATCTCCATTTCTCTACTCTATCCATAATCACTATCCTACACCCTAATTGTAACTCTATATGAGTAATAAAATCTCATTATCAAACATTACCTGTTTTATATTGATAAGCATGAAAATTTAAAATCAATTATTACAAGAAAATAGAACTTCCTCGCGAAAAATTAGAAATATCTTAAAAATAAAAACATGAAAATATATTTTCATTAATATATAGGAAGGTTCAAAGATATTTGTTGAAGTTTTTTTTGTTCCCTTATTTTTTTTAATAGTTCACAAGAAGCTAGAAATTAAAAGCTATAAAATGTAGCTTCAACTTCTAGGAGACTTAGGAGCTAATATTAGCTTCTACAAAGTTGGAAACTATTTTATAAAATATCCGTGTTTGGCATAATTTCTACTTCCTCTATTAAAAAGCTACCAAAGAGCTTGGCCAACCATACACTACATCACACTTACAAAATTCCCTTCCATCATCCATAATCATCATCCATAACCATCATACATATCATCATCACACCGATCATAAACCACATCCACCACCAAATAACCTTCAATCCAAGCCATTATCAAGTCACGGTCAAGGGTCATCATAAGGAGTTCGATCTTCCATTCATCATATCGAAGTTTTAAGTGAGGTTCGTTCACCCTTTAAAGTTTCAATAATGTAGTTTATTTTATGTAGACATGTTATTTGTATATTCTTTGTAAAATCATCATTCTTTTATTTCATTTGCATGTTCGAATAATAACTTCGTGAAATTTATTAAAAGTTCTCCCCGCTCAATTTCATTTCAAGTTTGATTTTAGTAGAGTCTATTTTCTAACAGGCGGATTTGAGAATTATTTTAATTCTCAAATTTGTAACCTTGCCCCCGAACTTAGAATTCGGGTTCGTAGATCGAAGTCATTTTTATTATTTTATGGTTTGTCGGTTTCCTTAAATCGGCTGGCGACTCTTTCTTTTTTTTTATATAATCTCTTTTTATATTTAACGTGAATGTTTATTACGTCGAAAGAATTTATAAAATAATTTACATAATTCCATATACCGATCTGGAGTCCGCTCAAGAGAAAATACCATAGAAATTATTAAAGGTCACATGGCCTTTGAATTTTCTAAGTATTCTCTATTGGGTTTTGGCCCGGATTCGAATCGAATTTTATATAAAATTATTTGTAAATTAATTTCATGTAATTTCAAACATGTGAATAATAAAAATTGATTATTGAATAAATAAAAAGTTACCCCCCAAAAATGAATTTCATAAAATGAAAATATCCTTATTTAAGGATTAAGCAACCTTAGTCGGCTCCCGATCGTTTAAGTAGTGCATCACGGAAAGAGTTTTTTCCGGGGTCCTACACCGGCCTCCCTCTTTCAAGGGTAGTCTGGATTAACTACCTCAAAGTCCACCACGGACCCGGAGGGTTAATGAAACGGAATTCCCTAGCTAACCTCCTTTCCACTTTCATGGGCGAGCGTTAGCTATCCCCACTCCAACCTTCCATTGACAAGTGTTCGATGCATTTGGGAACTTCGGACCCAAATACATCGCACTTGAAGGAAGGATTGGAGTGGGAAGGTGATTTTCCACCTAATTACTCCCTAAAAGAGCTAACACATTCCTAATCACCTATCCACACCTCTAATTACCCCCTAACTTATGGGGTTTTTAGCCACTAATCATAACTAAAACTAAGCTAACAACATCAATCCTAAACCTAAACATGATTTCTAAGAACAAGGGCATAATAATAAGGCAATCCAAGCCAAAACACCAAGTAACACAGCAATTAACAAGTAATTAAACAATTAACAAAGGAAAGTAGAGTAAAAGGAAGGAAGTCACCTATCAAGGATGCAATAAACAAGGATGAACCATAAAAGAAATGCTTCAAATAATCTTCCAATCAATAATCTTCAATCTTTATTGTAAACCCAAAGGAAGAATGAAATCTCCCTTAATAATCCACTAACCCTAAATTAAAACTAAGCTAAAAGTTCCTTGAAGAGTTCTAAAACCTAACTAGGAGCTGAAGGAATGGAATCCCCCCTTAATAATAGACATCCAAGGTTTATATACAAAGCATAGAAGTTGCCCAAAACACTGTCGTTTTAACCAACAGAAGCGTGTGAAATCCCAGGCGGTCACGGGCGCGACGTAGCGAAGGCAAGCAGTCGATTCAGAATTCATACGATGTAGCGAGTGCGACATCAGTGATCGCGGGTGACCAATCTGAGCTCGCGGGCGCCACAACCTGGGGTCGCGGGTGCGAGCTACTCCTGTCAGTCCTCCCTTCCACTTCTTCAAGGGTGTAGCGCCCACTGTTTAGACCCGATTTCGTGTCTAAATACTGCCTAAATCCTTAGGCTTTTGACTTGTTTCGTAGTTTGTTTTAATAACTTTTAATGCGTTTTAGTTACTTTTGTAGTTTCCGAAGGGTTTCACTCAAAACGATTCTAAATGGGCCAATTTTGCACCAATCTTGGGAATCCCGAGATTCCCTAAGATTCCCCGAGCCCTGGTCGTGCCAAAGGCAGCGGATTAGAAGGGCCGGTCATGTCGAAGCGGCGGAGCGAAGCAACTACCAAGAGTACTCTGAAGGAACCTGTGGCCGAGAGAGACCGTGGCCACGGTCACCTTGACCGTAGCCACGGTATGATTGAACCATGACCAAGGGAAGAGACCTTGCCACCCGAGATAGACCGTGGTCACGGTCACTTTGACCGTAGCCACGGTGGGATCCTACCCTGCCAAGGAAGAAGCTGGCCGAACTAGACCGTGGCCACGGTCTCCTTTGACCGTAGCCACGGCGGTGCGAATGAGAAAAAAGTTGTCAGCCCTAATCGCCTAGACCGCGACCACGGTGCATGGGGACCGTCCCCACGGCGATGCGAAGCGAAGAGAAGAAATCGTCTGCCTTACGCAGGACCGTGACCACGGTCACCGCGCCTTGCCGTCCCCCTGCAGCCGATTTGTGCATTGTGTAAAATTATGAGTTTTGAGTAACAACCTTGATTACTATTTAAGGTATTTATGTCTTTTTAGCTTAATAGAATCTAGACAGCAGCTTTTATCTATCTTTTATGATACTTTAGTACTCTTTATCACATTTTAAGCCTTATATTAGAGTGATTAAGGAAGAGCTTTGCTGAGATTATTGGTTCTTGTATTGGGTTCTCTTGATTATTATTACAATTTTGAAGATTATTCTGAACTTTGGAGCATTGGAGCTTTATTATTCTGAAGTTTTCTCCCTTGTCATCACAATCAATGAGCATTTCTTAACCTTTCCCTCTCAAATTTATTGCTTATTTACTAATCTCTGTTTTTGTTATCATTGATATTGTTGGTATTGTTGAATGTTTATTGTCATCTTGTTAACTCTTTTAAGCATGAATGAAGTTGTTGATGTTATTATCATGATAGTTAGGATGTTTAGTGGCTAGAACCTTAATGGGTTAGAGAGATATTAAGGGTGTGAATGGGTGATTAGGTTTGGGTTAGCAATATTAGTGAGTAACTAGTTAGGAAATCAACTTCCTAATCCTATCCTTCCCTCAAGTGGGATGTATTTGGGTGCGAAAGCATACCGAATACATCCAATGCTTGTTGGAAGGTAGGAATTAGGATAGTTAGTATTCTAGTTCGCGAAAGCGAATAGAAACTAACTAGGAAATTCCGTTCTATTAACTTTCCCGGGTCTGTAGATGGATTTTGGGGAAGTTAATCCGGGCTATCCTTGAAAGAGGAAGCCCGGTGGGTATTTTCTAACGGAATTACCATTTGATTTCCCTTTCTCGTTACTCTCTTATTGCGAAACTCATTTCCTCATTCTCGTTTGCATCCCGAAAGTCTCCCGACACCCATTGTTTCACCTTCTTGACTGAACATAGTGTGTTTGTGTTGTTTTTACCCTAAATTCTATCATCCTTTCATGATCGAAAACCATACCTAGAGTCAACTAGTTGCAGCTAAGGCCCCTAGCTCCTTGTGGAAGAACGATAAAACCATGGTCTTACAAACCACTCGACTAACAAAATGGCGCCGTTCTTGCACCTAAGCTTAGCTCTTTGTCTTTAGGTTGTTTAAGATCATTTCACTGCTAGAGATTTTGTTATCCTTGGTTACTGGAAATTTGATTCTTCTGTTTGTTCCTTTTGTGCATGCGGACTCGCTCTCGACGAGGCCAAACTCCTGTAACTCCACCGAACCCGAATCCGGAGAGTATTATTCGACAAGCTAACGCCGGTTCGAGACGAAAAAGACAACAAAGGGAGCGAGAGACGATCGAAATTCCAATGGCTGAAGGAGAGCAAGTTCCACCATGTACCTTAGCATCATATTCCTTACCATCGTCGAGTACGGGAGGCGATCCCATCACATTACCAGAATTACCACCGAATGCATCGTTCGAGTTCAAGCCATATTTATTGGATATATTTGAAAACACCCCGTACCATGGAGGAGAGCATGAAAATCCTATTGACCACATCAACAGATTCGAGCAACGCATCGGCTTTGTACAAATGAATGGAGTTTTCGCCGAATACATGAAGCTGAAGTTTTTCCCTCTTACCTTGAAGGGGAAAGCATTATTATGGCTCTACACGTGTCCGCCCGGAACTTATTCAACATGGGGTTCCCTTAGCCGCGACTTTCTTCAAAGGTTTTTCCCCAATGATGAGACGTGTCGGTTGAGGCAAGCCATCATGAGCTTCAAGCAAGAGCCTGATGAGTCGTTATTCGAAGCATGGGGGAGATTCAAAGGTCTCCAACGGAGGTGTCCACACCATAATCTTGAGGATTGGTTATTATTGCATCACTTCTATTCCGGATTGAGTAGCTCTTTGCGAGAATCCATCGATCATGCCTCGGGGGGCATGTTCCTCAAGAAGATGGCAAAGGAAGCAAACGTATTTCTTCACGAGCTATCTCGAAACTCTCCTCATTGAGGAGGCGGCCGTGGTCCAAGAGATGGTCCTCCTCTAGAAAGCAATCCTACTATTAAATTTCTTATGAATGTCGTTCTTGAGATGCAACAAAAGGTAGCTTTGGAGGAAACTACGAGGCAAGTAAAGGCGGCTCAAGAAGTACCTATGCTTATTCCGGATGCCGAGTCTTGGTATGTGAACTTTTTGTGGAGGGCCACATTCTTCGAAGCGATGTGAAGAGTATCAAACCGAGCAAGTCCAAGCCATATATCCCAACAATAACCTCTCCTACACCAATCAAACCCCCATTCGTCCTCGTGGGAATTACGCCTACAAGTCTACAACCAACAAGCTCCCCTAAACCAAAACCCACCCCCCGGTTTCCCAAATCAAAATCGCCGCCAATACCACCAAAACCACCACCAAAATCCTCACCAAGGTCAATCTTCCCAAGCACCCAAACCACCACAACATGAAACCCTTGACCAAACCCTCCAAAAGTTGGCCCTATCTCAAGAAAAGATAGCCTTATCTCAAGAAAAGATGGCCTTAGACCGAGAAAAAGACCAAACTCGCATTAAGAACCTCGATTTACTATTGGCCCAATTGGCACAACAATCTCAACCTATCCAATCTTTGCCTAGCCAACCCCAACCTAACCCGAAGGGGCAACTTAATGCGATTACATTAAGGAGTGGCAAGGAGATTGATGGACCTAGAATGGTGGGAGAGGAGGTCTTGGGTGACAAAGAAGGTGATGTGGTGGATATCTCGGAGGAGGAAGATTTGTTGGAGAAGCAGGAAAGTAAGTTAGTATTGGGTGAGGAAGTTGAGGGAGCACATGAGGATGAATTGGGAGAATCTAGTAAAGAAAGAGAGGAGATGGAGAAGTTAAGAAAAGGGAAAGGAAAAATGGTGGAAGAAGAACCAATACAAACTATTGAGAAGCCAAAGCTACCATCGGTCCCTTTTCCCGATCGGTTAGCAAAGCCAAAATCCGATGCAAAGTTTTCAAAATTCATTGAGATGCTCAAGAAGTTTCAGGTGAACATTCCATTTCTTGATGCCATTTCTGAAGTCCCGTCCTTCAAGAAGCATTTGAAGGAGCTTCTCACGAGCAAAAGGAGGATTCAAGAGAAATCTACGATCCATTTGACGGCGGATTGTAGTGCAATTATCGATAACAAATCACCGGAGAAGTTAGCCGACCCCGGAAGTTTTTCTATTCCATGTACCATTGGTGATATACGGATTGGCCGTGCCCTTTGTGATCTAGGAGCAAGTGTAAGCGTCATGCCTTATTCGATTTGCAAGAAGTTAAATCTCGACGATCTTGCTCCTACAACAACTAACCTTCAATTGGCGGCCGCTCGTCACGAAGACCTTGGGAATATTGGAAGACATCCCGGTCCAAGTGGGGCGGTTTTTGATTCCTTGTGATTTTGTGATCTTGGAGATAGAGGAAGACAACAACATCCCTATTATTTTGGGAAGGCCGTTCCTTGCTACGGCAGGAGCCATTATCAATGTGAAGAATGGAAGCATGTCGTTGAATGTCGGGAATGAAAGCATAGTTTTTCAACTTGAGGGGTCATTGAAAGGTCCTTCGTATGGGGATTCATGGTATGCCATTGATATGATGGAATTCCTTGTTGATGAGTATATTGAGGACTCCCATCTTCTTGAATCTATTTGCGATGATCCCTTCGGAGCTTGCTTATTGGAGTCTTTCCAATTTGAGACCGACGGCACCGATATTACTTTCTTCACCAACCTTCTTGACTCTTCACCCATGCATAAGGAGATTATTATTGATAAGCCTTATATGGAGTGCATGGAGATTCAAGATGCGATCATAAAAGGTATGTCTTCCTCTCAAATTCAATCTTCTACTCCTTTAGAGCTTAAAGCATTACCCCCTTCCCTCCAATATGCTTTCTTGGATGATGAGAAGTCTTATCCTGTCATTGTGAATGTGAATTTGAATGATTTTGAATTGTCCAAGTTGCTTGATTTGCGTAGGAAACATAGGGGTGCATTAGGTTATAGGATAGAAGATTTGAAAGGTTTGTCCCCTTCCATATGCATGCATTCGATTGATTTGCTAGAAGATGTCAAGCCTACTAGGCAACCCCAACGTCGTTTAAATCCCAACATGCAAGAAGTGGTTAAAAAGGAAGTAGTAAAGTTGCTAGCTGTTGGGATCATCTTCCCCATCGCAAATAGCGAATGGGTAAGCCCAGTTCAGTGTGTACCCAAGAAGGGTGGAATGACCGTAAAATTGAAAATGACAAGAAAGAACTAGTTAGTACCCGGGCCGTCACCGGTTGGCAGATGTGTATCGATTACCGCAAATTAAACAAAGTAACAAAGAAGGACCATTTCCCCTTCCCTTTATTGACCAAATGTTAGAACGGTTGGCGGGTCACTCACATTTTTGCTTTTTGATGGGTACTCGGGGTTCTTTCAAATTCCAATCCACCCCTCACATCAAGAAAAAACCACCTTCACTTGCCCATATGGGGCATTTGCTTATCGTCGCATGCCATTTGGTTTATGTAATGCCCCTGGGACTTTTCAACGTTGTATGATGGCTATTTTTAGCGATTTCATTGAAAAATGCATGGAAGTCTTTATGGATGATTTTTCTGTGTACGGTAATTCTTTCGATGATTGTTTGCTAAATCTGGAGAAAGTGTTAACTCGTTGTGAGGAAGTGGATCTAGTTCTGAATTGGGAGAAATGCCACTTCATGGTGGAACAAGGTATCGTTCTAGGTCACTTAATCTCTTCTAAGGGCATCGAAGTGGACAGGGCTAAAGTTGAGGTTATAGAGCGCCTACCACCCCTAGTTTCTGTTAAGGGGGTGCGTAGTTTCCTTGGCCATGCCGGCTTTTATCGCCGGTTCGTCAAGGATTTTTCAAAAATTGCTCGACCTCTAATTGACCTCTAGTGCAAAGATGCCCCTTTCATTTTCACTGATGAGTGCCTTGAGTCGTTTTATAGGTTCAAGCAGGCTTTGATTTCCGCTCCGGTAGTTCAACCTCCGGATTGGATGCTACCTTTCGAGATTATGGCCGACGCGAGCGACTTCGCCGTGGGAGCGTGTTTGACCCAAACAGTAGACAAGAAGCCTAGGGTCATCTATTACGCAAGCCATGCGCTTGATAGCGCCCAAAGGAATTACACTACCACGGAAAAGGAGCTTTTGGCGATCGTTTTTGCGCTCAACAAATTCCGGCAATACCTCATGTTCTCTAAGGTGGTAGTCTACACGGATCATGTCGCTATCAAATACTTGATGGGAAAGAAGGAGACAAAACCGAGACTTATACGGTGGGTCTTGCTTATGCAAGAATTTGATTTGGAAATCCGCGACAAGGCGGGCACGAAGAATGTCGTAACTGATCATCTTTCGAGGATTCTTGTCGACTTGGAAGACACCCAACCGATTGTAGATGCTTTCCCGGACGAGCGACTCTTGGCTATCAACTCCCATCCTTGGTATGCGGATATTGTTAATTATTTGGCGAGTGAAGTGATTCCTCAACACTTGAACCATCATCAAAAGAAGAAATTCCACCACGACATGAAGCATTATTTTTGGGATGACCCTTTCCTTTTCCGTCTTTGCAATGACGGGATGTACCGGCGATGTATTCTCGAGAGTGAAGTGCAATCTATCTTGACCCATTGTCACGAATTTCCGGTGGGAGGTCACGGTAGCCCCCAAAAGACGGCAGCGAGGATTTTGCAAACCGGCTATTGGTGGCCGACGCTTTTCCGTGACGCCCACTTGCATGTCAAGCAATGTGATAGGTGTCAAAGGTCCGGTAACATCTCCCGGAAGAATGAAGCGCCATTGAACTATATTCTTGAGGTGGAAGCTTTCGATGTGTGGGGATTGGACTTCATGGGTCCTTTCCCGTCGTCAAGGGGTTTCCAATACATCCTAGTGGCGGTGGACTATGTCACAAAGTGGGTCGAAGCCATACCATGTGTAAGGTGCGACGGGAAGTCCGTTTCGAAATTCTTGAAAAAGACCCTATTTCCAAGATTTGGCATTCCACGGGTCATCATTAGTGACAACGGTTCCCATTTCATCGAAAAGAAATTCGAGTCTCTCTTGGAGAAGTACGGCATAAAGCATAAGAAGGGACTCCCTTACCGTCCACAAACACAAGGTCAAGTGGAAATCTCAAACCGTGCCATCAAGGAGATCTTAGAGAAGACGGTTAGCTCTTCAAGGAAAGATTGGGCGGAAAAATTGGATGAAGTCTTGTGGGCATACCGTACCGCTTTCAAGACACCGATCGGTACTACTCCTTACGGTCTTGTCTACGGGAAGGCGTGTCACTTCCCCGTAGAACTTGAGCACAAAACCATGTGGGCAATCAAGAAGTTGAACTTCGATCTCAAGGCGGCCGGAGGTAGTCGGTTATTTCAATTAGAAGAACTTGAGGAGTTGAGGCGTCATGCATATGAGAACAACAAGATCTACAAGGAGAGAACGAAGGCATGGCATGACAAGAGGTTGAACCGACGTGAGTTTGTGGTAGGTGATAGGGTTCTCATTTTCAACTCAAGGTTGAAGTTATTCTCTGGGAAATTGAGATCACGGTGGTCCGGACCATTTGAAATTGTGAGAATTCTTCCCGTCGAAGTTGTTGAATTGAAAGATGCACAAGGAAAGTGTTTCAAAGCAAACTCATCGAAGCTCAAACTGTACATCATGGGCGAGGAATATGCTGGGACAGTTGTGGCATACCTCGCGGATTTCGAAGATTGAGAAGCATCGGAATAGGTCGAGCTAGGACCTACAAAACAAGCACCCGGGAGAGGTGTGAACTACTTCCCCCTATTTTAATGTTTTGTTTCAATTTTAGTTCTTTCATTTTTATTTCCCTTGTTTTAGTACTTTTCATCTTCCTTTGTTTTATTTTAGAAAAATTTTGATTGAGAAAAAATGAAAATGAAAAAAAAAATCAGAAAAGTTTGAAAAGAAGAAAAATCGAGAGTCGTTCTATGAAGGTCGGGTTCGAAAGTGTTTTTGAGTGTTGGGAGAGTGTCCTTGAATGAAAATTGAGCGAGAAAGAAAAGGGAGTGGATGACAAAAGGGTAGATTCTAGGACTTAACATTTTTTCTCCAAGTTTTGAGCCTTGTAGGTGTTGAGGATGGACCGAAAGGGACCGTGCCCACGGTAGCTAGGACCGTGGCCATGGTCAGCGTAAACAAATTGCTCCCAGTTTTGTCAAGCCGAAGATCACCGTGACCACGGTGAGATTCACCGCAGCCACGGTTTCATCACAGCTCATTCCTGAAAAATTTTGGTCCCGAACATCACTGTGACCACGGTATAATTACCGTAGCCACGATCTCCGCCCTACTTCTTCCCTTCTTTTTCCCTTGCCCGAACCACACCGTGCCCATGGTAAAGTGGACCGTGGCCACGGTCTATCGAAAAGCTGTGATTTGCCGGGGGTTAAACTCTCATTTCCCCTCATTTCTCTTTCACTTTCTTCCTCACCCTCACACTCTGACCGTGGCCATGGTCAGCGTACACAAATTGCTCCCAGTTTTGTCAAGTCGAAGATCACCGTGACCACGGTGAGATTCACCGTAGCCACGGTCTCATCACAGCTCATTCCTGAAAAATTTTGGTCCCGAACATCACCGTGACCACGGTATAATTACCGTAGCCACGATCTCCGCCCTGCTTCTTCCCTTCTTTTTCCCTTGCCCGAACCACACCGTGCCCACGGTAAAGTGGACCGTGGCCACGGTCTATCGAAAAGCTGTGATTTGTCGGGGGTTAAACTCTCATTTCCCCTCATTTCTCTTTCACTTTCTTCCTCACCCTCACACTTGGAAACCTCCCTAAAACCCTAAAACTCCAAACCCCTTCCAAAATTTGACAAATCTCTCACCAAATTACTCCTTTTCTCCCAAGTCTTTCCTGCAAATCGTGCCCTAGCCGCTAAAGCTCGCCATTTTCGGGACTCCTTCAAGCAAAGTTCTGAGTTTTTGCACTAGTGGGGTCGAAAATCAGTCTCTACCTTCCCCAACACTTCAATCCAGGTATTCCTTGCTTTATTGGTGCTTAAACACTAGATTTCTTGTTTATTTGGGTTGAATATTGTGCAAATTGCTTGTTGGGTTTTGGTTGGACGAGTAGGTTGAATTGGAGTTGGAATTTTGGATTGAAATTGATTGTTGGGAGTGTTATTGGTGAACTCTTGGTTGAATTTTATGTGAGTTGCTTGTGGGTTTGGTTGGATGAATTGATTGAGTTAGGGGTTTGAATTTTTGGTTGATATTGCTGAGATTGGGAGTGTATTACTTGTTTTTGGGATTGAATCTTGTGGTTGATTGTGAATTCGTGTTGCTCGGGATTTTTGGGTATTGGTTGTGTTGTGTTTTGGTGTGTGGTGGTTGCTTATGTTGCAGTGACTCCAATGGGTCGAGCAAAACGTTCCCGACCGAGAATCAACCCCGCCCCATCAACCCTACCGAGCCCGACAAAACCGATAAGGGTCAACCGGCCTCAATTATTCAATGCGACCCGAAAATTAAGGTTAATTTTTGGGATGATATGCACAAGGCACGGTATGAGCGGCTCAAGAAGCGTAAAATTTGTGCTTCGGATCTCTATCATGAGGAGACGGCAAAGGATGTTTTTTGCAAACCGAGCATGGACTTCTTCATCAAAGTCATGGGATGGGAAGTCTTCACCACAATCAACGAACCGATCATCGAGCAACCGGTGCTCGAATTCCTCAGCTCTTTGGTGGTAAAGGAAGACGGCACATCCAACGTCTCTTTTTCATACATCGTGAACAAAAAAGAGGTCGAATGTACGCTCAAGGACTTATGCAATGCTCTAGGCCTTCCCCAGGACGGCATACCCTACAGCGAGTGCGTTAAATTCGATGAACAAGAAGCTATGAAAGCACTCACTTGCTGGAGGAGACGTTACCCGAGGGTTCGATCACAACGAGCAAAGTACTATTGCCCAAGCAACTCTAAGGCTAGGGATTTCTGTAATCTGAGCGTCCGCATCTTCCACCGCATCATTTCGAACTCTGTTTTTGGCCGTGACGCCGGGTGTTCAAGCATCCGGAAAGACGACCTCTTCGTCCTCTATAATGCGATCAACGGTCGCCGGGTCAACACTGGCTCGTGCATCCTCCATTGCCTCCGGGAAATAAGCCTCGAAACCCGGAACATGACTATTGGTATGGGTCACATCATCACCCATTTCCTAAGGAAGCAAGGGTTAGAGTCCTATCTGAGCAAGTGGACTCTCCGCTATTTCCCCGATCCTATCGACGGTGTTCGCCTACAAAAGATGGAATTCTTGGAGAAACACAAGACGCGAACATTATACCGTCACGTGAACGAACCCCACAGCGTCGTGATTCATTTGAGCGACGACAATGCAGAACAGCGTCTAGATGTCTCCGACCAACGCAATTTGTCATGTGGCCAAACCTTTGGGGATCGATTTGTGGTGGATGGTCCCGGGGATCGAGCTGAGGAAGGTGAAGGAGGAGACGAAGAAGAGGAGGACGAAGAGGATGAGGAAGAAGAACAAGCACAAGGGGATGAAGCCGAGCCGATTCAACAACGGGACGCCGCTCTTGAGTGTATCAACGAGTAACTCCAGGAACTTCATGATGAGTTTCAAGTCCAACGAGAGCTCATCCAAAACCAGCAACTCTTGATCGAAAACTTGCAAGGATTACTCAAGATCCAACAGGAGACGCTGGCTAGCATCCAGTCGCAACTCCAACCTCGTTCTCCGCCGGGAGGGTCCGCTTGAGGATCGTTTGTAAGCACCCCACCCCCACCCGACCTTTATCATAGTTCTATTTACTTTATTTTGCAAAGTATAAGTGTGGGGGAGTGCTTCTTCGGGGTTTTGGATGCGATGTCTGGTGGTTTTGGATTGTTGGTCTCTCGATTTCATTTGGCATGTGTTAGCATATTTTGGGGATTGATAGGCTAGGTTGCTCGGGTTTTTCCTTGTCTTGTTTGTTTGTCATGTATGGTCGGGTTGTTGGATGGTTGTCTGATGGTTGTCTTATGGCTGTTTGTTTGTTGTTTTTTTTTGGTGGGTTGGACTGTTGTTAAGCATTTCTCGCTTGTATTTTGGGCATTAATGGAATGTAACCGAATGGTATTTGTGATGAATGCAATGGATTCGTTGTTTCGGTTAGTGTGTATCGAATTTCACCCTTATTTCCCGCCTCAATAAGTGAGATTCGGGGATAAGGTATGTCTTTGGCAATGTATATATTGTTAATATTTTTTTTTCGTTTTTCATCTTTTCAATTTCTTTTCATAATCTTTTAAGTTAGATTTTCCTTTCTTTTGCTTTTGGTCTCGCATGCGAATTCTATAGTTATAAAGTCGTCTTTTACTTTAACATCGTTCTGACTCTCTTGAACGACGACTTCGGATCGCTATCTTTAACGCTTATCAAGAAGTTGAGGTAATATCTTTCCACCTTACTCTTTTTTATGTGAATTCTTATCATGATCCGTCGTATGCTTGGTTTTCTTTTGGGTGGCGAACCCCTATGAGTGTCTATGTTGGGATATCTATTGCTGTTGGAGCCGTGTGGGCTCGGGTCGCCACCATTTTCTACCTGCTAATTGTTTTGTTTGTTTGTGTTTTGTAGGTTCTCTACCCTTTTCATGCAACACCTTCCCACAGTGAGGACATTATGGAGTTTTAAGTGTGGGGGGGGAATATTCTATTTCAAGGGTAGATCACCTAGTCGTTTCGTTCTTTGTTTCCTAGTTTTTGCTTAAAATTTAAAAAATTTTGTGTGAAAATGGAGAAAAAAGGGAGTGAAAACCTTTTCGTTTTTCTTTTCGTTTTGTTTTTGTTTTGCTTTGTTTCCTGGATCTCGTTATCAAAGTTGAGAAACCGTTCTTAAACTTCTTTCTAAAAGTAATCGGTTGGAGCATTTTCGACCCTAACTCGGGTTCTAGTCGAGACTTATCCTTAATAGACTCCCTTCATTAAGTGTCTTGTGAGACTCCCGTTCCTTTCTCGTTTTGTTGGGAATCCGGAGATTCTAAGGGCTTGTGTCTGAGTTTGTTTTGTTTCTCGTTAAGCAAAAGCAAAAAGCGCAAAAAGTAAAGAAAAGAAAGAAAAAGGAAAAAGAAAAAGAAAAAAGGAGCTTTCATAAGACATAATAACCTGAATAAGTGGAGCGTGTCGCTGAAGACATTAACCACCATACACTTAGCCAACCTACACGGGCCCGGTATTCGTGGTACGGCACTGGATACCCCTTAACCCTCCTCCTATATCGCTTTGCGACGGAGAGGCGTATGGAAAAGACCGTGTTGGGAGGGTATACCCCTTATATGGGCCGTCCAATTCCCGAAAGTAAGGCTAATACCGACTTTTAAAAACCAAAAAGAAAAAAAAAGAGAAAAAGAAGAAAGAAAAGAAATGTTTTGCTTCTAAAAAAAAAGAGCGAGACCTCCCCTTGCATCACCTACGGCCCTCACCAAGCCAAGGGCGACCAAATGCGAGGGAGGGCAACACTCCTCTCGGTTGTTTCGTTGTTTTCAAATTCGGACACAAGTTTTTAGAGTCTTTTGGTTCCCGTTAAACCCTTGTTGTGTTTTGTTGCGGGGTTTCGCTTGTTACAAGGTGTAGGGAGTCAAAAATCTTCAAGATCGACCTTTTTCTGAGTT
The DNA here is from genome assembly GCA_029582165.1 of Portulaca oleracea. NCBI lineage: Eukaryota > Viridiplantae > Streptophyta > Magnoliopsida > Caryophyllales > Portulacaceae > Portulaca > Portulaca oleracea. The sequence goes on along the minus strand of CM055888.1, from coordinate 33,924,462 downwards.
TGATGTTTGTGAGATGCTCCTAACGGTTACTTTGGGAGGTTTAATCGCGTTTTCTTAGTTTGGATTGCGAGATCTTGTGAATCAAAGCCCTTGTTTTTCGTTCTTTTTGTTTTCTTCGGTTTTGTTTTCACTATCCCTCTCTCCTTTTTCTTTGGCTTTTGTGGGTACAGCCGCTACAAACCCTCACGAGTCCATCTCGTCCACCCAGGCTGCCGGGGGGTTCAAAGGGCTTGGTGCATACGCTAAATGCACTCGTTTCTCTCCCACGATAGAGGGGTTTGTGTTAGTTAGTTTGTTTTGTTTTGTTTTGCTCGAGACAAGCAAAGGTTTAAGTGTAGGGGGGTGTTTAGACCCGATTTCGTGCCCAAATACCGCCTAAATCCTTAGGCTTTTGACTTGTTTCGTAGTTTGTTTTAATAACTTTTAATGCGTTTTAGTTACTTTTATAGTTTCTGAAGGGTTTCACTCAAAACGATTCTAAATGGGCCAATTTTGCACCAATCTTGGGAATCTCGAGATTCCCTAAGATTCCCCGAGCCCTGGTCGTGCCAAAGGCAGCGGATTAGAAGGGTCGGTCATGTCGAAAGGCAACGGAAGCGAAAGCAACGGCTGAAGAGTACTCTGAAGGAAACTGTGGTCGAGAGAGACCGTGGCAACGGTCACCTTGACCGTAGCCATGGTATGATTGAACCATGACCAAGGGAAGAGACCTTGCCACCCGAGATAGACCGTGGTCATGGTCACTTTGGCCGTAGCCACGGTGGGATCCTACCCTGCCCAAGGAAGAAGCTGGTCGAACTAGACCGTGGCCATGGTCTCCTTTGACCGTAGCCACGGCGGTGCGAAGGAGCAAAAAGTTGTCAGCCCTAATCGCCTAGACCGTGACCACGGTGCATGGGGACCGTGCCCACGGCGATGAAGCGAAGAGAAGAAATCGCCTACCTTACGCAGGACCGTGACCACGGTCACCTTGACCGTGCCCACGGTCCCCTGCGGGCCAGATTTGTCTGTTGTGTAAAATGATTAGTTTTGAGTAACAACCTTGATTACTATTTAAGGTATTTAGGTCTTTTTAGCTAAATAGAATCTAGACAGCAGCTTTTATCTATCTTTTATGATACTTTAGTACTCTTTATCACATTTTAAGCCTTATATTAGAGTGATTAAGGAAGAGCTTTGCTGAGATTATTGGTTCTTGTATTGGGTTCTCTTGATTATTATTGCAAGTTTGAAGATTATTCTGAACTTTGGAGCATTGGAGCTTTATTATTCTGAAGTTTTATCCCTTGTCATCACAATCAATGAGCATTTCTTAACCTAATCCTATCCTTCCCTCAAGTGGGATGTATTTGGGTGCGAAAGCATCCCGAATACATCCAATGCTTGTTGGAAGGTAGGAATTAGGATAGTTAGTATTCTAGTTCACGAAAGAGAATAGAAACTAACTAGGAAATTCCGCTCTATTAACTTTCCCGGGTCTGTCGATGGATTTTAGGGAAGTTAATCCGGGCTATCCTTGAAAGAGGAAGCCCGGTGGGTATTTTCTAACGGAATTACCATTTGATTTCCCTTTCTCGTTACTCTCTTGTTGCGAAACCCATTTCCTCATTCCCGTTTGCATCCCGAAAGTCTCCCGACACCCATTGTTTCACCTTCTTGACTGAACATAGTGTGTTTGTGCTGTTTTTACCCTAAATTCTATCATCCTTTCATGATCGAAAACCATACCTAGAGTCAACTAGTTGCAGCTAAGGCCCCTAGCTCCCTGTGGAAGAACGATAAAACCGTGGTCTTACAAACCACTTGACTAACACCCGCTACAAAGGTTGTAGCGGGTGCTACGACCCTGATTTCCTTCAAATTTGAGGAAGACCTTCTCGGGCTGACTTGGCTTCGGTTCTCGGCTCAGCTTGGCTCGGGGAATCTCTCAGGATTCCCTAAAATAGCCTTAAATTGCCCCTTTTGCTTCATTTTGCTCCTTAGATACGAGAAACCTACAAAAGAACTAAAAACCAAGTAAAAAGTATGAAAACAAACCGGAATCGGGCCAAAAGACCAAACCCGAGAAAAATATTTAGGCCTAAAAATAGGCCTAAACACGGGTCAACAGTTGGATCTTATTCATTTTCAGCAGTCGATCCAATGCTCTGGTATAGGTTATGTCAAGAGGAGTGTAGGTTTCATACTTAAAGTGATGGTCTCGGAGTGGGACCACGATTCATATTCTAATAGCATTACCTTCTCCCACCTTAGATGCATGGCTAATAGTCCTCTGGTTGGTGCTGGCATTCTTCCATCCTTTGGAGGCAACGTTCCTCTCCTTATGCGCCTCGAGTTTGGGGCACGTCTTCTTTAGATAATCAAAGCTTTCCATGACATGAAAGTCAAGTTGTTGCTAGACTTGATTTTAATCCCCATACGAAGGTGTCGAGCTGCATCTCAGGGGGAATGATGCTGGTGACTTGAGAGAGTTTGGCATGCCACACACCTGTTGTAGTAACCAAGGAAAGGCTCATCATCTCCCTGACGAATTGCCATGATGTTTGACAAAGTCACCTTATCTTTCTGGACTTTATAGCAATGTTCGATAAAGGCCTTTCGCAGAGCTGTTCAATCTCCCCGTATTTCCCAAGGAAGAATATAGTACCAGTCCAACGCCTTATCATTTAGCGATGATGGGAACACATGCTTATAATGTTCGACCTTGATGCCCCTAAGCGACATCGCCCAATTGAATTCTCACACATGATGAGTCGGGTTCTTAGATGGACTAAACTTCTTCAATGGTATGTCCATCTTTCCAGAGACGTTGGCATTAACTTCAGCTAGCGGTTCAAACTCGATGAACTAGTTAGCGAATGCAGGCATCTGACTCACTACATTCTTGAATCTATCAAGTTGAGCTTTCATCTATTGGATGATCGGGTCATCTTAAAGCTTTGTTTTCGGCTCATTCTTAACTTGGGCAAAACGAGAGGTAAATACTGATGGTGGTAGCTTAGGTGTTGGGTCGTCTGTCATGTGGACGACCTCTCCCGTATTGGGAGTCTCCCCGAGTTAGCCTTTACCTTTCTCTGCTACAGAGAAATGAGGATGAGCAAAATTTTCAGGGATATCTTCTTCGGCATCGCCCAAGCCAACGTGGACAATAATATGTTGGAGGGCTTCTAGGACCCCGTGCAAGGTTTCTTGTTGTTGCTTGATCCTACTATTCTGTTGTTCGATGAGTGCCCGCTGCCTAGCGGTGTGCTCCTTGACCATCTTTTCTTATTGCAAGGTGGCAAAAGTGATTGATCCCTCCTCCTTGTTGAACTTATCCTCTATATACTTGGCCAGAGCAGCGTTGATCTGCTCGTTGTCGCTTTCACCACTTCCAAACATGTCGAACTGCAAACGATGGGAAGCCTTAGGTTTGGGTGACGGTGGGATATAGTTCGAGTTTCGAAGAAAACCTCCAGATGGTCCCAGGATCCAAGCTAGGTTTTGGTCGCCTATTATGTCTGAAGGGAAACAAAGACACAACTTAGAGATTGACCTTAACATGAAAATCCAACCTGGTGTATCCATGTCCTATTTGACATACATGAGACTTCCTAGGATGCAAAACTCCTATATGCTGACTCGAGGAAAAGGTTCACCCGTGACGCTGGTTTGCATGTCTTATACTTTACATGATCCTAAGACAACAAATGTAATAACCCGATCCTAACCCAACATAATTAAGTTAAGAAATGAGATTAATTAACCAAAATCGTGCATTTCATTTCAGTTAACCGCTTGTGTTTTTGCAGGACTCGAGCAGAGCAACGACCGTCATTTACTAGCTTAGTGTGTTATATGTGTAAATTAACTATACGACAATTTTAGTTACTCAAATTCATCTCGGAATATCCGAATTACTTACCTAGCCTAATTTTTTTTCAAGTCGACCGATTCGACGGTATTATTAATAACAATAGTAATATTATTATTATCATAATTTTGAGTTTTAATTTCAAAATTTGTTGTTTTCTTTGATAATTTCAGTTTATAAGTGTAATTTGGTACTAGATTTTCAATTAGAGTTGTATTAGTTGCACTTTGAGCATGGATTGGTGATGAATTCGAGGAAAATGTGAAGAGGGAAGTGTGAATTTTTGTTGAATACCCATTGATATGGTACATGTATGTTGTAGTTTATGTCAAATGCTAATGAATTAGGGTTATTAGGGGCACAATGTAGTTGCATGTTGGATTTATAGGCGAATCACTCCATAATTGATAAGTTATTGTTGGGTTGCAACGCATGTGGAAATTCTTATGATAGATTATGCAAGAACTTGGTTTTGATTTTTCTTTGATTGGTTGGAATATGCAAGGACCTATATTTTTGAGATTCATGTTTTGATAATGGGAGTTTTAATAGAAAGTGAGGTACATGTAAGGGTAATAAGTAGGTGGGGTGAGTTGAGTAATTATAGGTGTGTTTTGCTAATTGATTAAGAAGGGGGAGTTTTCGAGAAATTAGAGTCCCAAAAGTCTTGTTGGGCATATTAGAAGAAGAAATGGTATGAAGCTAAGACATATATAAGGTAATACCATGGATGGATGATGTAAATAAGCTAGGTAAGTTAGAATGGTATTTGGGAATTAAGTAATCTAAAATTACTAGGCTCAAACCTAGCTTATTTAGACACAATTTCTGGGTCAAAAGATAGTCCTAAGCAATAGCTTTTGGTTTTGGAATTTCGGGATTTCGATATATATAGCCCAAGTTTTAGCGGTTTTAGTTTGAGTGCTCTATTTTTATACGTTTTGGGGCAGTAGGTTCATGAGGGTTTTAGGGTATCAAAGGGGTCTAAATAGCTTAAGTACTCAACATAAAAGTTTTAGTACGCTCCACAAGCTTTTCGGAATGGGGTCTTATGCATTCGTCGGATGTTGGAGTAAAAAGTTATGATCCATCGAAGTAAGGCTCCAAACCATGTCAAACCAGAATTTTAATTTGCCAAGCCTTTTTTAAAGCCAATTTCCAGTGGCTTTCAAACCAAAAAATTACTTAGAGGTACCCTAACTTTTGAAGAAACAATTTTTTGGTACCCTAACTTTTCAAAACTAATTTTGGGGTACCCTAACTTTTAGGATTAGAAATTACTAGGTGAATTTCCGACGAAACTCCGATTGATTCAAATCATTTTCGTCCACAAATACAAAGGGCATTTTCATCCACAAAAACACTTAATCAATTTCCAGCCTAAAACTCACCGTTGAATTCAAATAATTGGCCGAAAATTCACCTAATTATTTCTAATTCTAAAAGTTAGGGTACCCCAAAATTAGTTTTTAAAAGTTGGGGTACCAGAAAAATATTTCACCAAAAGTTAGGGTACTCCTAAGTAATTTTTTGCTTTCAAACCTTTTATGAATTTATGGTCAATATAAGAGTTATAGTATATGATTCAAGCTTTCCATAGATTACTAGCACAGCGAACAGCGGTTCTTCTATGTAGGTCTGGTGTTCTCCCTTGATAGAAGTGTCTAACCAAAAGAAATAGATCTTGGAGATAAAAACAACCGAAGATTTTTTTTTTATTTTTGACAAACAATATTTCTTTTATAATGTCTAAACCCAATGATTCAAAACAAAGATAAAAGATTCTGGAACAAGGAAACATCCTTTTATTTTATATTTATTTTCGATTTGAATTGTCGCGAAGGCGTGCGCAGCGAACGAACACTGACTGAAGGGCTCTGGTCCGGCGCGCCCGTTCATACGATATATATTCTTTAAGTTATAAATTCTCAAAGTTGTCTTCCCAAACTGAAATTTCTGCAGAACCAACCCTCTTGTTTATTTATTTTCAAGTCTTTACACTTATTTTTGGCCTTAACTCTTAACTGGAGAGTTGTAGAACTTATTTCTACCTTTTCGAATAGTCCTTTTATGAAATTTTTGGAGGTCTATAGAGAAAGTTATGTCTTCCGCAAATTTACTGCAAAGTCCCAAAAATTCTCCACTCTTTTAATTAAAAGTTAAATTCTTAATAAGTTATTTAGGAGACTCCCTCCTTACCAAGAACCCAATTTAATTCACTTCATTGTTCTTATCTCAAGTGTGGTCCAAGAGGTCGTTGTTGCTCCCTGTTCGAGTCTAGTTAAGCTTTCAAGTCGCTTTAAGTACGAGTTCAACTTTTAAGGTACGCATATTGCCTGTACTCTACCCAAAATTCATTTATTTAAGTTCAAGTAAGCAAGTTTAATAATTGTAATGTAATTGAGTAATGTTTTACATGTTTTTCTCACGTAAATATGACCCCGACTCAAGTTACTTGTGCCATAGTGCATTACCCAAGTCAATACCTAGCCAGTGTCAACCCATCCGGACCTCCCGATTGGTCTGGGTATGCGCATACGGAGGCTTAGTCCGATGATCGCAAGCAGGGGACCATCAAGATAATAATAATAATCGACAAGCAAGTTTTAAGTGTTGTTATTTGAGTTCTTTTATATTTGTTTTAAAATGAATTGAAATGCGTGAAATAAAATGAATTACTTAAATTTATTTGCCATATAGGGGTATGTGTACTGAGTTTTGAATCATTTGCGAAGTTATTTTATGTTTTGTTTTTAGGAGGGTGCTCCTGGTGTTGATAAATCCAGTTTATTGGTAAGAAGTCAGTCCATGCAGGTGAATGAAGATTCCTTGGATATATTTAAGTCAGCTACTGATGAGATACCAACCTTCTCTTTTCCTTATGGTTGATATACTTATTCTTGAGGGTTGAAGTAGAGGTGATTCCTCCATTTGATTGTGTAAATTATAAGTGATTTAAGGTTTTTGTATGGAAATTTGAGGTTATGTGTAACAACCCAAGAAAAAAAAATCCCCCTTTAATACATGTGATTAACGTTATTAATCAATATTAGAAAAGAATTAATTTATAGAGCGCGTGCTCTTCATTTTATGATTTTACGTTATTTGTTTTATTCATTTTTTTTCATAACCAGTGTTCGTTTTTGCAGGGCTTGAACAGTGCAACGCGTTTCTCTTTTATAGTCTTCTATGAATTTATCTCCGTTAATAGTATCTCTTCTCGGTCAGATTAAAAATACTCTCATTGGACTCAACCCCTTTCATTTTTTTTAGGAGGATTCTATTAGATGTTTTAAGGTGTTACTCATGAGAAGTAAAACGAGAGCTACGATTACCCTTAGTCACCATAGTTAATTTTATGAATATTACGTTTGGATAATTGGGGTTATGTGTGTTAAGGATGGGAGGTTAAATTGATAAAGTTTTGGGCCTTGTGGGGCTTGGGCCAGCCGAGTGAAAGAAGGGGGGAGGGGGGAGTATGACTCTTTTGATTAGTGAATGGTATTATAAATAGGAGGGAGTACTATCTTAAGCTTTTCAAAAACAAAAACATCATCCAACTCCTTGTGTGTGAGTGACTCCTTGGCTCCCTCCTCTCTCTCGCCAGCCACCACCCCTACCGCCTGTCTGACCGCCGGCCACCAGGGCAGCCGCCGCCGACCACCGGCGTCACCCTCTTCATCATCTCTTTCTTCCTCTTCCATTTTCAAGTGTAAATTCTTCCATCTCAACTCTTCTTTTCAAATTTTTAGAGATTTTATGAATCAAATCTGAATCCTTGTTTTAAATGGGATGAATTTCAGAATATATTGTGGGAATTCTAGAGTTCTTCAAGAAAAGAAAGGAGGTCTTCAAATTGGAAGAAAGGAAGTGGTGAGTTTGTGTTAAATCCTTGTTATTTTGGTTGTTTCAAGTGATCTCCTTGTGAAAATAAGCATGCATGTAGTTTTAGAAGTATAATTTTCTGTGAAGGTGTGGAAAATCAATGTGTTCAAGTTGCAAGTTCCTAGATTAGGTGTAAATGGGGTTTTAAAAGAGTATTGGGGAGTTGAATATGAAAATTTATGCTAGATAGTGAAGGTAAATATAGATTTAAGGATGTATGAGTTTAAAAGAGAGGTATTTGATGTTCTTTTGACTACTTAAGGCTGAGATTTTGTGTACTTGAGGATAACATGATGATTTATGAAGAGTCCTTGGCTAAATCACAAAGACTTAGGTTTGCATGTGAGTTTTGAACTTAAAGTTTCATTCTGGTTGGATTTGTGTTTTCCAGGAAATGAAGGAAAGGATTTTTGGTAATATTAGGATTTAATTAGGTAGACAAAAGTGTTAGCTAACACCCGGTTTTTGCGGATCGACTTTTCGTTGTGTATTTTAGAAATTATGACCAAAACCGTAAAACCGTACGAATCTGGAAATTTAGTGACGGCAGAATGGAAACGGCTATTTTTCGTCCCGTTAGAGTTTGATATAGCATCGGGTCTGAACATGAAAGTTTTAGAGGACTGTTTAAGCTTTCCGGAATGGTATAGTATGCATTCATATGACGTCAGATGAGCAAGTTATAGGTGTTTGTTTGAAGGACAGAAATTCTGGAATTTTTTCAGAATTTGAGGTTAGGGGCTGCTCCTATGTTGGGTTAAAATTAGACCTTTTCCCAAGCCTAAATCGTTTGATGGAAAGCTAAGTTAAACTTTGAGTCTTGAGCTTTCCATAGACAGTTTATATGCCAAAAACCGAGTAGTATAACTCAAGATATTGCGTTCCGAAAAACCACTAACCGGCTTGTTCAAATTCCGGGCAGATCGCTTAAGTGAGTGTTTTGACCCTTGTGTTCATGTTTTTAGCCTCCGGGGTTAACTATAAAGTTGTGGCGTGTGTCCTAAGCTTTCCAAAAAGTACTCTTATGTGGCAATCCGATATCTATAGCAATAGTTACCTTCCTCCTTGTAAATGTAGGAAAATTCTTTTAGTTTACGAACCGAAAGTGTTCTTTAAGAATTCTTCACTTTTCTCCTAACTAAATGAGAAAGTCTAAGTCTAAAATTCTTCCTCTCTCTCAAGTGATCGTTGCTCGTGCACTGTTCAAGTCCTTGCTCGTTGGTGGTTTCCGTTTTCAGGTACGTGTACTACTTAACTTTTATGCTAAACATGTATTTAAGCTATTTATTCTCGTATTATCTTATTTGTGCGCTAAAGTGGTTCTTACTTATATACTTACATGCTGAAATTTTATTACTAAACAAGCCAATGTGAAAGGTACACTTTTATGAATAAAAATTTTGGGTTTTAAAAGTAAGTTCCATGCGTTAAGCCCTAGTATTGTGTTATGAAATTAAAGAAGAAAATTTCTTTTTTTTTTAACACCTAGTTTAAGTTTGGGTACGAAAAGTCAAGGGTTACCTTCTAAGAAGCCTTTTTATAAGTTAATTGTACTTGAAGAAGGTTCTTTTAATGTTTGATGTCTAGTTATAATTAAAGGTTACCTTGACGGTTAAAGTTTTTCAAGAAATTAGAAATTGTCATAAGTTGTAAAGCCCCGCCCATGAGTTATGTGCGTAAAAGCACCCCAAGGAAATAGTATTTTAGTACACACCATGTTCACGTGCCTTGAGCACCTCATGAGAATTTATTTGTGCCTTAGATGCACACCAGGAAAAATCTGGCCAGTAGGATAGATATCCACCATCCGAACCTCCCGATCGGTCCGAGTATGCGCATACGGAGGCTAAGCCGATGATCGCAAGTAGGGACACCCATGTTTAAAGTTCTACCGTATCATGTCATCTCCCTTTTGTTGGACTTTTACTCTCGTAATTGTTTTAAAATTCAATACTCTTGTAGCCTTGTATGCTTTTATGCTCTTCTATAAAATTATGGTTGTACTCCTAGCCTTGCGAGTTTACTATTAAAAGTTTATTTCCTTTACATGACTAACCAACCTGTGATCGGTTACCCTACTAAGTTAAGGTATTTGTGTCATGAAGTCAGGGGGTTACCGAAGATGTGATTCCTTGTAAGTTGACTTTGTAAGCTCTTTTCTTTCGAACTTTACTTGATTTATCTATTAAATGGAGCCGCGCACTTAGGGCTAACGAAGTTAAAGTTTTATTTACTGCTTTTTATTTAATTCCGGTAGTATTCATACTGAGTAAAACTCTTTTTTTTAATTGTTCGTTACTTTTAGGGCCGCAAGGGAAAGGCAAGGGCAAAGTCACCGACGGGCGGAACCCCAAGACAACCTAGGTGGTATCCAGGTGATCATGAAGCTTTTTGGAAGTTTTATAGGAAAAAGGGTTAGGGGTGTGATGAAATGATTAGGAATTGTTGTGGCTTTTGGTCTCGTGGTGTGTGATTATGAAGGGTCTGTATGTTAATTTTCCACTTATTTGGGTTATATAATTCCAAGAGTCTTCTACCTTGGTGATTTGCAATGTCTTGTTATGGTGGTCTAGTTATTTGTTGGTTAAAGTCTCTTGGCGTGGTGTGTGAAACCTTAGCCTAGTCCATTTTCATGGGCGGCGGTAGTACTCTCAGGTGATTATCCGCTGTTGATCATTGGGTTAAGTAGTGAGTTAGCTTAATCTGGTGATTGGTAACTTGGGGTGTTACATTATGTATGTTGCTTAAACTTTTTTTTGGGTATGTTGTGTATTGTTTAGTGTCATACCTATATGGTTTGGGGTTTAGTTGTGATTGTTGATCTTGTCCTTTGTTGGGACGGCGGTAATTCCCTTGGGTTCTTTAATCCACTGCGCTAATAATTGGATTATAAGGTATTTAGTGATAATTTGACGATTATGAATCTGGGGGTGTGACAACAAAACATTATAAAGGGTCAGATAAAGTCAAACATAGCGAATCAACGTAAGGTGGAAAGTGCAAGTTAGTGTTTCTAACCACAAGCCAACCTTTTTAAGGATAATCTAACAAACTTGTGTTAACTCAAGCTGTGATGGCTATTATGCGGACTACAATAATGTTCGACGGACTAACAGTCTACACTTTCTACATCATTTTTATTTATTTACTCACAGAAAGTAGGTAATGTAAAGGGCTGAATAGAGTCAACAATAGGCGAGCTGGAATTAATTTATAAACTTAATTATCAAATCCATCACGGATGGGCCTAAACAACAGGTTGCCTATGAACTTGTGGATTCAACAATTAATTTTATAAATTAATTTGCTCTAGCCTAGTGATTAGCGGGCTAAGACAATACCCACTAACTTGGTTTGATTATTAGTCAAATCTTTGGACCTTAATTAGGAGAATATTGTAAAGGGCCGAATAAAATCATCGAAGGTGAGTTGAGATTATTTTATAGACTAAGCTAATTAATCTTTAAGCATGAATCTACCTAACCCTTTGGCCGACCATAAAGTTTGGGGTTAATTTACCTGGTTTATAAACATATCTCTTCTCAAACCCAATGATTCTTATGTGGACTAAAACAATATCTCTAAATTAGGGTCGACTCTTCCAACATAAAAAAAAAACACATATTCACATAGCATACAACATGAGAGGCTATCCTAAACCAAGGCTCTATGTATAAGGGTTTATTAGCTGGATAAAGGCTTAGTGGCTCATGTCTCACTCTGGTGCATTTTCCTTGTGTAAATTCAACTTAAATGTGTGGGGTGTTACTCATGAGGCTCGAGTGGAGACCTTGTAGAGTGATGCATGCGTGGATGTGGTGACTAAGACTCAAATCGGTGTAATTGCACCGTTCTGATTATAGCAGGTCCGACGTCCCATTGGTTATATTTTTGTGGTTAAAAGGAAAAACATATACCGCCGCTTTGAGTGCGCCCACGCTAAAATACATAGAAAAAGAGTAGCCCGGTATATGCAATGCTTTATGCCTAAAAGAATTACTTAAAGATGTAATGTTAAAATCTAGCTATTTCCTTCCAAAAATTTTAAAGCACACCAAATTTTTTTCAAGTTTCATCCACTTTTAGAAAACTCCCCAGTGGAGTCGCCAAAAATCCTCTGGACATTTTTTGCGCCTTTCTGACTTTAAACATCCGCGGGATAAAGAATTTGCTGGGGTTTACTTTTTAAAACGCGTTAAGGATTATTTGCACATTTTATAAATAGTACATTGTAAAATCACCTTCCCTTTACCATGTACATTTCATGAATAATTAAACTAAACTTTTAGAGTGGACATCCACTTGTTCCAACTCTTTAGGATTAGTTCAATTTCTTCACAAAATGTTGCGCTAGGAAAAAGGTAATTTATCCAATCACTATTTAAAAATGTATCAAGGCACCTTAAAGTTGCATCAGTTTATAGTAAAACCATGATAAACATGATTTAAGCAATCTCGATGTGTTTTAGTGTAACAACCCGTTCACTAATAGGGGCTATTAAAGTCAATCTCAACCTAATTAAGGTTGAGAAAGGTAAAAAGGAGAACTCAGAAATTCATTTCCAAAATTTTCTGGGGAAAATACGGCAGAGTACCGTTTGTAATATGGACGTTTCTCAGGCTTACAACCTTGCAACCCTGTAAATAAAACCAAACAAAATAAAAACCAACCCAACGGCTACACGCCAGAGTGTACCACGAGCCACACGCTTGAACTTCAATCTAAATGCATCAAACAATCCCAAGCATTCCAAATATGCTTACAATAGAATTAAAATTACAAAACAACCACTTCCTATATCCATAAACAACTAGAAATACTTCAATCTCTAAATAACCGGTCAGCTTCTCATCTTCATATTGACCTGTAAGGGGAAGAGAGAGAGGAGTATGAGCAAACCATAGCTCAGTGGGTAACATGTACCCTGGAACAACCATTAAGATTTAAGCAACCTGAAATGGGAGTCATTTTAATCCTATATTCACCAAGTACGTTCATCATAATGCAAATGCATCTCTTGGTCACTTCATAACTCATCAAGTTACTAGGTGTAAGGTTCCCATTCAAGCATCTACATGTTTCATGTTGGCTAAAAGTATAACTGACTATTCCAAAGGGTCAGGTAATGGTTGTGGATGTACTTTTTAATAACAGAATGGTCAGAAAGGCTATCATATGGGCAACTCAAGTCTATTGGCATCTTGACAGGTCATATACAACTCAATTACGATGCTCCTAAAGTCTTAAGGACCTTAAACAAGTAATTCACATAAACTCAACACTTAGCATTCAAAAAGGATTGTCAAAACAAGATAAGTATCAACTCAATTAAAGGATGCTATCAAAGGACTCAACATCACATAAATAAATTATTTAAGACAAACTAAGTTCTTCATTTAAATCACAAGACACTTTCGAAACTTAGTTTGAATACATTTCATAAACTTAGCAATTATCAAGTAGAATACCATTCATACTTCCAAACCTTACAAAACCATTCTAAATAAGAACATAACACCTTCAGTATTTAAAGAGTAATTCACACCTTAAAAATACGTATTAAAGTTATTCAAATTGCCTTTTCCATCCATTCATAACCGTAATGTATAACTGTTTCCAATAAACCAACGGTTTAATATATCCCTTCCTTCTTCCATTGTACGAAAGTATCAATACCATGGGCGTAGGGTACTTTAAGCACTTTCCAGTCGGAGCCGGTTCCCCCTTAAGACAGTTAGTTTCCCGGGAAATTTCTAACGTCAATGGACTTTATATACCTAGCCGATTCGATTCCCCTTTACAGATGGTAACCCGACTTTTCAATTAGTCCACAGTACCTAGTGCAATACACCTAGCCCGAAAACCATTTCAATATTCATGTATAGCATAAAAGTTCCATACCGAACAGTTCTCATCCAAACCAACTTTCCAAAAATCTCGTATAAGTACAAAATAGGAATGCACCTTTCATTTAAATCAAAATAGCTTAATTGATCATTTTCCAACCTTTCCCCATTCAAGAAGCCAAAACCCGTAAACAAGTTCATAAACCTTTAAAATAATCAATTACCACATAGAAATCACATAACCATCTTAAAGTATACCTAAGTATCAAAATTCAACCCTCTCTTAGAATAATGCCTTTAAAGAGTCATTCAAAACTCAAGTACACCAATAAATACGCGTAATTGAGCCCATAAAGCCCATATAAGATCAAATAAGCCTTCTTATCATATTAAAAATGCATTCAATACTTTTTAGCGCCTTGAAAATACCAAAGTCGATCAAAATGCCCTTAAAAACTCATTTGAAATACCTTCTTTTGAATTAAGAGCATAGAATACCTTTCAAGTTCACATAAGCTTCAAATAATTGGAAAAGTATGCACACGGGTACTTAAATTCACATACAAAGTCTAACAATTAGTATAAATTCGAATCACACTATATTAGAACTCAAAAGACCTAATTACGACATATCTTTGAGATATGAAAGTTCCACTCTTTAAGCGTACAACTCATTAAAGTTCCATGTATGCATACTTTACTCATAAATAACCAAGTTAAACACATATAACCTGCAAGACATTCATTTATGCATATTATACTTACAATCAACCCGAATCAATATTAATTCTAAACTTAAATCAAACCTTTGAGCATACTTAACACATTTCCACACATATAAAGCTCCTTTAAAATCATAATTTAGCTCAATTTCCACAAAAACAATCATAACAAGGACAATACTTAGCATAATTAGTCAGTAATCCATTCTTTTCATCAATCAACCCAAAATAATCTGTTTTCACAAATTACCCCGATCTCCCTCCTCACATACACCATCCCAAGCAGACCTCGACGCTCAATGTTCAACCCAAATACCAACCAACTTCGAACCCAGTTACATAAATCAATCCAACAACTTCAATACACTTAATAATTCCAGGAATAGATTCAGTATTCAAAATCTATTAACTAAACCTAAAATTTAACAGTTATTAAGAGGGGACAGAGATTACCAACTTTGATTCCCAATTCGCAGCTTAGGGTTTCTATTTCGAACTAGAATTAGCTGAGAGGCATCGGAAGCACCCAAACGAGTTGGACTCAGCTCGAGAAACAGCTCCAAAACCAAACTTGAACCATCTCTGCCCCTCGCATGTCTCGCGTCAAGCCACCGCGACCACCGTTGCTGCCGGTGGATCTTCGGTCATCACCCAATTTACCGGCACCCAGTGGACACCACTACCACCACCATCGAGCAACCCTTTTCCTTTTTCCTCTCTTGTGTGTTGCTCGAAGAGAAGCATGGGAAGAATAAACCACCAAACCAACCCCCCATCTCCCTCTCCCTCTCTGCCGCATCGGCAGCCGGTGACCGGCAACCATGCGGTGCCGCCACTGCCGCTTCCACCGCCACTGCCGCTTCCTTCTCTATCTCTCTCCCCCCTCCCCGGTGTCTATTCTGCGAAAAGCCAGAAGGGGCTTGTCCCCTTTTCCTTTCTATTTTGCCATCGAAACCCCAAATGAGAAAAAAAAGAATCAGTCCCTTTTAGTTATCCATTTTTATCTCTCCAAATAATAACAACTTCTTTCTTTTATTCCCTTCCTTTCTCAATCTATAATCTAATTACCAAATAATATAATAAGTCCACTAATTAATAAGTCGACTCCTCCTATAAATTCCTAATTTAAATAAATAAATGAATATAAATATAACCACAACACACAAATAATCAATAATCCTATAAATAAATAACTAACTCAAATTAGTTCCTTAACGTAATTACCCTTAATAAAACTTCCGGATCTTACAGTTAGTTTGAAAGGAGTCACAACCCGACTTTTTTTAAGGAGAAAATCCGAGACAAAACCGAAAAGAAAACAAAGAAAGACTCCGCCTACGAATCAAGAAGTTAATTCGGGGGTAATGTTACGAACTCGAAAGGTAAAGACCTTTGAGTCCGCCTCTCGCTTAGGAAAGACTACTCTACTAAAAGTTTGAAAACGTGCTTTTAATAAAGTTTGGAAAGGAAGTAAATTAAAACTTTACACGATTATTTCATTAAACATGCAAAATGGAAGAAGAAATTACAACATGTACAAGCACTTTACATTAGGAAATAAACACAACAAATGTACCTATATGTTAGTTTTAAAAGGGAGCCTTGCCTAGCCTTGCTTGAACACTTGATGAAACTTGCTTTGAAGACTTGAATATTGCCTTTGTTGGTGTGAAATGGAACCAAGATTTAGGTAGAAAAAAGGGTAGGAAAATACTCTTTTTGTGGAGTCTATGGTTGTTTTTGTGGTGTTTTTGGAGGGTTTTGAGCTAGATATGTGTTTAGTCTTAGAAAACGGATAAAGAGGGATAAAGAATGAGGTTTGAAGGTAATATGAGAGCTTAGGAAAATAAAATGAGAGTTGAGATTAGAAGTGAGTATAGAGGCTAGGATAATATATTCTAGTCGGTTTTGCTACGAGCTTTAGGGTTGTATTTATAGGCCTAGGGTACTTCATGTTAGGATGTACGTGCATGAACTCAATCACATTGGAGTCATCGAATTAAAGTCGGATCGTCTTAAGGGAATGTACCATGTGTTTTTGTGGTCAGCAACATGTACGTAGAAGAGATTTTTGGGTGTGAATGGTGTAGGCCGATTGGACTTGAGGGGGGAAGAGGTGAATGAACCTGCTTTGTTCAATGTATCACATGGACGGAGAGCATGTGAAGGCGTTAAATTCTTATAGGACTTGAAGGTTGGTCCATGCATGCACTTGAGCTAGGTTCACACTTTGGACGGGGTGTGTGTATGCATTGAAGTCTTTGTGTATGTTTTTGGCTTAAAAAGCTTAGGCGATAATGTTTGCATGAAGGCTTGAACTTGAGACCTATTGAAAGTTCATGCATGTCAACTTTACGTAGCCCATGCATAGCTTGCATGGCTAGGGTTTTGTTACTTCTCTTACGTAAAAGTTGTGCATACTCAGGCTTGGACTTCACATGTGATCTTGCATGCAATTTTCCACATAAACTTATGCGTGTAGAGTCATGCAAGTCTTTTAGCTTCGACTGCCCTTATTATTTCCTAACTAAAATTCAAATAAGGAACAATAAAACTACATTTAAACAATACTATCATTATGCTAAATACCCGGTGTTTACAGTACTATGTTTCTTGTAACCTTTTATATTCTACATCTGATAAATTCTTGTGTCAATTGTTTGCAAACTACTTCTTGCGGATACCATGTACTGTCTCTCTTGTTTAGGTCTCGAATACTTATAACCGTCTGCTGGGAAAGTGGGAATCACTATACATGCAAACATTCTCCCATCTCATATTCTTCGCCTTCGGTAACGCCATTTGGAGAGCCTTTAGGTATGCTTGTGTCGCCGATTGTACCTTGAAGTAGATACTATTACTGTTGATGTAGTTCTCGTGATGGTTCAAACCTTGAATAATCGCAACTGTCTCTTGTCTTGAGTCCCTATCCCAGGCTCAGTCCACAATAAGTAAATCTATTTTTGGAGATAGGTCTGGTCTTTTATCAACAAAACTATTATTGGTTCTTTGTTCTACACCTCGTTCCTTTGAATTTGTTGATTTTTTTCATTTAAATGTCTCCTTTAGCATGGATGTCAACAAGTATTCAGGTTGTTTTTTTTAATTCATATGGATTTTCTGAAATTTAACTAAATTTCTCATCTTTCATATCACCCAATATAGAACAGTAAAGGTTAATAATCTAGTTCCTCTATCTTTACCAATATTCATCAAATATCGAACTGATTTAAACGAATAGAGATATATTGTCAAAATTTTAAGAACGAATTAAACGAGTTAGGATAAAGTTTATAACTTTAGGTGAGGGTACCCGATAGAAGTATATTTAGGGTGCGTTTGGTTGGTCAATAACCCCGGGGAAATGATCAATTTTCACGGGTTAACTTATTTTCCCTATGTTTGGATGTGGGTTGACTTTGGGAAAATTTTTACGAACCCACCATTCTCTTCATTTTTCTTTCCCATGGGAAATTTTCTCCTACCAAACACTCCTTTAGACCCTGTCAAATTCATGGGTAAGTTAATTTACCAGTTTTTACCTAAATTTATCAAAACTTACCAAAACTTACCAAACTTGAAAAAGTAAAAAGAAATTAATTTTGATATGTTGACATCAATTTGCCAAAAGTGACCAAAATTTACAAAAAATTACCAAAAGTTACCAAAATTTAACTTTTACCAAACTATTTTCCCTTGTTCACAAATTTGTATTATTCCGAATGGACTAAATCCCGGAGCGGAATACGCAGAGTTCCAGATGGGCGTGTGTATCATCCGAAATCGCAAGTATTTTGGTATAGAAAGCCCTAGCAAAGTACCCTCCCTCCTTAGTAAAACTAACTTTCTTCGTCGAGCCATTGACTGAATTATGGAGGACGCCCTCTCTCCCACCGATAAGCAAACCCTGGTCTCTTCCTTCCTCGAGATCGCCGTTGGCCAGACTGCCGAAACTGCTCACCAATTCTTACAGGTTCTCCCAAATCCTCATCTATTTCTTCAATTTCGCAGATTCTATTTTAGTTTGTCTCTCTCCTGAACAACCTTATATTTTCCTTCTTCGAGATCTATGCTTCTCTCCAAGTGGCGATTTGAACTGTTTTTATCAACTTTTTGCTGATTAGAAAGTGCTTATGATCTTCTTCGCAAATCATTGCTGGATCAGCTTAGCTTGTTGTTTGGTAAATTTTGGTTGATTTTGGAAGACTCTGCGTCCGCGTGTATGTCCCTTTTTTTTTATAGGTTTTTGTTTTTGTTTTTTTTTGGTGGGGGGGGGGGGGGGGGGCGTATGGGTTTTGGTGAATTGATTCTACGGAGTTTCGCTCGGTGGCTTATTTCTGCGGAGGTTAGCCGTCGACGTGGCCACCATTAACCCCAAAAAAAAAAAAAATAGTATAATTTAGTATTACAAATTATGGATTGTATGTTTATCAAATCAGGGTAATAATGTATTGGTCACCCCTAATCTAAACATCTAGATCTGCCACTTTGAACATTTGCATCTATTAGCATGTTTGAAGAGCGTAGTTTGATTTTTAAAAAAAAAAAAGCTTAGTTGAACTATTAACTTTAGAGTTCTGTTTGGTGGGAGATGTCATGTAGGGAGTGTAATAATGTGTCACGGTGCTCTTTTTTATAACTTTGTGAATGGGCCTTTCAGTAATGTTGTTCCACTAGTGGTGTCATTTATATATAAGAATTCCTAGCCAAGCTCCGGCAAATTGTTTTCTTTGTCCTACTAAAGTAACTTAACCAAGTAGGTAGCTTAGTCTAACTTGCCAGGGATGTTGCAAATGGTCCCGGACATTACCTTTGAGATCTTATTCTATTTGCCTCGTTAAGAATCATAAAATGGTCATACATAAATTGCAGCTAGTCTTGATTTAGACAGATGGAATACGGCTCGCAATGTAGGACGTAATCATATAACATTAAAACATGACTTATGACTTAGATCTTACTCCGTCCATCGCATCAAGATTGACACTTTTAGAATTAGGAGCCCTGTTTTTGGGACGTATGATTGACACTTTTATTTGAAATTGTGACAGTTTGAGTGGGGCTTGGACGGGCTGCGCCTGACCCCCTCTGGGCATTTTTCACCTTTGTTATTCAATTTGCAGCACAAGAACAGAGTTTTGGGTGCTGACAGATACAAAATGTGAAAGATTTCTATATACTGTCATTTGATTTGAATGCTTGTCAGATGCAAAAGCCCATTGTGGTACATAGAATTACATAGCCTGTTCTACATAGAAATTATGTGAAACACGGCTTTCCTTCTCTCTGTGCTCTGGCAGTTGGTGGTTTGGCTCCCTCCATTTCTTCACCAAGCTTTCCCCGGCAATGTTTGCGCCACCTAGTTCTTATTCTTAATGAAGCTCCAGTGAAGGATTCCTCTCCCGACAGCGTTAGATCGAGTCCTTTACCTCAGATCCCCATCTTCTATTTTAATAGTGGTTTGACCTTGGAATGTCATCTGGAAGTTTCTGCCCCTTTGAAAGTCTTCTGTTCTGTATGGTAAGCTCTCATGGGAAGATCTTAACTTGTGATAACTTACAAAGAAGGGGTGAAATGTTGACCAATCTTGGTCAACAGATGCTTTATCCCCAAACAATTTTGGAAGCTTTATACCATTTACTTCTTTAATGCTCAGTTGGGATAGGCTAGAAGTCTTTGGGAGTTAACTATGAGTGTTTGGGCCTTCCCTGGTGATGCCTAGTTAGGAGCAGACTCGTTATTTTGTTCTACATAGAAATGATCTTTGGGAGAATGGTCAAGTGCAATGTTTTATGAGGCATTTCTCATGTTATTTTGTGGTGCTTGTGGATGGAAAGAAATAAGAGAGTTTCAAACGGGGTTGAAATGCCGATTGGGTGGTTAAAAGATAAGTGGCCCCTCCCTTTATTCTTTGGTAGGGAGGTTTATTTGGTGCTTTTTCCTTTGACATCATTGATTTTGTGGATAACCAATTCTTGGGCTGTTATTAGTTTGTGTGGGATAGTTTAATCATCTTTTCTTCTATTAACAACAAATGTATTATCTTTTTCCTTAAAAAAAGAGACAATTTCTTGTTTACATGGACTCCGTGAGGTTTCATTAGGCGCTGAAATCTTCTCCATTGCTGTTGATTTCTCTAATTTTTCCTTGTCGGATGTATATAAGGGCACAATATTATGGATTATTATGATACTGATGATCTTATGGATTTTGATGTACTGATGAGTCTTATGAATTTTTATGATACTGCTGAACTTGGACTTTATGGAGTACTGGAGTTTGAGTTCCAATGTTACAAAAATTCGTGCTTAGTACATAGTTTAGTCCATTAATTTAGCATCTTTCTGTAGGGTTGCAATAACCGTGATTCTGTGAGCCACATGAGGTCAATTGTTCGACTCATAACCCTTGAAATCTTATTGATCTTTTGTCTCAGTCTTGAATGAGATTTTTTCTAAACGTTTTGGGAGCTTTTTGACATAGGCTTCAGATAAGGTAGCTTTGAAATTTCTATTACAAAATCTAATGCAATTTACTCCATTGAAAAGTCTATCAACTGCTGATCATTTTGTTCATACGATGTTGCTATACTCCATGTCTGTTTTGTGGATAGCAATACTTGTAAAGTGTTGTAGGATCCAAGGCATTGTGTCATTTTCCAAACACTGCTGAATCTGGTGTATTGTCCGAATTCTGTGCACTGTCAAAGTATGAGTTTAGAATGCATAAGCACCCATGGTGTATTTTTGGCCTTATTGTTGTCTTATTGTGCTGGTTGATTGCACACAGTGTTGCCTTTCAGGGTAGTTTCTATTAAGTTTCTCTGAATCTTTTACATGAAACAATACTTTTGGGCTACTTATGAAAAATAAGATAAAATGAAACAATACTCTTGGCTCAGGCAACGAGCTGGAAACTTGAAGAAGCTATTCAGCTGTTCTACGTGGGTAATGAAGGAGGTGGTGGTGTGACGTCTTCGTCATACTTGCCACCAGAAGAAAATGCAGCTCCTTTAGCTGATGAGAGTTCCAGGTAGAAATAGTGTTAATATCTATAGTGGCGTGCTGCTGTTCAGCGTTTGATTTATCTTCTTTTCCGTGCTTTGTTGCAGTGGAGTAGAGAAGGATGTCGGGAAGGAACCCACTGGACCAGATGCTGGTGACGATGTTCGTCCACCTTTGCCTGTGATAAGAGAGGCTCTCTATGATGATGCTATGTTCTATAGGTGGGTTTTATTTCACTTTTCTCTACTATTGACCTAATTTGTCTTGTTGTACCCAACTTTCTTTCTTTCTTGCTTCTCCCACCGTCTACTGAGGTCTTATATACTTGGTGGCAGTCTTTTGATGTATGCTGTTTTCATTATTGACCACATGGGGTGTTTGTGCTTGGTTGTTTGCCCTGCCCTGGGATTCATAGTTTATAGATTCTGGAGTTTATAAAACGTAAGCCTGTGCTTATCAACAATTGTAAATTATTTGATCTTGACCATTCGATTATGCCAACAGTGGTGGTTGATGAATTAAGAAAGTTCTATCAATTAATTGGCTGTCAGCTTTATAAAGGAAACACATTCCTTAGCATTCAGAAACTTTTTGGGCATTTCCCTCACATTTCATTGTAAGGAAGTTCTGCATGATACACTTCGATGGATTGGTATCTGACATTGTGGAGTTTCTAACTGGGAAAAAGAGTGACTTTCAACAAATTTTCCTTCATCAGGCTTAACTATGTATCAACAACACCTGGTGCGCTTTGACTAGGGTTGGGTGATTGCTCCTAGTACCACTGTTGGTGTAGCTCCCTTTAAAATGTACATTAGCCCCAAAATTTTGTACTTCATGCTTTATTGCATGATGAAAAAGAGAGAACGTTTTCCTCGAAGAATTTCTTCTCAGTGAAGCAGAGTCAAAATATGTTACGTTATGCTTTGGTTACTTTATATAGGTATTAGATCTCCTGATTTGACCTTTTCTTTTGATGGTCCTGGTGTGAGGAATCAACATGCAATACAAGTTGATTTTGCAATTATTTCATGCTTGTGAATGTGGAGAAGTTGTAAAGTTAGTTAATAAGATTAAGTTTATCTATGACTGGTTGCTTTTGTTCGATGAATGTCCTGTTCTATTGTCTCAGCTGAACTGCTTATAAAATTTGTTTTAAATGCACGTTGTGTAGGAGTGTTTCTTCTGTCTAGTATAGAAAGGGTAGTTGCAATATGCGTTCTTTTCTGAACTTTAATGGTAATTAGCTCTACAATTATTTAATGCCTGTTCTGTTGCATATAACTTGGATTTTTTATAATGTTTATGATTTGTATGTTCTTTTGTTCGCTGGTTTACAAATCATTTTTCTTATGACTTAATGTAGGGTATCAGGGGCAGGGATACCATCCCATGGACCAAGTTCTGTGGTTGCCTTCCGCAACTTTGAGGAAGAAATGCAACGTCCTGGTGTGTGGGAATCTGAACAAGGTGGTCCGTCCACAGCGCAGAGTTCACGAGATAATCTTGCTGCTTTGTATCGGCCTCCTTTTGCTTTAATGCACCAGGGTCCCTTTGAAAAGGTTTGTTTGCATTGCATTTCTAAGATAATTTGCTTCTTACTTTTGACAAGCTGTCTAAACTATTTCTTCAACCACAAACTCTTTAGTTTTTCTACTCCAGCTGATGCATGATTCAGTTAGGTGCTGTAATGTGGTGTGGCTAGTTAGAAACCTTTGGCTTATAAAAAAAAATAAATAAATTATAGAAGTTAGATGGTTTGGTGGTACTGGTTCTTCTTTATGCCTGAAATGATTTGTGGTAGTTTAAGCCCGCTGCTGCATGCTTGGGTCACTACGTCATGTGTAACCTGGAGAAAGGGGGATTCAGATTCTACAGTGGTTAAAAATGAGTGATATTCTTTTCTAAACAAGGTGATAAAACTTATGTTATACAATGATCAAAAGTAATAGATGCAAAAGCTAGGGGTGTTGGATTTTTCATGGAGGAGAAGATTAACGAAGAGTTGGACATTTACTTATCTAGAATTCGGAAGTTGGTTCCTTTAGCTATTTGGCAGTGTATTTGGAAAGAGAGAAATCGACGAATTTCTCAGGGAATAAAGCAACCTTTTGCTGGTTTTCAGCTTCATTTTGAAGTTGTATAGTTGGAGCCACATGCTCACATGTGGTACAGAGTTGACTCTTTTGGGTTTAGCAGATAAAATCACATTTTAACTGTGAGGGCATGATTTTAGTGCTTCACACTTTTTGTATAGGGGTTATGCTCCCTTGGTGTTGTATCAATATATTCTTTGATTACTTATAGAAAAATAAAGATGCAAAGCTAGAATCCTATGATGGAACCATACCCAGGCAAAATTTAAATTATCCTTATAATATGCCGCAATGAAAGAGAACTAAAGTTCGTACGATCCCAAAAGTGTAGAGGTTTGTTGGAATTATCGTTCAAGCACTAAGGGTATGTCTAATGTGTGTTTAACAGTCTCAAGACTTCTATTTATTTGGCACTGAAAAACTGTGATGCCTCGGTCCGTTCATGGATTGGTTATCCAATCTGAACATACATTCAGTTCGGTCTGTTTTGTTAATTGAATTGTCAGATAATGACATGTGCAATCTTTCGGTTAACCAGACTTTCAGATTGGATATCTGTTTATCCGCGGATTAAACAATGAAATGTATAAAATTTGAATAATTAAAATTCTTATTTCAAAAAAGATTTAAAATAATGCTTTTCAGATAATTGGTTAAACTGATCCGTGATCTGATTTTTTGAAACCCCAATCTGTGATTTGATCAATTTCTAGATTGGTTAACCAATCCGTGAACATAAAAAAAGTTATCCATTAATCATCTGTTTTTCTGGATTGGATTTTTTGGGGTACGGATATGGATTTTTGTGCCCACCCCCAGTATAGGCGTGTCCTTGCTCCTTCTCCGGACTCTTTTCTACCTAAAAGCTTCCCTAGAAAAGACATTGTTCATAATGGAGTTAGAGACAATAATAATAATAATAATAATAATAATAATAATAATAATAATAATATAATAATAATAATAATAATAATAATAATTTGTTTGGCTAGCAATTATGGAATGGAATCAAATTTATAATAATAATAATAACAATAACAATAACAATAACAATAACAATAACAATTTACCGTGTGATTTCCTCCCATCTTCCTCCATTTACCTTTTCTTATTTCACACACAGACCATTAGGATCCATGCTCCAATCTTCCTTTCCCATCCCAATTTCCAGAAACCACTGCTTCTAGTCATCTCAACCAAAGAAATTGAGCAATCTCATGTTCTCCGTTTCCCTTCCCTTCTTGGATTGCAAAATCAATCTCATCTTCTCCATTTCCCTTTCTACTGGAGTAACAAATCTCACATACTTTAGGTAAATCCGAGACATAGGAGAAGGTCAATTTGATGCAGACTCTGCCGCCATGAAAGTATAAGACAAGCAACGACACCTTTTGGTTAGGGTTTAGGCCAGGTGGTTGTACAGACGTACGAACACGCCGGTTCCGGGAAAATGACGTCTTTAGACTTGACGCTGGTGAGTGGGTCGACGCCCGGCGGGAACAGGGGTTTGGTGCCGGTGAGTGGGTCGTGGAAGCCATCGTTGATTTTAATGGTGGTCATAGACGCCATGACTCATTCTGGTTTGGATAGCTTCATTCACTCGATAATAGTTGGGGAACGCAATTGATTTGGATGATTTTAATTACTT